>JAUMJM010000053.1:25627500-26935000 GCA_033558235.1 Neomorphus geoffroyi | reverse complement strand
CCAAGAATTGTTTGGCTCTGCTGTCCTGTGCGAATTTCCTGTCCTGCAGCTGTGTGCTGCAGCCCAGTTGCCTGTTAGCCTCTTCTTCCTAGTGGGAGCAGCCTCAGCCATGTGTGCTAGGCTGTGGCTAATGGGTTTGCCCACCAGTGATCTGTATGAATTTCATATCATCCTTATTGGTCTGTGAGCCCAAAATAGGCCAGTTCAGGAGCAGCCTCACTGGTTACAGTAAGGAGGAGAACAAAAATTGACCCTTATGTACTAGGTCTTGCTGGGATGGGGTTAATTTTCCTCATAGTGTCCCGCATGGTGCTGTGTGTTGGATTTGTGACCAAATGGTGTTGCTGGCACACTGATATTTTAGCTATTGCTCAACAGTGCTTGCACAGCACCAGGGCTTTCTCTGCTGCTTGCTCTGATGCCCAGTGAGGGGGTTGGGGATGGGCAAGGGGCTAAGAGGGAGCACGACTGGGACAGCTGAGCTTAACTGACTACAGAAGTCTCCATACCATATAATCTCATGCTCAGCACTAAAAACTGGGGATGGGGTGTGAGGGTGTTCCAGGGAGTTCGCTGCTTAGGGACAGTCTGGGCATCAGCTGGCTGGTGATGATTGCATTTGCATTGCTTGTTCTTTGCTTTGTTTTGTTTTCATTTTTTTCCTTTTACTGATTAAACTGTCTTTAACTGAATTTTCTCATTGTTGCCCTTCTGATTCTCTTCCCCCATCCCTCTATGAGGGCAATGAGCGAGCAGCTCTGAGGTGCGTAGCTCCCGTCCAGGGTGTGTCCACCACAGTCCTTTTTGGCACCCTGTGTGGGACACTTAGGGTTCAAGATAATGAGACATTTGACCAGAGTGTGCTAGAGGGAACATACTATATCTTTTTAGCTGTTGCTGGTCACGATGTTGACTTATTTGTTCTTGATGCAGGTTTATTTGTTCCCTTACTCCCTCCATTTCATTCATGCTCTCTCTTGCTGTACATCAAATTAGAGAGCTTGTTAAAGGCTGCGTTTGGCTTTTGCAGTTTGCTGTGCCGTGTAGCACTCAGTTATGTTTTGCCTGGGAGAACTATGATGGCCCTGAGCCTAATGTGGTATTTGGGCCCTGCATTGCTGCCGTCCCAGTACTTCGGGAACCACCTCGTGGAGACAATTAACAATTACAACTTTTCCCTCTTTTCCTCTGAGAGCAAATTTGTGGAGGAAACAAAGAACAGCACCTTTCCCTTCATCTCCTGCAGAGCAGGTTCTTTCCACCTTGTTACAATGACTCCAGTATTTTGAAAATCCCTGGGTAATCAGAATGCTCACGTTGGTGTGTCTCAAGAATCTGTTTCCAGCTTTTCCTGACATTGACTATTTAGGAATATGACTCAAAGATGTGTCCTGAGGCAGTGTGGTCATGGGTGGGCAAGGTGCATGGAAGAATGGTGTAGGTGTAGGTGTTGGGTCATAGGTTGGACTCAATGATCTCAAAGGTCTTTTCCAACCTTACGATACTGTGATACTGTGAATATAGGCAAGTGTTCAATGTTTTTCACCTCCAGTGGTGCAGGACTTGATACCCAAACAATGGTATCAAGGTAAAGTGGGATCCTGGTGGAATGACAGAGCATTTGAGAAAAGGATGCCCTGGCTATGCTAACAGGACACAACTTCTCACATTGTGCTGGGCCTGGCCTACACCTACTGAGCTGTTCAGCACCCTCAGGAGGGAGAGGGGGTCTCTGGATCTGAAGAGATACAAATGTACACTATGGCTAAGCCAGAGACCCAACTCTTAACTGTATCAGTCACCCCTATAGTCAAGAAGAAACAGTGGAAGTAGAAGTCAACTCGTTCAGTCAAGGGGGAAGAAGCTTCTCCTAAAAGGGAGCAGGAGGAGGAACTGGAGAGGCAGCAGGTTGTACAGCAGAGCAGTCTCAAGAACGGGGGCAAGAGACATAAATCATAAGTCAGAAACCACCCGCTCCCTACCCTTGAGGAAGCTGCCAGGTATGCACAAAGACTATAGCTGTCAACCTGGTGAGCCTGTCAGCTGGTTGCTCTGATGCTGGGATACTGGAACCAAGTCAGGAATTAGAGGGCAAGGAAGCCCTGTAGCTAGGATCCCTTGGAAGGGACTGGGGCGTCCAACTTGATAGAAGTTGCTAAAAGATTGAGAAGCTCTTTTTGGTTTAATGGAAACATTAAGGAAACATTTTCTGGAGTGTTGCTTGGCAATGCTTCTTGCCCAAAGCAGTGTTAAAGATGCCAGACCAGCCTCCTCAGGGATAAACTTGCTTGTGAGATCTCTCTTGCTTTTTCTTGTGAGCAGATAGTGTTTGAATTTTCATAGATGAAAAAGGCCAACTCAAGCACGAGTTTCACGACACAGATTTATCAAGGAATTGGCTTCCAGGTCAGAGTCACTAGCTGTTGCTACTCCCATTGACTACTTCAATCTCACAGAAAAGTGAGGCATCTAACTTCCTTTTTATTCTTTGTATTCTTCAAAGTACCTCTACCTGCACATTGTCTTATTAAAAATAAAGAGCTAAAGCTTTTCAGTCTCTCAAAGCAGTTCAAAGGAAAGAATACTTCCAGTTGTGGAAGTTCTCTTCCTTACAGTCTTTGAATTACATTATCTTTATTTTTTCCCCCCTTTCAGAACCCAATCCCTAAAATGCTTTATTTACATAAATAGCATTCACATGTCTCTCTTAGGGTAAACCTATTTTTCCAAAGCTAAGAGAAAGTAGCCGTTAAGGTAAAATTCTGATAGCAAATGCCTTTAAAACCGCCAAAAAGATAAAGCACAACGCTTGCTGCAAATTGTGAAGGGGAGGGCAATAAACAAGTTGGCAATGAATCCACCAAAGCTTTGGGCATTCACCTTTGTCCACATCTTTATGCATTCACACTTGTGCATGACTGCTCGCAGCTCCCGGGCTGCTGCCAAATTCACAGCTACTGACACCAGCCAGAGGAATGCTTTGGCTCCCCCACGTGTAGGAGATTCATTCTCCACAACGCTTGGAGTTGACTTTAGTTCCTTCCTATTCGCAAAATGCTTTTGTCAAGGTACATCTCTTAATGAAAGGGAGCCTTTTTCTCCAAAAGAGAAGGAGACAAAACAACTTATTAAACTGGAAAGCAACATTCTATAGTGTTCCTCTGATTTTACATGATGAAATTGCAAGTCTACCTGCAGTAGAAAAGAGAGATCATACCATCTGACAATGTTGTTCTTGGCTAATAGTGACAGACAGGTGTCCCACTGATAACTAAAACAGTAGGTCTCAGATTTATCTGGGATTTTTTAAAAAAATGTATTTATAAAATTCAATTTGAGGCAAGTTTTGATATGATTGTATGGCAGAATTGCAATTTTGCAGCAATGTTGTAAAAAATCTTGCTTTAAAATTTTCTTTACTCTGTTCCACTTTGTCTTCCTCCTTTCAGCTCTTCCCCAAATATGAAAATACTCTGCTTCATTAGAACAATGGCCAACATTTTTCATTTTCAAATTATACACAAAAGTGAGTATTTTACTTGCACTGTAAACAGTATCTTAAAATTAGATTTTTTTTAATGCTTTTGACATCTACAGCAAATTACTCCCATTAACTGCAAGGTTCAAATTTTAGCAGTTATTAAATGTCAAATTATTAAAATTAAATGTTATGTAGAAATAATTAGAAAAATCTAAAACAAGCACTGATAGATGAGATTACTCTTTTTTTTTTTTTCCTCTCCAGAAAAACATAAACACTAATTTTAAAAAGCTTTACTCTCTGCAGATGAGTCTGATGCTTTCTGTATGTGACCGGCTTCTCCGAAACAGAGCGTGATTAGGAAATGAAGCATTTTTCCCTCTTGGCTAGCTTTGATGAAAGCTCTCCAACTTGCACATTGTGTATGAACATTTCTTCATTCACAGCATATGCCCATCGAAAACTGTTTTCTCTTTGCAGCATTTCAGCTGTACTATTTATAAGCAAGTCGAACAATGCTAACTAGAGGCAGTAAAAGGTGTGTATTTCATATGCAAATCGCTAGCAATCATTTTCTACAATTACACGTAGTTGCTTGCATCATTATTTTCACCACATTAAAAAAATGGGCTTATCAGGACAATGTTACAGAAGAAAATGTCTGCATTAGTAAGACTTATTTTAATCAAAAAAGTTTGTTTCTTTTGTCAACCTATTGAAGTTAATATGTTAACATTTTATATCAAGTATGTACATAAACTATGGATATCCCTATCTCTGCTAAGAGCTGTATGCCCACAGGCTGTAGGTGTCTTTTACGTGTACATATGCTATGATATCTTTGCAGGGAAATAAACAATATTTAAAGGATCTAGTATTTCTTAAAGACTGCTGCTGCTAAAAGTGGACACATTACTAATGACTGGAAGTATTTCTTATATAAACTTTTATGAAAATAAGTGGTTATTGTAGCAATAACCATTAAGCACGTGGTTCTTCTTGTAATCCCAGGTCTCCACCCCAAAATTTTTTATTAAAAAATCAGTCCAGATTATTTTTTCCAATTTCAAAGGCAAATTTCTTTTCTGGTGTATAAAATGTACTCACTTTTAAAATGTATGATTGTTCTCAAAGTCATTACCGTAGTTTAGGTTAGACCATCTAGAAGCAAGGAACCAGAGATCCATGTTAATGCAAATTCAGAAGAAAAGGCTCCCACCTACTCAAAGAACAAGGGTCAGGAGTAGCTCTTCAGTCGTAGTGAGGGTAAAGACCAGAAAAAAGAAAATCACTGGCTGCTTCGAAGACAGTGACTTATTAGTAAAAGGGATTACATCACATGATGTCATGATAGAAGCAGCTGGGACTCAAAAAACTTAGAAAGGCTGTTTCAGTTTCAGGTTCTGAAACAAAGAGGATTCCTTCCATGGGGATTCCTACAATCTGAATACTGCTACTTCCATTTTTTTTAAAAAAAAAAGTGAGAGAAGTGTTTACATAGGAAAAAAATATAGCAAATCAGCCAGCTGGGTTCTCAAAGAAACCTGGTTTTCTACAGTGCTTACCAAAATATTTTTTTAAATATTGTTGCAAATATTTGAACTTACATACCTTAATGAGTTATGAGACTACGCAACACGAGCAAAATATTATTTTTCTATATAATGGGCAGGATATGGAACTGAGTGTTAAGCTCACAAAGAAGAGCGTGCTGTTTGCACTTGATTGGGAGATGTGGATGTCTTTGAGAGAAAAGACTTTTCAGGCTATATTTACCTCTCTGCTACATAACATAGAATTTTGACAAGCAGAACTTTATGGGATAGATGTTTAATCAGTGTTAGTTTATGGTGTAGATAATACAATGACTGTGCATTAAGTGAGCATTGCTTCTTTTTAAATGCAAAGCTGTGAGATAGCATACAATGGCACAATTCTTGGCTGAACTAACATAAAGAGAACTGCAATTTCATTGCCAAGAAATTTAGAAGAGGCTTATGTTTCCAAGAGTGAAATTACTCAAATTTGTCAGTTTTTAAACAGTTATGGATGCAACTGATGTCTAAGTAAACTGCTGCAGCACAGAAGGGGATTTTACATTGCTCACTGGGTTAGTTACTCTATTCTTGAAGCTCCTTTACATTTCTGTTTTACTCTGTCTCCCACAGCAGCTTTGATCTGATTTTTATTTTAAGCTTTTATATCGAATTCTTCTTCCTCTGGTGCTCAACTGTTACGTATCTGCTGTCATGCCAGTATGCTCTAGTGCTACTTCAGGCTAGAAAAAGAGGGGTTTTATGATCAATGTTCCCTTCATCAAAACTTTTTTTCTGTGTTAAGTGTAAGATTTCCAACCCACACGCACTTGGAGATGAACTGGCTGGTTTTTCAAATCCAGGGATGCCATGTGGATTCTCTCTTCTGATATCCTTGATTTAGCAGTCGAGACAGTTACAATTATTTCTCGTCCATCCCCGCGAAGTCTAGCTAAATAGCAATATTGAGAAGTCTCCAAAAGCAGCTATCATTGTACTTAAGAACAAGACGCAGTGTTTGTATAATATTTAAAAAAAATAGAGTATTATGTAACAGTTTTGTTTCTGAGAAGAAAAAATCCTGCAACTGTATTAACTGGCACTCTAAACCAGCATTTCCCAAACAGTGTAGTATGTTGCTGGCGAAATCCTCCAACACTGCTTGCAGCCATAGGAAGTTTAAAAATATAAATGAAGTTCACATGTCAGTCACTTCTGCCCAGGTTACAGCAGTGTATGGATATTGCCTGCAGCATGTTACTTGTTCAGTATTGTTGCCTGTGGGCCAACAGAGGTTCTAAATATTACTGTGCAATGTGTCCATACCTGTCCTTTCAGTCTGACTGGCAGTGAAAAGCATTAAGGTATGCGGAGTTGGTTATCATGTTGCCTTACTTACCATTAAATATTTCAGTTTTTATAAACTTTGAATTGCAAACCACCTTCTTACCGCAGATCAGATGAGTTATTTGGACTGGGGTTTTTTTAAGACTACCATTCAGTTTCTCTAAAAGTCTGAAAATCACTTTGGTTTTTAATTTTAATCTGAGGTGGAAGATTTCAAAACCTGTGTGCTTTCATTTTTTGGCAAACCTATTCAGTCTCTTTGAAGTTTTCAAATATCAAATACATGCTTACATAATTTAAGGTGAATTCCAAGATGCCTAATTTAAGTACCTGCCCAATTTCCATGAGTCACTGCCCGACTCCTGACATTGCACACACAGTTAGAGTAGGAAGTTCAGCTGGACACCTGCTGCAGCGGCAGGGGGCCAACCCACCCGACTTCCCTCTAGAGGGCAATCCAACCCATTAGATCCAGTCCCTTTGAACCTGAGCCACTGAGGAGGAACCCATAGCAAATGTTAGCCTCCATCCCCTTGGCAATCCCCAGGGTGAAGCACCCTTCCAGAGGCAGCTTTCAAAGCACTCTCAGGTGAAGAAATTTTGGCATGTTCCAGACAGCTGCTGGGCTCTGGGCTGCAAGAGGGGGCACCCTTCTGCCCACTGCACACCCGGTGTGGCCAGCAACATGGGAATCACTAAAAGTCATCCCAAGGGCAAGCAGAAGGGAGCCTATTTCCCAGTGGGGCTTGTCATTTGGGGCCAAGGGCTTGTTTTCCCATTAGGATCATAATGTAAGATGTAAGTTGCAAGGAACTGGCTCTGCACACCATAGTGCCATCACCACTAAGGCTGTTTTTTCATCTGCTTTCCTTCTGGACTCCTTGACTCTTGTGTCTGGCTGCAAGGTGGCCTAGTTTCAAGATGTGTGGCAGAGAAAAGTGATAGACGATGTACTGGTACCATAGCAATACATTTAGAGAATCAAACTGCCAAAATTTGTTGGTGCTCAAAGTGTTTTCCATATCTCATGCCGCATCTCTGTCTACTGAGTGCTGTAGGCTACTGCAAGGATCTACAAGAAAGAAGACTTGCAGAAGGTTTTGGGTTGGATTCTTGCTTATGCCAAATGTATGCAGCACAGGAAGCAAAAAGTCCTCTAAATTTAGGTTCATTCTTCTGCTCCATGTTGTCATACCAACCTTCAGCATGCTGAGCTGTTGTGACTTCCAGCTCAAGGCCTGCTACAGTGAGGAACATCGAGAGCTTGCTGCCTCCCTGTCAGCCGCTGTGGTTCCTCACCATTGTCCAGGGAAATCTTTAGCTGACTAGAGGGCATTATTCTCCAGGGGGAGGGCCTGACACCTTACAGTTTCTATGGGTAGATGTCTAAGGAGCCTCCAGTCCACCCTTATAAAACTCCATACAACTGCAAACAGTGCTTTCGGCTTCCCAGGGGCTCTGAATGCACTTTTTGTTGGTGGCAATAGCTGAAGTCTAGTTGCAATTTGGTCAAGTGAGAAATGGCTTGTTGTACTTGAGAGCAACAGTGATTTTTTTTCCTGAAGAGTTCTTTTGCTAGAGCACCACAACTCCCCTCTCTGGTGACCTGGAATTTTCCAGAGATTGCCACAGTGTCGCAGAGTGGCTTTTGAGCCAAAGGCATGAAGGGGGAAAAAAATGAGCATTTGAATAAATGACTTCTGTAGCACAAGTTCAAATGGTGAAAAAAAAAGTGGGACTTGTCTGGCTGGGAAGGCAATCTAAGCTTGCTACCTGCATTGCCTGGAGACAACTTGGCTCACTCCTGTTTCAGCGAATGCTGTTATTGCAACAATATGCTCGTGCTTCTTTATGCTTAGCTGAGGCCCTTCAGGTCTCCTCCTGGGCTTGGGTCCCTAGTAGCTACAATGCCTCGGGCCAGCACTATAGAGCAGAAATGAGGTGGAGTTCAAACTGACAAGTATTTTCTCAAGGGCTCTGAAACTGAGTTTGGGATTCCATTGGCTTGCTCTTGCCTTATGGTTGCCTTTCTGTAATCCCACTAAGTAGAGCATTCAAATAAAATCCAACTGAGATCCAGCAGTACTTAGCAGCTTGGCCAGGTGTTAAAACATCGTACCCTTTAAGTAAACCTTCTTTACAATAAAGGCAGAGGGCAAATCATACTACAAACTGCCATCTTCATAGTGCTAACAGAAAGTTACTGGAAGTGCTCTTTATCTCTGAAGAGTGAATGAATTGCTAACTGCAGAACACTTGCCTTGTTAATAAAATATATCCTTCATTCAAGTGATTCATCAGAGGAGTTACAATACTGGTAGTTCCTGCTTCTAAGGGCTCCTTCAGACAGCTACCTATTAATAACAATAATAAAAAGAGCAGTCAAAGTTAAAATCAACAAACTGTTATCTATTAGGATTATTCATGGAATATGACACCGTAAACATGTCATAAGCCCTAAACTCCAAATTTAGAAGAACGACATAGGTGGAAGAATGAAATTTTAGAGAACTGCTTCTAAAGGAAATACTGAAAATATGAAATAGTGAAGATTTTTGTACACTTTGTACTATTCGGTTCTAAGGAACTAGGAAGTACCAAAGAAAGTCCTGAGTTATTTATGGGGTAGATTTATTTTTTTTCCAGACAGTTATTTCTCAATTGACTTGCATGTTTTTATATTTGCTTTTACTAAAAAAAAAATAGACTTCTTATAATGAAATGCAGTTTCATAGATAACAAACAAAAAGATTAAAAAGATCTATCTGTTAAATTCACAGCAGTGCTCACATTTTCTACTGCACAGTTACTTGTTACTTGCCTGGTGGGTACTTGCCTTGCTACTTCTAGCTGTTATTTCCTCCATGCTTGAATCCATCACCCTCACCTTTTAGGGAAGGATCCATCCTCACCTGTTTATTTTGTAATAAAGTAACACCTTTAGACAGAACTCCCTTCACTCTGGAAAAAGTGAAACAACTGTGATATAACTGGAGCACTTGTCTGTGTGCTTTTATTAAAAGCCAAAATGAATCCATTCAATAGGAATGGCAGCACCAGCTGAGTCTACTGTGCAAGTAAAACATTTCACGAAAAGCTGACAAGTTCGATATGTTGCCAATTTTAGAATCGTTATATACAGCCAAAAAATGTAACTGGTCACAGGTTACAGAACTGGACTTCCCTCTCCCACATTTATGAGCTGTTTTTTATTATTAATTCTTTGGGAAATGGTTTGTTTTCCTACAAGCTGTTAGTAGGAAGGGCACGTGTGATTTGCCAGGCGAACGTAATGCCTTATGCGCTCCTGTCAAATCCAGGGAAGATAAAATCTACAAGGATACTTAATTAAAAAAGAACACCATCTCCCTTTTATAAATCATCGCTGCCGTCCTCGCCCCTGAACATGAAGTGTGGAACGCTCTCTTCTGGCTAAAACAGTGCAGGGAAGTGTGTGTGGGGGGGGAAGAGCATAAACTCCTCGAATCAAACCAACTCACTGAATTAACTTTTTAAGTGTGGGCTCCAGCCTAAAATGGCACCAAAACCAGCAGCAGCCTTTCCCGCTTGGCGATGAAGGCAGGAGGGGTTACAGAACGGCAGCAACACCCACCGGGGCGGGGGGGGTCTCTCCACGTATCCCCCCCACTCCTACCTCACCCACGGCCCCGCGGGTAGGCGCGCGTGGGGCAACGGCCGCTTCCCTCGCGCTGCGGGGGCGGCGCGGCCACGTGCTCGTTGCCTGCCCGCCGTCACCGGTCGCGGCCACGCGGCGCGCGGGGGGGTTGGGGGAGTTGCGCGAGCAGGGACCCCCCCGGCTCCTCACGCCCCCCCCGGCTTTTCACGGGGCAGGCAGCGCGCGCGCACCCCTCCCCTCACGGCCTCCCACGCTGCGCGACTCTCCCCCACCACTAACCGCGGGCTCTTGGCGCGCGGCGGCCGCGCGAGACCGCGTCCCACGCGAGGCCGGGGGACGCGCCCTTTCACACATGCGGCGCCCGCCAGTGAGCGCCTCCCGGTCCCCTGTCCCGGTCCCGGTCCCCGCAACGCCTGCCCGCGCTCTCAAGCCGCGCCCCACGTGCGGCCGTGCCCGCGGGAGGGCGTGTGGCTGGGAGCGGGGGTGGGTGCTGCCCGCGCGCGCGCCCACTCGGCGCGGGGGCGCGCGGCGGGGTCTCCAGTGGGAACCGCGCGCTCACGGCGGCGCCCGCAGCGCCCGTGAGGGGAGGGCGGGGGGGCAAGGGGGAGGGGAGGGGGGAGGGGGGAGAGCGCGCTCGCGGCCCTGCTCCTCCCCCCTGCCCCTGCCCCGGGGCGGCGGGTGGCGCTGGCCGCGGCAGCTCGGGGCTCGGTGTCCTTGTGCGGAAATGACACACGGTCCCGTCACGTCACGCGAGAGCGCAGCGCGCGGACCCTCGCACACAAAGAGCGGGGGGGGGGGGGAGACGCGGGCAAGCAGCGGCGGCCGCTCCAGCTGCCCCCGCCGTCCCGGGGCTCCCGTAGCCCCGCGCGGAGACGAGGTAAGCGCCACCACAGCCACCGCCACTCGTCGCTCCACGCAGCGCTTCCAGGCGGGTGCAGGGGAGGAACGGGGAGCAGGGCAGCGGGAGGTGCGGGGCCGGCCCCTCCTCCCGGTGGCGGCTCCGCGGGACGCCGGGGCTGCGGGACGCCGGGGGGCCCTTTGTTCGCGGCTCGGGACGGTGCTATCAGGGCTGCGGCACGCGGACGGGTGGCTCCATCGGCGATGCGGGGGGGAGGGGAGGCGAGAGGAGAGTGGAACGGTCACGCCGCCGCCGTCACCTCCAGCCTCACCTTTTTCCCCTCCCCCCCGCTCCCCCCGGCCCCCCCCCGCGCTCGCCGGCCACATAGATCCGCCCGGGCAGGGTTCGGACCGGAAGCACCAACCGCCGCCGCCGCCGCCTCGGGCTCGTGGGTCTGACCGCGGAAGCGGCCCCGGCCGCCGCGTGAGGGGCGCGCGGGGCGGCCCCGCCCGCAGCCTCCGCCCCCGGGCGGGGCCTCGCACCGCACCGCTCCCACGTGGCGCCCGCCGCCGTCCCCTTCGCGGGGGGACTCGGTCGGGAGCGGGGACTCGGGGACACGCCGGCCGGGCGGGAGCGAGGGCCACGGCGGGAGGGGACTTGCAAGGGGACACCTCGGCTGGGCGGGGGGTCAGGGAGGCCGCCCCGGCGTTGCGAGGGGGCGGGGGACGCTCCGTCAGTGTGAGGAGACAGGGGAACACTGCGGCGGGACAAGGGGGCGCCCCAGCGGCGCGGGGGGACAGGGGGACATCCTAGTCGTGTGAGGGGGCTGGGGGGACATCTCGGTAGGGCGAGGGGACAGGGCGACTCCCCGGCGGTGCGGGTTGACGGGCGGCTCCTCCAGGTACGGGCTGGTCCCGCCGAGGTGCCTGGCGGTGGCTTCACGGGAGCCCGTGGGACAGCGTGGGGCAAGGCGCCCCGTAAAAGCGGGGGACTGGGTTCCGGCTCCCGCGAGGGCGGTGCTGGTAGCGTGGAGCAGCTGATGGTGGTGTGGTCCGGATCGGTCCTGCGTGGGTCGTGCTCCGGCCGGAGCGGAGAGGGCCACGGCGTGGGAACGAACGCTGCCTCTGCCCTGCTTTCCCCCGTGGTGTGTCCCCACACTGCCCTTTGTAAATAGGAGGGAACAAACTCTGAACCAGCAGAACGCGAGCCGGCGGTGGGCCAGCAGCCATGTGACGGCTCCCACATAGCCTTGACGCAGTCCCAGAGCTTTTTGGATTGAAGTGCGGGTAGAGTTTGTCGCTGCCACCTTTAAAAAACAATGTATGCCCGACCCCTCGGGCAAAGGCATTTAAGCAGGGAAAGGAAAACATTTTCCCTGCTTCTTGCTGATACCTAGGCATCGGATCATGAGTTTACGTGAATGATTACATCTAATAAAACCAATAGTTGCCAATACATTTTGATAGATTTTTCTTTTCTCCCCTGTTAAATCAATCGCAGCAGTGGACCAACCACACTTTTTATCTTTGCCAAGTATTTTCATAGCTTGGCTAAGTCCAGAGGGTAGAAATAAATCAGAGTTTATTGCAGTTTGGAGGAGATTTAAAGATGTACGCAGTTCAGGTGGAACGGTGTTTTAAAATAAAAGCTTAGAATGAGGGGATAGAGAATGAAGCATTGAGGAAAGAAATATGTTTCTAATGGACTGAGGACCAGGGGAAGACACCTAACTGAAGCAAAACCAAACTGATGCATTAATGCTGGAAATAAACTAGCTTAGTATTTTGCTGACCAGTGCAAGATTAAATTGGTGTTTGATGAAGTACGAGACACAGGTTGAGAAAACTTCAGCTTTAGGCAGCTTGTGGGAAAACTGAAGAGAGTGATTTTTTAATTTTTTTTTTTTTTAAATTTAAATAGCTCCTGCAGATGTAAGTAAAATATATTTTAAAAAGACCTATGTTCAGAACATGCCCTCTTAGTCCTATTGGCAAAATGCCCTTGTTGCAGGCTGGCTTCAGTGAAGATTTGAGGCTTCCTGTGCTCCACAGAGCAGCAGAGGTTTGCAAACTATGTTAAGTATAAGGATTTTATTATTGGTAAGGGTAGTGCTTCCAACAACATCTGCTTGTTTTAAAAATATTTTTTTGTCATTTTAGAACTTGTTATAAATGTATTTATAGTCAGAATGTGTTTGTGATGTTGGAATACTATTTCCTAAGGTACTTAGTATTTCAAGTGTCAGTGCTGGATATCAAGAATAAATTTTACTCAGAAACTTCACTCTTGATTCACTAGTAGCACCCTACTATCTCAAAATCAATAGAATAGAAGGCATCTGTTTTTAGTATTCTTACATTGTCTACTTGTGTTTTGGTCATTGTTCAGTTAACATTCTTATTTCACAGTTTCTTTAAGATGGGTAGTCAATTTGAAGTCAGTTCTATATTTTTTTTTTCAATTAAGGTGGTTTCAAGTATCAGACTTCTTCAGCCTGCTGCCTTTTTACGTAATTTCCCAAGACTTTTCAAAAATCTTTACTCAGAAAAGTCACAAGTTATATGGAAACCTGACTAAATATATACAAAGTACAGTCAGATGTACAAATCAAACAATACAGTTTTTCCCCTGCCTCCCCAATTTCTGTCTGTTACAGTAGCTTTAGGTGTAATTTATAACATTAGCAAGAAATGTTTCAGACAGGAGACTTAACAGTGGCCCTTTAGAATTGCTTGCTTATTCTGAACATCATAGCAATGAGCGTGGCGATAAGGTTTTCAGCAATAGAAGGGTACTTAAATAGAGAATGCAAATATTAATGAAGATGCAAAACAGGTCCAGGAAAAAAACTTGCATTATTTGGGGATTTTTTTTGAGTTTTTTTGAGAAGGCCTTGTCCAAATTCTGCAATATATAAAGTCAAGTCCCTGTCCCACAGAACTGAACAGAAGGCAAACATTGCCTCTAAGAAACAAATTTTACAACTCAGATTTGGAGTAGTGTTTATGTGTAATTCAGTTGAATTGAATTTGAGTTGCAGTATTTTTCACAAATTGGAGGAATCAAATGTACCCCAAGGATAATTGCAATATTGAAATTACTGAACTCAGTGCTACAGCTGGGAAGTAAAAGATGCAGATTACTTGGCTCCCAAGGCAGAACCCAGAACTCCGAGTTCTCTAGGTTTGCTTCTGTAGCCCAGCAGGAGAGCTTTCCAAGAGATAGCCTGGAAAGCAACACACACCCTGAGCAGGAGGCAGCTCTTGGGCAGCCTGAGCAGAGGCTCGTGCCTTCAGTCCTGTCTCTCCGGGGATCACAGGGCTGTGTGTTGAGGATGGGTGTTTGATCTCATTATTTCAAAGCATTACACAGGAATCTTTTTTCTGCAATGTCACAAGAGACAGTATTTTGCATTGTCAGTGGGTGATTACTGCAGCCCTTGGCTCACCTGCTGCACAGGGTGAGACCACTTACACCTGCTCAAACCAGCTTTCGAGGCTCTGGACTTCCCTTGGGAAGCATTGGTCGCTTCCTGTGTTTTATCCAGTGTGTGTTTTGTATGAAATATAAACAAAGACTGAGAGACAGGGAGCAGAACCTCAGACGGCTGTCTAGTGAGTGTCTTTACTACTAAATTGATTAATCGTTGTCCCTTGCTGACGATAAATATATATCTGTGCGTTTTTGTTGGCTCTGAGTGAACCACACTCTAATTATGTAGCATAATACCAGTGTCATTTTGTGATAAAGTTTTTTTACGGGAAGGCGTATGTAAGAGGAGTTGCTACTTTTGGCGGTTAAACAGCCATTCAGTGTATAGATCTTGTACAGTTCAGCCAATGTTACCTCCTTAGAATATCAGCTTTTTTGGTATTCCCATCATTTATTTAAATTTATCAAGTTACTGTGCTTTAAGAGAAGTGTTGTATCTTTCACTGCATGCTGAAAGCAAGGAAACTGAGAAGCTTATTCCACACGTTTAAATGTTTCCAGCAAACATGCGTATCTTGTCTTTTGACCCAAATGTAAAGAAAATTCACTTTTTTTGAAGCAAATGACACTCAAATAGAATACTTTTCATCGAAGCCTCTGATTTTTCATATATGAAGCAATGTACCACCATGAGGCTTTAAAAGGAATAAACATTGCATAGTACACAATGTCTAAGCCCCAATATTCTTAATAACATTCTTCTAGTCAGTAATGAAGAATTCCAGCCTACCTGAAGATACTAAAATATTTAGTGGGATGGTACACATTCAAGAAGTAGCACCTACACATTTACTGTGCATTAGTGAACTGAACGGTATACAGCATAATGAAAGCATTTAGATAATAAATAGCAAACTTTATTAAACTGATAAGAGACATTCTTATTATATTAAAGTGTATTAATTAAGGTAATGATTCATTAACATTGAAGTGAAATACCTTACACTTATTTATGACAGTCCTCTATGAAAATCCCAAAGTTCTGTGCACATTCTGAAAATGGCTGTTGAATCCTAGCTGGTAGGCCAGTTGCAGAGGGGTTCCTGGTGCAGCAGTCCCAGCAGGGCTCAAATGGTTTTGTGTGTGTTGTCTGTAACCACTTACAATTTAAGATGGTAGCTGAGTGGGATTTCTGGATCTTTTTGCAAGCCACAAGATCACAAATCAAACACACTTAGCTCGATGCCTACAGTTAGACTGCAATATATATTCAATTTATTAGAAGTAGCTGAAGTTGAAACAGGAGGACACAATGCTGTTCTCTGCAAAGATGCTCCTTGTACATTGGTTTTAAAAAGAACAGTGTCACTGTTTACATGATTGCAAGTCTTGATATTCATTTCCCTTAGAAGAACAAAGCTTTAATCACCTTAAGAAAGCCATCCTTTTTGGTTCCTCATTTTTAACTGTTTCAAGTGTCAGGATGAATGGATGAGTCTGGAGGACTGAGCCAAAAGGAATGTTTGTGTCTTCCCAGGTGAGTGCTGGCATCCCCCAGGCTCCGTTGCATGACACCTAGCAGTGGTTCAGCACAGGTACAGTACCAGCACTAGTAGCTATCAAGGCGATTTAGATGGGAAGGTGAGTATATGCTGATACATCAGCAAGCTGTTTGTTTTGCGACATTGATTATATAGAAATTATAAACTACATACTGTTTTCAAGAAGTCTGTTCTCAATAGATGAAATGTAGGCAGTAAAAGCTAATGATTTATTGTCTGCCTTGTGAGGACGGAGTCTGTTTACCTCTTCTTCCTTAACTGTTAAACTTACACACATGCTAGACGTCTTCCTGTTCATCCTACATTAGGTGGGTTTAGTTAATGACTGCTATAAGCAGAGTGCCATTAATCAAAAGTAGAGTCTCTTTTGAAGAAAAAGTATTAGCTATTTGCTTCTTTTTTAGTGTTCACAGATGTAGAATCCATAATCAGGGTTATAAGAGTTATTCTTTCTGCGTGTTGTAGCCATATTTTAGCATAAGCATAGGGAAACAGTGTGTTAGTTTACCTATTTTATGCCTGTATCATTATAAGTTTCTGAACTGTTCATATGTTCTTTGGAATTCAACTTTATACACAAGATAGAAACCAAAGAACGCAGAGAAAAAGCTTCTAAAATAACTTGGTTCACGAATTAAAATATTTACAAGCAAAATCATAAAACTTGAAGATTAAGGTTTATTTTTGTATTTTGAAAGCATGATTTTTTTAGCTGATTTAGGTGGAAATACAAGAAGTTTCCGCTAAAATTTAGAGACAAGGGTGCTTAGGCAACAGTGGCAATCAACTTCAATAGGATCATGATCTGGCTGTTGATGTAGCTGCCATTGTAGATGTTTGGTATGTATTGGAATCCTCCTTCCATATCCTTTTCTCGCCAGAAAGGATGTACTGAAACATCTGTCTGTATCCCAGCAAGATAAAGCTGCCAAGACTGGTTGCTCTACTGGTCATGGCTGGAGACCTTGGCTCCCAACTTCAGCACAGGCTGTTTGCCCCTTCCTAGAACTAAATAATTCCTGTCCTGTAGAAAGCATTGAGACAGTATTAGGCTAAGGATGTTAAATATCTTTGTCTTCTGCTTTGAAAAAAGACACATAAGGTAAGAATGAAATACATTTATATACTCAACATGACAAAGAACAACTTTTAGGTGCTTTATCGGATAGATTTACTTGATTGCTGTATGCCCTGTTTGGTTCCATTCTTTAAGGTCTCTTTTTCTCCAGCTTTGTTTATTCTCACAATCTGGGGCAGAATGCTGCCTTAGAACAGGTTTTGACACTGCTGCCTCGTCTACAGAGACAGTAATTATTCATAAGTACTGATTCACTGCAAACAGAATTTTAAAGAATATGAAATGTTTCATCTTTAGCGGAATTTAAACAATGAACAAAATTATTGTTTACCTTACATAGACAGGCATACATGCATGGACATGCACACGCATGCATGCAGGCTTCCCCCTTTTCCATAGGACATCATTTCTTATGGAAGTGATGATACAATTGGTCTGTTGATATCTCCATGTCTCCTCACTTGTGAGTCCATTGAAACCCAAAATTGAAATGAGTTGGTGATATAAATAGACAATAAGTGAATTTTCATGAAATGGTTGAACAAAGCCAGTGGCTTGCTGTTATGAGACAAATTTTGATTCCTCCTTTCCATCCCAAATCTCATGCCTGCTTCTGAACTGGGCTTGATTACTTGCCTTACCATTTAACTCTCTGAATTAGAAGAAAAGTAACCTGGCAAAGAAAGAAGTGAATTGTTTCCTGGCAGTCAGGCTGGAAGAGCTCACTTAAACAGGCACAATGCTTGACTTAGGGAGCAGGTGGGACCGTGAAGCAGGAAATCAGAGGGACAGTTGACTCCTGTCTCTTGACAGAAGCTGTTATATGTGCTTCATTTGCGCGTAATACTTAATTTTATACAAATCTCACAAACAGGTAACGAGAAAGATATTACCAGGGCTCCCAAAAGTGAAAACTTGGGAGCTAATGGTTTATTGGGCATCAAAGGCTTCAAATGTGAAACCCAGTCTTTTGAGGCCTTGTTGATTCTGATGCTCTTTGGCCTATTGCGTTTAATTGTGTTCTGGCATTTTTGCGGGAGAAAAAAGAATTCAAAATAAGTCATAACACTTTGATTCAAATATGTGAAATGATGTTTTGACTTAATATTATTTGGGATACCTTTGGTCTTCCTGCTGTTGTGTCCTTTAGAAAGTTAACCCAGATATGTGATTTGCTTTAGTTTTAACTTTTTCCATTTTTAGAGTGGCTGTTGAGGTCCTCATTTATCTTATCCTTCCATTTTCCTCATATTCTCTTGGATTAATTCTCCTAAATGATTATTCTTGTTTGAACAGCAATAGTAGCAGATGTTAGAAGGAAAATATAATTCCTATATCCCTCCTAAATATTATGTGCTGTTTCCCTACCACCACCACCTTTATATTCTTCTCTTCTGTCTTTGTGTTTACCATCTTTTAGCGGTTTACCATCTTTAATAGAGAAGTTTAGGATTATCTGGAAAACCATTTTGATTTCCATTGCAGAATATTCTGCAGTGGTATTGGCTGATTTGCTTACTGTCACCTCAGGCCCTCACAAAAAGACTGTCACACTTTTTGAGCACTAACACATGTTGGTCATCCATCCATGTTGGTCAGCACATCCCTCAGAGCTAAGCCTAGTGCAGTAAGGGAAAGTGTAAGAAAGGTCTAGAAAATCAATGAATCTGGAATATCAGGGCAAAATACGAATGTTTAGTACTAATAACTACGTTTAGTACTTTTCTTCAAGTCCAGTGTAGCTTTCTGATGGCGCTGTAAAAAGTACATTGTCTTAGGAATTTTCATGAAGATCTCTAGTGGCTATGTCTAAATTCATAAATAATGTTGAGTTAGTAAGACCAAATATTAACCCTGACCGCTGCTTTTTAGGTAGTTTAGAAGTTGATGTGGTCCACTTATGTCCCATGCTGTTATATCTCTGCAGAGTTGTCAAAACTGTTATTGAAGTGATTATAAGATGGCATCATTTATATGTTGATCAACTAATAAATACAAGTCCTGAAATAGGGGACTATGGTGTATAAAAAGGAGTAGATATCTAAGGGATTTTTAGTAGCTCTATGTCCAACCAAGAGTTGTTTTCTGGTGACATAATGATGAAGAGAATCTCACATTATCCTTCTAAGGATGCCCTTTATAAGGCTATATATAGAGGCCATGTTTAAGACAAGCACTTAAAAGGATATTTTGGCTTCTAGAGTGGCCCAGTATGAGCTGGTTTTGTAACTCCATGCATCTTTGATTTGGTGTGTGTGCTACCCATTTTAGTGCAATCGTACAAAAACTTAACCTGAGGGGGATCATAGTTACCATTAAGTGCCATCAGTTACTGATGAAGAAAAGTTCTTAACTATACAGTATTCCAAGTGTTTGCAGAGTTTTTTAACAGTATTTTGAGATTTTAAAAAATAATTTTATTAAACAGTATTCAAAAGAAAGGTAGAGACTTTTTATTCCATCCAAAACAGATGCCCTCTCTCTTTCTTTCCTCATCTCTCTTTTAAATTCCATGATTCTCACTCCTGAGTTGGATGTATACTATTGCTAGACTGGTTGCTTTATTCACTTGCTCCAGACAGAGAAGCCTGTCTTGATTTCAGACCTTGGGTGGAAGATAGGCAAGAATATTTGAAATAAAACTATTAGAAAGAGGATTTTAACTGTGGAAAATGTAAATTAGTAAACGTAATTGGGCCAAGTAAACATAATGCTGTGTGTAGATAACATGAGTGGTATGTGTCACAGTTTACCAGTCACCACCTTACCAGTTGAGAGTGTCAGTTTATAGCTGTGTGTCCTGTAACAGTCAGTGAGATTTGATTAGATTGTTTGCTTTGGAGATCTTCAAAAGATCTAGCATATCTTTTAGGAACATGTCCACAGATTGATGTTTGTCCACAAGTAATTTGCAAAATTAGTTTTTAAGGTAACAAACATGCAACTGAGTCTTTCATGTGAGAAGTAATGCTAAAATCATGCTAGAATAATACATATATTTGTTTTTCCTTACGAAAAACATCTGTACATTATTTAAAGGCTGACAGAAAAAAAATAGTTACTGTAGATCTGCAGATTGCTTTGCTTGTATTGTTGCAATCCATATCAAAAGATCGAAGATTTTTAAATTAGAACTTACTCCAGCCTGTATATTCCAATTTATGAGTTTTCGTTCTGTAATGACTTTGTGTCACTCACAGTGACAATAAAAAACATTTGACTGTAATAAGAAGTAGTGACTTTCTGCAAGATGGAGAACTTAATTCAGTTAACTTTCTTTTATATACTGCCAAGATACTTTATAGACAAGGTAAAAATTACTTTAACTTTTCTCCATGCCACAAAAAGGCATACAGTTTTAAATACATTCCTAGCTGTCTTATATAGACTGCAGTATAGTTTGCATGTTGGCAGATCTGTAGATGGCTATGAAATTTATGAAAATAGCTAGGCTCTACAAATGTACAGGTTGGAAATTATCCATAGGCTGTTAATAAGATTAAAAGTAATTATAAAAACGGATGTAGGTGCTTACTCATTCCAGAAGATATTTATTTATTTATGTATTTTTGTTTTGTTCTTTAGTGAAATAGAAGATGAATTCAGCTGAAATCACTGATGATGATGAAGGTAAAACGTTGTACTTTGTGTAACTTGTGATCAGGCAAAAATACTTATTGAATGAAAGCCTTTGTAACCTGATAAAGAATGCATTTGGATCAAGACAAATTACATTAATGTTTTTTAAAAAGCTGGGTAAAACCCGCCATTGTCTTTGTTATTCGTTATATTTTCTGTTCTACTGCCTTTCTCCCCCTTGAAAAAAATCTTCCTTCTGTAACTTTACTTATTTATACTTCAGAATCTTCTTTGGGGAAGAAACTGTCATTTACTGGATGACTGAATGATTCCTAGCATAATAAAATTTGACTTTGGGGTGGCTCCAGCATATGCTTATCATACAAATCAAAAAATAATTATGTTCTTCAAAATACATTTTCATAAAAAGAAACAAGCTATGGAAAATTGTATTAAGGGTGTAATGTAATGGTTTTCTGGAGGGAGTGCTTTATCTTTCTAAACCTTCTCTTTTTCCAGTAAGAATTCCTAAAAAAAATATTGTGAAAGTAGAAACAGAAAATGAAGATGAAGCTTTAGACTGCTCAGTAACATCCAGATCTGCTGAGAAACACTCACTGGATGGCGCGGTTACTTGCCTACAGGATTCCAACAAACGGAAGCAGACCTCAGTTGCTAGTGATGGTTCAGGGTGCCAGCAAGATGTCTTACCCAGTGTGAAGAAAAGACGCTTTACACAAGAGGTGACTTATCTGTTCATGACTGTGTGATTTTTCTGTTCATATTTTATAGGTTAAATTCATTGCTGCTATAAGCAAAATGCAAATCATTTAACTAGATTTGCATTAGTAATGCATTTTGGTCAAATATGGCTTATCTTAACCCAGTTTGCACACATTACTTGTCTGAGTATTTCTTTCAATAACGTGGGGGCAATCGTAGATATGAAATACACTTACAGGTTAATTCACTCATGCGGAGTATATGTTGTTTGTCAGAGAATGTAAAAGCAGGTAGTGATTTGGGTTATCTGGGCGTGACTGATTACAGTCCCTCTCATGTCACACAGTCCTTCAGCTGAATCCTCAGTGGCATATTCAGGGTTGTAATTCTTCCCTCTGTGACACAAGATTTTGATGTCAGTGAGACAAGTGTAAATTTGTGTATTACTTGAAAGTTAAAAATGCAGGGATGCAGAAGACTTCAGTATATCAAGAGCAGAATTTATTGCAACTTCTGGTGCAGCATCGCACTTCTGACAATCCAGGTGTTTGTGCAGCTGGTGAAGGAGATGTCCAGTCTCTTCCATTAGCCTGTTCTAGTGTTTCACCTCTCTAGCAGTTGGAGATTTTCATTAATCTTTGCTGAAACTGAGAAGGTTTCTTTTTGTCTTTGTTCTTTTCAGTAGGGACAGCAGTGATCATCTCTCTAGAAAACTCTTCTGCACATGGGAATATTGGTGGGATGTTGTCTACCTTCAGCCTTTCCTTTCCAAGACTAAAATTCTGTTTCTTTAGCTTTTCTTCAGGAGTCAACTTGTGTTTTTGTTGTTCTCTTTGAAATTCCTGAAAGGGTAATCACCAGTGTTGGATAGTAATATCTCTTCAGCACCCTCTAGAGCCGTATAATGACCTCCTGTTTTTCATGATCAGCACTGTATTAAAATAACCTAGATTCCAATTCATCCTCTTTTGAATAACTTCAGGCTCTGGGTTATATTTAGTTTATGACCTACTCTAATGCGCATATCCTTTTCTGCTGTTCTGCTACCTAGCCAGTTATTCCGTGTTGTATTTGTGCATTTCATTTCTCCTTTTTAGCCATAGCTCTTCACATTTCTTTTTCTTGACTGTCGTCTTTCTGACTTCTTGGGGCTGGTTTTTTTTCCCTGAATGGCTGTGGTAGGTAGGTCTTAATCTTATTACATGTTTTAGTTATTTCCCTTTCTCTTTTTCTTTTTTTCTCAATTGGTTTGCTTACATTCAGATTCTTAGAAGAGCTTCATAATGGCCTGTGAACTCTGCTTGCTCTGGATTTTACTGTTTGCTTTTTGCCTTTAGTAAATTTCTAACTTTATTTGAACTGATTTATAACTTTGGGCTTAGAATATCAGAAAGTGACCCAATAACAATGATGAAAATTCATTCTTGACTGCCCCAAGTGAATCAGCATGTTTAATTAAATAACTAACCATAAACAGTCCTCAGTGCTAATAGCATTTTAAAGTTAATCACTTTTCTAGTACCAATATTTTATTTTAGTTGATGACTTCAGTAACTATTTCTGTTTAAAAAGAGGACAAAATGTTAATTATTTCTGAGAATGCTGTGCTTGTAGGATATTTTTACTACACATCACATAGGCATCTATGTATGATTTAAGCAGAGCTGTACTATTTTTTTGTTATAAAACTATACTGTTGGGCTGGGGATTATATTACTACATGACTTTCCCTCACAAGACATTTTGACGTTTTTTTAAAATTCTGATTGTCACTTGATAACCAGAAATTCATTTGCCCTAATTTTCATTAAAGAAAAAAGTGCAGAAAATTGAGTTTAAAAAATTTATGTGCGCATGACAGTTCCAAGTTCTCATGTGTTTGATAGAATTCTTACATGTTTCTTGCTCATATATTTGTTATTCTTTACTCATCTGCTAGAGTATGATGTTCTGTATTCTTACAGATATTTAGACTTTGTTCATTAAGCATAATAAAGGTTATAAGTTCACTGGACTTTAGCACTGAGCAAAGCAATAACTAAACAACTTTTAAAACTTGGCTTAGGACTCCCAAGAGATAATGTGAGACACTATTTCACAATTAACTTATATTGGTTGATATTTACCAAAATACTGCATTTTGCAAATGTTCAAAGAATGCATATAATATAAAAACTTACTGTGTAAATATAATATAAAAAGCAGCACTATCTTACGTACATTGAATCTCACAGAACAATATCTTTGCTTGTTTTTTGATGGTACATTAAAACTTATAATATTAAATGGGTGTAGTATTATCTGCAATACGTTGATATTTAAATATCAGTGTTACAGAAAACTAATTAAAAATTTTAAGTACTAGTTTAAATGGAGAATTTATGAAAAGCCATGTATTTATGCTGTGGATAGTGCTGTTCCCAGATGGAAACTGTTTAAGGACATTTTATATATAATATATATATTTAAAAGCAAAAGGAAAGAAAAGGAGAATACATCTGAAATAGAAAATCCTTAATTATAGGGCCAAATGTGTTGTCATCTGTTAGTCTAACACTGATTGTGTCTGAAACACAGATAACCAAATCCATCCCGCAAACAGATCCAAACACTGAGCTGCATTAGCAAGCAAAGTTCTGCTGCTGCCACAGCAGAGATCTGCTTTAGTTCTTAGCATCAGCTCTTCTCCTACTCCAGAGCACCATGTCCAAAACTGAGAATGCAGACTTTCATAATGCTCACTGACAAAGTGCAATAAAATACTTAAGACAATGAATTTGTGGTGTTTAATACACATTCTAATATTGCTTTGCCCTGGCGTTTCTTGCACGGTGTACATTAATAGAAGCTAATCCCACGTTGCCAAGTTTTATTATATAATTAGTTAGGGAAAAGTTACGACAGGAGTTCTGATGAGAACTGACAGAAGACTGGTGGCCCACGGCAAGCTATTTAGTAGAGAAGCAGTTGAATTAATCATAACTGTGTATATGAAGGAACATTTGGAATATTCTCTGTAAACAGGAGTGTTAATGGAAGAGCTAGCTACTTAAATAGCAGGTCTTGCTGTATGTGTAAGAAATGTGTTCTCCGGAACTGCAGTTTTGTTTTGTTCTTTTGTTCTAAAACAGTAAAAGAAATTTGTAACTGAGTCTGGGTACCTAACTGGGGAGCAGGACTATGTTTATTGTCAGTGGAAATTTTCGTTGCCTGCTTTCAGGTGATACCTGTTTGGGAGAGCTCTGTTACCATCTGGAAATACACCTCTTTCTCCACTGACAAGTATAGGTGGGGTATGACAATTTAAGTCCCGGTGTAGGAGGCTGCAGTTAGGTGGGAGCAATGTGCATCGCAGCCTGCTCACAATTCAGTCTCTGTGCTCTAGTATTTTACAAGTCACAAAGAGCTGATTTACTTAGGAGGTACCATTACCACTTGCTGGGATAAGCCACCCTTGCATAACTGGTGGTGTTACAAGACTCTGGTTCCTTGCTGTCCTCATAGCAAGTGTGCTTTAATATGAGTGGGGCTGGAGAGGTAGTCTTCTAAATGGGACCTGGAAGTCAGGTGTCCTAGATACCACCACAGCTAGGGACTCTGCACCCTGTGAAATATATTGCCTTTGTTTTATGCTTTCACTTTATCATCTGTCCATCCACACGGCTTCAGTTGTGGGAACAGGAGGTTTCATAGGTAGGGTTGTATGACGTGAATGAGAGCATAACTTGGAAACACAACTTCAGTTTAATTGAGTCTGCTGGTTTCTAAACTTGGAAGGGAAACGAGCTTGTTCTTTCTGAACCTTTTTGAGTATACATTACATTAGAAATTAAAAAGTAATTAGATTTAATTTATCACTGCAGTAAGCAGATGTCAAGTGTGAGTATACATAGGGACCAGATTAATTTCATGAGCGTTACAGTTCTGCTTTTTCTGAAAGGAGTCTTAATTCAAGTTCCTCACTGTAAGACACAGTGGGGTCTTCCACTAGAATTTTGAATTGCTTGTGGTTCTCAGCTCAGACCATAAGTTCCATTTGTTTTGAGATTGAATTCAATTCTGTGGGGTTTTATCTAATTAATGTTACACAGAACAAACCAAGCAAAATGTTTAAATGCAGTATTCTCTAAAATCTCAGTGTTTTCTCATGTTTGAATTCTGTATGTTGGTTTTTGATACTGTTTTATCTACTTAACTTCCTAGGAATTACTTGCAGTATCCACTCAAGCTATGCGTATTTATTTGCTCTGTTGATGAAAATCTTGCTTGCGATTTCAAGCAAAGAGGAAATTGAGGTCATTAATCCCTTAGAGTTCATTACTGTTTTTTATATAAATAATTTAGAAAATTAGAAGCCCATGAGTCTAAACTTCCCTGTCTTTGAGAAATAAAGAAATCTTAGGCTTCCTTTTTAGTAAAAGACAATACCAAGGTACTTCTCACTTTGTTTTTAAGTTTTTGTTATTTAAATAGAATGCCTTTTAAATTTGCAATCATTCTTAGAACTTGTTTAGGAGTTATACATCATTATAAAGATTAAAAAAACCCTATATAAACCTTTCACTTCAGAAATAAGAGAATAGGCATAATTTTGGTGTCTGACAGACTTTGTGGTATTTTCAAAAGCTAACCTAAAGAAAGTGCTGGAACGTTAAGTTGTTGGAGGCAGTGGCAAGGTCACAGGACTAGGAGTCAGAAAACCTAGATTCTATTCTTGGCTCTGTTGCTGACTTGTTGCCACTCAAATTCTCTACAGCCCAAGAGCCTCATGTGCAAGGTGAAGCATATTGATACTTAATTTGAGAGAGTATTTAGAGCTCTGTGGGTAAAGAGTACTAAGGATTATTATTGCATTTCTATTCCATGGAGAAAGCCATGAGCCAAAACAACAAAAAACCCCACCCTAAATAATGCTATACTGTATTTTTATTTTTGGTTTTTCCTAGTGAGTTTATTAATTTTAATGTATTTAACTCAACTAAGTCCTCTGGAGAAGACTTGACTTTGCATATTTCTGTAACAGTGCTTGCTTAAGGGGCACATATTAATACGTAATATTTTTAAGGTATTCTTACTAATACAATATTTATTCATTCAAAGGGCCCCCTTTCAAACATGAAGAACAGAGATACTGGCTCACCCACTCAGGTAAATACAGAGCAGACAAACAAGAACAAGAACCCTAATGTAACATGGCTCTGTGAAGAAGACTCCTTCAGTGATATAACCACTCCATCTTATAAAAAGCCTCTCTATGGCATCTCACACAAAATCACAGAGAAGAAGAACCCACCAGGAGCAGAGCAGTTTTCTTCTTACGAGTTGTTTGAAAAAATAAACCCCAGCAGTCCCTCGCATCTTCGGACTTTGAACGATCAACGCAAAAGGGACTCAGCTGCAGCCATTGCTGTAGCAGCAGCCACTGCAGATTCTGACGCAAATATATATTCTTTGATACAGAAAATGTTCTACACACTTAACACTCTCAATACCAATATGACTCAACTTCATAGTAAAGTTGACCTGTTGTCTCTGGAGGTTAGCAGAATTAAAAAGCAAGTCAGTCCAGCAGAGTCCGTTGCAGACTTCAAACCTCCCCCAGAGTACCAGCTGACTTCTGCGGAGCTCAAACAAATCATGGATCAAAGCACATCGGGCGGAGACTTAGCTTGCCGGTTGCTAGTGCAGCTCTTCCCAGAACTCTTCAGTGACGATGAGTTCAGCAGAAGCTGCAGTGCGTGTGGCTTTCTCAACAAAAGGAAACTTGAATCTCTTCATCTGCAACTTATCCGTAACTATGTGGAAGTTTGTTATCCTTCTGTGAAGAATACAGCTGTGTGGCAGGTGGAGTGTTTGCCTCAAGTCAATGATTTTTTCAACAGATTTTGGGCTCAAAGGGAAATGGAAAACAGTCAGCAGAATGTACAGTCGTCCAGCTTTTATGAAACCGAGCAGGTTGAATCCTCCCATTTTATGGAGGATAAAGAGCAGGAGGAAGCTTTATCCTTGGACAGGAGTAATGTCATTGCCTCAGATTACATGCTGGATGCTCAGGATCTCAATGAATTTTTAGATGAAGCTTCTTCTCCAGGGGAATTTTCTGTTTTTTTGTTACACAGATTGTTTCCGGAACTGTTTGACCATAGAAAATTAGCTGAAAGGTACAGCTGCTTTGGAGACTCTGGGAAACAACTGCTGGATCCTCATCGGCTTCAAATAATCCGTAGGTACACTGAAATTTACTTTCCAGATGTGCAAGATGACGAAGCGTGGTTGCAGCAATGCGTTCAACGAATAAACGATGAGCTTGAAAATACATATATGGATGGAAGTGAATGTGATCAGATGAGAGATGACTGTTACGATTCTTCTAGTTTACCAGATGATGTATCAATAATAAAAGTGGAAGACAGTTTTGAATATGAAAAACCTGGCAGACGCTCAAAAAAAATCTGGCTTGTACCTATAGACTTTGACAAACTTGACTTTCCCCCTCCAGATTTTGATGTCCCTGTCCCAGATTACCTGTTGAACAAAGAGCAGATCAAAAGTATATATGAAAGCAGTCTTTCTATAGGCAACTTTGCCTCTCGGTTGCTTGTTCTCTTATTTCCTGAGCTGTTTACTCATGAAAACCTACGGAAGCAATACAACTGTAGTGGATCTTTAGGCAAGAAACAGCTTGACCCCACTAGAATTAAATTAATTCGACATTATGTGCAGATACTGTACCCCAGAGCAAAGAATGACAGAGTGTGGACATTGGAGTTTGTTGGGAAGCTTGATGAGAGGTGTCGGCGAAGAGACACAGAACAAAGGCGCACATACCAACAGCAACGGAAAATCCACGTGCCAGGGCCCGACAGGAGGGAATTTCTCAGCTATGCAATAAATCCTGAGAGGTTTCGAGAAGAATTTGAAGGGCCACCGTTGCCACCAGAAAGAAGCAGCAAGGATTTTTGCAAGATACCACTCGATGAACTTGTCGTTCCTAATCCTGACTTCCCTGTGCCTTCTCTATATTTGCTATCTGATAAGGAGGTAAGAGAGATAGTGCAGCAGAGTCTGTCAGTCGGCAACTTTGCTGCCAGGCTTCTTGTAAGACTCTTTCCGGAACTCTTTACTGCAGAGAATCTCAGACTGCAATACAACCATTCAGGTGCTTGTAACAAAAAACAGCTCGATCCTATCAGACTGAGACTGATCCGTCATTACGTGGAGGCAGTTTACCCCGTGGAGAAAATGGAAGAAGTATGGCATTATGAATGTATACCGAGCATTGATGAAAGATGCCGGCGTCCTAACAGAAAAAAGTGTGATATACTGAAAAAAGCAAAGAAAGCAAATAAGTGACAGGCTCTTTAAATTCCTAAGACTTTGACCACTAAATTATTGTCAGGATTGTGCTCTGGTTTAGACTGAAGAGCCTGTCGGGAGCTGAGGGTGCTCAGCATCTAGGAGAGTCAGGCACTAAGTTTGTTGCGTTTTAATGTGTGTGTTGCCATCTATGTGGGCACTGCAGAAGTGGGAAGTGGCTTACTACATTTGTACATGGGTAAAGACCATAAGTCATCCGTGGTAGAGCTATCAGTGACTCAGAGCGTGATTTTCACTGATGCAAATACGTGTATTGAAACTGTATTACTCCACTCCCCATTTCTACATCTTCCTTTTTTTATCACTTTCTAATAATAAAGAGGTTTTTTTAAACCATTGTGCTCTTCAGGGGCAGTTTTTCATTATATCCTTATGAACAGTCATGTTAGATAACTCAGAGTTTGAAATTTAAACTTAATTTAAATTTGGAAGTGCCATGTTAATTGGAAAACATTGGAATATTAGACTTAGTTTCTACAGTAATTGCAGCTTCTCATTTTTTTTCTTGATTATACTGAGATACTGAAAATAATAATGCTATGTCAAAGAATGGGTCAGAGTGGTGGTGTTTGCATTTGTGACTGTTAGCCAGGTTTTGTTTCTCAAACCAAGAATTAATTAATTGAAGAATTGAGATGTGAGCATACGCATACTGTGAATGTTATTTTATATTGACGTCACAAGCTTGATCCTGCTCCTGTGAGTTCGTTTTTTGTTTTGTCCAGTGTCACTGCTGGTGTGACTGAGTATGGCTTGTCTGAATAAAGCCAGCAGAATAGACCCAAGCCTATACCCATGGAATGTCTTGTCATTGCCTGCTTGCCACTCTGTAAAATAACAACAATAAAAAGACCCAAACCAAGAACTTAGAAAAATTTTAGACCTTACTCTCTATGAAAATCACGATTCCAAAGGTTTCCAGTATTCATATTGAATTGCATATATAAAAAGTATGTGCAAAGATTGATTTTGTGATGGAATTCAGTGTTTCAGGTTCCCCACATACGAGCTGTGGTAATTAATGTAACTTATTGTTTGTGTGAATGCAGTACCATCTGGGTATTTTGGATGTAGGGATATTGAACTCTCTCACTTTGCCAAATTGATTTAGTGTAATTAGTAGCTATTTGGAGGCATAACCGTGTATGTGTAACTTAGGTTCATGCGGTCAAGTTTTTATCATTAATATGTTCAAGTGTAACAAAGAACACCCAGAACCCAATGTGAATTTGCTGTATGATTTGTCACTGGAGAGTGCTGCTTTAAAACTAGTTTTTGTCTTTTTTTTATTTTTTTATTTTAATACTAATAGAAATGGTGAGAGAGAGTCAGACCGTTGCTGAAACACCTTGGAGCAATTGTTGATGTTCTCTGTGGTCCTTTGTTGTTTGCTTAGATGGGTCATAGTATCAGATTTTAAGTCTGTTTCAGTATAATTAAGTATTTTAGCATTTGTAAGAAAGTACAAAATACTTGATATTTTTACTTCAGATTTTTAGAATTTATTGTTCTTAGAGTCATATTGATCCCTTTCTTTTAAAAGCAAAACATAACGTTCTTTCCTAATGGCAAGAACTAGTAAAAGTATTATGTTAAAGCGGGAGTAAATCATAGTAGATAGTAGCATTTGCTCATTTTCCCCCATATGCTAGGGACATTCTCAAAGAATGTTTGAAGAAAGTCATGAATGTACTAAATAATACACTGATACTGTTTATATCCTTTTAAATGTTTGGTGTTGGTTTAAATAATAGCAGACCATGCACAAAACGGATATCAGAGCAAATATGGCTATAATAAAATGAAAACATTTTACCAAAGATAAAGAACTGATACCCCAATGTCTGCATCTTATCTTTCATTTTGGTTCATAAAATTAGCAAATTGAATGTACCAGAAACCAAGACTTTCTCTTGTAATTGTATGCTACCTAGCACCTCTGTGAAATTTTTTGCACGCACTTTTATGGGAGATGTAAAATTACAGAAATTGTAAGCAGCTGCTTAATTTGTTGTTGTGAATGGCTGGCCAGAAGGTAAGAAATATAATTATATTTTCTTATCTTAATGTCATACACATTTCACTACTTAGTGATGTCAAAACTCCCAAAAGAATTCAAAATGTATTAAACTCTTGTACAATTGACAGATGTTACTAGCTAGCATGCAAATTTGAGACATACTGCCTTTTACTGTAGATGTTGACATTAAGTCAAAAAAATCAGTCCCTTCATATTATTTCCTAAGTAGTGCAAAAATGATTTTCATCTTTTAAAATCACATTTTTGAAAGTGGATATAGAAAGATTTTTATTTTTTCTTCTCTTCTGTCTAATTGCTGTGTACATTCCTTTTATCTCACTTTTCACAACGTTTTCATGATTTGTTTGATTGTATGTTTTATAACTGATATCAAGAAAATAGACATATGAATAGTGACATAGTTCACTAATGAAAGCTCTTGCAGTGCATCTGAAGTACAGCCACTTCATCCAGTTGGTCAGTCTTGTAAATAAATTAAAGGCATATTATTTTCATACAAGAGGAATGTTGTCTGGTGATTGCTTGAGTACAAGCAGGAATTTTTTTTCCTATAGAGTCTGTCACTAAGATCGAGATAACCTTAGCTGGTCAGACAGTACATGAATTAAAATACCCTGGTTTGCTGCAACCATTTAAAAAGATTTTTCTGTCTTAATTTTTTTGTTTGTTTAAAAGAATAAACTTGTCCTTTTGAAACCGAGGCAATGATAGGAATATTGGTAGATATTGAAGTGTTTAGAACATACATAGCCATGGACACACTGACTTTCTCCTATTACTTTCTATCTACCATGTCAGTAAACCCTGTTAAGGTGTGTATCAAGTGTCTCTCTACTTCTAGTTTAAACATATCTGCTTTGAATAAGGATTGAATACCCCACTTCTAGCAGTTCTCTAAAAGAAACTGTAATATATCATGGCTCCGTATTTTTTTTCTTACCCATTTTCTACAAATTAAAAGCTTACTTAGAAGTTCCATAAGACATGTAAACCAGCACATCAAAATGAAGGTCAAGTATGCATTGTTTTATTGCCTGTTAACTGTGTTCAGCTGACAGAATCAACAAGTTTGCAAATGAGAAAAATCTTTACTTGAAGTCAACCACTTTGTTACACTGGTGCATTAAAGCCAGCAAAGTGTTTTATGTTCCAGGAAATGTTTGTGACTGGTTTTTCTCATCTTTAAAATGCATATAATTTATTTCTAGGTACATTTTTATTAAAAATGTCATTTTTTCGATTATTGTTTGATATTTATATTATGTTACAGCAGTGAGAAACAGAATTGTGTACTCAGTGCTCTACAGAGGCACATCAGGTCTAATTTCATGCTGGAAGGGATTAGTGTGAATTCTACAGCCCCAAGAAGCACAGAAAATAATATGCGGGTTTTATTCATAATTTATTTTTATTCAGATTTTGATTCACTAATTAAATGAATGTGAAAGAGCTGGAAAATTCAATGTCTTAAGCTTGCCTGTGCTGAAGATAGGGCATAAACTGACAAGTGTTCTTACTATGTGCATTTTAGTTGACTGTATTGAAAATCTATGGGAAAACAAGTGGCAGGTTCAAGCCTATGATTTTTCTGAGGCAATCAAACAAACATCACTGTCATTGCCAAAATTTCTCCACTTCCTTGGTTTGACTTTCTGATTTTTTTCCATTGTAACTGCAACACAGCACGAACGCAGTTACAGATTTTTCCTCAGGAATGTTCTGAAAACATCTTTCTAAATGTGCTTGAAGCTTTTAAAACAAATAGCTGACAGGACGGGTTAGTTCCCTCTATTATGATTGTCTTTGCTAAGAAAGACAGAAAGAAATACCCATCAGTTTGTCTTCATTCTCTTACCTACTTTTTTGTCCTAATATTAAGATAGATAAATTTCTAGTAGTAACAGTGCTTTTGAAATCCTCATTTTACCCCATCCATTATAAAATCCATTCATCCAAACTTCTCACTGGTAGTGACAGTCTTAATTTCTTACAAAAATATCTCACCCAATATCTCCTAATTATCTGTCACAGCTCATCAAAATCCTGCTTGGAGAGGTGATCCCTCCTGCAGCAGAGCACTGGCTGAAGGAGCTGCCCTGGGCTGGCCAATCCCAGTGGTGGAAGCAGATGACTCCTAACAAAACCAAATCTCTATCAATCATATTCATAACATTTTCCTGATACCTTATCTGACTGGCAGGAGATTAGCTCTTAAACTGTATTAGTTTTGTCCAGCATATTCCTTTTAATTTTTGTCATTTTTTGGATGCCGCCTTTTCTCGTTAGTGGCCAGAAAAGCCCATGACATGGGCAGACCACCTGCTTCCTCGCTTCCTGATCTGTTCCACAATGGGGCTTTGGTACCCATTTTTCTTCCATTAACAACTATGAAAGAAGAACTTCTGATTCTCACAAGATGGGAAGAGCTGTAATAGAAGGGAAGTAAAGCTGTTCTGGAGAATATGGCATGTTCTTTTCCTGCTTCTCCCCTTTCTCCCCCCTGCTGCCCCAAATGCAAACAGGAATAGAACAAACCTGCTCATTTTCTTTAACTAGGTTTTCCTTACTTTCTTTTTAAATATTTGCGTGACTTCCCATTCTAAAAGATGGACCACGTCATGTATCCAGTCACACTAAAATTTGATAATAAACGGAAACAAAATAAATTCTGATAGCTGAAGACTGGAGGAAGATCAGCTAATTAATATCTCTCCCCACACACAAATGGCAAGTAATCATTCCCAGTTTCCTTCACAAATTTCATTATGGCAAAACAACTGTCATTGTTTCCAGAGGCATTTTGTAGTGGTGTGTAGTGATCTGACATGCCATTACAGAAACAACCAACCAAACAAAACATAAAATCCAGGGACACTTCGGTACTTTTGTTTTATGGGAAAAACAGTTGCCTGTTATTTTGGGAGTCAGAGGGGTCAGAGTATAACACCTCTTCTCTGTGTTGATCTGTAGGAAGCAGAACTTGGAACCTGCAGGAGTGTTGGTATGTGCCTGCTTTAGCTATCCAGGCTGACTCTTCTGCCAGACCCAAGTCCAGCTCCTGTGTGAGGAATTCTGAGCTATTCTTTCACAGGATTCTCCTGCACCCTGCTCCGTAACGCAGGCTGGCCCACGTGCAGGCACTGCAGCGTGTAACATTGCTCCTGCAGCAGGCGAAACACAAAAAGCATGTGCTATGCCAGTGGCAGATGGGTCCTATACCCACAGTGTGACAGTGCCTGCCTCTTATAGGACCAGCCAGACTTCTGGATTAGGTCATCCCTCTGTGCAAGGGCGGGTGTGCTGGCCATTCTGGGCCCTTTTCCCAGCATAAGCTTGGATTCGTCTGTGGTTAATACAGAGGTGACTTGGTCAGCACAATCATCTGGGCAGCCTCCAGTAAACTTGTTAGTCCCTTCTCAAGCCATCCGAACCTCCCTTCATGATCTCTCAGCAGTATCTCCGCAAGAAATCCGTTGTATGTAGTACCTCCACCATGCAGACTAAGAATGGCAGGTGCCCATGTTCTGGAAATTCTGCAGTGGCAGAAGCAGCGATTACCCAATTCACTGTCTGTACCCAGAGCTCTGAGCAGGAGGAAAAGCATTTGTGTCTCCCACCACTCAGTAGTCGGTGGCACTAGAAATTTGGTAGTTGATTAGTGGCAGATTCTCTCTTTGGGGAAGACAATTAAAACTTGCATTTGACCACTTCTTACTACTTGGCCATGTCATCTGACCAGACACTTGACTCTTTTATCACATGGACTCCAGCATCTTAAATTCACAGCTGGTGAAGGGATGATGCACGAGTGATTCCCAGACAAGCTTATAATATATGCTTTACGTATCAGTCTATGTGAGCCTACCTTGTCTAAAAGCCTCCTGAATGTCCTGCAAAAACCACAGCTGTGATGAGCCTGTTCCAGCACCTCCCAAAACGTGTACTGGCACTTGTGTCAGTCATTAACCAAGCCTTGCCTTTCTTCAGCTCCCAGTCCAAATGTTTAAAGGTTGCAGAAACAAGTGCAACCTGCTCAACAATGCCAGGCCCCAGTAAGTCTGATAGATAGAGAAGCTTATCCAGGATGCATCAATGTAGCCAAGCAGAAGAGCTATTCGCCTTCCTGCTGTTATAGTTCTCCTCTCAGGTCACCTGCCTATGACTGAAGCTTTCTTTTCTGAAGACAATGGGTACAGTTCTATCGCCAACCATTTCAATCCTGAATCCACAGACGCTACTTGTCCATAACAAGACTCCTTAGGAAGTCTGCCTTTCCTTTACTTTACTTTGTTACCACTAGTGGATCAACACTGTTTTCACCTTTGTCTGTCAGTGAAGACCTGTTTCTTAGCGGCACTCATAGAATCATAGACTAGTTCAGATTGGAAGGGACCTTTAAAGGGCATCTAGTCCAATACCCCCTGATTCTTCTTGAAAAAGAACCACTTCCAAGACTACAGACAGCAGCAGGTAAGGCCTGCTTAAACAGTCATTGAGTAGCTGTTGGCAGTCAACCCAACAGTTTCCATGCTCCTGGCTCCTAACCAGGTGAGCATCATTGCTTCCTCTCACCTGAGAGACAATACCCCCTTGCAGTGAAAATCCAGTCATTAGTTTACCAGAGGTTTTATTTGTACCTAACAGTTTGATGCTTAATCAGAGCACTAGGTTTGCTTTGCGAGCAACAATTTCCCTGCCCATTCAGATTTCAGGAACACCCAAGAAAATGTGTCCTGGGGTCTGCTCCAGCTGCCAGCTCTGGGCTGTTTTCTTCCCTCCACACTCTTCAGAACTGAATGAACAGTAGCTACCTGATCCTACTGGCCAGCTTTCCTATAGACACACATCTGCGGGTGGCTCTCTGTAAACATATATGAACAGAATATTCTGTCTGCACCACAGTTCACCCAGCAAGTCGCTTGTGTTGGGAGAGGCACATGTTCAACACTACAAGTCTGAGTGGTGACTCCGGAGATGCCTGTCCTAAGTGACAGCATTTTCCTGCAGCAATACAGGCAAGAGCTTTTCATCACAGTATGGTCTGACCTTTACTTAGATCCTTACACCACATAAGTATTAAATATTCTTTCAAATGCCACCCTGAAATAAGTATGTGACAAAACTGAGATTCTATTTTCCTATGCACAGCTACTTAAACAGTAAGTTGATTTCAGCAGCACCACGCGTGTCTCCTCGCCTGCCTGCTCCATGAGCAGAGTATCTGCCATGCTTCAGTCTCTGTCACTGTGAAGTTTCCTGTTTACAGCTGCCATCAGCACCCTTTGTATTCTTGGTATAACAGCAGTGTACATAAGCACAGAGTTGTAACAGTTAACCAAGTACAAACCAATGAAAAAGTAAATAATTTTACATAACGGGAGTTTTTATGCCTACAATCCCTATTCCGTGAATCTACAGATGAAACTGAGAAAGCAGTTCTGCTTGTTGTGATGTCAGTTTTAATGTAACCTTTCTAATTAACAAAACTAGACACCAATTAAACAGCAATCAAATTAGTCTTTATTGGTTCATTACATATAACATCTGTAAGGAAACTGCCTGAAAATGTAAGGGCTGTATCTTTTATCCCATAGTAGCAAGAAGTGACAGGCTTATTGCATTAATATTGAGGTACAGAGCACAGGAAAATAACATTCTAACACAAACTCTTAAAAAAGGGTACTGTAATTTTGTTTAACCAAAATTCATATTTAACAAAAAAAAGAGTTTTCTGCCAAAATTTTATGCTGCCACATGCAACCCTGTTACTTAAGGACATCCTGCTTGGGCACTTTTAAGTTTTTCCAGCGCCTCAAAATTATTTTGTATTTTTCACTTTCAGTTTTGTCAGATACCTTTTTTAAGACCACCCGCATAACTACAGCAGTTCCTGTTTCTTTATCTTCACCTACTATGAGATCCAGCGTGTCACCAATTTTCACCTGGAAACAGAAAGAGAAGGTAGTGATTATAAACATTCCCTGGGGAAAACAAATCCCCCTAGTCTACGTCCAATTTTACTTTTGCTCCTTTCTTTCTATTTAATACTCAGCTCACATGAGAGAAGGAAGGAAGGCAATACTAGACCCATTATAGATCCTTCAGCTATGAACTTCCAGGAAAGCCCTGGTAATAAGCAATTAAATGTCTCATGACCTTCTCTGCCAAGAACTTTACTCTTTCTGTTTTACAACCAACACTTACTCTGAAAAAGGTGTAGTTTGTTTTTTTCCTGAAAGGTGTTTCCTGCCAATCTTTTTGCATCAACACAGACACAAACCAGTAAAATACAAAGTTCTCCCTCCTGCCTTTAAAACAGTTTCAAGTGCTTTAAAAAACAGAGTGCTGGTCAACTGTGCTCCTCTCAAAGGTGACAAAGGCAGTATGCCTCTCAAAAACTAGCATTAGGGGACTGGGAATTAAAACTTCTCTTCTTATCATCCTTTGGTGACAGAAGCCACCACCCAGGATCACCCTCACATAAAGGGTGGGTGAAAGATTATGGCCTGCAACCCCTCTGGCTCTTCTCCCAACTGTGTTTCCACATGTTCTGTTACAGGTACAATAACCTTTCCTGAGCTACCTCAGTTTCAATCCCTTTCCACCAGCAAACTTTCACTTTTTCTTTAATTGTGTGCCCGCTCCACCCATATCTCAGAGTTAGTCATTCCTACTCCTTCAACCTCATGTCTATCATCACTTCCTTCAGCAACTCAGGAAGTTATGTCCTTGCTGCTGTCTGCCTTCTCCTGACTCTCAGGTTTTACTCTCTACTAACACAAGTCCCCTGTCTTCCTTACGGAATAACATCTTACCCAGGGAATCACAGCCACAATCACACACAAAGCTGGAAGTGGTGTTAGCAGTGCTATTCATTCACCTGTGCAGAGCGATTTACAGGCAGAAGAGGTCATGCCTTAGTTACTGTCTTGTACTGTATTAAAAGATTTAAATTTTAAAAAGTCTTACAGTTCTACTTTTCTTCCACAGTTTTTCTCCATTCAGCCTGAGTTCATTATTGTAGAATGCATCTTCTACTTTACTGAAGAAAAACAAGGTTTTATTGCATTTACAGTGTGCAGCAGACCAAAGGCAATTGTTTCTTTGCAGATATACATGAACACCACTCAAGTGCAAGGCACACACATTAATTTGCTCATAAAAGATACCTTTATTTAAGGTCAGGACAGACTTGAACTGGAAGTAAAGAAAAAATTTTTCATAGATATTAAATGAAATAATAGAGTACAGTTGCTCCGTGCCACAGGTGCAAGCAATAAAAAGCTGCTTCTAAAGACCTGACTCCTTAATACCCAAAAAATAATGTCCTCTTTCCTGTAACAGCCAGTTTAATAATTTTTAAGTGATGAAGTTACACTAATATTCCGTTCTAGCAACGTTGCAACATAAGGCTTCTGTAGGTTGCATTAGATCAAACATTGCGATATATTTACAGAGTGCACATTTACCTGCTTGACCTAGTACATTAAGTTTAGACTTACCCTCACCTATTTCTACAGCCATTAAGTAGCGTACTATTGTATTCTCTCAATCTCAAATTAGATCTTTTTGTATTACTTAGTATGGTATTTTGCATTTTCTTAATTTTAAATAAGTAACTGATAGAAAATGCCTCCTCAGCAATCTGAGAAATACTGCAGAGAGCAAAAAGCAGAAAACAGGCTGTTTCAAGTGCAATAAGGTGAAACAAACAAGAACACCTATACATCAAAAACTATTTTTAGACAGTCAAAACAGCTACATCAACCCCCCCCACCAAATACTGAGATATTCCAGCAATAAAAGGGTATGAGCCCCCAAATTTTAGACAGATGACATTTTTCTCATCAGCAGGTTGTTTCTTCCATACTTACTTTCTTGCAACGTCCAGACCAGCTTTCAAGATCACATCATATCGAAGAGACTGCACAACTTTTTCAAGATCCTTGTAATCTTTGACTATGTTTGGGTCATTTTCAAATTCATCCTCCAAACTGCTTTCCTCTTCGTCTTCATCCTCTTCTTCCTCTTCCTGTACAGTCTCTCTGCTCCTTTTAGAGCTTTTGCTGCTTTTGTTCCGCAAAGAAAGTACTGAGATATACTCCGGAGAAAGTCTTAGTGCACAGAGTTTTACTGGGGAAAAGCTGAAACATCTTCTGTTTACTGTGCTTGCCTGACAGCTACAGAATACGCTTCTCCTCCAAGAGGGGTACAGTTTATTACAGGGGAATTTCTCCCACAGTCCAAACCAGACATTTAGTTTTCTGAAAGTAGTGATGGGGAGTCTGAAGCCAGTCATGGCATACTCTAAAATAAAACAAACATTCACACATGAAAACGAGCAGCTGCTTTGACTATTGGAGGGATTTCTCCAGGTACGGCACAATAGTTACTACATAAAGATGATCATCCAGTTCCCCACAAAGCAATGCATCATCTAAAATCACAAGGTCATACTGGCTCTGCCTTTCTCATATGCTGTCCATCCTTACAAAGAGCCAGAACATAAGCTGAAAAACAAATGCTAAAAGCCCCAGTGGAATATTTCATAGAATCATAAAATGACCCGAGTTGGAAGGGACCCACAAGGATCAAGTCCAACTGCTATCCCTGCATAGGAAAACCCCAACATTCACACCGTATATCTGAGGGCACTGTCAAATGCTTCTGGAATATTGTCAGGCTTGGCACCATTCCTGATTCCCTGGGGAGCTGTTCCAGTGCTCCACCACTCTCTGGGCAAAGAACCTCTTCCTAGTATCCAATCGAAACCTCCCCTGACACATCTTCCTGCAGTATTTAGTTCATAATTCCTTTTCTGGTCTTTAATATTAACTGTCCAATCACAATTGTGGCATTTTCCTCCCTACATCTGAAATACAATTCACAGAAGAAACAGAAAGTTAACTATGTCATAAAAGGCACTGGGAGACCTACGTTTATCATGACTCGTACTTGATAAAAGCAATTTGCTCAATATTGCAAGCAAGTAAATGCAGGAGAGTTGAAAGCTCCTTAACTTCAACCTCTGCTGAGACCACAATACTTCTGTGTGGCAGAGCACTGCACGATGCTCCACCGTTTCTCCAAACGGCACATGGCACCGTGGCAGAGTTTAGCAAAAAGAATGCTGCTCTATGCAACATAACAGGACCGACGCCAGCAACAACAGCCTCGTGCAAGCTCCCCAGTAATGCTGGGATGGGACAAGCAGGTGGAAACACCCAAACCCACCCCAAAAGTCTTACAGTGCTCTTGGAAATGGATTTACAGTCCTTCCTAGCTGGGTTGGAGCACTGGCTTTTAGCATGGCCTTGTAGGTGTGGAAGGAAAACGTGTTTCTTCAGGAGACTAGAGTTTGTTCCCTGCACCCAACTGAACGCTGCCGAAATCTGAATGAGGTTGGGAGAAGGCTCTGATCACTGAGGGCAATTACTGGCCAGATAAACCAGCCACAACTCCCTTGTTTGTTTGTTTGTTTTTAATTTGTGACCTTCAAATACATCAGGAATTGTTTAAAATTTAGGATGGTGCAGTCCTCATGGAAGACTTGCGCCTCTCCTTGCTTTGGGGACAAATTCCCAGAACGGTTCTTCGAACTTGCAAACAATTTTTATAGCTTATTTTTAGTACTCGATCTCACTCTGCTCCCTCTTGGCCAGCGGGTTTGGCCCTGTCGGAGGCCAACAGCGCGGCGCTGCTGAGCGGGCGGGCAGGGCGACACGAGCGAGGGCGCGCGAGGGGACGCGGGCGCGGGAAGAGGCGCGGCCAGCGGCGCGTGGGCGAGCGGAGGCGGGGAAAGAACCGGGGGCGCGCACGCGGGAAGAGACACGGACAGGAAGGGGCAGCGCCGGGGCGCGCGCGGAGGCTCGGGCAGGGGCGCGCGCGGAGGCGCGGGAAGAGACGTGGGAGCGCGTGAAGAGATGCGAGCGGGAGGGCGGGTGGAGGCGCATCCCCACCCGCCCAGGGACACGCGGAGCTGCGCGCCCGCTCAGAAGTGCGCACCGTGCCAGCCGGAAAAGAGGGACGGGAAAGAAAAGGAAGGCCAAGAGCCACGTCCGCCCCCCCCCGAGCCTGCCCCCGCCCCGCCCCCGGGGCCCTCGGTGGCTGCCCCGCCACGGGCGCAGTGGCCCGGATAGCCCCAGCCGCCCCCGCAGCTGCCCCGCCGCCACTGCCCCGCCCCTGCCTCCCGCAGGCCCGAGGGGCCGCGGCCGAGGCGCCGTTACCTGGGTGCTGCCGGCGACCGGGCCCGCGCCTGCGCCGCTGGCCCCGCGGGCAGCCGGAGGCGGTGCCGCCGCAGCCCGGGCTCGGCGCCCCCTGCCGGGTCCTGGGAAGCGGCTGCGGGCGGAGGTGCCTATTCCCTTTCTCCGCCCTCCGCGCCCGCTGGCGCCGGGAGGGAGCTTGGAGAAGGGCGGGTGTGGCGGGGACGGGAGGTCGTGGAATCATAGGACGGTTTGGGTTGGAAGGGACCTTAAAGCCCATCCAGTTCCAACCCCCCTGTCATGGGCAGGGGCACCTCCCACCATGCTGCTCAGGGCCCCGTCCAACCTGGCCTTGGAACAGTTTCCCCGGGCAACGTGTGCCAGTGCCTCACCACCCTCATGGTGAAAAATTTCTTCCTAATATCTAATCTAAATCTTCCACTGTCCAGTTTAAAGCCATTCCCCCTCGTCCTAGCATTACCTGTCCTTGTAAAAAGTCGCTCCCCCGTTTTCCTGTAGCCCCTTCAGGTACTGGAAGGCCGCTCTAAGATCGCCTTCTCCAGGCTGAACAACCCCATCTCTCAGCCTGTCCTCTGTCCCGGAAGCAGCGCCAGGGCCTCGGCTCCTTTGCCGCCGCTTCCCGCTCCACCGGGACCTGCCTGAGCTGTTTCCCGTCGTAGCGCCCCGCACCGTGACTTTCCCCGGTGTGCACTTTTGCAGTGTGTGCTGTGGTTTTTGGACGGGGGAAGCGGCAGAGCACTGGTTTGCCCGCGGAGGGGGGGACACGGCAGCGGCTCCCCCGGCCGATCCCCCCGTCCCTGGCACTGCCCCCCAGCCCTCACGGCCGCAGCGCTTGGGAGCGTTGATGTCATTCCTTTTCACATCGTTTTGATTTCACACACCTCTGATTTACCCTTTGCAAGTGTTTTGCCTCTATGACACCAGTACCAAGGGCCGGCCTGTGTTTTCAAAGAATTATAGAATCATTAAGGTTGGAAAAGGTCCCTAAGACCATCCAGTCCAACCATCAGCCCAACACCACCGTGCCTACTAAACCATGTCCCAAAGTGCCACATCTACACATTCTTTGTATATCCAGGGACAGTGACTCCACTACTTCCCTGGACAGTCTGTTCCAATGCTTCTCCACTCTTCAGGTAAAGAAATTTTTTCTGTTATCCAATCTAAATCTCCCTTGGCACAACTTGAGGCTCCTTCTTCCTGTCCTATCACTTGTTACTTGGGAGAAGAGACCAACACTGGCCTCGCTACAGCCTTCTTTCAGATAGTTGTAGAGGGTGATAAGATCTCTCCTCAGCCCTCTTCTCTCCAGACTAAACAAACTCAGTTCCCTCATAAGGTTTGTTCTCCAGGCTCTTCACCAGCTTCGTTGCCCTTCTCTGGACAAATTCCAGGACATCAATGTCCTGCTTGTGGGGAGGGGCCCAAAACTGAACACAGTATTCACCTTGCAGCCTCACCAGTGCCGAGCACAAGGAGACTATCACTTCCCTAGCCCTGCTGGCCACGCTTTTCTGATACAAGCCAGGATGCTGTCTGCCTTCTTGGGCACTTGGGCACACTGCTGGCTATTGACCAATGCTCTCAGGTTCTTTTCCTCAGGCAGCTTTCCAGCCACTCTTCCACAAGCCTGTAGTGTTGCACAGGGTTTTTGTGACCCACGTGCAGGACGCAGCACTTTGCCTTGTTGAATCTCATCACAATTGGCCTCTGCCCATTGATTCAGACCCCCAGGCTCTGCTCAAACCAGAAAACAGTAGAAGTCTCTCACTGGGGAAATGTCTCCAGCAGATGCTGATGTGTCCTGACCACTGATTGATTTGAAAGGCTTTGACCACCATGACAATCTAACCCAAATCCCATTGTGACTTGGGTTTCTCCTGTCCTTATCTTTGTTACTTTCCTTCACATTACATCTCACTCTTTCACTCCACATCTCCGCTATTGATGGTAATCCATAATCCCTTCTCTTTGTGGCTCAGAAACTAGGAGAGGTCCATCCCTCCATCTTTATTCTTCCAGCTTTCTCTCTGTCATGCACCAGCCACGCCTCTCAGTGCTTCTGTATGCTCTGCTCAGCATTTGGGCAATTCTCTATATCCATGCAAAATGCAACCCCATCAGATTGGCAACATCTTGCTCTGATGTGGATGACTGCACAAGGCTCAGGGTAACTTTGGCAGACGGAAAAGCTCCTCAGCTTTTAAGTTCTGTTTTAAAATGCTTGTCACCTAACCTGGCAGACCAATCCTTCCTTGGAAAATTATCGGCCAATATGGCAAATGATACAACTGTGGACCTGCTGTTGCACTGCAGCTGTACAATTAGCATGGATATTATAAGCGATTTCTTAATTTTATACCTGTATTAACTTTGTCATAAAGCATTTGAATTGAGAGGGTTTTATGTCAGCAATATTTTGTAATGAAGGATTCCTTGGAAAGGAATTCCTTTGAAAGGATTTCCTTTGAAACCTCACTGGGTGGGAAGTTGCAAACATCTGTATGTCCTTACGTATTTTGAATGTTCCAGTGCCCAGTTCTGTGAGATTCTGACCAATTTTGTTTGGGACTATGGCTGTTAGCTTTTTAGCACTTTCCCCTATATGTCTTAAAATATGCATACGTCCTTATTGAGCAAAAAACCCCAGTTGATGAGAGTAGCGTTCTTGCATCATAGTGGCACATGGTGAGTCAGAAAGAAATGATTGTCTGAATTGTGGGGATTCCCTGAGCAGAAATGCTGTCTCCTCTATGGGGAAAAAAAACCCCACAGCCAAACCCCAACCAAAGCTAGCTTTCCATACACCCTATTCTTTTCAGAACTCCTAGAATGTGATTTGTCTCATGTAGGATTGAAGTCATGTTCTAACTTTGCTAAAAATGAAGCTAACATGCTGTAAACAAAGATATTAGTGCCTTTCTAGCTTAGTCTGGCACTATACGTCTTCATTGTATCTTCATACTGAAAGACAAGGTAAACAGTGTGCCTAAAGTCACTCTGTCTTTTATATTCTTCAAATACGATGACATAGTGGCATCTTATAAAAGCAGGAAGCAATCAATTCATCTGTCGGTATCCTTTTCTGCAGGCCTTACAGTTCGGAGAAGAATAGCATGGCACTCAAACATAAAGAAAATCTGATTGGATGTCTCAAACAGGCATCATGTGTCTGATTTATCTCATCATTGCACAGAAAGACATCATCTCTATCACGCTTGTTTCATTTCTTAGACCAGCTTCATGGGTGACTGTTTTAGTTGTACTAGTTAGAGGGTACATCATGTTATTGTTATGACTCTGTCACAAAAGCAGATCCTTACCAAGGTTTTTGTTAGCATTCATTCAGTCCAGGAACTGTAGAGGAACTCCAGTGTCACAGCGGTCTCCTTGTCATGAGATTCCCCCCATGCCATGGAGTAAGAAGGGCCGTGAAAGCACTTGTCTTTAAAGATTTGTACTCCAGCTGTGTGAGGTCTTGGCAACTCCCAACCTCAGCCACTAAGCACGTTTTTTAATGACTAAAAAGGCAAAAATGAAGGTAATATTCATTACTTCTACTTCAATTATATCTAACTATAATGGTAACCAAAGCGTTCCGACGGGCTGAGAACCACAATCTAATTTTTATCTTCTTCCTGTTTACCATTAGATGGCAGTGAAAAGCTCCCACTCAAAGCTGCCGCAAGCTCGAGCTGAATAGTAGATCTGCTGACACTCACTGCATCTCACCATAAAGTCAAGAGCACCGTGTTGCCATTCTAGCTCTGTGAGTAGCTCTGACTAACATTCTGCAATCCACATCTCACCAGTTTACTTCTCTTTGCAGATTCAGCTTCAGCATTATCTTATTGGAACCACACGCCTTTTAAATTGCACTGCTTATTTCAAGATGCACGGAGAGGTGACTGTACAGTACAGTGTTCTATGCATATATATGCAGCCTGAGAAAACACAGTGTACCCATGTGATCAACACCTTTACATTTGTCCTTATTCATTTGAATAATGAACTAAATCTCCCTGAATGCTAATTCACCTTTTCCAGTGTTACACACCTATTGTAACTGCTTAGACATTCCCTTTTCTTAGTTCATAGTCTGGAGGCAATTCCCCTAGCTTGTTGTTTACATCCAGTCTGCAACCAGATAATGCTGCCATCTCTTTCTCTGAAGCATATCTCTGAGAACAAGTCTCATGCAGCAGAAGCTCTTTTCCTGGCCCTTCTACTGCTGCCTGTTCAGTTGGCACACTGCTCTAAACTGGTTTCCCTTTCTTACATGTTTACCTATGTCATCTACTGTGTCATTTTTACTGTAAAACAATGGGTTTAGTCTCTTTAGGATACCTTTAATGTCTCCAACCCCCATATACACTGAAACTTGTCTCTTCTCTCTATTTACCAACTCTTTGTGTTGCTGTTTTATTTCTTGCAATAACCACAACATTACGAACTTCTGCCCACTTTTTCTTGCAGCCACATTGGCGTCCTGCACAGAGAATCCCTTTGCAAAATTGGATGAGGTCTCACAAAGCACCTTTGCTTGCAACCTACTTACTTATTCCTTGAAAACTCATCTTTGACATTATAGATACGTAATCAGATGAATAAGGTAAGGTGGATGAGTTCAAGGTATATGGGGGTTTTTTAATCTTTTTTAAGTTTTATATTTATTTAAGTGGTGAAGATATAGGCACTTGCTAAAGTAACAGGGTTTTTTTTCCCCATCCTTTTCACTACCTGACTAAGTTAGCTTTTTTACATAGAAGGCCAAATTAAGCCATAATGGGAGAAAAAATGGAGGTGGGCAGTGCAAACTGCTCTGACCAGTGCTGAAGAAGCTAATAGAGGCCACCCTAGTAATTCAGAGCATGCTGACCCACCTAAACCAGAAATACATAGCTTCCTTGCCAGTGAAAATGGGTGTTACATCAGTGGTTAAGCAAATGGGAGGAAAACAGTGACTAACTTCCTTCAATCAGTCTGGTATTCAATCTAGCTACTCCGAGATTAAAGGCTCCACAGTTCCACTGCTAATTCTTCAGATCTCCATCTTGGTGGAAGGTTTGCAATGAGGTTTGTTTCCCCCTTACTTTCTTGTTTGGCAGTTATCTAAACATGATTTTTTATCGGAGAAGGTAATATACTTTTCCCAGGCTTTCAGACTTCCATTCATTCTGTAACGAACATGCTCAGGTCCTGCTGGTTTTGGTTGCTGCTCTAGGATTTATCTAGTTACTGCTAGCAGCAAGTGGCAAATGCAATAAAAAAGGAAAAGCAATCAATTAAGAATTTGTTATTTGAACCGTCCTTACTAGCCTTAAACCTACACATTCCATGAGCAAATGTTAATTAGTTTGAATTATTTGTTTACTTCTGTGTTTCCTCCATATTGGCTTCAGATTAATGGCTTTAGCATTCAGAATACAATGTTCTCTTCTGTAATTGATAGTAACTAACTCAAGATATACGCATGCAAGTCTAACGTAATTGTTTTCTAACAAGGAAATTTAGATTGTTCCTCCATCTGCGTACAATTAAAGTTTTCTCTTTTTTTAAAAAAAAGATATTTTTTGTCAGGTTTGCTTTTAAAAGAAGAAAAAAGCCAGTCCAAAGAACTTCAGCTTCCATTGTGGCTAAGGGATAAAGTCGCTTTGATTGGCATTTATAGACATTACTGCATAAGGAAATAAAAATGGATCTGTAGCTTTCAATATACCTTTGATATATAAAAAGGAAATAATATGCATAAAGGTGTGATAGGGAGGCACAGAACGTTGGAATAATCATATTGCTTGGTGTCAAGGCTGTCTCCCCCATTCACAATGCCCAGCTCCAGAGCTATAAAAGATGTATAAATCAAATCACAGAATAGAAAGATCTGAGATGATCTGTCTCCCAGGAAAGTATGTCCTTGCAACAGTTGCTCTTTAAACTCTGGATCTTCTTATCACTATGTGACCACTCTTTCTCTGCACCTTGCCTAATGGTACCCTGTGCCAAAGAGTTCACTCTTAGTGATACCCGACACATGTTTCCTTTCAGCAGTTCATCTTTTCAAATCCTAGACTGGTCCCTTTTCCTGTTACGAAATGAGAAGAAGAGCTGATCTACCTTCTAGAACTTGTCCACTTATACACCTTTGAATCATATTTGCTCTTATTTTGTCTTCTAAAATAAACAGCTCCAACTTTCTTTGTTCTTGTTTATTGGATTTCTCCATGGTTCTTTTTCCTTACTCTGCCTGTCCTGTACTCAAACTAGAAGTTACCCAGAAAAGGTTACAGAAGAATAAGCTTTCCAGGATGCCATGCAGCAGTCATGGCTAGAAAGGAATTCTGAAACTGAGTACACTGTAAGGCAGCTCCCTTTTTATATAAACTATCTTTTTGATAACTGTGGGTAAAAATCTGTCCTGTCTTGTGGCAAAGAGAAGGCAGTAAGAAAAGATAAAAAATAAGGCAACAATAACAAACAAAAAAAAGGAAGTGGAAGAATACTAGATTCAAATTGCAAGATACAGATTTTCAACACTTCTCAAGAGAAGAAGACCACCACTGTTATCAGAAAAAAAATGCTTTGTGGTCAGGGCTAAAAACAGGTCTTAAAATGTGTCAGGGATAGAAGAAATCTCAACAGTCATATACTAATGATGATGGTTAAAATGACTGATAAAGATCAAGAGATTTTTGGTGAACATTCTTTTGTTTATTTGGAAAGAAGCAGAATGAAGTAGTAGTGTCATATCAGGAAACTTCACCCACTGGTAAAAGAGGTAACGCAGAATATATTGAATGGGAGAAATCACAGACCTACAGAACTAGTACTTAAACTAATGGTGAATAAAACTTGGTTGCAATTACTGCAATTAGTAATAAGTCTTATCATAGAAGGAAAATTCAAGGAGATGGTAAAAGTGCTAATATTACACTATTGTTCAAGAAATGGAGCAAGGTGATCTGAAAATTACATCAGACCACAAACATTATGAAGCTGCTGCTGCAAAAAAGACAAATTTCTTTCTAAGCTGCATCAACAGAGATGCAGACATCTCCAGAATGTGATTAATCTGTTTCAGATATCTATGTTGAAATGAGAGAAATTACATCATAGAAGCACTGGTTTCTCTTCGTAATCTATCAAGGGTTTCCAGGCAGACTCACTTAAATGCAGATGGACGCTGTCACGCGACACTTCCTTCCTCCTCAAGGCAAAGTGCCTCATATGTTTTCCACCGGTAAATGCTTTGTTACAAATATGGCATCATTATTATTTGTGCACTTTAGTGTGGTTAAGTAATAAATCTTCACTTTAAATTTGCAGCAAAGAAGGCTTTGTATTAAGAGAAATATTCTGCATAAGTAGTTTGTCAAAGAAACAGGAGACCTGTGGGCTGTGGAATACCTTTCACTGATTTTTTCTGAGAATTAATGTTTAATCCTACCTCAAATCAGAATATGGAGAAAATTACCTCTGGTAATTTTTACTTCTTCAAGTCTATAGACCTATTATCTGACATTATGCCTCATGAGCTGAAGGAAATCTCTCTCTTGATTTTGTCTCATACCAAGTAGCATGATTTCAAACAATTCCTGAGCATGATTCAGGGGTTGGCCAAGGCCAGGGACAACTACCTACCAACGGGCAGTTTAGATATTGCCACCCTTTTCTGGTGGCTATGAGAGTTTAATAGTATGGATGTGGCTAAACATATCAGTTGTCCTCAAGGCCAAAGAACAGGCTTTGCTACTATTTAATTTGTTCGTATTGATGTCACCTAAGAGTTTGTTTGACTTAGAGAGAAAGGTGTGATTTCAAGCAGATCTGAGGCCACACCTAACTGTGTAAGCTGACACCATCCCTTGAAGTCTACCCAGAAGTCAAAAGATCCATGGATATTAGGGTGGCAACTCTTAAACATTTCTTCTTCAGACTACTTCTGGAGTCACAGTTTCACCTCTGCTCAGACTTCCAAGTTTCTGATTCTAGGACTGGAAATCATGGCTTCGTTTGCTTCCATAATTGCTTACCTCTAATTAAGCAGCCCAATGCTTTTTGCCTCACATTTGACATAGAAAGGTAACAGTGGCACTGATGGAATCTTGGTGTAATGAGGGTTTGGATCATGGCAACGAGGCCCCTGTCTGAAGACTTGTGCAGTTGAATCCAATCAACATTTATTACCAAGTGGGGATTTACAGTACTACCAAACATAGAATCACAGAATCATAAGGTTGGAAAAGACATTTTAAATCATCAAGTCCAGCCGTTCCTGTCCACTTTAAACCATGTCCCTAAGAAGCTCATCAACCCATCTTTTAAATACCTTCAGAGATGGTGACTCCACCACCTCCCTGGGCAGCCTGTTCCAATGCCTGACCACCCTTTCAGTGAAGAAATTTTTCCTAATACCCAGTCTGAACCTGCCCTGATGGAACTTGAGGCCATTTCCTCTCATCCTATCGCTTGTCACTTGTGAGAAGAGCCTAGCACCCACCCAGTTGTGGACAGTGATGAGGTCTCCCCTCAGCCTCCTCTTCTCCAAGCTAAACAACCCCAGTTCACTTAGTTGCTACTTGTAAGATTTGTTCTCCAGCTCCCTCACCAACCTCACTGCCCTTCTCTGCACACCCTCCAGCACCTTAATGTCCTTTCTGTAGTGAGGGGCCCAAAACTGAACACAGTACTTGAGGTGTGGCCTCACCAGTGCTGAGTACAGGGGCATCATCATCTCCCTGGTCCTGCTGGCCACGCTGTTTCTGATACAGGCCAAGATGCCATTTGCCCTCTTGGCCACCTGGGCACACTGCTGGCTCACTTTCAAGCCAATTGTCAAACACCCGCAGGTTCTTCTCTGACAGGCAGTTTTTGAGCAGTTCTTCCCCGAGTCTGTAATACTGCATGTGATTATTTTGTCCCAAGTGCAGGACTTGGAACTTGGTCTTGTTAAACTTCATCCCATTAATCCATTAAAAGCTCTGCTAACATATTAACCCTCCACTGAAAGGGGATTTTAATCCTCAGTATATATTCCAAGTTCTTTCCCAAGATAATGCCAAACAGCTTTGTTCAGTTGTCTAAAATCAGTTTCAATCAGCCAGCTCCTGTCGAGATTTCAGTTTTGTTTTGCAATGATAGTGAATGTGCAACTGCAAGGAAATATGCTTCAAAAAAGCTGGCAAGTTTTGGCTATATGGCTGGAGCTATGATGCTGCTGCAGGATAGGTCCTTTCTGCTAAACAAGTAGCAAGAGAAGGGCCATCATAGCTTATGAAAAGATAAAGTTCCTATATATTAGAAAATGAGTTTCTTAAGTCAAAATGCATATGGCCAAAAAAAAAAAGACATAAAAGAAACTGAACACTGGATGATGTCAGCATAGATCAGCATACTCAGGCTAGTCAATACACACTGGACAGCTGATTTCTCTCTTCAAAGTTGTCCTTTGAAAAAAGATCAGGTGCTAATATATAAATACATAACATGGTTACAGATATGGGTTAACTAAAATATATAGGTATAACCCCAGGTGAGTACCAAGAGCTGCAGTGCACTCTGGCATGAGCTTAAAATGGGTGACAACCCAAGGGGTGAGCCACAGGGTTTAATACATTCCAGTCTACGCACAGCCAAGGAGAGTGAAGAGCTGGTTAGGAGCACAGCATCCAGAGATTCTCATTGGCAATTGAAGCTTCTAAAATATTTAACATTAGAAGGATCAAGATTGACAACTAAAAGGCAAGATTAAATTAAAGGTTAAGTCCAAGTTAGTTCTCATGGATTCCACCTAATGGTCTGCCTACACTTACTTTGCTAACGCTTGTCCAAATTTAAATACATTACTTATACATCTCAGAGATTAGAGATTACTTCTCTGCTTCCTTTTATAGGTGACAATTTTTTTTTTCTGCCAGTAATTTTAGCTGATCTTGTTTGTTAACATATTACACAAAAAAGCACAAGTTTTGCTTCTGATTGCAAGATTGAAAGTTATGCCTGTTGCAAGGTTTAATCAATTTAAAAATCACTGGCAGAATATACAGATGAAATTACGTTTAACCCACAAGATCAAAGTAGTTTTCTCCCTTGTCTTTGTTAAGCTTTCTCATCAAATATTTTGCATTTAACTGGGACAGGTGCTGAGTACTATTTTGACACAGAAAGAAATAAAGGAAGCAGAACAATAAGGATTTAACAACAATAATATTTGACAATATATTTCGGCGTCACGAAAGCTCCTAGGGTACACTGTTATCAAAGGATGTTTGATTGAGAAAGTATATTGGTTTTTCTGACAGAAAAAAATCAGAAGTGCCTTTTGGCCACCAGATAGCAGTGCTTCACTTTGTACAGTTCTCGACTCAATTACAGTGTTTCTCATTTTGTAGAAAATTCCATATATTGAGTCCTGGTCTCCTGCTCAGATATATCTTTTCCAGACTTCATTATAGACTTCAGCTGAAAAAAGAGTAGAGATTCTGGAATTTGGTGTGCAGATGATTTATGTGTTTGGGAGGAATCAATAATATTGCAACTTTCCTGAATGAGGAGAGTTGGTTGTAGAAAAATAATGGAACATAGGCATTATAATTAGAATTTCCAATGACAGAAGCTTCAAAGATTATCTTGGGCGTAAAATATTCTTTTTGCTTCTTCCTTGCTGACAGAACATTTCCTTATTTGCATTAGTATTTCAGGAATATTTCAGAAAGGCATGTTTTTTTTGGCCTCAGAACATAAATGTAATGTAATTTTATTATTTCAGTAATTTATCATTTCCATCAAATGTTTTAAAACCTCTGCATTTTTTCTTTATTTTAAAAGCTATTGAAGGAACAGAGTTTATAGTATTTTTAACAAAAATAAAGATATCCCTATTTTCACTGAAACTCATTAACGTGCCAAAAATGCCATACCCAATAATAATCAGCAGTTGTGTAATACTGTGTTAGTTCGTGTCACCTTGCAAGAACCATGTGTCATCTTCATTTTTTACAGACATAGTTCCAGACCTCAGGTAAGGTACACTGGATAGAGAATATGGGAAAGGCCACCTGATAGTTATTCTGTCATTCTCATCTGTCCCAGCTGTGACATTAACATGTCTCAGCTGTTGCTTAATTGTGCATCAGCCAGGTATGCTCCCTACAGGATCAAGCAGCAGCTCTATCACTTCCTTTTCTCCCAACCAAGACGAAGAAGATTATAATGGACACTATCTCTGTCAGCTTTACACTAGGATTTTCTTTGCTTTGGCTGTTGTAGGGCCCTAACTGGATTCTCTTCCTTTTGCATCTCCTCCAAGGAATCTGGTGTTGGAACAGGGTGAGACCTCACTTTATTGCTATGATTCAACTTGACCTCTCACTGGGAACTTCACCTTTTTGTAGAGTTAGGGATGTCTCCTGAGTGAAAAGCTGACCTTCCTTCCCGTTTGTGATTTCATTTTAACTGACAGCTAAAGCAAAGTGTTGGCAAGGAAAAGCAGTAACAGGAAAGTTTTCAGCGTTATCACCCCTCTTGCTTTAACTTGGTCACAGTTTCCTGTTTTCTCTTCTTATATCTCTGCAATCATGAAAACCCATCTCCTGCTAACCAGCTGAGCAGATGACAAGTGACAGAGATGCAAGATCCTCACTTTGATGACTATTCCCGCAGTTACTCTATAGAGAGGCTATATTAGGGGCTGGACTCTGGCTATGATCAGGGATTTATAAAAAACAGTGAAATGTTTCTTCAGGAGTGCTTCAGGCTTTGTATAGCACTTAGAAGATCTTTTCATCTTGGTATAGAATAAGGAATGGTATTTTGAGTGATACAGCTTGCAAAATTCCTTTATTCCTGGAAAAATGAAATAATTATAGCTTTGTCGGGCATTCTAAAGCAATTAGTGTGGGACTTGGTTTAGAATTATATATTTTGCCTAACAGAAGTCCCAGCATCTGGTTCTGTGGCACATGGCCACATTTCCTGTGTCTTGGGACTGAGTTCTAGTAATGCCCATGGAAAAGCAGTTCTGCCCCTGGAGATGGCAAATAAGTTATGTAGTGCTGAACATGAATATCTCCTCACACTTTGTTCTTAGATAAACAAGAACACATCTAATTTTAAAATCTGGTGACTAGGGTGAGCTAACAGGACATCTTACTCTTCTTTTGAATGGAAATAATGACTTTGTCACAATAAAATCGGCACATCATTGACTCTTTTTGTAGTTTATGAAGGGGTCACAAACTACTTCTGTCAGCTTGTCTGTACACTGAGATACCTGACTGATCTGATGTGGCACTGGAACAGTCTGTCTTCAGTCTATTAATGAAGGAGTTACAATATAACTACAGTTATTTACTGTGCCAGAAGCTAGAACCTTACATACACAGAGACTGCAACTGGGAGAACCTTCTGCTCCACTTGTTACACAGGTCTCCTACTGTTTAAGAAATAATGCTAATAATAAAATATTTAGATCCAAAGAGTGCTTGAAATTGCAGCCTGTTGTCTGAAGCCTGAGGACTTGTGGCGAGGCAGCTCTGAACAAGATGGGATCTCAACTCCACCGTTCCCATCATTTGGAAATATTTACAGCCTTCTTTAGCTTTTTTTTCTCTCATCCATTTTTTGCCTTTTTTTTTTAAATAAAAAACCCTGATGTTTTCATAAACACAGGTCTTTCTCCAGAGTAACTCAGCCCCTGTGCCAGTTCCCCAATCCCAGAACACGACGCCGGCGCCAGACAAAGACCTAAATGAGGGAGAAACAAAGCTCCGGGATATGCCGACAGGAGAGGGAAGAGGAGGGGTGGGAAAGCCGAGCGCCTCAGGGCGCGGGGGGAGGCAGCGACTTGCGGGGCGGCAGACTAGGAGGGCGGGAGTAGAGGTGCGGGGAGGAGGAGAGAAAAGAAGGAGGGGGAAGGCGGCAGCAGGGCGTCACGGGAGCCCGCGCTGCTATAAAAGAGCCGGGCGCGGCTGAGCGGGGCATCCTCCTCTCCCGCAGCCACAGCAGCAGCATCAGTATTGCATCCCGCGCGGGACAGCAGCGTGACCACGGGCATGGGGACGGCGCTGGCGGCGCGGCTCGCTGTGGGGCTCCTGCTCCTCGCCCTCCTCCTCCCCACGCAGGTGAGACCCGGAGCAGCACACCCCTCCACCACAACCCCGAATGTGAGGGACGGGAGAGCAGCTACGCCGAGACCCCGCCCAGCATTCCCTGCCGCCCCGTTTCGGGAGCTGGGGAGAAGCGGGGAAGCCGCTGGGAGCCCGTGGGTGGCGGGGAGGTGTCCCCCCATCTGCCCCGGGGCGAGCGGAACGACCCTGGGCAGCCCCAGCTGTGAAGGGGCCGCCCGAAGCCCTGCTGGAAGCGGGGTGGAGGGAGAGAAGAGGGGTCTCGTTTCCGCCCGATCCCAGAACCGCCCCCCCCCTCCAGATTCCCAGTGCCGTGGGTTATCCTAGTCAAATGGAAAAAAAAAAAGGGGGAGTTCTCCGCCTTTCTTCCCGCGGGATGCTTGAGGGGAAGCCGCGATGTGAGCGGCGGGGAAGCGTGCATTGTTCCCTCCCAGAAAACAAGGGGAACGATCCCTCTAAACCCGAACTGGCTCGGAGTTTTACAGCTGGAGGGTAGGGAGACCCTGGTCTGAATCCCCCACCCCGAAGCGTACCGGGCTGTGCATCTGAGACCCCGGTCTGACTCCAACCCCCATCCCGTACAGGGCTGTGGGTCCGAGACCCTGATCTGGCTCTCTCCACCCCACCCTAAAGCATATGAGCTGTGGGTCCGAGACCCTGGCCTGAACCCCCCTCCTCTCCCCGCCCCGAAGCGTATGGGGCTGTGGATCTGAGACCCCGGTCTGAATCCACACACCCTCGCACCTCGAAGCGTACAGGTCTCTGGGTCTGATCTGAATCCCACCACCACACCCAGAGTGTATGCGGCTGTGGGTTCAAGACCCTGCTCTGAATCCCCCCCACCTCGAAGAGTACCCTGATCTGAATCCCCCACCGCACCCCAGAGCGTATGGGGCTGTGGGTGCGAGACCTTAGTCTGAATCCGTCACCCCGCTCCTGAAGCTTATGTGGTTGTGGATCTGGCCCTGGGGTGGGGGCTGAAGCAGAGGCGCGGGGTCCCTGGCTGCTGCGCTGCGTGAGACTCACCCCGGGTGCGGGGCTAATGGATGTGGGTGTCATTTGCCTTTCTGTAAGCAGTCAAGACAAGCAAGGCTTCCAGATAGCGGATCCGCCTTTGAGAAGGGTCAATAGCACAATATCATGAAAATAAACAGCAAAGGATTGCTGGGGGCGGTGTTTTCAATATTATTCCACCTCTTCTTTGTTTGTGAAGAAGGGCGTTATCCCTTCTCCTTTGTGCTCTTGCCCTTAGCAGTAATGAGAGCAGGATCAGACCCTTTAGGGTACCCAGGATTGGAACATTTTGGGTACTGGTGTTTGTCACATGTTCATTAAGATCTGTCTGGGGTCCCATCTAATGTGACCTGGCTCTAAGCTCTTCCTCTTCCACAAAAAAAAAGAACGCCCAGAAACCATGTTTTCTGTTTAAAACCAAGGAAACTTTAAAAATATATAACTAAGTGTGGAACAGTGGCAGACAATTTGTGTGAAGACTCAAAAAAATTCCAGGGCGGGTTGGGACTTGCCTCGTACCCAGCTTGGAGGTTATTAACTCTGCAATTCATTATTGATCGTTTTCGGACCAGTTTCAACAGAAACTTCCACACAGCGATTTTTATCCTGCAGTCCTAAATTGCTTCCAGTATGTTGCTGGTTGCCAAAAAGCTATAACTACCACGAGCTTTACACCATCCTGGAGTTTTTGTTATGCCTTTTTTTCAGTAGAAAATACTTAGAAGATTGCATGAGTGTTTTCTTTAATACATTTGATGTTTAACATTTACTTCATGGCTTCATCTTTAAGGGACTCCTCATTTCTTTTGCTAAAGAAAATTTGTCTTCTAAGCAGCATCAGAAATATAAGACAACAAGGACACCTTTTACAGAGCATATTATTTATTAAATTAACTCTTATGTTTGTGGTTTTGTTTGTTTTTTTTTTTTTTTAAAAAGAGCGTTCTTTAGTTTTTACTGTAGCTGACACTGTCAGCTTACCAGAATGCTCTGGTATAATACGCGTTTGCTGCCAACGGAACTGAAGACAAGCTTGCTAAACTATGCTTATTTTTGGGGAGCAGATATGTGATTCTTGCTCTTCTTTTTCATTCTATTGCACCACATTTTTTTTTTTTTTTTTTGACTGGAAGAAAAGAACACGTTAGCTTAGCTTTCAAAGTTTTCTTGTGTGTGTAGGAAATAGCTTGATAGTGGGTGCAATTTTTTGTTCCATTCCTATAATGCAGAGTTAGGGGCAAAATAATTATATCTTTGATTTTGCTGTCTGGCAGCATTTTTTTAATTTGCTGATGTTTTGTGGTCTTTCCATTGCATTTCCTATTTGTAGGGCCTAGCATGCCAATAGGTTACGATTTTAATCAGTGTAGTTCCATTGTGTTAAGTTCTGCAGTTCTGTAGTATCACAGCAAGACAGGAGATAAGAGATGCTGAAATATTAAATCCACTTGCATAAGCCCCACCTTTACTTGAAAGGACTCTCCAAACCAGCACCAGAAACACTACCAATAGATTCTTCATCATTTTTTGTTTGTGGCTTAGTCTGCAAAGACAATGAATTGATGCGGTTTTCCAGAAGTCTTTTTTTTTTTTTTTTTTTTTTTTTTTTTTATCCTAAGATTTTTCTTTGTATAGCTTTATCTTTGTGTTTTTCTTTGGTGTAAGATTTGTCGAAACCTACTACTCTGTTCTATCTTTTTGGTTTAGTTTGTGCAGGGTTTTGATATAGTGATAGATAACGACAGAACATTTAGAAAAACGTTAGACTTATTTGTTTAACAAATACCCCATGTGCGCAATTGAAGATGTCTTTGTCCTTAACTGCACAATGAGAGGCATGAGCAATTGTGTTTATCTGATCTGAGTACTGTGACTGAGTGGAGCTGTACGTTCATTATTTCTAGTTTGTCTTCTAATTTTAAAACAAACCAACCCACAATCTCTTTTTTTTTTTTTTTCCTCCCCTACATTCTAGATCTACTGCAATCCCAATGGAACAAGCCCAACACCTTCAAACAATTCTTCAGCAGGTTCCATTTCTCTGTCAACTGTCACAAATTCAGTGAACAATACCACCCCTCACGGACATGGAAATTCCCTTCACTCAACCACAAGTCTTTTCATTCTCTCAGTTTCTCTTCTGTATTTTTGCTGTTAAGAGACTCTGGCATGGAAATGGCTACCACTCCCGACTCAGTTACCTGAACAATCTGAGACGGCTACATCTCCAACCCAGCATGAAAGTAAATCGGCTCAAACTCTGCATCAAACCAGCTTGGTTCCACTCCATACTCAAATTAGTATCAGTCTAACCTAGAGAACCACTCAGTATTCTGACTTTCCAAAGCTGACCAGTGTGAAAAGGCTGACTTCAGCAAGGAGGAAAAACCATGAGCTCTTTCACCAAAAGTTGGAATTTGAAAAACAAAATGGAAGCAAAAAGACAACCCCTGATATAAAGCTGAGAAGAAATGCAGTATCTTATAACAAGGATGGATGATAACACTCTACCAAGTAAAAAGGCTAGAGAGTTCACCTACCATTTAGTATAAGGACTTGTAGAGTTTTAAGTTTTCCATTTAAATTTGTTCAAGTCAACAGGCTGTAGATCTGCTAGAAAACAGAAAAACTTGAGTGGTTCCATTTCTTGCCCAGCCTATATGGTTATAACCTATGGGTAGTAGGATGTATACAAGTGAAATGAAATATCAGTGAAAAGAGTTTCTTCTATATTTCATTTGCATGATATTGTTATAAGGCTAAAATAAGAGGATTATTATAAAAATTTGGTATTTTATTTAACTTCTGAATTCTAAGCAAATAGCTAGCCAGACAGGGCTAGCTTGGAAATAACTAAAACCCACCAGTTTTCATAAGAGTTGAATTGTTTATGGTGGGAATTTGAATTTGACATTTTATTTAAATTGTTTGTATTTTAAACCATATGTGCCAGAGGATGAAAGTGTGGGAACATTGGGCAAAGTACCAGGAGCTTTTTGCAAATGAAGTTTGGACAAAAAAAATTGTTTAAGTGATAAGTGTCTCCTCTTTCCTCTATTTCTCTTCCCAAGTTCTACAAATCGTATAAATTCTTTTTGCTCCTGGAACTTTCCTTAATTGTGAAGGATTTATGGAATCTTTTGAGTAATGTTCTAGTGCTGCATTGTGCTTTTTTTTTTTTTTTTTTTTTGGGCACAAGGTGAATAACTTACTGTTTGGGATTTTTTTTTTATTTTTGAAGAGTTTTAATTGTGATAGTTTACTTTGAACATGGGCTAATATTTGCAGTGGGGAGAAGGAATGGGGAGAGGAGAGCAAAACGCCAAAAATAAGAGATTAAATGATTGGGTATTTGGAATACAAAGACTGGAGTCTTAATTTAATCACTGAATTTAAGTTACCTTTGTAAATACTACTTTTTTAAAATTTTCTGAATCAAAATTGCTACACTTGCACAGATTGTTTCTGTATCATCCAACACTTTAGATAATAGTATCTGGTACTTGATCAAAGCAAGATTTGTTGAGGAGGTTCAACTACCTTGATGATAATACCTTGTCAGAAAAAACCCAATAACGTTGATATGATCACATGTGAGTCCACATGATCATATCACTGTGTAGATATTTATCTCATTATAAGATCATGTCAAACATGAGTGGCTCTCTATTTTTTTTTTTTAAATACACATCTGTCTTTCTGTTACATTAACACCAATCCAGAGCATCACACATTAATAGCAAACTAACACAAATTCATGTCAGTAAGTGTACATGGACATTTCCTTATGCTTATTATTTGTATCCAGTAAAATGTTAATGATTGTATTTTTGTGTTTGTGTAATTAAGCTTTGATTTATTAGCTACTGATTTTCATTGGAAAAAACCTGTAAATAAAACACAGTGGACAGGCAATGCATTCTAGATGCACTTCCAGACACTTCTACAAAAACCTGTATCTTGCCTGTATAAAGTGAATGAACTGTTAAGCAAGATGGTATGTGTGATTAAAAACCTCAAGGTCTAGAAATGCTGAAGTGTAACTAGTTTTATTTCTCTGTAAGTTTTAGTGACACTGGGAGTCTGAATTCCAATCTGAAATCTGTGGGTGAGGTTTGGTGAACATCCCTAGTAATTGTAGTAAGTCTTCCATACTTATTACAGACTCTTCCCTTTCAAAGTATAATTATGCTTTCACTTTAAACACAGAGTGGTTAAACAGAGCTTTACTTTGTTTCTTCTTATGGTGCTTAATGACTAAAGCTGTTATTCAGCTTCTGGTTATCAAGTATATGAATTAAATGACGCCATTAGTACAATAAGAATATCATAATACGTGAAGTTTTACCATGCTTGAAGAAGGACAGAGGCTGAAAGAGGTAGGAATTTGTGCAATATCTTGCTGGAAAGCAAAAAATAACTGATTGGGAACTCAAAGCCAAGTAGCTGCAGTTCATGATATTCCATGATACTGTGCCTTTGTTTTTCAGGTATACTCTTTTCTAATAACCTTTAAAGGCCCAACAATATCGAGCGATTATCTTTACTCCCTAGGTGTAGAGAAATGCATTTAAAAATGCCTAGCTACTTAGGCAGGCTGTGTGATGGTCTGCGTTTTTCAGCTGGGAAAGAGGCCCCTGGGGAGGCCTCCTGAGGCTCCGGAGGGAATGCAGCGCGGCAGGCCTTTGATTGTATTGCTTTGCTTTTCCAGTAGGCTGAACAAACCCAAGGAGTGGGTTGAGTTTATCAAAGCTCACAATGTGAATATATCTTGGAATCTGCAGGGAGTATTGGAGCACATTGTTCCCTTGTTTAGCTTCTCTCTGAATGCTCCAGAAGAAAGCATGAAGATAAAATATTGCACCAACCACTACCTGGTTTTTAAAAACCATAAAACTGAAACTGGACTCCACAGAAAGAGAAGAAAGGCTGCAACAATGGTCCTTAATTCTGTGATATACCAGTAAAAACAAATGAAGTATAGGGATACGTTTTAAGTTGGTTTTGCTAAATATTCAAATGAATGGGGATGGGCCATTTTTTGTTCTGTTTTTGAGGGAATGGGGCTGGGTTGCTGTTTAATGGCATCTGAGCATTTTTATTTTTTTTTTTAAACTCTTGAGTTTTCACCAGACCAGATGAGTGATTTAGAAAAGCATTGGTAACCTTTGTTCTGTTCCATTCCATTACAAACAATGGAACTGGTGATAAAGAAATTCACCTAGGGAAAGAGGATGTGCTGGATTTATTTAATGAAATTTGAAGGGAGGAGAATGGAGCCTATGCACTTCATGACGATTCAGGTTTTTAATTACACCTATAATAACTGGAAGCAGCTCTTACCTATGCCTCTCATTTTCACAAATCTGTCCAGCTGGAGTGTGTCTGGATAATGTGTATTGCAATGACTGAAACAATTCTGCTTCTGTTTGATGCATGGCACTGCTTTTGTTGTAAACATGTGATAGCCACATATGTCCTGAATAAAATCTAGTGTTATTATTTGAATGGAATGGCCGAAAATGAGTGCTTACGGTTTGTATTCAGCCTACTGCTCCTTCCTTCACAACATCATACTCTGAATAGCCCTTAAGCTTTTTTCAAATTACAGTTTTTAGCTTGCTCAGAAATCTGCAGGGACTTTGAATGAACAACATTCATTCAACAAAAATCTCCACAAGGTGAAGTATTTTGGGCCAGATCCAATACCCATAAGCTTCTGCTAGTGGCTTCCTTGTTTTCAACAAGATTAAATCATGTGCCCTGAACCTTTCTCCATATGTGAAAAGCAACGTGCAAGGTGCTGCTGTATTGTGCTAAGGATAGCCCCAGTTTGTCTAGGTGGAGATGTGAATTGTTAATATTTCAATAAATGATTTTCAAATGAACTCAGGACTATTTTGACAAGCTATTCTCAGCTTTTGGCCTAATCTCTCAAACACTTAGGATTTGCCTGTGTAATGTAAATACTCTCGAGCTTGCTCGAGACAGTAGCATACTCCCTAATGTCATTAATGCAAAATTTCATATGGAGTCATTTCTCCTGAGAGGAGTTGTTATGCAGTCTGTTGGCCTATGGAAGGACTCAGCAGAAGGAGCACTTGCAAGGCTTGGCTCTTTGTCATGCATCTTTCCAAGTCAGCATTTCCCTGTGCTCAGGTTACATTGGGCTCCGTAGCAGAGCTCACAATGACACCTTGTATCTGAAAGCAAGGACATACATAACGTGCATATACTAGAGGCAGTATGGAGAGATTTGCATTTTGTGTGCTCTCAGACTTCTTAGGAATTTGATTTCCCACATATGACTGAAATGATTTAGGTAGCAGGCTTTATCGTCCTGCAACTTTATTGTAATGGATACAGTTGGGAACGTTTCTTGGTTTTGCATTAAAGATAACTTTGAAATAGGATCTGGCAGCTCTGCCTTGTAGCAGCGCAAAGCTCTTCATTACAGAGCACGCATCACATTTTATGCGCTGTACAGCTATACCATGCCCAACAAATGAAGAGGTAAGTTATTTTAAATCCAGCATTTTACCTGCAGCGGTTTAAAGGGCAACACTAGGCTTTCTGCAGCGTGCGCTTTAAGATGTGGTGGTTTCATCATTATGCTGTAGCCTTGGGAAAGATACTTGATCCTTACTTTGGTTATCAGCCTTTGGTTTTTCAAGTGAAGCCTTCTGCATCCTGCTCATGAATGCATAATTGCTCTGGTTTAGTCTTCATCAAAATGTTTGGAATGAATGACCTGTCGCTGAAGGAAAAACATGATGAATTTCATACAACCCAACCAAAATCCTAAACTAACATAATCTCATCTATGAAGGGTCATTCAATTTTTCTCTTGAATCCAGCAATACAACCTGCAATGTATGTGCTATAAATACATGAATAAAACATTTTCAAGCTTTTCAGAAGCGACCTGAGAGTCTTTCTTTTATGCTTTCAGTTCAGCAGGAGCTATGCTTTAACAACTGATGGGTGTACAATATAAAAATTGAGCACACAGCAGAATTAAATCATGGTAGCTTGGTTTTGCTGTATAAACTGAATGATCACATTCCACCAAAATCTCTCGTGAATGACCTAGTGTGAAAAGTATTCTGTATGTGGCACAAATTATTAAAGGAAGAAATGCCTCTGTAAAGCAATTGTTCTGTTTGTCTCTTTTCAACAACACTCACTGAAAACAGTGTGGACTTCTTTTCAGATCACTTAGCGTGCCTAATTTGAATTTAAAGTCTGTATTCGTTATACTGAAATATGTAAACATCACAAGAAAAAAACTGTATATTTTTTCTCCTGAATTATATAAAATGCGAATGTTTTTTGAGGAGTAAGACTGAACTTTGAGACTGGGGAGATATATGTACCAGACTACAATAACAAGTGCATATTGTGTGATTGATTGGACTGGTAGGATTCAAAGCTGATTGAGTTCATACAGCTAATGATAGCATTCAGAGATGTGATAGCAAGGATTAAAACCACAAGTTTAAGATGGGTGGAAACCACGTTTTGAGTACCCTCATAGTTTTAGAGTCAGAAACAATTTCCTCAGCAAGCTGACTACCCGGTAGCTATTTAGTTGCGAAGCCAGCCTGAGGTATGTTAATAGCATGAAAATGGACTTGATGGAGTCTTTCCTCTAATGTGGCAGTTTCAGTGTTTTATTGCTTAAGTACAAAGATGGTTTTGAATAATGAGCAAGAAAAGTCCCTTTGGTAGCACTGTGAGAGTAATGCAAAGATGTGGCGATGTTATTAACCTGAGACATGATGATGATATTCACTGTCACGTATCAACTGATGATGAAATTTACTTTCATGTATCTACTACCTACAATTTTTTTAAGATGTTTTCTAAAACTTGCTGGCATTTAGTGTAAGCTTCCAATAGTATCTTCCAACTCCTTTTTAAGGCTCTTCTCACTACTCTGGTTTTGTTATCTTTCCTGTTATGGGAAATTAACAGGAACTTACATGCAATGCAGATTTTTTCAACTTGGAATTAGTCATTGCCTCCATTCCAAAGTTCTCAGGCTTCCCTAAGGTGTGCCCTCTTGCAAAGTGTTGCCAGTAAAGGAGCCAACATGAAGCATTACTGGGATGACAGACTTGTGGGGTTCCTCCCCACCCCCACCCCCACCCCCGCCAGTCTGTGTTTTCACTGAATTTAAAATATCAAAACAACACTCAATCATTTTCAGGACACAATACAAACTCCACACTAATTTAGCTCTGTTAATCTGGCACTGATCTAAGCCCTCTGCCACGGTTTCACAGTAAGCAAAAGAACATTGCTGACATGGTGGAGGAACTGGATGACAGGTAAAGCATCTACATAAAGTCCCGTGACCTGACTGAAGTGTCAGCTTTGATTCCAAAATGCTAATCTGCTAGGGATTTGTGGATCTTGCTAGGTAGCTGAGAGTGGTCTGTGACTTTAATTAGTATTTCAACGTGTTTACATTTAGCAAGTCTGTTTTTACTCAGCGATGTAGGCTGACATTGTTCAGCTTCTACTTCACTTCTGTTTTTTCCCTCCAGTCTTACATCATGTGTTCCTCAGAGCAGAGCCAGACATTGCTGAGTGTCTGCAAAACTCATAGTGGCATTACCTATTCGTCAGCAAGTTTTACACTGCTTTCCGTAACAGCAGTAATTAAAGCCCAGTTCTTCAAAGGTAATTGAGTGCCTCTCTTCTAATTCCTGTTGAAATCAGTGTCCTTGTGGGTTGTAACCTGACTGCCTTCTGTGTAAAATTATTGTATAATACTGAAAGCTTTTACAGACCTTGAGGGAGCTCTGCTGATTTTTCATGGAAACAACAATTAAGCCCCTCTCTTTTTCTGTTTTGCTTGCATGCTTTTTTTCCAGAACCTATGATTGCTATGGCAGAAGGAGTGTTTGGACGTATCTTTCCATCAAGGTAGTGATATTCATCCCTGCTACAGCAGGATGGAAGGTTTTTCAGAGTTCACCTCTGGCTGATCTCCTCAGCCTGCCTATACTCCTTCCATGGGAACAGTCCTGTCCCAGGTGCTTGCATGTCGTGTCAGCCCTGTTCCAGAGCAGCCAGACGCCTCTGGTGGTGCAGCTCAGGGATTCCTAGGGGCAACAGTCAACTCCCAAGTCATTGTGCTGAAGACCCCAATGATGGGTTTATACTGATTTCTGAGAAAACAGAAAGAGGGGATGAGTGAGAGCCCGATGAACCAGGAATCTGGAAAATGGCATTCTCTTCCAGCTGTACCCTTCACATTTGATTTCTAGTAACACTGAAAACATTGTATTTACTCTTACTTTCCTTTATGTTATCCTAACGCTGTAGCTAAATGCCTGTAAGTGAGCCCTGAAGAGCTTGAAGCCTTACTTCAAAAAAAGATACAGCAGCTCCAGAGACAAAGAAAAATGTGATTCCTCATAACCTCACCACACGCCAGCCTTTGGGACATGAGGGCAATGCCCTCTCCCCTTGTCACCTCCTTGCTGGAGTATCAAGGCTCCCCTGCCATGCAAGCCACCCTGAGGTGAGAGGGGGATGCTGGCTGCAGCTAAGGAGCAGGGTAAATGCCCAGGGTGGGATCACAGCAGCAGAAGTCACCCTGGGATGGAAGCTGAAGCCCAGGGCAGGGAGCGCCCTGGCTGTGTGCCTGCTGGGAAGGGGGACCCTGTGGTCATGGGATGCAATTCTGAACTCCCCAGCTCACAAACATCACCAGCATGAGCAGGCTGAGGGAAAAAATCACCATCCTTTATTCAACTGTCGTGTGACCAATTTTGCAATACAGTGAGCAGTTTGGGGTCCCCCAGTGCAACAGTAGACTAAGAGAGGCCAGAGGAAAGCCACAGTGGTGGTCTTGGATCTGGAGCACGTCACATAGGAGGAAAGACCTGGGGAGCTGGGTTTGTTTGGCTTGGGTAGGGAAGACAAAAATGGATTTTATTTGCTGTCTTGTATGACCTAAATGGTGAGGGGGGGGAGGGGGGTTAGGGAGGTTAGAGAGAGTGCAGGCTGGGGTGGCAGGTAGTGTGATTTGGTGGGAGAAAGGACAACATCAGGAAGGGACTGAAAATAGAAAGAGGTGTCTGAAAAATGCTTGTAGCGAATCGTTAGACAGAAATCTTACAAGCCTCAAAGAAGAAATTGCATGTCTGGTTTTGGACGCTGCACTTAACAGATGTGAACTGGTAAAATTCAGGGTAGAGGAATGACAAACATGAGAAGTGTAGATGAAAATGAAAATAGAGAGTGGAGATTATTCAGTTGCTAAAAGAGAAGTGGGACGCATAGTCAAAGACAGTTATTAAGATGTAGGGATTAGCCTATCTTTCCTGCTTGCTCTGAACAGAACAAGTCACACACTTCAGCTGCAGCAAGGAGGATTTCAGCCTAGCAGTGAACTCAAAAGAATGTCTGAAGGAAGTGGCAGAGAAAATGAAGCAATGAGCTGGATTGCTGGGGGTGCTTCTGGATATTTCTGAAAGCAAGTTAGGTAAACATCATTTGGGAACAGTTTAGATCTAGCTGATCGTACCTTTGGGCAAGGGAAGGGCTGAATGGCCTCTCACAGCCCTTATTCCCCCTCAGATTCTAGGATAGTAGTGTTGATGCAATCCCACAGCATGAGGAGCGTGTGTTAAGAATCCCTCCTTTCCTCTCAACAAAAAAAAATTATTCTGTGTAAAATGTCCCTTTAAGCCAAATAATCTGAATGAATGAATAATGCTGAATCACTCTAGTTTCCCACTTTTGTAAATGCTTCATCCCCAAATCTGTTGCTTGGATATTGTAAGTTCAGATGGATCCTCTGAGATTTAATAAAAGTCTTGTCAGGTGGATAAAACAAACCAACTTAAATGTGGTGCTTGAGTGAGACACTACCATTTTGTGTGCCCGATGTAGAAACAGGCTCTTTGTTTCTGCTGTGTTAACATAATAAGTACAGCCACAGATTTCTGCAGGCTTATGGTTTTATCATGGCATTTTGTCCTTTTTGGTGTTGGTTGTCAGCAGTCAAAGGGGGTTTGGAAGAGTGTCTCCTCAGCTGGTGATAACGAGACTCGTGGATACCTCCAGCTCCAACCCATGCCTCCAGTTAGCAAATCCCAATGATCAGATTGTCCATTCAAGCACTTGGAGTGGTGCTATACTGGGTGTGTTTGAAAAAGGGCTAATGCAGCTCCAGTACAGCTCTAACCATGAGAGGTGGAAGGTGTGAAGCCATGGGTCTCTTGCAGGAACAGGCGTAGTTCTTCCAGGGCAGGAGGGTAAACTTCACCTTGCACAGCACTCTTTGGAGTTTGTCAAAGAGGTTGGTGTCTCCATAGCAGATGATAATGGATGCCTTCCTTACCTCCGGTCTGCGGAGAAGCCAGTGTAGGGGGAAACAAAAGGGCAGAGCAGCCAAGAATCTGGGAAACTCCAAGAAGGTTTTCAGCAAATGACATGGCTATGTAGGACTGACAGAGTCATTATAAGGACAAGGGGAAATAAAGAAAGATAGACAACTTATGTGGGTAAAAGTCAGCTAATTTTAAGGATGCTACAGAGTGGGGATAAGGAACAACCCCATGAACACTGAAGCTAAGGGAAATCTGGTGTCTAACAGATGCGTTCTGCGTGAGCCAAGCCTTTAGAAAGGCTTGCAGTCTGCCACGTGAGACAAGTGCACATTGTTCCCAATTTCTCAATTGGTTCCCTTTTCCTCAGCACTCTGTTTTCATGGGATAAGTGGGAATTTAATTCTATCTGGGACTTCGACCACCCTGTTAAATCCTGTTGAGATGGGCCAGTGGGGTTCAATGTATGAATTAAAGAAATATGAAGATGTAATTGCACCGCATGGTCATGTAAGCTAAAAGTCAGTTATAATGGGAATTTTAAAAAATAAAAAACCTGCCATCCATTTGATAGCAAAGGGGAGAGAGGAAGGAAGAGAAAAACAAGTTCGAAGAAGTTGTTTGTCAACGCATTTCTCCTTGAAATATGCTTCTGCACGTAGCAATACTTAAATAAAACAGTGATAAAGCATTTGTCAAAGTTCTTGAAATTGAAAGAGGAGTTACTGAAATTTTACTAAATGCACAGGAGACCTGTAGATCAGAATATACTGTGAAAGGTTTGTTTGTTTTGTCTAATTTACATCTTTCAACCTTCCATTTTCTGTAAAAGGAGATAGGGTATGAATTACATTTTTAACGCAGCAAAGATTCTCTAAAGGTTACTGTAGTCTCTGTAGTCCATTCAGTATATCCAGAATGCAAATTAGTTTCACATCAGAGTTTTTTGTGAGGGTTTTCATTACAGGGGGACAAGTAAAACACTCAAATTTCTTTTTTAATTTTAGATAAAGGCGGATCAAAAAGTAGACAGATCCATTTATTTGTATTTTTAAGCGTTTTTTCAATACCTTTTCCTATAAAACATGAAGAGAAAAGTAGTTATATTTCTAGGTATTTGGGGACCCCTTTGAAGCAGTGAGCAAAGGAATGCTTAATCCTTTGAAACCATCCATTATTGAAACTATCAATTATTTGAACATTTTTTCAAAGGCAAAACAGGATCCTCACCAGACCAGTTCTGTGTCTTGCTTTTCTTGTTCTGACAGATTGTCTATCTGTAGTGCAATGAGAAGATGGTCAGACTAGCTTAATGTTTAGCACATGATGCTTTTCATCTTCAAAATGCTTTGTGAACATCAAGCAAGCATATAAACTTATGTTTCTGTAGTGAATACTTGTGTTGAATACAAGCAACAGAGCATGACTTCTTGTAAGATCTTGTGAGAGTCATTATATACCAGTGTTAATATTAAAACCTTTCAAATATCAGCTAGGGCAAAATCAGACTTTTTTGGCAAACTAAACTGAGACTCGTTGGTTTTCTAGTGATTAGTAACATTGTCTGCTGAAGGTTTAGTGTTACTGAGGTCTGGTTTTGTAATTTTGACTCAGATTTTTGTTGAAGCCAAAGATTGCCACAATGAATTCTGATTGAAGCAATTGTTTTATTACTTGCAATGTGTAGGGGTTGATTAAAGCTTTTGTGACTCTCATTCTTCTTGTTCCTGCTTACAATTTAGTACCACTTCCAGATGCATCAACAGAGGTGAAAAATCTACCTAGAACCCGTGCTTGGTCCTGACAAGAAACAGAGAAATAAATCATGAAAACCTCCTATCTTAGAAGTTTGTTGTGAGAAAACTGTTAAGGGGTTGCTTATTCTCTAAAGACCTCTTATTTATGAAGGAATATACAAAGGTTGTGGTGCCAGGAAGGGTAATAGAGAAAAAACTGAACAGTTAATTGTTTAGTTCTTGCTATCAGATACAGCTTAATATTATTTAATAAGACTTAAATCATAATGTGTGTTGTGGTTAGAGAAATGAAAACTTCTTCATCTTGAAGAAAGAAATAACTTGAAAAGTCAAAGAAACAGCACCTGGGAGACCTCTAAGGAGGAGTGACATGCTTTTGCACATGTTCATATTGTTGAATGTTCAAATTTGTACTTAAGCAATGGCATACAGAAGGATATAAAATGGAACGTACATTTCTCAGATTATGTTATTTGGTTTATGTGACTTTTCTTGTTTTCTTCTCATTTTCCATTAGTAACCTCATTTTGCTAATTTATCAGTTTTCTTCTCTACTATTGTGGTTTTAATGTTAATAACTTTTTTTTCCTTGTGCTATTCAGTGCATTAATCTGTGTCTGGTTTTGACACTTTCAGAGCTAGCTATAATCTCTTCTCCCCCAATTTTAAACTGTGCATATTTCTAAGAAGTTTTCTGTCACCTAGAAATTGGTACCACAGCTTACAGATTTGTTCCTCTTCCCTCTGCCCCACTCCCAGGTTTTTTTTCAGAAGAAATTCTTGTTTTAAATAATCACATAGAATTGATACCTTTTACAGATTTCTTTTAAAATTATGTTCTCTTTCTCTATTTTAAAATCAGACAGACAATGCAGACACTGAAATATTCTGAAGTTGTTGAATCATTACAAAAACTCTAATTACATTTATTATTAATGGTTTTCATTAGTAAGTTCTTTGTGTTTACATTGGTCCTTTCATCCAAAAGGCTTATGGTACTATAAATTAAAACATCCATTACAACTTAAAACATCCCTGGAAGACAAATGAGTCTTCAGACTTGTCTAAGGTGTGAGAGAGGAAGTAAGGCAAAGACTGCTTACGAGACAGGAGCAATGAGCCAGTGGCAGAAGGAATAATAATTCTCATGAGGCCTGAGTTCTCCCCTTACATGTCAATCATCTGATTTATTTTGTGCAATTTTGAGAAAGCATTGTTGCAGAGGCCTCAGCCTCCCTCTGCCCAGGAAAGAATGAGACAGCTGGAGAACAGGAAAACTGACGATTTCTTTGGTCAGACCCTGAACAATGGGGCCTGGGGTCACAGAGGCTTGTGCTTAACAGGGTGTGGTGATGTGTGTCTCCTTTTTCTCGTTCCTGGTAGAACCAATTGCCAAAAGCTGGAGGCAGTGCTGTTTGAATATTCACCAGAATTTCATTCTGAGTTTAAGCCCACGATATAGGTCTGCTTTGGCATCACTTTCTGACTCCTTTGAATGGAGAAACGTGCATCGTGGTACTAACATCAAGTATCTCTAACCTGTGGCTGAAAAAAAGGGCCAGAAATGAAGTCACTAGAGTTAATTGTGTAAGCTATCCTGGCTATGCAATTTTTTCTTTTAATAAGGGAAAGAAAAGGTGTTCACAAGACCTCGTTTGGTGCTTTCTACCCACCTTGGCACTGGATTGCTGAATAACTTCCAGTTAATCACTAATTTATTGGAGGTAGAGCAAAAAACACTTGCTGTTCCGGGGAAGTCAAATGCCTGAGCTGTTTGCCATGAATGGTTTCTGCTAATGGCATGATCTTTAATCTTATAAATAACCAGAAGTTTGCGTTGATCCATGGGAGTAAGAAAGAAGGACAAGTTACATATTAGGTAATGCACGTCATTGATGGACAGATTAAACCTCTGTCCATAGTATTTCCTTGCAGTGCAGGGGCTTTTTGGGGGGGTGAGTAATAGGCTGGATGAGAGCAAGATGTCGAGTACTGACACCTGAACTGAGGATATAAGAGAACTCCTTTGGTACATAGTTACTTTTTGCACCTTCCAGAGTGGAAGATTTGGATTCTTTTTTTTCAATTCATCATGTTAGACCAGCTTACCTCTACTGTTGGAACTAGAGCAAAGGAGATAACACAGTATTTGAGCTGCTTTCCTCCCAGGAATCTTACTTTGCATCTGTTCATGGAGGAGGAGAAATTCCGCTGTTGCTAAAGGAGTCACTGTGCTTCAGGCGAGGACAGAATTATTCACCTGCTATTTCCTCCTGAAAGCAAGGTCCTCTGATCAGGTGAAATAATAGCAGCGTTTCTTGAGGGCATGGAAGTAATGTTCTACAGAAATTGGACTATCTTCTAATGAACCTAACCATTTCTTTCACTTTCAAGGCTTGCCAATGTTTGACTGCAGCAATACTACTTACCCAGTTGAGGTGGCACTAAGAGGGTGGATTATAACCCTGTGACCTGTTGCATAAACGTGAGACAAAACGCCTCTCTGCAAAGACCTTACACTTGAAGAATCTACCATTTGTTGTTGCTGTTCTGAGGCAGATACTTGCCTTTTTGTACCTCATTGTTAATTTTCTTTTTCTTTTTTTTTTTTAATTTTAATCTCAGTCCTTCACATCTGGCAGATTTTTCTGTCAAGATTATCAAACGGGTGTTCTTGATTTTTCCCCTCTTTAGGCTGACCGTATTCTACCAAAAATGTGCTCTTGTGAATGGGAGTTATTCCTTTGCTTTGAAAGCTATGACATGTTCAGATATCCATCTGGGCAGCATAAAAAAACCTCAAAAACTTTCAGCACCTTTTCAGTTGCTGCTTTATATTTGCGAGGCATGATTCCTTCAATCAATGACACCCACTCATTTCTTTGTTTCAATGCAAATTGAGGATGCTAAAAAGGGTGAAGCTTTTATCTGACAGCTCTTCTCAGACATTTTGTGAGCATCATTCACAGTAATCCCTTTTGGTTGTGCGTGCATACACAAACACACAGTGCTATCTGAACTGAAAAGGGATGTAGAAATCATTCTTCCACAGTGCTCCCAGCTAGGGCAGCTCCAGGAGTGGGGCTGGAGCACCTGCAAGTGTGATAGCCGTTGCCGCAGCTTGATCTGAGTCTGCTCAGCAGAAGTAGCTGCTCTGTAGGTGGATGCTCTCAGCTTAGCTATGGTGTTACTGAACTGCAAGAGGTCCCTCTCCCAGCACACATGCTAAAGTATGTGCATGCATCTGATAACGAGAACTGAGAGTCAAGGACACCTATACAGTGGCAGAACAAAAGGAAACCTTCATTTTTCCAGAAACGTTCTACCTGTGTCCTGCCTTTTTGAAAGACCAAAGAGGACTTTACACACACAAGATCTAGGGTGGAAGGAAGAGCATTTTAACAATCCATTTAAGTCTAAGCTTCCTTTTTTCCTCAGGGAAATTGTTTGGCTTTAATTGTTTTGGTAGTCATTTCTTATAAATTCCCTCCCTTCAGTTTGTTTCCATGTCCTCAATCCAAAATACAACTCACTACTTCAAGTGGGAAATCTATTTACAGTAAATCAACAGTATATGAGATACAGGATAATCTATTCGTGCATCATCTTTAACTCAGAACTGTAAATAATTTCCTCTTGGAATCTAGAGTCATCCTTTTGGGCTGAAATAATCGAACATTCCCATTAGACGGTCACTTGTATACAAGCAAGCAAGCACAAAGCTATTGATGATTCAGTAGATGAATAAATTGAGGAGATCTGAAATGAAACACTTTCATTATACTGACAGTAATTTCATAGACCATATGAACTGACTGCAATGTGATAAGGAATTGGGAGAGTAATATAAGAGCTGACCTGGCAGAAGAATAACATGAGATCTGTTTAAAACGAAAAAAATTGCGGCATCAGCCTACATTTTGTCTTGATTTCAAATGCAAATTAGCCTCAAAAAACGTGAAAGACCAAAAGGTAGATAGAAAATGGAAATTCCTTCTTTCTTCCTGAGAGCACACATCCTGCAGAGGCAACATCTTCTGAATCTTATTCACACTTTTGACTCTAATCATATCAGTTTCCAAGGCAAATAATTTATTTTTCAGAACAGTTTACAGTTCTTGTGATTGATAAAACAGATACCTAAAGTGGTGGGAATCATCATGCAACAGAGAGACTGTGAGATATTCTTAGCCTGAAAAGATCCCACCCAATAAGAGATTAAACTGTGTGAACTAGATTGAATGTAAGGAAAACTGAGTCATGACAGTAAATGTCTGGAAAGATATATTAATGTACAGTAATGGAGTTAGAAGATAGCTTTTTTTCCTTCTTCTCTTGCAACTTCAGTAATTACTTGGACAAAATGTCTAGTAAGTGTTTTTAAAAAGACACAAACCAAGATAGACTATTCCTCATAAAAACCCCTTGAAATAAACTATTTAAAGACTAATTGGAGATGTGTAGGAAGAGAAATTGATACAAGAGGTTCCCAGACACTTCGTAATTGTGAAACAAGTTTTAATACAGTGACTATGATTGTTCTTTTTCAGAATTAGACAAAATGTCCAGTGAATTCTTACCTTGTTTTATCACAATTTTTTAATGAAAACGAAGAGGAGAACCTGCATCATGCTCCTGGTCAGTCTTTCTTGAATAAACAATGTGATTGGCACAAACACACCTACCTGAGCTTCTCTCCTCTGAAGCGTTAGAGCAGAACTGGATGAAGAACAGCCATTCCCTCCAATGCGAAGTTCTCAAGCTTTTTAAAGTCTCTCTGTATCTTTTGTGGGAAGAAAATACAAAGCAGCCTCTTTCAAATGCCTTTGTGAGAGGGGGCTGTGTTAAAATGCCTGTCTTGAGATCAAAGACCTCAGGTATCGAACTGGGATTTTTTCAGTTTGGTCACTCTGTTGAAGTGTTCGTGTTCCTCTGACATGTTTAATTTTTGATGTCGTGGGATATTTGACTGAACACCACTTTGAAAATGTTTTGACCAGGTCTGTGTTTTTTGTGACTTTGTGCTAGGAGCAGAGGAACTTAAGCAACGAGTGCTGCTCTGTGAGGAGCTATGAAAGGGCTGGAAAGGAAACATGAACACTTAATAAGGTCTTAGTTTCGGATGGGACCCACCCTGCTTAAATTGAGACTTAGGTGCCTAAAGCCTAAATCTCAGAGAATAAACCAGCCTGCCTGCTTCTTACACTGCAAGGCATCTTTATACAGCACTTGAAAATCTTCCAAGCACTTACTGAAGTCATCTACTCATGCCTAAAAGCACCTGTTAGACAAGAGACAGCTATGTCTTGCTACCCAAATCAACCAGAGTTCAGGCAGGCAGGCTCCTGAATGGCACGCCTGCTCTGGAGTGGCCTGAAGGCCTGGAAGTGGCTGAGGCTGTGACTCCCTCTTGCTGATGAGTTAATATGGTGGAGGGATGGGATGACTTGCTCCCGAGGAAAAGTCAGGTTTGGCTGTATTGCCCAAGTCTTCTCACTGTGTGCCTGTGCACAGTGACCCACAGAAGGAAGAGTGAAGGCTCTCCCCCAAATTCTATAAGGCTCAGGGATCAAAGAGCTGCCTTTAGTGTAGAAAGTCTAAATTTAGTGTTTCTTGAGCTAAGCAGCTTTAGAAATCATGCTTCTTACCTTATTAAATACTCTCATCATGAGGGCACGGAAACACCTGGCACTTCCCATCAGTTCTCTTTACTCGCAGCAGAAAGGAGCAGCTTCACATACAGAAAACATCTCTAGAGACCGTGCTGGGAATTAAAGCAGTTAAGGTAGGTGGACTGACCAGTGTCCTGATGGGGGATCTAAAGCACATGGGATTTTTGCAAGACAGTGCCTAAAATGAGCACTGAAGTCAGGTCTGTTTTACAGCTCCGTTTCTGTACTCTCCAGCATCAGTGGCGGTAAGATCAGGCTTTTAGTACGCTGCTGCTTTGCGAGTGTGTTAATGTGTATTGATAATTGTAGGTGATGTGATATGCAGTGCAAGTGACGCCTCATCCTGCTGCAGGCGGTGGGTGTGGAAGGCAGTGATTGATTTAAGAGATATCTGCATTTGTGTAGTTGATATTATTTTTATATTATACAGGTAAGTGGAATGGAGAAAGTACAGTCCTGTGGAAAAGGAAGTGAAAATCAAAATAAATGCTGGATGGGAGAATTTTCATGTTCTGATCTAGTGCAATTACAATACCTGCTCAGTACCAAGGGAAAAAAAAAGTGGCAAAGTTAGTAAGGTTGGAAAAGTCACGGCTTTTTTCTCCCAGGTGTAGTAGCCTAGATGAAAAACATCCCTTGGTGAATTACAGCTGCAGGCACCCATAATAACAGAAAATCAGGAACCCAGAAATAACCTAAAACCATTTCACTGTCATCAAATGAACAGACTGATATAAAAGTTTAATTACTCTTGTAGATTTGCCTGTATTAAACTGAGAAATAAGAAATTGGACTTTGGAGAAAATTACGCATAGAGGTGGAATTAATGGATCCTGGACATCCACACAAAATCTTTCAGAGTTTGTCTTAGATGGATATTGTCAAACCTGCTATCAAGTATTTACGGCAACCCAGTCTCAGCTCTTCCCCACACACTCTTTATTACATCTTTGGTTATTTTTGTATTCCATTCCTCATCTGTAAAAGAGATGTCATCTATTTTCTAGACTGTAAGTTCCTCTGCTCTGAACTGTCTTTTATAATGAGTACGGAGGAGGCAATTTTATTTAGTGCCTCTGAGCTTCCACAGTATGCAATTATCAATGTTAATGTCTTCAAATTGAGGGAGTGATTGGATCTAGCAGACTGCTTTGTTGTTTGTGTGTTGTGTAATTATCAGCATTCATTACAAACAGGTATGTCTAATTTTTCCAGCTCTCAGCAAGTTGACTACAATGAGGGTATTATGGGTTGGGTTAAACTGACTGGAACTGGTGAGTGAAATGGCTGCTCTTCTGTTATGAGTAAATGCAACAAACACAGAGCTAGGCAGATCAAAAAAATAAAGGAGAAAAAAAGACTTGTTCAGTGCATGAGCTGTGGATTTGAATTGCTTGCAAAGGATTTGAAAGCATGGAGCTTTGGTGGGATTTTGCGGGGTATTGTTTAACTATCCGCACACAGCTCTCTTCAGCGAGCAAACAGCAGGTGAGAGAGAGGCGCAGAGAACAGCAGAATTGGAAATATGCTCTAAGGAAACGTGTGCAAGAGAGAAAGCATTTAAGCAGTGTGGCTAGAAACTGAGAGCAAGGAGCAAAGAAACACCTGCTGTGCCCAGGGATACTGGGCTTTGGCCAGCCTGTATGAATAAACAGGGCTGCATCAAAGAGTTTGTTCTCAGTTAAAGAGCTCCAACATTTATATTTCATCAGGAAAGTATTGTTGGTGCTTAAGAGCAGTGCTGTCTATCTACTCTCTGGCATAAATGGGAGGCTGAAGCTGCACTGATGGGCTGTTTTTCAAATTGCTTGCAAGTAAGTTTATAATCAGTGAAAAATAATACCAAATAAGGAAACATATTGTAAAAAAAGAAAACCTTCTCATTCCTAGGTGTATCTACAGGTGCTAATATTTAGAAGAGCAGTATTGTTGTTCAGGAGGATACCTGGACATTGCTTCTCTTTTTCCTGTATTTTCCTTGCTTTGCTTTAGCACAGGTGTTACAGCTTGCCAAAGAAAAGTGATGTGCTTACCAGCCCTAAGTCATAGCCTGTGTTTACAGGCATCCAGGCAAATCACCTGGATCCAGAGCAGCCTATACTGTGTTGGGCACCTGCCAGTTTACAAAAAGTCACAGTCACTGCGTGGTGGGAGGCCCTGGGGATGCAGGGAGGGGAATCAGCCCTGTGTGTTTCGGGTGCCGGTGTGTCGGGAGCTGGGTGGAACTGGGTGCATTCCCCAGGGGAATGACAGCTCGAAAACAAGCCCTGCTGCTCGGTGCAGGCACAATTGCACCTTTGTTTATTGTGGTGGGAAGGAGGGTAGCTCGACGCAAAGGATGCCATGGGGAGGGCTGCCAGGTGGCTGCGATGCGCTGCCGAGCACAGAACTGCTGCCATTGCTGAGCATAGGAAAGAGAGAAAAAATCACAATTGGAAAGCTCTTTTGGAAGAAATTCTCCAGAAAAATATGCAAAACCAGACATTAACACTATTTTGAAATCCAGGGTAATGTTTCACTTGATCTTGATAGTAAAAGGAGAAAGGAGAAAGTGTTAATTCTTCATTCATACACAGAGGGTGGTTTAGTTGGGGGTGTTTGTACAGCCATGCTCTGCGCAAGTTTATTTGGGTTGCTGTGCCAGGAGAAATTACGGGGTGTCGCAGAAGGGCAGTTAGGAGAAATGCAATACTCCTGTTAATAAAGGCAGATGTTACTTTTGTGTCACTGCAGGTAGTTTTTACACACCCTTAATTTTGTGACTCAGAGAAAAATAAAGTCCAGCCAGCTAAAATATTATATACAGAAAGATTATCTTTGTTGCACAGTGATTCAGCTGACATGGGTTCAAGCACTTCACATGGAGTAGGCAATAGTTTCAACATTTGCACACAAAGGAGAAATGTCTTGTTCACACGCATCCTAAATTTGTTATAAGAAAAATAACATCAGAACTATGGATTTCTGCCACAGCTCAAGGTCTGAAATGCAGAAAATAACATCATATTTTCAAATTGTCACTGATCACGCAGAGTAGTCATCCAAAAACATGAGTGAGAATGAATTTCAAAGTTTGCTAGGCTGCAAACTGAATAAATAAACTGGAGGGAGCTTGAGGAAGTATTTGGTGTTATATGGTGTTGTACTTAGCTTGGCCGCACTGATGTTTTGTTTGATCACTGCAGTCATTTCAGAAATTGTATCCTAGGCACAGGGCAGATGATAGAGAGAAGAATGACCCCCTTCACCCTGTATAAACTTTACCAAGGCTGTATCTATCAAGGGTGCTGAGGCAGGTGTTTGACTGTTAGAAAATATCAGAAGGGGTATTTCCCCAACAAGTTTCATTCTGCCATTTATTTGTATTTCTTCATGCCGTTAGTGCCAAAGAGCACTGGCCATGTTACAAATTCCTCCTCCCTTAACCACAACGAGTGTCTGTAAGTCTGGTTGGCACTCTATGGGCAGCTTCTCATCTCTGTTGCAATGAAAGAAATACAGAAAGCGTTTACTGCGTTGCCCAGGGTTTGCTCCTGCACAAGCAAAAGGGGGAGTGAGAGGCTGGAGGGCAGAAGAGGGGGGCAAAGAAACAGCTAATGGGAGGGACTGTTTTGTAAAAAAAAAAAAAAAAGAAAGAAGAAGAAAAAGTACAGCAATACTTCTTTTTATGCATAGTGTTGTACTCAAGTCTCTTGATGACGTTTTGTGGGTGCTTTCTTGCTTTCTTATTTTTGAGTCTATTATCAGAAACACAGGTTGTGTAAGGTTTTCAGGTCTCTCTGACGCAGGCTCAGCTTAAAAAGATGACTATTTTACCCTGGGCTTCTGTATGTTTTGCTTCCCTGCATACACTTTGCTCTGTGGATAGGAGTTAAGATTCTAGTGGGCCGCTCTCCTATTAAAATATCTTTAATTTTTATTGGGATACCTCCGACTTGAAAATGGTTTAGCACATAAAGGTGCTTTGCTTATTTGAGAAAAAAATAAACTATATTTCTGATTCAGAGGCAAGATCGTTTGGGCAGCTCTCCTTATGCAAATGGTGCCTTGGGAACAGGCAGATGAAAGTATTTCAGGGCGGGATGGCAAGGCAAATGTTTCATCTACCAGCCTGGGAGTGCTCTGCTGCAAGAAGGGAAACAAGCTCTGCTGCACGTTGCTGACTTAACTCTTTCTGTCTGAATGTTCACTGTCTGCCATAGAAAATATTTACTCATTTAAAGTAAGGAAGTTCAGCGTGCCTGTTTCTGAGCACTTTGCCTTAAGAAGATAGATCTAGAAGTTTGAATCACTGAGGATGGAGAGGGGAAGAATAGAAGCTGAACTGGAAAGAGGCGAAATCTGAATGTCAAGGAAATATAAGCCCGCACAGGTTAGTTGTCTTGACTGACTAGAACAGGGCTTTCTGTGACTGGGAAAACACAAGGCTTAGGTGCTTGTTGAAAAGACTGTTTTCCAAGCCACTCTAAGCAAAAAAGAAAGCTGCACTTTGGTAAAGGGAGGAGAGAGCAGACCATCCAGGCTGAGAGTATAGAGGAGTGAAGAGCTCAGCTCCAAAGCTTCTGATTAAAGAACCAGCCTTGGCTGGGTTTGCTTGGCCCTCATTTTAATGCGGTTGTTGACTGTCTGCAAAAATATTTTTCTAAGTGTTCCTGGGGTTTTGGTGATTTTTTTTTTAATTGTTACTATTTTTATTTAAAACCTTAAAAACTTAAAAAAATGCTTTATGCACTCAGAGTGCTGCACACATGTAACTCTCCACCAGGCTGCTGCTAGGTCTTGGGACATAGAGCTGCTTTTCTTGGGAGACAGCATGGCACGCGTGTCCTCGCCCAGTGTTCTCCTGAAAAGCGTGCTCCACTGAACTGCTGAGCATCTTAGGGAGAACCAGAGGTCCTGGAATCCACCTGAAAAGTCTCTAACTGAATTGGAGGATTTTTGGAAGAAATGTAGTTAGTTCTAGCTCTGCTTCCTGCGGTCCAGAGCTCTGAGCAAAGGCCTGATTTGGTACCAGGCTTCATGCCTCAATTCTGCACTGTCTGTGCCTCATGGAGGTGTCTGTAAGGGGTTGACTGAGCGAACTTCATTTTTCGTGCCAGCATTTCAAGATGATAAAGGAGAGAATGACACCTGGGGGGCATCTGTGGATAATTCAAACACATGAGTTTGTGTTGAAAAACCTTGTTGTAGCTACCAGTAACCATGGCACGAATTTTCTGTTTGCCATCTTTACACAGCATTTTCTTTGTCTCTGTATTAGTCTCCAAACAACTTGCTCTTATCCTGGTTTTCAGTGTACCACAGCGTGCAGAGATTAAGGGAGGCACTGTGAGAGACTGACACACCACAGGTACTGCAAAGAGATAATGACACTTTTGGCATTGGAAAGAAAATCCTTTTACTGCCCCATAGAAGTGACTAAAACCTTTTACTCAACCTCTCTGCAAGGATTAAGATGTTCACAGCATCACTTCAGAATGCATTACCCCAAATGATGTCTGTAAACCAGATCCCTGTCACTACTATTTTGGAATGTCTGCGTAATAAATACCTTTCTAGTGATGTAAGTGAAATATTGTCGCTGCTTCTCTCACAACCTTAGCTAACAGCCTCCTGCAAAACCAGAGTAAACTCGCAATTCCAGTGCTATGGTACAAACCAGATACGTTCACCTAATTTAATCAAAATATCTGGAAAACAGTCAGCATCTGAAGAACAAAATGTCTTTTGCTCTTGTGCAGTGATTCTTGCTGGAATCTCTTTTAAGTGCTACTGAAAAAGAGCAGACGTTCACTTCTTCCATTTCCCCACCCTCTCATCCATCCAGAGGAGAAGAGTACGTTTCTTCCACTAATTTAATTAAGGACTGAAAATGCAATTTGAAAAGGACGAGTGGAACTGAAGATTTATTTTGATATGCAAAAATCTGTGGGATTTCTGGCTCTTTGGTTTTTTTTTTTCCCCTCTTATCTAGGTGAGGAGAGTCCTCTGAGGGGTGATGGCTATTTGGAGCATGACTTGGCAGATGCATACTGTCCATCTTACAGACTGGAGAACTGATAAAACAGACAGGGTATATGATGGCTTGAGTGCTGCAAAGGAAGTAAAAGTAATTGTGCCTGGAATGAAAAGGCCATCAGTCCCAAACAGAAATAGGTTTCCATATTTTCTGCAAAGCACTATTCTGAAAAATAAATGTAAAATGGAAAAAAATAAGGAGGAAAGCAATACTGCTCATACTTATAGTTGAATTCCACTGTCAGTATCCATCTTCTACTTGAATTAAATTTTCATGACAGAAAAATGGGAGAGGGGGTGAAAATTTTGGAGGTATGGTATATTATATTAGTTACATCAGAAATAATGAGCGATCAGATCTGAGCTGTTGAGGAAAGTTTCAGGAGAAAGTTATTATCAGAGCACTGAGGGAAGTGCCTCAAAATTTGGATTCAAAGACCTTACTGAAAGGTAGTATACAGGGCTTTAAATACAAGTTAATGTGCTCAATAGAGAAGTCTCAGGGTGGAAGTATTTAGTGTAAGAATGATCTGGAAATTGAATAAGATGATTGTGTCATTCCTTCCTGAACTTAAAATTTCAAGGAGATCAACTTTTTCGTAATTAAGAACTGAAGGCACTAAAAATGTGGTAGTCAGGCAGGGGTGAAAATAATTCTAAGGAAGTTCCAAGGAGGACGAAGAGATCCAGGTGCCTGGGGCAGGTGGACACACGTCAGTCTGCTGTTTTGGTGGCAAATGAAGTTGCTACTGGGTCTTGCATGAAGCATCTCAAACACTGTCAAATGCACTGCAGTCCTAGTTCGGCCTAGGCTCTCAGGTAGGCAGCAAAGAATCCTACACACAAATGGGTTGCTGTGGCTGGCAGACATCTCGTAATGCCTAAAGATGTTAGTGACTTCTCTAAAGAAGAGGAGGTGACAAGCTGAAATGAGGCGGTATGTTCATGGCCATTCTGTTAGCTGTCAGGGTACCAAGCGTCACCTGCAGCACAGCTTACGATCAGGGTTGCTGAAATGGGAATTTACAAGCTGTCTTGGCTGTCAATTTAAAACCAAAGCAAATAAATCTGCTGCCTATGAGAATGGCCAAAAAGCACATTCTGAGAAGTGGGAATAAAAAACTGTTGTTGAAATTTTGAGGGGTAATTTGTTTTGTTGTTGTGTTATTTGGGTTTCTTTTTCCCTAATGCTGAACAAGAAAGCAATGACAAGAGATAATTTCTTTTTTTATCTGCTTCTTAAAACTGTGCCCATTTGCATGGGCAGTGTTCTTGTTGCCTGAATGTCCAGCCTGAACAAGATTTCACATAGAAGATGGTTACAAAAATTATTCCAAAGGTGGCAGTATCCTTTAGGCTGCAGGGAAAGAAGGTAATGTTTACACCTTCCTTGCACCTGGCTCATGTGTCAGCGGCCAGGGAAGCCTAGGACAGTTTCTTATTAGGTTTCTGTAATGCGATGCACGCTCAGATAAGTAAGCCACCTTTGGTTTTTTTATTATCTGCATCTGTTGTGAGAAAGAAAAGGGAAAATTCTAAGTGGGACCGGTGGCGTTTCTGTCCTCTCCTTTGTTAAGGTCAGAGGCTGAGAAGACTATGATGGCTGTAGGGAGGCAGGGACCAAGAACAGTCAAAGGTATTTCTGTAAGCAGTAGTTCTGCCATGTGTACTACTTTAGAGTGAGTCTCTGACGAGATCAGCCTTCTGCATATCTTCAAAAGGAAGATCAGAAGATTAGGGATCATGCTGGAGGCAAGGGTGGAGTTCAGATGGAGATGTGTAGATATTCTGAAGGAGAGGGAAGAGCAGCTGCATAGGCTGCTTAAAATATACTCAGCAAAAATACCTAGAGCATGAACTGTTTAATAAGGAGGGTGACCATCTAAGGAAGAGGAAGATATCGTTTAGTGGAGTGGATTGATCTTGAACTATAGATAATCACAAAGTCAAAAAAAAGGGAGTGGTGGTGGTGGTGGAGGGAAGACATGACGCGCATGAAGAAGACATGTAATTCCCATCAAAGGTCCGAAGTTATGTAGATTTTGTGAAGAGTAAAGGGCTAACCATTAAGGTTGCCAGACCAATCCAAACATTTCTTTAAAAAAAAACCCCAATCCCCCAGGCAGAAGGTGGAGAGCTTTTGAGGAGTGGCCGTGGCTGTTCAGCAAAGAGAAGTTCCATTTTGCAAATTGAAAAGCATAGTGATGAATTGAGACTTGATGAAAATCAAGCCAAAACTTGCAAAGAATATTAAAAACAAACCATGAAGGATCCTACAACCATACAAGTAGAGGGGAGACAAAAGAAATTAGTCTTTCACCTTAGCGTAATATTCGGAATGTGTTAATGAAACTTGTTTATGATGTGAGGTTAGGAGGTACTAGCAGTGTGAAGGAGAGTGAGAATATTATGCATAAAATATTAGATGGTAAAAAAATAAATGGAAATGAACTGAAATTTAGTAGAATGAGTTCAAATTCATGAATGGTGACTGCTAATAATACTTTATGTTATAGGATAGGGCTGCACAAAAGAAAAGAAAGAACAAGATCGGTTGTCTGTGTAGTACAGTTACAAAAGAAAGCAGAAAGGCATCCCAAATTTGTCAGAGGTATTTTCCCTTTTGTGCAGAAAATATGAATGTTGTTGTAGAAAGTACTTGCAATGTCTCCTTTACATAGTGTCTAAAATTCTAACTGCTTTGAAGCATGAATTCAAGTGGAATGGTTGCTAAAAAGGGCTAAGAGAACAACTAGAGGGTCTGTAACATAAAAGGAGAGCACAAGATCCCGGTGAAATAGCAGCAGAGATGACTATCGGTGCACACTGTACAGTGTAAACTTCAGTGTAAAGGAGACTCAGGGCAAGGCCGAAACAGTTATAAAAAGAATCAACTGATTATAAGTAAATTTGATTATTTATAATCTGTCAGTAATCATTTATAAACAACAATGATATTTTTAACACTTATCCAGTGATTTGACTAAGGATAGGATAAATTTCTAACTGTCTGAAGAGGGAAATTCTAGGATGACTCTCCAAGAGGAGCAACAAGGACAGAAATTGTTACTAGTTATTTGATGGAGTTCAAAAATCTTACAGAAGAGTAGTGCATGATATCATGCCCTGCAAGAACTGGGAACTATATTTAATAGCACTCATAGTCTTCTCTTTTCGGGAAAGAAAATAAAAAATAGGTAGAGTGAAGCAAAATGCCAAGGTCAAAGCACAACTGAGAATGATTCAGGAACTGGGAATCCTGGTGGTTTCTTAAAGTGAGGATCATGTCTGGAGTCCAGACTGAAGTGTATGTCTACAAAATGCAGATAAATGTGTGCTTGGGAACCAGTAATGAGAGAGATGATGGAGGATTTCCCTGGTACCTGCTTTTCCCTTTTCATTGCCAGTTAGCTACAGAAAGACTTTCAGCTTCACAACTATACCATATTTTGGTAGCTTCTTATCTCTAGGGAATGGGAAATGTTGCAACTTAGTGCAGCCTCTACAAGAAGTAGGTTAATGCTGCCAAATGGTCATTTTCTTGAACGCCAAACAGGTTCAGATTTGACCCTCCTTACTTACTAGCCAGATATTTTATTCACAACAGAGCATGAGGAATGTCTGATCTTCACTTGCATACAGCTATTCATCTGCAAACTAAATTTGTAACGTGCTATTTAGCCCAGAGAAACGAACAATCGCAGGTGATTTTAGGTGACAAGTTGCATATAGTAGATACTGAAATGAGCTGGGGTCACTTGAATGCTTTATGAGTGTCTACAGTATCAATATCCTCCAATTTGTGTTGGTTTACTCAAACAGAGGAGAATCTAAGCCCATCACATGCACAATTTGTAGCGATTTAGTTAAGGCAGTTATGACATTTGCCTTTCTGCTTGTGGTTATTCAGCCTATCTACCCCACCAAGCTGAGCACATCCAAACTGGTCAGAATGTGTTTTATGACAGAAACAGGCTAAGGAAGATAACCTTTCCTTTGGGAATACCCGGAAAGCAACTTGTGTTTCTGAAGCAGCTACCTTGAGCTCCTCTGATGGATGATAGTAGGAAAGCAAAAGTGCTGCTGCGGACCTTCTGTTTTATTATATTTACCTTTGGAAGCAGACAGAGTTTGAAAGATGGTGCAACAGGGTTTGAGGTTTTATCTTGGGTTTTCTGGGATTGCCTTCATTAGCGCACTCTTTATTTTCATGTGTGCTCTAGAGAAAAGTTTGTCAATCACCTGCTGCTTTTGTTGTTATCCCAGTTACCACTGGGGCAGTGTGGCTTGATCATGTCCCAACACGACTCTGTGCTGCCTGTTGCACAGAGGTCCTTAGACCCAGTGGCAATGGATAAAGGAACAGAAGCATGCCCAGCAGACAGCCTCACAGACAATAATGTCACCACAACGACAGTCGATGAGAGTGCTCAGCAGCCTCTGTGACAAAGTACAGCTTGACAAAGGAGGAAGGAGATTTCTACGGGATTATAAGGAGCTTCTGCCCCCAACATGAAAGCTAGCAGAGTGGCAAAATCTAAAGGAAGTCTGAAATTTTAGAAGTGGATAAGGGTGCCATTGGAAAAGTAAGCCAAAATCTTGGTAGTGGAATATGAGAATCTTCATGGGCTACTTCACCTGGGCTGCTCCAATGGCTCAGATATTCATGGGTGACCTGAAAGAGGAAAGGGGACTCTACTGAGACACAAGGAGAGTGAGTGACAAGGAATTTTAGAAACTCTCCCTAGATGAGAGGTTTTGTGACCAGAAAAAGAGGGGCATATCCTGGAGACACCACTTGATAAAGATTGTGACAAGATGTGCAGGTTTCAGATGCGTGTGTTGGGTAGGTGGTGGGGCAATTCATGCTGACCAGGAGATGTGGTAACAATGAGGAGAAGGTGGAGTTCAAGAGATCTGTATTTTGCCACACACTGAGTATCATTCCTGTGCTATACACAGCAGTGATCTTGAGGCTATCTGTTGCCTCTGCTTCCTGTGTTTCTCTGTCATGAGAAGACAGCAAGCACTCTGGCTTTTACTTTTGCAAATGAAAAGTCTATCTTACTGCGGTTATGGGATTACTTTCATTTCACTTCTTCACTGAAAACTGTTCCACAGACGTGATCACCTCTCTTATAGGTGACAGTTCTTATCTTTTTATTACATAAGTAACTGCCTTCTGCTTTATCACACTCCTGCTGCCTGCCTGTGGTGATGTTTTGGTGCTGACCAGAAATGCTGTTCCAGTGCAGGAAAATGTCTAGAATGACTGCAAGGTTTGTTAGCGTAATTTCTTCCTTCTGTCATTTGAGACAGGAACTTGAACTCTTCAGTGTATTCAGAACAGCACTGATGTCAAATTCTGGCATGCTAGGTTTTACACAGGAGACACTTCCGACTGATCTAAATTTATCTCAGCCCATTCCTCTGTTATCCCAGGGAAGAGGAGGATGAAGGAGAAGTGGGATAACTTGGATAAAGCAAAATCAAGGATAACACAAAACCTTTGTATATTAAGAAAATATTTACTTGATTTCCACTATATAAATTCCTGCTCCTCTGATTCATGTTCTGCCTATTGGAATTAGGTGAAATAAGGGTTAAAAACTGCTTCTGCTCTGGAACCACTTTTTGGAGCATCCCAGGAATGCTGCATCTCATTTATGTTTGTACCACACCTGGCCACAGCTCTGTCACGGTCTGGTTAAAGCCTCTAGATGGTGCGTGATAGACCCGACTGCTGTGATGTGATACTCACACAATGGGTTTCTGTCCTTGAGATGGAGGTAGTATGGAAATGAAGGAATGCACCCTGGTGTTCCTCTGGTGTAAATGTAAAATATTTCCATTTAGAAAATGGAACCTTGCAATTGAAATGAGGTGTTAATTCAGAAAAAACACTCATTTCCAAGTTGCTCATGGGCAACCATTAGACAGAAGTGGTTGTGAAGGTGGTACCACTTTCCATTTGACTGTGAATCTTGTGTGTGTGCTGGAGCTTTTGTCCCAGGAGGCCCCACACCCACCACCCTGGATTATTTTGGGACGTGGTGAGGCAAGGCTGAAGACTGGTGAGAGTCCACTGAACACATAGGGACACTCTCCTCCCTCCTGCAGGCAATGCATTCCCACAATAAAATGGTTAATTAGAAACCTTTTGCCTCAGGAGTGAGTATACATGGAGCTAAACTTAATTCCTGGCTTCAGTGAAGTTTTGCTTTCTTCCCTAATTATTAATTATTTTCTTTCTTCAAACAGGTAATAGATACACTCCCTTTCCTTACGTCTAAATTGTGTCTCATCAGCATGGGTGAACCAATTGCCTGTAAGACACAGTCTAGTGCTATCCTGCTGTTTCAGAGCGGTAATTGGGCTGTTGAAATTTGTGGGAGTTTAGGGGAGAGGTTTTGTACCTGGTTTTGTATGATACACTACATTCTTGTTAGATTAAATATTTACTGGAGAAAAGCTGGGTTACTGTTGTATAGCTCAGTGCACCTGCTAAACTTAGCAAACTGCAGTCTGCACGAGCCTGGCAAGCACCACCTCTTGATCATAACTGGTAGCCACACAACTGTGTAAAGTCATTGAATATCTGTGACTTGAGCACAGCTTCCTTGCAGTTCTTCAGGGATTTAACTTTATTTTTGCTGTTGGCTTTACTGCAGTGTTGAAGTGCAGGGCTTCCTCTGGCATGCAGACCTAATTAGGCAGAAATGTAGGGAAATCAGGAGCAAATCCTCTTTTCCTTGAAACCAAACAGTCAAATGAGTGCCATATAATGCAATAATATTTAAAAAGCATTAGATGGAGAGGAGAAGCTAGCTAAATGGCTGATGACTGTCACATTTGCAATCTGTATATCAGGCCACATGAAAGAGAAATTTGGGGAAAAAAATCTGGACTGTGCATATTTAGCTTCTTTCTTTCAACAGAAGGTTTGCACATACCAACTTTTCCCAAAGACAGCGCCAACATTATTGATACACACTGAGACTAGGACTTTATTGACGCCATTTCCTTTTTTCTTAAAGCCTAGTATTTATGAGGATTAGTTAATTCTACACATACTGGACACTTAGCTCATAAATAATTGGAATTGTACATTTAAGTATTACCAAACATCTGCATACAGACAGAAATCGCAGCTGATTCACTGCTGTCCATTCCTAAACAATTGAACTGCTTCGTATAATAAGGAAGGAAAATTAAAACTGCTATCTAGCCAAATGGCATTTTTGTTAAAATTACAAGAGACAAAATTAGAGATCCAGACATCATCTCATTTATGGATATACAGATATTTCTGGCAGTTTAGTAAGTGATGCAAAGTTTATTCTTTCAATAAACTATTTTAAATTGGTTGTTAACCCATACTTGTCATTCACATTAACTACAGGGAAAATCAGAATGGCTGCAGCACCTCGTCAGTACCAGGGCTTTTAATTGTGCCTACTGCTCTACAGGGCAAGCAGCTCACACCAGTGCTTCACGCTGTGCTTGTGCTTTGCACAACACAGGTGGGAGAAATGATGTGACAATTTTCAGAGCACTGCAACGCTTAACTTTGCATGATCTGCAAGTCTACCTGCTGAAACTTGCAGTTGTCACATCCCTGTGGGTGCTACGGGCCAAACCCAGAGAGAGATATGTATATCAAAATGATATCATCATGGCCTCACCAGCTCACCGTGCTGATGGCAGTGGCTCACTCTGCCGTGGTACTGAACACAGACCTGTTGCTCTACTTTCCAAGGTGTCTTCACAACTTAAATTGTATCTAAATTGTAAAGCCAGAAGAGCGGGCAAACTCTAAGCAAGGCATACTAACACCAAACAGAAGTGACTTAATTTTTATCAGATAAAGAAACTGACTTTCAAAAGGACACTAATTATTTTGGAAAATAAGTGAATACTTCCTTTCAGAATCTTCCACTCATCCAGAGAAAACTTCACCTCCATGCTGTTGGCTTCAGCTAGTGCTCTCAATTCTCCTCTGCCAACTTTCTCTCCTCCAAGCTGGATAGTCCTTGCCATTCAAGGGGTTGCTTATGACCTGGTGGATCCTCACACCCCATCTTCAGGCTTCTTCCTGAGAGTTTATTCTTGTGTGGAGGAGTAAGCTATGTTTTTCCCATGCAAAAGAGAAGAGCCTGTGTGTGGGCTGCTGTGTGTGTCACAGTAGAGCAGCTGTCAGGTAGCGACTTGTTTCTCTGCAAGAAAGAGAACTGCTCCTGAGCCTTGCCCGCCTACCCAGCTGCACCTAGGCTGGGGCTTGCCTGTGGAAACGAGGTGGGGAGGCAGAGGTTTGGGAACTGGATGTGTCAGGAGAGAGAGGTAGAGTGGGCAAGGATGGATCCAGGCTGCGGTCAGGCCCTTGGAATGTGCAGGACTGTCAGGATTAGTGGGAGAGATAAAAAGAGGGGATGAAATAGTGTGTGTTGGCTTGGGTAAACCAGTACAGAGAGACAGGAAACAGAGGACAGGCAAACTCATTACTCTTCAGAATAGTTTCCAGCTGTGCCTCAGGCTGATCCTCCTCTGCATCTGGAAGAAGGCACGAACCATATCGCAACTGTCTCACTCCCATCCCTACAGGTCGCTGTCGTTACCTGCTCACCTCACCTAGGGAAGCAGTGAGCTACAGGAGTCTCCGCCGCGCCTGGGCTGCTTGTACTGTCTGTTTCCCAGTCAACTTCACGTTCTCCCAGGGCCATCCTCACAGTCAGATACTCAGGTGTACGTCACATTAGATTGCTTCTGCTGTTTACTGTGAGGTGACCTCCTCTTTGGCTTCCCCGGTTGCACAAGGCCCTACCAGTTCTTTTAGATTACAGAAGCTGCGTTTTTTGATGTTGCTACTTGAGGCTCTTGTGGGTTTGGTTTACTCTGAATTTTTAACTCTTCTGGATGTCTCCGATGAGTTTCTACCCAGCCTACAGGAGCTGGGATTTCCTCAGCAAACCCTTCTCTCCGATGAGGAAATGCTCTGAACAGATTCTGCCTTTTTCAGGCAGGAGAGACAATAGGTTTGCTTGGCAGTGTCTGAATGTTTATCAGGTATTCTAAGTTCATTAAATAAAATGGAATGGGGCTTTTAGCAGTATTATTAGCAAGATGAGTATAATTTAAGAGAGTAGGAGACTGCTTGATTTCCTACCTTTAGCAATAAACTGAAAAATGTAAATGTCAAGTGGTAATGTGGCAGCGTGCTTAGCAACCAGATGATCAAATGTTATGAAAATGGCAACAGCTGTAAGTCAGAGCTGTGTGCTTGTGTATTTGTGTGCGTGTAAATAATCTTCCTTCCCTTCCTAGACCCTACTTGTTGGCAAGGGTTATTTTGTTCCTTTCCATTTCTCCATTTGAGTGATAATTAGCTTAACGAGATTAACAGATAGCAGAGAGCCAATGTAATTGTGACAGAAAGGCCCAAAATCTGATACAGTAATATGCCTTTATATTAGTGTGGCAATCAAAGTGGTATTAGGCTGGATAGAAATGTGACAGACTTTTCAGACCCTTCACAAAGCTGAAGTTGTTATGATGAGTGGCTATCTGATAAGCATGACATTATAAGAGGTGCCCTCAGGCTTTGAGATAAAGGTCATCTATGTTTATGGGGATTTAGATAAAAAAATGTATGCAAAGGAACAGTCTCCCACCTTAGAACGTCTGCGAGCCCTCCATTTCCATTGGAAGATCTAGAGAGACAAAGAGAAGGCTTTGGGAAAAACTTTTTTGACTCATCATGAGGAAATAAGGGAATTATTTCACAAGCTTAGCTTCAGTGCTAAGTATTGGTACGGACTTGCTGACCACCATTTCTCTGTCTGAATGTTTTCCTGATTATACCATGTTACATTTCTTTCCTTTCACAAATACTTGTGAATTACCAGCATTACCAGTCCTTGCTCCTCTAGGGCATTATGCATTTTTTGGTTGTTTTTCATTGAACTACCCATATTTCATCAATACCTTTTGGGGAAGAAGTTACCAGGTCTCACTGTGGTATCTGAAGAGACATCTCCTGAGAGCAATAACTATTGCTCCTAGCTCTGGAACAGCTGCATTTCATAAAGCAAAGATATTTCTCCCCCTCTCCCTTAACGCCATTTCAATCAGCCTGCAGATACCAAAGGACTGAGCTACTCCACAAGAAAGCTTTTCCTGTGGCATCGGCAATGAGTAAGTTTCATCCATGACCGTGCGGTTAGATGTGGTGCTAGAAAACTGTGAACGTCTATGGGTATCATTACTGAAAAAGGGCTGCAAGCTTTTTCCCAGGTAACACAAAGATTTTTTGGAAAACCTGTTATAAATGGAATGCAGATGCAGTGTTTGCTGCTGCATAGCTTCCCAGCGGAACTGTTCACTGGTTTGAAGGGCTTGTAGCTTGAAAGACAGGTCCTGGATAAATACAGTGCCTTGTTTAGCTTTTGGTAACTGTTGGATTGATTAAATTGTACTGAGCACACTCTGCCTCACCCTGCCCCTCCTCCTGTATTGATGTTCTTCATGTGGGGTAGGAGAGCTTTGTTCACCCGAGAGCAATAACTCTGGCCTCCTGCTGACCTTGGAGCTGAACCCACGCGCTGCCTGTGTCTACCGCGTTTCGGTCCCTCTTCCACAAAAGAAAAGCTATGGGCTGAGCAATGTTTGGTGTTGCTACTCACCACCTAAATAAACGAAAGCCAAAGCTCTCATTGACTTCAATGAACACAGAAAATCATGTTACTTTATTTTTTCTTTTTTTTTTTTTAATAGAAGATATATGATTGGATAAATTCCATCAGCTGTGTTCTCTATACATCTGGCTGGATCCAAACAAAGCTATGGGTTGTGAAAATACAGTTATCATCATATAACCTGAAATGGAAGCTAAGACCATGAATATGTAACACTTTTTTCAACCTCTCATCTTCGCTGTACTGTTTGTAATGACTAGATCTAGAGCTGAATTACACCTCTAGTGAGAAATTCCAGGTGTTCCCAAGTATTTCCTTTGTAACAAAATTGACTAGAATAAAAAAAAATTTCTGTGGAAAAAAAATCTGAAAGCAATCAACAGGAAACAAAAATGAAACTGATTTTGATAGTTGTCTCAAAAATTTTGAATGTTCAAACTTTAAAAGCTTGGAAAAGTTTTACGAGTCTTTTTGCAATGGTAAATGAAAGAGCATATGCTAAAAAATTCGAGCAGATGCTACTTCTGAAGACAGTATTTACATTCCAACTTTCTCTCAAAACAAATCTGCCTTTCCCTTTAAAAAAAAGTTTTCTACTGAAAAGCCTCTTGCAAAGTGGTTGATGTCAGGAAGCTCACTTTCCCCACTTGTGTTTTGGTTTGCTTAGCTGCTCTAAAGCCTTCTGGGGTGCAAAATCCTCTAGAAATATCATGCATGTGGACTACTACATGGCATATGTGGACTTACTTTTCTAAGTCACTGCCATGTAGGGATTTTGTGGGCTGAAGAACACTTGTGCAACTGGCTCTAGGCTGCATGGACAGCAACAGCCACCTTGGCACGGTCCTCACTGAAGGAGCAACTTGTTGGCTTGCTTTCTAGAAACAAGAGAGGGACTGTTCTTTGGTGAATGTTATTACTAAAAACATCAGACTTTAAAAAGTAGTTTTTGAAATCAAATTAGCTTCCTCGACTGAGTTAAATGAAGGGAAAATAAGTGTAGTCTTCATATTTTGCTCACACTGCTGTTTCACACCAGATAACCAGAGACAGAGGACCCCGGTTGAAATTCTGCCTTCCTGCATTGACTTCTTTTTTCATATAAACATAATGACCACTTCAAGTTACAATCATCTGAAAACAGCAAATATAGCTGACTAATAGAATGGCTATCTGAGCAAAAGGAAATATGTTGGCAACGCTTAAAAACTCCTCTCAACTTTTCGACTTTGGCTGTGTAATTATAAATCATCACTAGCATCCTTTTAGGTTCTCCTGTGTATAAGGGTTGATAACTGGTACACTGGACAAACATTGTGGTATTCTGCTGCCTTATCATAAGTGAATTTTTGGCCCTGTTGGTGCTAATCCAAATCTGATCTCAGCTATAATGTTGCAATTCCATCACCTTCATAAAGCTGTGCTGGGCACAGACCTGGATCCACAGCCCAGATAGTTTTGTTCTGTGGAGCTGGTTTGTTAAACACCTGTGGGCCACAGATTGCTGCAGAGTCTCCAATTTTCTGGAAGAACTTGGATCCAAGGAAGAAAAATAATCTAAACAGGGAGCTTGGAAGTTTTGCTCAGACATTAAGGGTGGGAAGAAGTTAAAGCATCAAAAATATATGGACAGCTGATATAAGAGAAATTCCTGAAGGCCTGAACACCACTACTTTCTGCAACAACGCAAATTACTTTTGCTAGCATTTTTGCTACTTAATGCTATTTACTTTCAATTAATAGTGCCTATGTGCCTAATATAAGTAAAATTGCAGTAGGCAAGAACATAATAATGAGTCTTCTTGCTCTCTCCACTCCCAACAAAGAGATAATGCAAGCCATTAGTTTCTCCTTGATGATTTGAAAGCCCAAATAGCTCACTCTGTGTGTGTTTGTGTGTATTAAATTACAACATTTGTATTACGTGGATGTTTCTGGAACTGTATTTTAAGGATTGATGACTATTTTTTTTTTACCTTTGATTATTTTCTTTTTGAGTACAGAAAAACATTTTCAGGGATTAGATTCAGCATCACAACCTGGGGAATTTTTTTTGCGTGTGCTTGCTGGCTCATGTTTTACAGCTCTGGTTTGATTTGGTTTGTTTTTCAGAAAATTTTAAGTGAATACAACTGACATCAGACTTCTGAGTGGCAATAAAAGAGTTCAGTGCAGTTGTCATTGATTCTAGACAGAAATATTTTTACAAAGATCTCTCTTCCCTGTTTTCTAAATTGCAATTACTCTCCTGACCAGGAATAAATGTTGCCTACCCAAATTCTTCTGTATGGTTTTATGTAGACTTAATTTAACATATTGACCTCATCTCACTCCAGGCTAGAAGCAGAGCATCTCACATGGTCTCACATTTTAAAATTAGTTCTGTCAGATTTGCTGTGATTAATTTTTCAAGAGAATTTAACTTTCAGAAATAGAGGAACTATCAGAGGGTTTGTCTTAATGAAGCTGTTTCTATTCTGCTTCTCCATGACTGATAGGTTTTATCTTAACTAGTTAAACGAAAATGCTGTGATGAAAAAGGACCTTTATAGAGAAATAATCTCTTAAGAAATTTAGTGTACCAGAATTAGCTCTCTTGTCTAGAAGGCTGGGTAGGTGAATATATATGCATATTTTTTCAGAGGGTTTTTTGTCGTATTGCAATGTTTTGCACAGAACACTTCAACTGCCATTTAATCGGCTTGATATACTTTCTTAGGAAGATTAATAGATTTACAAAATTCCTAAGAGGATTTAGATACATTACTAATCACAAAGCTAGAAGACTGGCAGAAGTTAGTTTCTAAAACACCAATTTAACAATTTAATGAGATGGCAAATACAGTTCTGGAGAATTTGCTCTCTTTTGTCTGTGTATGTGTGTGCAGAGAGAAAAAAAATGCTGGCAAAATCTCTGTGAAATGCTGCTTGCTGTGTACATGGCACCTGAGCTGCATCTAGGATGCCAGGTCCAGTGTCTGGCCCTATGTTGTTTTCAATGATGAACCCAGGCCCAGTGACTGGCAATTCACAGTGAGAGCCCACAAGTTACAGGAAGTTTTAAAATCTGGTCAATTCTTTGGAAAAAAAAAAAATTAAAATTAACATTACAAAAAAGAAGAGCGGTACAATTAAATGTCAAAAAACATCACTCTCATCTGTTGATTCCTTTAATCGCACTGATGCATCCAGCCAGGTTGGAGCACAGCTTTAGTGGGCTCCTGTGCTGGCACTCACCTCAAAGGCAAGCAGGGACAAGGAGAAGGAGGGAGAAGAAAAGGGGGTTTAGGATTCCAGCTGGAGGCATTTCTAGAGCCAATGGCTTAAAAAGAGGTCAGATCTTCTACAGAAAGTGAAATCTTTGTTACTGGCATTAATTGTCTGATCTATTTTTAAATCCTGTTAATTGTCTCTTCTTCCAGGTGTTCAATTATATTGACTATCATTGTTGCCCAGCTGATTAGCCAATATTTATTTATTTTATCTTCCTTTGAAAAGTCTTGGCACAATATTAGGTAATCTTCCAACTTTTGGAACTTCTATAATATTCAAGGAGTTATTGAAAACTGACATATTGTCTCATTTGTAGAACACCTTTATCAACTCTTTTTGGTATTTGTATACAATTTCTCATGATTATAATTTTTAGAAAATATTTTTATTTTGTATAGATTTAACTACCCATCATCCTTCTCAGTTACGGGTCAAATAAAAACCTTCTTAGCAGCCTCCAATTTAACTATACCATCTGGCTTTTTTGCAAATTGAAACTCAGCAAGGAATGTTTGAACTACAACTTCCTAAATAAAAGCTGCAAAAATGTTCTAAAACCAAGTTAGAAAATGGAGCTGAAAGTCAAAAAAAGTTATCTAATTAGAAGATATGAACAGAATATTTGGACAATCTCACACAGGGATAATGAGTCTCCAGAAGATCTCTACTTTCAAAGTCATCTGGTTAAAATCTGCTTATATGTCCTTGAAAAGACTTGAATGTAGCCTTATATTTCAGAAATGTCTTCATCGGGTTAGTGGAAATATAAAATGCCCAAGTTGCTGAATGACAAATGGGGGTTAAGGCAGAGAGATTCTTTGTTCTCAGGCAACCTTTCCAACAAGAGGGAGAGAGAAGTGCCATCAGGAGGAAAGGGTGGAAGAGGTTGCATTTGATTTTAAAAGCTGCAGCGTTGCGTGCTTGGGAAGGAGAGGACTCCTGAGGTCCCTGTCCAGCAACAATGGGCAGGCATGAGAGGGGCTTAGGAAACATTCCAACCTCGGGCTGTTTCCCACTGAGAAGCTGGTGACGTGAACTACCAGATTTGCAAGGAAATGTGAATGATAGTACTCTGAGCACTGAAAAGCCCTCAGGGTGCATTGCAGCCTGCAATTCTTTGGATCAGAAGAGTGGGAACTTTGCTACTGCCACGTAGCCATGGTGGGAAATGGGCATATCTAAAAAAGAAATCGTGCAGCATGTGGAGAGAAAGTATTTCACACTGTGTGACGTACTCCCTTTTCCAAGCCCTTGGATGTGTTTCTTACAGGTCAGGTGTATTACATAGAGAGATAAACAGCTTGCAAGGCAGAGAGATAGAGCATCCTTTACGGCTTGCTATGTTCTCCATAAGGCACCGTTTCCTCACCTTCTGCACCCAAACTAGGCAACAAAGGAGAGAACTTACTAAAAGTCTGGTTTCCAGAGTAGTTTTGTGTTTTCTACCTAGTAACAGCACACTAGATGAATAAATTTCAGCCTAAGGTAAATTTGGTTTTGTAATAAAAATGGGTTTACAGAGAAATTCTTCAATCTGAAAATTAGATTCCTCCTGTGTAAATCAGACCTTTCTTCCTCTTGCCCCAGATAATTTGGAACATATTGACTGATTCCACCCATGTTTGACAGAAAGATATGAGGTGTTAAGCTCCCACTGACTTCATCAAAAGAGATGTTGTGAGGTGGCGAGGAAGCACCCTAGGTTTGATGGAACACGTGGCACGTGCTCCACACCTGCTAGCCATCAGAGAGTCCACACTATTACCTACTTTTAGGATGTAAGTCACAGGTCCTCAAGTTTCCACGTAGCTCACAGAACTGTTGCCTGTTGCTTTGTTCATTTATTCCACATTCCTGTAATTCTTAACCAAAAGCATTAGTGACAGAATAATTTCCTGTTTGTACCCTTATTTACATCATTACCTGGACCTGAAAATAAACATGCACTGACCCTTTTTCAGTAAAACAGAACTTTTTGTGATGAAGATTCCTGGAATTATGTAGCTCAGTTTGTCTGTAAACACTTCTGGCACTTGCCTATGTTTATGCTATAACACTCTGCTCTGAAACGTTCTTGGTGAGGTGAGTTGGTCACTTGTCTGCTCCATCAAGAACACTTTCTGGGATGAAGTGTGGGAGTAGAACTTACTGATCAAAAGCTAATCTGCCAACTGCAAGATTTCAGAAAAAATGCTGTCCTGCAGTGTCACAAATCTGTTACAGTCTCTCTTATAGGGACAATTTCCATCCCCAAAAGATTAAAAGAAAAAGTTGTTCAGATCACGCGAATTGCAGCCCCAAACACCCTCATGAAGACAAGCTGATTCATTTGTTTTCCAGGAAAAAATGTATATCTAGGTTTATTTTTTCAATTCCACTGAAATTCTGATTTGTAATACATCTTAATGGAGCAATTACAGAAGTTCTGTGAGCAAACACAAGCCACCCTTTGTTCAGGAGCACTGTTAAAATGACAGCAGGGTCACCTGGACACCTTTCAAAGACAGTGAATTTGTGCCAATTACTGATATCGCATGGACGTCTTCTCTCTCCAACTGTGGAGACGAGAGGAGAAAAGAGTGGGCTGGAGGGACCCTCTGCAATGGCTGTGCCCCTCTTGGAGACGAATCCAACCCTCCTGTGATCCTATGCCTGCCACAGACACTGCAGCATTGGAATAGGATCGCCTTCGGTCACATCGTGTTCATCGCATTTCAAATGCTACTGAAGTTCATATGCAAATAGTTGAGTTAGTTAAGCAAGAGCCCCATTAAAAGCATTTTCTTGCTGTCTGTATAACTTACTTAAGGGAAAGTGACATTCCTTTTTATTTTGATGTAAGAGTTTCAGTGAAACCCTTGGATACATAGCTCCCAATTTACTAAAACTTCTGTATATGCCTAACGTGTTCTTTCAAGGATAACTTTTTCAAAGTATAGAAGTTCGCTGAGTTACCATCAAAGCAGTAAAATCCAGTGTTTCAGTTTTCCTGTTAAGGCTTTATGAAGTCATTAATGGTGTTAATGCCAGCAGGGTATCCTTGCAAATTTAAAGAACAAAGGCAGTTATTTTGTAATATGTACATTCCAGGACATTTAAATTATTGACCAGGTATGTAAATAATTGATGGCTCACAAATGTATCAGTGTAAGAGCCCTGGAAAGCACTGCATTTATTTGCCGAGGAGATGGTGGGGTCAGAATTTCTGTATAGAAGTAATGATTCATTCTTTCCTTCCGACTTGAATGCCATTATCCCACTCAGCTACGTGAAAAATACATTTAGGATCAAACCAAGAAGTAAATCCTTGATACATGTACTAAGTGGGAGGAACATTGTGTAAAGGTGCCTTTTACCGATAAACATGTGACTGTTTTCATTTCTGTCCTGGCCCCAAGCTAAAGTGGCCTTGGAAATGAGGAAGCCCTGTGAATTTCTCAAAGTACAGGCTGGCAAAAAGAAAACATCTGTGTGTGTGTTAGGGAAAACATATCCCTGCATGTCACCACCTCACTGCCGCGGCTCTGTGCCATGCCTCCCGCAGACCCGGCGGCTCTGCCCTGGTGCAGATATCATGGGCAGGACCCCAACAAGAGCAGTGCCGTGGCTGCTTGAGATGGCACAGAGACGTCAGCTCCCGGGGGAAGGATGTGGGAACATGCCCCATATCCAGCCTGTGTGGAGTACAGGACAGAGGTGTTTGGGGCTGTGGATTCCAAATAACAGTGCTGTCACCATTGGCCAGCTGTAGTACCGGACTCTTCTTATCAAGGGACATCAAACTGTCAGTGGCATGGGAGCAAACAGAGGTCCTTAGGCAGAGCCCCGTCCCTACACTGGCACAGGGCTTCCCAGGCCTGTGTGTGTGCTGCTGTTTGGGTCTCTGTTGGAGCCAGACAAGGGAGGAACACGGCTGTGAGCCAGGCAGTGCCAGGGTTGGTCCTCCCTGAGGTGTCAGGGGGACATGATGGGGGAAGCAGAGTCAACGAGCTACAAATACACAGCACCATGTGTGAGCAAAATCCACGTGGCCCAATTTAGAAATATGTATGAAGTTGACCACCAGGATGTAATATCCAAAAGCATACATGTCATTTGAAAGGCAAATGTCTTCTGTCCAGCTTTTGGAGTGGGAAGTTCCTTCTTTTTCCTAACAGCTCCTTGCTGCTGTTTGACCCGTGCCCACATAAATATTGAAATATTTTTAAAATTCAGATTAAGTCATCTCTGTTTGAGGCTGATGCTTTTCCTCACATGGCTTTTGCCACAGGTTTGCTGACCCTTTTTTCATATACCAGGTTTAGCCTGATGCCTAAGACAGGAGAATGGGGCACCGAAACATGAGAGGCGATGGGTGACCTAGAAGAAGAGGTGCAAGACTGTGACGAAAGGCGACCTGAGCTCACTCTGGGCAGTGGGGTGCTCCAGCAAAGGGCCAGAGGAACGAGGAAAGGCCAGTGGGAAGCCTAGAGGAGAGAACATCAAACAAGGCTAGAAATCCTTCGTTAGGAGGAAGATCTAGTGTGTCCTTCCTTGCCAAATGAGAAAAAGGAACTACTTAAATATCAGGAACAGTTTGTGAAGGTGAAGAATAAAGAAAGACCCCAAGACTCTAAAAAGGAGACAGTACCTGAGGGGATCAGAAGCTGCAGCAGCATGGGTCAGTGCTCACCCAGGACAAAGAAGCCTCATTTTGCACCTTCCTCACAAGTCAGGTTTTCTCAGCACTAGTTATTCTCCCCTTGGAAGTCTCCAGGTTGGCCTCTCCTTTGTCTTTTAAATGTAAACTCCAAAAGAAACTTTATGTAGTATCTGAAAACAATGAAATTGTGCCTCTTGTTTCTCACAAATGGTTATCCCTCTAAACGTGTCCCAGACTTACACATCTTTATGCTACTGATGCGTAAGAAAGTTTGGACCCATTTTACTCCCCAGGTCTTTTGCCAGTCAGGTGCTGCTCATTTTGTACGTGAATTTTGCCCCTTCTGCTGTGTAACATTAGCATTCATCTTTGCTAAATTTTCACAGTGATTTAGTACTATCCCTCCAAGTTATTACAGATCACTTTCAGTTGTAACCCTGTCCTCCAAAGCATTTTACAACTTAGAATTCGGTGTCATCCAGTCTGTGTATCATCATCTAGTTCTTAATGAAAATATTGAGTGAAAGAGAGCCGATGCCCCCAGGTCTCTGCCTGACAGTCTCTCCTGCCATCTGACAGTGACTAGTCAATAAGACCTGTGCTAAAAGCAGGTTTTTAACTCCTTGTGCCCATATTTGAAGCTGGTTACAGCTAGACTATGTTTCTGAAGTTTGTTTATGAGGATGTCATGTGAGACAATTGGAAGCCATGTATATAGCTTCCTCCTTGGACCACAAGGCTGATTACCTTGTCAGAAAAAAAACGCTAGATTTTTCTGGCATAAGTTTTTGGCAGAACCAAGCTATTTTGGCTGTTGGCTTAATACTTTTGTCATCTTCTGGGTACAAGTGGACTGATTGTTCCCCTGTTTTCCTGTGACCCTGGTCAATCTTTCCTGTAATTCCCACATTCTCCTTCTGCAGACCTCTCCTCTCTTCCACACAATATTGAAAATAATTGCTAGTGAATCAAAGGTTTTGCTGGCGTTGCATTGTTATATTGACACAGCTCCATGCAACCTGGGGAAGTGTCGGGTCATGTCTCAGCCAGAGTGTCATGAGATTTTCAACAATTACTGGATCTTCCTCATCTCTGGGAAGGTCAGTGATTGCTTGGAGCAAGCAATCCGATTATAGATGAGGAATAACCTTAGGCCGATGGATGTGAGAAACGGGGAGGGAAGAATTAAGTCTCTTAATGAAAGCAGTGGTTTTGACTAGCTGACAGTAGCATGGTTTTTAAAAAAACTGCTGCTTGTGAGAAGGTGGGTCTTTTTGGTAGACTTTCTTTTTTTGCTAACAGATTCTTCCAGGCACAAAATGAGAACTATGATTTAAACCTTCCTTTCCAGAGACGTTTGGTTTTGGACAATCCTGAATCTCTTCGTTCTTTAGTGTGGGTTGTTATTCTCAGTCTTGGCTAATCTCAGTCCAGAAACTCCTCAAAGTCAGAAAAATGACAGTGTTTATTTTCCCTCTGGGCCTCCAGTTCCTCCTGGACCTAAAGATTTAGCGGGAGGCAGACATTGCTGCAAGAGTACCAGAAGGGAAGATGATAATATCCTTACAATATTTAAAAAGCCTGAGGTAATAAACAAATGCGAAGTCAGCCAGCTTTCCTATGCTTCTGAAGATCTTTTCTTAATCTGAAGTGCTCTAATACATATATCATACATATTTTCATAAAAAAAGGAAAATAGATGTCACCAAACATGTGAGATCTGAACATCACTTTGTCAAGTCTAAGCTTTATTTACATCAGCAGAGAGAAACAGGCCCCTCTAAAAGGTAATTCACCAGATCTACTTTATGTACATCTCTTCTTGAGTCATTCTCAAGAGGTAACGCTAGCTCTCCATAGAATACAAGCAGAGGCCAGGATGGCTTGGATAACTTCAAGATGTCCATATTAGATAAGGAAACTCTTCATCAAGCATGCCTAAACTAGTTTTAAGATATACTAAGAGGGTTTAGGCTATTTCAGTCTTTGCTTTAAAAAATATAGCACCAGCACTAATAGAAGAGCCTTAGAAAGCAAGCTAATACGCAATAGCTGGAGGCTGTCAAGCCCAGGAGGATTCAGAAATATTCGAATTTCATTCTTCTGAAAGGCAAACTAATTACCATCACCAATTTTAATGTTACTAAGCTTCAAGCAAATGCAAAAGCATTCAAAGATCAGCCATTTATGCTTTGCATTTAGTACAGAAGTAGCTGAATGTTTGTTTCCCTAATCTTTTGTGCCTACTTTATTGTCATGTGTTGTTTGACATTCAGGAAATAACACAAAGTTTTCATCAACAGTGTTGGATTGCATTAAAACTTGATGACCCATGGCTTAATGGCAGAACTGAGTAATTAAAGCTATGGTGTGAGTAATAGTTGGAGGCAAGTTCTGGTAAGATTTCTTCTGCAAACAGGGGAACTTCCAGGATTTACCCACCCACATCCAGGGACAGAAGTGGAGGAGCCACCTGTGTTGCTTTCCCTTGTGCTGTGTTGTAAAGTGAGCCCATCAGTAATTAGACCTTCAAATAGTGAAGCATAGTGTAGTAGAGCATTCTTTCTGAGGTGCAGCCCACAGTAATGATGGCAGCGAAACTGTTGCGTAGCTTGCAAGACACACTAACTTTTAGTCTGTTAGTCCTGTAACTGGAAAAACCACACTGAGAATGTTGTTATTGCTGAATATCGAAGCTGCTTCTGGTACAAGAAGAGGAGGAAAAATCTGTCCCCTGACCAGCCCCACATAGGTATCATGTGTCTCTGACAAGTTAATGGGAGGATTTTTATTACAACCAAGAAGAAAATCCACTCTGAAACAGCCTGGTATGAGATAGGCTTTCTATTGTGTCCTGGAGCCCTTCTCCTCCTCTCTCACTGTCACAGGTCATCTAATATGTCAGATATGAAAGACACCTTAAACCTTAGCTTTGCTGTTGTGTCCAGTATAAAACATGTTTAAAAACTCGTATCTAGGTTGTCTCATTTCTAACATCTTCCAGACATATGTAATGAAGTAAAAAAGAGTTCTGGTACCTTAGAAGAACACTGCCTTCCTGGAAATGTTTGTCATCCACACACGTTTGCCTGTGGTACATTGTGGTTAGAAAAGGGAGTGCCAAGGGAAGGGAATGACACTCTTTTTTCTCTGCCAACTCTGTTTTTTATAATGCTATAATCTCATATTTTTGGAAGTGTTTGAAAATGCCAGCTTTGAAATAAATGAACATGTGGCAAAATCCTTCAAAGGAGTCAGAGAGTGAGGTGGCATGAACATGGCTGTCAGAGGACGGTGTGTCAGAGAGTCATGAAACTTGTCTGGACCTTAGGAAGAAGAGGGAGAATCCAGACTACACTGGCTATGTGCTGGACGGTGCCTCACACATCTCTGGGGCTGCATTTCCACCAGCAGATCGAACAGAAAGCTTAGAGCTCTTCCTTTGTGAAATGTAATCATACTACTTAATACAAAAGCTCTCCCTGTAATGTCTTTAATCCCTCTATAGAATTCAATATACATTCATTTTGCTTCTGAATAATGGCTTTTAAGAACCATAAAGATAAGACGTGCTTACAGTTAGTAGCACAGTAGCTGTAGCTTCCTGTCAGTTCTGTCCCTCTTCCATAGGGCAGTTTCAGAAGGAGTTAACTCATTTGTTTTTGGTTGCAGAATAATTTGGACTTGGGTATGGATTGCAGGGAACATTAAGGAAAAAGTAAAATTCTGGGCAAAATGTGCTCTTATTCATACAGTGTTTGCTTCTGGCCATACCTTCCTCACATAGACTGAATTAAAGTTTTTGATTTTTCAAGAGGAATAATGTAATTGCACTAGCAATACTATGGCAGCCAAAGGGAAACTGGTATTCCATATCCCTTTCATTGTTCAGAGTAGAATGATTAAGAGCAGAGGAGCAGCTATTTATCACTGCACCCAAACCTAGTGCTATGGTACTTACTTTGGGAATTAGAAGAGCTCGCTGAAAGTCTTAAAGATATTGTTCTTGGTCCAATGATGAATTAATGAACTTGAGTCTTACACAGTATTTCTCAGCCGTCTTGTAAAAGTGGTACTTCACTACATTACAGCATAATGACTATTCTAAGTAGTAACAATAATACAGTTTCTCTTCTTCCCACTTCCTCTTTTCTTTGTGGCATGTAGCTTTGCTCTCTGTCTGCCTGGCTTTTTCTGCTGGTTAATAAATAGGGAAGGAAGTATCACATCTCTGATCTTCATGGTCTTTCTCTTAAAGACTCAGCCCTGAGCACGAGGTCCTCTTATCCCTCAGAAAAGGAGCTTAATTGTTGTTCTCTTCACATACACGCTAGAGATACTCCACAGTCAGTCTTCAATTTTTGTATTTCATATGAGGTGTGAATTTAAAATGCAATTCACCTCATCAGTCTGTAGCAGCAGAGATGAGAAGCCCACAGTTACTTGAAGAAAAAGATCGCCCTGGCAGTAATAGCATTCATTTGTTCTTTCATGTTACTCCTTGTACAGAAAGATTATCCGGGAAAGAAAAAACTGATTTAGAAGACAAAAATAAATGCATTTACCTAGCAACTAACTGGATGTATTCCAGTACTTGCTGAATACCCTGTGGAGCAATTCTTATTGATTTGTAAAGGAATGTACCAAAAGACCTTTTTGAACTGTAGATGTGCTGCCTATGAGAGTGAAACTGGTGAACTGTATTGCAGTAAGTTTCTCAAAACCCTTCTGCTCCTGAGATCAAAAGTAAAATTAAATTATTTTATTATTTTCCTGTCCTTTTCATGTGCTGGTATCTCCTACCTCAAATAATCTAGATGCTTCTCAAGTGAAGCTGGCAAATGCTTCAGAGTGGGAGAAATTATTTACTTGTGTGTGCAGGTTTGCTGCCAGGCGGTATTCCAAAAAATAACCATGCTAATTACGGGTTAAGATAAAGTCTACATAGTATGACTGAAGTTAATCATAAACTGGGTTCTACTAGGTTGATTTCTGCCTTTCACAACACCATTAAAGAAAAAAACAACCACCAACAAACCCCAAAACAACCACAAAAACCCCAACTTTTTAAATTCAGACCAAAGTTTCAACAGAAAAGTCCTTGTACTGAGAATGACTGTATCATCAACTACTTCTGTGCATGCAGAATTGTGGTCACATTTTGCCTAATGATCTCAGAAGGCTGTCCTGTAATGGCCTGATAGCATCAATTTTTGCTTTTAGACCATTTAGATGTCCATACTAATAAGTAAGTAGATTCCAGGAAAGACAACCCCTCCTCCCCCACCATAGTAGTATTTGGAAAGTTATTCAACAAGGAATGGGAAAAACCCGAGAGCATTACTGCAAGAATATTGAATGATCTAATTGAGAGAGAGAGCGCAGTAAACCTGACGTAACAGAAATGATGGGAATAGACATATCTGAAAATGTTTGAAATTTATGGTGTTCTCACAATTTTTTTTATACTCTAGAGTATCACTATTTACGTTCAAACAGCCTAGTAGGTTTAAATTTTAAATGAAGCTGGCTTAGAATTATGAATAAGGCCATTAAGTATTGCCTTAATAACCTTTTATTGCATGGAACAACTTCTATAATTGCAGAGGGGAAAAGAACTTCAAGCATTTGCATTTGAGTAATTGATGGGCAATTTACAATGTTTGTTTTCTGTTTTCTGGGGAGAAACGAAAGGGCTCTAATTCTGTTGTTGACATTTGTTTTTCTCTAATGGGAGTTTCAGAATCCAGTCTCATTGATCTGGAGTAGCGTGCAGAGCTTATAAAAGTAGCCAGACAGTTTGAATCCTGGAAGAGGGAGATCGCAGAATTTCATGGGATGAGAAGCGTGGCTGTAATCTGGGCAGAGTAGTTTGTGCACACTTTCTGCTACTCTCTAGGGTTGTTGGTTCCACTGGTCTTACCACCTTTTTATCTTGCACTTAATTCTAAGGCTGCAACAACCCAGTTGCAAACCTTGAACACCAGGTATTCCTCAGAGAACAGGAAATGAGAAATAGGACTCAGAAAGAGTTACTTAGAAAAATATGCTGCTATATCTGTCCTTTAAATGGGGAAATGCACGGTCCTACTTGTGAGCGTGAGTGCTGAATCAGAGAAAGTACTGCATGGAGTAGGAGGGTCAGATCGACTGGCATCCTGTCATTGCAAAGTGGCATTCAAGCACAGAAATGAAGATTTAAAAATTGCCCTGAATCAGAACCTCAGCTGACCTGAGTTTTGCTAGAAGTCTGATTATCCTTATAATGTTGGCTTTAAAAAATCCCTCAATGGATTTCACTTTCCACTCCATGTTCCTTCAGGTCAAGGCTAAACTGTGTTTTACTGGTGCTGTGCATGCAGATGTGTTTGTGGATAAATTTTATGGGCATTATTAGCTTGAAAGTTTTCACAAGCACTAAACTGTTCTTAATATTTTAATTGATTTTGGCCAATAAATGAGGGAAGTGGAAAAGAAAATAGATGTGTGAGGCAGTGCAAGACAGAAGTACCGGTATTCAAATTGCCCTAATGCAGAATAATTTCTTAGAAAAAGTACTCCTGTCAAACAGGACCTAGAAAAAGTCCGATGTGGCTGAAGATGAAGAACACCTAATAAAAGGCATCTACAGTGCTAGAAACTATACTTGGTAAGGCAAAAAGCAGAAGCTTCAAATTCCTCTGAACTGTCCATATGTCATGATCTTGCGAATCTACTTTTATTAATAACATATTCTGTTTTCTAAAAAAGCCCAGGAATGAATTAATTGTGATGCATGACCTCTTTTTTATATATTTGAAGAACTGGAGGTTTTAACTATGACACCCATGTCTGAAGGAGTTTCAGAGGCGATCTGGGAAACCACAGATAATTACATCTGCTGCGTATGTACCAGGCAAATCACTAGGAACCACACTAAAGAAAACAGTTAGTGTACCCATGGGTAAATATGATATATAGAGAAACATATCAGAGCTTTTTTTCTGAAGAGATGAGCAGGGACATGAATATAGGAGATCCTGCCGCTTAGACTACCAAAAGGCATGCAACGTGGCTTTAAACTAGGCTGCTGTGCACGTTCATCTTTATTGATAAATAACCAGCTAAATGAAGAAGGAAGAGAAGTTAGGAGTCTTGGATAGTTTTCACACTATATGCCTGTCAGCAGAGTCTTACATAGCTTTGTGTTGGGGCAGAGTGAGATTCAAGGTCGGTGAAGGGTCTGAACAGGCAAATTGGCTAAACTAGCAGTAAGATAGTCAAGATAGTAAAAGTAAGGGTTAAATATGAAGGATCTTTTAATACCTTGTGATAAAATAACAATGAAATTCAACATAGAGAAATATAAAAGGAGGGCAAAACCAGTTCTAGTTTTAAAGTATTACAATCTGAGCTTATTTAATGGGGAAATGAGACATTGGGGTCATTGGAGACATTGCTAGGAAACTCTGGAAGGTGGAACTACACAGATACAAATTTTTTTGGTTATTGTGTTGTTGCACATCCTGTTGTGATCCAGCAACCTGTTCCAGCTCACAGAAAATGTATAATAGAACTGGGGAAGGCAGAGAAGAGGGAGTGAAAGGCTGAAAACAACAAATTAATGACTTGATAGCCATGGACGCTAAACAACTGAGGGAGGGTCTGGCAGGTATCTATAACATTGTTAGTGGGTATGAGGAAGAAGGTTGAGGAAAAACTGCTTGTTGTTTCTTGCAGCACAATAGGTAGAACTCATAAAATAAAACTTGCATGAGGCATGTTCCAAACCAAGAACCGGATATTTTTTAGGAAACATGCAAATAAAAGGGGGAGCTTCTGATACAGGATGTTGTGGAAGTCAGAGGTTTATATTTAATCAAAATGCAACTGGATAAATTCTGGAAAAATAATATGCAAAGATGCCAGCTTTGACCCCTCAGTGGGGGGGCTGGGACATGTACCAAGGATGTATGGAGGTAGAAATATAGCTGCTCTTGGGCACATTAACGTGAGCCAGTGCTGGAGACAGAGCAATGGAGAATATGAAACTCTAAGCTCCCGAAGTATGATCGTTCTGCTCCTATATCAATATTCTTGTGCTCTTCAGATACTGAAAAATTCAAACCCAATGAATGCGTTTTGCCTTTGGTTCTCACTGGAGATTAGACCTGATGGAAAACCAACTTTGGACTCAAGAGTGCATCTGGACCATGTGACCCCTAGTTATGATTTGCTGTGACTGGAGTCACTCCAGCAGACACTGTACTGTATGCTGTTAGAACAGTCATATCATTGTGATTGCCGTGGTGTTCGATTTGACAAGTACTGTGCAGCATGTACATATTCACTTTAAATGTTCATCAGTTTTCACAGATTGAGCCTGAGAAAACTTAGCGCATTTTTTTTTTCTCCCTGCTAAAGCAAAGAGGTTACAGCACATAAATTCAAGTGATAAGTAGCTTCTGGGAAAGTGTACAAGAAGGTAAGATGTTAAGCTGAATAAGGAAACAGAATTTTAAATGGCTTTTGTTTTTCCTCCTACAAATCTGTAGTGAGTTGCCTTTTTATCCCTCCAGGTGTGAAAGAACAAAAAGTTCATCACTCCCTTAAAAAGATAACCTCGGATCTGTGGTTTACGGTAAACTGATGTCAAGTCATCGCAACCAGTACTCAAGTTAGACCTGCTATTTACGTCCCACCGTATTACACTTCTGAGTGCTTCCTGTGGAGCAGTCTGCTACAAGTGTGGTAATTGTTTCCAAGTTTCAGTCCTAAATGTGCATTTCCTTTTCTGAGTGCAGCAGCGTGAAGTTCAACCTGCACTAATTGTAGCCTGTGCTTGTCAGTGACTCCCTGTATACAGAAGCTACACCAAGCTGAATTCGACACCCGTACTGCTTCGATACATAAACCAGCTCATTTAAAGCTTCGTTGGGCACCTCTGTTTCTTGGAAGCCTTAGACATAGATGCGATGTAAACTGGAAAAAACCTGTAACTGGAAATGAAAGCCACATCCTGGGGAAGACTGCAGCTTTTCTCCTTCAGTGTCCCCACATACAGCCGATTGTTGTGGGAGAGGCACCCCGGGATTAAAATTCTGGTTCATAGGTAGGGCCACATTTTCAGTGGCTGTGACAGATGGATCAGACATGTTGTATAGATCATTGATGCAGAGAAAGAGGAGGATTCTTGATGCTGTACAGCAGGACTGGAGATGGGGAAATGTGCTCATCTTCCTGTTGGAATGATGGAAGACAGGCAGTCCTGGCTAGGTGTTAAGTGCAGTTTTCCTTGTGAAAGTAAATAGGTTTTCACTACGAATATTGACATAACTTCCAGCAATCCAGGAAGATTGCAGAAAACGACTCAGAAAATAGGCTTTGAAGCATAATACAGAACTGTTATCTGCAAACGATAGTCACAGGCTGTGCTGGGACAGCAGCTTGTGTTACAGATCCACTTGTAACATATTTTTGCCTTTTTTTCCTGTGCTTCTCTTCTTCAGTGTTTTGTATGTGATTGTTGTCATCCTGAGATGCCTGCTAAGATCCTATATATACATGTATCACTATTTTATGAAGCATAAGGGAATATTTTTTTCTTGATTATTTTTTTTCCTTTCCCCCCCTGTTTTTATAACTAAAAGATATGGCACAAAGTTTAATGAACTTGCACGCAGTAAGAAATAGGAACAGGTCCAGTTTTGCTTTTTTTACCCCTAGCTTTACATCTTATCTGCTGACTTGCATTCACTCTCAGAGGATAAACAGCATAGCTAATGCCAAATTGAGCTCTGTGCATCAAGGCTTACCATGGATTGCTGCACTCTTGATACCTGCTAGCCACTTCCCTCAAAGCTGTTACCCGTCTGTGATTCCTAGAGGTCAGTTCTTGTGTTTGCCGTACAGAGGCTGACATATTCTCTTTATTATTTACTTTCATAGTTGGATATTCATGGTTTTGACAAGTTATTCCAGTCACTTTCTGCATACCAGTTCAGGTAAAGTAAAGGAGTCCTCTTCATTGTCATTGTCACCAGGACCAGCATAGACACCAGGCAGGGACAGGGTAGGAGATGCTGGGTTTGCTCCATGTCGGAAAATTCCTATAAAGAAATCTCTTTGGAGTAACAGCAAATGTTCACTTAGGGAGTGTGGCCCGTATTGCAGTTGCTTGACTGCAGTTGCTGGTGTGCATGACTTGAAAATGTCTTCTGATGCTTCCTCTTCCCTTATTCCCATATTAGTAATAAATAAGTCACAAACTGAGCATAGAAATATTTTCCTATTTTTAATTCCCCTCTGTTCATAGCAGTGCCACTTTGTATGCCTCACTCTATGCCCTCCTATGACTGCAGAAGGATTTTTTTCAATAACATAGGCTCAAGCTAAAGCTATAAGTCAGTACATTTTAAGAGTTAAAAAAATTTTTAGTAATATTAATGGAAGCAAATTGCTTCCACTACTGACCATCACTTCCTACATTCTAAATCACATCTTAAGAGCACGCCACTGATGCTGCTCTTTTTTTCAGTTCAGCAGTGGCTGATGTCACCAAAATAAATGTCTTGACCAGCAGCTCTCATAACTTTTCCTCCTCCTTTGTATAGGAACTGACTATAGAAATGCCAGTTTTCCCACACACTCTGTCATATGTTTAGAATGCATTAGGTATTAAATTACTGTGAAATAGCTCACACAAACTAGCTGGGATCTCTCTGATAACTCCCAAGGAAGTCAAACATAATGTGCATGCACTTTTAAATTACATATAAGCAGTTCTGTTCTGATTTCAAGGGGGAATACTCAGCTGTATTTCACTTCCAATGTATTTTTGTTTAAAGCTTGCATTCAAAAGTGAACATAGCAGTACATATTGGGAAAAAAGGAAACTAATACATATTGCTGGCATTTCCACGTATTTGAATAGTTTCAAATTTTATACTTCAAGTAAGAGAATAGAGCAGAGAGCTAATTAAAATAACGATTTTTGAAGGAACTTTAAAGTAGGATCTAAAACTATGTAGTTTCAAAACTGTATTGTCTTGAAAGTGAATGCAAATTGTAACTTTTCATGGCGTTTTGCCACTTTGCTTCCGAGCACTACTTTTTCTCTATCGACACCCAAAAGACATTGATAAGAAAGCAGAAATGGAGAAATTGTCTCTGCAATCTGAGCTTTGCTTTCTAATCATGAATTTCCCCTGGGTTCATGAATAAAAGTTGTTAATACTTCCTTAAATTTGAAGATGACACTACTTACCTAATTGTTTTCATATTGAAATGAGACTTAAAAAAAGACCTAGATGAATAGCAATGATAAAGCTTATAGTATAAAGTTGAAGAAATACTTTTACGTGAAAGAAGTTCCTAACATGACTGTATAGGCTGAAGAAAATTATGAATAAGAGACCCAAAGTATGGCCCTACAGAAATGGTCCCCACTGATGCGAGGGGACCAGCTCTTGTGCGTATGCAAACATCTGTCAATAGAGACATTGCAAGGTAAGTGCTTAGAAAACCATCAGGTCATGATGTCCCCCAATATGACTGCCATAATATGTCTTACAAAGGCCATAGATGGCTGTTTCTCTGATTATCACCCAGACAAGGGTTTAGGGGGAGACACGTTATCAAAGCTAGCCTTTGCCCTTTGAAGAAGCTGCAGATTAGCATGATTCAAACTTGGGAAACCCCAAGCAGAGACCCAGAAATTGGAAAAAAAAAAAAGAACAGGCTTGAGAAACTGAGACACTTTCCGGAGCTTCTGTCTTGAGGGATGCAAGAAAATGGCAAGTACTCGTGTATAGCTGGTCTGGTAGATACATAGAGAATAGTTAAGTTAAATATGTTTCTTTCATCTCTGTCTTTAAAAAGCTTTTGAACCATCTTATTATTCTTGGCTTCTGCAAATAAATATAAAAGCAAATGGAAGTATTTATCTTGACTTGGGTTAGAAGTGATTTGGGGATATTAGTTAACACCAGGTTATCCCATGGTTATCGCGTTAATCTCTAGACCACACAGGAGCCTTGACACTTCAGTGCTTTTTCCCCAAAGCAGGAAAACTGAAGTGGGGTGCATTCACTGAGGATGTTGCCAAGCCTGTTTGAAGGTTGATTGTATGGAGTTTTAGAAGAAGGTGTCTCTTCAGATGACAAGGTTAAACAAAGAGAACTTGCTAAAGCCCAGGCAAATCTGCGAACAGGACTTGCCTTGAATATTATAATCAATATGTTGTAAATAAATGTTTGGAAAAACCTGTCTTGGAGAAAGTAATAACCTGTTACCTCAATACTTGCTCTAAATAAAAATTTTTGTTATCATGACCTGATTACGCTGATTTAGTTTCCATCATACTTAGAATAAAATAGACAAGGAATTTGCTAATGGGTCTTGGATGCAAAGAAAAATACCAGACTCTCTAAATAACTAGTGTAACACCTTAGTGGACTTAAACCCAACTCTAAAGATAGCTAACAGCTTTTATAACACGGCAGACAATCTGGAGCATGCTTCACAGAAAGTCTGTCTGAGGACTACTTCCCATACAGTGTTCAGGATTTTTTCATAGAAGGAAAGCAGAATTTCCTGCTGCAGTCCAGACCTTTGTTATTCATTTGTATTCAAGGCTTTTTCCTCTCCTTACGTCCACTTCACCACTCACTGACACACAGAAATGCCCTAGCCACTCTCCTCACCCATCGTTGACTGCTGTCGTGCAACTCTAGGAGGGCCTGGCGTCCTTCAGCATCACCCAGACTCTAGGTGGAACCATACTTGTTTCTTCCCTTTTTCTTCCTGTTTACTTGCTCCTACAAAGTGTTCACCCCCATTGCTTGCTTGGAATTTGTAAGCAGATGCTTTTATTTGCTTTTTGTTTAACCTTGCTAGCCTTAGAGTGAATTTAAAGTAATTATCTGAACTCTTATAAACCTTCTGGCAATGTTAAAAAATAAGATGATGTCTGCTTTTCAGGTTCACAAGCTCTGTACTGTATTCCACAGGTTATCTGAAATCAAAGAGATGATTTGTCTACCTGACTGCAGACAATAGCCTGAGCATAGGTTAAAGAAGGTTTGGTAAGAAGAATTGCTTTCCATTTAACTTTGTCAGCCAGGAAGTATCTCCTGCATGTAGCAAACAGGGAGATGCACACCTTGTCTCCAAGGGCACTGTAAATTCATCATTAATAGATTACTTTCTCTTCTGAAGGGAACATCGTGTTTTTTGAATACAGGACAACAGTTCCTCAATAAATTTTGGCCATGATTTAAACGTGCATGAGCAGTTCCATTCTTTTAGTTCATCTTTTCTTAATTTAATCCATTTAAACTAGAAAAAAGAGATGAGAAGGCTGTGATGAGAATGCAGAAATAAGATAAATACAGCTTCAGGCTAGCTAACTGGGTACAGCTGATAGTGTAACTATGGCAGCATGGCACTGAGGTAAGGGCATTTACCCCTGGTCTAAGGAGGATTTGCAGCTGTGCTCAATATTACTTCAGGTTCTTTACAGGTAGGACCTGAGCCAGCCAGCTCAGGCATGTCTACTGAAGCTGCACTGTAGCAACTCACGTAGTTGTAACGCTCATTTAATGAGAGTAGTGTTTTGAAACATTCATATGGAGCTAATTCTCCCTGGAAAATAAATGGAGGCAATTGCTCACCTCCCCTTGAATATGCAGTAAGATAGTATAGCTTGGAGTATTGTATATGACTATTTTAATGTAATATTTGGGAGGGGGCGTGGATTTTTTATTGGTAGCAAAGTAAGCAAAAAGCTGTGGTAGGGCGCTAAAGACTAAGTAAAAATACAGTTGGTTAGCTTAATTGTCTTTCACAGAGAAATTACATGCCTTTGGTAGTATGATAGAACTGAAATATCACTACATAACATATACTTACTACTGTGAATCAGCCTCCTGACTGATCTACCGCGAATGAATAGGCACCAAGTTTATACTTAGAAACCATTCACTCACAGCTGCATATTCTGTAATCAGATACTTTGGAAGGAGGGGTGGTCAGTGCTCCCCCTTACATTATATGGAATCTTATCTTTTAATCAACCATGGCTGGGAAAGGATGTGAATTAAAAAAAATTCTTTCTAAGTATCAGGTAAGAAGCCCCGATTGTAGTCTCACAGATGGCTCTTTTCAGCTAAGTAATTAACTATAACTTGTTAGAAGTAGGTATTACATACAACACTTGACTAAACCCTAGTTAAAAGTAGAGGAACGTTTTTACAATTCCCCAAACCTGCGCCATTTGCTTTGAAGCGCTTTCCGAAGATGACTGTGTGAAACGGAGCCACTCCTAGTAGAGGTGATCTTCTAGTTTCCTTCCTCTGGTTCTCATGAGGTGGGAGGAAAGAGATCCCAGGCCAGATGCTCGTATGCTATAAACTGCCACCACCCTGCTAAGTCTCAGCCTCACCAGGCCAGTCTTTTTCACCTGACTAGCAGAACTAAATGAATTTTGTAATTATTACAAACATTTAATTAGACTGGAGTGTCCTGTTTCATAGATGGATTTAATTCTGAAGTGGAGATAATAATAAAAAAATCCTTGGAATAGATACAAGAAATCCCATGTGATTTTATGCCTTTGAAAGTCCTTTTCATAAGGCTATAAATCATAATGCCATCAAGGCAGCATGTATGGAAATTTATTGATTATTCAAGATCCTGATCTTGCAGGTTAGTAAGCAAGTTTAAAAGACAAAGCTGACTAAATACAGATGTCTACATCTGAACTACTCCCTTTCCACTGTCCTCATGGTGACAGAGGTATAGTTGAAGACAAAATTAAGATTCTTGATGAATAAGATTCATGTTATCCAAGAGTAGTTTTCTAAATTTAACTTAGAGGAATTGTTCCTTCAAAATATCTTTTTCCATCCATCAGATATAAAGGAATTCCAGAGTGTCTAGACATCTGCAGTATAATTATCTGCATCTGACCTAAAGTGAAATGTCCCTCATCATCAGTGACTTCAAGTTTTTGCCTGCAACCACAGTAGAAAAATAATTGGGAATCCATATAGGTGAAAATATCAAAACTACCTAAACTGTGATGTCGTTGATATGCCTTGTGATACTGTTTATATTTGCATTGCAAACTCAAAAGCTGCAAAATCAATTTGTGAAACGCTGCAACACTCTTTTTCCCTCAAGTGCTGTCACTGTCAACCAGCTAAAGACCCCTGTAGGAGGCAGCTGTGTCAAGTATTGTTTGCTTGGACATGACTTCTGTTTCTTCACCATCCCTCCCAAGAAATCAAAGTTATTTTCCAGGAAGCCTCCTTTAGAGCATGCCTTTTGTGAGGAGTCTCTGACTACATTAATGTTAGTATTGGGTTTGAATTTTTTAAATATGAAGTACCGAATACTCAGCTTTATTGCTTACCCTGCAAAATGCACTGGCCTGTTGCTGAAGGCGGTGTTGAAACCAAATCACAGATTTATGCTTTGATTTAGCGTGAATTGGAATCTGCTGGGTTCCATCCTTTAGCTCATAGGATCTTCATAATCCAAAAATACTGTCAGTCAATGACTCTGCATGTCTGGGACAGGATAATATGTTTCTACTGGTAAACTTCGCAAGGTTTGCAGTGATGTACGATTAGTTCTAGGAGGCAGCAGATATTTAAAACTCTTCTAAAGATGTTAGCAGTCACTGAGTTTTATTTGGTGCGAGGGTTGGAACTGAGAGCAGAATCTGGGTTTGGAAGATGAAAGCTGAAGATGTAATTTTATCACTAGGTCTGGCCAGATACTCATGTTTAGAAACTAGGAATGGTGCCTGAAAAAACAGATTAATAATGTAGAGTGTTCTGAGGGGTAGAGTTCACCTGGGGTGTAGTTAAGGCTATGCTTTGTCTTCATTTATTGTTCAGATCAGTCAGAGCTACAAATACTAGATATTTCTGAATTACTTTCGGAGAGAGGCTAGGGTGGGGCTTCAATTGGAGTTTCGGGTGTTATAGTTAAGTTTGAGGTCAGTGCTTGGCCTCTCCTTGAGGTGATGGACAGCTGGGTTGGACAATTAGGCCTTTAGTTGTAGAAGAAATATCGCTCTGGCCCAGGCTGTGAGCTGGTTTCACAAGAGAAAACTATTTTGGGCTTTTCTGCAGCCTGCAGCTAAGACATAGGTTATGGTTAGCAGGGCTTAATGGAAAATAGATATCTACATGGCAGTTTAGGGTTGGGACTGGTAGCCAGAGGGGAAGAGCTCATTCTTTTTTAAGCTGTGATAAGTATCTCGGGACTCTTAACTATGGCCAGACATCAGGTTAGCAGACAGAAGGGTCAGAAGATCGATGTTTAAAGGTACAATATAAAAGGCACTGTGGACTAAGATACAGGCTTGTGCCAGAGGGTAAGATTATTTTGTGCTTCTCTACAGCCTGCATAAAATTTTCAAAAAAACAATACATTTTAAGATTGGAAATAGGAGAGCCTGAAATACTAGTTTGACTATTTGGATTTTTAAAGTGTCATGTCTAGGAATCAGGCAAGAGTGGATTTTGTAAACTCGTAATCTAGTCGAGTTATACCAACTGGAGTTTGGATTTCTGAGTAGCAGACCCTCAGGAGTTTGGCTTAATCCAAGAACATAGAGACTCTGTTTAGGATGAAGTGCTATGCGAGAGGTGGAGAGTGGTCTTCATATTACTTCAGCTTCCTCTGGAAGGCTATATGCACATACAGAAATGGTGTATGTGGGGTGTACTTTATTTATTTTCTGTTTGGCTAAAGGGCTAATAAACTGCCTTGTGCTGGGGCTGGTAGAGTAGTTATCAGCAGGACCTGAAGACGTAAACTCACAGCTCTTACAATGAAACCATTGCTGGAAAATAAGAATAGTTTAGAGTTTGGTTTGATTTTTGTTTGTTTTTTCTCCCAGCTAGGCCTCTCTGTGTTAAGACTAAAGCCTAACTTTATAGATGGGAATAAAGTTAAAGCGTTAGTGTAAACCTATATACATTTAATATACGGGCCTAGTCTAAACTAAAGTTGGTCAATGAATCTTCTAAATCATTAAAATTTAGAATGAATAGTGGAGAGAAATTGTTTCCCCATCACTGTTGTCCAGTAGCCCCACACTGACTACACTTCTAATGCCAATTGTACCAAGAGACATAGCCCAGTAGCAGATGTATTTGTAAGAAGTTTGCTTCCTTTTGGTGCAAGTCCTCATCCTAATATGCTAGGCCTGACAAGATCCAAGTCCTTCATTTTCTGCTTTCTATAACTCAACCTTAACGATAAACATAACCACAACCCTAGCCACAGGCTTAATAACAGTAAGCAACTCATCTGAACAAGAAGAAAGATGACGCTTTCCTATTGGTAGCAGTTCAGTCCGCAGGCATTTCGGTATCTGTAAATCAAACTAGCTCTTTAGTTGAATCTTGGCTTAATTACATAGCCCAGAGCTGCATCTTCTCTTTAGTTCTCTCTTGAACTTAGAATAATAAAGAAACCTTTCTTGCATGCAGCCCCACATCCCATCCTCTGTCTTTTAACCATGCCATCAATAAACTCACATCTTCATCTCCTTTTTCCAACTTTCCTCTGCTCTCCAGTCTTAATCTTAGGTGTAAATACTTGTTCAAGAGACATAGAAATCAGTTACTGAGATGGACTTGCCATGACCAGCATTAAGCCAGTTCCTCTTTCAGTATGAATCTCCATCCCACTCCTCTGCATTGCAGATCCATGACAAAACTGTTCCTGCTCACAGTAATTGTAACTCCAAGGACTACCCTCACCTTTCTTCATGAGCATTCCAGAAGTCTGAAACTAAAGGGAAAACAAACAGAACCCAGCAGCTGTGCCAGGAAAACACAAAAACACACCAGATGAACTGCTTTCAGACCTCTGGGACATCCTTTTGTTTCAGTAAGAAGACAATGAGTTCCTGGGAGTCTTTATACCCTTGGCTGCTTTGCTGCTTTTGCTGCTGTTGCTCTCCTCATCAATCAGTCTTCACAAGCTCCTATGTGCTCTGCAAAACTGCTTTTTACGTCCAGTCAGAGGTTTTATCACATCTGCTATGGATAACTTACTCTCAACATTTCTTTTAACTTGCTACAGTCTCCAAACTGCCTCCATCCTGTTTATGTTCTTATTGAGCTAGGTTAAATACAAACAAGATCTTCCCTGTTACAAGGTCAGCTTTTTCTCAGGTCATAGCAGTTTTTCTCTTGTTTTGGGATGCACAATACTATCTGAGTAACAATGCCTCCCATTGCAACTTGTAATGCTGCTAAAACCTTCTTAGGAATCTCCAAGAACAGACCATCCTACAGACCTCAGTGTATTAGCAAGACAGAATTACAGACTCACATGTCTCCTTTGAGGGTGGAAGCGCACTTGGCTTACGCCAGAATGGGACCTTTCAGGTTTGTTTCATCTGAAAGGGGTCTATTTGCCTGCACCAAGGCTATGTGCAGTAGTGCATAGCCCAGTGGGAATGATTAGAGGATTGACTTTAAAAAGACATTATAGCTCTGATTTTAAAAGCTATTGTAAACTCACAAAAGTAATATCCTTAGACCTACTCCAGTAAGCCCTACCTGTACCAACATAAATATCAGACATTCTCTATCCTGATAATGCTTTAGGCCAGCAGGCAATATACCTACCTCCCCCACCTTCCAGAATATACATTTCAAACCTTCCCTAACACATTAGCAAGAAGGGAGCAGCAGCCTTCTCATTTCTCTTGTAAACAGCCAACAGTTTTCTTTTGCTTCTTGGCCCAACTGACTGTGTCACTGCTGTCCAGCCTCTGTTACCTCACGGCAACCCATAGGCAAATGAACCCTGCTCGTATCTGAGCTAAGCTGTAGTCCTCACACCTTGATCTTACTCTAGCCCTTGCAATTTTCAGATCTGGCTGAAAACTTTGTACCCTACTATCAGTAACCCCAAACCCTACTCAAAGTTAAACCTTCTACCTCATACACCATTCATATTGTTTCCTCCTTATCATAAATCAAACTCTTCTCTCACTGCTTTTCTAAATATAATGCTTAACCTAGTCCTAATCCCAGTGCAAGCAGAAATCCTGTTACTCTGAGTGTGATCTGGTGCTGACTTTATGCCAAATGACTGTGAATCTTTTTGGATCCTGCTGCTTGAGTTTTATTTTTTTTTGTCACAGTACACTGCAGCTCATTGTATTCAGCACCATTTATAGTCTCATTTGTTGCCAATTCTCTTATCACTGCTATTAAGCAAATAAAAAACACATGTTGTCTGGGCTAACAGTCATACTCTAGTCGTAGCAAGGACTGAAAGTTGGGATGTTATATCATTCAAGGCCAACAAAACCAGATTATGGATATGGAATTAGGTATCAAGGTAGGTCTGAAATGTTTGTCTTTAACGCTGTTTGTGGAAGTGTCTCTGGGCTGTGGGCAGCGCTGAGTGTATTGAAAAATTTGGATTTGGAGTTAGGTTGTTGTGGGCTGAAGAGACTGGTTTGCTGCTGGATCCCACAGAGTCTCTGTGTGTGTGTGGTCTAGAAAAGGTTGTCCCTGCAAAGATACTGCCCACACCAGCAGCCAGTGCTCCACTTTGAGTGGAGTTGATGTTTCTTTCTTTTGGTCTATCTCGAGGGGCAGTTTGGTCAGTGACCTCCTGCACCTGACCTACCCTGGAGCACTGGAGTGGGTCATTGGGACTGGTGGCAGTGGGCAATATATGGACTGAGCACCTGCTACAAATCCCACTGCGGTATTTTTATTTCAGAAACTTGTCTGAGAGCAGACAAGGTGAACACCTTCTTTGGGAGATGTGGCAGCCAAAACTTTAAATCACAAAGAAATAATATTTATGGTGTGGTGTTACCAGTGAAATGTAGGCTCTAACAGCCTTATTCCCACAAGGGCTGGAGAGAGTTAAGTTAAAAGGGCCTCCTCCATCATCCTTGTTAATTTAAACGAGCACCTGAAACATGCATACCATGCTGGCAGACCTGAGCCAGCATAACAGGTTCTGCTTAGACTTCCCAGAGCACCTTGTTTAACCTAAAAAACAACAGAACCTGAAATTTTCTTGAAATGGTAATTTTGCTGAGCTAAATGGCCTGCGGATAGATAGGAGTTCCTGTGAAAAACATGAAGCACCGTTTGCAATGATGGAGGTCCTTAAAAATGATCCCCATCTCTTCTGGGATTTGTATAAGAAAAAAAATATGCAAGCATATTAACATGATACCTTTAAAGACTGAATGTAGGTCTTGTTGAAACATGTCGTATTGGCAAGCCTAGAAAATGAATTCACCAGTTATGTAGGGCTAGCAGCAATTTATTTACCACAATTTACAAGGCAGGCCTGTGTGAAGGCTGAATTCATCGTGGTGGGCCTAAAGGGAGACTGCATACATCTCGCAAGCAGTTGGATTTTTCTGAGCAATGACAAAATCTAGACTTTAAAAGGCAACTTCCGCTCTTTTATTTTGTTTTTTAATATTTGTATTTCCAAATCTCTCAGCTGCTGGTGAAGAGAAGGTAGAAGGGCTGGGCCGTGTGGCTGGGTTTCAGTGTCTCTCAGCCTGAGACATTACATACAGTGTCTAATCCCGTAAGCCATAAAATCTCACGTGAATAGTGCCATTGATGAAGCTTGCAGGTAAGGGCTGCTTGTGTGAATGACTGCTTGAAGGACCTAGCCCTCTGATTTCAGCCCATAGGAAACTTTCCTAGCTGTGTTTTGTGTAAAAACACCTAAAAATCAATCCTAATGACATTCCTGGCAGACCCGCCGCTGTGGTGTAGAAGGTATCGCTGATATTTAGCTGACTGCTATGATCGTGAAAAACGATGCATGGATTAAGGCCCTGGCTAGGCTCCCGGTGGAGCCAATCGGTTGCACAGGGAACAGAAGTCACTCCTAAACGTTGGCAAGGCTGAACTCTGGGACCTGGGATATAAGACAGAGACAATCCCCCAAAGCACTGTAAAACAAAGTGAAGCTGACCTTCTAGTCTTAGCTTTACGCGGAGAGAAGGTGGGAGGCAGGGAAGGGGGAAAGACTGTAGTTAATAAACTTGTGTTAATGATGTGAGTCATTCCTCCGGTGTCTGCAATGAAGTAGTTAATTCATCTGCCAGGAATAAATTAACGCTGTAACTGCTTTGCCAGTCTGATTACCTTGCACGCTGAAAGGAAATGAAGGCTTGTTGTTCCTTAATAGCTTTCTCTTCAATGAACTGCTTCAAACATTTGTACTAAAAATAATGTAGATGAGGCATGCGTGGAGCATGTTTTGCTCTAAGTAGCAGGTCTTATTCATTCTTACGGAAATTGAAGGGAGGAAAGTTTTATGCCTTAAGCTAAACAGATAGATTAGATATATGTGACAGACAACTGTCTCGGGGTAAGATACTCTGAGAAAGAGTTTTCTTCCTTGCCAAGACTGCTTAGTTCTAGACAAGAAAGATGTCATTCTCCTAAATGTTTTACATGAATGTGAACTATTGATAAGTCAAGCCAACAGATATAAAGGCTTTTTTTTTTTTTTTAATTATTCAATAAACTCTCCTGTGCAATGTATAAGCAGAGAGGTAATTCACTTCATATAACGATTGGAACTCCTATTCCAAAACAACACTAATTTTTTTTTTTTTTTTTTTCATTAAACACTTTTTGCACCTAAGGAAAAGAATGTGAAAGGCAATATATTCCTAGGAAAGTGAATTTGAAAGTTCCAGATAAATTAAGACTTGAATTGTGTATCAGTTTGCTCTCCTCTGGAAGTTGCAAATGATGCCACAGATGTGGTTGTGGACTCTAGCTGTGGAATGTGTCACTGGAAATAACACATGCAACTTGATTTGAGGAAAGTCAACAGTTAGTTGTTTATCACACAATAGCCTTATGCCTGTAGGAATCTCTAGGCAGAATTAGACACTTTAGTATCATTATAAAGACCTAGAGACGATGATAAACATCTCTGCAGGCAAGTCTTGTGGGATTTAGTTTTTTAGGTTGAAAATCTCACAGGATGAAAATGTCACTGAACTCAAATGTTACCATGTATGTAAAGGAGAGATGTGCTTATGGGGAGACCCGAGAAAAAAGAACCAAGACATGCACACTGGGAATATTTGTACCTGCAGCTCCTCCCAAAAAATCAGTATTTACTGTGAACAGGCTTTCAGAGACTGTCTACTGTGACAGTTGGTTGGATTAAGTGCCAATTATTCATTACTTAGTCAATGAAATGTCTGACAGCGTGTCAGTTTCTTAGTAATTGTAGGCTGGTGAGGGGGAAAAAAATCAATAGAACACCTACTCAGAAGAATTTATTGATTTTTGTCAAAATTAAAACATTATGTGAAGATGGCTCTGATTCTGTGGAATCCATAAATAGGTATCTTCTCCCAGGACCACTGTGCTTAATGAAAGGGATTGTTGCTGCTCTCTAGGTGGTCCCCTGGCCAAGCGCTCCCTGATGCCTGTTTGGCAAAATCAGTCCTGGCAAATCTAATGCGTGGATGGGAGACAATGGCCTTGACTGTTTAAATTTGTTTTAAATGAATGAAGGAGGGTTCAAGTAGGAAAATGCTGGGAAAGAATAGGACACCCAGAAGCTTAAGTGTCTGTGACGTTTGGGTCTTCATGAACCAGCTTTGCTCTCTCTCCTGTTCTGACTCCAGATAAGTTTTTTTTTTCCTGGCTCCCCTGGCCAGGACTCGGTGGTAGGACTTGGATGGTTCCAAGCCCTGCAGATCTGGGATATCTGGAGAAGCAGACCTTCTTTGGTGGTATTTGGTGGATATAATGAATATTTGATACAATAGAAGAGTAGTTTCTAGTTCTGCAGGGGACAAAACAATTTTTAAGGCTCGAGTCTTCTGCACAGAGGAACTTCATCTGTTAAGATATCTCTGACTATTTAAAAATTAAAATGACATTTTTGACTGAAAATACATGAAAAGGCAGGCCCAGAAAGTGCCAAAGACTGAGATATAAAGGTGGTTGTGTGCAAAATAGGCATTCCAACTGGCTGACGTGGGATTGCAGGAAAATGAAAGGATGATGAAATGAGTTTGGAAACTCTTCAGGGAGAAATAATTTCAGCAGGCTTTTGCAGATCTTACAGGCATTTAGAATAGCATCTATCACTACTCTTTTTCCAATAAGAAGTAGTAGGGCAGTATTTCTGTATACCGTATATTTCTATATAGGTTCAGTATGCAGTGATCTTCTCAAAGCCTTAAGGAAGGTTTCTTTTCAGGCAAAGAATCAGATGGAAGCAACAGGAAACTAGTTTGCCACAAAATTGCAGGAAATACAGTTATGGTGCTTCTCTGAATTGTTTTCTTACTGAAGAGCCTATTTGAAATAAGGAACCTTCCTGTGTTACGACAGTAAGGCAATGAGTCTCCTGAACTGTGGTCATATAGGGTAGACATGCTGCTCAGGAAAGATGCCCAGTTTCTTTTACGCCTGTGAAGTGTATGGCTTCCGTATGAGGACTCCAGTATAGCGCAAACAAGGTATTTTGTAGATCTTAAACTTTCCTCAGAAAAGCAGTAAGGCCAGCAGAAGTTTTTTACTGGTGGCGCTAATTCAGAAGATTAGCTATTTAGATTATGGAATTCACATTTAACTGGTTGGAAAATGTGTGAGTTTTGGCATAAAGTTAGTTGAATCTTGTGAAGAGTTGCAGGAAGAACTATGTAACTGAATCTTTACTTCAGATTGTACTTTCAATCTGTGTTGAAAACCATTAGATGCTCTTAGCTCAGAAAATGCATTAGTCCATTAGTCTCAATGATTGTGTATTTTCAGTAAAATAGTTTAATATTAATATATAATATATGCATATCTAATAGTTCAATAATTTAATATCTTTTGTTTTCATTAAATCATATTTTCAGTCCCTGATTTATATTCCTCTTAAATAGATTTTTATATACTTTCTAAAATAATGTTTGTTGATTTGAATTCAGTTGGCCAGAAGAGAAAGGAATCAAAGGAAAAGTAAGGGCTTTTTTTGATGGAAAAGAAATTTGTGTGCTAAATATTTTATAAGAGAACCAAAATTGCCTGAGAAAGCTGAGTATGAAGACTTTGCTCTGAAGTTAGAATTGAAACAGAAACGTTCTTGCACGTTGGTTTTGTTTCTCTGTAAATCCTATATTGGTCAGATATGACCTGAAGTATCTTCTGTTGATTTTTGAATTTGCTAGGGGTTTTTTTTTAATCATGCCTACAAGATGGGAGGGGAGAAGAAGATGGGAGTAATAGAGAACTGAATTGTAGCTGAGTATGATTGATTATATCTGTATTTTTTTCTCTTTGTAATGTGTTTTTCTCTTAGAATAGTTTGTCTAATGTGCCAAGATGTCAGGAAGACATTCATATAGCATTTCTAGATCTTATTTTAAGCCTAGAGAAAGGATGAATAAATAAAATAAAATATGACTTAACTTTTTATATACCCTCTCAGCCACTGAGGACTCCCATACAACGTTAGATCTATATGTTCACATGTTATACTTCTGACTTTGTTGCTCTCTCTACTGTAGGAGTAGGTGTTCAGTAATTCAAACCATGTACAAATATTTGGAAGATTGCTCTGCAAGTACTGCACAATTCTACTCGTCTTTGGGGCTGTTATTTTCTCAAAAGACAGGAATAGTCACAAACTCCAGAGTGTCACAGGAGAACCACTGAACTGATTGGTTACTGTCACTGAAATCCAGGGTTTCTTAGTCAAAGATTTTATCTCTGAATGCAAGCAGGAATGAAGATATATCTCAATGCATGTGTGGTTTGTTTTATTTTTAAATCACTAGAATCTTAATATCTCTGGATAGCTACACCGGTGGCACATTTATGAGGTGGATTGCTAAATTTCAGATGCCAGAAAAATATTCTTTACTCAACTGCAGCTTCACACAAGTTAAAATGAACATATAGCCTTGAATGAGAGCAGAGACTGACATGTAGGTCTCTTATTAGGTGGGATATAGAAGCAAAAAGTCCAGGGAGAGCTTCTATGACTCCCTTGTGATGACCTCCAAGGGTTATCACTGTTGGCTGCTGGCAGAACTCTCATCAAGAGACTTTTGCCACTAAACCAGGGCAAGATGACGTTCTAAAGAATGTCATCCAGGTGTGTGCTGGGAGCTAAGAGATGTCTCCTCATCCTTCTTCGAAGAGGAAGTTGTCATCCAGCTAACAGAAAAGGATCTCCATAGGGTTTTCTGCAACAGCTCCCTTCCATCAGGAGAGACTGCGTGAGGACACCTTTGTATTTGCTCTAACATAAGAGCAAAGATGTGCATCAACTGATCAGTGCTCCTGGAGGAATGGGGCGAGTAAAACAAAAATTGAATGAAACTACAAGACAATGTTAGTAAAACTGGTCAAAACTCAGTAATCCATTATTACACAGTATCACAGTATCATAAGGTTGGAAAAGACCTTTGAGATCGAGTCCAGCCTATTACTGTCTATAATAGGGTAGCATTGCACTTAGCACACTTGTTAAAGCCAATGTGTCATACCGAAACTACCACTACCTTATAGAGAGAAATGTTCTTATAATAGAGAGTTCTACAGCCTTTCATAAGAAAGTTCAGTGCTGAAACTAGAAGAATTATACCAGAAATAAAATGCATAAGGCCATTGAAAATGCTTACATAAGCAGGAGTGGTTATTCAGTTATAAAAAGCCTTTAATTTAGTAGAATATCTGCTGTTGAGGAAAGGTTGGAGTTTATGTAAAGGTTGCTTTGGGATTTAAAATCTATTAAAAAGACTTGTGAATAATTCCTTGCAGTAAATGTTACTGACCTCAACTCATAAGGGCTGACGTACATTGGCTTAATGTTCTTAATAACAGGTCTTAAAATCTAGTTTCTTATATTTTCAGATGTCCATAATAAACTAAGACTTCATTTCTCAGGATCTGATAATTCAATACATGTTATAGAGTCTGCATGGCTCTTTGTAATGAAAGGTCATCTATGATTTTCCAGAAAAGCATTACAGCAATAACTAAAAAAATTCTGTAAAATTAATGATGCATTTTGAAAGACAGGAATAATCTGGAGTCTCACTTTCTCATGTCCTCTGAAAAATAGATTAGTTTTTCTTCTTTTGGCTTTTACTTTCTTATAGCATCATCCCCTCTTTGCTCACAAAATCAAGGTTGCTGTGCAAAATTGGGTGTAGGGTATTTGTGTGACAAGGACAGCAGCTGTTGCATTGCACAGAGAGAGCAAAGCAGCAGAACCTGGCTGGAGGGGCTCAGACATAACCTGGATGGAGGGCTGTCACTGCCAGCCAGGCTTTGAGTATGTGGCACTTCCTCTATAACACAGATGGAAGACAAACCTCATAGAAAAAGAGATTGTAGTGCTGACTGCCAATGTAATTGCCCTGCATGAGGAACAGTGCAGTACATGGAGATGCTCAGCACAGGGAGCACACGGAAAGTCCCTCATATGTGTAGAACGGGTCACAGATGAATGAAGAGGCTGTATTTCCAGCACAAAGGGGATGGGGTCAACCAAGCCTTGTACATGCAGCTGAACAAACGACAGATGTGTGTGACGGGAGGACTTGCAGAGTCCGTTAGGCTGAACTCGTCTCAGTGTGAGAAAATACTTCCTTGTACTGAGGGTGTGTGATCAGCCACTGCTTATCTTTAGGAGTATCCCTTGCTCTGCTTCTTTATGTTGTAAGTGAGAGTGGACCAAGTCAGCCTGCTAATCTGTAAGGCATGTAATATTTATGGGTTAAGAATCCATCTTCAGTGTGATCTGTTTCCTCAGAAGGCATTTGTCTTTAGTATGAGGAGCCCTAGCCTTTCAAAAAAGCCAAGAAAATCTGTCTTCTAAAGAAAAAACTATTAAGCTGTCAGTGAGCTTGACAGATATCACCCATGAAATTACAATATTAAACTCGGCATCATACCCATGAAATTACTATATTACACCATGCATTAAGTGTCATGCCTGTATCCCAGGGAAAGAAATCCTCTGTGAGGAGAACTTCTGAAAAATTAATTTTAGTGACTATGTAAATGCAATACGCTTTATTGCAAAAGTCACTTCAGCTTTTCACTAAGTATGTTGTGCTGGAGTGTGGTGGTATGCCAGTTCACTCAGGCATGGCATGGAAACTTCTGCGCAGAAGTCATAACAAGGCCCTCTGGAAGTGTTCATCTCGCAGCCTATAAACAGGTGAGGCCTTCAGCCCATAAAGAGTTACTACATTACTGACACGTTCTGAGCAGGGAGGGAAGTCATAAAATGAGGGTTTCACGGCTCGGTCATGGAACTGGAAAGAAAAAAGTGTTGCTTTCAGAGCTGGGGAGAAGAATTAACCAAGCCAGAGTTGACAAAAGATGTGAGGAGGAGATTGGCTTCAGAAGACCTGGAGCGGAGGCTCCGCAGACATTGTTCAAAGGCTTGGCCTTGAAGGCTGAAGAGCCTGGCTGGGCAAAGGTGAATGTCTGGGGAAAACAGGGAAGGATTCTACTTCTCTGGAAAGATTCTCTGACTTTCTGTCACAAACAGTGCCAGAAGGTTGGGTGCCCACTACTTGTTGAGACACCCAGTCCTTTGAATCTGATCAAACAACACCAAAATATGCTTTAAATTTTCATCTCCAAAAAATCTATAGACTATACAAAAGACTAGAACCTTTTGATTACGCTTAAATGCTTGAGCTTCTGGGATCTAGGAGTGATTTTGTTCTCATTTCCCATGGCTTAAATATTGACCAGAGCATATATGTGGTCTGCAGGGTGATTGTGAAACAAAACCAGTTTGAAATATTAGTGATATGCCATTGGTTTGGTTGGTCTCCATGGGTTATGACCATGAGTAGAATTGTAGTGTTTCCCCAATGAGTCCGCTCCAACCTGTGTTGGAAGAAATGCTCTGCATTGCATTCCTGAGTGGAGGAATGACTTTGCATGTATCAGTTCAAGTGGATGGACATCAGGCTTATCAGCACATGTAGAAAATACTTCTTTATGACTGATACGGTACTGTCAGACATAAGAGAGCAGGAAAACGGAGCAGAGTAGAAAAAATAATTGTAAATTTGCTTCTACAAACAAAACTCAATAGGCTTTTAGAGAGAACAGTAAAAATTAGTGATGTAAAAGAAACAAACAGCCAACATATTCTGCAGCCATTCAGATAAATATCTTGAGTATGACAGCAAATTCAATAACGTTTTCTATCCATTTCTGAAGCTGCCTAGACTTTTAGACTAAGAGCTTCATTTAATGTGAATAACGTGACATGATCCACTTTCAGTTTAGAAAACAATTAAAGACTGTGGCCACTGATGCCTCAAAACCCTGGAAATATCCAAAAGTTTCCAACTTTTCTTTTTGGGTAGGTAGAAAAGAATAGTGTGCTCTTTAAATTAATGTTTTCAAGACCTCAGTGGAACTGTGTTATGAATATCCAAAAATGTAAAAATAGATCATACTAATAGATTGTTTGGACTTCACTGATGTACCTATGCTTGCAGTTGCTGCAGCTAATGTTACTGTTTAGAAAATGCCTTTTTGTCTGCAAATCAGTAGATAATGAGACAATAGTTGCTTCCAGCTACGTTTCTAGCTTGTAGACGGCTTCAGTCAGGGGACAAACAAACCCCTGAAGTTGATAGGGTCTACAGAAAAGCAATCAAAAGGTTTTGCCATAAGAGAAAAATTGGGAATCATTCTGTCAGCTCTCGAAACATGGAAATGTTGAGGCACATCCTAATGAGATTCTTACCTCTAACTTGCAGTGAACAGGATCTTAAAATACTTTACAGCTCCTCTTAGTTATTTCTGCACATTAAGTAAATCTACAATAATTAAACTTTGTTTATTGAGGGCGATGAAGAGACTCCTTCAGTAATTGCATAACGCTTCCCTTTGAGAACATACAAAATGGTTTATGGTAGCTTTAAAATCAAAGAAGTCACATCTTCACTGTGATACATTAGAAGAACTGCTGTAAATATATTAGATCATTAAAGGACTAATGCTAAATATTTGGGGTATAAGTATATCCATAAAAAACCCACAGTAAGACAGAAACACATTTTATGTGGCAGTCTGTACTAGCTCTGAAATACTGGACTCCTTTCTGATTTCAGAAAACAATTGTCTTAGTTTAATTTAACCACTTTGTCCAGAAAAGCACTGTAGAGATCAGGCAATTTACTGCTTATTAGAGCTTACAGACTTGACAGAAGGTTGGACACTCTGTTGGTGTGAGGGTTATTATGTACTTAGGGATATAATGTACTGGGAGACTGAGGAGCATGTGTTTACATGCTGTGGGGGTATTGATTTCGGAAATGGTATCGTTTTCCATCTATCTTTAAAAGCTCATTTTCTTGGTTACTTGCTAAAGTCTATAAATACTGTATTCAAATCTACTCCTGATGTAATAGCTGAAGGACTATTTTCTTTGGGTTAAGTGACTTGGACATACTGTGGAAAACTGATAAATAACGATTGTACTGAGGATAACTTTGAGCTAATTTATTGCATGTATAGGGAATGGATTTTTTAAATCTAAAATGTATAAGTGTTAATTCAAGTAATAGATAATTGTATTTTAGGGCAAAAAAGTGCACTTGCCAGAAAAATACCCGATATGTTGAGAAACATTTTCCTAAAATCCCTATAAATTAAGCCCTGTCAACAAGAAAATCTTCTGCAAAGGGAATGAATAGCTCATTCTGTTTGAGGGTGGATATGGCAAGAAAGATGTCTTACAGCAAGGTTAGGCAATGGGAAAAATTTTCCAGTGGTAAAACTAGTGAAGTAGTGGAGCAGATTGCCTGACAAGCCCACTGAATTTTCTAGACTTCCAGTCGTGTAGAGCAGATTAGACAAGTATCAGGAATTAAATGCATATACTGGGTTTAACTCTGGAGGAGAGGTAGGAAATTATTTCTTGGGATCATTTTAGATGTGTTCTCTTTTTTGTCCTTTCCCTCCCCATTAGTTTTGTCTTTAGTCCTTTTCAAAAGAATAAATGAGCTTTCATACACATGGCTGAAAAATCGGTGCCACCAATAGCCCTGAGGTTTCTGTATCACTAGTAGTGAGTCAGCTATTAAACCATAGGTCAAGGCATCTCACAGAGCCAGTACTTGTCGAGACGTTTTTTTTGTGGATGTGCTTTCCTCTCACTCTCAGACTGAGCATGGAAATCCCCTAATGTGGGCTTTCCTTTGCAGCCTGACTGTGGAGTCAAAGTTACTCTAACTCCTGAGTAACTCTCTGGAGATAATACTGGCTTATTCCCAGCAAAAGGAGATTCATAAAACCAACCTTTAATGGCCATCTGGATTAGAGATGGGCCAGACTAACCAAGATTAATTCAGCTACCTGTTTAAATATCAACTGAAATATGAGTTCCAATACAAAAAACCCCTGAGACTGTGCATGTAGCTCTTTTTATTTAATAAGAAAATCAAGTATGATCACCTTCAAAATAGCTTCCTTCTGAGGTAACACACAGCTGCATAGGATGCTGCCAACATTCAAAGCAATTCCTCAGATCATTTTCTGAAAGGTTGTTGAGGCTCTGCGGTTTTATACTTTTACATCTACTGAGAAAAATTGGGTTCCTTTTGAGGACAGACTTGATCTTTGGGATCTCTTCACTGTAAGCCTAAGTCAATAATTGAGAAGTTTCCATCAGGGATTTCTTCAGTTTCAAAAGAAACTTAATGTTAACTTGCTGTTAACTTGTTAATGTTCACTCTTCCACACGAGCATTTTCTGACCAGGGGGTAAGAAAATGTCTATATTTGAACATATGTCCACTCGTATTGAGTGAAGTCATTGAGTTGAGCATTGTCTCGCTGCGATAGGTTAGAAGACATTCCATTCGTCTTTCCCACTCTTGGTTCCTGAACTGTAAGGTTAGTCTCAGGTTTTTTTGTGTTGGACCTCGTATGTATATCATAGTTACATGGAATTTGATGGACCCTTCTTAAAGCAACTTGTCTTCATGTGATTTTCATTTCAAGCAGGTAAGAGCTCAAGGCTGACAGTCAATGTCTCATCTTGAGATTTCCACTGTCTTTTGCAAGATATCATTCTTAGAGTCATCGCCTTCCTCTTCAGAATCAGGTTTTAATTTGCTTCTCTTTTTCAAAGACTATGTAGAAAAAGATGGGGTAACTAGGGGAAGAACATCATTCTTAAAATACATTCTAAAGCATTTTAATGTTATTCATTAGTAAGAGGTCCTGTGCTTCACCCACACTTTGCCAGATGACATCTAGCTTTACTGACAGTATTCTATCAACTTTATCTTTTGATTTGCTGGGCATTTCTGATTTTGAATTTATGCTGAGTGGCCTATAATTTTCTCAGGTCATACCTAGTAGTCACTTCCGGCAACCAGGTAGTTCATCTGTTTTCTATGTGTTTTCTAAATGTTTAGAGATTACCTTGTACTTTTTTAAACAATGATAGTCTGATGTTTCTTGGACATTGTTTCAGTGCTTGGTGCAACTTATGTTCTGTTTAACCAGTGGCAACTAAAGATTGTCTTTGGGAATTAACTTCAAGTATGAAGGAACAATAAAAATACGTATAAAAATGGCTAGCTTGCAAAACCAGAAAATGATCTCTTTGAAAACGCCAGAATAAGTGAGAATGAATGAAAGTTTACTGGTTGATTTATAAATGGGGAAACAAAAGTTCATTTATAATGGCTTATTTAATCTCTAACTGAATGTAGACAGTGAATTTCTTATGAGAGCAAGTATGCATGTTAATATAAAAGTTATAAATGTAGTACCTATGTTTAGGGATTTGTTGGTCATCCAGTCTGTCTTTTCTAACCAGTGGCTCAAAACCAATAACAAAATAATCATGTTTTACAATGTTACTGGTGTAGGACTTTTAAGACTGGCAGGGGAGTGCTTACAGAGATAAAGGAAGTTGCTTTTTGCCTTCAGACTGGCTGCAGGCTGTAGTGTTGTTAACACAAGGACTTCAGCAGCTGCTGCCAGTGTGGTCTTAATGGGAAGCTATGCTGAAGCAGATATTCAATCCAGTTTGGATTTATGTTCTATTTTCTCTCCTTCCTGGCCACTCATACTGCAATCTGACACTGTATCTGAGGGGATAAACTGTCTAAAGGACTCACGATGCATATAGGGATCAATCAGACAAAATACAGGATGCAGAAACAATTCACTAAAAATTATTTATTTGAACAATAGCCGCATCACGCCTTTCCCCATCTTATAGGTAACCATAAATCTATAAATATGAAACTATCCTTTCCTTTTTGGGTTTTGCCAAGAAGTTACACAAGACTTCCTGATCAGCATTTTTTCTCAATGCTTTTCGCAAAGCTTGGTGTTATAACTCATCTTTATTTAAGCCTGGAATAGTGCCAGAAGAATTGTACCTTGGTCATTTCAAGAGGCAATGTCGGACTCGGACTCTTGCTCAGCACGAAAGAAAAACTTCTAGAAAAAATTATTTGCAGGAACTGGATAGTTCCTTTAACTGCAGCCCTTGCACTGGAAAGTATGGAGCCTGCTTGCTCCTGGTGCCTCCAGGAGGGCACACCATCCCGAAGGTGAAGGGAGGAGGTGGAGCTGATACGGCATTCTCTCCCTCAGCTTTAACCCAGGGTGTTGGCTGGCCTTCAAGGGAAGGAATAAGAGGCATTACTGAAGCAGATAGTAAAGCCTATCTTCTGCTCCGCTCTTCTACACCTCCTGAAGGTATACCTGCATCCTTTGATATCCTTAAAAATCAAAGGGAGCTGCTCAAAAGTCTGCCTAGGACTTTCTAAAATACTCATCAGCAGTTCTTGCAGGTCAGACAAGATTGAGAGCTGGGCGTGCTCCTGGTTTCATCATTTTTTGATCAATACAATTGCATCAGAGGCTGCTGGTGCTCAGTGGTAGGGAGCTGGGTGCAGTAGAGCGCGCACTCATGCATCTAAATGAGCTGTGTGACCAGAATACAACAGCGTGGTCTGTTTGGGATACACAAACCCTTAGAAACAACAACTAACGGTGTTGAAAAGGATCTAATTATTGAGAAGTACAAGCCAAACACCTCCGCAGTTTTTTGGAGGTTATTTTTTCAAACCTTTATATTTTGAGTGATGCTTAGGCACGATACAAGTGGGCAGGGTGTGAAAAGAACAAACAGTTCAATGTCAAGAGCAAATCATGTGGCTGCAAGTCAGCCTGCCTCCTCACCACGCTGTAAACCTGCAGCCAGGTTATGGCTGGAAATTCCCGCTTGGAACATTAAATTGGAAGCTGTTTTGTGCTGAAAACAGCGGGAAGGTGGGGGAAGATGGTCATCCACTACAGCAGGGAAACTTCTATTTTTCTCAAGAGGGTTTCAATAAGGAAGAAAATCAGATTTTTGGGATGAAGTTGAAGCAGCAAAAGTACCTCAAAACTTCACTGCAGTCCATTGAAAACATTGAGTTGGAGCCAGCCATTGACTGAGCTGCTCTGCCATGCTGCCTGTCTTCAGGCTGCCTCCTGCAGCAGCTGCTCTCGCATCTGGGCACCCTGATCCTGCTGGCTGTGCCTGCTGCCCCACTGCCTCCAGGCACCTGCTGGCATGCAGAGGATGGCTGCAGCAGCACTTAGACAAAATCTGTGGGAACTTGCTGCCAAAGCCAAATGCACACAGACACATGCCAGTAGAAGGAAGCCAAAAAGGCCTGGGGAGGTGTGTTTTCTGCAGAAATACTCTCAGCCTTCCTGCTTATTTTTGGCAAAGATCTTCCCAATGCCCACTTTAGCAAAGAATTGATGATACATAGCAGCCCCTTCTCAACGTTATACTGTTCTCACAGCAGCAGGACTCGCTTCTGCTTTCTCTCCCTGTTTAACAGTTAATGATCTGGAAAAAGAAATGAGGAGTAAGGTGACATTGGCAGTGCTGCTGTTCCCAGGGGAGACAGGCCCTCTGAGGGAGCTTGTGTCCTGTCTGGATGTCAGTGTTCATTCGTGCCACATGATGCTTGTGCTGTGGGGGCACATCTCTCCCTAGGGCTGTCTAACCCAAGGTCTGCACTGGCCCCACAGCAATGTAGCAGCTTGTCTGAGGCAGCTAAAGGATGGCGGGGTGTTGGCACAACCCAACTGGTAGGGCATGGACTGGACATCCTGGGCAAAAGGGTTTACAGCCAGAGAAGATGGCAGAGAGACCTCTACAAATGGGTAGGAAATTGGTGGTGGCAAATGTGAGGAGGGATGCAAAGCGAGCTTGAACTATGCATGTTGCAAATGTAAGCCTGTAAGAGCAGCCACAACAAGAGGTCAGCATTGCCCCAGGTGGCTCTGAAACAGGGTTGATGCCTTTGTATCAGCTGTGGCTGAACTTCTCTTCCAGAAAGGTGATCCGTTTACCGTAATGGACTGGCTAAACCACAATGCACTGTTAGGAGCTCTAGTAAGCCAGTATTGCGTGCTCAGAGAAAACAAAGGCTACTAAGATACCATGGTTTTGTCTGAGCAGGGACTGAAAACAGTCCAGCCAGTGCGGCTGGCAGCACCATGGGTGTTTGAGCCAGCCAATTTAGTGGAAGTGGTGACAACAGTAGTGTGTATACGTTCCTCCTTGCCTGTGGATCACAAATACCCTTTTTGTTGCTGCAAGTAGTTTAAATGAAAGTCAAAATGTTTTCCTGTAGGGATAGCAACAGCTAATAGTTATATCCCCTGATGAATCCATGCGTGTGTGTGTGATGCATCACCTGGTTATGTGTATGTGGGAATCACATTGCAAGGAAGGGGCTGGTACCCTAGGGCCCTGTGGGGGTCTTTGCCCTTCAGCAGGGCTTTAAGTGCAGGGCTTGTCCAGGAGCCCCTTGGAAGGAAGCTGCAGCCCAAAGAGAGCTTAGTCTTGGCTTTTTTGCCTTCATAAGAAACAACAGTAACAGCAGCAAGAAATAAAGGAGGTTGCTGATTTTTGGAGCTGATTTTGGTGGTGGGCACCTCTGCACATTTCCAGCCTTTGCTGCACGAGTTTTTGCATTTTTCGCCTTGTAGAGCAGCTTGTTCTCTATGGAGTTATGGCATCCCACAAACAGCACGTGTGCGTGTGGTGGCCTGGACTTGATGCACAAGACAAGTAGATTTTGAAAGTTGAAATAGTAGAGGCTGGTAACAGGGACCGCAGCCCTTGTGTGGGATGCAGGCAGAGGTAGCTCTCCCATGAAAATGGCTTCTTTCTACCACTGGTACAGTGGCAAGTGTGGCAGGGCTTGTGTGGAGGACCGCAAGAAAGAAGCAAATGGTGGCTGTCAAACTTGCAGCAGCAGCTAATAATTACCAACAAAGTGCTAATTCAAATGAAATTACGGTACACTTGATATATTTGCTTGGTGAATTTGCTATCCCCCTTCACTGAAGGTCAAATCTGCTTCAGTACCTGCAGGAAGAGTTGACAGAATCATGGTGGGTCTTGCAGTGAAACCCAAACCTGGACAGATCCTGGGAGGCAAGAGGGAAGTCTTACAGTGCAGTAACAGAGGTTCAAGACAGAATGAATGTCAAAATTTCAAATCAGGAGCCAAAACTTGAGGTTCTAAATCAGAGTTTTATCATGTAAAAAGGGATCTGAATTTTAAGGTAATGTTGAACAGCTAGTAGTTCTGAATGATTTTATTTGATTATTCATTTCTCACTTTTCTGTATCTATGCTGTCACTTTAAAGCAGCTGCCGTTGTTTCCAAAAAGTAGCCTGTTTCCATTATATCTCTTATTGCTGAGACTGGGTTGGGGAGGTAGTTCTGGGAACTGCAGAATTTCTGCTTTGAAAACCATTGCCAGATCAGGCTTGAATTTATTGGTCATTCTGGACTTCCGGCACATGCATTTTCAGAGAGAGAACTTACGTGTGTTTGTGAAATACAAACAGCCAGCTGCAGGTATAAAATTGACAACACATCACGGCTGACAGATCAAGGATGTCAGCAATATGGCAGGGTGATGGCAGCAAGGATCTTTACCTCCTGCCATAATCACAGATGTAATATTGTGAGTCTTCAGTTTATAGCAAGGACAGAATCAGAGGTGGCAAGGAAGCATATTTCAGGTTTATGCTCTCAAAAATATTTCAAGTATATTTATTTTTTTTTCAGTTGAGTGAATTTCTGGAAGATTAAAGGCTCTCTTCCCTGAATCCAAGTAAATGTAAGCATTCATTTAAGAATAAATAAACATTAATCTCTTTAGTCATTGTCACTTCAAAACTCATAGTGACAGTGCTGCTTGGAGGTGAATGATGTATTTTGTTGGCTTTTAAGTCACACAGCAGAGAAGGTGAAGCTCTTTCTACTCAGATTCTTGATGGTACACTGCAAAATAATATGATAATTACATCACATTGAGTGCATATTCACAAAGTCAGCAGCTCAATTTTGCTTAGCTTGCAGCATGCCGTGGATGTTTAGGGACGCTTTTCCATTCGCCAGTGGGATGGGATGTTTTACACGTCAATGTGGCTTTGAGACCTTAGTCTGGAGATAATCAGAAGAATCTGCCATGGTATTTTCAGTTAAACCTTTTCCCTTTGATCCTTCAGCCAAATCAGATGTGTACGCTCTCAATAGTTATATTTCTGTTTTGGTGTCAGTCTCTTTTATTTTCAGTTTGTTTCTGTGAAAAACAGTTCTACTACATTTTTTCAGAGGGACAATCAAAAAATGCAGGTCCCCAGGCTTCAGAAGCACAAAAATGTTGTTCGTTCAGGTGCTTCACTTTGGAAAGATGAAACCATAGCAATTCAGACTTCTCAGTTTCCCTCTGTCCCATCATGTGAGACATCTTAGGTCAGGTTATTTGATCTGGAAGGGCAAAACGCTTACACAACTGATCACGTGCAGGAGAATGCGATGAGGTCTTCCCTGAGCACAAGGGCATACGGGCTGGTATGTCTGCACCCCTGCGCCCCCAGGGAAGGACCTGGGGCTCAGAGGTTAGCAGTGCTGGAATGGAGCCCTGTCTGCACCCAGCACACACAGCTCCAGAGCAAAGGGAAGCTGTGGCACATGGCACAGCACTACTGCCAGGGGTACTGGCAGAACTGGAAGGGAAATGCAGAGTTGTAGCCATCAGGCAGGTCTGGTGTCTGAACACCGAGCTGAGCAGGCCGTGATCCCAGCTCAGGAACAGCAACTGTGGGGGATTTCAAGAAATGGCTGTATATTTACTACTAGTGCCAGCAGGGTTCCTCACTTATGCAGTCCCCAGTAACTTTGGTGAAGGATGTGGACAGGGCAGGCTGGTCAGAGCAGCTCTTTGGAATCTGTTAAAAGCTTTAGAAAAGAAATTGCCCTGACTGTGGGCTGGCCATGGATGAGGCAGGCTCCAACAGTTGCTTAAAATGCAGCTCTAAAATCCAAGAACTTGCTCTAGTTTTTTTGCAAATGAGTGTTTTTTAGACAAAACTCATTTTTAAATAAAAGTGTGACTTAATAAAGTTCTATGATAAGGTCATACTACTATTGCATAGAGGAAATATATGAGGAGAAATTGGGTTATATGTGTTTGTAGCTAAAGAATTAGATGTGCTTATAGCCAAAGGAATATATGATTACATACACTCACCTCCTGTCTGGATGTTCTGTAGACTGTTGCCAAGTGTCAGTTCACTCCAAAGTCTGTATTCAAGGTTGCACGAAGCAGCATCTCGAGCCTTGGGTTTCATAAAATAATTTTAATGCAAGGATACAGCAGCATGGTCAACTCTGTGGAAAGGGACTGACATGAACCAAGAAATCCCTGGGTAATTATACCCTTAGATGCAATTTACCATCCCTTCTCATGCAATGATTCGGTCCTGTAGTAATTTTTGGATCTGGAGTCTTCTCATTCCTTGCTGAATTCTTTCATTGTCTTTCAGACAGTTTGTTTTCTTCTCTCGATGCAGCTGGTATTGATGATCTGTATCCTTGAGGCCTCTATATGTTCCTGTTTTCGTTGATTCTGGAGGCCATTTTTTGACTAGACAGTTCATATGCGCTGGTAAAGTTCTGAACTTTACATTCCCAGCTGGTGGCCTAGTGCTTAAGAGCAGGTCTCACTACTTCTGCTGAGAAAGCTAAGCAAAGAGCATACTAAATCATGCTAAGTTTCTAGAATCTTATTTAAGCTAACACTATACTGAGTCACACAATATTATAACTCTATTTATTCTAATTAGAACGTTTCTTATTTAGACTAAACAACTAATCTCTATTAAAGAAGAGAATTGCCTGGTTGACAGACCAGCTGCCATCCAGGGAGGATTCACATGGAGCTCACCAATGATCTATTGTTGGTAAAAGATCTCATAATTTTGAGGAGCGCCCCTGAGAGGTGTCCTAGTGCAAGGGGAGATCATTGCCATGCAGCCACACTGCAGGGCAAGGTTAAAGAAGGCTCACTTAGGCTGTCATATTTATGGGGTAAACAAATGGCTGATGTGTAGCCAAATTGCATATGAGGATCCTTATTGGTATTCACTGCGTGGCTGGGTTATGGGCAGGCCTTTTATCTCCTCTGGAGCCTGAACCAAACTGCTGCTGGTTTGGTAAAAGGAGTGGCAGGGAAACACATCCATCACATAGTTTCACCTTTCATGTTTTCTAGGATATGCCTACGGATCATGTCTTATTCTGTTATAGCCTGTCAGGGTAGATAAAGAGGTACAAGACCATTAATGGGGGTATAGTATAAAACATGCGAAGTTTGCCAAGGAAAGTAATAGCTCTTGTTAGAGCAACCAATGCACTGGAAAAAAGCAGAGAAGATTTCAGGTACTTAAGCCTTTTTGCAGATTGCTTATTCCTTACACAACCAAGGATGCAGGCATGGCTACTACAACACTGTGTAGGTGCTCTGTAAGACGTAGCTGTACCACGCAGAAAAAGAAATACACAGAAACTTGTGTACAACAGGCAACAAGCCCTGCACAAGATAGCTGGTGTGATTTATTTTTTAAAACAATATAGCAAAAACAACTGAGCCGTTTCCATCTCAGTTTAGCTGTAAATCAGGCTTTAAAACCATTAGGTTCTTTCTGCCACGTATTACTACCGCATGACTTGGAGAACCTGGACTTGTTTGCAATGTCCACTCCTGCATAGTATAGAAAAGCACAAGCTTTTTCACTGGAATGTAAAGATGATAATTTCTGTTGCTGGCAGGCCACTTTGTACGAGGCAAGTGCACCCAGATGCTTGGTCACAAGCAGAATCTTAAAGTTGATTCAAGTCTCCAGCCTGCTGTGACACGAGGTCAGGGCAGGCTGGAAATTCCAAGCAGCCACTCTGAAAATGGATGAGTTCCTGCATGGTTGTGAATGATACATTTGTACATTTGCTTTCCTGATGCTTCTTCTACATTTAGTGTTTCATGTCGTGTCTGGGTTTCGTGCTATCTCAGAGGCCGATGTTGCAAAGGATGAACCTGGAGGGTTTTGACCACTGGATAGAAAGCAGCTGGCATATAGATAGGAATACTTTTTCTCAATGTTTTTGGTAGCACAATCAGTAATGAAACATCTGAAAAATTAATTATCCAAATGGTTGTCTGTAACATGGTGACCAATCTACCCATTGAAATGTGTGAGGCAATTCACACTTTCCAAACACCATTGATTTAGTCTGGCTGCTAACTTTGGGAATTAACAGCGTAGCCATTTGCACTTGTTTCATGTTTTCATAGCCATAGATCTGGAGATATAGATTCCCAAACCAAAAGAAAGCCATTAAATTATGGAGGACTGGGGGATCCTGACCTCCATGGAGTACTGATGAAAGAGTATAAAATCCTGGGTGCCATTCAGCCACGCTTGTTAATGCAGCCTGTACCTTTGTTCTTGGAGGCTATTTTTTTAGTCTCTTTTTGTTATTTATTTCTTTTCCTTTCTTCCAACAGACTTGCAAGGAAATCTTTTAGACCTACAATACCCTTGCAGGGGTATTTGCTTTGAATTGAATCAAGTTTGTCTAGGCATTTGAAATAATGAGGAAGTAATTGAATGTGAATTTTATATTGGGCTAAGCAAACTGAGTAAGAAGTGGTTACAGAGAATGCAATAAACATCTCCTAAGCAAGAAAATGCTTCAGATGTGGGAAGAAAAAAGACCTGGCTTTTAAAGTGGTTGTATAGGCAGTAGTTCATTTAGGAGACTGAACTGAAAAGTTGCTTATTTGATCTCCCAAGACGGTGTAAGATCTCTCAGCACAAAATGCTGAGCCATTAGGAGATCTGGATTAGGAAGGAATAATTTCTGTTCTGAGAGTAAAGGAATACTTCAGCTGAGATTTTTATTCTACAAAGACATATAAAGGGCTAGCAGCAGAACACTGAGTTACTATATTGGCAAGATGACAAGATTTGAAAGTGGCAAATATTAAATAAATAAATAGAAGTGCAATTACTTTGCATATATTACTTTTTTTTTTTCTTTCACTATTTTCCTCACTTTCATTATTAGCTAAGTATTAATTACACTACCATTAATATTACAATCTGCAAGAATAATTGGTCTTATTTTAAAGCATTTCCTGTAAAAGGACCATTTTACAAGATGTTGACAGGAGATTGCAAAAGCCATTCTCATTCGGCACCTAATACAGCTCTGGTAAGACGTGACACTGATTTCAAGAATGGGCTTCTACAATTTTTATTATTTGTGCACGATAGCACGGAATTTTTTATACTAAAAATCAAATGACAGGACTATATCATAAATGCCTAAATGTACATGCAGTAAAACATCTTCAACCTTTAACTGGCCTCTGTTTTTAATGCCACGTTTCCTATAAAACAATGAAAGCTAAGAGCAAGGATAAGGATACACATGAAGAATGACTTTTGCTTAAAAGGCTTATTGCAGCCTATCCTCCTCTAAGGCTCTGAACTACTCACAGGGCAATGTTTTTGGAGTTGTTTAAGTGGGTAGGAAGAGGCAAAGAAACACATGGTCGAGTATTAACTAGAGTAAAGATGTACACCACTTGTGCACACTGAAGAAGGGCTGCAGGCACAAATATGTTTAGTATCTCCTACCTTTGGCCAAGGAGTAGACTGCTTTTCTCGGTGGGTTTCTGGCAGAGCGGATGGACCCTGAGCCAGCTGAAGGAAGAAGCTCCGCTGCTTCAGCCTATTGTGAGAAAGAGACCCACAGCAGGGATCGTGGGACCTCTGGCAGCCACAGCACTAGGGAAAAGTGAAAAAGGAAACAAATGAACACGCATTTAACCCCAAATTGTGCTGCGGTAAATAAAACCAACTTAAACGCCCAAAGATTTGATAAGGAGAAATTATTTAGCTGCTTAAACTGATGTGAGGACCCTAGGTAATAAATTGAGGAACTGGAATTGCTCATTTATGAGCATAAATTCAATAGAGATGACATTGCTGGAACTTGATCGGAAATATCTTGTGACTGAAACCTTTAAATCACTGGTTACAATCTCTTAAGAAAGGCTTAGTGAACAGAAAGCAATGAGAAATGGCACACTATAACCAAAAAAAAAAAGAGGGTATGATTTATTTACCAGTGAAAAATGACAAAGAAATGATCTCATGGATTGATTTCCCACCATGAAGAGTGTAAAATGGAGTATGAGTTTCTATCTGTGAGAGCAGCCATTTTTATGGAGCTACACGAGGGCTGGCTCCTTCAGCAACTATCTATAATGTATAGCAGGAAAAAGAAAGTTGCGTTTTTGTGCAAGATATTAATCCAAATGACTTATGCTGTCAGTCTCCTGCTACTAGCACTGAAATGTCTTCAGAATTGCTAAATAACATTTTTAATTTTCTTTCTTAAGAAAGATTGTGCCAGAGGCCAGGGAAACTCCAGACTAGATTTTGCCTCAGCATAGTCGAGTAACTATGGTGCTAAAAATTAACAGTAAAAGAAATAAACAAAAGCGTTCATAATTTGATTACATTTGTTGAAAGCAAACAAAATGTAAATCAGTAGCTTTAGCTGATACAATATCACAGAACAGAAAACAACTCTGAACTAAGGCAGCTGGGGGGAAATGTAAATGATAATTAGATATCAGCTAGGAATATTTTACAGGTTGACTAATAAGCCATAACCAGGGAAAAATAAGGGTACATTAGTTTAAATAAAACCAACAACATCCTGGTTGAGAATGAGCTGTTAAAACAACAATCCTCTTCTTTGTGAGTATATAAGTAGAAGAATGGGGAGACTGAGAGTGACAAATATAAGACAAAAACTTCTAACTGGAAAAACTGATACAGCTCTTTCCATAGGATAAGATACTAAGCACTTGGAATAAGGCAAGATATCAGACACTTGAACCTAAAGCTTTCTTTGAACAGACCTTTCCTTCTCAGCCCAGGTCATCTACCAGTGCTATTGGTGAAGGGACAGCTTTGTCACTAACAGCATAGAAAGGACTTAACATCCCTGTTATGTATCTATAAATATCTCTATAGCCCTGTCCCATGACCATATGATATCTTCCCCACTGGTAATAATTTGGGAAAACGCAAAATTACAGCAAAGCGTTTGAAAATGTGTAACTTTCCCCCCCTCCCCCCCCCCCCGCCCCAAGAAACGGAGAAGGGCTGAGAGGGTGATGTGAGAGTTGGCATGGCCACTGGGGAAGCCCCAAGGAAGGAGAGGAAGAAGGTAAGGTGTTAAAACTGTTAGCATTTCCATGGATACAGCCAATCAGAAGTCTGTCGGGTCTTAGTCACAGGAAAAATAATAGAATCTGTGGGAGGGGGACTGGACTGATAACCCTTAGAAAATAATACAATGAATGTCAACAGACTGAGAAAAATGCTTCCCATCAAACTAACCTGAGAACATTGTGATATCATTATAAGAGGTGGCCGATAAATATAAGGTTGTTATTACTCTACAACTCTAAATATATAATTTTTTTTTTTTTTCTTGGATGGTACTCGGCACTTGTGTAGAAGGGGGGAGTGACACAAAATCAGCACAGCACATTAAATGTGGCCTGCTTCAGCAGAAGAATAAGAAAAAGTATTTATTGCAAAGTGATACAAGTGCAGTCTCTGCGTATTGGCCTGTCCTTGTAACGTTTGATCAGGCTCCTGGAAGGCAACCTCAAGTCTGATGGGTTATCAAGCTTTCAGAAGAGGTGCCATGAGTACAGAGATAAGTCAGTTCTGAGAAAGATAACTTTTTGAAAATTATATCTTCAGTTTCTCTGTGCAGCTGTTCCTCCTCAGAAAAGCAGAGAAATCCAGTGCCCTCTACCTACTGATAAAGATTAATATATTGAAAAACAGAAGAATACAACAGATGTTATAAGAGTGGGATATGGATAGGGAGCTGATAATGTTAGCCTTATAGAAACAGATTTTTCAGATTTCATCTTCGTGTTTGGAGAGTTCATCATTTTTCAGGACTGTTTCTTGCCAGTATTCCTTAGTGGTAATTGCAGATAAAGGTTAGTGCTTGCAGCAGGTCCTAGAAAAGAGACTTAATGGAATAGATCAACAGAATAATTAAGCAGTATTTAGTCTTCCTGTTCCCTACACATTCACTGTGCTAACTAACTCTTAAAGTAAATGCAGCAATTTCTGATTACAAGAACTGGAGTTTGAGATGAGTTAAATTCTTGTATCTTAAATAAGATTGGAACATGCTCTAAAATGTCTTTAAAATGTTGTTGTTAATTCAATAGCACATTCACTTTGGTAATGCTAGGCTGCATGGAAACGTGACATTTGTTTAGTGAGTTTCCCCATGAAAGCCACAGGCTATACTTTAGAGATGTCTGTGCTTTCAGAGTGAACAATGGCAGGAGAAGGAAGTTTTGGACATCTTTGTTAGGCAAGCATGCACGTTACTACGTTTAGTGATATCTCGTCTTGACAACAGAACATCCATTCCTTTTACAGCAAGTAGAACCAGTTTTCTTCTCCCTTTTGAAAGGCTTCCTCCACCATCTCCACTCTACCAATGAATTCCATGTTTATTGGCCAAATTAATCAGTAAAAGTTGTTTTTAAATGGAATACATCTGATGGCAGTGAAGTGTCATACTGGTAGAGCAGGAATCAGATGTTCTTCTCGAAAAGTGCAAAAGTTGTACAAAGAAGAGCAATAGTTTCCTGAAGTTCCTCTCTGCCATAACTTGTCTTAGGCTCTCATTTTTAAAGAAGGAAGGAAAATATTCATCTTTATTTTCAGTTAGGGTGTAGGTTCAGCTGAAGGCTGTTTTCAGCAGGTTCAAAGTGTGTTGACTCAAGTTCTAATCCTTCAGTGCTCCAATTCAATCTCGCTAAGATGATGGAACTGGAGTAATTCACCTCCCTTTCACCAGGCTATTTGAAAGTGTAACCGTGCTTGAAGAGCAAATGCATTAGAATATTTTGCTGACTTGCTTGCAAAAATATTTTTCTGCTTTGGTATCCCATTTTGTCTCCCCTAACTTCTTGAGGGATGCTATAAGCTCTCCACCACCATCCTTTGCTCTAGTAGCATGTACTATAAATGGGGTTCTGATTTTCAGGAAAAACATGCTGGATGGGAGAAATACCCTTGGCACCTGCAGTGTCTCAGTATATTTTCAGGGGACACAATAAAGAGTACTTCTGTCTAAGAACAGTGTGCTTCACTGAGTTCCTCCCCTGGGAAAGATACTAGTAGGTGTAATCTCCTCTCCCTTTGGCTGAAGGTCAGTATGGCCTCTTTGCTTGCAGTCTCTCCTGCCAGGGTGCACTGCAGTCTCGCTGGGCTGCCCTCAAGTGAGAACATCTCATGGCAAAGGAGTGCAGCAGTGTTTTGTACAAAACCGAGTGAATGTTTTCTGATTTTGAGGGTGATTCTGTCAACTGGATGCCTTAAGTCTCAAGTCAAACAGGCATGAGAAGAGTTTGGTCCTTGTTCCTCCTTGTGGATGTTTAGGCACATTCCCCAGGGCAGACCTCATGCCTTGAGATGTGTTATCGCCTTGACTGCATAGTCTGTTTCACCTAGTCCTTACGGTGTTTATGTGTTCCTTGCACCCTCTGTGTGCGCGCTGCTATGGGTGCTTTGAACCTTGTGACTGATTCATGAATCAAGACTGGAGTGGGAAATGAAGAAACATTTATCAAGTCCTTGGAAGCTAAGCCTAATAATTTTCATCACTATGCTTGAAAATTGTAAGTACAGTTCTATTAAATAAACAATCCTGAGAAATTCCACTCTCCTGAACTGGATATTGGCTTTCCTATAGGCCAACACTTATGGAGAGGCACCAGATCTACCCTCATGTCTCCCCAAAGACAGCCTTTGCCTTGACCTAGTGGGCAGTCCTCCCAGAGGTAGTTTTGATTCCTGAATATGTTCTCTGGCTTGTTATGTGACCAAGCTGATGGAGCCCAGCACTTTGCCCAGCAGTCAAGCTGGTGTCCCTGGGAGTGGGCAGATTAATTCGGAGCCAATGCCTCTCTGAAAGTCTTTTTGAGGTATTTTGTGCTCTCCCTGAGGCAGGCTGTACTGGAAAAGTCTGTATTGTTAGTATGGTTGTATAGCACAGGGGACTGACACAAATATGACCCAAAATGGAAGACAGGTAGCCTACAGCTCAGTTCAACAACATGGACATCCCCTTGCCTGTCACATTCCTGACCAGGGCTGCATAACGTGACTTGTCTGCTCAAATACTGTGAAGTTAGATGTTTTCTTCTGCAAAAGAAATAGCATTGTTTTACATCCCATATTAAAAAAGCACACCACAAACTTTACAGCACAATTGTGCTTTTCCCCCTATTTTTTTGAGTTAATAACCATTAAAGTGCTCTGACTACAATATCCACTTAAAGTAGTGACATCTTTCCTGTTTAAGTGATGCCATTTTCCTTCGTGGTTTATCCTGTCCACTCCTCTGGGACAAGTCTTAATTTTAAGCATTAAACAAAATTTTACACTTTGTTTATGAACAGGAAAGTAACATAACGACCCCCCCCCTTCTAGCTTCAGTTGCAGCTACCATCTGGAGACTTCCCTGTTCAACTTTGGATGAACTTCAACTGAAGTGTGAGAGCCAGTTTTGCTCCATACAAGCCGTTCCAAGCCTCATTGTTGCTATTTGCAGTTTGTCTTAGTGGCAAGGCTACGCTTTTCCTATTGAAGGTTTAGTTTTAGTGATTCAGCATGTTTCCATTGTTCATAATTGAGAGTAGATCATTCAGGCTCTTACGTTTCAAGCGCTAGGGATACAAAGAAAAAAGGGAGTTGTCGTTTACAATAGCTTATTACCCTGGGGTGGGTTTTTTGTTGTTGTTTTTAGTAGGGGGTTGGATACGTGCACAATAGATGCAAGCCCTTTTGAGAAGCAAGTTCTTTTCTTGAGCTCCTTGCGCAGTGTTTATGGCGATGGGGCTCTGTTTGCTTACAGCCTTCAAAGCAAGCTTTGGAATAGAGTGAGGACCAAGAACCCAGCTTTTTGTTAAAGGTGGCTGCAGTTCCTCAGTCTGTATCTAGGTGTTGTTGTCAACAGGCAGTGCATCGTCAGGTCTTATCAGGGCACAGGTGACACTTACAGGCCACACAGGAGAAACTGGGTTTTGTTGTCCTCTAATTCCATTGGCAACAAAGGCTTGGAAAATGGTTGCAATGATATTAAAACTTGTGGTGATAAGTAGAGTTATTTGAGGGATGCATTCTTTTGTTTCTGCTGACTGGGAAGTTACTCTCAAAACAGTGGACTCTACAGGAAAAACTGGAAAACAACAATAACTTGAATAGCAGTAATGAGAAGGAGTGCAGGGTCATGAACCTAAAGGCTTAGTAATGAGCTCTCAGCTCATACCAGAAATGCTTATCCATTGAAAGCAATGGAGACAGAGAAAGCTCTGACTTCACTGGTTAATCATAAATTGGCTTTGAGCTACTGGTGTGGTGTAATGTGGCTGGGTAAAAGGCAAGTGCAATTCCAGAGCATACTGGGGAGGAATTTTTCAAGACGATGGGGAAATATTAACGCTGTTGTGCTTGCACCTGGTGTTGTCTTTACAATATTTGTCACCCATGTTAGAAGACAAGGTGAAGTCAGCTGGAGCAGGTGAGGTGAACAGCTACAGTGATTAGTACTGGGCAGTCTTAATATACAAGAGTAAACTGGAAAGGCTTGGTTTATTCATCCTAGCAGAATAAAAGCTAAGGAAGAACACAACTGTGCTTTATAAATAAAAGAGTGAATTAAACACAAGGAGTGAGAAGGCATATTTAAACAAAACAACAGTATTGCCTTGAGCAAATAGTTGTGTGTGGTTTGGCTATGATCAAAGTTTCCAACAAAAGGTTCTGGAATATTAATAGGAGAAAGGAACCAAAATACTCTTTAGATAAGTTTTCATTAATTTAAGGAGATGAATGTATGAAATAGTTACCTATAAAAGGAACGCAAGAGAATGCATGGCACGTCCTTTATCTCTTCAGTTTTCCTAAGGTTTTGGCTTCTTGAGTTAGTTACCATGTCCTATGACACTGAATCCTACCCCTCTTCCTTGTGTTCTCTACCTCCTGGTGTTTCATAGCTTGCCTGGACAACCTTTTTGTGCTTCTGTGTTTCTTCCCAAGCTGAGATGCCCCCTTTCAGGTGGCACAACAAGTGCCTAGTGCTTTTACTCCACACATTGCAGCGCAGGATCTTGAATCCCTGTTGGGATTAGTGTTGACAAGTAGCAGTTACAACCCAGCAGCTGTCCCAGTTCACAGCACAGTCCTAGCAGGGGCATGGCAGCTGCCAGCAGTACTCACCACCTCCACTTCTGCTCCCTCGTTACTGCACCTTTTATGTCAACCTGCAGCAGCCCTTCAGACAACTTTTTCCTCTGCCCTGTAACTCAAAGCCCTTTTTCTCTCCTGCCACTGACCACTCTTCTAGAGGGCCATCTAACCCAGGTGTCTCTCCTGCCCCGGTTGTCCAAGCTGGCACAGGTGACAGCAACCCGTCCACCAAACACCATGAGCAGTGCGGTGAGGCAGGCCACACATCTATTCACCAACTGACACAATGATATCCAAACCCAGTCCCTCTAACTTCACAAATTTCAGTTCCCAGCACTTTGAAGTCCACTTTGTCACAAGTGCCACAGCATTTTTTTATGACCCTCAACAGCACTTACACTTTTATTGTACAGGTATCAGACCACAGCCCAGGCTATAAGTCTGTGCATGGGACCAGGCAAAGCCACCTGGCTGGGTTCCTGCTGCTTTCTCTGAATGCCCTGCACTGTTGAGCTAAAGACACTGTTTATCATTGTTCAACAGCAAGTATGGGAGGATGCCCGTGCTAGGTGGGAAAAAAAAACCCTTTCTTCTGTTTACAAAAAAATGGTTAGCTTGGAATCCCTTAATTGCACCTGGACATTAGTCAAGCAAAGGTGCGGTTAGCTAGTGAAGATGATGGTGAGCCGTTTTCATTTCCTGCCTCTAACATTCCTGTAATCAGACACCTTCCTCTTTAGTTGAGAGACGTACTGAAAAACCCAAACTTAAATAACTTTTTTTTTTTTTTTTTGATCCTCTGGCTTTTTTGCTTATTTCCTATCAGTTTACCATGAAGAATGACTGCTTTATAAGCCTATAAGTTTTTTTTTTAGACACACTGCCCATTTCTTCATCCTTTTTCAGCTGCCCATCTCCTGTATGTGAGTTCAGTGGTAGTGCTCTCAGTATTGTGGGGGGCAGAGCTGAAGGGCGGCTACTCTACCCTAGGCAGGCTACAAAGCCCATTCCCCTTTGCAGCTTTTCAGAAAGATTAGTTCCTAGGTGAATCATAAAAGCAATGGAGAAGTGACTGGCACAGTGGAAGGGGAAGCTACAATGAAGTCGCGGAACTATTGAGAGCTGAACACCTGAAAACAGAAAGGTGGAAATAAAAGTAGCAGCAGCTAGGTTAAATTTTTCTTTGAATCTCTCCTTGCTGTGACTTTGTTAAGGAGAGTGAGGGGAAACCCCATATATAGAAACCATATAAACTGCAATGTAGAGTTGCAGTTGTATTTAAAACATCTTACAGAGAAAGCGCTTAAAAATTTTCTTTCAAAAATAACTTTTCCGCTATACAATGTCCTTACAGGTTCTCATTACCTGAAGAAAAAAAATGTGCACCCCCTAAACACTTCAGCAGATCACTTGTTTGCTGAAGCTCTAGCATTTGTTTCCTCCAGGAAACACTGGAATTATCTGGGCTCACTGTGTGCTAGGGTTACACCTACCCCCTGCTGTGGCTCTGCTGCAATGCCATAAAACTTCCAACTCCATCATTCCAGCAAACTGTTTTTCAAGGCAGCTGTACAAAACATTTGTATAGACAGGGGCTTTTTTTTTTTTTTTTTTTTTTTTTACCCATTTTTGTTACACCCAGACTTTCCTTCTCACTGAAATTCCTCTACTTCTGTAACAGAGTTTTGAAACTGTAATTATCCATCGTAAAACTTTACTGTGTATAAGTCTGGAGTTGTGACTTGGCAATGGCAGCAGCCGCACAAAGCTCTGCTCAGTTACCCCTCACGACTGCTCTATCTATAGGTAAGCCAGGGTGTTAAGCTACTTCAGGAACTGCTGAGCAGCCCCAAGCCGACTACTCCAAAATGGATTTCTAACACGAAGACAATAAAAGTCTATTAGATATCCCCTTGCAAAACTTGAACTCTTGCTTAGATCCTGAAGCTGCTTGATTGTGCTGGTTCCCAGGCTTTCACTTCTCATTTGGTGAAATTCCAGCATTAGATAGCGGAGGGCAGAAAGAACATGAGGTATATTGTCTCAAAAATGCAAAACAGCTGGAAGTGGGAACAAGGCAGAAGCCTTTTTTGGGGTTGCTTTTAAATCTAGTAGCCCAGAACTTTAAGTATCTATCAAGGAGTTTTGTTTTCAAGTCCTTACAATCTTTAATTCAAAGATGGGTTTCAACTACTAACATAATGTTATAAATGCCGTGCTATTCAGAGCTGTAGACTGGCTGTCCATTTGTCTGGTTGGTACCTTCTCTACTGTGTATTTCACTGCACTGTTATTCTGTGCTCAGAAATCTAACAACAGAAGAAACTCTGAAGGATCTGTGTCGGAACAGCCAATTGCTCTTTTAGAAGATGCTGGAGACTGGAATCAGAGCCCTGCTTTAAAAAAAAAGTATTGCAGGTACAAGAACAGTTCCCCTTCACCTACCCCTCCTCTAGCTGCTTAGGAAACATAGTGTGGGGATCTTTGCCTTGATTCAGTTTTTCCATTGGTGTTCTTTTAACATCAGGGGAAGTTTTAAGAGAAAGACTGCCAATCATAAGCAGGCATCTGTCCACAGTCAGAATTTTATCTCAACTCTGGGCAAATGACACTGACCTTTACTTTTAGAAAAAGCAAGTGGTAGGTCTGGGTTTGGGACCTGACTGCAAATCAAAGGGCAGGTATTCCACGTATATATCCAGGTATTCTAACTTGGATAATGGATAACCTCACTGACAGCTCAGGTCTGCAAGCAACTCTAAGACAAGATGCGCACAGTTGACAGTATGGCTAGAGTATACCTAAATAATTGAATAAGACAACAGTGAAAATCTGTTGGGACACCCACTTCATCATCACCCATGAACAGAAAAGCAAGTTCCCCAAAGACTGTTCTATGAAAAAAGCAAGATAGCATCAGACTAGAAACAAGGTGTACCTTTATTTTTAACATTTAAATTTAAAAAAAATTTACTTTTAAAATTTTAATCGTAGGATTTTTAATTGTTCACCGTTTTAATCCTGTGGGAAAGGTATTGGAATAGCTCACCTTGGGGTGTGAAAAATTCATGAATTCAATTTCAATTTTTAGGAATAAGGTGATTTTTTTTTTTTTTTTTTTACATATATAGGTGGCACTACACAGTCTAAGACAAGACTTAATTCAGGAAGATTCTATATGTTATCTTATCAGACTATAACTCAATAATTTTCCCCACCCTACTACACTTTTTACGTCTGAATAAGCTATAGACTGTGGCTGGAAGTGTATCTGATGTAAAAATAAATCCACAAACTCAATCCTTCATACTTACTCAACTTCCAAAAAAATCTAAACTAAGACATTCACAACAGGCTTTTAGTTGTTCAGTAGGTCTTCCAGTCCAGCAACATTATGGTTTGGAAATTTGTTTCAAATTACTATTGTGTTGAAAGACTGTCCATGAAGGAATAGGTGACATTACTCTTATGGAGAGTTACACTGAAGAAGATTCTTGCTTTCTCAGCAAAGTGTTCCACTTTAGGTGCTGATTATAAAGAATCTATTACATAGAAGGATGAAGATAACTACTCAAGACCATCTTTCCCCAAAAGAAGTCTGGAATTCATCATTCCTTACAGTGGATGTAACCAAAGTAACCTGCATCATTTGTTATCCTGGAGGTTATTTTACCTCTTGTGTGAGTTTGCTAGAAATAGGGATTTTGGGTTTTTTTAATATTTTGTTTTATATGAACTAGCTATGTATTATTTCCATGTCTGCTTTTGTGTTTATCTGTTGGTAAACAGATCCTTGATACCTTAATTCCATTACAGCTTGTCTGGTTTTTGCTATTAAAAAGTCTGTGGTCCAGAAGGAAACCAACCCTTTGGCCACCATGCAACTTTCATACCAAAGTTCAGGTTAGTTCTTTCATGGGCCAGATACCTTGAGTACCTTTTTGGGAACGGAAAAAAGCAGCTCCACACGCATAAGATACATAATTTCAACTTGAGTGTTTTTAATATCAGTTAGAAATGGTTCCTAACAACAGAGACATGTTTACTTAATATTTCACTTTGCCTTAATTACACAGTAACGAGCTGTTGTGATTCCATCTTGCATTATTGCATACAGTCTTCTTAAAATGGATTATTATTTCTGTGAAAGAGAATTAACTGCAGGAATACATTTTCACACCATCCCCACAGCTTTCTTGCTTTAGCTGACTAGTAAGTCCCATGTTATGAAAAAGAGGCAGATTTCTCATGCTGAAAGACACCATGATCAAGCCTCTTCACATCTTCTAGCTGGATCATTGGGAATTTTACTTGTTTTTCAAACCATTTGGCTACAGTGAGAAGCTGCTTCTCCTGGAATGAGCGTCCAATGAACTGAAGCCCAACTGGCAAGCCTCTCTCTGAAAGAGCTGTGGGAACATTTATGGCTGGCAGTCCTGAAAGAAAAAAAGATACAAATACAGACACTTACTATTAAACAAAAATTACTCCAACTGGATTTGTAACAACTCTGAGAGAACTAGGAAAAAAATATGTAGAGGAAAAAGACTAGTTAAAATAATTTTGAGTCAACGAACTAAGGATACTACTAAGTGATCTCAAGAAATGAATGAGTGGTTTTTAAAGAGTCAGCATTCTCTGAAAACATAATGAACTCTCCCGAGAAAGAGATTTCAGTCTCTGTAACCTCCGTGGATTCATCTTATCTGCAGCCTGCACTCAGACTCAAGGTGTACGGCTTTAAAATCTAGTCCTAAATTTTAAAGTATTCAATAAATAAACTGTCCTTATACCTGGTTATAACTGTAAACTGTAAGACTTAACAACACAGAGGTGAAATATCTTGATTTAAGGAAGAGGTTAAATAGCTGAAGGGAATGGACATTAGAATGACTAGGCAGGTGAAAACATACTCAAATTCCTGTCCCTACTCACCAGCCATGTTTACAGCCTGTGTTAGGATGTCATCTTGTGCACTGCGGGTTCTGTTGTCTTCTTTGATGAATTCCATATATGGTACGGCATCACTGAGAGTGGTAGGAGTGAGTAAAATGTCAACACCACTCCTGAAAACCTTCACAAAGTCATTGGCAATGAGACGTCTGACTTTCTGTGCCTTGATAAAGTAATTCTCATAGTTCCTACAAAGAAATACAGGCATAAGGATTTCTTAGTTACTGTACAAAAGACAAGCACAATATTCCTTTTCAATAAAACACAAACACTGGTACTTGAGTTTTTGATATACCACAAGCTTAGTCAATCATGGTGTTTATGCTCTCCTAGAAATGAACCTGTCTGAGAAGGAAGAGATGAGGACTTACTGATGAAGAAAAGTGAAGGGAAAACAAACCTCTCATTTACAATAATTAACTAAAACTCAAACCACTTTCATTCCGAAACCAAACCGTGTATCAAATTTCACTGCAGAGCAGCACAGCAAAGCCTAGAAAAAATAAAAACTAAGCAGGCCTGGAATATAGGCATTTATCATTTAGGATTCAATTCAACAAGATATATAAAACACATAAAAAAGTCCCACCATGCATGGAGGACTCCAAATGAACTTAAAACTATAAATGCATTTGTAGTATTCCTTATGTTTCCCTAACCCTTTTTTTCTCATATAAACACGTGGTCTATGGATTTCTAAACTGTCTTTACACAATTCTGAAGCAGAAACAAATTAGTCAGCTTTGCATCTACTGTTCCTTTTAATTTCATATGTAGAACCGGTAAATGTGAAATACTTAAATTCACAGCTATTAAAAGACAGGGAGGAGGGGAGATATTAGTGACTGCTACATGCCAGAGTGTTTGGACATAAAACAATTCAAATTGCACAAAGACTTTTGTCAGAGTAATATAAAGATTCAAGTTTCTGAAAAACCTGCAATGAAAATTACTATAACCGATAACAGACAGCAGATTCAAGACAAGAAGTTTTATCATGGGAATTAGCCCTTTTTCTACAATCATTTCTAAAATCATCCTAGCTGTTAAGTTCATAAAGTCCCTAAGCACCACATCTATCTCTCTTCTAAATACCTCCAGGAATGGTGACTCAACTACTTCCGTGGGCAGATTGTTCCAATTCTTGACAAGTGAAGAAATTCTTTCTAATATCTAATCTAGACCTCCCCTTGTGCAATTTGAGGCCATTCACTTTTTACTTGGGAGAAGAGACCAACACCAGCCTCATTACAACCTCATTTCAGGTAGTTGTAGAGAGCCGTAAGGACTCGCCTCAACCCCTTCTTCAGAATGAATAGTCCCAGGTCCCTCAGCCGCTCCTCAGAAGACTTGTGCTCCAAAACCTTTGTTGCCCTCCTCTGGACATGCTCCAGCACCTCAATGTCTTTCTTGTAACGAGGGGCCCAAAACTGAACACAGTATTCAAGGTGCAGCCTCACCAGCACTGAATACAGGGGAGGACGATCACTTCCCTGGTCCTGCTGGCCACATAATTTCTGATACAAGCTAGGATGCTGTTGGCCTTGCTGGCCACCTGGGCGCTCTGCTAGCTTACATTCAGCTGGCTGTTGACCAGCACCCCCAGGTCTTTTTCCGCCAGGCAGCTTTTCAGTCATTCATCCCCAAGTATGTAGTGTTGCATGGGGTTACTGGGGCCCAGGTGTAGGACCTGACACTTGGCCTTGTTGAACCCCATGCAGCTGGCCTCAGTCCATCGCTCCAGCCTGTCCACGTCTCTCTGGAAAGCCTTCCATCCTGCTGGCAGATCAAGACTCCTGCCTAACTTGGTGTCATCTGCAAACTTACTGACAGTGCACTTGATCCCCCTCAGACAGATCACTGATAAAGATATTAAATAGAACTTCCTGAACAATCACCTAGTTATTTTGCAGATTTCAAAAGCAAGATGAAAACAATCTATAAAAGGCAACATTTGCAGAAGAGAGAGATGTTTTTTTCTCTACTATTTATTCTAAGAATGCTTTCTTAACCCTGGGTTCTGTTCTTCAGAAGTAATTCACTGTGAACAGGAAGAGGACTCTCCTGCTCATTCGTGACGGAAGCCAATTGTATGTTTCTTCACAGAAGAGTGAACTACATGAATTTCAAAGTAGCCTTAGGAAAACTGATCTGGACAGCTGTAACCAGGAGGAGCGCACTTGGCAGGAATATCAGCGTTCCATAAAAGCTGGTTGTTACATACTGACTGACAACAGTCCCGCTTCTGAGAGCAACTAGAAGTCACATCCGATGAATACTCTTGCTGACAGAGCTCTTTCTGTAGTGCACTTGCTTTGAGACTGATTACGTGACTAATATTTCTGCTACTATCTGAACAAATTGAGACAGATTAAAAAAGCACTTATTGAACAGTCTTGATTTATGTTAGTATAAGGATTGAAAAATAACAAAAAAATCAAGTTGATCCAGGCAGCAGCTTCTCTACATGAGCTGGAAAAACATGTCTTCTGGAAAGACATCAGTTCGGCACCTTTGCCAGTGCTTTCTGTTCCCTGTACACTAAGACAAAGAGTTATAGTTAATTTAATTGCCATATCTTCTGGCTTTCTCTAGAAGACCTCACTAGAACATACCAGCAGTTTTTCTATGCAGTTTTCATGAGAGTAACAGCTGCAGACCTTTTAACACTATGACTCTAATGGCTTCAGTAGGATTTTAATGTCATACGATAGGATGGATATTTTCTTATTTAAACTAATGGGTGTCTATAAATCTCTGTCAGAGGAAAAAAAAAAAATCACCGAGTTGTTTTACTTATTTAATTCAAGAGGCTCACCAGAATGGAAGACTAAGGGAAAACATCTTCGTTAATTATTAACAGTTTACTAGGTATTATATGGCTAAAGCAATAACAATAATATCGGTAGCTATTACTATAAGGATGAAATTTTTTTTCATGTCATGATGAACAATCAATCAATATTTGCTTAAAAAAAATCAGCAAATTTTCAAGACGTTCCACTTACTGTTTCAACAAGAAATAGTTTCCTGATAGAATTCTTCCTCTTACAACATCGTTAAAGCCTTCTCGTCGTGTTGCAGCATACATACTTTCTGTGGACTCGTTCACGTCAGAACGGTGTCCTGAAATGAAAAATCAATTTGGAAAATCTGGAAATTAATACCTTTTGTAATCCTTAAGATTAAACAACATAAGGTAACGTTATGCATAGTAATACAATAGCCACTGTTTGCTGCCATCTGACATGCTACTGTTCTGGAAAAACAACAAAGCATTTTCCTGTTTTATTACAGAAATATTAAACAGATTATAAGTCCAGAGACTTCCGTGTCTAGAAGTGAAATATATTAAAATATGTATTAATTTACTTATTTTTATTTGGACAGGGTTTTTACTCTATTCCATCTTGGAGAAATAAGACCAAATATTCAACCATGAGAAGCATATCTATTAAAACTAATAATTTTTAATGGCATCCAGCAGTGTTTCTATTGTCTGAGAAAAAATGTTTTTTCAAAGGCCTTACCATATTCCAGTCCATCAAATCTGGCCATATTTGATGCCACTTCTGCTGTGCACAGCACATGATAGCAGACAATTGAGTAATGAGTGTGCGGTAGACTCACATCAATTACTTTAGCACCTGCATTCTTAAAGAGGTCAGCAGCCTTTGACCAGAGAGCCAAAATTTCACTAGAAAGCCCTGGTGCATGATATTCCTTGGAAAAAAAATAAGAAGCAGAGTGATTTTACATACTAGTTTACTTCTAACGGCAACCAAAAATAAATACTCCTTGCTAAAAATACATTGAAACTATTACTTCACCATTACATGTTTTAAAGTACTTATTTAAGTTTCTGACATCTAATAATATTATACATTCAAGCACTATTAAATTAACAAGATTCAGCCTTTCTAAGAGTATTATGTTCTCCTCAGTAGGACCAAACTACACACCACAGACCATGGAATTTCAGTAGATTCTTCTGAAGGACAAATTGCCCAGTTATCCACTTATTTGTTTATTCATGGGAGACTACATTGTACTGCTCTGCAGTTTGTGGGCAGAAATTCTTCAGGTCTAAATCCTAATTTTAGGGCTACTGTGAGTAGGAAAGGCAAAAAGTAATTATGGCCACAGCCCATCAGTGGCAACTGGTATGAAACAAACAAAACAACCCACCAAAGAACTACAATCCAGGAGTTGGGAGAAGACTTAGAAAAGCTGCATTCCCATGTAAGAGCTAACTTATATTCTATTAAAATTCTCTATTTTTGAAGATACGTGCTTTAGTTCTAACCCACAAAAAACAGAGTCATAATACTCTGTGATTCCTGAGTAGTTGTTACCCACATTTAATATACACATTTATCTGTTCAGCATAATCTGTAGCAGTAGAAAACAACTGTCCAAAGGATACGAATCATTAACCGATAGCACTATTTTAGATCTATTCAAATCTAAGCAGTATGCAGCTAATTAATTTTCTAGGCATACATTTTTTGCATTTCACAGATCCCAAATAATTAATTCTTCAGTGGACATCAGAGTTTACCAAATTAAATATTTTTGGTATATCTGTTCTAGCACACATTCAAATACTGAGAATCAAACCAACTGTCTCTTTGTAGGCAGACTCTTTATTAAATTATAACAGGCAATTAAAAATACGATGAAGTCCCAAATACTGTGCCTAAATTACAAGTATCCTTGTACAACTGAATTGCCAGATCACAGTTGTCTTTCAATCCCTACTAGGGCTCCAAGAATCTCACCTCTCCATGCCACTCAATTGCCTTTAAAATTCTCCTTTGTATTAGCACATGCCATTTAGACAAGTATCTCAAAGCATTGCACAATCAGCACTAACCTCATTGTACCAGAAGGTACTAAGAGCCGCTTGTTTGTGGTTATACAGGTTACTCATTAAAGAGCAACAGACAGAACCAAGAACTGAAGTTCCCTGTTTCGTTTGGAATTTCCCGACAGTGCTTCCCGCAATGATGACAAAGTGTTTCAGATGAAGCATTAGCACATGCTCACCCAAATCATCTGTGCAGGCAACAGAGCACATACTGCTCTTTTCCAGGAGCTGTCATACTGTCTTCACTGTTTTAAATCATGAGAGACTGGGAGGTGGTGGGCAAGAAACAAGTATTTTTTTTAGGTGTCCTATTTGCTGTTCCTGTCCACAATTGTTGACTGTATTTAAATTTTACCTTTGGAATTCCTATTGAGAGCTTGCTGACATCAGTCAAATCGGGTAGTTCAAATGGCTTAAAGTTCTCCTGAATTGTGGTAGAGTCTTTAGGATCATGTCCAGCAAGTGAACCTGAAATACGATATGACATATGAAGAACAGGAAAACGTACATTGGGTAGCCAGAACTCAATTTGTTTTGAGACAATTGTAGGCAACGATATGTTGTAGACATAAGAAGTAACAATACCTAACACAACTGCTGCATCATCCACACATCTGGTTAGGATTCCTGGTACATCCATGGAGTTCACTAGAGGAATGAGACCATGGCGAGAGATCAGTCCATATGTTGGCTTTAAACCTACTACACCACAGTGAGCAGCAGGGTTTCTGGTAGATCCTCCTGTGTCTGACCCTAAGGCTCTATGGTTTCAAAAGGATTATCATTAGTAAAATCATTTAGAACATTTCCAAATAATAAAAATGTATGGCTTTAAGATGCATGGATTTAAAAATGTGAATTCTCCCAGATTAGAAGCCATAATCATACAGCCTAAATTTCCATCTGCTTCCTATGTCTAATATTTTTCATCTGTTCTCTTATTTTTCTTAGGGCCCTCCAATTACTCATCAGGAGACCCAAGTTCCTTTCACAAAGCAGAGGCAGACAGGTAGAATTCGGGCCATCTGAATATGGCCCTGAATATCTACTTCTGTCTTCTCTGTCTGTTCCAATGCTGTGGCCTCCAAAATGACTTCTATGATTTAGTGTACAATTTTCAGACTCTGATATCTTCTTTACTCAGTAGCCAATACACTATGAAACAGCATTTTCCAGTATACAAATAAATAGCAACACAGTACTTTTTGCTCCTAATAACAGGCCACACTTTTTAAAAGTCTAGGATGTTTTTTTTCTGTTTCCAAACCTACAAAGCACAGCAGCAGAACACCCAGTTTAGAGTAGCTCGGGTGCATTTTTAGAACGTCATACTATGGGGTTTGTTTCTTCTTTTTTTTTTTTTTTTTAAGTTGCCTCTTTTTATTGTTCTTTTCCCAAACTGAAATTTTTATTTCAAAAACTGTAATGGAATTGGAAATTCATACGGAAATGAAACCCACTCTTCTCTTGATTTTAATAATTTTAACTCAAGCACCATTTAAAAAATAAAACGGCTTTCATCCAAATATTTGCCAAAAATAAATGAAACTTCAGAAGGAGATATAGTTTTATTGAAGTGGGCATGTGACTTTTCCCATAAGCATCTTTCTCAGATTGCTGAACCAATTCAATTGATTTTGCTGAAGTAGAATTTTTTCAAAGGTTTTGTGTTGATATAAAACATCCTCAATTTTTTTACCATTTCTGTACAGAAAAATCTCAAACTGAAAAGACAAAGACTGGCAATCTTCCTGATGCTTGTAAGAAACTAATATAGTGGATATGCTATAGGTTATGAGCAATAAAATAGCTGGACAAAAAATCTCCCTGATCTGACAATGTGCTGAGCAGCGCAAAATGGGAGTTCAGCACACCCAGTAACAAAAGAGAAGGTGCCATACCATGTCAGGATTAGGCCATTCTGGCTCAGAACAAGGACCAGCAGTCCTTGGGAATGGCTGCACTGAGCTCTGTTTCAACAATATTAAAATGTTGAGTGTACTACGTCCTAGCAAAGGGCAAGGAGATGAAGAAAGATATGATTTAAAGAGATATGATTTAAAAAATCATAGAATAGAGTTTTGTCTATAAACCCATATATTTTTTAAAAAAGCTGTTATCAACATTAGCAAAAAATATTTTAACATGATTATAATATAGTCTATGGGTGAACAAGGACACAGTAATTAAAGACTATTCTTAAATACTTCCCAGTTAAGAGCACAATTGAAATAATTTTCTATAAAATGTGCTGCACTATGTAGCTCTAAAAACTATAAAATGAAACGAGTAAAGTTTTAAGGATCAGATTTATTTCAACAGTTAGATGGGATTTTATATAGACAACTGACTTGTTAAATAGTGCGCTGCTATTTAATGCAGACAATAATCGTTGCCAAAAAAAGTCCAGCTTGTTTAAATTCCTTTATAAAAAACCAAACCTAAACCAGCCCTCAAAAAGCCTAAAACTTGTCTTCTAACTTTTTAAAACAGACAAGATTGTAAGTTTTGTGTACTAAGTACCTGTGTATCATTCTGTTAACTCAGGGATCGGAAAGCTTTGAGATCCCAAATCTCATATATTATTACAAAACCCTGCTATAAAAACAAGGAGGGGAGGAAAGATGACTATACTGTTAGAAATCAAGGGATCTCCTCATCTGCTGAATTACATTCTTAGTGTGCATTTGTGGAATGCATTTACTGAAGAAGAGGATGTGTCACAAACCCCATGTTCATTTTAACAATAAAACTGTAACTCCTTTATTGTCATTATCATTTTACTTCATGCAGTGCAAAGTGGTCATGTCAGTGCTCCGAGTAGCACTCCAAATGAATACGCCTAAATTTGCCCACATGGATTTATTCCAGCTTCATGATATGCCACAAATAAACTAGGGATGCTAAAATAAATTCTTGCATGTCAGTGCAAATAGCCCTCCTATTTCAAACTAGATTACGAGAAAAATATAAAATTAAACACTTGCAACATATTTTGAGTCACTTAATAAAAAATTTTAAAAATCCCTCTTACGCAAAACATGTGAAAGATGACACAGCAGCTGCACTGCCTCCAGAGCTCCCTCCCGTTATTACCCAGTTAGACTCTTCATCCTCAGAACGGGATTTTGAGACAGATTTTTCCTTGTACTGTCTTGAATAACTCCAGGGATTTCTGACTGGTCCAAATACCCCATCCGTACTCCCAGATCTATGATAGTCAGACAGAACAAATACAGACAGAAGTGACAGATGACATGCTGCATTCATCAAGTTTTTCTCCTTTATCCTGTTCCTCACCCTTCATCCTAGCAAATTCAATTCCAACACAAAAAGACTGACATATGTAAATCCTTGTGCAGTCAACTTTAACAATGTTACCCAGAACCGTAAAGTTACAGATCTTCATCCCATTCTGACACATAACCTGAACTCATGCCTCTTCCAAACTTCTGCTAATGCCACTGAAAAGAACGTAATCACAAACCCACAAAACTGATTTAAGCTATGTAACAGTAAAGCTGCACATCTGCTTCAAAACGAAGGTCTTCTGGTTTTCTAACCCTGCATTTGGGAAAAGCAAAAGAAGATGACCATAGTCTTGTGGAAAACCATGCTACTAGGGGTGGGTGGGTAAAGCTCCACAATAGCAGGAACAAACACTTCTCTGTAAATAACAGACTATTACTCACTCTGTAGTCCTCTCCTGAGGCCGCAGTTGACTGGTTTAGAGTGCTCAACTGGCTTCTCAGAAACTGGTTTCAGTCAGCTTGTGGTCACCTAAGTGCGAGCTGCCACCAGGTTTGGAGGCAGGGAGTACTTTCCTCCTTCCTCTCAACCTCCACTCCATTGTTTCCTCCTGCTCCAGGGTGCCAGCGTTATCAGATAAATCATCAGACAGAGTGGGCAGTTGACACAGTAGCTGAAAACTAACCTTATTGGGACATCATTGCCTTTGAGCTGGATCAGCTCCCTGATCAAGCTCATGGTGCAGCCTTTTGCTGCTACCATAAGAGACAATGCAAACACACAGACCAGAGAAAAGAGGCCGGTGGTGGGATAAGCCTTTTTGGGAGCATCCAGTGCTTTAATGAGCTTAGATCACTTGTAATGCTGCATGATCATTTTTTTCCATGATTTCTCCCTGCTCTTCCTCTCAAGAGTATCTCTTTGACACAGAAATTACTTTATTCAAAACAATACAGTAAAAATATATCCACCCCATCCATGTGACTTCCCAATCAAACCTCTGTCTTTGGTTTAGGTAAAATAAAACCAAAACATGTACTTTAAATATGTATGTGGATATGCACTTTGAAAACAATTCTAAAACTTTAAGTACGACAGTGTTTTTAATATTGTACATCTTAGTGTATGTACTATTTAATTGACTAGAGACAGTCAGCAACTGATCAGGTTGCGCCTTACATGCAAAAAAAATATGTAATGTTACCTCTACTTGAACTGTACTGATCAGTACTTTATTACTTGGCCCTCTTTTTGGCAGAATAATAGCAAAATGACAAGAATACGTGCACAATCTAAAGGATTAACAGCAAAAATGACATATGGATACTTGGTCTGTAAAATGAAAGAAAATAAAGAAGAATAAAAGGGCAGAGTGGAGCTGACTAAAGTAATAGGCAATTAACTTTCCAGACTCAGTAGCTGCAGTGACAGACTCCCATCCCTAATGGCCCAACGCTGTTCCCTGCTGTAGCTTGGCTGCTTTCACTCATTTGCTGGAGAATCAATTTGTGAGAGCATTTTCCAATGTGCTCCTGACAAAAAGTCACTAACATTAGCTGAGGCAATTTGAAGTGTTGCTCTAGATTAGCCTGTTTGCAGTAAATCAGGGAGTACTTGCAAAAATTACTCCAGTAGCTGACCAGCAGAGTTAGTGACTGCCATCAGGGGCATAATAATAATTAGCTAAGGGCAATAACCACCAGTAAGCAGAGAGAAAAGGCATCAATTAACTGCTGGTGTAACCAATTTTACTGACACACCTCTAGATCTAGAAGAAGCCTGCTTGTCCTTGGCCTTCTGCTAAGGGTGTACCACCTCCTCCCCCTCACATGCAAGATATAGTTAAACCCTATGTCCATAAAACTCAGCATTTATATCATTTACACCACAGTATAAATGATCAGGGAGAAATTCATGCAATTTTATACTCTTCATGGGTAAGTTTTCATTATTTTCTAACCTCACAGAAAGGAGAGTTAAGGTTAACAGGCAGATCGGAACAGATGGTGTGTATGCTATTTAATGTGCAATTGCAGATTAAAAATAATTAGTATCACTCACCCCATTGCAAATTCATCTAGGTTTGTTTTTCCTAAAAGCACAGCTCCCTGATCCAGTAACTTCTGAACTACTGAAGCATTGTAAGGAGAAATATAACCTGAAAACAATCAGAACAATTGACGAGTGATTGGTGAGATACAACTGCTTTTTAGAAGTAGCTACTCCAAACACTTCAAAGTTGTCATCATTTGTGTACAAGAAGTGTCAGTTCATAAGCGTCAGAATTTTGCTTCAAGATAACATGAGTAATTTCCAAACTTTAGCAAAAGTAAACCAACTTACAACACAGTAATCCTGGATTACAGATGCCTAGAGTGTGGAGTTAAGACTTCATATAAACTAGTTATCACAAGGGTAGCAAAGTACTGCATTCAGCCAATCTGCAGGAACTGTCTAAAATCAGAAGAAATGAAAAACACCTCTTTACAGAAAAGTGCTAAGCTATCTTGAATTATAGCCTATTGCCATGAGATAAGGGAGCACATGGTTAAGTGCAAGCTGAAATATGAACAGGCTATCCTGTGATCAAACGTGTGCATTCCTGACCACTTAGACCTTACAGAAATCAGGATGAGAACCACGGCACTAAAATAAGATCCTAGGTCGCAACCAGTTCCTTTTGTGAATATTGATAGGGGTTTCTTCACCCCGATCCTCAAAGGGAACAAGGACAACATCACTTCTAATGCTCTCAGCTATGACATTGCAATCAATCACAATGGGTCTAAGAATGTGCTTTAAGGAAAAGCATCTCGGGTAATATAACACTTTTTAAAATGGCAAAGTCATATTTTGATTCTTCTGTTATTGAAAAAAAACATAATCAGATTAGGGTTCTGCTAACTTACTTGAGCTATCTTCCATAAAACTTTTCAGTTCTACTTTGTGGAGAATAAAGTAGATATAACAAATTAATTCTACTTTTGCTTTTACTACGGAAAAATTTCAAGGCCTTGAAAATGCCCACGACATGTTAACAGAAACAACGAGCTTAGGAAATTTCAAAAAATTAAACAAGCCTTGCAGAACATGTCTGCATATCAGGAATATAGAGAAAAAAATTGTTAATGGCTACTCTTCCTATAGCCGTATGAAAAAAACCTCTTAAGTCAACAATTCTCTATAGAGCAAAAAAAAAAAAGACATTGGATTTTGCTAGACAGAACAGCAGCAAACAGTACTGACTGCTCCTGCGTAGACCTAAAAGTAACATGGAGTGAGATGCAAAATATAGAACAATTCTATTTTAGTTTAAGGACTATAATAAACACTGTGTTGTTAAAAGCCTGTAACTGTATGAATAAAGGCGATAATATGCTTACACAAGAAAAAAATGTGACTGTAATACCAGATGATCTTGGCAGAAGAAATTAGATAAATATATCTTTTCAAGTTAGTTCATTTTTTTAAAATATTTAGGTTTCTCGAAGACTCCACTCTATAAACTCTCCAAAGAAAAGAAAGCTCTGAAATGAGATCTGATTTTACTCTAAAAGCTCTACAGTACCTTTTAGCATGTTTGATGCACATGTTGTCTCAATGCCAGCTGTATTAAAGTTGTCTTTTACTGCAATAGGAATTCCATCTAAAACACCCAGCGGCTGACCTGCATTAGGAATTAATGCAAAGACAACAGCAATTAAAGCGAAGTGTGCTAAATGTATGGTTTTCTCATCAATTACTATTTATTTTACACGTCCCTCTGGGTGTTTATTGGAAGCAAGAATGTTATCCACTTATCATTTGATGGTTTTCAGTTACATTTTCAAGAACCAGCTCCCATTCTAACTCTAGCGTTGAGCATTCTGCCCAGACTAGACTTGACCCTGCAAAGCAGAGCTCTGCAAATGTGTCTGAGCCCGCAAGACAGGCAGCTGCTTTTGTATAGGTTAGCTATCCCAAAGGAGTGCTCACCTCTTTAAATATGACTATGTAATGCGTATTTCAGCCACAGATGCTGCCTAAAACTACTCCATCCCTAGGTTGGGAGCTGTAAATTCTGCCTGCCCGACACATAGAGTAGATAACATGTAAAAACATTACTGAGGCAAAGGAAGTCTTTTCTCGGTAATCAATTCATCCATTATCCAGCAAAAATTAATTTAAAATGCCTATGCCAGAGAGCAAAACACTTTGGATGGCAATTCTCTTAATCTATCAGAGGACAGCAAGTGTCACTCAGCAATGAAAAAATAAGTACAAGTACCCTATTAGGCAAAAATTACCCTTTTCTGTCTTCTAAGAAGTGCATGGGAAAGTGAGGATGGTTAGCTTCTACATGCTGCAGATGACAGGATAAAATGCTGTTCACAAACTCATAAATCCAACTAACAAAGCTGCTTTATTTTCATTTGCTTCCTTTACTTAAAACCTGGTAAGCTGAGCTGGATGTTTGTCCACTTCAGCCAACAGCCCTGCAAAGGACCCGTGCGTCTTCCTGTGCGCGGTACCTGCTGGCTACCAAAGTATGGGGGAAAGAAGAGGCAACAGCAGCACTGCTGCCCAAGAAATGCAGAGCCCATTTAATCTGCAGTCCTCGCCTGGTTTGGTCCAGATTTTGGCTTTGATTTTTTAACTGAATACAGTATTGGGTCCCAAGCATACCCTCATGAGTGTGCACCCACTGAAGTCACAACCACAATCCTCATCCTGTAACAGCCCGACAAGCAGCGCAGATGCCTGCTTTCAAAAGAAAAGTCACTTCCTTAAACACAAATAGCTCCTCCACAACAGATTTAGAAGGACTGCCCAGTGGTGATACCGAAAATGCTGGCAAATAAATTCTCTAAGACTTGTTTTGGAGTTTTAGAAAGCAGCATTCTTTATTTCAGTGCTGGGCGCATGAGGGAGTGATTTCCATCAATCCCGCATAATGAGACAAGAGCTGGGACAGAACGTATTTTGCACTCACATGCATATGTATACATTTTCCCAGAACTCTTATGCATATTCTGTCACTTTCCAAGGACTAATTTTAATGTTATTATGAACTTCACAAGAGACAAATCTCTGCTAACTGGAGCTTTGGAGCCAGCTCCGTCTGACCTTGCATTTGAGACAGGGAAAGACTGCAAACAGAGGTGATTACAGAAAAAGACAAATCTGTTCAACACCATACTTAATACAAGACATTATCATTTCTCTCTGAACAGTGTCTTGAAAAACACTCTTTGAAAAAAACACACTATAAAACCCCCATGCTATCAGAGGGATGTTCTGTTTAACTTTAAAAAAAAATACAGTTACTTAAATGAAACTTAACTGAAGCTAGTTAGAAAACTAATTCTACAGAAATCTAGTTCTACCCCAGCTTAAATCAAAATTTTCCACATTTGTAGTAGTATCTGCTTTCTTGTATCAGTGGGAGCGAACGTACCTTTTCTGTATCTTTTCTCTGATTCTTCAGCTTGCTTCAAAGCGGTTTCTTCTGCTACAGTAATGTAGGCGTTTAGAAATTTGGTGCTTTTGATGAGGGCAAGGCATCTCTGGCAGAGCTCCGTTGGGGTGATCTGTCCTTCCTTCAAAGCTGCCGACACCTGCAAGCACACCCCGCTTTCAGGGAAGCCAGGTGACAGTGCCCGCTTTGGGGTGTGTAGTACCTAAAGCACCGTCCCTGCGGCCACTTTAGGAAGGAGACGGTGGGAAGGGTTGCCGTGGCTGCTCCCCACCGTCCTGGGCTCCAGGAGGGGACACCATGAGGGAGCCGGCAATATGAGTTCACAGCCCAGGCGGCCAACTGTAACCTGGGCTACATCAAAAAAAGTGTGGCGAGCAGGTCAAGGGAAGTGATTCTCCCTGTCTACTCTGCTCTCCTGAAACCCCACCTGGAGTATTGTGTCCAGTTCTGGAATCCCCAACATAAGAAGAACATGGAACTATTGGAACAGGTCCAGAGGAGGGCTACGAAGATGATCAGAGGGCTGGAGCACCTCTGCTGTGAGGACAGGCTGAGAGAGTCGGGGTTGTTCAGCCTGGAGAAGAGAAGGCTCTGGGGGGACCTCATAGTGGCCTTCCAGTACCTGAAGGGGCTGCAGCAAAGCCGGGGAGGGACTTTTTACAAGGGCAAGCAGTGATAGGATGAGGGGGAATGGCTTTAAACTGGAAGTGGGAAGATTTAGATTAGACATTGGGAAGAAATTCTTCGCATGAGCATGGTGAGGCACTGGCACGGGCTGCCCAAGGAAACTGTGGATGCCCCCTCCCTGGAAGTGTTCAAGGCCAGGTTGGATGTGGCCTTGAGCAGCCTGGTCTGGTGGGAGGTGTCCCTGCCCATGGCAGGGGGTTTGGGACTGGATGGGCTTTAAGATCCCTTCCAACCCAAACCATTCTATGGTTCTATAATAAACGCCATCCTCGCAGCCGCTTCAGGAAGGAGTCAGCGGGAAGGGACTCCGTGACCATTCCCCACCGCCCCGGAGCTCAGAGGAGGGACACGGCGAGGGGGACGCACGGCGAACCCACCCCTCTCCGCCCCTCGGCTCTCGCCGGGCGGGCGCGCTCACTCACCTGGCGGAGGGAGGCGCGCAGCATTGCGGCCCACTCCGCTCCCCACCACACACCCGCCCGCACCACCCCGTCCCTGTTCGCGGCGCCTGGGCGCCGCCATCTTTGCCGCAACACCGAACGCCACCATTGGCTGGCGCGCCAAGAAGGCGGCCGTCCATTGGCCATGGGTGCTTCCGGGTCGAGGGCAGGGTTCGTGGATGCGGCGCGGGGAGCCCTGGCCATGCCGTGTTGGGGGGCGGTGTGCGGACGGACGCTGCGCGGGGCGGCGCGGGCGCCTGTGCCTGTGCGCGGCCTGCGGGGCTCGGCGCGGGCGCGCTCCGCTATGCCCGCCTGGGTCATCGACCGGTACGGCAGCAACGATGCATTGCGCTTCACCAGGAACATGGAGTTCCCCGCCATACGCTTCCCGAACGAGGTCATCATCAAGGTTCACGCCGCGAGCCTGAACCCCATCGACCTTAGCATGAGAAGTAAGTGCCGGGGTCCTGAGGCTCCCTCCCGGCCTCCAGAGTGGCACTGACATTGTCACCGGCCTGCGCCGGTGGGCACCTGTCCCGGCGGTACAAGAGCCTGTATCAGAGAATCATAGAACATTTAGTTTGGAAGGGACCTCAAAGCCCATCCAGTTCCACCTTCTCTGCCGTGGGCAGGGACACCTCCCACCAGACCAGGCTGCTCAAGATAAATTAACATTATTTTATATACACAGAATACAGCACCTGCACAAACCAAGTATAAGTAGATTTTTCAGTTAACGTGAACTAAAATTATGAAGTTTTCTACCTTGCAAAACAAAGAATAACCAAAAAGTTTTAAGTCTGAGATTTTGATCTACTTAAAAAATTTACAATTGCCAGTAAAATGTTATTCCAGTTCTAGATGTTTCATCCTTAGGAAAAAAAATATACATTCCTTAACTGTTTGTAGAATATTTTCTCGGTTATTTATGCATTTTCCCACAAGAAATTTTTCATGGCCCTGTGGGAAACCACCTCTTTGGAACTTGGTTTTTTTCAAGTTCTTAAGAGAAAACGGTACAAAAAGCCACTACTTTTCTGAAGACAAAAGTGCATGTATTCTGGGGGGGTATGTGTTTATTGCAAGTCACTCATTGCTGTCCCTCCCAGGCTCAAAGTTTGCAAGTTGGCTTCCTCAGTCTGTTCAGCCTGAAGAAAAGGAGGCTGATGGGAGTCGTCATCACAGTTTACTGTTTCCTCACAAGGGGAGGAGGAGGAGCAGGAGCAGGCTCAGAGCTCTTCTCCATGGTGACCAATGACAGGACCCGAGGGAATGGCAAGAAAATGTGCCAAGGGATGTTTATGTTGGATATTAGGAAAAGGTTCCTCACCCAGAGGGTGGTGGAGCACTGGCACAGCTCCCTGGGGAAGCAGGAATGGGACCAAGCCTGACAATATTCAATAAGTATTTGGACAACACCCTCAGACTCGTGGTGTGAGTGTTGGGGTTGTCCTATGCAGGAACAGGAGTTGGACTCTCCAGGAGTTGGAAGGCTGCATGTACTTCAAGAACAAAATGTTGGAGGCACAGAAGCAGCCTGTCCCGATGTGCCGTAAGATGAGCCATAGGGGCAGACAGCCGGCCTGGATGAGTAAGGAACTTCTGAAGGAGCTAAGCAAGAAAAAGAGGGTGTATCGCCTTTGGAAAGAAGAGCAGGTAAATCAGGTTATGGTCAAAGATATCGTTAAGTGATGTAGGAAGAAAATTAGAGAGGCAAAAGTCCAGCTGGAGCTCAAACTGGCCACTTGTGTTAAGGATAATAAGAAGTGTTTTTACAAATATATTAATGGCAGAAAGAAGGGCAGCAATGACCTCCACTCCGTATTGGATGTCGAGGGAAATATAGTAACTAAAATGAGGAAAAAGCTGAGGTGCTTAATGCCTTCTTTACCTCCGTTTTCAACACTAAGGCAGATTGTTCACTGGACAACTGGTCTCCTGAAGTGGTGGATGGGGACAGGGTGCAATATAGCCCCCCTGTCGTCCAGGAGGAAAAAGTAAAAGACCTGCTGAGCCACTTGGATTCTCATAAGTGTATGGTCGAGATGGGATCCATCCTAGGGTGATGAGAGAGCTGGCAGTTGAACTTGCTAAGCTGCTTTCCATCATTTATCAACAGTCCTGGCTTGGTGGAGAGGTCCCGGATGACTGGAAGTTGGCCAATGTGACGCCCATCCACAAGAAGGGCCGTAGGGACGATCCAGGTAATTACACACCTGTCAGCCTGACCTTGGTTCCAGGTAAAATTATGGAGCAGATAATCCTGGATGCAATCATATGGCACCTGCAGAATTAGCGAGAGATCAGGCCCAGCCAGCATGGATTTAGGAGGGGCAGATCCTGCCTGACCAACCTGATCTCCTTTTATGACCATGTGACTCGCTTGGTGGATGAGAGGAAGGCTGTGGATGTAGTGTACCTGAACTTCAGCAAGGCCTTTGACACTGTCTCCCACAGCAGACTTCTGGAGAAGCTGGCAGCCCGTGGCTTGGACGGGAATGTTCTGTGCTGGGTTAGGAATTGGTTGAATGGCTGGGCCCAGAGAGTGGTAGTGAACGGTGTCTCATTCGGTTGGCGGCCGGTCACTAGTGGTGTTCCCCAGGGATCGGTGTTGGGCCCGATCCCGTTCAGTGTCTTTATTGATGATCTGGAAGATGGGATCGAGTCCATCATTAGCAAGTTCGCAGACAATACCAAACTGGGAGGAAGCGTCGATCTGCTGGAGGGTAGGAGGGCCCTACAGAGGGACCTTGACAGGCTGGAGAGATGGGCTGATTCCAACAGCATGAGGTTTAACAAGTCCAAATGCCGGGTTCTGCACTTCGGACACAACAACCCCATGTAGAGCTACAGGCTGAGGACAGAGTGGCTGGAGAGCAGTCAGGCAGAAAGGGACTTGGGAGTGCTGGTAGACAGGAAACTCAACATGAGCCAGCAGTGCGCTCAAGTGGTCAAGAAGGCCAATGGTATTTTGGCCTGCATCAGGAACAGTGTGGCCAGCAAGACTAGGGAAGTTATCATCCCCTTATACTCGGCACTGGTCAGGCCACACCTTGAGTACTGTGTCCAGTTCTGGGCCCCTCAGTTTAAGAAAGATGTTGAGATGCTGGAGTGCGTCCAGAGGAGAGCAACGAGGATGGTGAAGGGGCTGGAGCACAAGCCCTGTGAAGAGCGATTGAGGGATCTGGGATCGCTTAGCCTGGAGAAGAGGAGGCTCAGGGGAGACCTTATTGCTCTCTACAACTACCTAAAAGGAGGCTGTAGTCAGGCAGGGGTTGGTCTCTTCTCTCAGGCGACCAGTGACAGAACAAGAGGACATGGTCTCAAGCTTTGTTAGAGAATGTTTAGACTTGATATTAGGAAAGAATTCTTCACTGAAAGGGTGATAGGTCATTGGAATGTGCTGCCCGGGGAGGTGGTGGAGTCACCGTCCCTGGAGGTGTTTAAAGAGAGACTGGATGAGGCACTTAGTGTTGTGGTTTAGACGATAAGTAGGTGTAGGTGTTGGGTCATAGGTTGGACTCGATGATCTCAAAGGTCTTTTCCAGCCTTGTGATACTGTGACTCAGTGTTCCATTCAGGTCCCTTACAATTCAGGACATAATGTGATTTGTTAGTAAGATGACCATGGTGGGGTTTGTTTCCTGGCCTTCTCCCCCATCCTCACCACCTGGATGGTGGCACTCTCTTGGTCCAGACAGTAGGCCTTCCAAGGAGCAGCTCCTCCCCTGACAGGTGCTGGATTTTCCCAGCTCTTTGAGGAAACAGGGCTGAAGGTCAATTACCTTGAAGTGGGCACATGTGAGCTAATCCAGACCACCTTGTTCATTGTTGTGCCCTCGCTTCCTGAATTGGCATCTGAGTACCTGTCATCTGGCACAGGAAATCTGCATCTTTGACTGACTAACTCTTTGACACATTTAGTCAATTTTTTTCCACAAGTTTCAAGGTTTGAAACACAAGAAGGAAGTTGTGGTGGTAGAAGACCTTATACTTCATGTTGAGAAGGGAACTTGCATATCAGTAACACTTGCGGAGATACCTGCAGGAAGCCTACTGGCAGACCTGTAATTTCTATTTTGGCTCTCTAATAAATTAATTTTTGAAAAATCTTCGTATTTGTAATTGTAAGTTTAATTATGGGACATTTGTTATTTTAAGGATTCCAGTTGAAAGACCTGCTTGAACTGTGGGGCTGCTACTAGTATTTTGAGTCAGTATAAAAAGTACTTTGAAGAAAATACATTTTCTTCCTGCTTTCAAGGTGTCTGGTTTTGTGTCTGTTTCTTTTCTGTATAAAAACACTTTCTAGCATAATAGGGCACGTAGGCAGACTTCTCCAAACATTTGAAAGAGCATATACAAAGCTGAATGCTAACTTTTTTAGGCAGAACACTGTTATTAGATGGATAACTTGCTGCATTTAGCTATTGCTTACTGAATAGAAGTTCAGTTACTCATCTGACATGCACCTTAATAATATTTACAATTATTTTCATGTTGCTTTGTTTACAGTACATAATTTGAAAAGGCAAATGGAAAGCTTAGTGTTCTTTTGGATTCTTAGCTACATGGTACTGTTGGAAAATGGAACGTTTCTAGCAGACTTCTCAGAATTTCTAACACTCTTATTGCATACTAAGTATTTTTATAATGGAAAGAAATTTCATGGACAAATTAGCCTGAACTGTGATTTACTTTTTATTTGTAAAATATGTAAATCTATAAAATATTGCTCATTTTTTTGCATTCTAAAGTTATAACAGAAATTAGGTTCGTTGGGTACTGACAGTGCTTTCTAAATGTAATTGTTCAGTTAATAAATGAAAACTCAGTACAGCATGTTTTGGTTAATTTCATGTTTTGCAGGTGGTTATGGTGCAACTGCATTAAATATGAAGCGGGATCCTCTGAAACTGAAAACTGCAGAAACTGAATTTCCACTAACACTTGGTCGAGATGTCTCTGGTGTTGTTATGGAATGTGGACTGAGTGTGTCTTATTTCAAACCTGGAGATGAGGTGGTAACACAAATCCCTTTGTTTCTAAAATACATAGTTAAAATACTCTATAACATGTTCAGCTTTCATTTTCCTCTTAAGAACATTGGGGGGTTTATGTTGTTGCATTCTGAATGAGGACTATCTGGCAGTAAATTCCTAGAATGCTTTCTTTCCTACCTTTTTTCTTTTAAAAGCATGGTCTTTCCCAAACTTGCTTCTGCAAGCTAATTTTCTGCAAGTTTTTTATTTTTTGGTCCATTTCAGTGGTAGCAAGAGAGGAATTTATTTATTTATAAGTGTGCACTCAAGATGCTGCATCATTTTTGACTGAAGAAAGAATTCTAACAGGAAAGGATTAGGTTGGTGTTTTTTTCCTTGAGTAACTTAGGATAGAAACTCTAGCATAACCCAAGAACCTCTTGGGAAGTCTCCACATAAATACTGCTGTTGTTTGCTTTCATATTTCACCAGTTTTAATATAGCAAATTCTGATTCCTCCCCACCCCATCCCCTCCAGTCTGGGCTTTCCTGGCTTGAGAGTAGTTTGTGTTTTTTGAAAAATTGTGTCTTTTACATAGTATGGTACAATTTATTTACATAGTTCTGCAGTCCTTCATTTAGCCAGTCTTGTGATTTTTTTATTATTTTTTTTTGTTAAAGAATTAGGCAAATGGTTTCTGATAAGCAATAACAAATGCATTCTGCAAATTGGAAGAAAGATTTCTTTAATGAAGAAAACTTCTCTGTGTAGGTACAATCATGTGCAAAGTTACAAAAATTGGTTTCTGTTTTCTGTTTGGTTTTAGGTGTGGGCAGCAGTTCCTCCTTGGAAACAGGGCACTCTGTCAGAGTTTGTGGTAGCTAGTGGAAACGAGGTAAACTTTTGAAAATATGACTAACAGACAAACCCCCCTAAAATTTTGAAGGCTGGCATTTTTTTTCTTTGGTATCTAAGCAACTGACTATTCCTTGGTGCTTGGGTTGATTTAGACTCCAGATAGTTATGAAAATAGTTGAAAATGTATATTAAACAATCTGCAATTCAGTAAAGCTTGTTTAAATATTTCGATGTCACGTAGGATCTGCGGTGTGACTTGGATATGATTGATTTTATTTCAGGTGTCTTTTAAGCCAAGAAGTCTCAGTCACATAGAAGCTGCCTCCTTACCATATGTGGGTCTCACAGCCTGGTCTGCAGTTAACCAAGTTGGAGGACTGAACCAAAGTAATTGTAGTGGGAAAAGGTAGTTAAATGATTCTGGTTCTAAAACTTAGTGTTTCATTTTTATACTGCTTAGTTTCTTCTAAGACTTGCCCAACAGTGATGAAGACTGTTATACCATGACATTCACAAAGACCAGCTGGCCTGAAGGTGTTTAAAACTACACAACTGCTGAGCGAGAGGCTTCTTTAGACGGAGACTCAGAGAAGGACCTTAACTGAAGCGTTCCTAGTCACCTGCTGCTCGCTTCCTGTATATGGTGGCTGCTTAGGCAGTCCGATGTATATCTAATGTATAGGACTATGAAGGGAGTTCAAGGGCAGTATCTCTAGGAATTTATAGGGACTTTGCCTTTCTGCCTGCTAGGACAGCTATCCAAAATTTAGTATCCTCTCTGAGTTATTTTGGCAACTCACAAAAAGCCCTCTCAAACACAGAGGTGTGGTTCACTCAGTTCCTGCATGCATGGGCCGCTTGGAACAGACAGGTTTCCCAGCTTTTGAGAAAAAAACAAGCAGGTGACTGGGTCTCATTTGACCTGTAGGCCAGAACTTTGATGAGGTCAGGAATGCAGAAAAGAAGAAGAAACGTGCAAGACGAGCAGCCAAATGAAACAAGAATTGGCTTTGTTTATCAACCTGTTAATCTGACAACGGCAGATGGAGGACAGAAGAAGAAAAATGCGTTGAAAGAGTGGAGCAGATAGCCTTTCTGTCCTGATAATTGGAAGTTGCAGTTATTTTGGCCTTTGAATGTTTGGGTAAATAGGCAGCAAAGTGTTCAGAATGGAAAGAAGGGCAAAAGTAAAAACACTGGAATTGAAAAATAATCATTGAAATTACCATGCTGCACTAAAAATTTAGGTTATAAAGTAATTATTAGGGAGTAGGAGTCTAGATGCCTGATCTCTTCTTATCTTGGGTGTTAACTGTTGTAATGCAACACATTCCAAAGGATACTAGATGTACTGAAATTCACCCACATCTTTAGAAGATAATTGAGCGAGTGGTTTTCATATGTCATGGTAAATGTCATCATGAAAATATCAAGTAAGTGTTCTAAAGATAAAGTTTTGAGAAAACAAAACAGCAAAATTTAAAGGAATTTCAGGGAGGCATTATTGAAATTAACATCCAGCTAGTGATAAAATTCTAGATTCTTTGCCTTCCTTACTATTTTTCAATATTTAGACTTCTTTTATTATCTTAACTTTTGCATGTAAATAGATTTAACCCAAAGATAAGTTGATAGACGAGCCTTGTCTAAAGTATCTTTGCAGTCTTCAGGTAAATGTTTAGATTGTTAAAAGTGAAATTCAAACTGCATTTATACCCTTTCTTTACACTTAACATTTACTTTTATGTTCCCAATAAATGTTTAATTGCTTTGTCAGCAAACATTTTAATGTACTTAAAAAATTATGATGTTTTCCATCTAGAAGTTTTGAATCGTAAAAACACCAGAGAATGAATTACATGATGGTAGCTTTTTGTCCCTGAAAAATTTCTTGTGGCAAAATGCATAAAATGCATTGGAGGGTCTGTGCAAAAGTATATTCCATTAACTTTACATGACTCTCTCTAGGCAATAATTTCAAAAGACAAGTATCTACATAATGTTTCTTAATTTCTTGAAGTAATCTAATATGTTTGGTAACAAGTTACCTATACATGTGATTTTTCTGTTGGTCTTTTTGTCTCCTGTAGGTGTATATAAATAGCTGTGTAAAAGGGTGTGTATACACACAAGAGTGTGTCTTATTTTGAAAGAGCAGCTGTATTCCTTGATGAAAGCTACTTCACTGATACTTTATTGCAATGTTAAGACATCTTAGAAACAGCAATGTTTTTCTCTTGGTGTGTATTGTTTTCTTTGCCTTTTTAAGGTGGAAGGGTGGGCTGACCTGAAACACTCACTAGCAGTCCAGCACCTGACTGTGTGTTGTTCTGACCAGAGCATCTGCTGCATTTCCATGCACTTTCACAAATTTTGTTTTTACAGTTCACCTGAAGCGTGCTTACATTGCCTGTGATGTTTCCTGCATCACTGTAACTCCAGTTGTTTCTCCGTAACTTTTGTTCTAGACCGCTGCAAAAAATGTCAATATTCTTGTACTAGCTAAAAGTGAATCTTCGTGTTATCCAAAATGTACAGAATGACTGTTGTTTTGAAATTCTCTGTGGGTAATACCCAGAGAGCTTCTCATATATGCCAAGGGCCTGTTTCAGTAGAAAGGGTATATGCTTCTTCAGCAATAGCTGTTAAATATCTTGCTTACTGTATTCACAAAAAGCACGATGAAAACAAACCTGACAATTTGAGAAATTCTTTAAAATATTTATGGTAATATTAAGCAAAGGTTTTTTATATAAATGCATAGTCGGTATTTTATAGATTTAACTATGCTGAGGAGAGATGCTGGATTCTGTTACTGTAAGCTATTAAAAGTACACTCTTAGTTTATATTATTAAAATGAAAATTTGAATGATGTAATTCCCCAAGAAAATATTTTTTTCGAAGTGTGTTATTTGATCATTTTATGTGTTGAGAAGTACAGAGAGTGTAGGTTATAAAACTCCTTGATAGGGTAGATTCTTCTTGATAAAGGAATATATCTGTTGACAACATTTTGTTGGCATAATCAAATGGAATTTTATTTTTATATATATATAAATTGATATATTTATTCAATAAATATACACATATATTTATGTGGCTGAGTCACTGAAAATTGTTAGTTGTTTATAATAAGGACAAAGTCCTTGATCTGTACACGTACTTCTCACCCCCTGTATTGTTGGGGGGATGACACACAGCTGAAGCAGGTCCTGGCTTTTTTCCGCTGGTTTCTGACTGCACCGTAGTTCAGAGCAGGGCCGAGGGAGAAGGACTGAACTCTCAAATCCCATGATAATCTCATCTGGAGAGATCAGCTGACTCTCTGATCATTTGAACTGCTAGAGCCTCATATGGGGCTTGGTGATCACTGGCTTGAATTGTGTCCCTGTGTCAGAAAGGAGCCAAGCCTGGGTGTGAACATTTGGTTTCTTCTTTTGAGAGAATCAGTTCTTTTGGATCTCTGTTCAGGTCAAATAATTTGTTAGTTTGTTCCCTCATTGTGCACATGCTTATATATTAGTTTACTCCTGAGCTCACCTTTCCACTGAAATGGGTAGTTTCTCTGATATGTTTTCTCCTGGCTGTGTTTTCCCGAGGCAATGTAAACAAAACTGTGCCTGCTTTGGCACTTTCTACCTTCTGTGGTCCTTCAGTACCATCCTGACAGATCCTGCAGCTTCAAATGCTCCCCTGCTTCCTTGTGCCAAACAATATGTTTTGCTGTCCTCAGTGCTACAAAAATGCTGATCCTTTGGGCTGTGGCACATGGATCTCCTGTTCAGACATAGTAACATCCCATGTTACATAGGAACAAACCAAACCTGGGAAGTATTTCTACCTGTAGAATCTCAAGGGCTTTTATTTAAGGGGGGAGAATAAAATAAGGTTCTAGCCAAGCAGCTCCCCAAAACTGAAAATGTTACCTAAATCCTGAGCAAATTTTTTTAAAATGACAGCTTTCTCCAAAATGTGTAGTGGAAGAAACACCCTTTCAGCAAGGAGTAAAATTAGAAAGGCAGCTTGACAAGGTTTTTTTGAAAGGATTTGGGACTGTCCATTTTAAGGGTAAAGATGGGCTTAACCCAGTATTGAGTGTAGCGTCCCTGAGCCTTTTCAAGTACAATAAAATCTAAATATGAATGTTGCTTCAGGCATCTGTTTGTTAGAAGCATGATTCTGTGGATAAGTACTTTTTGGCAGGTTTAAAAGCTGCAGGCATTGTGGTTTCAAATTCTTAATCGGAATTTTGCAGCTTGGATCAGTGAAATAGGAGGGAACAGAATCTGATCAGTTACAAAAGAGGAAGCATTTTAAAATGGATACTGTCGCCACAGCCAAGTCTCTTAGGTTACTTCAAAGAATTTTTGTAAACTGAGATTCCAGATTGTAAAGTACAATTTTGCACTGTAAAAAGCAGTTTCCTTCAACATTCAGCTTAGTGAGATTTAAAACAGGAATATCACCAGCTTCTAAAATTTTTCTGGCAAACAGAAATTCTGAAAAACATGATGTTCCCCAGTCTATGCCAAGACTTTGTCTTGGATCTTCCTTTTGTCTTGGAAAATGGGTCCAAAGTCCAAGCACTGTTTGTAGCTTCAGCAGTTGAAGTTTAGTTATTTAATAAACTACCTAGATGATATTTTTGAATGGTGGTTAGGCTGCCAGCAGTAAGTTTCTCAAACCACTAAACTTGCATTCACTTTTATGAAATTTAGGATAGTGCATTCAGTTAAAATGAGCTCGTAACTTGCTAATAATTTGGTAGTATGCTGTTTCATTTTCTTGCTTGTGTGCCAGTGTCTACAACCTGGCATTTTACAGGGTCTTGTTGACATGTACTGAACTAGAAAAATTCTACTGCCTTTTTTCTAAAGAAAAAGGCATGTATCTTAGTTTAATAGAATTTAAACTTGTTTATGGTGAGGCTGCTTCATTGTATTTTTTCTTTCTTTTAGATGAATATTATGCAATATGGGAAAATTGTGATCCATGTATTCTGAAGTTCCCAGTCTCCCTAAATAGTGTGATACTAAACTACTGTTTCTTGGATAACACCAATTTGTGTAAAATGTTGGTAAATCAGATTTTTTTCTTTAGAAGATAAGACAGCGGAGTCTGGGAGGCAGAAAGACTCTTGACTGATTTTGTCCCGGACTAAACAATTGTGTTAGAAAGTGAGGACAGTGACAGGACTTCTGCATGACAAATGTTACTGCCTGACAGCTCCACTGTCTGGTTTTAGTGGAAAGCACGTATAGAATCATAGAATGGTTTGCCTCATCCAACCTGGCCTTGAAAGCTTCAGGAATGGGGCTTCCACAGCTTGGGGCAACCTGTGCCAGTGGCTCACCACCAATCTCTTTGCTTGTGCTCAGATAAATGCTCTTGGCACGGAAACATGGTCAGGGATGTTAAGTTACATTACTGGCTGCCTGAAGAGTTAACCACTCAGTAACATTAAATAACAAACACAATCTTTTGCTTAAAATAATTTGCTGTCAGAGATGCATAAGAGGCATTAGAATATGTAGTTACTGTAGAGTTTATTTGAAGAACTATTTAATATATTTTAATTTTCTTTTACAGAGTATTAATATTAGGAGCTTCAGGAGGAGTTGGTACATTTGCTGTACAGGTAATATAAACCACCATGCCCAGGCTACATCTTGAAACCTTTCAACATGGAAATAAACTAATGGAAGGGAATTGAGGGAAGGCATAGTGAAATGGCACTTCTGTCACAAAAGTGAAATATTTTCAGATCTATTGCTGTCTATTTGCTGGATCAGATTGGTTTAAAGTAGGAAACGGGCTTCTCAAGTAAGGAGTTGTGAGTGTAGGTAGTGAAATATCACATTTCACAGTTTGAGTGCAGGAAATCTCTAATTTGTGTCACTTGAAATATGTAGCCTGTTCTCATTATCTTTCAGTCAGCTTTGATCCAGAAATATGAAAAGAACTTGGTGTATGATTAGAAAAACTGATGGAGAATGTATCATCTACCATGACTGTTGTAGGTAATCAAACGATATGAGAGGCACAAGGCTGTTGTGTAAAGCACACTGGCTTAGGTTAACTTTCCCTTGCTGCCTTTGCCCTGCTGCCCTTTTGTCTGTCTTTGCTCAAGTAGCTGTAAACTTTGTAAAGTCAACATGCTTTTTTCTTGGTCCATTACTTGTGGAACATCCTCTTTTCATACTCTCATGTAATTTGAGGATTTTGTTTTTAATTGTTGTCATCTCATGCTGAAACTTCTATGTCTTGAGAATATGGAAAAGATATAGAAGTTGAGTGATTGCATCTCTGCATTCCATGTTACTGGACCATAAACATAGGGGTTTTCAAGAAGTTTACAGGAGCGTTTTTAGTGATATGCTAGTTTTCTGATCCATGATAAAGCAGGTGGTTACATTAGATCAATACGAAAGGCTGACCAGCCATTGACTAGTTGTGATTTCTGCCTGATTAATCCTGTGAAAGCTACATTAATTAATCCAGAATAAATTTTAAAAATATTACTGTGAATGAAAAATGAGATTGCAAAAGAGATAAATAACTAGCAAAAATCCTTTACTTTGCTGTAGCTTTTTGAGTAGAAGATAACCTGACATCCTCCCTGTGGTAAATCAGAGATAACTTCTTTCTTTTTCTTGTTATTAATATTTAAGCTATTTACAGTGAGATAGATATATATGAAGTACTTAATGAGCAAGTTGAATATACAATATTTTAACTTTAAATGTTTAAAAATACTTAATAGTTGATGCGGTGATAGTTTTGTAGGCTGGTAGCTTAGATAATACATCTAGATATATATTTAGCTGCCAGATCCATATGGCAAACTGAGTATTTTATTTGAAGCCTTATTTGTCCTGAGACCTGATATCTATAAGTGGTATTAAAAAAACACCGTCCTTCCTCCGCATGAATTCCTCCCTCCCCAAAGCCTCCTTAAATATTGATAAATTCTAACTGTTTTTTGTCTGTGGGATGTGTGGCAAGTTATCCTGTGTGGGAACACAGTCCCTCCACTCGCTACTAAAGGTGCTCATTTATTATATAAATATAATAAAACTTTGACTTTTTAAGTTGTTCTCAATGTTTCTCTAAATTTTAATCTTTGGATTTCTTTATTTTTTTACTGGTTTTTAGCTAGTAAAGGCCTGGGGTGCTCATGTGACAGCAGTTTGTTCTCATGATGCCAGCACACTGATGGAAAGGCTTGGAGCAGATGAAGTGATTGATTACAAATCTGGAAATCTGGAAGAACAGCTTAAAGCTTTACCCTTGTACGTGTTTGTGTTGCTTAATACTGAGTTGAAGGAGTTGGTGGACAGACCTTCTGCCTTTTAATTGCTTGACTCCAGTCTATCAGAACTCTCTCTTTTCTGGTTTTTGGGTTTTTTTCCCCTATTCCTAAAGCTTTACTTTGTAAAGCAAATTCATCCCAGCCCTTTCTGAATGCAGTTTGCCAAGTGAGTATTGCAAGCACAGATTTCATTATAAGAATAAGCTAGTTAATTGGGCTCATGGAGGCAAGCTCAGTTTCATGTGCTCTTCTTCAATGACTGTGATATGAACAGTTTTGTCAGCTTCTATCCAAGGATCTTGGAACATTTACAAAACATGATTAAATTAAAAAAAGTCTCAGAAATCCTGTGTGAAATTAGGAAATAGGAAAATTGATCTTCTAGAGGGAAGAAGTGTGTCATGAAGCGGTTAAGGGACTTGCCTGAAGGTCGTCACTGTGCGACTCAACTGGAACTAAATTTCTCTTATGTAACATTGGGTAGGGCTGCCTCTGATAAACAGTCACACTTATCTTGTCACAGCAGTTATGTTTAAACTAGCTTGGGGCTTTTCTCTAGAACTCAAGTCTTTCTTGCTTTTGTAATCTTTCCATCTGTTAAATTTAGTCTGCTGTGAATTGTATTTGAATATGGTATTTACGCTGCTCTTTTTAGCTAGAGTTAACTGTGGAGAGAGAAATAGAAGCTGTTCAATCTATGAAAGAATCTTACTGATAACTGTGCTGGGAAAACGTGCCCTTTAAATGTGCTGTGATTGTCAGCAGGCCTGAGGTCTACTGTGAGGGTACTGGCACTGTGTACGGGGAGCATGTGCAGCAACTAATTTAGTAGTTGCAAGTAGTTCTAAATTTGCCTTTATGCAATTCAGCATCTTAAAGGCCAGTAACTCTTTTTAGGAGAAATCAAGAGCACTGTCCTAGGGTGCAGTTTTATGATACAGATAAGCTGATCAGTCAGGTGTACCGAGAGGGATGTTCCTACTTCCCTCCCCTTTTCAGTTGTACTCACTCTTTTGACCCCATAGTTTTTCCTGGAGTATTAGTTTTCATAATTTTAATGTCTTTTATTGGCAGCTGACTGTTAAGTTGACTGAACTTTAATATGAAATCACATCCTTGGAAGACAGGCAGGAAGGCTGTCTTTCCAGGGATAAGAACTTTTCCATTTAATTTGCATGAAGTGTTTTCCCTCTTATTTGTAGGTTTTTTAGATCAGATATATGTATATATACAGATCTACTGCAATCTGGAGATTACTGGAAATTGTCACATGAAAATGAGAACAAGCTGTGCATCTAACAGAATAGGTGCATAGCTCCCTGCTGCCCCATTCAGCCGTTACAGGCTCACATGTTGGGATAATGAGAAGCAACACTGAACCTGTTGCTTGTTGCCAGAGGCTGTGTATACCCGTTCCATGGGGGGGAGATTTTAGACCCTTTACTTTGTTCGACGTCGAATAATGTGTCGAATAATGATGTGGAGGAAAGAGCTGTCAGTAGAGGTAAAACAGCCCCCAAACAAATAAAGAGTTCAAAAAAGACTTTTAGAAGTGAAGCTGAGAATTGGATCACAGAAAAGGTATGAGGAGATAAGGGTTAGTAGAGTAATTTGTTTATGTAACTTTGGCCACTGGAACTGACTTTCTCATGAGTACAGGCTGTACACGAGATGTTCCTAGTCCAGATGAGTTTTTAGACACCCATACCATATTTTTCAATGCTAGGACCAGACCTCAAGACTGTTCCAGTAGTCTCAGTGGGAGAGCTGAAGAGATAGAGCTCTAGAAGGCTTTAAGCAAGTAGAGAATGTAGTTGTGCATCTAAGAGTCTGCTTTTTGGAGTTGAAGTGCATTATCTAAATAGCTTGTGTCTGCTGTGCAGTGAATGGGCAATAACCTGTAAATATAACTCTCATTGTACAGTAAAGATGGGATTTAGCTGAAATGTTGGCTTTTTTGTGCCACTATCTTGGAGGCAGATTATTTTATCACGTTGCAGTGACACATAAAATTGTAAACTATAGCTAGTTTATTATAGGAATTATTAATTAATGTTGTTGACATTATTTTTACCTTATCGTGATTTTAAACCTATTCTTTACATGTCTGCAGATTTGATTTCATCCTGGATAATGTTGGGGGCTCTACTGAGAAGTGGGCTCTGAATCTCCTGAAGAAATGGTCAGGAGCAACGTATGTTACCTTAGTGACACCTTTCCTGATGAACATGGACAAACTTGGAGTGGCCGATGGCATGTTACAAACAGGAGTCACTGTTGGTTCCAAAACAGTAAAGGTATTTGACAAAATCCTATATATTTTAATATTATGTAGTACTCTAGTGGCTTTCTTCGTGGCTTAGATGCGAGTCATACGGCTCATCTAGAGCCATCTGTCATATTTTCTTCGTGTATCATTAGTGCACTTCAGATGCATTTTTATTCTTTCCTTCTTTCTTGCATGGAAAAGAAAAACGTGTTGGGGTGGTGCTGATTGGTGTATGTGGCAGTTTAGGGTGCTTTGAAGCTTTGATTCCCTATTGTGCTTTTCATTGTGGCCTTTTCCATATGGCCTTCCTAGCGAGTCCTGCTGACAGCTAGTGTTTCATAGTAAACAGAGCAAATCCCTGCCTCATTGAAGTGAGGATAATTTTGCTACTTGCTTTAGGCTGGACAGGCTTTCTCTCAAAACATTGTTCCATGACTGATTCTCTTCATCCTATTCCAGCACCAGAGAGTAATAAGAGTGGTTGAGGGTGGCTGGAAAGTCTTTTCATCTCTTTCATGTTCATGTGTCTGGATGGTGATACTGAATTTTCTAGTTTTCCTAAGTAGATCTTAAAACGTTCTGCCAGGGGCCAGATCAGCGAGGCTTTTGAGAACTTTTCTCTTTCTTCTCTTGACATGTGTACTTGCTCTCCAAATGAATGCTTTTCAAGCAGTTGCTATGGTATTCCTGTGATGGCATGGTTGAATGAGATTCTAAGTCCTGCACCAATACTTTCAAAGGAAAGCTCAAAAAACAAAGTGAAAAGGCTGGGAAGAAATAATGTGATATTATTTCTCAGTGTGCGTGTTTACATGATTAGGAGCATTGTATGCCACGTATTAAAAATCATCTCTTTCTGGTAGAAGATGGTTTTTATTCCTGTAATGACTTACTTGGAGGAGGTGCTCTCGACTTGTGCTCTGAGATCTTCTCAGAATGCTTTTCCTGTGAGCTGCCATCTGTCAGTGGACGGTGATGACTTTGGCAGATGTGGTGGTGGAAAATTTAATCACTGACACTGAGGCGGAAGGTTCTAAATGTCACATTGCTGGGTATATTTCACTCCATTTGTGAATATGTATAAACATACAGCACCATTTCTCTCTTACGTAATAAATAAGGCTGATTCTAGCTGTAGAGACAAGGTGGTTGTTATCCTCAACTATCAATTGGACACAAAATTCACCCTGATCCTATTGTGGTAATACAACATCCCTGTCTGTACATTTAATGCACATGTTTAGGTGGCAGGTTTTTTTCGGATACTAGCATACAATTTCTGTGTATTTTCCTTAAGTTAATTCTCTGGTGCTTTTATAGTGAATTCCAGTTCCCATTTCAGTTTCCTCTCATGATTTTCATGATTTTTTTAATATGGTTTTTTTTTATTGCAGCATCTCTTTAAAGGAGTCCATTATCGGTGGGCATTTTTTATGCCAAGTGGCCCAAATTTGGATGAAATAGCAGAACTAGTTGATTCTGGAAAGGTATGTCAGTAATGGTTATTTGGGTATTTGTCCTGAAAGAGGTGCTGCTTTGACTCAAAAATGGTGTAGTTCAAATTAGGGTATAAAATGTTGTGAAAATCACAGTGGCGAAAACTAGTTAAGAATTGATTTGCTCCAGTTTCTAACTTCTGGCTTTTGCATGGAATTTAGGAGGTTGTAATCTTTAAGAATCTTCTGCCTTCTCCCTCTCCACTCTACCTGTTTTTAAAAACACAAAGCTTACTAAGTCATGGAGAAATAACATCCAGTGATTGTTTATTTTTGCCAATGGGAATCATTTATCATTAACTTTGATGCTGAAAATGATACGTTCTAGGAGGCTTCATTTGATTTGTTGGGTCAGAATGAACATGACTGTGTATATTTGCATATGCAAAATTGCCTTGTCTGGATGATCCAGAGTCCTGCCCATAATGTGCACAGGATTAGAATAGTCAGGTTATTGCAGGTCACAGATGATTTGTGTTGGCAGAGTGGCGACAAGAATCTTGTGTTGCATTATTTCAGTGCTTCAGAGTATAACATTTGTGCTAATTCAACACAGTGACTTGGAATGTTGTGAGCGTTCATAAGCTTTCAGGTAATCTGTTAGTGGATTCGGAGGAAAGGCATGAAGTGGCAGATAGATCATTGCTTTTCTCTTCTTTTCAAGTGTATGAGCTTGTTACAAAACGTGTGCGAGAGCGACCAGTTGATTGCCTGTTTACTGGACTCTGTGATGCCGTAGGTCCTGGTAGTGTCCTCATTTGAATAATTTCATGTTTCCAAAATTCCCAGAGTAGGGAATGTGGACATTGCTGCTAATCTTTCTATGTGGTACCTAAGCAGAAGAGGGAGCGGAGTCTGCCGTGACTGCTGGTAATTTCAGTATGTGAACTGTCAGGCCATCCTGTGCTCAAAATCTATGCACGTTAGTAAAATTTTAGATCTCTCAAAGTTTGAATGTTGATCTTCTTTTTTTGCTATGCATTATACTCCAGAGTTTTGAGAAGAGCTGATAAATCACTGTCATGCTTGAGGCCCGATTGCTTCCATTTGCTACCTCAGTGCTGCTGATCAGAATAAAAATCTTCCTGAATTCAGCCACTCCTGTTCCTCTGTTGTGACCATTGTCCTGCTGACACAGCCAGTGGGAAAAGTCTATGTTTCCTAAAATGTTACCTACTAATAAACAGGGACTGCAGCAGCAAACCAGTTGTGGTGAAGTGTGTTCTGGCTACAGCTTTGCACCACTCTGCTTTGCATTATATCCAGTGTTGTAGGCATTATCCCGCAAGAAAGTAATTGTAGAAGATACTCCTCATCCTGTGATTGCATCCAATCGCACTACTAAATTATAATTGTCTAAGAAACAGAAGTGCCCTTGTCTTTATTCTTACTGTTTGTCTTGATTCTTAGCCAGTTACAACTTGTTCTGTGTCCTGGTCCTACCTTGTATGCAAAACAAATTCAGAATATGCCTATGAAAGCCTCTTGGGAAACACCTGTTTATGCAATAAAGATAGGGCTTAATCGGCATTCTCTGCCTAATAATCTGGACAGGTGAATTGTAATACCATTTAAAATGTACGTCATACATATATGAATGTCCTGATGAACTTTTTGTTGTAAGATGATCATGAGGACAAAGACGTTTGCTTGGTCTTTTATTCTCTGTAGAAAAACAGGTCATAATGTCAGACTGTCTGCATACTCACTGCATACCAGCATTTTACTCCATTTTTTAAAATGTTGTAAATACCCGTGCTGTCATCTGCATTTTATAAGACCTAGATGTGTTCCATTTCAGTAGATGTTAATAAGACATCTTTACATAAGACAATTAATAAGACAATCTTTATTGTCTATACTCAAGAATTCTCTTAAACAATCAGATTGTCCATTCACAAGAGTAGATGTTTGGAAAAAAGGCAGGAGATAATTACTGGAGGAATTGTATCATGATTTCCTATAACTGAGTGAGAAGAAATGTTTATGTTTGAATATGAGAGAATAAATGAGAATTAAAAAAGGAAAAATACACCACAAAGTGATAGCAGTGTAGCAAGAAGACTTAGGAAGGCCAGCAGAGTTGAGCTCATGTAGTTCAGCTTCTCAGGTTTGAGTGAATGCAGTTTTGAGTAATGCAGATATAGTTGTTTTGAAATTTCAGTGAATCAACTTTTCTGTTACAGACATTTTCATTTTGAGCTTGTGTGAGGTGTGAATAGGAGAGCAGTTGGAGAACTCTTGAAAATGAGAGGCTTTTTTCAGGAAAGTGTAAATTGTGAGGGGGTTCAAATGAAGGAAATTAAAAAGAGCTGATGGTTTAAAGAGATGATGTTACAGTAAGTGAAGCTTACATTTTGCGAAGAGACTGTTTTGATACTGAGGGGCTGGGAGACTGCTGCAACAGTAGCAAGCACAGAGAAAATCAAGCATTTCCTTGTAAAATTTTAGAGATACTGGCTACTTTTTAAACTGCTAGGAAGTCCTTGTTGTGGGTTGAACTCTGCCAGTTAATTCTGAGTCAGTAAGGACTGCCTTAATGTGGGCTGCACCAATGAGTTGATAAAACACACGTCAGAAGCTGAGGATCTCTTTCCATGGCAGGATGTTCCTGGTGAATTACAAGGTGCTCATCTAAAGGCAACTGAAATCAACAGAGCCTTTTGTTCAGGATATGGATCTGTTGGCACACTGTTTGCTGAAGCATCCTCACTGGTCTCTGCTGCCAGCATTGTCACTGAAAGGTTGGCTAGGAATTAGTTTGATGTATTTGAAGTCAATGTTGCGGATTTGACATTGACAGTCTTGGGATTTGCTGCTTGCTTGGCTTTTTCCTCCCTTCTAAGGATGTGTCATTTATTCCCTGGTGAAAATATACCAAGCTTTTATAACTACGTAAGTTTGCAGGAAGTCTCTAACTTATAACTGAGCACTTTGCCTCTTGTAAAGCCTGATGGAGGAAGGCAAGTTCAAAAGACTCCTTAGTGTATTAAGGGGGAGCAGTTAGTATGTTGTATGCTCCTGCTGGACCGGGATAGGATGTAGGTTAACATTTTAATTCGGTACTATTTAAATGCAGTGCAGATGTGTGTGAGGACAGTATTTATAGTGGCCTAATACTCTTTCCTTCAGAGCAGAGTTTCATCATATGAGCCGATGGGTGAAAGTTGGTTTGCAGAAGATAAGGTAAAGGACAAGCAGAGTCATTAATCATGAAATGAATAAATCATTCTCCATGTTGTTTGCTTTCTAGGTAAATGTTACAGCACAGGCACAAATTAGAAAAACCAATTGCATGCCTATATTAATGTAATTCGTATGTAGTGTTGATTATACATTTTACTGAAGACACAGATGCTTTGGACTTGGCAGCTGCTGTTGTGGTTTGGAGGAAAGGATGCTGACTCTTTTTTTGCCTTGCTGCTCTCTTCCTGTGCAATGCTGTACAAATCACATAACCTTTTTGCTACCATCTACTAATGAAGGCTAATGCCTTTTATCCACCTTTGATGATTTGCTCTGAGATACCCTGTTAAAATGTGGAATTCAATTGTTTTCCATTGCTAATCTTTGCTATTCAGGAAATAAGCACAAATGGATATGGTCGTCCAGTTTGACATTACTTGGGGGTTGAGTTTGGATGGCCATGATTTAAGAGGGCTTAACTTGACTCTGTATCCTAACCCAGGTTCTTGATTTGCTGCTTCTTCATCTTGCTGCAGTCTCTGCAAGTTACTTTTTTCTTGCCCTTGTTACACAATTGTTGCAGATTTCTCTCATCAGTATGAGTATCAAACAGCTAATGTAACATATTGAGTCCTTGAACCTTCTCCAGATCTGGCATCTCTGGACGTGCCCTTCTCTGCAGTAATTCCCATCTTCATCTTTATGGCTGTGCTAAGGTATCTTAAGGTACCCGAGAGGACTTGCCCTTGGGTGGTGCCTACTTTACTCTCTCTGTCTGAAAAAGGAGACTAGGGTACCAATTCTGTAGTTAAGTGTCTAAATTGACTAGAGATCCATCCTTCTTCCCACTCTAGTCACTCACACTTGTTTTGACAACCATCTTTCTCCGTGCTAAATTGCAAAGCTTGCACTTCTTTTTTTTTTTTTCTTTTTTTTTTTCCCCCCTGAATTTTGTGTTTTCTTGTTGCAGTGCTTTTGCTTGCCAGGTTGGTTGGCTAGAGCCCAGAGCTGTTGATCAAGGAGAGGTTGCCAAAAGTTCTATTCGATCCTTTCTCTTCCAAAAGGAACCTGTATCTGCAAGTTGTCACAGCCACCAAAACAATCACTGTGATTTTTATTAAAACACACCTGCTCTTCTTCCTCCATGATGTGGTAGCTTGCACGTGCTCTTTATGAAAGTGCTGTGTGATTACATCATAAAATGTCTGTGAAGAAGACCAATGTAAATTTTGCATGCTGTGGAGGGATAGGGTTTGAATATGTAAATTCACATAAACCACAAAGAGGTCTGGAAAATTTCATCATATACCAGATATTTAATTAAATGTGTTGCCTTGGCCTGATGTGATTACATATTCTCTAGTCCCCTAGTGTAGGAGGGAATTACGTCCACCACAGCAGTGAAATGTGGGGTCAAAAAGACAGTTCTTGTCTTTTAGTTTGCTGAAACCTGGGGAGATGCAAGTCATGCAGGACTATTCTTCTACTATAATATGTAATAGGCTTTCATATATAAATATATATAGATACTCATTATATATATAACTGTACTAAATTTTGTTGGAGAGATACAGATTTGATGGGTGGACTGTTCGGTGGATGAAGAATTGGTTGGATGGTCACATCCAGAGGGCACTGGTCAATGGCTGGATGTCCAGATGGAAACCACAAGTGGTGTCCCTCAGGGATCTAATTTGGGACCAGTAGTGTTTAATATCTTCATCAGTGGGATCAAGTACACCCTCAGCAGGTTTGCAGATGACATCAAGCTGAGTGGTGCAGTTGACATGTCTGAGGGTCGGGATGCCATCCAGAGGGATCTGGACAAGCTTGAGAAGTGGACTTAGGTCCTGCACTTGGCTCGGGGTAACCCCTGGCGTCAGTACAGACTGCGAGATGAAGAGATTGAGAACAGCCCTGCAGAGAGGGACTCGAGGGTACTGATAGATGAAAAGCTGGACATGAGCTGGCAATATGCGCTCATAGCTCAGAAGGCCAACTGTGTCCTGGGCTTCATCAAAAGCAGCATGGCCAGCAGGTCAAGGAGTGTGTGTGACTGCTCCTCTGCTGCGCTCTGGTGACATCTCGCTAGAGTAGTGCGTCCAGCCCTGGAGTCCTCAACACAAGAAAGACACGGACCTGTTGTGGGTCCTGGACCCAAGGTCCCAGATGAGGGCCATGAAGACGATCAGGGAGATGAAACATCTCTCCTGTGAGGAAAGATGGAGAGAGTTGAGGTTACTCAGCCTGGAGAAGTCTCCAGCGAGACCTCATTGTGGCCTTTCAATATGTAAAGGGGGACTTTTACCAGGGCCTGTAGTGACAGGACAAGGGACAATGGTTTTAAACTGATAGAGGGTAGGTTTAAGCTAGATATGAGGAAGAACTTTTTTACAAGGGTGGAGAAACACAGGAATGGGTTTCCTAGAGTGGTGGTAGATGCCCCATCCCTGAAAACATTAAAGGTAAAGTTGGACAGGGCTCTGAACAACCTGATCTTGTTACAGATGTCCCTGCTTATTGCAGGGGGTGTTGGACTAGATGACTTTTAAAGCATCCTTTCCAATCCAAACTATTCTATGACTCTATGATTTTTTCTGTCTTAATTATGTGATAGCATTGCCCCAGATTGATTTAATTACCAGTATAAATAGCAGGACAAGTGTTAGGGGATTCCAGAAGACAGAGTTGCTCTTTCCTTTAGGTTTTTCAGCATGGTTCAGTAGGTAACTAAACTCAGAATCTTCCTCACTTCTACTGATTTAAGCTTGAGCTAGGCTAGCACACACTAAAATTCTTGGCTTGTTCCAGTTTCTGACTGCTCTTTGTGTTCTGTAGAAGCTGTTCTGCCAGGGCTGATTAGTGAACTAGAGATTTTTTAAGTCTGTCCTACGCTGCAAACCTTATGCTGATTGCCTGCTTAATTGTGATTTATCTTCTGGCATTTTAATAATTGTAGGTGATACTCAAGAGTTACTGCAGGCTGCTGTTAGAGGCTTGATATGAAAGAAGGTACTTTGGTTTGAAAAAAACCTAAACAAAACCTGGTAATACAGTTGTTTGTAAGCTGACTGTGGGAGCAGAGCCCAGGACACATGCCTTCTGTTCCTGTATCTTCACCATTCTTCTCGTGGGTGCATGAAACTGGTTTGTTGAATCATTTTTACTTCTGTTGGGCTTTTGGGACAGAAATATCACATACGTGATGTCCTTTCATGTACTCTTTGATTAAAGTGTGTATTCTCTGAAATACAAGTTAATCAAAAACGAAGTACCTGTATAGCTGCAAAGCTACTCATACAACCTGTGGCCAGAGCCCTCTGTTCCAGAAGAAAAGAACTTTAGTCTTTGTCTTCAGTGAGGACTGACCCTAGAGCAGAGGTGTTAAACTTACAGTTCCCACCATTCTCCTGCTCCTGCAGCGTAGTACACATCACACATATGACTGGCACACTGGCAGGAGCATAGGGGCAAGGGGCTCGGCACTGCTGTCGGGTAGAAACAAGGTGCAGGGCTGGAAAAAACAACGTAGAGGGCTGGATTTGGCCTGTGGTCTGTGAGTTTGACACCACTGCTCTAGAACCTAACAATGATGAGCAATACAAAGCTCAGCATGCATTGTTGCACATCATTTTAAGGGGGAGGAAGGATGAAGAAAGGGATGGGCTTAAGATTACCTTGAGTGGAGCTTGAGGATAGCAGAGAAGGAGATACTTAGCCCATGGGAAGAAATGACAGAAACAGCAGTGTCGCAAACCAGCATGTTTTCCATGAGATGGCAATAAAGTACCAAATGGATAACTAAATGCTCAGTTACAGGAAAGGGACTGTTCTTTGTAATGTTTTCTGTTCAGGTCTCTCGTTGACATTGAAAGGAGACTCACTGACAGCCAAAGACAAGTATCAAACTCTGCGTTTGTGCTCATACACTGCATTTGGGCACGGTGGTAATTTCTGGAGGAGGACAGCCATTATCTTCTGACTCAGCTAGTCGGGATGGCAAGCAAGTCTTTTCTGTTACAGCAAACCTGCAAGAGGCTTATGAGGTCTGATGGAACACATCACTGCTCTCTGTGTATGTGGAAGTAGCTTTTCCACAGCGGGTACTCATGCCCCTGGCTACTTACCAAGGCGTGAGTAGGACGGGTGCGCTGGGAGGGAGGCATTCTGCAAAGCAAGGCTACCTTGCAGTTGGGACACAGCCATCCTTACAGACCTGGAGGAGAGCCAGTGCACTGTCATTGCTCTTGGAGTGAGACGACTTCTTTTCTGCTTTGAGCTAGGCTTGCTCTGAGGGCTTCTGAGGTTCGGTTCATCCAAGGCTGTAGCTCTCCCTCCAGCGGCAGGAAGCAGCTCCACACTCACTGGAGTGACTTGTTGCCAACTTGAGGGTCAAAGCTGTCTTCATTTCCTTCATGTTTTCTCGCTTGTCCCCTCCTGATAAATTAAGACTGTGTCCTTGCCACCACAGAATTGGGGACCCTAAGAGTGGGCTTGAGTTTGCCACTAGCGGGAGTGTGTTCCCACTGACCAGTCAGCGCCTGCCCGTGCCTTTTCACTGCCTGCTGCGCTGAGAGGCGGATTGGCTGGGACACCACTTCTGTGCTCCATGTAAGATAGCCATAATCAGCATCAGCAATTACTCTTTCTATTTTTCCAAACACATGAGTTCATTTCAAGAGACCTGAGATTCATTTCTATAGTATGTCGTGCATCGGAGAGAATGAAAAGGAAGAAAATACCTTTCAGGCCCCATCTGTTTTCACATAAATGTTTCAATGCGGGTGTGTTAATCCTTTCTCTCCCAGACTTTAGTTTAATCCCTTTCCCTGAACAAATAGGTGTCCTCTGGCAAGGAACTGATGTGTGGCTGTAAATAGGCAGTGTTTTTATTATCCAGTTAATCTCCACTTATTATCACACATTCAACAAACAGCAGACTCTCCCCTACTTGTTTGTCTGTTCACAGGAAGAAATTTTATCTTAGTCAGTGGATTATGGTAAAGGCTGAGTGATTCACTGTGCTGCAACACGGTCAGCCCTTTCAGGGTTATTCAGACAATGGGACTGACCAGCCAGCCAGATAAAATGTTTAATGCTCTAGATTGCCAGGATCATCAATTTAGTATTCATGTCTCTCTATAGCACTGCCTAAAGCCAGCATTTAAATGGAGCTAGAGGTTACATCAATGTAGCAGATAGGCTTTGAGTGTGTGGTGGCTGCAGTACATGCAGTGTTTTGAACTGTGAGGCTGAATTCAGGGCTCCTCTGAATCCCCATGTCACCACTTTTCCAATGTGATGCTTTGGACTTTACCCAATAGGCTGAGAACGTAACATACCTCATTCTGTCAGGGGTATGAACTGCAACCTACAATAAATGACTGCAGGCAGCAGAACATTGAAGAGTCTCATTCACTTTTTTCTCAGTTGCCGCATGTGTCTGAAATTAATTTCCACCTTTCCCTGGAACCTCTTGTACTTGACATCTCTTTTACTGCTGCACTGCCTTATTCCCCAAATGCGTTTCCCCACTTCCCAGCCTCTTTCCTTGCCAGGGTCATCTGTGTCCATGCTCCAGCAGGCTGAGTTTCTGTATTTTTTTCTCTTAACTAAAGCACTGCTTTGTATGCAACCACCATTAACAACAAGTACCTGTACAAGTGCTGCACTTGTGCTTGGCTCAGTACGGTCACTGGATTGGTTTTTTCCCAAGCTTCTGCTATGAAAGCAAGGGTTGGTCTTCCTCAAAACAGTCACTACCAATCAGCAGCACATTCCTCCTGCTGATAGTCACAGCAGCTGCAGTTTACTCAGATGCTCAGTTTACGGAAAGCCATCCTCTCATTCAGTGTTTTTGCTGATTTGTTGATGCCCAAGATGACATTCCCATTCTGTGCTGGATGTTGGCCAAACATGCTTTTGTCTTGAACTGAAGTCACTTAGGTCCCACATTTCTTTCCCAGCTGTTATATGGTGTCTTTCAGGCTTCTCTGCTACAGGTCTGTCTACAGAAATTGTCCTGGCAGAACAAAAGAAATTGCCCAGCCTCATACCCTACAGCATGGCAAGCTTGAGGCACTTAGTGAATGTACTTATTTGCACAGTTGTCCTCATAGTGAGTCAGATGCTAATTCTGACTTAGTTTGGAGTTCACTCATTCCTGCTTTTCTGCTGTGTGAGGTTTCACACTGCTGCTAAGCTTGTCTTGACAAAATAGAAAGGAAAATCCTTGCAGCAAGACTAGGAGATACTGCAGAGTAATAGTTTGATTAATGATGTTTTGGATTACTGTTACCATATGAGCAAAGACAGTGGTTATTTTAGCGCAGTGAATGGACTTCACAGTAAGGCACTGTGCATAAATGAAGGGAAAATTAAGAGACTTGAGATAAGGACCTACGTGAGCACAGACAACTACCAGATTCCTTGTTGTGCTGTTGGGGAGGGTGCTGGGTGGTCAGTTCTGCTGCTTGAAAAATGTGTGCATATAACAATCTTTCCTTGGTTGTGCTGCATATTCACCTTTAAGCAGCGTGTCCAAGTATGTACCCCTTGCCTTCTGTTAACAGTAAACAAGCTTTTTGACATCTGGACCTGTTCTGATGCTGGCAAATCACATGCCGCCTTACTGCTGTTGTATTTCTTTTCCGTTTAATGACGTGCATGTCCTACCAGGAGAGGGCAGTTACCAGTTCTGGCGTATTCAACAAGATAGTGTGTGTGCTAGAAGCTGTGAGGAAAAAGCCTGGAGATATTTTTCACTGAGACAAGTAAAAAGGATCTTTTTCTAGCACATAAATTGGGTCTTTCTTTGGGTCTTTGTTCCTTAAGATCTTCATAATTACAAGAGCTAGCTGCAGGCTCATCTAGTGTTAATGTTTTCCTCTGATATGAGGATTAGGATCAGTTCATAAATGCAAGTACAGACATTGGGCTGGTGTTAGGGGGTCCAAGGTAAGAGGCCAGCTTCAGAGTAGGGAGGATCTTTGGAAAGATGTGTGGGAGGGACTTCTGCATACGGGTTTATTTTGGTCTTTGGAGAGGTGACTCAAAACTAGATGACAAAAAAGCATCTTTCCTTGGATCAGCAGTGACAGGTATTTTTCAGAGGCAGCTGCGATTTCTTCTGCTTGTGTCAGTGCACTGTGAAGTTTAATGAAAATGCTCATAGAGTTTTCTGGCTGCTTTGTTAATGATGTGGAGAATGAATAGGGTAGTTTCACCTTCACTATTAGACATTAAAACAATCCAGAAGGCTACTTTACAAAATTAGTGTCAAAATAGCAGTTGATGCAAGCTGGGCTTAATTATTTATGCCTATTGGAATACATAGTGGCTGCATTTTCAAGTGTTTCTAAATGATTCAGCAACAAATGTTTGTGGATTTTTTGTTTGCTTCATGACCAAGTCTTTTAAGAGTACTGAGGCAGGCACTGATGCAGATAGACACTACATTCAGAGGTATCTTTACAATGTCTGACCTTTTTAAAATTCTTTCTTTGGTTTAACCAGAAGAGAAATACGAGAAAAAGTGTTCTTTTTTTCCTCAATGCATCGATGATAACAGAAAGTTGAACCACAGTGTCAGCTTTTGAATGGATTTAGAAGCTAGAGCCTTGCATAGCGACTTTATTGTTGGAGTCCTAGATGAGGGCTCTGAACAGTGCTAGTAGAGATGTTTCAAAGCTTGGACAAAGAGCAGCCAAAAGCCTTCTCCTGCATGCAGAGGGGTCCTTGAAAATAGTTAAAAGCTAGTGGCCACATAATTTGGCAGCTTCTACTATAAAGAAACCTCCCCCCTTTCTTCATAATGTCCGGGACTGTGAAGATGATACATTATTTTATTCCTAGTATGGTGACACTTTTTCTTTATTCTGTAGATTCAACCTGTTATTGATCAAGTCTTCTCTTTTTCTGAAGTTCCAAAGGCCTTTATGAAATTGGAAGGAGGACACGCACGTGGGAAAACAGTCATCAGTGTAATTAGTAAAAAATAAAGTATCTCTAATTATTATTCTGCCTGCAGTCAGTCCTTTACTGGTAAATTACACTTGAACATGAATTTATATGTAGTAACTTTTTTTCTTTAAAAGCTCATGTAGGGTACATTGTTTTAAAAACATCTTGTTTTCTAAAATCCTTTTTGATTCCTTGGTGCTCTGCATGTTAATAACTGTTAGTACACAGACAGAAAGTACTAATGTCCCATAGATATTACTATGTGAAAGCAAGGTTAAGAAAAATATAGTTGTGACTTTTGCAGAACCCTCTTCACTCTTGGGATAAGAGGGACAGCTGGCATCGTTTTCAGGCTTTTATTTTCCAAATGTTTCAGCTTAGTACTCAAATGGTGAGGCACACTTCTAATTCGCCATAGAAAGCTTATGCTGTCCATTTTTCCTTGGCCCTTCCTACCTTTATTAATACATATTGTGAGCCAATCTAGTTCACTCTCAGAACCTGCAAACTTGTAAGTGGTCACATTGCTGTTTCAAGACTGGTACTGTAATCTTCATATACTTTGACCAAATCTCTCATAGCATAACTAATCTGAGTAGAAGCGTGGAACAAAATCAGTCTGTAACTGATGATTATTCTAATTCCCTAATTCCTGGCACAGATTCAGCTGGCTACAGTGTTTATGCAGGTAGGCTAGGCATTTTGTCAGTAACTGGGAGAGCCTGTTCCTTCCATGCCCCCTTTCACTGCTGGTGGAGCTGAAGTGCTTTAGGGCTACATGGCTGTTGGTCTGTTTTTAAACTTACCATTTTGCCAGAGATGGGCTACGGAGTGACTTCCCCTGAATTATGCAAGTAGATCGAAGGACAGTGGTAGTCTCTTAATTGAGCTGCACATTTAGTGTTGTGCTTCTACAATGATGGAAAAAACATGTCATGCAGTGCCTCCACCAGGGCATAGAAGCAGCAGCCATGTGACTTGTGGCCCTGTGTACAAGTGTGCTGAACCTGTCCTTGTATCGGAGAAGCATCCATTCCTCAGAGCCTGCAGGTATTCCATGCCATGTAGTCAGTCATTGAATAGTTGTTCCAGAGGCATTATGGACAGAGAAGGGCCCAAGACAGAAGCAAAACTAACTGTCCAATGTCAGAGTTCTACCTTTAAAAATAATGTCAATAAAAAGTTACCTAACAAATTTATTTGTAAAATGCTATATTATATATAGCAAGAGCACATCAATATGACAAAGTACCAGTGTTTGGAACCAATAAACACATTTTCTATGAAGAACTAAAAGCAGCATATTTCAGAGCAACAAAACTTCAGTACATCTGTACAAAAGGAGGAAAATTAATAAGGCACTTCTTGAGGGTGGTGACGATAAAAGCACCAGTATCCTTTAAGGCAGTACAACAGTGGTGAAAATGTTAACTTTAAACAGACTTACTATGCAAGACAAAGGCCTGGGTGCTACTAGGAGCAGCCTGTCATAACACTGGTCTAAGCCAGAACAAAATACAGCAGCGTAGTACAAGACTGTATTTTTACCTTTTTTGCCAATATTGTGAAGGAAAACTTAACAAAACCAGGTTAAGAGCAGGGCAACAGAAGAACCTTCTGCAGTCGTGTCTCACTCGTCACAAGCTCTTTACTAAACCAGTAACACTCACTTTGAGAGGGCATGACGCTTGTGACCAGGCACATATCCAGGCTCGGCTGTGCCCCTTACTAGAGCTGTCTGACACTTCTGCCCACCAGCGACCAGGAGCCAGCTGCCCTCCACAGATGCTGCGCTCCAACATCACCAGAAATACTTTGAATCCTAGAATAGAATCATGGAATCAAGAGGTTGGAAGAGACCTCCGAGATCACCGAGTCCAATCGTGACTGTCTCCCTACTAAACCACGTCCCTAAGAAACTCATCTACCTGTTTTTTAAGCACCTCCAGGGATGGTGACTCCACCACCTCCCTGGGCAGCTGTTCCCATCTTTCAGTGAAGAAATTCTTCCTAATGTCCAGTCTAAACCTCCCCTGGCACAACTTGCGGCCATTTCCTCTTGTCCTGTCACTTGTCACTTGTGAGAAGAGCCCAGCACCCACCCTGTCACAACGTCCTTTTAGGTAGTTGTAAACAGTGATGAGGTCTCCCTTCGGCCTCGTCTTCTCTAAGCTAAACAACCAGAGAGCCTGGCATTGGAAGCCTAGCATTCTCCCCATAAGCCCAACATGCAGTGACTGAAAAACTTTGTAACCACCTTCTTTGGTGCTGTTGCTGTCATCTTTAGTGATACCTTCCCTAAGAATTCTTGTTTTCTATATGATTTTGGAGTTCAGGAACATTATACTTACTGGAACTGCTTTAAAAGATAAAAATTTGGCTTGAAAAAGAAGTAGAATACCCATAACACAAAAAGTTAGGCAGCCTAGAAAATGGGCAAGTTCTTCACATTCCGATGTATCTTTTTGCCAGCCCTCTTTTTCTAAAAATCATCTAATTTACATCATCTCTACATGAGAAAAATCTAGATTTTTTTTCTTAATTTAGGACTTAACTTTATTAGCGTACTAAATCTATTTAAAGCCACATGTTAAAAAAAAAAAATCTTTGGATGTGCTGTGTGCTCGCAGTCTTTAAACTTTCAGTAAACATAAGTTTGTTCCAGTGAAAAATATATATTAATTTCCAGTAGTGAATATTTCTCTATACTAGAGCTCATAGGTCCAAGTTGCTATACCCACATACACACTGCACTCCCATCCTTTATAAAATAAACTTTGGTTTTTCAGTCCTTCTCTCAGTTAAAAAACAAACCTTTTAAAAATAATTTAAATTTATGCTTATTGACTGTTCTGGATTATCTACTCACTGACACAACTGTAAATCTATGGGATCTCTCCCACCTTTAGTTCTTCCACGGTGGTTCGAGGCGCACTACCACTCTATCTCACATTGAATTGTGATGATTTAAGAAAAAAAAAAAGGTTGAGAGATACTCAAGCTTTTATAGAGATAATAATCTTAGATAGAGAGGTGAAATCATTCTGTTGCTTGTTCTTTTTAAAATTGCAAAGAGAAGACAAAACTCTCATTGTTGATCCTGTATCCTTCCGAGATGGCAGTGGCAATTCTAGTGTCTGGAACAGTGGCTAATTCAAACGTCATCTTTGCTTGTTTGGGTTTATAAAACCAGTGGTTCCCAACACTGCGTTAGCTTTTCTTCATTGACTGTGTTGACGACGACATGGTCGCGATCATATTGTGCACCCCCTGTAAAGAAAAATTTCAGATAGTGTAGATTATCTTTGAAATAAGAGACGTACTCTAGGTTTCAGGGCAACTCCAGTAAGTGCTGATGTACAGTTTCTCTTCTTCAAAGGCACTGAAAAGACAAACTAATTTTCATCTTTGCCTCCTTCTGGAATTAATTTTGAAGCAGGGGAGTCTGCCTGCTCCTCTCCACCCCTTCAGTACCTCAGTACCTTGGCTTTTTCAGCCTGGATGGGGAGGAAACACTGCAATTCAGTCAGGTGTAGCTCCTTTGAGACTGTCACCTCCCAGAGTCAAACTTGCATGTTCCTTCAACGTTTGTCAGTTGTCAGTTTGCTCCAAAGATGATGTTTACATGCTGCTAACAGACAATAGGAGCATGGCCACTAGGGACAAGGTCTAGTACTGATTTGCTCTTAACCACCGTAATCCTGTATTTTGACCAGCTGCATCCCAAGTTGCCTTACACAGAATATTGTCCCATGTTCAGCTGTTTCAACTGGCAGCTGAACATACTTGAATGCAAAATATAACCCTTTCCTACAGGGGCTTGATTTACTCACATGATGCAATGCCAAATGTTCCATAGAAGAGCACTGTTAGCAATCTGACTTAAACTCAGAAACAAAGAAACATTCAACTAGAGCTGGAAGCCAGAACTGACGTTTTCTTCTCAGATCTAGTACACACTGCAGAACTGTAGGACACGTGCATCTCATGTAGTACAACACACCTGCAATAGCAGGTACTCCCACTGTAGCCATCTGAGCCAATCACTTATTCAGAGCACCAGGACACTCCTACAGGCACTGCCTTTCATTCTGCACCCCTATAGCTTCACCCTCCCTGAATGAGCAAAAGACAAGCCTGGCAGCTGAAAGCTTACAGTGAGTGTAACAAATATGGATTCTAGCCGATATCAGAAAGAAATACAATAGCCACCCGGAGTCCTGCATGGACAGGCACATTTAAGAGCAGTTCTTTGGTACTAAGGAAATACAAGGACTTCAGCTGTTCTCTTCAGGAGTTTGGGTCAGATCAGAAAGGTCTCCAAGAAGGTTAACAGCAACATGATTTCTCTCCATTACTAAAAAGTAGTAGGGATGCACAGCATAAATACTTTCAAAGTTCTTCATAAAAGAAGGGCAAAAGAAGGGAATAGCAGATCAAATACTCCCACAGCAAAAACACCCAAACTAATCAGCAGCTACAAAAAAATAACATCAGCTACATAGCTCACTTATCACTAAGTGCAAAAAATATTTTGTAAGTGGTGTCTGATAGAATGTAAACATGTTATAATAGAAAAATACAGGATTTTTTTCAGTGGGACAAGAGATAATTTATTTACTTTGACAGAGCGGTGCTCTGGACAAGGACTTGCGCTATGCTAGTAACTCCACGAGGTGGCATTGGTAGCTGCACAGTTGAACAACTGCATTCGTTTGCTAAAGAATTCATTAATGCTCAATTTGTGGTCAAGAATGGGTGGCAGAAACAGGTAATGTTGCCATAAAGATTTACTTTTTTTAAACTAGGAATGCATCTATACTTATAAATGCAGAATACGTAATTGTTTTTAACTGATTAACTAAAGACAAAGCAGCGTAACAGTATTTCTGCTTGTTTGGTGCAACTTGACGCTGACTTCAGAAAAAGTTATTGCAGTCATTGTGACTAAAAACTCTCCCTTGAACTGCAGTCTTTGATTAGTTTAAAATTAATCATCCCCAGCTTTTTACGGCAGTAGAGAGAATTGGTATTTGTGCCAGCATTATCAGACATTAGATAACCTTTTCTCAGAGTTCCGATAGTCCTGTCCTTTGCAGCATAATCTAAGAACATTTGATTATGCTAATTCTGCTAATTATTCCATTTGTTACATTCTATGAACATGAATCAAATTGCTGTGAAAAGAGCAGATATAAAATACACATCATGTGTGCACAGACCTTAGGTTGCTGTGGCAGAACCTCATGTTTGCAATAAAGGTACAGCCATTACAAATGAAAAATCTTTTTGCATCTAATCACATCAGCATACAAGCCTGCCTTTGCTTTCCTAATATCCTTTGGCTATTGCATCTATAACTACTATACAGGAAAATTTGCTCTATACAAATTAAAGTCAATGAGAAGCTAGGATTTTCTTGCTTCAGCATTTTAAATAATTATGTTCACACGACCCACTGCCATGTAAAATTATCCCAGGATATCTACAGTGAGTGGACACTGGGAATACAAGATAAGCAAGTACTGTGAGTTACTAAACTCTATGTAGGAAAAATCAAATGAAGTCCTAGGGCCTGTATGATTCAGGAGGTCACACTAGCTAATTGGGTCCTTTTTGAATCTAGATTATAACTATAAGACCATCCTTAATTTATAGGCACATTAGTGCCTATCCCACTGTAAATACCATGTAATTAAGACACAATGTAATGAGATAACACATTTGCTTACCTTTGATATCTAAAACCAGGTTGGGTTTCATCTTGCTATAAATCCTGCCATCAGGACTAATATGCCAATATTGTTTGTCTTCGTTCCGCTCAAATGACAGACCGAGTTTAGAGCCAGGAGTTATAAGATTTCCAACAATTGTCAAGCAGCAATCCTCTGCCATCTGCATCATCAGAAAGGCAAGAGCAATTATTCAAAAGGCCTTACTTCTAGTATGCGCTGGTTTTTAAATCAGATAGGAGAGACGTCAGCAGGTGAAAACAGAATCTAGAAGCGGCTTTCCCTAAAGGAATGCATTTTTGCCCCAAACTCAAGACAACTTATTTTTCTTTTGTTCCTGTTTCTGCTGACATTCTCCACTACATAAGAACATTAAAATAACCATGCTATATCAGATGAATTAGCATCTGCCTCTAGCAGTGGCCAATAACAGATGCCGTGGGAGATTACATTCACTCTGCTCTTGTATGCCAAACGTTCCTGCTAAACTCTCCCAGTCTCCCGCCCAGAGGCTTTTCTATGCAGAGCTGGTACCTTTAATACCTGGATGGTTTCTGTCCCATATGCAAGTTTGTTAGCCACTCCCCAACCAATGTGACCCTTTTACATGTACACCCTTCTGTGTCACAACCTTCAGTGTCAAGCAGTTCCAAATCTTAACTACTACTATTTAAAAAGAAAATATCAAAAAATCAGTTGAGAGGCAACTACTAGTTTTGTTTGATGCTCTCCTCATGGCCCTTTCCCTCCCTTATTTTAAAGGATGTCTTGACCACACTATGTTTGCAGAGACTTCAATCATATAATTCCTCAAACTGCCCCCTTTGCAAGCTAAAAAATCCTAGCTAATTTGTCTCTTCCTTGCACAGAAGCCCTCCATCCATGGGCTCATCCTTTTTTTATTCTTTAATAATTTCTAGTTCTGTAATAACCTTTTGAGATAATGGACATAACTGCACAGTATCGAGTGTATGAATTTCACAGGTGTCTCAATAATGTTTTCTTCTTTGTACTATATTCTTTTCCCAGTCATTTATATTATTATTTGATTTAAAATTCTGTGAGTATCTTTACGGTTAAAAAAAACCCCTGGCAATAGTCAAGCTTACTAGAAAAGGATATTAAGGCAGTGTTAATAAATTACAGTTAATTATTCTACGTGAACAGTGATTTTCAATAGATAACCATAAGCTACCTTGTAACTTCTGAATGGACTTCAGTGGCAGATTAAACAGTTACCTATCTGCTGTTGTTGATATGACCCTAAATTATTAAATATATACTTTCCAAAAAGTAGTACTACTTCTTGTCTCAACCTAGAATTGATGTAAGTTAATTTAGTTCTGCAGTTCTGAAATTCTCATCTGTGTCTAGAAGTGTTTTCTAGTGGGACTCAGAAGACCCAAAGCTTACACATTAGGTCCGCTAGGCCACTACTTCAGCCATTGCCAGGAAACTCAAGAAGAGCGAGGAGAGCTGAATTCATATCTGCTATTCATATCTGTTTCTGACAAAATGAGCAGAACAGCTTTCATATCCTGCTTACTGGTTATCCCACCTACCTAAAACAGCCCTTTCTTGAAAACCTCAGGCACACCTCAAGATACTGTGACTCAGAGTCAGAGAGATGACCTAAGCTTACAGCAAGAAAGACACAAGTTCTTCCAGTGACCTGTCTCTGCCTACGTGCACGTACCTACCCATGAGCTTAATTTTCTTTTTGAAATGCGGTGAAAAACAGTTCTTTGTGCAAAATGCATTTACTGTAATTCAACTGAGATGGCAGAGCTCTGTAAGAGCTCAGTCATTTAAGATCAATGTTGCCAGCTTGCACCCCTCACTAAGCCACCCGATTGCTATACAGCACCAGCTGTGTATTTTTTGTGCACAGAAAAACTGCTTTATGAAGTACAGAGACTAAAACCAAATGCATTCATCCAAAGCCACAGAATACCACCCTGTCTCGATATAAATACTTTCAGTGAAATGTCTGAGAGGCACTGTCAAGAAGTCTTTTGTATGCGATATTAAAGCTTTTAGCTTACTTTGCATCATTTTGCTGTCTGCATAAATCCATTTTACCACTGTAAGTGTCCTGTATAATAAGCTAAGACATTGTTTGGACATGTTTAACAGTAAGATTTTTCCCTCCAGCAAAGATGACATAGTTATAAATGGCTCCTTTGAAGTTATAGAATCCTATAGAAAAGTTCACATGATTCTTTGCAGTCAAGCTGTTTAACAGTATTAAAGTAACTTAATTTTTTTTGGCCGGCATCCCTACCTAAGACTATTCATGCTTAAACATTATGAACTACGCCTACCTCTGCTCACCTCAATGACAATTCACGCACGATTAGTTTTATGAACTGTGAGAAAAGTAGGACTTCATCTGGAAACTTGTACAGAGGAATGGAAAAGGGATGAATTCAACAAGGATAACCAGAAAAACAAACAAAAGCCCCCAAAACAAAGGGATTTTAGCTTTAAGTAGGATTTTAGCTTTAAGCTTGCCTGAATGCAGAAGGGGATATAACCTACACTAACGGACCTACCACAAGGTGTGTGGTTCCAATTATTATCAGGAAGGGTCTGCATTTTAAAAAAGTGTTCCCTGCCACTTTTGTGGTATTTTTAGTGGGGCGAAAGAGGGCATGAAATTGGAAGAAGCTCATGAAAAGCAAGACAATGATCTTCTGGTGTCGATTGTACTTACAAGGCTACTGTTCTTTAAGGGAAAAGTAAATCATAACTAAAATATCTCAAAATTTCAATTACATCAGAAAAGGTTACCAAATAACTAGTCTATATCACCTAAAAAATCCAGAGTCTGATTTAAACAAAAATAATCCCCCCCATAAAGAGATTATACTACAGTTGAAACTGAATAAGCCTATAAAGTAATCTAAGATGATACAATAGGAATGGAATTCAGAAAACTCGACTATTGGAGAGGAAAAGAAAAAATGGAACTTGAATCTCACCCGGCACCTTATGAATCCATCCTGATAAACCCAGATTTGATCATCTGAATCTGCATCCTCTGCAACCTGTATTCTGAGAAGATTCAGATTGTCTAAGTTTCCATCAGCTGACATGAATTTTCCTGTTCCCTTGTTTTGAAGCCTGAAGTACACACGTTTCTGCAGAAAACAACAGAACTCTTTTTAACCACAGTCTCGGGGCAGAACATATCCTGCTCTAGTTAACCTCAGAGCAAGTACTGTTGAGTGTTGAACTCTGTGCTTTCCTCCTTCTTGCAGGAAGCTTAACTTTTCTATTTTAGAACTTAATTCTAAAGTCCATAAATGTCTAGGACAAGCCAAGCTTTGAGAACTCACCATTCTGCATAGAAAGTTTTAGACTTTCCTATTTACTGAGATCAGCACAGAGTGGAAAGCTAAGAATTTTTAATTCACAGCAACACTATCTTCTTGCATAGATGCTCTTAGCTTTCATTTAGGGTGCACTTGTGCAGTGCTACTTATTTCACTGGCAGCTAGTATTACACTGCACATTCATGCTGCGGCTTGTTACACATAAGCACTTCTGTTCAGACACGCTCTCAGTCAGGGCAGTCAAAATGCATTATCCTTAACTCTGCTAAAGTCTATACAAAGCCAACACTAGCAAATGCATTTGGTTACAGGTACAAGTAATCTGTGAATTGGAAAAAGTTGTTCCCTCAGTAAAATATGGCTCAGCAAGAACATAAATGTTAAAGCTCATAGGACTGCTGCAGCATTGGAGCAAATTACATGATCCTTATTTAGAGAACAAAATTAAAAGGACAGCAAGAGAGTAAATTTTGCATTAGATTTACAAATTATTCTGCTGTGTACTATGCAGGGAAGGACCTCTCCCCTTAAATTAACACAATATCATTACTAATCAAAGTATTCAATTTTGTTGACCAATTTTTTTGTTGTTCCAAAAACAATACAGATGGTACAGATAGTACAGACAGTACGGCAGTGACCACCTTGGGCACCAACTATAAAACAGCTTAAAATAATTTATATATAGTAGTTATAGCCATTATTTGTTAAAATAACGTAGCCATTCCTTATATGCCGTCTTCTATACTTTGGTTTAAAGTATGCTTAATAAACAGTTCAAGCAGTAGAACTGCAAAGCCACGTAGCATAATCAAGTAGTTTTTATTACAAGGAAAACAGTAGAGCGATATTTCTTTACACAACTGGCCATTGCTGAAGCCTGTGACATTCACCATTGCCTTCAACTGTATAATATCCCCCCCCCCCCCATTAAAAAATACAAATTAGTACTTGACAAACTTGCGTCAGAGCCTACTTACTCACCTGCAGTAAAGGTCTCAGAGAACCTATCCGACAATAGCCACTTGCTTTATACCAGTCTGGAATTTCATTCGGTGATAACAACATCTGACGCCCCCTGTAATTACTGTGTTCATAAATTATCCATCTGTAAGAGAAGGGGAAAAAAAGGACAGAATCTTTTACTGCCAAATCCTGCTTTGGAATCAGTAAATGAATTTAATAGAAACCTGTCTCACAAAGCAGTAGTGTTTAGCTTTAGAAAGCCAATTACTTTCTTTTTAACAAGCCTTCAAAAATAATAAAGTCATGTCCTGATTTAGACCAACAGCATGAAGATGAGTACACTGGAGTTTACATTGTGAAGTCCTGTTATTTAAGAGTTACAAGCTGAATGAAACAAAACACGTAAGCTGGGAGAACCCAACTTTTAAATATCATCTGTTGTCAGGAAATACTGTGACTCTTCACGGGGCATATGTGTATTTGCTGTAGATGGTAGATTACTGCATGTGCAGAACCAGTAGTTCTGTGTATTTGGAGAGGGCTGCCCCACATGGGAAAAAACTAGAGATCCAGATTGCAACAAGCAAATACTGGAACTGCATCAGGGTGAATTTCTCTAGGGTATTTTGATAGAGGTTTTATTTCAGAACGCTTCTTTCCAAATACCTGAAATCTGGGGGGTGGGGGTGGAAGCAGAGAGAGAGAGAAAACATATAGAAAAATTATGTTTAGCATTCCTTAGCACACATCCAGCCAGGCTTAGAATCATATTGAGAGCAACCTGTCAGACCGTGATTTATTCTATTGGCAGTGAATTACAACTAGACTTTGCAATAGGCTGCAATATAGTGCAGTTTGTTGAGTTTTCTCACACTGATTTGCTGGGACTGTCCAATAGCCATAGATTTTTTAAGTCCACGATCACTCGATACACACATTTTCCTGTTACCTCCTTTCCCACGACTTATTTGTCAGTAGACGTCTGTATCTAGAAGAAGCACACTCACCTTAATTTTGGTGCTTTTCCACAACCTAATACACAGCTATCCCCAGGTATGGCATTAAGGGAATTATAGAAAAAACCCCTTCAATAAAGGAGGCAGTAGGGGGAAGGACACTGAAACCTGTATTTTGACACATTTCAGCAGCTGACACTGCTATAATGAAATCAGAATTTTCGTTTCATCCTCTATATCCTTTCAGTGATTGACAAGTAAAAAAACCCATACATATTCACTGGACAGGAAACACACACAATTCACGACTTCACTACCTGCAATCATGGTAACCATGTCTTTGGCAAAGAAGTAACTTGATGATTAACTTCATGTTATGGAAAGTGAAAATCAACTATATTGTGATTATGGTGAAAGATACTGAAGTCTCAGGAATACAGCGCATGTAACTTTTCTTTTGACCTTTATGTTTCAAAGTTCAGTTCACTGTGCTAAGGAAATCCTTTGACCAGCTTATCCAGATAAGGAAAATTGTTTGCTCTACAGATATGGTATTAGCTATCCACTTGAGGGCGGTCTAAAGCTATTCAACAGCATCTCTCTAGCACACATCTTGCGAATTCACCTCTTCAAAAGAACACATTTAAATGCAAAGCAACAATAACATAGATCTAGCGCTAAAAAAGAAGGCACATTGGAAAAAATCTAAACAAGTATCTTGGAGGCAGAGGTTAACAACAGGCAAAACACAGAAAAAGAAATATAATAGATCTGCTGGAAGACCAGAAGATAGCACAGTAGTTTCCAAGCTTCACACAGACTATGTTTTTACATGATCTTCAGAAGTACATTTAGAGAACACAACTGCTTAAAAATAGCTAACAAATTTAACAGCTAGATTTACAACCAATTCCTGAAGTAAAAGGGATTATTACTAACACCAATACGGGTCAGGTTATGATCATCTGATCATACCACTGTGTCTGTAACACCTGGGTTAAAGGATGAATGTGAAGACTTATCAAAACGTCTTGAACTTATGACACACGCCACAGACCACACACTGAGTGACTGAAACCTAAATCAAGAGCACAGAGGCTGTTTTTAAGGATGCTATACAAGCTGGCTTTACAATATGGCATGAAAGAAGACACCAGTTTTCTTGTGAGCTTTATTCAAATTAGTTTTAACTTCTAGCAGATGGCACCAGTTAGTGATAACACTGTTGAAACAAGATGCAAAAAGGTTCTGCAAAAATAAATAGCATTATCATATTCTAATTTTGGTTGGTTTCTAACACCTGTAATTTTTCTGTTGAATAAGTACATCATTCTAAAAAAATCGAAAAGTGACTTTAAACTTACATGCCACCAAGGACTTGAACCGAAGCTATCTGAGGACTGTATCCCAGGAACTGGAGATTTAAGATTTCGGTACTGAATTCAAGTTTCTTTCCTTGGAAACCCACCTTTTCAAAAAGAGCTATGCACGGCTCAGACAGCTCCTGCAAAAGGAAGATGGAGCACTTTTACAGGATGTTAGAACTCCAAATGATGACTGAACATCATTACTCTACGCAGCCCTTTTATTTCAGAGGTTTCTTCTTGATTAAGATCAAAGACCCCGAAAAATGTTTTTGCTCTGCAACAGGTTACTTAAAAGAAATGAAAAATGTAATAAAAAATCCTTATACAAAACACACAAGTGACCTTCCTGCATGGAACAAAATTTCCTTATCGTAAGGCACACACGAATGTCTCTGGTGGATTCTTGCATAGTATCTTAAATGTGTTTAAAAACATATTTTAATTAATGCCAAATCTCTCTTCCATTGCACTAAACTCCGCTCACTGTAGGAATTTTCATCTTCAGAACTGAATGCACAGTAAGATAATATTGATTTCTACAGCTTCAAATGATGACAGTCTTGTCCACACTGCTTATCACTTATTGCTCTCATTTTTAACTCTTACAGTAGGCAACATCAATTTCTAACGAGGCAAAAGCTTCAAAACTCATACTTCTAAGGTGAAATTCATGACTCAAGCGAAAACTGTAACATCTGAACCATCCAAATTGCTGTGGGGAGATGATTCTTCTCCCTCTCTGTCAAAACGCTTCTGGTGTCAAAGGGATTCTATCCACATGAAGCTCCCTGCATCATTGAATCCATTTTAAATGCCTTCTGGATAACCAACACTGGACTCTCTTCTGTGTGGCAAGGTATCTGTAGCAGACTGGAAATAATCTCTCACAATTAAAGCCTTCCCCTGGAAGCTGGGAGATAAGGGTTTTAAATCCCTCACAGTAAAGTCATTTAAGCCTGAGTATCTTGGTGTTATAGTTAATGCTCACAGATAGAAATGACCCTGCCACTCCCTTTCCCATAAGTCTTCCAGCAATGACTGCATAAAACCAATGCCATAGCCAGAAGAGCTCCTTCCTGCTGGCATAAGTTCAGCATGCTCAAAACACATCACCTGGATCTGGATTGGGAACACCCGACATGACGTGAAGTCTCGACAGACTCACATCTAGCCTCAGGCATGGAAACAGGCCTTCCAAGGCATAGGTGGCTCTGTACATGCATGGCAGAGGATATCCATGCTTCGGTGTGACTTTGTTAGGCAAGATCTCATGTCTACCCCATTTCAAGACTGCTTAAATTCCTCTTTCATCTTCCTTTAGACAATTAGGGGTCCAGATAACCATATTGCATGAGCATCACCATTATCTCCGCTGTAGTCCAGGTTATCACCCAGCAGCTGAGATATGCATCCTGATGGCACGCATGCTGCTAGGCTGGGGAAATTGTCTGGAGAGCCCTTCAGCTTACTCCAAAAATAAGAGTATGCTCATCCCCACCATGAAAGGTTAACACCAGCTAGACTGTCTGATGCGTCATCAGGGGCAAAAAGCCCAACAGGACAATCGCACCATGACAATGTCCTAGTGTCTCTGACCCCTCAAGTCCTTTTACAGATCTGCACCTGCACTCTAAGACATGGAACTGGTTAGGCAGCAGCCTGTGAGCCATATGCAGTGCTTCGGAAATAATCTATTTACAAGAAAACAGATGGACAGAAAAGGAAATCCTCCAATTTTCTGTCACACCTTGCACTCTGGGCATTTTTTAGTTCTGCAGCAACACTGTTAAAGAAATCATTTCCCACACAGAGAGATGCAAGCTCAGCTCATGAGTTTTCTTTCAGTACTTTCCATGTACTGCACTGTATGAAGCTGGTGTTCCTGTATATCTACATTTAGCTCTTTCACAGAGTTGTTCACTAAAAAGAAGTAGTATTTGGACAAGTAAGCATAAACCACATTCATATTTTCGTACACTACGTTCATGAAAAAGAATGTAGCAAATTCTAGAAGGAAAAACTCTACTTTCTACCTGCAGCATATGAAGCATGCAAAGCAAGCACAATCAAGCAAAGGTACAGTTGCAGAAAAACCAAAAACCTTGACCTTATGAAAAAATGTCCTTTCAACTTTCACTTCCAAGTTTATCAAGTATTTCTTTAGTCTATTTTTTATGGTCTCTTAGCAAGGGATTCCTGTAAGAGGGAGTCAGACTACATACGTATATTAACGTGACATATTAAAATAGTAAAGGTGCTTCTCGTATGGAAATGTCACAGAAAAATCATGGGGAAAACTACGGGAAAGGCAGATAGTGAGAAGGAATTAAGATTAGCACCGCCAAAAACACCAGTCCCAAAATAAATCTGACAGGCAAAACCAGTATCCATAACACTAAGGGTTCAAGCTTTTGTAAAGATTATGAAAAACAAACAGAATAATATGACCATTTCCACCTAATTTTTTTATTCTCTGTATTCCAGTTTGCTAATGAACTGTTGAGCAAAGCAACTAATTTTCTTCTTCTCCACAGGCAGGAAGCTTCTGAAAAAGAAAGCACCAGCATGTGACCTTTAAACAGATGCAGCTCCATGCTACTGCCTGAAGTGTAGTAAATCGTAGGGCTAAAACAATTTTCAGAAGTTATAAGAACTTAAAGAGGCACAGAACTGACATTTGGCTGTTTCAACACAACAGGCTCTGTCACAAATAATAAAACTTCCAAAAGTAAGCTGACCGTTCCCAGCTTGAAACAAGCATTTTAAACCAAGACCTCAATACTGGCATGTACAAAAGAGTCTATTTTAATTCATGGTGATCACCCACCAAGCTTGGCTAGAAAGACTTCTATTGTTTTTGTTGTGATCTGTCTACTGGACAGCCAAAGAGTTCAGAAGGCAGACATACTTGCTACAGATGTTTGTTTACACTGTACATCAAAATGCTCCAGAGACATGAAAGAGGATGACACATTTTAGTTCGCGTTCGTCAACTGCTGCATCATTGACAGGTTACCAGAATTACAGTGGAGTGCAATAAAGTTGCCACATTCAAAGAGGACAGTCAGTAGTGCACTCCTCCTTTTTTTAAAATAAGTACCATCACTTTGTGTTGCTTTAAGTTCCTGGATTCTTGAGCACATTTTGCTAGTAATTACTTTGATCCTAAAAGATACTTGCAGATTCCATAAGTGATGCACCGTAATGATTGGTTAAAGGCTTGAGCAAACTGGTTCCTCACCACTGATGAGTTAGTTACAAAATATGTTAATGTTGTTCAGTTTGTATCCACCACACATAACAACACCACTGTCTGATTTTGCCAGCTGGCATTGGGTGTTGCTTTACTTTATCTAGAAGGGTGCATTATTTTGTGATTAACTCATGTTGCACTTCCCTGATGATAGCAATATTATTTTATAACTACATGTACTTCACGCAAAGTTGCTTAGTTAAATCTGTTTTTCAATATGCACAAAACCCAAGGTCTACAGCACAGATATTTCATCACACTCTCCTACTGACATTTCTCAACCCACTCTATGTGTCCTTGACTCTTTTTAAAGTCCTTTTATAAGCTATTATTAACAACAGTGATGCCATGCAGCTGCCTCTGTGATGTCCTTTCCTTTGCAAAGAGAGTCAAAAGGTCAAAAAACCTGACTGCAGTTGGGATGTTTAACTGCTACTGCATAGGAGAAAAGAAAAAAAAAAAAAGGAAAGCAACTCTTCTGGTGTCTGTGCATCTGTAGCATTTTAACTGTTGGAAAAAATGGGGAGGTCAGAGTCTTCAGTGTACTTATCTTTGCTTTACAATATTTCTAATAGTTTTACTTACAATATTTATAATCTGTAAAGATTTCAGAGCTGTTTGAGGTGAACAACCCATCGCCGTCAGATCAGGATAGATCCCTTCTTCTAACACATACTGGTTACCAGAGAATTCTTCCTGGTCATACATTATGCAGCTGCAGGAAGAAGGAGAAGAAATTGCCTCTTAAGAATGCTGTGCAAATAAAACAATGCTAGTGTTTCTCAGTCTTTAGCAAAAGCTACTGTCAGAAACATTATTTACAATGTTTTATCGTGACAAGCTACATTTAATGTGTAAACTGCAAAGCATTGTTCTAAGTCCCCATATGTGAAAATACTTCAGGTGCTAGAAAGCTTGTTGCTTTTTTAAAACTTGTTTCCATTTCAGTGATTTTGCAATATTCATTCAATATAACTCACCTTCCATCAAAAATTTTTGAAGACTTCACAGCAAATGAACCAATACATCTTGTGTTCTTTTCAAATATTTGGCAGTTACCCTTGAATTCAGGCTCTGAAAATAACTGGACCTTTAAAAAGTTACAAACACATTTAAAAACAATTCATTTTTCAACATACAGCAATGTATCTCTACCACTACTTCTATAACTAGATTAAAACACCGTTAAAACACCCATACTTCCTCAGTTACAAATAGTTTTTATTACTTCTTCAGTGTTACAATTCTTGTTCAAGACAGCAAGGTCACAACACCAAAAATCACTTTTGGCTGTAAATCACTCAATAACATAGAAAATAATTAAAATAACACTAGCAGAGATAGCTGCTTGGACTATCTACCTGAGAAGATTTTTAAATTCTCACAGAATGGTCAGAATAGGTGCATCTTCACTAAAGGGCTGTAGACTGTTTTGTTTTAGATTATTAATCCATTTAATATCCAAAATACATACTCTTCCCACTAAATGAAAACTGTCTCTCAGAATATAAATGGTGCGTAAGCTCGGCAAAGTACCCAGACAGCACGCCACAAGGCATAGTATGTATTCCCAGGGTAGATGGGCTTTATGTGCCTGTTGGAGCTATAGTTAAGTCCTGTCAGTTCTTCTTTCTCTGCTCAGAAGGTAAGAGAAGCATACGTCACTCAGAGCCTTTTGTCCTCGTTAAAAAGAAAAAAATTTCTAAGCAGCAAACCTACTAATTTGGGTAGAGGATAATTAACTCTGATTACACAGAAGTCATTCACATTATCACATGCCTACCAGTTTTTTTCACTCTTAAACAGAGATACAAGTGTGGGCACGTATGGCGTTCTCCAAAGAGGAACGCACTGATGAGAGATGCAGTCTGTCGACTGCAAGTCGTTACTCCTTTGCTTCCTTAGGATAAGGTCTTAATAGGCACACAATACATAGACACAAATAATTTTTCATGCCTATAGCTGAAAATAAGCAGCCCCACAGTTCATACGTTATCCCTATGCAGGAGGCATGCTACTAATCAAGAATTCAAAACTAGACAGCTAAGCCTTTTCTCCCTAGTTTTTAGTTCCATGACATACTCACAATTTTGACTGAAATGAAAATAAAAGTAACTTTGTACAGGGACAAACAGGTTCATAATTATGAAAGGATGAAAAAAGCTGCCCATTAGCCTCACTGTCAAAGCTACGTATTAGAACTTGTACATAGGAGACAGTCCAACGTGAAAATATCTTAACTGACACATAAGTTCTCCCTGCCATTTCCTTCTCTTAGTTATTGACAAAGATGGGATTAAATTTTAAGCACAACTCAGCAGTATTTGTGAGCGACAAGAGTCCCTCAAAGTGCAACTCCCATTAGCAGAACTGTTTAACAAAGAACTAGCTTCAAAAGGCATTAAGTCACAACTGTACCCTGAACAACATATAACTTGCAGAGCCCTTGCCTCAGCAACAAACTCAAGGTACCTGTACCTCTGGATAGAGGGCTGTGGGCTCCAGCTCCTCAGAACAATCACCAGTATCCTAAAACAGCTCAATTGCTGAACCAAAACATTCTGTGTGCCCTGAGAAAGTTCTAATGGCAGCTGTGTATTTAATCTCGTCTTCCCTGGGCCTTAATGTGCATTACTTAAGAGGTTCAGAAAGCAGCCTTCCTTCATCTGCAGTTCTCACTCTGCCTGACTAGTCACCCTGCTGTGCAAATACCTGGGTGTCACAGTAGACAAAAAGCCATTTCTTTATTTATATGTTACAGACACTACACAGTATGTTGCATGCACTTAGAGAAGTATCTTACCTTGACTTTACCCCTTTCGCTTCCAACAATATCCTGAAAAGTTTTGGAGGGGGGGGAAAAACAGAAAAAAAATTTAAACAGTGATAAAATAACAAATATACAGAAGTTTATTATTAATTGTTGTTTAAAGAATGCAAATAAATTGAATTTCATAGAAAAAAGTATAGCTCCAAATACTTTAGAAAAACTTGTAAAACAAGTATAAAATGAACTCCTTACCGTAAGGATGGGCTGAACTGAAGATATTTTGCAATTCTTTGCCCCCCATGCCTCAATGCTGGGATATAGCCCTTTAGCCAGTATATACTGCTCCCCTGTAAAATCAGGATTCTCATAAGCCACCCACCTAAGAGAGACAGAAGAAGAGGGCAATGGGTAGAAGTCACACGACTTTTTCAAAACACAGATGTGTATTATTCATCACTGTACGTAAGAACAAATAAAAAATTTTTCCCTTCAAGTGCTGAACTCTGATCCTATTAAACCTCTAACAAACCTCTGTACCTCATACTCCAAAATTCATGCAAATTTCATTTCTGTTCACCCTACTATGTCAATATAAATTGGACTGAATTAGCTAAAGCAGATGATGAGTTCAAATACATCATCTGCTAGATACCCTAAAAGCTGTCTCCAGTAAGAATATTTTGATGTTTCACAATTCTATTATTCTGTCTAGACCAAGTTCTTCTCTAGAAAAACAGACAGATATCAGAATGCAATCTTTTTTGACAAAACTAATTTTCAGAGTCATCTGTGCAGTAAAGATAGGAATAGTGATTTTTAGTGTTGCTTGTACCCACAGTTCAGTTGTGTTCAAGCAAACACGCACCCCAAGAGAAAGCTGAGCTGCAGCAACAAGGCATACATGCTAAAGAAAGGAGGCTGGTCCCTGCTCGGAATCACAAACATCAGCAGAAAGAAAATCCTTGGCAGTTAAATATGAAAGCCATCACAATGACCAATTTATGTATTTCAATTCAAAGCAATTATGACAACTCAGTTAGATCTCATGCCCAAGATGGGAAAAAAACTCAGGTTTCTTCATCAAGTCCATAACTTCAGCCTCAGTCGAAATAAGCCTTTTTCAAAGACATTGGGCTTTAAAGATACAAACTTGAACTACTAAGAAGAGCAACCAAATCACTACACATATCTCTCCAATGTTCAATTACCCTTGCAGTGCTTTATTTCTAGTCTGAAGTATCAGCTATCAGCTAATCTTGCTATGCAGTCTTCCACACTCAATAAAATTATTATGGCCTTCTTCTAACCCTGGCTCCATACTGAAAGCACAGATAAAGCATTCCTGAATCAGCACTGCCTTTGGTTTTGTGATAACCTGCATACCTGTTGCTGCCTTTCACTGTTCGGCTGCCCAAACTTCCCCATAATTACACTCTGGCTCTTTTTTAAACTCATCTTTTTGTTTGTTTGGCATTTTTATGCACAGATCAGGACATCTTGTTGGTTCCTGGTATTATAAGATAATCTTCTACTCATAGTTAACTAGCTTTTAATTTTAGTCAATGCATTGCATCAGGAGTGTACGCTAGGTTTTGCCAAAACCCACTTTCAGTGAAATCTTACAGAGTTTCAACACTAACCAAAAAATTCACATCATCAAGCAGTAAAATGATAGGGAACATAAAATTTACAGTGGAGGCTAACTCCTACCATCCAAATTCACCATAAAATGTTTTACATGTGTCAAGCAACTGGATTCCATTAAGCTGCAGTTTTTATTCCAAGAACAAAATGCCAGAGTCCCTGCAAATGTAAGAAATGGGCTAACTTCAAACTGAAATAAAACTGCATCAACATCTATGTGCAGAGAGTATGAAGTTTGTATTATTTGTCCAAGGCAAACGCTCATATAGTGATTCACATTTATCACTATTCATATCTCTTGGTTTGCCTCAGATATAATCAATTATTCTAGCTTGTTATGCACTAATTACTTAAGGCATACTTCAAGGCACATTTCAAAATCACCTCACAGTAACTCATCAAAGAGACATCGGTATGTACGGTAAATTGAGCAGACAGTTCAAATGTCTCAGGTGTGTCTATACCTGTATGCTGCATATACCAAAAGCAGTGAAAATCAGGTTTCCTTAAACAGTTTCTTCAGCAGACATTCACTATTTTTCAATACACAAATGCCAGAGCACAACTACACTGCATGACAGTTTAACTTGAGCAACATGGATGCAAACAAGCGCTTCAGGTTAGAAAAGTGAATGATAAAACACATCAGATGCCTCCAAAGAATCTCTTGGTAAGCAGTTACTTTGTTTCCCCCCACTTCAAAAAAAGAGCCTGAATACAGAAGTAATCAATGTATCTCACTCTAAGCACATGTTTATGTTGAAATCAATGAAATCTAAATAAGTTAGTGCCATGCAAGTCAGTCCATGCAGTTAAGAGAGTTTCTAGAGTCAGGGATTATTAGAGAAATACTTGTGTTTTTCCACTCCATTCAGAAGCCCGTACAAACTGCTGAGAGTAGTAATAACAACATCAAGGGCAGGCAACTGAATTCAGTACCAGCTAAACCTGTCAGACCTCAGGACTACCCCCAGGAAGGAGCACTGACTTAATCCAACTTCTGACTAATAGAAAAGCCTGGAGAGCAAGACATCATCTCCATATCCGAGGAAGAGTCACGTCCCAACTGCCAGACACCACAAAAACTGAAGTACTGCTCTGCAGCATGGCAACAACAACCCTGCCCCACAGGGAGTGAGTTCTTCTAACACAACAGTTTCTATAACCCCCAGCCCTAAAAATTGCCATCATTAGGCTGAGCAACAGCCTCATTCCAGGCTGCTGGCAGGGGCAAGGTGCTGATGGAGACCTTCACTCCTCTGCACCATCCATGCCCCTGGAACCAGAGACGTAGAGAAAAGCATTGTTTATATATTGGTAGTACTACTACACACACAGTGTCTTTCCCCAAAGCCTTCTACATGATGTCTAGGAAGCAAAGCTCCACACAAGGTTTGGAAAAACAGCCAAGAAAAGAATCCAGAGACAGTAGCTTGCAAAAATCAGTTTTGCCCATCATCTTGCATAACTTGATCTTTTAAAATATTGGCCATTTCTCATCACATATGCCCTTTCTAATGTTATCTGAGAGGGGTAGTCCCCTTTTTGCATTGTTCACACTCATCTTAGGATAGCACAGATTACCTAAGTCCTGGAAGGACCTTCTCTCTCAGCTATGGAAGAAACAGCAACGCCTTAATTAAACTAAATGCTGTAGCTGTAAAAAGTAAGTTTTCAGGCATGGAAGCACTCCTTCAGATCTGAAATAGTATTGATAATCTGTAAAACTTAAACACTATGTGGAGACAATGGCTTTAAGTTGTCTTATACATTCTAATCAGATAGATCACAAGAGGCCAGGGAGTTAAGTGGCACTTGCAGATTTGTAGAACCATTAACAGAGAGGAAGAGGTAATAAAATTCTGTTTATAGGAAAGACAAAAAACAGGTTCTTTACCATATCCCTTTGTGCTTGTGATTCCTAGTATCTCAGAGATCTGCGAACTTTAATTTTATGACTCATTGAAAGGTTCTCTCAAATGTCAGTTCAGCTCAGTTCAGTGAGGAAGGGAAGTGGAAGCTTTGTTTGAAGTTTTCTCCCATGGGGTACCCAAGGGCTTTTGCCCTTTTCAGCTCCCAGAGGAGGTTTGTTCTTCACCTTATGTCTCTCTAGTTTCACCCATGCTACCTTCCCGAGTGCATCTAGATTAGATGTAACTACATTTTGGCTCCTATATATGAACTATTCATCACCTAATGATTTCCTTAATATCACTATCCATAGGTACACTAGAAGCAGCCAAATCTGCACTGTCCACTTGAAAAAATTATTTGAAAATTAGGGGAAAAATGGGTTGATTACAGGACCACAGTAAAACAAATGTCTGCATTAAAAAAAAAAAAAATCCGGAAAAGTTCTTCCACCGAGTTCAAAAATGATCAACTAAAAGAGAGGGACTTTTTTCAGTATTTTCAGCAAAAGTTTGGTGTGCTTATGAATAAAGAAAAGCAACATCTCAAACATGCAATTCTTCTGATTTTCATTACTATTAAATATAACCTTGAAGAGATTTTTGGCAGAGAGGAAAACAAAATTGTACATTGGTTGATTTTAGTACTTGCTTTAACTTGTAAGGGATGTTACCAGTTGCTAGTAAACACTGCCATTTTCTGCCACTTAAAATTCTGCCAATTTAAAAAGTAAAGATAAACCCTACTTAAAAGAAGAAAGGCCTCTCTTGTTTTCAGGCACTCAGATTGCTTTCTCCTGCCCCAATAGCAGAAGAATAAAATATCTTGGATTCTATGCTTGGCAAATTTCTGAAGAATGCTCAACAGCCAAACATTTTCATTCTTAAAAAAGTCAATTCCCATCACTTTAGGATATTTGGGAGGGGGATGTCTTTACAATGGATTAACAAAGACGTTAAAATATTGTTTGGAAACATTAATCAGAAACACAATAGCTGAACATTTTAATGTTTTAAAGCTAGCACTGCATGGAGTATTTACTCCCCAAATGCAGAGCTGGGCTGTCTTCAGTATACAGTTTAGAGTTGTAGTATAGCTTAGACCTTGTTCATTAGTATCTGTCCACTGCAATGTCAGGCTTTCTTTTCTTTGATATACCCTTTAAATTATAGAGCAATCAAACTAATTATGTGGGAAATACAGATAATCTGTTATCTGTTGCTGCTATGACTGCTTCCCCCAGATACTTGCAGTCTAAAAATTGCTATGCAAGGTTCAGCAATTCTTATATTTTTTTTACTTTTTTTTTTCTTAATGAAGTATTTTCAACATGATACCAGGAAGGTATCAAAATATTATGACAAGCTTTTACTGAATCTGTCACAGTTCACTGTGACATCATCTACATTACAGTCTAAACAGCTCAGGAAATTGCTCAATGGTTTATTCATCGTTCTATGATTGATTTCTTGGAATAAAAGATACAAATATTTTCTACCTGAAGAGTTCCTTAACACTTAAAATAAAGCGTTTTATTACCAGCTGTGACTTAACATGAATTATTCAACCTTTCTGACACATTAGCATTTAGTAAAAACATCACCACAAAACCCCCAAACACTTACAACCTCTTTGGAAACAAAAGGGTTGTACAGGACTGTTAGCAGGTGACCAGGACTCAAATCTTATGAACAATTCACCTGAACTTTTAAAAAGCGTATTGCTACAAACCACATCTTTAAGGTAATCTCACTTTGTAAAGTGAGATTACAGGAGTAGTAGCAGAGTCCGTGTGACAAGCATTTTGTTTGTAATGACTTCTAGCTGCCTTTCCACCAGAGTATTAGAGTATTAGTATCATTCTTAATTACTAGAATACTCAAACTCGAGTATGATTCCTATCAGCTGCAACAGACACTTACTAGAACAATTACACACAGGGCATGATAAGTAACCCACAATTTGTTTCCCAACCTTCAGAGGTGACCCTTTCCCATGAATCTCCCTTGCATATTACAGAAGACAAAAGGGCACAGTGGCTTCAAAGGTCACCAGGCAGAAAAAAACCTGCTGTCACAACATATTTGCATACAAATCCAAAGCGTTCCACTGCAATGCACTGAGCTTAGTTCTGCAGTCTTTACTCAGACAAAACTTGCAGACATATCACACAGATAACACATAGAACGATTCAGGGTGTGGCTAGGTAAGGCAGGGCTTTCAGCAAGTCACTTGCATACCAGGCAGCAAGAGAGACTGTACGTCTCACTCTTGGTTTTACTTTAAATAATTTTGCATAGTTGGAGACGTTGCTAATACTTGTTTGTATTTCCAAAGTACTTTGATGCAGTCTGCAAGGCTATAAAACTCGATCTGCAGTTGATGTAATGAACAAATCAAACAGCAATATCTATCGACTTATCAACTGTGTGTGACAACACAGGTGGCACAAAGAGCAGGAGCTGTTAATGGCCATGCCAATGTGAAGTTCTGGGAACCCCTGCGTTAACAAAACAAAACAATAAAAAACAATGCCACGGTACTAAACTGCTATTAACCTGCAGGATTCACTGGAAAATAAATGTTACTCTTCGGAACAGTTGAAGTTTCCTTAACATCAGAAAGTATTAGTAAGCATGGTAAGAGTTATCTCCATTTTACACACAACTGAGAGAAACAGCAAAGAATTTGCCTCTGACCAAACACAAGAAGCCTGGAAATTAGTTTCAAAACTGGAAATTAGTTCTACAACAATTTTGCTATTGAAACAATTTTAAAAAAATACAGCCATGAGAACAAGCTATTTCTATCTTTCTGATGAAATGTCATCTCATACACTTTCATACTTTGTGTATCAGTAAGCCAACATTTCCTGGGACCATCTGATCTTACAGTAAGAAGAAAACCAATTTACTGCACATATTGGCAAAACCAACAAGATCTACTTTTCACACTCTGCAGTCAAGGGCACACATACATTAGAAGCCAGAGTGCTGAAAAACATCTGCAAATACTATCAAATTCTAAAAAGAATAGCATATTTAAAATTAAACAGCAGTTAAAAATATCACTTACACGCCACTTAGCACATTTATAGACTGTGTCCTCAGCCCATATCCAGTTTCTTTTAAATCGGAAATAATTCCTAACACATTAATATTGGAACCCTTTGATCCAAAGTCTTTTTCACTGTACATTATCATATGGGAACTTGTGAAGTCCTGTTAAAACAAAGAGAAGCACCATAAGGAAAATGAAATATGATGTCTCAGCGCACTCAGAAGATGCCTACTACATGTTATTGGAACTTACACCAACAATGGGTCGCAATGACTGCACCTCTTCATCATAGCCACCCCACTCTGTCCAATCTTGATACTCTCCTTCTTCCAGCAAGTACTGATGACCTTCAAATCCAGGCTTCTCATAAGCAACCCAACTAAATAAAAACAACAACAGAGTCTGCATGCGAAAATGGACAACTACCACTCTGTTGTTACAGAGCGGATATTAAACTTGTTATTTTGCTGTGAATATTTGCATATTTAACCTAGGCATATATCTAAACACAAAGCCTAGGAAGGCAGAAAATAAATGGGTACTGAATTTGACCACAGCAATTTCCAATCTATGGAGTTACTACTTCTCTTGAAGAGGAAATATTGCTAGTGTTTTCCCACACTTACACTCCTCCTAGTACTTTCATGGATCCCACTGATGTAAGTGGAAGTCTTGACTTTTCTTCTGATTCCTTGTCATCGAGCATAAAGATTTCTGATTCTACTTCCACATGTCTCCCTTCAAAGAAAGGCTTCTCATAAACGATTACCTGTAGTGGAAATGTAGTAAAAGAAAAGTTGCAGAGAGCAAGAACAATTCTGACAACAGACAATTTCTTTGGCATAGGTGCAGAGAGGGAGAAGACAAGAATATGAAAATAATTAGTGGGATCTCTTTATTCTCTTTAAGAGACCTTTTCCCTTAGAGATGCAACATGATGGCTTGATTTCATTACTCATCTGCATTATCCAGAGGCTGTTAATATGTACACAAAGGATGCATAAATGTAACAGAAACTAAGTTTCATGGTGTGGTCACATGCAGCAGGACCAGCCACTAAACCCTCAAAACATGTTTATCTACCCATACATTTAATCTACTCATAGTTCATGTGTTATAGAATACCTTTAGGCAATCAAGTAAATATTGACTTTTACCTTTGGCTCTCCACTGAATTCAACTTTGCGACCACCCTGTTAAAAAAAAAAAGGGGGGGGGAAGAAAAAAAAAAAAAAATAAGTTGCCTATACTTACTTACACAACTTATAGACAACTGTAAGAATCACCAACTCACAAAAAGACAGAATTAAGTTAAACCTTCCTTGAAGGGCACAGGTGAACATAAGAAGATTAATGGCAAAAATATATGCAACCAAATGTTAAAACTTCAAGAATTCTATAGACTAAAAATTTTAGGTTTTAAAGACTTACATTTTTTGAGTGACTTGGAAAAATCTAGTCACCGTAACACATTATTTCTAACATATAAACACAGGTCATGTAACGTGCAAGTAATAACACTATTTTACCATTTTCAAGGGCCTCATGGACCTGATGTATGCTTCCTTCTTCTCCCAGAATGCTAAATTAGGGTATTCACCCGGCTCCAACATTAAAGGGACTCCCTGGAAACCTGGTTCTTCATAAATTAACCATCTAAAGTAATGGAGAGAGGAAAGCAAAAGATAAAAAGCCCAGAAAATTTCTTAGCAGTAAAGAACAAGACAATGTGCTTACTTTAGAAAAGACGACTACACTGTAACTTAATAAAACTCTTTCTTTGATGTTACCATCAAAATTGCCAACTATAAGCTGGTGTACAGGCAAACTTCTGTGTCTGTGCAGCAACTACCACCAATGAATATATTTTGTTTGAGCAGGCTAAAGAAATCAGTACAATTAATAAACAGTAAAGAATTTGACCCTGTCTTATCTGGGGACAACACAAATTTTAGACTAATGTTTCAAGACTTAAGGGTACCATGTATTATGTTTAAAAGTTTTAAAATATGCAGAATCAGAAATTGAAAGAACTTTACTAACCTAAACTTGGATTTGTTGCAAAATCTGTTCAACAGGAAATTCTAAACTTGTATTATTTATTAATATGTAGAACAACCCGACGACTCCTTAGAAATCTACTTCCTCATGGTTTATACCTGCCAGTAAGTCTGCTTTGAAAGACATAATTTTCAAAATTCCTGATCGAGGACAGCAACAGTAGTTTTTCAAAGCTTTTTCAAGAAAATCTTAATTAGTAATCACTAATTAGAAAAAAAGATGCATACTTCTGGTCTCTGCATAGAGGATGGCAATGTATTTTTTCCAGATAAATTTACTGGTGTCTAAGTAGTGCAGCATCGAGCCATATAAAACACATACTAAACAGCAACCCTTTATGCAGCCAACCCTTTCATCGTGTAAGGATCATAATGCACAAACCTGGTGGTATCAGAAAGATGTTAAAATAATCCATCACTCTACCATGCTTAAAACTCAGCTTCCAAGCTGACGTAAATTGGCACAACTTGGCATAGTTTCATTGCAGACATATGGTTCCAAGTAACGAACAAGGAGCTTTAGTTTTATTGTTGTCTATAGGCAAATGCTTGATATATTTTGTGTCCTATAGCAGAACTGCTCAATAAGCCCTCAGATTTGCTGCAGGAATTTAAACACATAGAACACCAAAGAGAGTACAATCAGAAGATAAAGGTACACTGACTGACTCATCTCTGTTGGCAGCTTTTAGTAAACAACAATTAAGCATGAACACTGGGAAACCTTAAGAAGCTACAACCACACCCACATGGCAAGGTGACTCAGAATCATAGCCTCCCTCAACTGCCAATACAGTGAACTATATCATGGCTGTAAACTAAACAAAAGGAACCCTGCTGCAACATGAAAAAAAGGGCTGCAATTTGCTGAATTTCTCAATTGGCAGAAGCAATTTCTTGCTATATGGGACTGATGAACTGGTATTTGAGGAAGATTATTTTCCAACTGTCTTATTTCCCAGTGCAAATATTAGGCTGTTTTCCCTCAAGGCAACAGAGAAAAACTATGACTGTAAGAGTTTACACAGATTTAATGCAAAAAAAATGCTCTCACACTGATGCAAAATAAGGATCAGTTTAAAGTCTTGAGGGATGTGTGCAGGCCCCACTTCCCTTCCAAAAATGTGTTATTTCACTATTCACAGAATGCTTTTAAATGAGGGACAAAAATAAAGTGGAAAGGTAATTAGGTCAATTAACCAACCTCCAAATAAAATACCTGATTTCATTATTCTTAACAGATCTGTTGAACTGCAAGCTTAATCCAAATTACATAAGTAAGCTCTTGTCAAAAAACTACTTGGATACCTTAAAGAGTTCCTATATACATGAGTGCTTAATTTTTTTCCCAAATCAAAGTGTAAAGATTTAATCAAATAAAATACCTTTACCTAGCAACTAAAATGCCCTATCTTTCATGTGGCATATTTGCATATATCTTTGCAGTGGTATGTATTACTTGTCTTTAGTTGGGCAGTTTCTGATCATTAAAATAGACTATTTGCAGCAAGGGAAATGCTATCCGTGCCCAAACGCAACACAGCCTGAGAGGTAGCAACCAATGTCTGTAAACCCTGCAAAACATTCCGCAGGACGCAATATAATTGAAAGTGGTTCCACTCACACTTAGTTGGAAAGCAGCCTCCCTCTTCTACATTCTTTTCTCAGTACCATTTTGAGGAATATTTTCAGTACCAATTTACAAGTTTGCTTACTAAGTCATCAAAATTACCATTGGTACAGCGTCTGGATTGTTTCTTAGAAGTTTCCTCTCTTGTAAAAGCTGGTTTAGTTCATGACACACCTTACACTCCTAACTCATACGACTAAATATTATCAGGTGGCATAACAAACATCACCGTAAAAACCTGATTAAAATGCACTGCGAAACACAAGAATGCTTTCCAGAATTTACATACGGCACTCACTCTTCTTTTGTAACACGAGCTTGAAAATTTTCTTCTTTTAGTACAATGATTTCAAGTTTAGAGGAAAGAGAGGAAATGTGGTTTTATCGTAATAATTCATCCCCTCACTCTCATTTATGATAAGTTTGCCTGAATGAGAAAGAGCAGCAAAGGCAAATTCATTCCTGTGCTACAAACTCACAAGGGTTACTCTGTCTTTACTACATGCAAGTAGAATAAAACCTAGCTCTAACACAAAACACTTTAAGAGGTCAGCCTCTCCAAGAGTGAAGCATTAATGATGTACTAAAGCTACTGGCAAAAAATACCACCAAAATATAGGACAAGAATAAATATAGCCTGCCTGAATGTCTGACAGATGTAACCTATGGTTTAAAACAAATTCCTTTCATAGCTGTACATGTTCATACAGAACTACGCACTTACATGCCCCAGTGTACTTTGATAGAACAAGTCTTCTGAGTGGTGCCAAACACCCCTGTTTCTTCAGTGTCATCAAAAAAGGAAGTCACGACTCCTAACCCTTCAGGTTCTGTATACAAATCGATTTGGCAAACCCTGTAATCCTGAAAAAATGAAGATCGCCATAATCACTTAATCTGTACTGCAAGTTCTGTAATTAATGTGAATAACTACATCAGTTTTGAAATACCTGTTTATTTTAAATTGTATCCCCTCTTGTCAATTACTACTGTTGTTAGATGTCTATATTAAAAGTATAACCCGGCCAGTTTGCCTGTCTCTGTTTGGACCAAGACAGTCCGTCAATCTCTAATCACCATTTATGTTGTTTACTTTCCACCGTCTAGGAACCCACCTTCTTTCATCATTTGACATCTCCTCTAGGAAATTAAATCCTAACATAAAACCAAGCAAGCCATTCTTAAAAAGAACTGCAATTTAAACAAGAATTGTAGTTGCAAGCAATATATATTTCACCTTTTTCCTTGCCTAGGTTTCTTTGTTTAAGCAACCTGCAAAGGTAACTGCTTAATAGTAGGTTAAAAGTGTACGCAGGAAGGCTGTTCCACCATGTGTGAAACTCCCTGGTAAATGTGGGCTGGTTTTTGAGTATCAGACAAGGTTTGGTGTTTGACACTACAGTTCATATTGAGTGTAAACTTAGTTTATACTAAAAAAAAGAAAAACACACACACGGTTTTGAAAATATGAGTCTATGGAATTACTGAAGGTTGTCTGGGATGTTCTTCCTGAGAGATTGACCAGGCTGAAAAACATAGGCTGCACATGGTGTTTTTCATTAGAATAGCATCCAAAAATGCTAAGTTTTCTTCCTGCCCTATCCTTCCAGTGAGTGTTACCATAATCCCCATTCTGCAAACCCCCTCACACTTATTTTGTGATTAAACAAGAAATTCAACATGGAAGATTGTTACATGCATTTACAACTCACATTATGCTTGTGTCCTAACACTCTTTGTATCAGTATAAATCATCACCAAATATTAAGACCTACATAAAATTTTCTTTGCTTATATTACTTGCCTTAACAACATGTCTTATGGAACCAATCACTGCAGGCTTTACAGATTTGCATTCCTTTTGCTCTTCAGAAGCACCTGCACCCCAAATATCTGGGAGTTCCAGCTCTCCTTCTTCCAGAGGAATAGAGGGGCCTTCAAAATTTGGTTTCTCATAGAGTATCCAGCTTAAAATAAAAAAATTTCATTTTAATGGTGCTTTATCAAGCGTGATTTGGAAAAATCATGCTCTTATTTAACAGTTCTTCCACAAGAAGTATTATTTCCAGACCCTTCCCACCATCCCAGTACAGCTTATTCACCCAGCACCGCTGATGCAAGCCATTTTTGGTCTCTGTGATACTTTTAAAAGCAATGATGAAAACAAAGATGACTACAGCTGAGTCTGTAATTTCATCAAAAACTCCTCCACCTTTTTAAATTGATGATTTGGGGCAGCAAGACTACTGTCTATGAATACCAGACTTTTGCATGAGATACTAATCAGAACCAATTCATAAGTCAGAAAATGTTGACACTGCAGACTATTGCATCATGTATAAACAAACAAGCTACTTGGCTCTCCACAGCCTGGAGTTCCACTGGAGCTGATACAGATGTGCCAAAGGATGATAAGACTGTTCAGAAGACAAGCACGACTTCGTTTTTAATGTCAGGTTTGAATATAGAACTAGATAAAAACTATATCCATCTACAAATACAAAATCCTCCCTTGGAGTTTTCAGTTGAAGGGGAGCGGGTGAAAACCCAGTTGCCTGGTCCATGCTGGGAAAGAAGACCTGGTTCACACAGATTAAAAGAGTTTCACTTCTAAAGCTAAACAACATTCAGTGTGCTTCCCAGCACCTCCTGCTGCAGCTAGCCCTTGTTTCTGCAGTTACTATCAGATCATTACTTTTGAGAACCTGCTTTCTGACTGTATTATAGCCTGGCCACAACTTAAGTTGCCATGTTTTGCACGCTAATAATGGCTCTTCCATTAATGCTATGAAGAATGTAACAGATGAACTTGTTTTGAATTGCTCTTAGGCAATCTAGCTTTTAGAGAAAAATTCCCCCTGGACTCATCAGAGAAACAGTTAATTATCTCTACAGCACAACTTTATACCTCTGGACACGGAATTAATCTTCTACATCCAAAGCCACATCAGACCTGGCTTTAAGATTCTTTGCTTGCCTTTCAACCCCATCCAAATACTGCACAAGAACCCTTAAAGGGAAGAGGAGGGAAAAGGCAGTATAGTTGGACATAATCTACCATTTCATCCTACTCCTTATGCCCAGTGAAATGTTGCTTCCCTCCACATGGTAACACTCACTCAATTTGTAAGCAAAATAAGTTTTCCAGCCCATAACTTCCTACTGCAGAAGTAAAATGCCACTTTACTTGCTATCAGGTGTCTACATTGCCCTGCCATGTGCAAGGTAGACTTCACAGTGAATTACATCCTGGTTCCATTCCAAAAGATTTTTGGATAGACCAATGATAAAGAGTAACAATTAATCTCTTACCATCCTCTGATGACTTTAACTAAAATTGTTGGTGACAGAACCCAAGAACTGCAATCCAGAACATCATGGAAAACTTCAATACCATTTCTTTGATAGTCTGATTCACAGTATATCACCAGCTGTGTTAAAAAAAAAAAGAGCCAAAACCAACATATAATTCTATCTTGTTATGCTTTAAAATACAGAGGAACAGCAAGGATCATAAAATTGATCTTACCTTGCCAGGTCTGGGATTGATTTTACTTTGTCCATTTCTTGAAATTGCCTAATAGACAGTGAGGAGAGGAAAGTCAAAAAAAAAAAAAAAATCCAAACCAAACCCACATTCAATAAGATGCTCAGCTATAAAAAAAAGCCAGTAAAACAAAATAAAAAGTAGTCTCAATAGTAAAAAGCTGATAACACTTCAACGGCACCTACTTACTGCTTCAACTCCTTCCTCCTCCTGAAAAGCAGTGTCTTGCTACAAAGGTACAAATTAACACATTTGGGTTTGTTTGTTTTTAAACTCTGAATTATCAACTCACTGAAGCAAACTAAGCTCAAATCGCAATGCTTTAAAATCCTTCTGACCAGCTTCCTACGTATTCCAGGAGTTTCACATCAAAAGAATACTTTAAAAATTGGCATTAATAAAGTACAAACTTTACAATCATAAAGATAGTAATTCAAGTTTAAAGGCTTGGAAACCATAAAGCATTAAATAATTTTGAAAGAATATATGAAAAGACCAAGGAGGCATGATGGCATATACATGTATGAAATGATTAACGTAATCCATTTTGTGCAGAACACCCTGTAACAAGATAGGTTTCTTCAAAAAGTGTGAGACTGCGTAATAAGTAATAGACTATAAATGCTGAGAACAAATAAAACACATTGAGGTATACAAAAAGCTAAACCACTGTTGAACTCAGTAGTAAATTCTATGAAATAAAATATACAGGAAAGTTGTGGTTGCGTCACATCATATTAAAACAAATAAAGAAAGCGTTGTTATTACGCTTTTGCTTTCTTAGCAAGGACAGCAGTGCTCATACTGAGACAGGTTCTCACTCTTCAAGGAACTACTCATACAAACAAAAAAAAAAAAACCCAAACAGATCCTGCCCCTAAATAGGCTGCAGCCTAAGATAACCAGCAACATGTGCAAGGAACTAATGAGAATATATTCGTTAACACACAGGACAGGCAGTGGTCTCAGGACTCAGTTCCTAACCACCATCAGATTTTCATAGGCATCATCAAGACATGTTGAAGCATGACTGGATTTTAGCCCGTGCTTGAGTTCCAGTCAGAACTTGCTCTGTGTTTTAAGGAATGCCAAAGTCATTGGTTTGGGCTGCCCTTACTCTTTTCCTTCACGATTCCCATTAGCCATTGCATCATCATTTTCTTAGTCAGTGGAAAACGCACGGTAGGCACACATCATATAAACATTTTCAGCTACTGTCTAACTTCAGCAAGACACTTCAAAGGCAGTAACAGTGCTGCAGAAGTTCTGGAACCCTACAGAGCCTAATGGGTTTCTCTCAAGAGCAGTCTTATATGTCTGCATACTCCTCGCCATATCAGGCCACCACACTCTACTGAAAAAAATGAAACCCACTAACAGAAAACAGTTTAGGTAGCAAAAAGCCCCTGTACTAGTCATTTAGCTTTAAGCTCAGGTTTTGAAATCCAAGCAAGATCACCCACAGTGAGAAAGCCTCTTTAACTGGCAGCATAAGCCTACAGCACTACAAATAACCCCCCTAATTTTCATCCCCACACTAGGTAAAAAACTCCCCATTAGAGAAAAATATCTTCAAAATTGCAAGGTGAAGAAGAAAATAGTTATTTTCTACTACTCGCACATCCCTTTTAGAACTGTAACAGCAGATAACAGTTAGGGCTTTGGAAAAGTATTTCTCAAACTTCTTATATGCTGCTTCAATTCCTCACATCACTTTAAAGTAGCTATTAAACTCTGGAGAACGTATTTCTTCCCATGGTTCTTAGATCTCATGATTACAGTTTTCCTCTCAGGTAACGGTACCGCACTAAAAGAAATAGCATATACTAAAGGATATTGGTTCATCATTTTGAAAACAGAAATTACAAAGTTCTCCTACATCAGAGTAAAGTTGCCCCGAAGGGAAAACACAGGTCTGCCTTCACTCATGATGAAGAGGTACTCATAATCAGTCAAAGGAACAGCCCTTCACTGTAGCAGCACTTTCAATAATCTCTACTATTTACTTCCTAAACTGTTCTTAAAGGATACGTGTTTTCTATCAAATGCACGGGAATACTGAGAACAAAAACAGAGGGCTAAAAAAGAGTTTGCCCTGTTACATATTTAACAGGGCAACAGCTGAATGTTTTGCTGCATGAGGAGAGAAATTACTGTCAACACAAGAAGCAGGTATAAGTTTTCTGAAGTTCATCAAAAGCATTCTACTAATTTACAACAAAAAATAAAATTAGCATGAGATTTGTTTCAAAATAATATGAAATCAAGACATATTCAAACATCCACTTTCAATTCATATTTGTGAAGAGTCTCAAAATAAGGGCACCATGAAGTAACATAATTGTGTTAATAGATGCCATCTCATTTTCATGTGTAGCCAATATCAAATGAAACTGGTACCATACCTATATTCACCTCTATGTATTTGTAATCTATGTATGTTCCTAAGAGGGGAACAAAACCAGAACAATGTATGTACATTGTCTATAGAAAATAAAAGCTGGATAATTTTTAACAACACATTACTTACATCCACATCTAATAAACCAGTGGGGACATTTGATTCAAATCTGCTTGTCCCTAACCAGCTGGAGAAACTTTTCTCAGGGTTCCCATAGTTAGGCATTTGTAAACTTAGTTCTTTTTTTGCACTATCTGCTTGAATATACTTCTCCACAAAACTTGGAAACTTCATATCTGAAAGAGACTGAATTGCAAAATTGAAATTAAGAGCTATTCAGCAGGTAGAAAAAATTTTACATGACCGCATTTCTGAAATGCTCTTTATTACCTCAGGTTTTTGAGACATGCTGAATGGCCCAGAAGCATCCTGTTGTAAAGCAGGCATCCCTGACGAGTCGGTTGTAAAAGCTGTTGCAGTGTTATTTACTGAGGTGACAGAAGGATTAAAAAACTTTTCTTTTGATGTAGAAGACAGCAAGCTTGAGAAGAGGGAGCTTTTTTCAAGTCGGGATCTCTTAATTTCACCATCTATACCATCAATGTTCTCTTTTCCATTAATTTCCTGAGCAAAGGCAGGTTCCTCTCTATTACATGATTGCAGGGCTTTGAATACAATACTTTGCTCTGTTGATGCACGCTTGGGCCTAACTCTGGCTATCGTTTCCAGGCTTTGCATTTTAATTTGTTGGGTCGGTAACAGATCCTGTGTTTTATCCCTCCTCAGTCCCAAACCAAAAGTAAATACACTAGGATCAAACACTTTCTCTAAATTGTCTTCATGGATGGGAGGCATTGCAAAGTGGGGTGCTGGGGACTTGGGAAGCTTTGACCTTTTCTTTTTCTGTGGTAAACAAACAGAGCTGTCCAAGTTTTTTATTGTTTCAGCAAACTTCTTCATGTCAGATGGGGAATCAAAAATGCTGTCGTCTTCAGTAGATCCATTACACGTTTTGTCTGGGCTCTTTTGTGCATTGGTGTTGTGCTCTGATATCAATATACTATCTTGACTGTTGCCGTCGCACTGAGGTGCTGCAAAGCTCAGTTCTCCCAGTTTTGCTTTTTTATCTCCATCCTCCATATTCTTAAATTCTGTACTAGAAACCTGGTGAGATGGTAGAGGATATTTATCATCACTACAAAGTGATAAAACCTCTGTGTTTGGCAGCATCTTTTCTTCGTTTCTGTGGAATTCTGAGTTTGTGTTATTTCTTTGGCAGGATGCATCACGAACATTCTCACTTTTAGTGGGTGAATGCAAAGACAGTTTAAAAGGTAAACTTTCATTTTTAGCTGTGGTTAACTCTGGATCGGTTTGCTTCAGAGAGACACTACCACCATCAGTTTTACTACTTTGGTTAAAAAGGGATATTGCAGCTTTTACTTTAAGTTCTGTCGTCTTCCCAACATCCTCATAAGAGGCAGAGCCTTCTTCATTTTTGCCTTGTAATTTTGCAGTGCTTTCTTTCTCTGATGTGCCATTCTCAAATAACTTCTGGCGACTGCTTTGCTTATTTAATGTTTTATCAGGCTGTTCACTTTCCTTAGGTTGTTTCCCAAATTTCAGCTTTGCTCTGCCAACAAACGTGCTTGGTACAGTACAATTTTTTGAAGCAGGGATGTCAGAAGGCCTCTGGCTCTGGTTAGCACATTTATTTTCAAACAAGGAAATTTTGTTGGCAATGTTGCTGTTAGTTTTATTAACTGGTTTTTCAAGAGTTTCCTGCTCGCTTTCTAAATTGTCTTGATTCGTCTGTGCTTTAAAATTCAGCTCTACATTCTTCGGTTTGGCTGGACTGCAGAGGCAAAGTGACACAGAGTTACATCTTTGATTATTTGAAAACAATAAAACGTAGTATTATAATGAAATCTTCCATAGTCACTTTCAGTTTAAATTTTGGTATCTCTAAAGGAATTAATTAAAAACAAGGAGTAACTATACAAACAAACCCAAAAAATTAGACACTAAATAAGGAGAATACATTTCAAGCATGTATGTAGTTCTGTAATGCTCAGTAAAACAAAAACCACAGCAGCCTACAGCATCTCTAACTCAGGCAGAGAACTTAACTACTTATGACTGACAGACATTAAAATTTAATAGTGAATAGGCAGAATGAATTACACTCATGCAATTCCCTACAGAGTTTAGGAAACACATCCCAATTCATTAAGGTGATAATGAGTTGGTTAACATTTGAATATACCTCCCCAACAAGTTTTGAAGACATCTGCCCAGATTCTTTGCAGCCCTTACACTGCAAGCAACATTCAATTCAGTGAAAGACCTCTTCTGGCCTCATTAGTGCTGGTGGAAAATATAACTGACCCCAATCACTGCATCACCACTTGGCTAAGCAAACACCACATGTAAGAACTCTTCCCCACTTCCTTCAGGTAAAGTCAGCTAATAATTTACACTGTGTAAACTAACTCTGCTGATTTTACAAGAATTGAACTAGGAAACACAGAAACTTCTCCATCAGATTTGACAGAGAAGCATGTACAGGTACATAGCACACAGTACTCGGGCACTACGGCAGAAGGCTGATGACATGCAGCCAAGTTTTTTAAGCCTCCTTCCTCTGAATACATACACCCAAGAAAAATGATTTTTCCACATCACTTGGTACTGCAGGAACAATATGAACAGCTGTGAAGATGCAGGGTGAATGTCTTCAAAATTTATTAGGCAGGTATAAGGACTGCCAAGCAGCCCACCATCACCTCAAAGACAGACTTCTTTGCCAAAAAAGAATCTAGAGACACTCAGCAGTGGGGCAGCAGGCAGAAACTGTGCTACATGAAAGCTGATGATGGTGGGAGATAATTTAGCTTGCAGCAACAATATCCAGGGCTTCAAATGCTCTATCAATGTGTGATTCTCCTGTTTAAGTGCTTTCTTCTTTTTTACCCACACAAACTGTGTTCATTGATGATCTCAAAGATCTTTTCCAACCAAGCGATTCTATGATTCATAGAGCCCTCAGCCAGCTCCTTAGTCCAAGAAACAAGTGTGAGGTACAAATGAGTCATCATGAACAACCCAAAAACTGAGACCAACCCTTCCCAAGAAAGTAAACCCTACTAAAGCAAAAGTCTCCATTGTATAAGCTTTTTTTATTGGGTAAAGCATGAGGAAAAATCTTACGGCAATAACAGAAGGATCTCCAAATCACCTGCCTAAGAATCTATACCAAAAGCAACTGTTAAATTCACATTGTCTTTTCAGAGAAGACTTCCTGACAGCACACACTGTACCTACCAGCCTGCTCACATTGGTTCACAACTGGAAAGTTCTTACGAAGAACACATGATCAATAAAAAAGGGAAATAATAAACTTGAAAACAACTTGCCCTACTTCAGAGAGGAGCTAGTAAAACACACTTGGAAAATTTGTCTAGAAACAGAAAAAAAAAATTATTCCTGAATGGGGAAGGCAGGAAGGGAACTATTACACAACATAAAATGAAATATATTGAGATTCTACTTCTCACCTGAAGTTACAACTGGTTTTACTAAACTTTTCAAAGTTAAATTATGCTATGATTTTCCTTTTTTGAAAACGAACATAAGTTGCAAGGTCAGCTAATTCAACCTTCTGTTCCAAACAAGGACAGCTTCAAAGTTGGATCAAGTTGTTGAAGGCTTTGTCTGGCCAAGGTCTGAGTATTTCCAAGGGTTGAAACTTAACAGTCTTACTAGGGAAGCATTGCAGCAGGTCATCCATTGTCACTGTGACTTATTTTTGCCATTGGAACTTCACTGTTGCATCTTGCAACAGTGGGTAGTGTACCTTCGCTGCACTCCTCAGGGACGAATCCTGCTTTGTCTTCTCTATAATACCTCTACAGGTAGCAAGAGATGATTGAGTTCACCTATATCTTTCTATTCCTTCAGTCGAACAAATCACACTGATTCAGCTTCTCCTCATACATGGTATGCTCTAGTGCCGTCAGCTTCTTAATGGCTCACCACCGGCCTCATTCCAATTGTGAACATCTCTCTTGTGCCAAGAGAAGAGAGTTGGAAGAGGAAGGAGGAGTACAACTAAATAGAACAGCCCAGATGCAGCCTCATAAGCGCCAAATATCTTCTCCTTTGACCTGCTGAATAAGCTTTTGCCAGTGTAGCCCGGTACAGGCTTAGCCTTCGTCTGCTACAAGGATGACACATCTTGAATTTGCTGGTCACCAGGACCCTTCGTGTCCTTTTCTGATCAGAAAAATGTATTTATCCTTTCTTTCTTGTATTTTCAAGAGATACTGCTAATGGCCTAGTTATCTTAATAGATTCATTTCCATATCCTCCTTTTGTCAGCCTGTCACTTGCACTATGACATGCCTTTCAACATAACATGTATCATCCTAACAAAATTCATCTTGCCCTGTAAGCCTTGACACAAGCAAGTGTAATGGTTAACACTGATCTTTATCAGCCACACCTAAAACCTGTTTAAAATGAACAGCTAACACCTCAAAGGTATAGTTTCAAGCTTTGCAAATTTATGCAGAAACAACCACTTCAACACTTTGTATTTTACATTCTGCAGTATTTCTGCATAGCAGCAGCAAAACAACTGAGACTGAAGAGCAATAGAAAGTTCAGCCCTGGAGCTACATCCACTACAGCGGGCAGCCTCTAATCAATCTTTTTATGACACTTCTTTCCACATTGTGAAATACTTACTGATTTTCAGTACAGCCAAAAGACGTGTCTTATTCAAGAACTGAGTTTCTAAGCTTGTTTAAAAGGAGGATATGTAGTTTGAGTATCCTTTAAGACTCCTCTCCAGTACAGGAGAAAAACATTGAAACATGGATTCACTTAACGGTACACTTTCTCATAAACAGCCCAGTGTGGCAGGTTCCTACCACCCATCGCTGATCTGCAATGCCAAGAACAAGCAGGCACAAGAGAAGTATTAATGGTCTTTCTCTTTGGCTACACCTCACAGCTAACCTGTGGAAGCAAGCAGTTAAGCCTCTCCCAACAGAGTCATAAACGGAAGGTGAGTCACATAGTTGAAGCATCCTGTCCAAACGACCATGTCAAGCACGTAACTGATGCCAAAAAAGGTTGATGCCAAAACATCAGACTGAGATGAGCAAACAAAAATGGCACGTTAACAGAGCAGAATAATTCAACAAGTGGGCATAAATGCAAAGACAACTACAAAACCATGCCTGAACATCAAATATGACAACTGAAGCCAAGATTTCCGCTAAGTACATCAAAGTAAGTACTGCCTGAGGTTTTATTTGCGGATTAAGATGTACCATCAACCTCAGTTTAGTCTCAAACCTGATGGGTTTCCCTTTCAAAAGCTAGAAGTAAAATATCCTGTGACTTCCAAGTTGCCCAATACACAGACATGAAAGGCAAGAAGACAGAAAATGCTACCATTACTCACAGAGAATCAGCAAAACTGACTTATTTTAAAACTGTTTCTAAGGAAACTTGATCCCCAGAATTGGCACAATGTCATTAGTACAAGATATTATGCATTTTCAAGTGAAAACTACTTTGATTATACAAAATCAATGTTACAGGAGGCAAATGAGTCAGACAGTAAATGAATATTTTTCAACCTGAAAGGGATTCATGTGAAGTATCTAACAATAAATTTTAACCTTTGAAAATGGAAAAGTTATCTCTTCTCTAGTTCAAAGCAATAAGACAAAAATAAAACCACACCTTCTTCTAGTAATGGCACCATCTTGTCCTTTCCCATTTTACAGCAGCTAATCCACATGCAGGTTTTTAGTGCATTGACTAGTGTTTATAATGTTGAAATGTTTATGGTGCATTTGAATGACTATAAATTATACCAGGTAATCTGATTGTATCGATTTGTCTGACTAGAAGAAACTGTCTGGTACTGTGCAATGACAGCTATCAGGTGCATCAGGAAACTTGCATGCACCATGGCAGACCCCACCCAAGGCTAAAGTTCCTATAGCACCAGATAAGGCCAAGACACAGCATCCCACAAAACCCACAAAACAAGGTGAAACAGAACAGGCTATTTATTCATTAAAATGAAATCTGTTATAAAGTTTACTTCTCTATTACTTTTTGAGGTAGAGCAGAAGATAACTCACTATACAGCAAGACAAGGAGATACCCAGAGAAACAAAATCCAGCTATGCAAGCATTTATAACTTCATCATCACTAATGGCAGTGACACAAAGACAAAACCACAAAAACTACCTTTCCTTTAAGGTTGTGAAGATACAGAACTCCAGAGTTTAAGATTTGTGATCTACACTGCCAGATGGCAAAGCATGACCATGTACAAAACTACCACAATTTAACTTTCAGTACTAGGTGCTGAATGAAAAAAACACACAAAGGAAACTGTTCCTAATGCTTCTACGCTTCTCAGGTGTGGGAGGCACAATTTGGAACATGTGTTTCTTAGCCATAATATTGAACCTTCACATCTCTCTAACACAACTGAATGACTACACTGAATGCTTAGTGCACTTCTAGTGGACCTAGAGGAGTCAATGTACTCTGACAGGACCTATAAATCAATGTACCAGATCAAGGAAAGCAATAGCACATATTACACAGACCAGGCAATTAAATAACAGAAATGACGAATGCAATAAAATGAATCACTGTAGAAGAGAATGTAATACAACCCAGGAAATCAATCACTGGACTCATACTAGGGATTATAGTAAAAGTAAAATATACATTCCCTTCTTTATAATCCTAAGGAAAGCATCGATCACCTCTATTGGACAGATGACAATTTATTTGATGTGTAAAACCAAATCCTGCAAACTAATAAATGCGTAATTCTACAGATGCCTGACGTTATTCACATGCATAAAAATTTATGATTCATTCTGCACGCACTTACAAAAGCAACTATATGTATTCAAATTTCTGGAGTGTGATTTATCCTATCATTTGAAGGACGAAGTTCTGCATTGCATCCTATGTTTCTTCATAAAATAACAGCAGAACTTATGTCATTTCAAAGAACAACTTGAGCACATTCCTTATTCAAAGATTTTCACATACAAAATCTTCAACCATATCTTCAGTTGGTTACAGATGGCAAAATTACATTAAGGGCAATAAGAGCTGAGCTAAACTGAGTAACAATGGGAGCATGGATGATGATGACAGAGCAGCATTATGTGTGTTAAATTATTCCATATAATGAAATTTAAATACAAAGAGATTCCCTATCCATCAAAAAATTGGGAAAAATAATTATTTTTCTAGCACATGTAACATGTAAGTGCTTGTTAAGTGGTAACTGTAATTATGATAATTTTTTTAAAAGGCAGTTCTTAATTGAAAATAATCTAGATAGATAGCAGATACATAGCTGGTGTTCCTATAAAATCCTAAATACAGTCAGGCACAGGCAAAAATTACAGCTACAGGGATAAGGTAAACTAGCTTATGTTACTTACAGGCTAATCTTTGTCATGACTATTCTGGAAGCATCCAAACTCTTCAGCTTCGAGCTTTCTAAATCAGAATTTGTCTGTCTCTCAGACACAAACAGGTCTCCATTTTTAATCCCATCTGCACGCAAGAAAGCTCTCCCATCTGAACCATTACCATGCTTTACTGCCTTGGTCTCATTTCTGCCTTCAGCAAACACCAAGGCAGTGTCTTCCATCTTACTGGATGAAGAAACTTTGGGACATTCCAAGCTGTCTTCCCCAAAAGCCACAGGTACAGTTCCCTTGTCCACCGAAGTTCTTCTTGTCATTGGGTTACTCTCTGGTGATGGTAAAGGTTGCCTTTTTGAAGAGTAATCTTTTACCTGACCCTTCAAACCAGTAGGGGAAATGGGGACAGCATCTGACTGATTCTTTTTATATGATCTTCTCCTTGCAGGGGTTGCATTTGAAACCTGCTGCTTGCCTTTGTCAGCTTCAATTTTAGATGCCCCTTTGTGAGCAGATCCAACTTTTAGGTCCTGATTACTACCTGGGGAAGGGGAATTCCTTTCAGGAGTCTGTTGAGGAGATTTTGCTTTTCTTTCTGAGTTTACTATCTTGTCTGAAAACACCTCAGAAGTGACATCATCCTCAAAACCAGATTCTTCTTTTGCAGAGGTCTCAGTCTGGTTTCTCTCTCCATTTGGAATGTCACTAGATGACTGAGATTTTCTCCTTTTCCCAGATCTTTTACTAGCAGACTTTTTATCCATTGTGTCCAAGTCACTACAATTCTCTTCTGATGTAACAGTCACAGGTTCATTAAGGAGTTCGTCTGTTTTTCTTAGATAGATATCAACTGTTAACACTCTAGCAGAATGTGAATGTTCACTTGATGCAGATTCCAACTCGTATGGCAAATTCTTTGGTTTTGCATGCCCAGGCTCCTCAGACACCCACGTGTTCACGAGCTGCTTGTGGCTCAAGATACTCGTTTCTATGTCTTCACTAGACAAATTTCTCAAGCTTTTTATGAAATCTGGAGTTGTGGAATTATTTATATCTGTGATGGATTCTTTCTCTAGTTCCAGAGTTGCCACATTCAGGCTACTCTCACAGAAAGAGTTTTTAATCGTTTCACTGCTGCTGCTCCAATCTGCTGACCACTCGCTGTCTGAAGAGACTCCTCTACTACTCCATTCTGAAATGGTATCACGATAGAGAGGTACTACTTCCCCACTGAAATTATATTCCTGCGTCTCAGAGACGGCACTCACGTTTCTCACTTGCTTCTGTAATTGAGGAGCTTCGTGTGCTTCCCTTATGTGCCTACAGTATATCGGCTGCGCCCTGTGAGGAGAAACTGACCTCTCCCCTTTCCGATATGAGGTGTGTTCTAGTGAACTTTTGACGTTTTTCCTTTTCCCTGTACCAAACAAATTTCCAAGTCTCTCCAAAACTGGTTTCTTTTTATTCTCTTCTCTGGAAGAATCTGGAAGTTGTGAGGTGGACTATAAAAAGAAACAAACAAACAAACATTTGGTTGATGTCAAAACTGTTTCTATAATATATTTGTTTGCATTAGCACCACCTATAAATTAAAGGATGCAGCAAATATGACCAAGACAGCTTATTGAACAATACTATCTCTCAAAAAAGAACAATAAAAACAAAACCCTCAAAAAACAATTAAAACCCCAAGATCCTTCTGTATGTTTTTGCCTGTGTTTGTTTACAAGTGTGCTCATCTTGCCTTACAGGTTTAGGTTGGATATTAGGAAAAGGTTCTTCACTCAGAGGGTGGTGGAGAACTGGAATGGCTCCCCAGCAAAGCAATCATGGCACCAAGCCTGACAATATTCAAGAAGCACTTGGACAATGCCCTCAGATACATGGTGTGAGTGTTGGGATTGTCCTGTGCAGGGACAGCAGTTGGACTTGATGACCCTTGTGTGTCCCTCCAACTCAAGTCATTCTGTGATTTTGTGACTGTATGTCCCAAATCTTAAACATTTATCCAATTTATTAATGTCACCCAAAATAATACAGGAAAGCATCCTGGTGTCTACAAGACAAACTGCTTGGTCAAAGTTTACCTTACAAAACCACGAGCAGGTTGTTTAACTTTCCATACTGAATGAGTTAGTTTTGACACTTGTGCTAGTAAATAGTTTCAAAGGCCTATGTATGAACTGCAAACACAACTTTTCTCATTAATGATGTCCAATAAATACCTGGCTCTTGTTTTAGGCTAGAAAACCCAGAATTATAAAAGCCTCCTCATCATTCAATGGGCATTACTGGGTCAAACATTGCCCTGGATTACCCTTGGTTAAGTTTTTCCTTGCAACTTCTAATTAACATGGTAAACAGGAAACACGCAACAGCGTTGCCAGTACACATGCATATTTGCATTTTAATATATTAGCACTTTTTTTGTTACATGCCGGTACGATGAATACTTGTTTTGAGATGCCTATTTCAAAACACCGCCAGCGTGTCCTACAGAGGAGAATGCAGGTCCCTCTCCGCCGCCTCCCAGCAGCTCTTCCCCCACCGAACGCGGGCCGGGAGATGCTCGGCACCGTCGGGGTCCCCCCCCGTCCTTCCGCCGCTTCTAACCCTGGGATAGCTACAGAGCACCGCTCCCACCCGGGCCGACTCCACCTCAGTCCTGCGCATTACCGGCAAGGACAATCCCCCGCCCAACACTGCTGCATCCTTCCCCATCCCAGACAGGGTTGGAGAAGCCTCCCAAGCCTGTGGCTTCATTCCCAGTCCCAGACCGGGAGGAAGAAGCCGTCCCAAGGCTGCCGCATCCTTCCCCGTCCCAGACCGGGAGGGATAAGCTCCCTCGAAACTGCTGCTTCCTTCCCCGTCCCAGACCGGGATGGAGAAGCCCTCTCCGAGGTCGCCGCTTCACTCCCCTTCCCAGACCGGGAGGAAAGCAGCCCCTAAACCGCGCTGCAACCCCGCCGCCTCCGGAGGTGCGGGTGCCAGCGCCTCCCCTCCCTGCCCCACCGACAGTCCCGACACTCACCGCCCGGCTCGGCTCGGCTCTGTCCCGCGCACCGCGGTCCCCGCACGGAGCTGCCCCACGGAGCTACCCCGGCGCTGGCTGTCTGGGCGCTCCGCCCCTGCCCGCCCCCGCAGCGCCCCAGCCCGCCCCGCCAGCCGCTCCCACCTGGCCGCGCCACCACCTCCCTCGGGCCGCGGAGGGGCGGGCAGCGCGGGACCAGTGGGCGCGCGCCGCCACGCGCGGGGCGTCCCGGCGTGTGGGTAGAGCGGACGCGCTTTCCCGCCACGGGCGAGGCGGAGCGCGGGAGAGTGGGGATCGCGTCCCCGTCCCGTCCCGTGCGCGCCGCGGCGGCTTCTTTGTTATTGAGAGCAAAACGCCGCTCCGGGCGAAACCGCCTGGACTTTTGATGTTTGAGGACGAAGCGCCAAGGGTTGGAGGCGCGCGGGCGGGTCTCGGCGAGAGCCGGCCCGGAGCGACCCCGGGAGCAGGGGAGTGTGAGGGGAAGGGGCAGCCCCATGGCACCCGCTTGTCACTGGTCACCGCCCACCGGGCGTCGCTCTTGCCGTCCCCGCGGAGGGACGTGCCCGGGTAGGCGTGTCGGGGCCGGCGCCCTCGTGAGTGATCCCGGTTCGGAGCCCTGGGGCGGCGATGAGCCCGTATTTTCCACCGCCTCGCAGCGGCGGCGGGGGGCAGGCGCGGCTGCTCCCGGCTGGGCCTGCCGGCCGCCCCTGGCGCGCCGCCCGCCGGCCGGGACCGAGGCTGCAGGGGGCGGGGGGCGGCAGCAGCTGCGGGGATCAAAACGCACGGCTTCGGGGGTCGGAGGGCGCGACTGCAGGGAGCAGGAGGACAGAGGGCCGGGGGCGGTAGGTGTCGGGGAGCACGGCTGCAGGGGGACAGGGGCACTGCTGCGGGAGATGCAGGGGGGGCAGGAATCGCTGCTGCGGGGGGCAGAGGGGCACGGAGCACGGCTGCGGGGAGCGGCAGGTGCGGGGAACAGGGCTGCAGGAGTTGAAGAGCGGCAGGGAGCAGGGACCGCTGCTGCAGGAGCTGAGGGGCAGTGGCTGCAAGGGTCGGGGGGCGGCAGGTGCAGGGGGCAGTGGCTGCAGGGGTCGGAGGGCGGCAGGGAGCAGGGACCGCTGCTGCAGGAGCTGGGGGCGATGGGTAGGGGGGGCCGCTCGCCCCGCCCGCCACCGCCCCCAGCCGTGAGAATGACTCCACGGACTCATGGTGCCGGCGCTCTCCCCGGGCGCTCAATTAGTACTGAGTGTTTAATGAACGCTAAACTAGTTCTCTTTTAATTAACACTAAATGACTTGTATGAAGTGGAACAGCTTCAGCAGGAACGGCCGCGCGCAAGTCCCGGCTGGGCGCTGCGCAGAGCCCCGCGCGGAGGCGGAGAGACACCAGGTCAACCCACTTGCGGCTGCCCGGGCGGCCCGGCCCGCAGCGTGTCTGGCCCGCCGGCTACTGGAGAAAATAAGGCCCGTTTTTACACGTTCGCTTCCTCCTCCGGGTGGAAAAGTTATAAGTTAGTTATTTTTGCTTCATCAGCAGGCTAACTTTTTAACGTCGGTTCTAAAACTCCTTCAAACCTGAGTTCCAGGAAAACCCCAGAGCCCATTTACTGTCAGTGAAACGCTGTGTAGCAGCCAGGTTTGCCCATACACATGGAAAATATGGGAAACCTAAACTGGGGGAAATGTAGAGTTAGCTTGTAACCACAACCAAAGAGAAATCCAGGAGAACCCTTGCTTTTCCCTACCTTTCTTACGTGTGTCAACAGAAGTCCATGGGAACCCTTGTCTTTCCCTGCTTTCTTATGTATGTTTACATATATCTACACGAAACCTTGTCTTTCTTTACCTTTCTTGTGTATGTTAACAGAAATCTCCAGGAACCCTAGTTCTTCTCTGTCTTTCTTACGCGTGTCAACAGAAACCCTACCTTGCTCAGGTGTTATGCAACTGATAAGCAAACATACCACCACCAAGTCCTGTCTCCACACGTATAGTGATCTTCCCCCAGGAGCTTTCCAATAGGCAAGTCTATGATGATGACCTTGAGCTGAAGTTTTTGAGTTGCTGGGGTTTTCTTGAGATAATGAAATAAGCTGCAAATCAGAACACTGGATGTCTGTTGCTTTCCTCCCTTCAATGACTTCTTTTAACCAGTAAAACCAGAACACTTGGTTAAATGAAGAGGAACATTGAAGACTGTGTTGAGTTCATACAGCTCAAACAGTTCAAGTGCTTTTGTGATAACAAAAACAACTATAAATTTCCCTATCATATGCAATAATCATGAGTAATACAGCCCAATTGCTATCTAATTTCTTGATTCTACATATGTAGTGGCAGTAATAACTAATTATAGGGAAGGCATAAGGATACACTAAGGATACTAGCTAAAAAAAGTAAAAATACCAAATTTTCAGGAATACTTAAAGCAAGCCAATAAGCAGTGAGTGTCACTCTCTGAAAATTCATCACTACAAGTGTGAGGAAGATGCTTATATTGTTTGTATTAAAAACCAGTGAAACATCAAAACAGGGGAAATTTAATTTCATTATAATATCAATATGCAGATTGGCACTTAGATGTATAATAGCTGTCAATCCTCTAAATTAATTTGGTTTACATTATCAACATGATATTATTGCACTCACAGTCAGGCTGTGGGTTTGCAAGATTGCGCTTGGCAAAAAATCATTATTTGAACTGTGGATCTGGATTTTTCTCTTCCCAGCAGCTGATTTTCATAAAGTCCATGGGAACTTAATTATCTTTGAGACGTCTCCCCCTTTCAAATGCCGTTTAAACTGTCCAACAAGTTCAAAAGGTGTTGGATGGAAGGGAGGAAGGACAGCCAGCCAGTCCAGTCACATAAGCCTTGTTTCCTCAGGGAATAAGGCTAAAGATTTTTTTCTTGATCTTGAAATAGCTGCCCTATGTAAACTGTTTTGAAGTAATTTCTTCATACAAAGTACCTTAATTATATACAGCTCTTTCAAAACACATAAAAGGCCAGGTACTTGCCCTGAAGAGCTTGTATTTTAACTCAGATAAATGTAGGTGAGCCAGTATTGCGAGTGCAAGAGGGCACAGAGACAGAGCTTCTCAAGAGGCTCCAAAGTGGAGCCCAGCCTGATAGAGCACAGCACAGGAATGTTTGGTTTTCAGAGCACAACACTGAAATGTTTGATTTTCAGAAGGCAAGAAGTATCCTTGCTCTGCCAAACTTTTTCAACGTGTTTCTGCTCAGGCATTCTTACCCTTGAGACATTAGCCATTTCAGAAATTCCTGATCCAAGGCGTTGGCAACTGAAAGAAAACAGAGGACTTGCCTATTCATTCCTCGGACAGCACGGAAGAAGCTGTTTCAAGTACAGCACATGAATCTTTAAATCGCTGTTGTAATCTGAAAGCGAAACGCCTTCTTCCTAACCAAGAAATGTAAATATTGTTTGTATTTATATTCATACCTGTTTATGTTAGCATTAAAATATTTCCTCTGGTTTTGGCTGGGTTTTTTTTCTCATTAGCCAATGTAAGTTGCCACAGCCAAACCCCTAATTTAACAATGTAATTAAACATGTGCTTTGCTGGTCTCGACTGGAGAGCAAGCATAAGCTACTGTGATTGTTGAATCAGAACTTCAGGCTGTGTCTCAAGGGATCAATTGGATGTTATTTTCTTAGATTAGTTCATCTGAGTCAGCTGCGCATGACTGAAAACAATTCTTAGAGCACACATTATAGAAAAAGGTAGTATTTTTACTAGTCATTAGCAACTTTGTGGTAACTAATAGGTGGTAATATCTAGTGTGGGCAGTTCTGTAATTTAAACATTTATTTGGTAGCATATGTTCAACCTCAGAGGGGAAACAGCAACAAATGATATTTAGTGAAGAGGAAGCCTTATCATTCACCAGGAGGTCATAAATAGCTGGATTTCAAGGAACGTGAAAACTTATGAGACCCTTCTAGCTTTAACAATTCTAATAATAAAGGACCATTATGAGTTCATATTGGAACACCAGGAACTCTGGGTATCTTTAAATCACAGTTATTGTAATTTTCACAACCCTGAGAAACAGAAAGCCTTGGAGTTCTAGCAGTCACATGATATCCTATTAGCATTAGGCAAAAACATTTAAATAAATAAACTGCTACTCTTCAGGCATTCTGCGCAATGACTGAAACTCAAGTATTCAACACTATCACTGCCAGGCTTAGTTAGGCTGAAAATTCAGCTGGAGTATTGCTGGCACAATATGCTGTAAAAATATTAGTAGGACAACTAGAATGAAGGCACAATGTGCTGTAAAAATATTAGTAGGAAAACTAGAAGGAAGGATGTACAAATAAAAGCTAAGAGAGAAAAGTCTGAGCAGCGCAAGACTCATTCAAATCCCTGCTTCAAGTCCTACAGAGAGAAGATTTCATACTGCTCTCCTACTTCCCAGGTGAGTGTCCTAAATACTGGCAGAGAGGGATCTGTGGGTGGAAATAAAGGCTTTTGCTTGTGTTCTTATTTAAAAAGCATGGGAAAAAATATATTTAACATTTGACCTGGAAAAATTATTTTTTTCTGATTCACTGAGGGAAAAAAACAATCACATTTCGAGTTAACCTAAACTATTTCTACTTTTAACCAGTTATCTTGCTGTCAATCAACTAGATTTGAATTACTTCAATTCATTATAATATTTTTCCCTGTTTATGCTGACCCTTCACAAAACCACAAAAGAGAGGTTATTATTATGAAAAGTACGACTACGTTATTTTTACCCACACACTGTCTTGCTCCAAATACCAAGAGTCCGGCATATACACATTAGACATTTTTAGCATTTCTTTTAAATATATCAGATTCCAGGTTGACAGTATCCTCTTCAGAGGCAGAGAAAATAATACACTTTAACAAGTCCACTCTAGCACAGAATTTACTCCCTGCCTCTTACAGCTCTTTGCTTGCTACACTTGCAGAGGATATAAATAGCAACAACTGGTCTTCTAACAATTTCTGCTTTATCTGAGCTCTGTATACAGGGAATGCAGTTATCTAGATTGGGGAACTTACCTGAATAACCAAGGAGCTATAAATGTGAGACTATTGAGCAAAGTGAAGTGAAAGAAGCCTAAGTTTTCTTAATAATAATGTTTTGCCACTAACTATTTATATTTTCCATTTTATATTAAGTCAGGATATTTCAGCAAAGCAGTTCATGTCTTCCAAAGAATGGAACCTATCTATTTCAATTTATTTTTTCACTATAAAACTGAATTTTTAGTTCAAATATACACTAAAAATTGACCATTTGGAATAGAACATAGAATAATCAGAATACTGATCTTGCATGTTTAACTGACTTTTTTTGAAAGGAAATAATCAGTTCAACAAGCATAGAATAAGTGTAAATCCTGTGTTATTTCTTAGATGCCAAATTCAGAGATTTAGATACTGAATGTATCCAAAAAAACCCCTCAGCAAAACCCAAAGCAGCAAATCATGCAAAATCAAATACATAAAAATCTTTCTAAAAAGCTCAGGAAAGACAAAGAAGGATAAATAAAAATTGAATAGATCCTTACACAAGTATTTAGGAAAGGAGGCTGACAAAAAAGAACAGGCATGTCAGAAAAGGCATGCCTGCTCCCATCTCCTCTTCCCCAGAGCTAGTTATTTCCATATACCAAAAGCTTTTCCCCCTCCCCTTCTGTCAATAGTAGCATCTGCCAGTTACAGAGACACTCCATAAAACTAATGGAGATCAGTTAATTTTATAACTTAAAAAAATTTATCTTGTATTAACCTAAAAATTTTTGATGGGGTTTAAAGAGGGAGAAAAAGAGAGTGCTATTTGCCTTACCATGATGATGATAATTCTTTTTGCTGTTTACAGAAGAATAAACAAACTATGGTGAGTGAGATGAAGTCCTGTGTGTCATTAACCAAACCCTTTTTCTTAGCAATCCTCCCACGGTTTAACCCCTTCTTTCTTCTGGCAGCACTCAGTTAGAAACAAGCAAAAAAGGAAGCAGTGTCTGAGCCTTTCCAACTGATAAGTCATTTGGCAGACAAATCACTATGAAAGGGACTCAATTAGAGGATAGGAGGAAGAGCTGCAGAAGGGTGGCAGCAAGTCCTTCAGTAAGCACCTCTACAGAAGCAGAGAACCTGTGGCAAAGATCCATGAAGTTACTGTTGAGCAAATGCCTTACGTGTATTAATTAAAATGCAGTACTAGAACGTAGATATGCAACAGAGGAAAAAAATATACCACACACGTTGGTTCTCACAAACTTTATTACTGCTTTATGATCCACATTTAAGATGGCTAAAGAAAAAAAATCATGCCTTTAGTCAGCAAGAGATTGATTTATACAGGCATCCTTGGGTTTTTGCCTTCCTGAGCTGGTATATTAAATCTGTATTTTTCTAGCAACTTACAGTAAATGACACTGAGAAGGGATTTCAAGAAGCAGAAAAGAAGCAGCACTAAAAGTAGAAGCAGTGATTATTCAACACTGCAGAACTCAGAGAATATTTAAACTCTCCTGAACTTGGAAGACATCCATAAACAAAATTATATGCAAAAAATAGCATTAGCATATATTATTGTACTTGGAACTCTTTGTGTTTCAATAAGAGAAAGTGAGAAAGTTTGATATGAGTTAGCCTCACATTTTTTCTCTCAAGATTTCAAGTCTTGCTGCTAGATCAGAGCCGTATCATCAGATAATCTCCTTAGTGTAAAGAGTCAGCAAGACATTACCTCTTTTGAAGTAAAGAGTGAAAAAAACCCCACATATATAATCTGCATTTAGTTTGAAGAGACAGGAACTTGAAAGTACTTTTTCTGTTGAGCAATGAAGGATAAATAGCAAAAGAAAGCATTTTGAAGGGGAAGAGAGGGACTTGGAAGCCTTTTAGGTCTCCCCAACCAGAAACCACAACTAATAAATGCAACCCCTTTCCTTTTTTCAATTCTGAATGCAATTGAGAATGATAAAGAATCCATTACATAAGTGGTTTTCCATTTACTAGGTCTCTTTCTTCTAGGTTTGTAGGTGTCTCTCCTGTTTTGAGAGCAGTGTCCTGTCACTAACTCTAAATGGTGTATATTGGTAAGTATAGGTTTAATATAAGTTGTCAGCTCACCGTAACATTTCCCAGTTCCTTTTAGATTAAGTATTTATAGGATTCTTTTGCTGCAAATCTAAGAGTGTCTGTACAACAGATTAAGCTATAAATCTCTAGAAATCAGCTCTTTCTTAGACGCCACCAATCTTGATCTCTTCTCTTGTTTTCACACAAAACTGTTACTGTCAATAGGAAATCCACAGTCTTGAAAGTATATGATATTAGAATCACAGAATCATAAGGCTGGAAGAGACCTCTCAGATGACCGAGTCCAACCGTGCCTGTCTCCCTACTAAACCATGTCCCTAAGAAACTCATCTACCCGTTTTTTAAGCACCTCCAGGGATGGTGACTCCACCACCTCCCTGGGCAGCTCTTCCGATCCCTGACCACCCTTTCAGTAAAGAAATTCTTCCTTATGTCCAGTCTAAACTTCCCCCGGCACAAATTGCAGCCATTTCCTCTCGTCCTATCTCTTGTCACTTGTGAGAAGAGATCAGCACCCACCCTGCCACAACCTCCTTTCAGGCAGCTGTAGACAGTGATGAGGTCTCCCTTCAGCCTCCTCTTCTCTGAGCTAAACAACCCCAGTTCCTTCAGTTGCTCCTCGTAGCACTTGTTCTCCAGCCCCCTCACCAGCCTCGTTGCCCTTCTCTGGACACGCTCCAGCCCCTCAACATCCTTCTTGTAGTGAGAGGCCCAAAACTGAACCCAAAGCCTCACCAGTGCTGAGTACAGGGGCACAATCACCTCCCTGGTCCTGCTGGCCACGCTGTTTCTGATACAGGCCAAGATGCTACTGGCCCTCTTGGCCACCTGGGCACACTGCTGGCTCACATTCAGTCAGCTGTCAACCAACACCCCCAGGTCCTTCTCCGCCAGGCAGCTCTCCAGCCACTCTTCCCCAAGCCTGTAACTGTGTGGGGTTGTTGTGACATAAATGGAGGATTCTGCACTTGGCATATTTGAAAAAGTCTTTCACTGTTTCAGAGCACATGTAAGAATTTTAATAAAAGCATCAGTAAATTCCGAGAACAATCCAAAATCAGGAACTATGACTGATCGTTTTCATTAATAATGCTGAGTTTACAGTCAAAGAAAAACTGCTGGTTGGATCAGCTAAAAATGCACAAGTAACAACTCATTATGTTTTCTGTTCTGCATTGTTCTCATCTAAGAAAAAGCATTTTAAGTAGCAATCTGAATTTATTTCTTTGCTAAGTTCTTAGATATAGTAAAACTGATATATATTCCCAGAAGAAAAATTGTGCACACTGAAATGACCTTTGAAATCAGACTGTGGAAATTGTATTAAAACTGTCAGACTCATTGTAATCCTTGGATCTCATTCCAGATACTCTAACCTGTCTCCTCAAGACTGTTTATACATTTTTACATGAAGTGATTATGGGCAAAGAGGAAATAATCCTAAGGAGCCACATATATTATTAGCCTTTTACAAACATGGCACTGATGTGGCTGCTCTGTGCTGGCTAACTGAGCTGGCTCCTCCTTGGCTGGCTTGGGCACCTCTGCATGATCCTGCATGCAGCTCAAGAGCAAGACAGGATTTCTAATACTCTCCTGTGCCCAGTCTTTCTTGTTAGCTAGCTCTAAGTGCTCAGCAGATGAAGGACATAGATTGTCTCACTCTCTGTTCGCACTAGGTAGGAAACCTAGGTTCTTACCTGCAGTTTTCCTTCAGTTTAGGGAAAATATGCCTAGGAGTTAGTTAACTAATTAAAGCACCCAGGTATTTTAGTCCCTCTAGATACCAGGTCTGGCACAGCCCAGGCATACAGGGCAAGAGGTAAAAAGCCATCCTTCTGAGGACTGCGTTGTTAATGTGAGACTATAAAACTGCAAAGGAATAAAGACAGTAAGCTAGCTGCAAACTGGACTGCTAATCTGACCAAAGTCAAATTTCATAAACAACAAAGTGAACTGCACATTTGACATGCTTGCTTTGGGAAGCTGGTATGCTGGTCCTGAAACTGGAAAAAAATACTGTATCTTTATGACTCTGAAAACGATTTAGGATGAAAAATTATAATATTTAATCAAAGTGAACTGAATATCTCTTCTCCATGGAAGTTCTCATTAAATAGATCAAAATGGCACGATCTAACTTGGATTACACATTTTGCCATTTGATACCTTCAAACAAACAGAACCTTTCAACTGAAATGTGTCAACCCCCCGATATGAAGGCACCCAACATAGCAGCTGCTTTGGAAAATTTGGGCTTGATAGTCTATTTGCTTCAAAGAACTCTTTTGTAAAATGTATGAAGTGTTTATTCTCCTTGATAACTACTATGATGTACAGATTTTTTTGTCATGTACAGATGAAGAGTATTAAGTACAAGAAAGAATTATTACTAACATACCTTATCCTGCCTTTATAAAAATGGCTGGACGTATCATTTTACATTTGAATTACAATGTTATAATTTAGCATTTATTCTAAATAACAGTGTTTACGCAAGACTCCCAGAATTCTCTCAAACTAATTATTACAATAATTATTACAGAGAACTGCCTTATTATTAATTAGAATAAACTTTATAAAACCAGTACAGAGAAGATAGGAATGACTCAAGATCCACTGGTTGCCTGCAGTGCAGTGGGCAAAAATTAAATCAAGCAGAACAAACCTGCAAACTCTTTGCTCTTAATCCCACGATTACATCAGTATCGCCTAATGTTCAACATTAAGCAAGAGAAACTTCTAAGAGAAAATGTTTTCATGAAATGCATTATATTCTTAGGTGTGTTTATTTTAGGCTGACAGAACTAATTAGTATATAAAACATTAAAATAAACAATACATGTCTGTCCAGAAAACAGATACATTATTACTTCTGAAGGAAAAGGGAGATGTATGTTTTCCTGCTATTACCTTATTACAGACATGTTGCATTGTCTTACTGTGCACCTAAATTACTAAATGTTAGCTGCTGAAGAGCTATAACTACAACAACATCTAAATCTCACTACTATTACTAGTAGATAATTGGATGAACGTTCAAATTCCTACCTGGTATTCTTAACAAAAAATTCAGGTCTTACTCTTAAAAATATTTTTTCTTGATTATCGATGATGCAGCAGGGAACTGGATCAAACTCGATGAAGCTACACTATTCAGAAATACCAGCATTCCCAGAACATGTCAAGAAATATACAGGATTATTGATTCTGCTCTTGAATTTCTGAATAAGATGTTAGTTTGGGCATAAGCCAAACATATTCTAGGACTGGTTTTGGTGTCCGTGGCTTAGAACAAGAGACATTACAAAGGTACTTTTATAGCTAATCCTTCAAAGCATCGTGATTAACCAAACACAGTTTTAACTACAACAGTTATAGTGTTGGGCCCAAACTATTTTAGATTCTTTCTAAATAAAATATGGTAAAACCACTCCATTAGCAACTCTTTGAGACAAGTTTGCAGAGGATTACTCCATTATTTGTCAGTGCTTGTGAATATAGGAGGGTGCTGGCTGTCCACCATTAAAACATGGTAGTTAACAAGTGCTTCCTGTACGTAGAAGGCAGGTGTGTGTCTTCTCTCCAGTTCCTACTCTACCGCTTCCCTCCCACACCTTCTTGGCACCTAGTGGGAAGGGGGTGGGAAGACAAAAATTTCTGCTACTGTGTCTGGTTTCCCTCTAGCTACCCACCCGTTTTGTTTGCAGTGACTCCATCTTTTGTCTCTGCTGCAACTCAAGCTTTCCCAGCCAGCTCCACAATGAACCTGACAAGTCTCTTCAGTTTCCCAGCTGTGCACAAGGCTCTGAACAGCAGCCAGCAACAAGCAGGGTGAGCTTCTGTTTCGCTGTGTGGCCACTTAGAAAAAAAACCCTCACAAACCATCTATACCTTTTTCATGTTTGAAAAGTGGTTTTCTTTTTCAAGGCCAAGAGTCAGAAATTTATCTGATAAAAATTAAGTCTTATGTGCCAAAGAAAAAAAACATACCCTCAGCATTCCCAGAAGCAAAACCATCAAAACTCCCCTTGAGAAAAAGGAAGGGGAATATCCAGAATTACCACTGATAAGCCTTCTAAAAATCACAGGTTTCTCTAAATGAAATTCAAAAAAGTAAACAGATCTTGATGTTCTTTTTATCTAAATTCTGATTGCTAAACATTTACATTTTAGTTTTTTCAGATTTTTCAGACTTCTCAAAAGCTACACTTTTCAGTCCCTATTTTCCTCCTAGACAATTATTCTCTTTTCAGCAAAGATATCCTAGAAATCAAACTGGTAAAATGAAAAGAAAAAAAACGGGATGGAGAAAGGGCAGGGGAACTGTAAAGATGGGAGACTATAAGAGGCTATATTTTTATTTGCATGTCATAAGGTATGATTTATAGGAACTTACTGTTTCAAGATCCATTATAAAAAAGCAATGTTTGTAGAACAAAACATTATATTCTATTTAAATCTTTAGATATTGTTTGCAAGCACAACAAACTCAAAACTTATCTGTTGAAATGTTACTCACTGTGATTTTGAAAATTGTATGAACAATGCCAGTTTGTAGGAAGGATATATTTCTTTTATAATCTCTAAATCTTACGCAAACAGTAGTTCAGGCAGTTCTTTATTGAAGTGGATCACATTTTGCATTTGCAGATCTTGAGCCATGGCAGATCAAGTGCTTGCTTTAAAGGGTAAGTTAAGGAGCATTCCAGCTTATTCACTGTAGTTCAGTTCTCAAGGGAATAAAACCAGAAACATGAAGTTTTTCATGACTTACCCTTTGCAAACCCATTATTATACTGCAGCTGGAACTACAGAGCAATAAATTACACTTACATGTATATATATACACACATTCCTAATTGTCATATGCATTACATAGTGTATAAAGTGGCAAAAGCCTGGTCAGGAGGAATGAACTATTACTAAAAGCTCTGTGTCACTACCTTCTCAGATCTGAGAGTGCACAGGTGTACTGTGCATATGCTGAGTCCTGAAAACCATTCCAACACATTGCACGAGTGTGGAAGTGGTACAAGAAGAGTATGATGCAAAACAGTTTACAGCTGTCCACAGAGATGACTGCACAGCATGGAGGCCAGAAACAAACCCCCATTGCTTCAGAGAGCAACTTCACAAGACTGTTCGCAACAAGGGAAAGAAAAGGGAGGAGTATGCTCTTTGGAAAGAAGGCAGTAAAGTGCCTGGTGTCATCCTAAGAGTTACATAGCGCGTGAGCAACACCAGTGAAATGCTATGTAGCTAAGTATTTGGCATGACGACACCACAGATGGGGCAGATAAAGGATGGCCACTGATAACACTGGACTGCCTGATGCACACTCCCATTTCACCATTACCAGACCCATTCTGTACTGTCCATGCTTGATCATTGACAACAGACCTCCTTAATACTTTGTGATGCGTGAATGCCACTCTGAGTATGTGGCTATCCACATTACCTCACTCCTGCAAAGTGCAATATTGTGCCAGTTTGATGGACCTTTTATTTTGTCACTGTTTGGGGGACTGTAGATTATTCAGCAGTCCAGCCCTGACGACTTCAGCATTATCCCACTTCTGGAACATCGCTCGCATGACTGTATTTTAAACCATCACTAACCGTCTTAAACAGAAATGCATTTTCACTCATTGCATCCTCTAAATTTGTTCTCGGTAATGCATGGACCAAGCAATAACTAAGATGAAATTCAATTTTAAACATAAAGACTACGCAGGCTGCAAGTCCACTGTAAAGCCAGACATAGCCTTTTTAGAATACTCCTGCATTGAGGTGTATTTGTTGAACTGGTTGGAAAGAGAGTTCTCCAAGTGACATCTGTCTTAATTTGCCAGCCAAGAGTAAATAAAAGTAAGCTGTCTGATACATATTATGTTTTGAGGATTTTTAAAAACTGCATGTAAAAAAACCCCAACAAACTCCTAAATAAACTTTTCTTATTCTATCAGAATAAAAATTTACCGGTATTCCTACTTTGCCTTCAAATTTACTTATATTCTAAAGGGGTGGAGGGAATCTTCCTGACTCAGTATATCCTTTGCCATCTTGAATGCCAAAGAGTTAGACTACAGGACGGATTTCTCTTGCAGCAGTATTCCAGGAGGTATGTTCCTTCTATGAAAACCCTAAGTAACTCAATGCCATCTCACCTCCCATCTTTTGCTCTTCTCTAAGGCCCGTGTTAGCTGTCAGCTGTAGTCCTGTACACCTGCAGTCAACCACAGCTTAAATGCTCATGCTATACTCCTCACCAAAAAGCAGGAGAAATACAAAAAAAGGAACATGTTTACCAGGTCTCTCTGAATCAGCCATAAGACCTGGACACAGCCTAGGTGTTATTTTTGGGAAATAAGAGACCCAGTGTCTTATGCCAGGTTGGAAATAGCAAAATGTTAATAATGAAATGAATTTGTGGTTCGAATGGGGATAAGCAGAATAATGAGCTGGGAAGATGGAAAAAAGTGGACTGACAAGGAAATTGCAATGATGCCATCAGTCTAGTCAGCAGAATGGTATTTTATTAACTAGAGAAGTCATTTTGTTGAGCAATACACAGAGAGGTTCTGTCATGGATAGCTGAGAACCTGTCTTGTGCTGTAATTAGCCATAAACTTTCAGTCTTTGTGGAAGATAAAAGGACGAGCCGGTCTTTAGTGAGCTGTGTTACAAAGCCAAATCATAACGATCAGATAGTTTTATACTGGACCTGATGTCCAAGCTTTTTGACATTGGGACTTCTCAGAAGTTTGGTCTCTGCCTACACAGTAAGTATGACTGTGCGTGGATAACTATCAGCTGGGTTCTTCTGTCTTCATTGTTAACAAATATGGTTGAATTGAGGGCATCTGGCATTTTCCTCTATGAAAGGATAGTAGTTTTGTATCCAGAGCATCTCTGCTGCAATGCTATGGATGCTTGCTTTTTCCTGGGAAATCTGGGCAGAATGATACATATCATTATGGATAGTCTTAACTTGGAAATTCTTAATTCTGTTGTGTACCTCAGATAGATCAATCATGTTACAAAGAAAATTCTACTAGGAACGGCTTACTCTTCTGGGGATGCAATTACAAGAATTGTAGTTCTTTAACCAAAGACATAAAATAAACCAGGCTAGAGTAAAATCCTGGAAAAGGATAGATCTGATATCAGGTAACTGAAAGAACTTATGAACACTCCTACTTACATTTATGGGGTTTGCTTTCTTTCCTGTCTGCTTTAAACTTAATCTATAAAAAATTAATTGTTCTTGCTTTGGATCTTTTAGCTTGCTTTGGTTCTTTTGGCTTGGTTTGGCACACAATCTTTTCAGTCTCCTCTCTCTGGTATCCCTCATCTCGTCTCCTATTGAGACCTTGACAGAGTACAGATAAAGCAATGAATGTGCAATTATCGCAGCCCCAAAGCAAAAGTGCTTGATGTACACAAATTCATGCCATGTTTATTATTTTCTTTAAAACGACATAACATCTAAGTTCTATTAGCCTGAGAAGCATCGCCAATGGTGACTTACAACTACAGAAGGCTGTCCAAGTGTCCTGATTCAGCATTCCTACAGGTACCATAGTACCCGTGCGCTATTAAAAGTAGACTGCATGTATACTGTGTCTACTACTTCTACACCTTTTAGTATCAATGCTAAGAAATAGTTACATTAAAAGACAGCACCATAACTTATTAAAACTGAATGAATTAACAAAAACGTAATTCAGTCCTCTGCGGTTATTTAGGACTGTTCTTTAGGAAGGACTGGCCTACATGTGGGTTCTTGCTAGCAGCTGGTATTACACAAAGACTATCTGTACATGCTTGGGCCAGTTTTGCTTTGTTTCCATGATTCTGAGCGTCCCCATCTGTCAAATACACTTAGGGTAGTCAACACTTTGTCACTGTAGACCATGCTCTTACATATTCTCTCGATGGCAACTGCTTTGATAGAAGCTGTCCTCAAGTTATTCCCCCTGTACTTTGTGGGTTTTAACATTTTGCCATATCCTTTCAGTCTACTGGTTTATGACACTACTCAACAAATACTGTGGACAAATAATTTAAGATGCAGTGGCTTCTCAGAGAACAAGTATTTGTGAGAGACATCATTGTAATTTAAATGGTCACTATTTAAATTCTGCCCCAGTTCTGTATTTTCTGATTTCCGTGATTATTTCAGTACTATTTAAATTCTGTTTGCTTCTTATTGATTGTGATGGTGTGGCATTTTTAATTATGAATTGCATATTTATCAACTCAATATTATAATTCTGAAAGAATATTTCAGTATTAGTCATCTCAAGCCACTGCAAAACATAGCATGACTCAAAGCTAAGCATTCTATAAAAACTTTAAAAGTTTAAAGGACAGAGCAAATTAAATATTTGCTAAGTTGTCAACCATGTAACAAATGCTGGCTGGCATGGCCAGGACAAAATGAGGCATTCTTCTTCCCTTCCCACATCTCTCCACCATACTCAACTGGTTAGGTTTGAAAATTTGATTACTTCCCCCCCGTGCCTATGAATTTCGAAGTAAAGACTTCAGTGTTCTTCTATTAGCAACACTTTCTTGCCCAAACCACAGCACAGTTGCAGCCCAAGAAGAGGAACAAATAGACTAGATAGGACAACAGGAAAAAAAATCCAACTTAAATAAATTATTATAACATTCTCATATTTTCCTAGACATTTTGAATCATGATAAGGAATTACTGTGTTGGCCAGCACAATAACATCCTATTAAATTCCATATTAGAAGCCATACAGACAATGAATAATGTCGCTATGCTGAATGTTGTTAAAGAGCTCTCATGACCCATGCTTCATCACATTTGATCTTTTTTCTTCTCCCTATATACCAGGGATGTCAAACTCGTAGCCCACGGGCTGAATCCGGCCCTCCACCTTGTTTTAGCTGGCCCAGCATCTTGTTCCTACCCAGCAGCAGCACTGACCTCCTTGCCCCTATGCTCCTGCCAGCATACTGGTCACGTGCGCAACGTGTGTGACACGCAATACGCTGCAGCAGCAGGAGAAGGAGAATGGTGGGAGTTGTGAGTTTTGACACCCCTGCTATATACCTTTCTCTTCAATTCGTACAAATCAATCAGGACAGCAATCCCAAATCAATGGCTTATGGATAACTCCCAATCTTTCTTCAATTCATGCGTACATTGACATTTACACCCATATGTATATATGTGTATACACACATATATATAAATGTAAATAAAATTCCTATATATATTCTAGCCTATCAAAATATTACTGTATTTTTTGATTGATCTAAGCTGAAGAAATGTGTTTCTCCAAATTTCCCATAAATTAGTGCACTGAAGACACATAAGATATAGATGACTCTCATAAGCAGACTTGGCTATTTAAGGAGGTTAAAAATTGTGCTTTAAAATTTAAACATGGGAGGCTATTCTCTCCTCTGCAGGAATGACAATGGGGAACAATGTGATTATGAAGTAGCCCAACCGTACTGAGCACAAGCATGAGTAATCAAAAAGGGAGTAAGTGAATGCCAGCTTTTTGTGAGGGTTATGAAGAGATTTTCAGTCTTTCTGTCTAGCAACAAGGGGGAATTCCTGGCAGAAAAAAAAAAGAAAAAAAAAAAAAAGAAAGAAAATAAGAAAAGGAAAATGATTCGACTTGTTCAGCCCTGGCAGGAGGTAGAAAGTGCAACTGCTATTTCAGGGAAACATGTTATACTTGTGGGAGGGGGGTAACTAGAAGCATCCTATGGTGACAATTAATGTTGACACTGAATGCACTTCTAATGAGCCTGTAACCCAGCTTGAGTGACCCTTGCTGTATTTCCCACGCAAGGAATGACAGTAATTTTACCAGGTTGAAAACACAATAGTTACACTGAAGAAGAGCAAAAAAACCTCTAACATATCAAAGCACATTATTTTATACAAAAGTTGATTATAAGTGTAGTTAAGCAGGTAGAAACTGTCAAGAATCCAGATGTCTAGCACAGCACTAAGCAGGCTTTTGCCCTTGGATTTTTCTCAGGTAATACAATAAAACTTTGTGCTGCTGTAACATTTAATTAGCTAGGAAGGTATAACCTATTCCAAACAGTTGAGGACCTATCCAGATTTAAAAGAAAACAAAATAAAACCAAGAACAAGCCCTCACCACTGCCCCACTTAGGCCCTTCTTAGGTGAATGCCTTGGTACACCTGCCCTTCATCTCAAATGAAAAAAATCCTACAGTGTCACACAGTTTCCCCCCCTTCCTTTTTCCCCTTCATACTTTGCAGAAGACAGGTTAGTGCTCTCCTGAAATTGTTTTTTTTATCTCCTTTGAGAAAACCTACACCAGCAAATATTCTTAGCCCCTGCATGACTCACTTCATAGAACTTTGGCTACAAGGTTTTGTTGAACTTTCTGATTTCATGCTGGATTCCGATCCAAGAAGGATGCCTTCTCTTCTTTTGGTCTCCGGTTTTGGGAGGAGATTGGTTAACCACTGAAAGGCCTTATCTATAAAAATTGTGGTGAACCTTAAGACAAAGACTTGTTCTCTTCAGGACAGGCTCTTCTCATCCATCCACCAACTGATAATTTGGTTGTCTGTTACCTCGGAAAGCAGCTTACCTGGTTTCTCACTTACTTGGTATTGGAAGTTTATTAAATAGCAGTATAAAAAGCTTTGTTTCTACTGTTTAAGCATCACTCTGGGAGGTGATTTTGTAACCCCTTGGGATCCCAAGTAGACTTCAGGTTTTATTATTTCTTGAGAAAATAAAGCACTTCAAGGAAAAGCAATATCAGGCGTTGGAAGTCTTGATAACATTTCTCTGAGCAAGGCAGAAATGAAATTAAAGAAGCAGATGAGGAATCCTGAATTGAAAATATCCTAGGCCTTGACGAGCTATCATCTGGGAAGATGAGTTAAAAAAGCAGGAGGAATTAGGGATCTGCATATCTGCTGTCTCAGGAATATGGCAAAGGCAGTGATAGAATAAACTCATTTAATCCAGTAATTTGACACAGAATCAAAATGGGCTTCCACAGCCACACCTGGGTGTTACAAGTACTCCACCCAGTTTCCTTCGTTAAATATTCATGTCATACACTGAATCTTTGTGTGAAAGGCAATGACTGTGTTCAGGTAGCAAGTAGGTGTGAGAACTCTTATCTAGATGGAGAATCCTGATAAACCTTTAGACAGGTACCTCGTTGTAGGGCTGAAAACATGACTAATCAACACCTGAATATAAGAGGAGAGAAAGCATTAGAGCTCATATTTGTGCCTTAGAAAAAAACCTGCGGAGACCAAATTTATGTCGCATGGAATTTTAAAGTCTCCATTTTTTAAATCATTATTCCCAGTGCACAGAAAATGTATAAATAATGAAGGATTCAGAACTCTCTTTTCTTTCATTCATTCTACTATCAGCAGAAGCTAATTTAAAACTGAAATCGTTCTCTACAGGAATAAATGCTTTCAGCTTAACTATACGGAAACCTACCAGCTTAAAGCCTATTTAAAGTCATCTGAGTTTGCCATATCATAGGTAGGACCCCTTCTGAATTGGTATTAGTATTTTGTCACTGCTGAAGCTGTATGACTGCAAAAGATACATTTATCTGTGACTTGTTCCTCAAATGGAATTATTATTTATTCAAAGAGAACAGAAATAATCAAACATGCAGGAAGTTGAGAACATTCATCATACTGTTCTCTTAATTAAACAATCTTAAAGATATTTTAAACAACAGTCATAAAATTATGGCCACAGCTATCTGCTTCATGCAGTATAGGCTATAGGACAGCTGAAATAATTCTCAATGTGGAACTGCATACACATTCTAAACATAAATAGGTACATAATCAAACTATTTTGCCTTCACTTGCAAACAAACTCTAAGACACCAAATACTCCTCCTAGCTCCACTAGGCAAAACTGGATTGTGCAAATGTAACCAGGGATGCAATGCATTACTTGGGACAAGGAATAAGCTGAGTTTTAGAAATCTAGAAATAGAGTGTTTTGTAGAACTGACATCTAGAAATTATCTCTGAGGCTTTTTCAGTATTTAGTAGCGTGCTACCAAACTTCTGTTTGCCAGAATACCAAAAGAGACACCACTAACCTCTATTTTCATAAAACAAACATTTTGCACATTAAATGCTACAGGATTAGAAGAGTCAAGAAAATGAAATTCATATTTAAATTTGTATGATTTATTAATTTTTCACAGATCTAGTTACCTCCAGTGACTTAATAAACATGTTATTTATATATTTGATAAAAGCACTTTAAAATCTGTCTTTCATTGTTACATGGCTGACATTTTCAGTTATTCAAATCAGGAGTTTACAATAAAACAAAGTTATAAATTCCGGATGGCCTTGCAAAGGGTGTAATATGGAAACCTTTGTACAGAACAGGGAGTACCTCTGAATCAGCATCAGGGGTATTTGATGAGAATGCAATATTGATATAGAAAGATGTTGCTTTTTTCTTTAAACAACAATGTAGTGAGAGAAAATAGTTGCCTTATAATTTGGGGAACTCAACATTTACTCAATGAGGAACACTACCAAACAAGTGCTGTTTTACCACCACTATTTATGAAACTCAGGCAAAATGAAAGAGAAACAAAGTTGGACTGTATATCAAGAACAGTTGCTGTGAACTACAGGAATAGGTAAGCCAAAGATTTTTTTAAACAACCCTGGAAGATGATGAAAGGGGAAAAACAGGGTACATTATGATAGAAGTTTATGATAGAAGTTTATTACACAGTAGTTAATTGGATGGAGAGAAGAAGCACCCAAAAGGACAGAACCTGACGGCTTTAATTACTTCTTGGAATTATTTTTTTTTTCTGTTGGAAAAGAAATACAAGACACAGACAGTCCAACAAGTTCTTGGAATATGCTGGGGACAGCTTTTTCTTCAGAAGCTGAGGAAAACCATTAAGGGAGTGGCTATTTTAGATCTTCTGCTGACTAGTAGGTACAAACCAGCTGAGAGTGGAGAGGAATTTAGGTGAAAGGGAACTCCCTCAATCATCACAAAAAGGAAAGGGAAAGCAGCAACTTTATTTTTTTTTTCTGAAAACAAAACCAAATGTTAACAAGGTCCAGAGACTGATAAGCTAGGTTTCTTAGGAAGACTTCAATTAATAAAAGAATGCAGGAGAGCTTGTCTGTTTTAATCATTGCTGGATTCAGCTCTTAGCATCATCCAAGGTAAAAGGAAAAACCTAAATTAGTCAAAAACAGAGGATAAAACAAATTAGGCTGTGTAAATTAGCCTGCAATACTCTGCTTTGTACATTCATCGTTGAAAGGCTTATGAACAGGCTTCCATAGAGAAAAACAGCAGCAGAGAGAAGCCTGGTGCAAACAGCTTATGTTCTGTGCCATGCACTGTTCTACAGTTCTCCCTACTGAGGGAAGGCAGGGCTTCATTAAATCCCAATCCTCATAAACCATCCATCACCAGCAGGAGATTTATATTACACACAGCTGATTATCCCAATAAAGAAGAAACTGCTCAATTCACAGACCCACACCCACCACATACACAATTTCCTTTATTTTTACTTATCTAACAATCAGACTTCTGTGTTAAGAATCAAAGTATAAAATTAGGTGGCCTGCTCTGATATTATTTTAGATGCTTCATTTAAAGGCTTTTAAACATTCTTAGTACAAATGGATTGGTTCCAGGTTAGAGGAATAACACCCCAACAGTTTAACTTAGTTGTGAGTATGAACAATTTATTCCAAAAGAACAAAATACTAACTCAGAGCTCACTAAATAACAGCTAAATTCTGTCATTCTTAAATTTCCACTGAAAAACACCTGCTTGCTTTTCTAGAAGTCCTTGCAAGGGGTTAATATACAAGCCCATCCAAGACAGCAATAGGGCGAACAGCATTTTTTTCTTTTTGGAAAGCTAATTCCACAGCTAGCTCTACTGCTATAGAAATGTCATCCTATCACCATACTACACTATTTTGCTATTTCATAATTGTGAAGAACTAAGCCCTCTTTCTAGGTATGTTCCTACAGTATCAACAGAACTAAGATGCTGAACAAGACCACAAGGGATGTTTAAGGTTTATATTAGTGCAGTCAATGAGTTTTTCCAAAGGCTTCATAAAGAAATTAGTAGATGAAATTTGGTGGCTTGACAAAACTAGACAATAAATTTGTTTTAAAGGCAGAATATTTTAAGCCATCATCAAGTACATTCAGACGAATATTAGTTCCACAACCAAGAAAAAAACAACTTCTTCAATTACTGGCCTGCTGTGTACTGTTGTTAATGTAGAAAAAAAATATTTCTCTCTCCATGGAAAGATTACGTTAAAGACAAGAATGACATTGCACAACTTTGTCTGCAATCTGAAATTAAGTTCTCACATTAGAACAGAAGTAATTAGCATTTTCCCTAGCTTGCTTCCATGCAGTAATACTGCTGCCAAGCAAATGAGTAACACTACATGAGCTAAATGAACACTAGAAAACAAATGTGTAGCCATTTCTCCTTCTCTGGAATAAACCAGAAAACAGTACAGGTTAAGTAAGATAATGCAAAAGTGTAGGTGCTGTTCCTTTATTATTTTGGCTTATACATATTTTATTAACAAAAGGAATAAAACATATGGTTTGTAAGAGCCTGTGGAAGATCTCCTCAAGCCATTTCCTTTGTTGGCTCTTCATGCCAGCTATAGTCATTATGTACCTTCTTTATTTCTGTGTATGATATTCATTTGAAAATTTTCCAGTACTTCAGAAAGAGGTCTCTTAAAGGAACACTACACTTACACCTAGTGTTAAACTCTGTTTTCAGAATAGTCACTTTCTTTACAAGTGTGTATTTATATGTATATTTTATTTAAACACAGATATTTAGTTTCTCTTACCTTTCTAAGTGCTGCTGGTAATGAGGCAGTGGACATTGATATTGCTGGAAGAACATAAGAGTGCGGACAGATTACTGATGGTATTTCCTTTCCTTGAACAGTATATTGGCTGCCTGATATATCATAGTACCTGAAAAGAGAAAAAATATTGTTAAAATAATACATCCTAGTGAAATAAAGTCTGGGCTAACATCTAGTGTATTTCTTGACAAAACACCCTAAGCTGTTTTTTCCTGTTGTGGTGGTTCCAGGCCTCTGGTATTTCTCAAGTTTATGGCTTTATTTTAGCCAAACTACATTAATTTCTCCCACCTGCGTTAGTTAACTGCTCAGTTTTTTCCTGATAACAAAACAGTCACAACCCAAATACAATATTCAGCAGGATAATCACATCAGAGCCACAAGGCAGGATAATTGGTGGTCTTATATTACACCACTACATCTCTACAGACACAGCAGATTACAAGTTTATAGATCCACATTACATCACATATTCTGTTCACTTTCCTTCTGGCACCTGTCTCAGTAAAGAATCAGTTGAATTCTCAAAACAGAAGGTCATTTATTGGGAACATGTTGTCACAATGAAAGTGTGTACAACCTTTAAAACAATACATTAATTTTTAGCAGTCAGTCCAAAAGCTTAATGGACCTAATTTTGCTTATGTTTATTCTGCAATGTCAATTTTGAAATTCTGAATCGTAAGGATGTGGAAAAGTTCACTTATGCTCCTCCTCAGAGAGAAATAAAACAGTAAAAATTGACCAACTTGTATCCCAGTGTTCATTTTACTGTCTGAAAAATCAAAGTAGCAAGAATACAGAACTGTCTGAACATATGGTTTCATTGAAAAGGTTGATAAAAAAGACATTTTATGTATTTAATCCTTTAGATGATTCAACAATTGGTTAATATCCAACTTAATTTTTAATTGATGTATTTTTATATTTTTATTTCAAAATTGGACTATAGTTTTCATAGGATCATAGGACAATTCAGGTTGGAAGGGAGCCCAGGATGTCTCTGGCCCAATGTCCTGCACCAAGCAGGGTAAACAATGGGAATAGACCAGGATGCTCAGGGCTTTAAACAGTCAACTCCTGAAATGTGCAAGGACAGAGACATCACAGTCTCTCTGGACAACAGTGAAAATGTTTTCCCTTACATACAATCTGAATACCTCCTTTCTCAATGTCTTCCTGTTGTCCCTTGTCCTCCTGCCATGCGCTACTGTGAAGAGTCTGGGTCCATCTTCTTGGCATCCTCCTCACACGTTCTGGGGGGCCTCCAGGCCCGCCATCATCCCCCAAAGCTGCCCATTCCCCTAAACTGAACAAGCCTCAATTCTCCATCCTTTCCTCACAGGACAAGTGTAGCCTTACAGGCAACCCCTGACCATAGTGGTGGCCATCCAACTCACCCCAGTTTGAAACACTGAGAGATCTTTAGGCAGAAAATACCCCCAGCAAATACTTTGCTTTCAGAAAAAAAAAAAAAAGTCTCAAACTGTTTTTGTTTTGTTTTATCCTTAAAATATTCATATTTTCCATTCCCTTTCCCATAGGCTTCTTTTCCACACTTATCACAAAGTCCCAAATCCAGCTCTCTTTGTACAGCTTCAGCTGCAAATTTAGTTTTATAACTGACTACCGTATAGAGTTTTCAAAGAGTAAATAAGGGAACACAAAAGCCTCAGGTGTATTTATAGAAGTGTTCAGTTTATTGCATAATTGTGGTGAAAATGTTTGATATTTTAGCACATATATCCCAATAAATACATGCAATCATTTTGTTTATTTACCTATTTTTAAGGAAGAAACTGCATGGCTTTCAGTAGCTGGTTACCTTCTCCAAGCCATAGCTGACTTTGAGCTGTCCATCTTGATTTTAGTTTTGTGCCTCCACTGATGGAGGTTGCTTTTGGGGTGGCTCCACACATACTGTGCACGACAATTCAAAATCCACGTTAAGCAGCTGCTCACCTAGTGCTGAAATATCCTGTTGCAACCTACCCTGTTAAATATGTATAATGGAGCCCACTGTAATGCCACTCAAGGGAGCAACAGTAGACTGAGGACTATCAATTCAGTGACTCAGAGCAGTGGAACAGGTGACATAGTGTGCGCAGGAGACAGGGAGGGCACTTGGTTCAAGTCCGTAAGCAAGGAGGAAGGGAAGAGGAAGGAAGAAGACAACGGCACACTGTGGTAAGCAGATGGAAAGCTGCCAAGTGCTGAGGTGACACCAGCATGCCACAAAAGGCCACCATTCACAACGGCACTGCTGAGCTGGTGCCAAGCATCTGCACCCCAAGTGCTATATAATGTACGTATATCAGAAAATAACGTGCCACCAACCCAACAAGTTGATGTCCCAAGAGGAGGAAGGTCTGCGAGCAAACACTTCCCAGGTGACGCAACTCCAAGCTCCCCTCCAGTGATGGAGGAAGGGCACCCTCACACCTCATCCCCATGGGCCCACTGCTGCCCACAGTGGAGGACCACTGGTCTCTGAGACACTGTTAGACCTCAGGGCGCTGGCAGGTCTGTGGCACCGGAGCCAGGAAGATGCTGCTTTCAAAGTATGAAGAAACAGCACTGTTTCTTTCAGACACCCTTCTTAAAGGACACAACTTCACGCCAAAAGCTGGAACTTGACAGAAGCAGAATGAAAAGTTTGAGCCTGAACATGGCGCGCTGGAAAACCGCCAGTTCCAGATTTCCAAATGGGTGAGAAGAGGCGCTCTTTGAATTTCTTCATGGTCTAAGGCCTACCCTCCCAGCAATCTGCTGATGAGCTAAGCTCCCCAGAGCCTCCCAAAAGCTTTACTTTATGGCACCGGGCAGTTTTCCAGGGAAACGCTGCAGTACGCTTCCCGCCTGAAGGCATGGGCACACACTCAAGCTCCCAGGGGCACACTGGGGTGTGAAGGTGCAGTGCTGCACCTCTTCTACCCTAACTGGCCAGCCCAATTCTCTCCTTCCAGCCCAAATGGAGAGCTGCTTGCCCCAGCTCACTGTGGATGAACTCACCATGGGACAAGGGCAGGTGGATGGACAGTTACTGTAGTGGAGCTGACGCACCACCAACCCACACCCTGGCTTTCCTCACCTGGGCTTGTTTGTGTAACCATGCCCACTCACTCTCAGCCCCGAGGGCCCAAGGGGAAAAAGGTACTTGCAACACCATAGGCAGGTTATGAAATCGTCCCAGATGTTTAGCAAGGCCCATCAATTGTCAGAGGCAATTGGAGAGGATCTTTGTCTGTGGAGGTAAGACTTTTTAAATCAGGAAAAATGGTGGGGTGAATATTTATGATGGACTGAATAGTTTATTGTTTGTTTCATGTTTGGCTACTAATTACATCAAAAATGCTCAGAGTAGGCTTAGAGCAATGTGTGTCTGGCATATTTTCACATAGCTAATAAAAATAACAACTAATTTTACAGAGAAGCAAAGGAGGCCTTGGAAATTACCAAGCTTTTGAAGAGACACTAAAAGGAGGAAGGACAAGTTTTGTAGGTACATATATCTTCTCTTTACCAGCACAGGGATACTGGTTCACAGCAGAACTACTAACTGGAAAAGGAAACCATCAGAAAGGATTAAACTGAGGAGTGCTCTCTTTATGCTGCAGACCACATACCTCAGCCCCATCACTCATACCTGTCTATGCCTAAGTCCCTAGTAGCGACACAATGCTGTCCTATTAAACATCTTAAGATATTAATTGTCTTAAAATATCATGACAATTACAAATCATTTTGAATAGAATTAAAGTGAGGACAAGAACACATGACAACACAAAGATAGGACCAAACAACTCACAAATAAAAACAAGAAAAGAGGACACTGACATACATTTCAAACTAATAACGCTTGTTAAGCTGGCATCCTTATAATTTTACAGCCATGGCTTCCCTTATAATCCATCATATTCAGCCCTGATCTCCATCTCCAGTCTACTGGTTTTTAGAACATTCTTCAGTCTGTACCCAAGAGATGGCTCTTGCTTATTAAATCTCCATTTTCAATCAACACTTTTACACAGGATGAGATCATTTTTTCCAAAAAGAGACAGCATGTATGAGCAAGAGCAACTTGATTAAAACTGAAAGACACTTGTTTGTTTATTCAGATCCTCTGCCCAGTCTCCCCCCTCCCATGCTGTATCAGCACTCAAATTTTTCCCTGGGACCAGTAAATATCAATTTGATCAGCAAAGTATCTGTGATAAAAGATTTACTGCAAAACATAAACAACATTAAAAGCAGTAAAGGGCTTTTCCCCAGCTCACCCACAACCTAGGTGCTCATGACTATGACGGGTGCACCTACACTGTCAAATCATTTACCTCCCTGGTTCATTGTCTGGTCCTGGTGCCCTTGTCAGCCATATTGCACATGCATCACTTTGTGCTTGGACTCGCCTCTGGAGGAAACTCTTCCCTCTGAGGAAAAGCCAAGGCACAGCTCTGTGGATGGACTGCCCTACAGATGGTAGAGCAAGGATAGGTCTATACCAGCTTTGGCTCCTCCTGCCCTACACTATCCCAGCTAGCCTCCTGGCCTTAGACACCCCCTGTGTGTCCCACACCACACCCGACAGCTTGCAGCATACCTCTGGCATAACGCTAGAAAAACACCAGTCTTGCAGGCAGCAAAGCAGACCTCACAGTACCTCAGACACTTTGAACTGAAGCTACAAAAATATAATTATGGTCTTAGAGCCACAGAGGCGCTGGGCCAGGTCAAGTGTTAGGCAGCACATACACAGCCAGTGCACTCTAAAGGCGTGTAATCTTGAAAGGTGTGGATGCGTATGTAAGGATCGCTCCCTGGGGCAGATCCTTTAGCAGTGCAGACTCTGTTTTAAACAAGGAGGCGTTTATTGCACATTATTTGAGTTTCTGTAGTTATAGTCTTAATATATTTCAAACAGTGTGCTCTGGGCTTAAGTTTTCCATACAAAGGTACTGCTTGTTATGCCTTCTGTCATCTCTTCCACAAAACCAGTATGTGGACTTCGTGAACAGTCTACAGCAAGCTACATACTGCATTTACATACCTCTTCTCACTGCCTCGGCAGTCCCATTACTGTATCCCCAGTTATAGAAGAGCTTCTACTCTTCCCTTCATTAGAGCAGTGTTCAATTCGAACCAACTTCAGCTCCTATACGATGTGGTTTGTTCCACTAGGGTAACTAAACAGCTCTTGTACCTCCCTACTTACTTGTTCCGGCTTAGTATCAGCCAGCAAAGAAAGAAGCATGTGGAGCCCAGCTGGTCACAAAGAACCACGCGGCCACTCACTCACTGCTCCCAGAGTGAGGAGGGGAACTTGAAAGAAAGGGGGAGACTCCCGGTTTGGGATTGAAAACAGTTTAACAGAGCAGCAAAGGAAGAGAAAATACAACAACAATAATGCAATAAAAGAATATACAAAACAGCTGAGACTCAATGCAAAACACTCACTGCCCAGGAACTGACAACAGTGTGTGCTCCTGATCCAGAGTCTCATGCCATGCACCACATGCCATGCACCTGAAACCACTACAGTTAACTACCCCCAGCATGAATATCCCTTTGGCCAGTTCGAGTCAGCTGCCTTGGCTGTAACCCTTCCTAGCTTATTGTGAAAATTAACTCTTTCCTTGTCAAAGCCAGGAAAATAACCCTTTCCCAGTCAGAACCAGGACATCACCCACACAGGTTTTCAAGGAGTGAAAAGGCAAAGTAGACAGATTCTTTGAGACATATGCTTGGAACACAGCTGCTGTACGACTTTATGCCGTGCAAGTGACACTGGGTGCATGTATGTTTTTTAAAGGAAAACTTAGCATTTGAAACTTCTCCCAGGCCCTGGAACTGAGGAGTGGCTCTGAGCTTCTCCCGGGGTATGGCATTAAGTGGCAGGGAGGCATCCACCCTCCAGTGCCAGCACCCTGCCACCTAATGGCCAGGCTTCAGATTCACAGGTGAATTTTCCCTTTCTGCCTCAACCCTTCTAGATGCTAGACACAGAAAAATCTGTTTAAACTACCTTAGGTCACATCTTGTCGGGGCAGATACATTTCTACTGGCTTACTTCGAAGTGTTTTGTCATACACCTTAATAATAGGGTTAATACCTCACTTAAAAGTACCCTTTGTTGTAGTTACTCCACTCTGCCTTACTATGTCAGCCTAAATAATTCCTTTCTTTGTCTGGCAAATTCACATCATTTAAATATTTGCAGGCTTCAGCTGCATCTCTCACCCAGTCATTATTTAGCATAATCTTCCCTTTTGTAAATGAATTCCTGTGTTCTCTGCTCTTTCCTTCTGACAACTTGTTTCCAGCAAAGATGTTTCCAGAGCTGGATACAAAGTTCCCACCATTCTAGTCACACCAAAAATCATAAAGAACTGGTCTGCTGCCTCCTGGCTTTGTTGCACTACACATTTGAACACACAGATACTGCACGGAACTTTTCCTGAGCCACTGTAACACCACAAACTTGTCATACTTGTCCACTGCCATGCCTACATATATTTGTTTTTTCAGCGCTACTGCCTCTCCAGTAAAATATATTAATTTCAGGTTATTAAATGTATTTGTTTGCATTTGGCAGTTTGTTGAAGCTCTGAGCAACTGCTCATGAGATGAAATAGTTTCAAGCTTCTGGCTTTCCTGCACTTCAAACAGCATGCAATTGTAAATACTATAGTCATTAGTCCTTCAAAACATGTTTTCCTGAGTCCTAACACAGATACACCATCTTGCTCTATAATACAGTGAATCCTAGTTGTTTCTGGTTCCTTACTCCAAATGACCGTTTTTCGTTTCACAAAATCAAAAAAGCCCCATTATCATAGAAATTATTGCAGTTATTCATTATGTTTAAAGTTATTTTCTTTATCACCTCTATTAATTGTGAAATTAACCCATTACAGACACATTGAGACTGAGAATAGCTGCATTTGAATTACAAGCTTATCTCCTAAATAATCCGTCAACTTGGTGAATGTTTTTAGCTGCACCAGAAGCCCAGCCGTTATATAGCAAGTTAAAATCTTCATGACTAGTAGTGTAGAGCTTGATCTATGTCATACCTCTACCAGATGCTCACCACTGTTTCATTCTTTTGCCTCCTGATAATCTCAACTAAGGAATTTAATCACTGTAATAGATTTAATTTTGTATCTTGCTGGCATCATAAATATCTTCCAAGAAACTCCTTTTTTTTCCTCTTTGTATCTACAAACTAGATTATCATTCTATATTAATATTGCTACGAGGAGATGCATCATAAATTTCAGTTTACGCCTACCACAGGCAATCAATTCTCTTTAGTTGTATTTCTACCTCTTGTTTGCACAGGAAAAGAACGCACAACCTAACAAACCCAACAAAACCAGAACCTTGGTTTGGTTCAAAAAGACTTGAACATACACTGATACACTTTCTAAAACCTGGTTTCAAAGGACGTATGCATTTTGTCATTTGATCACTTCAAGACTACTTGAATTAACTGAAACTTTTTTATTCTGTCATTTGAAAACAATTAACAAACTTTGTCAGTTATGACTTTTCAAGAAACTGAATGCCCTTTTATTTATGTGCTCATCGTGAAGTCTAAAAAATCAAATAAATTATTTTCTAAAGTATTGTAAAATGCCCTCCTTTCACTGTGGTTGGTTTGGTTTAATTTTGAGTTTTCTTAAAATTAGCCAAGGGAACTCATTATTTTCATCTGGCCACTAGGTGGCACCTCTACACACACGCTAGATGTGCCCCAACAAATTCCTGCCACCCGTGATAACCACTCCATTCCTTCCACAGCCAAGTGTTGACATTACATCAGCTCTGTATAAGCAGCCATGTTTGGGAGACAGCTAAAATTTATTACTAAAAATTGACTCTGAAAAATATTCCTGAAATTTTCCACCATAATTTTTCTTTTGGGAAAACGTATTTGTACAAAGAAACCTGTCGGTGGAAATATGATTCTTTGAATATTCAATTGACAGACGTGACAGAAGAAATATATAATGAACTTTGTTGCTGGTATTAATATAAAATAATACGTCTGACATTGCAGTAGCATCCAACAAGCCAAAGCAAAGTCAAATCCCAGTTTTGATGGGCAATGAACAAGTACGCACTAGCAACATCCTCGCTCCCAGAGATCATTTGTAACTGCACTGGACTATCAAGTGCAAAGCTAATCTTGATATTTATATTCTAGCCTAGCTTTAAAGCATTGTATAAACAATAATCATCACGTTGAATTACCTAACAAAGGTAGTATCTCATTTTATATAGTAAGAACCTCAAAGAACCAGATGAAGCTGTTTGACTGAGGAGACACAAAGCCAACATCACTCATTTCTTTAAACACATGATGCTTTTCTTCCTTTGTTCATATTGACTCACCTTGACTTGGTGAACAGAAATATCATGTTACAGCATAGTTTTGCTACTTTCTGTAGCTACATTGAGAGATACAGAAAGATGTTTACAAGTTCAGGGACTGCTGAACATACAGACTCACACTCGCAACATTTTCCCCCTCTCTCCCCTGGCTTTTTTATGTATTAGTATTTGGTTCAGACTGGTAGAAAAAAAATGAGCAAAGCTTGTGCTCTTTGCTCTTTAAAGTTTGTTACAAGCATCTAGTAATCTGCCTTAGACTAAAGTTCCACTTCGAAGAAGTCCAGTTCATCTGGGCATCTCTAAATACAGTGCAATTCCAGCAGCGAATAGGAAAGTCTTTAATCCTTAGGGAAAAAGTTTCTGCCCACAAGAAGGGATGAAACAGGTTGGCATACATCAAAACAGGCCTCTCAAGTTCCCACTGGCCAAGTGTGGGAAAGCCTGTGCAGGATGGGTAGAGAGGCAGCAAGGGAGGGGTGCACTGGCTAAACACACCTAAACACTGGGTCGTGTGGCTGGGACACCTCTTGTCATATAGAAATAAATGACCACAGTGCCAGACTGTGGCTGGGGACCACAGCTTACAGGAAGGTCCCTTTCAGCATGAGATCCCAGAAGATTACACTGCCTTTCAGCAGCCTAATGCTCCAGCTCTTGCCTTTTCCAGCCTCTCCTGCACCCATTGGGCCATCAGGAAGACCCCAGGGCAGGTCCTGGGATGAACTCCCAGCAGCACAGCCCAAGAGAGTGAGGAAAGGGCCAAATTAATGAGATGCATGCAGGACTTGTGAGGTTTGGCTGGTGCTGCATAAACTCATCAATTTATCTGTTCATCAGAATCTTCATAAACCACACCCTGCAATTACAGCAAAGGAACTCGCTTAAAATGAGTTGATTTCATGAGCTAAATTAGCCCACTGTCTAGAACAAAGACAACCAGCTAGTGTGGTACCAGCCATTTCACATTCGCACCAATTATGCTAAGCGTAATGCTAAATGCTAATGCTAAAATCCAGCTTTTGGCAACAAAGAACCAAGCCACCTCTTGCTCAGAAAATAACACAGTGGCTTATATTCAATAGGGATTTGTGATTACAAATTGCATTAATATAAGAATTTATTATGCAATTTCTGAATATCAACAATCTAAACAACTGGGAAATCTATAAAACAGTTTCAAGCATACTACAGAAGAAAAGCAAATACATTATTTAAAAAGTGGCACTATGGAGGCATCAGTTAAGGATATAGACTTGGAAATTTAGCTTTGAAAACTGGCTATTAAGCTTTAAGTAGAGCTTTAAGTAGAAACGAAGACCAATTTATTAGAACAGTCAAGTGATCATTTTTGATGCCAGGAATGGAAAATTGAATAAATATTATATATTCAATAACAAGTAACAGGAAATTATTCTTAGATAAGCTAGCTCATGTAATGTGAGATGTTTTATTGCTTCCAAACTTAATAATGTACTGTATAATTTCAGGTTTCAAATAATGATAACTTCATCGCAAAGATATTAATATGGATTTTCTCATTTGAATAAAAACATGCACCTGCAGAGATTTTAATATAAATCCTAACATTTTACTATTTTGGTTTAGGAAACCACTAATTACTCTTACTCAAATTCTCTGCATATTTCAATATGGAACAACTGAGTGAAGTCTGAATCGTATCATAAAGTAATAGGACGACAAATCTCAATCACAATTTATAAATATGTTCAACAGTCCAGGTTCATTACTCTCATGTCTTTGAGAATATCATCTTCATGTTATATATGTATTTACAGTTATATTTATGAGGAAGAAACAATAAAAATGCTTTAACACAGACATACTTCAAGATACAACTTAAAAAATCTATTTTCCTATTTCCTATGGCTTTTCAAGTCATGAGGGCAGCCGAAAAAAGTTCAGGGAATCATTAAGTCAGGAGAACAATGCAGAAAGTGAAAAGGTGACTCACAAGCAGTGTGTATAAATTGCAGTCACAGATGCAGCATAAAAAGTGGTTTTGTCACAAATTCTAGCACAGCACCAACATGAGATACCATTTCACATATTCAAATACATTTCACATCCTGTACCCTACAGATTATCATCAGCATTCGTCATTCTTATATTGTTTTGAGAGCAATGAATACAGGTATTTAAACTGTTAAAAGTTACAGATAAAAATAAATAAAAGGATGTGGATATCTCCACAGAGGACACGCTTTCTGGCAGCTCACAGACATCATAACACTGATTTACACCACCAAGTGCTCCTTCGAATTCATATTGGCTTTTTAGGAAGGACTAAATCTTAGAGCAAGACTTCAGGATTTCTTGCTCACTGCAAGGCAGCCTGATTGCATCTCTGCACCTTAACTCTACAGAGCCAGAAGATCACAAGGCTTCACTTTCAGAGTTTGCTTTGCTTCTCTTTTGAGGTATGTTGTTAGGAGACAAATGGGTATTTGCCTCTTGTCATACCCATTTATAACTCCTCTCTTTCACTTCCTTCTCTTTTCCAGAGTTATGAAAAGTGATCTTGCAGGTAGCGAGGGAAGGTAAAAGAAAGGATGTAACAAACAGAAGAGAGGAGGAAATGTAAAATGAAAATGAGAGGATCTTGGCAAAGGAGATGCAAATAAACTAGAAAGAATATTTTTAAACTGGGACACTGACAGCCCAGTTAATTTTGTGTAAGGCTTTGTTATTTAAAATTATGAGCCTTTTGCTACAATTCAGTACATTTACTTGATACTGCTTCCATTTTGCTCATTAACAGCTCTCTTCTGGATTATTAAACTACAAGTCTTTCAACTATTGGTTATGAACAGCTCATCCTCCAGCCTCAATGTTTGTTCATCCTAAGGTGCTTAAATACCTCCTGAGCAGGAAACACCTTCAAGTTAATTATATTCAATGTCTGGGATGAAGCCTTCCAAGTGGTTCTGAACACAGGAAAGCTGGGAGAGACTCCTTGTAATGAGTAAAACCAATGTACTCCCACAACGAGATCATAATATCAAAAGAAAAAAAACCCTAAAAAAACCTACAGAAGTTTCCAATTTTGAGGAAGAGAGTTAAGACAAACTCTTTATTTCTATCTCCTGCACAAATTCGTGGCCACATCTCTACACAAGAAATACATTTCTCTGGTGTCTTAGGTTTAACAGATAGCCAGAGCAGAGGTGGCTAATCTCAATGAACACGCACTTCTAAGTGAAGACAAGTTTGATATGCCCAACATCAGTGCTCACTTCCGACCACACCCAGTCTTCTGACTGGGTCAACTCTATTCTTAATGAAAGTTCCCCATCCACGTGACAAGCAAATTGAGATATAGTCCTCCTTATCGTTGATTAAAGATGTCATGTATAAAACCATAAGATTACTACAGTTGTCTTTGAAGTGGAATTAAGAAGAAAAAACTTAAGGGAGTGAATTTACTCTTACTACCCTGCAGCTATAGCAGCACATAATCTTACCACGTCTACCTGACCTGATCGGTTCCTAGCAGGAGTAACCTCCACAGCGTTTGCTGAAGGAGGTAATTTTAGTGTCTCTGTAAGTGTCACGCTTCAGTTCTTTGTCATCAAGAAATGAATTATTTTGGTATGGCACTAAGTGACAAGTTCAAGTTCAACTGTGCATGCATACTATCTCAGTGATTCTGACACTTTATGTACTTTCAGTATGTAAGCTCCTGAAAGCTTCTAGTCCTAAAAAGATCATGTGCTCATTTAAAAAAAAAAAAAAAAAGAAGAGGACAGAAAAGTACCACACACGGAGTTTTCTGGTGTTCCTTTGAAGCCAAAGGAGTTTATGCCATCCTACTACCTCAGTAGGTCAGGTAGTTCAGTTTGGATCTGGGTCTTACACAAGACGTCTAATTGACAGTTGAGTACAAAGAGTAATTAAGTAAACATCTCAAATCACGCAAAGTAATTCTACTACAATTTCAATCACACTTTAATTTTAAAATAGTTTGCACATTAAACTTTATCCTAAAGCATCATTTGGTACAAATGTATTATAAGTCTTGGACTTTCCACATGAAATGCAAGTCTTTCTGGAGCTAGTTCAAAGGCTCGCTTCAGTCATCTAGGATGTCCTATTTACAATAGCTTGCTACAGAGTCATCTGCCAGCGGCTCTGTAGTTGCCTCCTAAACCCTTCTATTTTAATTTCTGCATTTGCCTACTTTCAACCTTCTAAGGGCTAGAACCAGTCTAACAAGGCATTTATCTTGTCACTTGTGACCCAGATGGGGCAAGTCCTTTCATAAGGGACAAATCAGAATCTCCCACAGATAAATCCTCAGGATTTGGGGGCAAAACATTTTTGGCACTTGGTTTTAGATTACAGAGTATTTTAGAATCATAGCATCTATACATCTTTTGGACACCTCCAGGGAAGGAGGCTCCACCATTTCCCTGGGCAGTCTGTTCCAATGCTTGACCAGTGCTTCAAATGCTTGACTTTTGTTTTGATAACTTTTTAAAGTACAACATTAACTCCTCCTTTCTTAAAAAAATTTCTCCCAACTAAAGGAGCCACAGGTTCCTTTTCAAAACCCTAAGTAATCTCCAAAAACCAGTAAGAATGAACAACTGAAGTTATCAATGCTCTGTTACTAGAATTGGTTATACACAGGAAAAGAAAGAAAGCAGTCATGTTTTCATTGTATTACATATACAGTGAAACAAGTGACAATTTCAAAATCTTTGGACTCGGGCTCTAAACCCAGACTTTCAAGCATTCTAAAAGCCTTCTCTAGGCTTTTGTGTGCAGTAAAAGCACACTTGGAAAAAAAACCAAAACAGTTAACCTGGCAGCAGACCTTTAAGGCAGTAAAGTTTCTTTCTGTGAAGACACAGAATCTGAGATCCCTGCCAAGAGATACACACTATCTGTAAGGCATCTGTACTCTCTTCTGTATCTATATGAGATAATTCTCAATTCAAAGAAGCGAAGGATGAGGAAGAGGCAACTAAGGACAACAAATAATTATTATTTGAAGTTTATTTTCAAGATAGATAATTTCATTAGTTTAAATGTTATACATCGCTACATTATAAATGTAAAAATAAAATGGCATAATTTAGCTGAAGCATCATAAAGAAAAGACCTTACTGAAAGACTTATCTGAGTTATGCTTCCATCAGAAGGCAGGACTGTAGCCTGGTATGCTAGTCTGTCTTTCACATAAAAAAGTAAATGATTAATTAAGGGAAAAAAAACAGGAGCTACAGAAACAGGAGGACAATGAGCTCTTGGTTTCACTAATTAAAACTAGTTCAACGTTGTTTTAGTAACTGAGGTCTCAGTAATTCACATGTGCAAAAACGTTTTCAGGAACTTCAGAACAACAATAGCTGGACCTGTAAGCAAGACCCTACCATTCCCAGGTGATGATCACTGCAATAAGTCCACTCATACAAAATAACTCACACAAACATGCCTACAGTCTCCTCCCTTAAAGATGTGTCACAAGACTAATGAAAATGAGTCAATAAACACTAATGCAGCTTTCCAAATTTCATCATAAAAACCTAGAATGAACAACTTTCATGTTACACATCCATCTTGCTATCACACCAGCTTTTTTGTTGCTTATTTTCTTACCACGTAAGTCTGTTTAAGTACTATCCCAAATCCCTTTTTACCCTCTCAGTATTGATGTTCAATCAGAAGCCACAAAATATTAAACGCAATGTCAGTCAAGCAAGATACAGCCAGTATAGACAAACACATGTCTATGCTAATTGGCATAATACAAATGAATAAAAGCAGTCAGTGTCAGTAGTGCAGAAGGAAAGATGGAAGCCCTCAACTAGTAAATAATTTCAAGAAAGGGCAAACTAAACCGATGATGTCACACTGTATGTTGCTTCTAGCTTAATTCTATGTCCTCTCTCATTCTTTTCCAAGGTTCTACTAGGCAAATATCCAGGAGTTGTCTCAAAAATTAGTTTTGATAGAAACCTTGGCAGACACTTAGAAGATTATTTCTGTTAATAGGCTCTGTTTGTCCCTGATAAAAAGGCAAATGGTTTTCATTAAAGAAAAGCTTCAGTTCCCCTTTGTTTTTGTAAGTGTATGCAGCTGTATTTCTGTGCTGCAGTCTGTACACAAGTACACAAAAACAAACATGCATCCCTAAATGCCTGAGCAGACTGAAGCATAGACCGTAATAACAGAAGATGCAAGATGACTGAAGGATTTTGTTTTATAGCTAACTTTTGAAACCAGAACCACCTCCTTTCCGCAACCCTCATCTTCATTATTAAATTGTAATTTGGGCTAGATTAAAGGACAGTGGAGCAGCATAAAAGGAGAGGTGAAAGCTAACCAAAATAAGCACATTTGTAAAGGAACTTGGGGAGATGAGTAAATGAAAATACTGAGACTGTTCCAGGCTTATGCAGAAATCAGAGTGGAAGAAGTAAAACATTTCTGGAAATATAAGAGATGAGAGAAGTACTTTAAGAAAGGAAAAAAAATAAGGAGGGTAAGGACTTCTTTAACAAATAGAAGGTCTCCTCAAGCCATTTTTTAAATCACGTTTTTCTCACTGTTGGAGGAAATGGAAAGTAGTCTTAAGATAAATGAATTTGTATAAACATTAAAAAGTTGTCTGAACTCATTCAGGCTTTTGCAATTTATTTTCTGCTGCACACATGCTACATAAGTGCCATGTAAAAACTCACATCCAGATATTAAGCAACACAATGTCATTAAAAGACACACTATATTAAAGACCAAAAATAGAGCATAAGATGTAAAATCCAGTTTTATTTACACTGCAATTGTGCTGAGAATCTTCAGTCTCACTGTGGTAGGTCCTGTCCCAAAAAGGGGGTATGGCAAATAAATGGGAAGGGAGGAGACACAATTATGCTAAAACATCTGTAATTATCATAACAGTTTGAGAACAGCAGCTGCTTCATCAAAATTATCACCACCAATACCCATCATCTGACAGGGAAGTCTTGTGGCAGGACGCATCAACACCAGGTAACAGTAGGTGTGAACATCAAAGCAAACTGATAGGATGTGAGCAAGCTCCTGGGAGTCATCCACAACGTATGTACCTCTGTGGTCTTTCAAATCAAGATCATGGGACAATAGTAACATTCACCTATACCTGATGGCATTTCTAGTAAGCTCCAGGATAAGAGATCTATCAATGATAGCACTTCATTACTTGCCAAGTAATGATGCAGGACAGCAGGGAATGTCACATTGTGGTAAAATACATCCAGTTGTTTGTTTGGACATGGATTCATGTTCAAATTCATGTTTACACAGATCAACAAATACAACTAGATAATTTCAACAAGTCTTAAAAAAGAACCCAAACCAAACCTAGTCTTTCCTGTCTTTCCTAGGCAATCTTATTAAACTCTGAAATCTAGAATTATGTTCTTTTACTGTAATCTTACTAACTGTTTTAATTTGTAAAAACTATCCAGGACTTTTCTAAAATTAAGCTGCAGCATTTGACCTCAGGTGCAACCCAGGCAGTTAATTTCAAGAGCTGTCTAAATGCAATGTCATTTATTCTTCCTTTATAAAAAAATCAGCTTTGAATTTCCTTGGCAACAAACCACTGACTATGGACAAGCCACTAAATGCATGCACTGGGTCTGGCTAAGATGGAGTTAATTTTCTTCATAGCATCCCGTATGGTGCTGTGGTTTACATCTGCCAGAACTGATAACACATCCATGTTTTAGCTATTGCTTGCACAGCACCAAGGCTTTATACATTTCTCACGTTGTCCTCCTAGTAAGGAGGCTGAGAGGGAAAAGCCTATCCAAACTGACCGAAACGATGGGATATTCCATACCACCTAACATGATGCACAGCATAAAAACTGTGTGCATCTGTGCTGGGGGGTGTATTTCCAAAGTAGCCACTGTTCAGACACTGACTGGGTATCCATCTGCTGGTGGGAGTTGGTGAATGATTGATTGTGCATCACTTGTTTCGCTTGTTAAACTATCCTTATCTCGACACATGAGATTTTCTTGCTTTTGTTTTTCCAATTTTCTCAGCCATCCCACCAGCAGGGGGAGAGAGCAAGGGACTGGTTGATCAACACATCACAAATAACTCGGATCTGATGAGCTTTTTGCAGCAGTGTCTATGCATTTGATGCTTTTCATATGGAGATAATTTTCTTTGCACCAATGCCACGAAGGACAGAACATGCCCAGTTTCCTCATCAGCATGGGAGCCCAGGTTCCCTTATCTGTGAGAGCATGGCTGCAGAAGATGCTTATGGAGAATATATCTTATAGAAAGCTAACACGTTAAAAAAATACTTTCTTTTATTTGTGATTGTCCACAGGCACACACACGAACAATCATTCAACTCAGACTGGAAGAAGAAGGGAGACTCCAAGGACCGTTCTGCTGAATATACTGGCAAATCTGGATGCCCTGAGAAACCACGTAGTATTTTATGAATGTGCAACTGAAAAACTGTCCTTTGGAATGCTTAAATAGTGTAAGATAAATACAGTTTTTAACCATGCTGGAGGTGCTACTTCCAGAGCCCCAGCAGGCTTGGTCAGTTTGGCAAATCCATTATCCAGAGATAACTTGTTTAAAGGCACAGACAACATTCCCAAGGCTGTTTGCTGAACCTCCTACAACACTAGCTGGCTCTTTGATGTGGTGATACGCTGCTACTCCATCACATCTTAGAACTTAGCTCTATGAAATCTTTTCACTTCAAGAGTGCTCATCTACAATCACTTCATCTTGAGAGGATGAGCTGGGGACATGTTTTCCAACACCTATGAACTCAGTCACCATCTTACAAACGCCTTCTTCTCCTAGGGACTGCTCCTGGGAGAATGCAGTACTGAGAGGTCCCTCACTGGGTCACACGGTCCATGACAAAAATTCTGCGTCCCTAGATTGTCTAAGAAATCATCTTTTCTTTCCAGGATCTATTCACACAGGCAAACACAGAGAATATTTACATCCATCACATCTGCCTGAATTCCTGCAAATGGCAAGGAGTCATAGAGAAAGGCAACACCCTTCCTCCACAGTGAGAAAGCAGTAGGGACATCAAATAAACTGAATGCCATCAGCAACACAGTCTGAAGTTCTGGAGCATTAGTAAGTGTTAACTGCTGCTCAGATACCCTGACATATCCTGGGTTTTCTCTGTCAAATATAACCTGGCACCCTGGGTTGTGCCACCACTGGTACTGAATGCTAGAGTGGTTAACAAGGATCAAATAACAAGATGCCATACGGAGGATCAGTGTCCTAAACATTTTATTGTCATTTGCCTGTAATCCAGCCCTGGGAGAAAAGCAGAAGGCACTGACTATGCCACAGCACCCATTCCTCACCCAGGCATTCTGAAAGCAGGTCACCAACATCAGAAGCTGAATGAGCACCACTGGAAAATATTCATGCTTCCAGTTACGGGAGGTGCTTGCTACTCCTCCAGATGTCCCTGACCAATGCTTTGTTTGTTCATGTGGCCTTCAGCCCTATGAAATCTTTGATGAGGGACCTAAACTAATGGACCCAGGCTTATAAAAACTATTGAAAACTGAAGCTAAAAGCTCCCCAAGAACTGAGGAGTGACTGAAACACATGAAGATGTTTAGCCCTCTATTACTCTGATATAAAGAAGCAGCAGATCTGTGGATACCTATGAATATCACTAGATTATAAAGTCCTTATATCTGGGCACACTTGTAACCACGCACCTCCACACCTGAACACAAATGAGGGCTATTGCTCAAAATTAAACCAGTCAATTTTTAATAGATGTGCAGATGTGTGTTCTGTCAAACCCAATTTCTGAGGAGCTGTTCATGGTGACTGTTTCTCTCTTTTAGACCAATTTCTAACATGTCCTGTAAAAACTTGACACCAAAGCTCAGAAAATAGAATAATCCTTTCCAGCCTTTCAGTGTTCACAGGCTATAACTATAAGGAAAGGAGATTCAAGCAAGGGCAACGCAAGAAGACATAAGAAATGCTGAATCAAGTAGGTCTCTCCACATTTTAGTATCCACTTAGATGGCATTTAATTTCATGACAGTCAATACCCTCTATTCCACAGCTGTTTTCCCTGATACTCTTTACATTATAAAATAAAGTTTAGTATTAATGAGTAATTCAGTGTGGGACTTTTTTAGTTTTTATGAGTGGCATCCTGTCCATCATATAAGGTGAGGGACTTTTTTAAGCAAAGTGATACATTAACTCTACCAACAATACTACAGTTTACTGAGAGAGATGGATATGCCCACAGAGAGTTCAAAAGGAGAGCTGGATGTTGTACTGCCTTAGAAATACAGAAAACATGACTGAAGAGGTAAAGACAACTACATGTGTTCTTCACACAAACTGAGCAAGATGCTACATGGAATAGGATTCAAAACTCTTTTCAGAGGTGGAAATGACATAACCACTAGATGGACTATCCCATTGTGAAATAAGAAAATCTGCCCTTGGAGAATCACACCCTGATTGCTTTTGAAAGGAAAAAATGTAAGCATGTGTAGTTCACGCACACCATGACCTGCTACTGCCAACACGTGGCTGGTCACACCTGCTTCATTAGATGATATGAACACTCATTTGTCACCAGCAGCAAAGTTTATTTATAACCATCTTCAAGTGTAATGGACATCCTGCGACTAAGAGAATGCAGCCAATAAATCAAAATGTATATGTTAGAATGAAAATAAATATTATGTGTCGTATAATTTACATATTAGTCATTTACATCCAATAAATCTACCCTACACACCTATGCTGCAATGTAGGCTGTAAATTGGTGGGTCCTCTGGAGGCAGATAAAGGTATATCTCTGAATATTGAGAGAAACAGATTAGATAGTGGACAACCTGGGAAATATGAGGAGACATTGAAGGAATCAGGGTTGTTTAGCTTAGAGAAGAGGAGGCTGACGGGAGACCTCATCACTGTTTACAGCTACCTATAAGGAGGTTGTGACGGAATGGATGTTGCTCTCTTCTCACAAGTGACAAGTGATAGGATGAGAGGAAATGGCCACAAGTTGTGCCAGGGGAGGTTTAGACTGGACATTAGGAAGAGTATCTTTACTGAAAGAGTGGTCAGGGATTGAAACAGCTGCCCAGGGAGGTGGTGGAGTCACCATCCCTGAAGGTGTTTAAAGAACAGGTAGATGAGCTTCTTAGGGACATGGTTTAGTGGGGAGACAGGCACGGTTGGACTCGGTCGTCTGAGAGGTCTCTTCCAACCTTATGATTCTATGATTCTATGATATGAGGTCCAGAAGAAGAACTGAAGGACTTGCAGATTGGTAAATATAAGCAACATTACTGATGAGAGAGAAATCCATCTGTCTTAGTTACAGAGAGACACGACCAGGAAATAAATGTTAAACTCTCAGTTCTTAACATTCTGTGGAACAAATTCAGAACTGATACCTCTCACTGTGGGAAGAAATTCATACACTATAATAGCTCATTGTTTTTGCAGCTGAGCCAGGGTAATGAGCAGAGGGTTCAACTTCAACTGAAAAAGCACATCCAATACATCATCGGAAGAGAAGGAATTCAATGGACTGTAATAAAGAACGGTAGGAATAGAGAATTTCTAGACTTTGATAAATCTTATGAACTACAAATAAATTAATTACCAAAATGTGGAGTCTGCAGAGCACAAAGGTCTCACTTTAAGGTGGATGCAAGAAAAGCACTACTTCTTCAGAAAACAGCAGGAGGGAGAAAACACTGTTAACAGAATTACACTAAGGAAACATGCCAATGGCTCGCAAATAACTCTGATCTAAGTCAGAAGACATTAGTCATGTCCAAACAGGTAGATAGAGGTTTCTTTTTCTTTTAAAACCCAACAAAACCAAGCAAAACAAAACTGTAGAGTATAGCAAGTTATTCACTTACAAGTGTAGTGCTATTAAGGAATCACCCTGATCATATTTAGCAAAATCACACGCACATAGAAAGAAAACTATTCCAAAGAAAACAACTGCTAAATAAATCAGATGCTATTTAAATAATAAACCTAGGATGACATAATAAATAAATAAACTAGGATGACAAATAAACCGAGGGTGACAAACTAGACAAAGAAAACAGGCCATCAGCAGTGAGAAATGATTTAGACATCTTTCCAACAGTAATAAAACAGCCCTCATGGACTAATTGTATTTCATAATTTTCAAAGAACAAACATAAATACCTATCACAAAAATCTGGTGAAGTCAGGCAACACTATGATGTTGTCAAAAATACTGTTGTGCTTAATATTTGAACTTAACTAGAGCTCAATTAGACACAGAATTTGAGAAATTAAAGTGGCCAAGTTTTTGCCAGATACTTCCTGTTCAATTCCTCCTCAGCAGTCACAGTGAGCACCTCTGTAACATATAATCTTCACTCAAATACCGCCGTGCAAGCCCTGAACTATTATTAATCTCTCCAATGCTGCCCCACTGGTTTAGCAGCTCATGGGACATTCTTCCAGCACCAGCAGCCTGCCAGCTCCTGACAGGTTCACACACAGCTCCTGAGCACTGTATTGTAAAGGGGAAAGAAGAGAGATAGCCCATTTACACAAGGCTCGTTTGGGATGCAGAGAATTCATAAAACTGCTCAGGTCTAAATTACTACACAGTTTCATACACTAGTAAATATTTATAATAGAGGCCACTTTTTGTTCATGTTTTCAAATTAGAAATGTTACTATCACATTGTATATAGCATTTACAGAAAAAAAGGAGACTTTTTGCATAACAAAAAAGACTAGAGCTTGTCATCTGAATAGATTTACTTCTGCCTAAAAGTTACACTATGAAAAATGTGCTGATTTTTCACTTCTTTTTTATAATTTATAAGACATTCTTACCACACTGGCACACATGTAAATGTTGTTTGGAATAAGACTCTCATTTGTCTTGAATTTAAGTTTGTAAAAGACAAACATTTTCTAAACTATGCTTTGATCCAAACATAGTATGCGTGTGCTAACAAATACTTCTTGAAAGTAAAGATGAGAAGTCAGGTATCTTGACAGAAAAAGCTGAATTTAGGCTTCAGGATACTTCTGTTGTTTATTTTATTAACTGTGAGCCAATAGACAGTACTGTCATCTCTTTACTCATTTTTTTTCCTTTTGTAGTGAATTAAAGTGAAAATATGAGATCTTTCCCACAGAATTTTAACTTACTTATAAATTTATTTCACATAAAACACAAAAAATCCTGTGTTAAAACCATCTGCTCTACCTTACCTCAGAAGCTGTCTATAGTAAAGATTTCTGTTTGACCCAAGTAAGGAAGATATCATCTAGACCTTACTAAAAACTTGGTTAGTTCAATTGCCAAATGCTCCAAGCCACAGATACACAGCATAAGACAGTGCTAACAATGAGACAGACTCCCAAGAATAATAGTACAGCTTTGGCTGCCACTGGATTTCTACTTTACCGATAGAGAGAACAGAAACCTCCGTGATTCAGATTTGTTAGACCTTCAAAGACAAGCATTTTCCTCAAAAAAAACCCATAGCAGATCTCATCCCAAATACAGAAGAGCCTCCCTGAAGCCCTGGTTATGCTCAATTTCTGACAAATGAGACAGAAACGTTTGGGTTGGAAGGGACCTTTAAGGCCATCTAGTCCAACCGCCCTGCAACAAGCAGGGACATCTTCAACGACATCAGGTTGCTCAGAGCCTTGTCCAACCTGGCCTTGAATTTTCCCAGGGATGGGGCATCTACCACCTCCCTGGGAACCTGTTCCAGTGTTTCATCACCCTCAGAATAAAGAATGTCTAGTCTAAATTTTCCCTTTTAGTTTAAAAACATTATCCCTTATCCTACTGCAACAGGGTCCTACTAAAACCTTTGTACTCATCATTCTTGCAGGCCCCTTTTAAGTACTTGAAAGGCCACAATAAGGTCTTCCCGGAGCCTTCTGTTTTCCAGACTGAACAACCCCAACTCTCTCAGTCTTTCCTCATAGGAGAGGTGTCTCAACCCTCTTACGATTTTTCTGGCCTTCCTGTTGATTAGGTCCATGTCTTTCCTGTGTTGAGGGCTCCAGAACTGAATGCAGTACTCCACATTGAGTCTCACCAGAGCACAGCAGAGGGACAGAATAATTTCCCTCAACCTGCAGGCCACGTTTCTTTTGATGCAGCCCAGGACACGTTGGCCTTCTGGGCTGTGAGCACACATTGCCGTCTCACGTCCAGCTTTTCATCCACAAATGCCCCTGAGTATTGAGCTACTCATCGGGAACCAGGCATCCAATTTCATGTGAACAGACTGATCACCTGCAGGACTGTCTCCTATACTGTATTTAAAATACACTTCTGTGGAACATTTACAGGCCTCAGCCTACTTTTTAATTCTTCACCTCATACACGCCCTTTAAATTACACAAGGACTATAAAGCCTAATGAGTTCCACTCTGAAATTGCAAATGATATATATTCATTCAGAGCTTTTGAAAGGTGCCAACTTTTTTTTTGGTTTTTTTGTCCTATTATTTACTATTTGCTTACAGAAGCCATAGTCAAAATCAGACTGCATTATTCTAGGCATTAGATAAACGCATAACCCAAGCCACCACAGCCTGGGAGAGATTACTCAGTAAACTAAGGACACAGAAAAAAGGTGTGAGAAAAAGATTTCTTATTGCCTACACTGAAAACAGATAAGGTTGCCTCCCACTGAATAAGTTACAGAATCAGCCTTAAACCAAAAGAATCCCACGAGGTTAACTCAAAATACATCTGTATGGTGGGGTGAGGCAGATGTGTGTGTTCAACATGTCCTAAATCTAAATCAGCCAGGTAAAAAGAAGTTCTAGTCTGAAAGCCATGTCATTGTGATAGTTGGGTGCTGTGTCTGCACATTTGCCCTTTCCGGCTGAATATGTAAGATTATTCTCAGCGTTATAAAAAAAGAATCAGCCTGATCAATTAGTAGTATAAGCTATCTGTGTCTGTGCTATCTATACTAGCCCATCTATGTTGCTTCCATATGGAAGGTACCTTACTCCTAGACAACTTCTTATCCACGAAGACTGAACATGCATAAATCTATACCTCTTCTTGCGACTTAATCTGCACAGTTAAGAATACAGAGCTAACACCAAAGGTAACATGAGGGCTGCCGTTTCAGTAGTTCCCCCAAATTATCTACAGTGTTACTGTCAAACATATTTGGAAAAAAAACAAATTGGATAACTTCTTCTTCACCAAGTACACAAATATTCTTCAAGTAGAAAGAGCTGCCTTTTCATTTCAAGTAAAAAGAGATAACCATTAATTTCCATTCCTATTTTCTGCCCTACTGCTTCAGCTCTTGCACATAGCTAGGGGAGCTCACAAAGATATTTCAACAAGGGACAAAAGGTAATTTTCAGCACGTATCTACAGATGTCCTCCCTACACCATGAAGTATATATTATTTGTACTTTATCTGCAAATTGGTCACCATGGGTGAATCATCAAAACCCTCTCATTGAAGACAAAGATGGCACTATAATGTTACAGACTCTTATTAGTAATCATATGGTTTGGTTTTATCTCAAACATGCTTATAATGTCCCAAAATTCTAAATACATGTTCTATCACAAAAATTACCAGTTATTCACTAAACGATTCATAAACGGCATAGGATTCCCAGCCAAGGGTAGGAAAACGTGTCAGCACTGCTAATCACAGAGCACCTCCCTGGTTGTTGTAGAACGTCCACCATGAAATCCCAGCTGGTGGTTTCAAGGAATTAAAATCACAGAAACCAAAACAAACAGTAAAACCTGCTGGAAGTCAAATAATAAGAAACCATGACACTCCTCGCAAAATTCCACAGGTTCATGACACTTGGTACTACCTTGTACTTCTCAGTGCTGATTCTCTGCAAGTCCTCAGTTTTCACATTACTCAGCTATCAGACATTATAAGCAATGTCGCCCTGTGACAATGAAGGCTACCTGTACATCTCCAGTACAAGAAAAGTGAACAAAGTTGCGTGAGTACAGAAAAAGGCTCAGCTGCCAGGGCATGAGGTACAAGGAGCACACAGAAAAGTAGAAACTGTCTGCCTAACAGGAACCATCTTCTCAGAGGTGCACAGAGATGACTCAAGAGAAAGACACAAGATACAGTGTGAGAAATTCTGATTAGACCCAAGGATAAATTTTCACAGTCTTCACAGAGAAGTCATGGAGTCTTTGTCCATGCAGATGTTCAACACTTGACTAGACAAAGACCTGACTCAATCTAACTTCAGGGCAGGATCTAACATCACCATTGGATCTGCTTTCAGTAGGGAGACAGCTGAAATGAGTTCCAGAGGTTTCTTCAAACCTAAAACAACCTATTTCGTAACTATGGTATAATGAGTAGATAATTCTGCTAGTTTCCTGCCAGGAAAAAACATAAAACCTCAATTCCTAAAAAGCAGCCTATCCTCACAAGTCCACTGACATTAGAAGCTTTCTCACGCTTTCTTAGCATTAATTAGAAGTCACCCACTAAGCTCTACGCAAGACCTGAGAGACTGTGTTGGTGCACTTGTTCCTGGTCACAGAAGAAGGGACAAATGGAAAATAATGGTTTACCACGAGGCCACACAACTTGAACATCTTCTGCTCAGCTTTCACAGCCTGCTCAAGCTCTGAGAGCTTGGACACTGATCCTCACCAATCTGAATGGCATAGACAGCATTCCTGACCTAATGCCTCACTCACCTCAACAGCAGCACCACAGTTGTGGCACTAGCGATAGTCCAAAATACTTTGAGAAACAATATAATAGTAGCTCACAAAGATGAAATAGCAACTATGAAAAAGTTGGTTCAAGGATTCACTGTGACCCCTCTGTCTGCCAACAGTTCTTAAAGCACTTATGGAGTGATCCTAACAGTAGAAGGAGTGCTGTAATCAACATAAGGTATCCTTAAAGAGGAAAACCAGGAATTTTTCTGTCAAAATAGCAGTTGTGCTTCTAGATTTTGGTTTGTACATAAAACATCAGATTTGGGCAATTCATCAAACTTACTTGTTTTACAAATTTTTATAGTTCAGGACATTGTTTTAAAACTTAGTTTGGCTTTCTTTATAACTGTAAACTTTAGATGAATAAAAGATTCATGTAACAAAAAGTACTATTTTTATGCAACTAATATTTTACATTTTCATTTCAGAATTTCCAAGTACAGTTCCAAAATGAGGCTGATGAAAGATGACAGTACTTTTGCACACTTGGGAATGAAGGACAACGACAAGATGACAATTTCTTTTATTTAAATGAATACTATGCTTTTTTGGCAGAGGCCAAAGGAGACAATCAAGACCTTATGTGGATCACTCTTTGCCTATCTTTGCCTTCTTGTCTTCAGCAAGCATTGAATGATGAAATATTTGATGATAGATTGTGTTAGCTCACAGTATGTGGCTGCATGAACAAACATGCGTGAGAAGGTAAACTGTACAGCAGAACATTTGCTAGGTGTAAGAAGTGACTAATGTAGGAGTAGTATAATAGTAGATAGTATAATAGATACACTATTATCAGATACATTACATGCACACAATGCATTGATGATTTTTTCCTGCCTGTTTCGAAAGGTGGAGAAGGGATTTCTTCCCTTGCATGGAAACCTCTGATTGTAGAATAGCTTCTCATGTTATCATTCTATTTTAAAATGCAAGCTGCTAAAGCAAGAACTGCCTGGTGTTAACAGTTACCCATCTTTCCCATTATAACATTCCATTTCCAGTAGCCTTTAACTTTCCTAAGCACTGCCATTTTGGCTAGATTTCTGCAAATCAGACCCTAGGTCAAGAAGCCTCCTCTCCCCTTTCTCCTGTTTCCCCTGTTCTCTCTCCATGAAAGGTTTGTTTTCCATGACTTTCCTATGACTTGCCCAGCTTTCCCTAGGAAACACAGAAGAAGTAGGGATCAAACATAAAGCCTTGTAATTACAATCAACTGAGTAACACAGAAATCCTGCAGAAAATTAGTCTTTAAAAGCAGATTGCTTGAGAATGAAGAAGGTGCCCTAAAATTGCACATGAAAAATCACAGCATAGTTTTAGAATCTCATGACTGTTTGACTTTGCACCATGGCATCTCCTGCATGAACCTATCAGTCTATTAATTCCCCGTTACCAGGTAACACAGATGGAATTCAGGTGCCCAAATTCAGACGTTGGAGGCGTCACCTTCAGGTGGCTTTTAAAGTCAATGAGGAAAAACTGGCACTTCTAAGATGCAATTCATTTAGCCTGTTTTAGACTCTCACCTTAGGGTGAGATGAATTGCAAACCAGACATACTTATTTGCCCTCCTTGATTATAAAGGGAATAACTAGTTCAGACGTAGATATCTGAAATTAGAGGATATGGATCCCACCGTGTAATTGTATGTGAAATGTCAAACTAATTATATTCACCATTTCAATTTCTTTCTACAAATGTTGTCCTGCCTATGCTCTGAGGCCATCACAATTACAATAAAGCAACTATTCCACCTGTTCCATACAAAGCAGGAACCCACTAGAGAATGGAGGCTGAACTACTTGATGCAAATCTTGAGAGGATGAAAAGCGACCGAAAGATAGGACAGAGAGTTGCAGAAACAAGGGAACGTGACAAGAAGAAAAGGAAGACACAAGAGGTACTGTTAACAAAGAGCAGAGAGTGAAAACTGCTGGTTTTAGTTTTAGACAAAAAGCAATGACTGAATTGGTATACATTCAATATTTAATATTGTTTTTAGAACTCCATATATTATTAAATGCCAACTGTATGTACCTCCATTCAATGCCAGCTTTTTTCTTTGTGCACCTTCCTGGGTGGTTTCCACAATGGTCTTGTATAATAATGACTTCTCAAAACAACTTTATATTTTCATTTGTCATCCTTTCAAAGCATGGATCTGACACACTAAAACCAAAGGTGTCAAGACTGAGGTCTAGTTTGTGTTGGCTAGAACCTGCCTTTTCACAACAGTCTTATTTAAATAGTCTTTTAGCTATTCAGTACAGAACTCCTATCGCCTCAATGGAACTCTGCACTACTATGGATCAGATTCACCTGAATACAGTAGAGTACACCATCTCTCCCAAATAAATATGCAACAAAGGCAGAAGCACCCAAAAAAAGGAGGGAAAATTTCTTGACTGTGAATGGCACGAGACCATTGACTCACTTTATTTTTTAAGATAATTTTTTCTCATTTAAGGGAAAAAATACAAATTAAGAAAGTCAGAAATTCTTCTGCACCAGAGGAGTCAGGAATGAGATCCCACTCTTCTCCACAAGGATCTACCCTGACATACAAGTAGGCTGATCAGGAAGGCACCAGCAGTCTTACTGGTTCAGATTTTTTAGATTGGCATTTAGTTTTTATAAGGACAAAATGAAAAGGACAGCACTCTTCACACAGATGTTTTCACAGCCACCAAACCTGCAAAATCACCAACATAGAAACAGTAGCTGATGTTAAACTCATGCAGGTGAGACATAATACTTTCATGGCACAGATGTCATTATGTAGGCTTTCACAGGATGGTATTTTTTACCTCTTAAGAATGCAAACTATCTTTTTAGGAATGTATTTTTTAATAAACACTTATTTCTTCACTAGGTCATAGTACAGATAAAATTGGAGCACAAACTGTTTCGTTTGTAATTATTTGACCATGATAGTTTAAAAAAACTTCTTTCCTCTATAAAACAAAATTAAGCTAAGGTGTTATGCTTATACTACAGAGGACCAAAAATTATACTGCAAACGTAATTATCCTTTTCCATTTCCACCTCCCATATGTATGTGCAACCAGGAACACTTGTATAAGTACACATTCAATCTTGCAAAGAACACAGAGGAATAATTCCATCTTTTCTTTCAGCCAGATGACACATAAACGTAAAGTTACACACATGAAGTACATTGAATTGAGGGTTTGTATTTTACTATTTAGCACAGCTCACTGTGTAATGGATTTCTACATTTTGTTCTTGACAATCAATCAAGCTACTAATGTTCTGTGTTATTATAAGCTTGTTTTTTCACAGGGTGAAACATTTTTTCTTCATCTTTCCACAAAATGTCATGTTACATGTGGGCCGTGAAGCATGGTTCCTTCATCTTGTCTAATACAGAAGAGTAACTCAAAGAACATGAAAGCAGGGACGAGACACCAAATCTTGGTCTCACCACCACTTTTTCCACTGGCAACACAACATTTCTTCACATTCAAAATTCTCCTGAATGTATGAGTTCCTCTCCAATATAAGGTACAATTATTCCACAGTCTAACATTCCTTAGATGAGGCTTGATGCTGTTTCCCTTTGCTTACTGAACCCTAATTCACTTTTGTTTCCCTGCCAAATTGTTGCAGAATAATAGTTACATAGGTTTCTTTGCTTTCAAGTATTCAGGATGTTGATGAAGATGAGGTGAGCCGAATTTAAAGAGAGGAAAGTAGTAAAAAAAAGGGTTGCTGCTGATGGTCCTAGCATGCTCAATACAAAGGCCAACACCAAATTATCAGCTGAAATTGAGGCAGTAATAAGCAGCAAAAACATCATCTTTTTTCATGGTGAATACATTGACACATTTTGGGCAAGAATCTAGCTACTGTCATTTATGTGTTAGGCAACTCGTAAGTATTGAAGGACTGAAGTAACTTGTCTAGTCTTGACCATCAAATACCAAAAGCTTTAGGTGCATAGAGGAGCACACATTGTGAGAAACACTGCTAAACAATCACACCCCAAAGATATACAGTTTTGCTTTTCCTCATGTAGTCAACTTCCTGCTTGAACGTTCAAATCCAAGTCACCATTTTTAAATTTACCCTTGGGTGGAGATTATTCAATGTTCAAGACATGACAACTTTGAAGGGATGCAACTTCCAAGGGACCAAGTGAAAACAGCTTCTTAATATGGTGCAGCTTTCTACAGCATGATGACAACTATCATTCCTTTTCATTCTTTTCTTTTACTGCACATTATTCTGTGTAGAGGCTCTAATTGGTAGCTATTCTCTCTGGGAAAGAGATGTCACAAGCTTTCGCTGGAAAAGGAAACCAGAGGAGTTCATCCAGCTTCCCTCATTTAACTCCAAACACTGATGAACAGAAGCAGTACAACAAAAACTTCAACAAGCATGGGAGAGATCCACACTTGCAGCCTTAACTCTAAAGCACTTGGGGTGCTTGTTTGGTTTTTATGGTAAGATTTTTTAACGTCATATTGGTTACTGCCGGTCACAATAAGTAACTAACAGCAAGGAAAAGTATTTGCTACCTGAAAAAATAATAAATACAGTAAACCAGCTCATTAGATAATTTTTAAACTGAAATACACACCTATATAAATAGGTGTCTTCAAACTGCCAGCTGTCATGCTAGTTACATGCCAAACTACGTCTCTCTCATAGCAAAAGCAATGGCAATTTACTAAGCATCTCAAATTTTCAAGAACACTGTTAAATGTATACTGTTATTTGGCCTGTACAGCATTCTTGCAATCACATATAGCTTACCATTCACATAATAAAAATGAAATACTTCATACAATGTCTTTTGAGAAATGTTACCATAATCTTCTACATCTTAAAAAAATGTATTGATTTTTTGTTGGCTGTGTATTAAAGGCTTTGCTTATTTAATTATTTTTTTTCTAAGAGGATGGTAGAAAGCTACAAAAACAAGAGAAGTTTGTACTCTGGGATGATGACTGACTGCAGTTAGTGATGGTGACATCATGTATTTCCTCACGCTGAAGCACAAGCCCAACTTGTTATCAATAGCAGAAGGATTGGTGCCCCAACCAAAAAGCAAAAAGCCAGTATTTTGCAACAGGAGCTACAACCCTATCATTTTAGAAGCCTTGTAATTATTAGACTTCATTTGTATTTTAGGCACAGAACTTTGATAACAAATGTATGCAGTAAGAAAATATTCCATTTTTTTCAGCTGTGAGAACCGAACCCCAAATCCCACACAGCCGTTTCTGACTTGGTTTGGCAGCGCAGACCTAGCAAGGTATCTTGGAACGAAAAGGTACTCACACCTAGATTAAAGACTTATCCCACTTTTCTCACCATTCATTTGGCCATGTCTAGATACTCTGTTCAGTTTTGGGCCCACCTCAACACAAAACACATGCTGATAAACTGCATGAGTTAAGCATAGGGCCCCAAGATGCTCAGGGGCTGGTGCTCTTGCCCTGAGAGGAGACACTGGAGAAGTGGGGCTGGTTCAGCTGGTGAAGATGTGACCTCGGAGAGGACTCAACATCTGCCTGCCAATATGCATGCGAGGGTCACCACAAAGAGCCAAGAGGCTCTTCAGTAGCGCATGGCAGAAGAAGTAGAGGCCATAAATTGAAAGAAGAGATGTTCCAGCCTTGTACCAGGAGAAACCTTCCCACACATAGGCAGTGAAGCAGCTTGTCCAGAGCTGTCATACACTTTCTGGTTTTGGAAGATTTCAAAACCCAACTGGACACAGTTCTGAGCAACCAGGGTTTGAACTCAGAGCTGACCATGCTTGGGGCTCCCATCCAACCTGAGCTACACTATGATCTGCTTCCATTATATCCGGTTTTCGAAGGCAGAAGAGGAGTCTGGTTGGGGTCACCTGCAGCATCACCCTGAGCCTGGCCACTCCACAGCATTATGAAATACATCATTTCCTGGTTTAATAGTTCTGAAAAGCAGACTTAATTTTCTTTTCCCAATAAATACGTAAACATAAGCTCTTTTTCTTTCTTTTAAAAGGTGTTGGTATTTAAAGTTTTCAATAATACCTTTCAATACTAAATACAAATATCATTAGACCATACTTCGGTCATGTCCACATACCTACAAGGTGTATATTTTAGGCACATACTAGCATTTTCTGTATAATTAATACCTATGTATATAAAAACACATAGAACCACCTTCTTTAACTTAGTCCTCTAAGTCTGAACCAAACACCTGATACACCAATAACTTCCAACTGTTTTTTTAAATCCAGGCAGCACTGACATCTTCTTGTTGCCCAGGTCTTGCTGTTCAAATCTGAGCAGTATTAACCAAACAGATTCCTGATGTAACTCCTAAGTTCACCATGCGCTGACGTGAATTACCTTCACATCGAAAGGCTATACTGCTCAGCAACCCCATTCTCACTGAGCTTCCCCATGCTGCAGCCCTGGGCTGTCAACAGCCTCTGGGGAATGCCTGCGTCCTCAAGAAGTTACAAGCCAGCGTACATTAGATGATCATTACTCATGGGACACTTTGACCCACACGGAGGAGAAACAGCATTGCAGAGTACTGTAGAAAAGTGGTGTCAAGGCTGTCTCTCTTCTCTCCCTCCTTTACTACAGCCAAGAAAAGCAAGAATGGAGCAATCCCACTACTACAGAAGAGTAAAAGCTATTCACACGTGGCAGCCATGCTTCAGGAGGCTGTTTGGGGCCAGGAAGCCTCTCTCTGCTTCAGGCACAAAGTGACTGTTACTTATTCACACACGTTTGTCAACACCATCAAGGCGCTGCTCTGCCAGAAAGCCGGGGCAAATGCTGGACGGGAAGGAGGCTGCAGGACACTCGCTTACCTCCTCGGGAGGGAAAAAACACCCTGGCTTCCAGCCATGTTCTACAGGACACACACTTACACACTCTCCCCCTGGGACAGACAGACACACACACACACACAGAGAGACACACACAGAGACATGCAGACACGCACACAGATACACACAGACACACGCAGACATTCCCGCTGTCTGCTCTCCCTGTACAAAGTCAGGTATTCAAAATAAGTTAAGCAAAATGGAAAAAAAAAGACTTGTTTTAATGAAGCTACATAGCACTTATTGAGAATGATAATGTTTGAAGAAAGAAGTATAAAGCCAATTTTAAAACATCTCCTCTGGAGCCACCAGACTGAGAATAAACATATCAAGAATTTATTCAGGTCAAAATTTTTCTCTTTGTGATAAAATATTTTGAAATTACAATTCAAACAGACCTCCCCAGGTAAGGGAAAGAGCTGAGCATCCACTTGAAATTGTGGCAAGATTAGCACAGGTTACCTATGCAACTGAACAGAATTTGATCTCAACTAATCTATTTTACACCCCAACCCTGCAGGTTTGAAGGCAACTTCACAAGCTTGAGTTGCACCTATGATTTCCACATGTGCACATGATGACATTTATGTCTACAAGCAGTGTAAAACTTTTAGGTTGCAGCAGAGGCGGAATCACACACACCCACGCACACACCCCCAGCCCCCGCTCCCGCCCGCGGGGGTCGCGCTTACCGCGAGGCGCTGAGGGCGCAGGCGGGCGCGGCCCCGCCGCCCGCCCGGTGCTGCTGCTGCTCCTTCTTCCTGGGGCGCCAGTGCGGGAACGCGGAGCGCCGCTTAGGCGCGGCGGCGGCTGCGGCGGCGGGGGGGCGGCGGCGAGGGGGTGAGGCGGGCGCCCCCTCGGGCTCCGAGTCCTCCGACTCGCTGCGGCCGAAGAGGCGCTGGAAGCCGCTGCGCCGCGCCATGCGGGGCTCCGCGGGGCTGCGCGGGGCGGAGATGCCGCCCTCCCGCCGGCAGCCCGGGCAGGAGCGGCAGCGCGGGGAGGGCGGCTGCTTGGGGCTCTGCGCGGGCATGGACGGGGCGGCGGAGGCAGCCGCCCGCCTCGCTGTATGCGTTTAATAAGGCGATTCCCTCCCTCCCTCGCTCCCTGCCCACCGCCGGCCGCGTCGGTCCCTCCCCGCCGAGGCTGCCCGCCGGTCGCACAGGAAGGGAGCGGCCCCGCGGTGCCCAGGGTGCGCATTACGGGCCATTAAATTGTTATTGTTCTTCCGCGAACCCTCAGGTGTGCCCCGCGCCCCTTGCGCAAGGCGCGGGGAAATGCTGCGCGCCCGCCCGCACGGCTCCGCATCCCTCCTTGCTGGCTTCGCATTACCCCTCGTCTCTGGCTCCCCAGCCCCTCCGTCCCTGGCTCCGCATCCCTCCCTTCTCGGCTCCCCTTCCCCCTCTTCCCTGGCTCTGCATCTCCCCCCTCCCCCCCCCTCTTCTGCAACCCTTCTCCCCGGCTCCGTACCGCCCCTCCCCGGGATCCGCATCCACCCTTCCCCGGCCCTGACAGTCCTCCCGGCCCGACCCTGGCTTGTCCAGGAACCCAGGGGGCTCCTCAGGAGCCAAGACACCCAAGCCCTGGAGCGCTGCATTTTGTCCCTCTGCCCGCAACATTAATTAATTGGCTGCTGATCCCTCTCCGAGGGAATAAATTGGCTCTGACCGCCCTGCCGGTTCTCTGCGCTGCCGAGGAGGGCGAAGCGATTTGGTGGGGAGGCTGAGCCGTTCCCGCGGGAAGGGCCGGGCTAGGACACGCGCCTCTTCCCGCTTGCAACGGGGAGCATGTCCGTAATCTTCTCTTAGATGACCCTCAGAACCACAGAATGACCTGAGTTGGAAGGGGTCATCGAGTCCAGCTCCTGTCCCTGCACAGATAACCCCAACATTCACACCGTGTGTCTGAGGGCATTGTCCAAATGCTTCTGGAATATTACCAGGCTTGACACTATTCCTGCTTCCCTGGGGAGCTGTTCCAGTGCTCCACCACCCTCTGGATGAAGAACCTTTTTTTAATATCCAACCTAACCCTCCCCTGGCACATCTTCCTGCCATTCCCTCGGGTCCTATTGTTGGTCACCAGAGAGAAGAGATCAGTGCCTGCTCCTCCTCCTCCTTCCCTTGTGAGGGAGCAGTGAAAGGCTATGAGGTCCCCCTTCAGTCTCCTCCAGGCTGAACAGACCAAGTGACTTCGGCTTTCCTTCGGAGACTCACCGTTCTGCGCTGCAGGATGCTTCTCTGTCGTAAATCGTAACTAGCAAGCATGCATTTGTCTGGTGTGAGGAGGTTATAGCATATTCTGTTATGATTTGCTTGCTACTGATGGGATGCGGAGGCTATAATTATCTGCTAAATGTGTGCTGGAAAAATAAATTAATTCAATATTAAAAAATGGTCATAACTGGCCAATAATGGACAGATTAAGATGGGTAAATTAATGCTATGTTTTTTACAGGAGGAGGACAAGGATATGACCAAGGATATGACCAAGGCAGAGGAAGACAAAATACAGAACAGGTTTGGCTGAGCAGCTTTAGCCCCACCTTTACGACTCTTTTACCCAAAGCAGTGTGTATACCTGTAAGTGGGACAAATTCAGTTATTTTCCTGAGTTGTGCATAATTTACTTAGCTAGTGATTACCTAAACAGATTAACCTATGAAGAAAGTGATTTTTCCCAAAATTAAAAAAGATGATGAGTAGTATGTGTCATGACAAAATTGGGGAGAACTGGAAAGGTAGGCAGTTGTGCCCTCAGGAAATATATAAGGGATCAAGAAAAAATGTCAGTTTCAGTAAAGGAATTTATACAAGCATGGAAATCATAAAATCACAGAATTGCAGAACACTTAAGGTGGGAAGGGACCTCTGGAGGTGTCTAGTGCAGCCCTCCTGCTCAGGTAAGGTCAGTAAGACCAGGTTATTCGGGACCATGTCTAGCTGTGGTTTGAAGTACCTCCAAGGATAGAGACTGGAGACCTGATGAGTTTTGGGCGTCATCATAGTATAAAAAGGACATAAAACTACTGGAGTAGGTCCAGAGGAGGCCACAAAGCTGACAGAGTGTCTAGAGGAGATGTCATGTGAGGAGCCGCTGAAGTCGCTTGGTCTGTTCAGCCTGGAGAAGAGGAGACTTAGAGGGGATCTCACAGCTGTTTATGGCCTTCTCACAATGGGGGGAGGTGAAACGTGCTGATCTCTCTTGTGACCTATGAGAAGACTAGAGGGAATGGCAGGAAGATGTGCCGGGGAGGTTTAGACTGGATATTAGGAAGAGGTTCTTCACTTAGCAGGTGGTGGAGCACTGGAACAGCTTCCCAGGGAAGTAGTCATGGCACAGAGTCTGCCAGCATCCAAGAAGCATTTGGACAGTGCCCTCAGTCACGTGGTGTGAATGTTGAGAGTGTACTGTGTAGGGATAGGAGTTGGACTGTGATTCCTTTTGGGTGCCTTCCAACTCAGGCAATTCAATGATTCTATAAAAGGTAGTATTGCTGTCCTTGGTGGATGGTTAGGAAGAAAGCAGGAAGTCCTCTTTGCTGTACCTGCATAGGATTTTTGGACACTTGACTACATGCTGTAAAGATCCAGATAGCTATACCCCTTCTCTTAATTGACCCTAAAATTATTCCCATTTCCTTGACTAGAGATCCACAACTGGTATAACCATGGCATTTTATGACATTCACTGATGAAGAAGCCAGATAAATGTATTACTAAGCATTTGTACTACATTTCCATTTTGGTCTAGTTATAAGTGGGATTCTGTTGTGCCAGAGCAAAAGTGAATAAATCGGTGTTGGTGAACCACTTCAGCTAAACAGCACTGGGGAGAAAGGAGTCTGGGCCACTGCAGTCCTATTGTCCACTCTCTTTGCCACTGTACCCGCTAGGCACCTGCAGGACAGACAGCCAAGGGTATGTTCAGCATACCTGTGCTACTTTATTACACATACACACACACACAAAAAAGACACATATGGCCCAAAAACATACCATTTAAATCACAGAAGATAAAAAAGGAGAAATGGAAGGAATGCATCTTTTCAAATCCTTTTAGATTTCCTTGACAGGGTCTGGATCAGCATTAGCATCATAGAGTACCTAGAAATAGTGCAGAGTTAAGTATCTCCCTAGAGTGACCTGTATAAGAAATAAGCCTGCAACATCAACTTTGAGATATCCAGCATTTGTGCTCTAATGCTAACATATACTACAAAATCCTGATAGACAAAAGTAGGTGAAGGGGGTTTGGTTGATAATACATGATCAAACTTTGGCCAGAATTAATGTCTGAGTGTTAAACACAGCAGGATCAGAAAAACATGTGATCTTGATCCGAACAGATTCATGAAAGCTCTGTGCTTGTAGCAGTACTTATTCTGAAGTTTATTTAGAAGACTTGGAACTCTTCTTTCAGGAAAGATACTTTACCATTATTTAATACAAAAATTTATTAGAATTAGCTAGTCATTTAGGAAACTTTAAATGATGATCATGTTTACGTCAGCATCCCTGACACAGGCAACAGAACAAGTCAGTCTAGCTTTTTATCTGAACCAACACAGTTTTGCAACAGTTCATAGTAATTCCTATCATAGAATGATATTATGCAACACATTATCCTTCTCCTGTTTGGTTTCATTCCAACATGGTGAAAAAGAAGATGATTTGGTATCTGGATTAAACTTCAACATATTCAATATCCACCAACTTTGACTGCACACTGTACATAAGATTTACAAAAAAACCCAGATATGTTCTAAATTCGGAATTACGATGAGAATCGGACAACTATAGCCTCAAAATCTGTGAAGCTGAAACAGAAACTAAATAACACGCAAGTTGAGATGTACTATTTATTCAAATCATTGATCCTCCCTTTTTATTGTTTCAAAACAGAATCTCTGTTCTAATATAAAAATGTTCCAGTAAATGGCACAATACATGTGAAAAAACAATCTAAAGCCCATAAGCAAATTATAGAAAAATAGGAATAGACTATCATCAGCTTTATCACCAAATGCTTTATCTTCTTTTCCAGTAAAACAGAGTTTTCCTCCAGAAACAGTGCTTGTAAGTGAACATTTTAGATTCAAGTAATTCATCGTCAGAATATATGACAAATAGTTTGGGTTCCCACACTTTGGGGTTGGTCATAAAAGCAATAATGTATGCAGGGGCCAAAATCCTGCCTGTGTCCCACATAAAACAAGCAAGGCTCAAACTATGGTCCTGAAATCCCACATTCATTTGACACCTAACCCTACGGGCACCTAAATTCCAGAAGTGCCTCCCTGTTTGTCTTGAAAGTGCCCTGGGCACTTAGGGATTCACCTCTTCACATGCTCAGAACTGCCTCAGTCTTCCCAAGACTGAGTATTGGATACCTGCTTCTTGCCTAAGTCTGACAAGAAGCTAAAACCTAGGTATTTCTTGACCTAAATTCCTGCTGCAATTCCCTGTGATTGAGGTATTTGGGTCTTGTTTAATACACATAGTAACAGCAGGCTCTGTACAAAATGCTGTACTGTTTTCCATTTTTTTCCTAGAGTTCAAGGTATGATGTAGGAATCCTGATGGAAATGGTAGCCATAGTTCAGGAATATCTTTTCTACAAGAGGACATACTACCTCACGGTCACGTAACCACTAATGTTTTTTTCTGGCTGAACAAGACCAGAGGTTCCCTGGCTACCCTTGAAAAGAAAAGGAATGAGTCCGTTCCATGCATTGAAAACAAAGGCAAAAATAATGTCCTCAGTAAATTATCAGACATTGTGGAATGTGAGTGATATTTCCCAGTGGCCTGGGATAAAAAATGGAAAATGCAACTAAATATCATGACCAGGGAAAGCCAAGGCTAGTAATTAAATTAACTCAGGAACATGATAGCCAGAAGTATAGGCAGTGTAGGTAGGAAGCCAGTGAAGCCAAGAGACCCTTAAAACAATTAGTAGGGCAAACCCCATAAAGGTCAGTAAGTCCATGTCACAGGGAAAACCAGCAAGCAGTGATCAAATGAGACTAGAACTAAAGAATCTGGAAGCAAGAGCCAGGGATTTCATCTTCAACCAAGAAGTAAATTTGGAAGCCAAGGAGAATTTGTGGGATTGCCTTATGTACCTGGTACGTGGGGCAAAACATCAATCAGGTTCAAAGAGCAATCTTCACTTAGTCAACGTCATTGTTGTATCAGTTGCCTTGACTTATCTTGGTCTGTCTGGAGGTTGTATGGCTGGATTGCTCGGGGATGCACGCAGGGGAGCACGCAGCTGCTGGAGCTGGAGTAGATGGAGGTACCTCAGGCTCTGAGAGACATTTTAAAGTAGGGATGAATTTATATAACCGCATTCTCTGAATTTCTTCTTACTTGTACACACTGCATGATTAGTCCAGGCAATACTTTAGTTTTGTATGCTGGATGCTTTTGGTCTCATTTCAAAGTGGGTTTTTTCCATCATGGTCCAATTTGGGTTATTTGCCATTTAATGCCATCTGTGAGCTGGTACCTCTGTTGAAAGCTTGCAATGCCCATATGCAAGTATTAATCAGATCAAATCAAAAACGCATGTGACACTTGTCAGGGTCAAGATCTCACCTTCATTCTTCTGATAGCTTTGATTTAATTTGTAATCTGGCTGTTCATAGATAGTTCCGCCAAAACTATTGATGCTCTAAATCAGACTTTTGTTCCTTAAACTGTGTAGTCCACAGCAGGTAGAAATGGACAGAATTTGTAATGGAAAATTAGCACATTCAATTATTCAATTCCATTTTAGTATGGATTCTTATTCTTATTGTTGCTGTACAATTCAAACAATTCATCTGAGCCTTTGAGAAACATAGATACTCATAGATGGAAGGTGTGTTATAGACACCCCTGCTACCCACACACCTCCTCTCAGCTACTCAGAGAAGAGTCTTGCAACCCATCTTTTGGCCTTTGAAGAGGTTTTTGTGTCAGAATCCTCGCAGCCTAAGGGAAGGACACAAAATAAGTCAATGTGTAGTTCATGGGGATGTATAACTTTAGTACTCACCTATTAAAAGTGCCCCACAACGTGGCCAAGGTGTGGCTTGTGATCTTTAACTGTAACATGGAGTTCTACAGTGTTATCCACAGCAATCCTATTTCTTTTAGTGCAGAAGTGAACTACTTCTGCTTTAGTTACTACCTCCACATAATACTCCCACCTTGATGCTAACAGTGAGAGTGCTCTGTTTGATTTTCATGCCAACTAGGTGCAGCTCATGAGTCCAGGCAGATAGCCAAAGAGATTTCAGTTATGAAATGTTCAGGAGTTCCCAGTGTAGGACATCACTTTTATTCTTGTCAGTATAACCATGGTAGTAATTTTCATTCCTTCTCCAATCATCTCATAGAAACCACTGTCCCACAGAAAACATTTCTTTCAGGGATTTCCTTCTCTGTTCCCTGTTAAGTACTTTCATAATTCTGTTAATTACAATCTGATGTTACTTTTCTCTTAATGATAACTACCTTTCGTTGAAGTGCAGTGTCAGTACAAAACCGGGATAACACATATATCCCACCTCAGTCTTGCTTTTAGTATCCGAGTATTGCAATCTTATGTCCCCTGTAGAAGATTTTTTCTCTGTAATTTTTTTTTCTCATAGTTTCTTCAAAGCTTCCAATCTTTTGACTTGTCAGTTTGTATCAAGAGTTAATATTAAGATTCTGTGCCTGGTCTCAAGCTGAACGCTAAATTCTGTAAAACACAATATGTATGTCATGTTTTTCATACCAGCTCCCTTAATGTCAACATTGGTTCACTATGGCATTTGTTTGGTATCTGAGGTTTTTCAATAAGTAGTTTTTTCCTCCCTGAAACTGTAACAGGAAGATAAAACAGTTACGAGAAAACAGCCTCTATAACTAGACTGAAACAAATGCTGTGGATGCTACTCACAGGAAAGAGCATTCCACATTGTAGCAAATTTTCGTTTTCTTTCTCATCTTAGTGGGTTTGTAGATTGATAGAAATTGAGTGGGAGGTGGGACATAGTGTTTCTCATGAGGGCAGGATGCCACTGACTGGTGTGCTGCTCTGTGCATGGGGGACTCCAGGCTCTTGTGGAATTTGATTTAAAAAAAAATAATAAGAAAAGGTGTTATTCCTAGCACTCTGCTCTTCTGTAGTCACACATCTGAAAATTTAAAGGTATATTAGTAAGACCACAAATCGTTGCAATTAAAAAATACCAAAATTAGCATAATAATGAGGCATTAGTAGTATAATACTGGCAAATTGTTTATTTACTGCCTAATATCAAGATGTGCTCAAGTTTTCTTAAGTAGGTATAGCTTTTGTGAATTATATATGTTTAGACGTTAATATTTTATGACTATTTCTCTTTTTCTTCCCAGTTTTCCACTAATTAGTGTGCATACTGCTGCTATGGTATTGTGGTTGCCCAAAAGCTAGGCTGTATGTCAGCCAGCATGGCTTGAGTTAAGATACGATCTTTCTTTTTTAGTTTTTAAGAAGGAAGGCAGAAACTACTGTGAAATTTAAAACTAATGATGATATAGAGATTCCAAGTATATTACTTTACTAGTAGCTTTGGAAATTACATACACAGTTATTGGTTGCTTATTGTTATTTATATTGACTAAGACATGAGGTGGGAAATGTACAAACATGCAGGAAGACAGGTCGCTATCTTCACCAATTTACGTTCTAGAACTGAAATGCTCAAGCGTAAGCACAGCTGATGAAATTGCTATGGGATATGAGTGTCCTGTGACAAAGCCAAGAGCTATCCAGTCTTCTATAACCTAGTTAGATGCTAAAGAATCTGCAGTTAAATATTAAGCTGACCAGATGTAATTAAAAGCGTAACTGTTCCTGTATATCTGCAGATAATATAGGAGCATTACTAGGAAGTTGAAACTGTCTGTTCATAGTTGTGTTTACCAGTCATTTCTTCCTCCAGTCTCATGCGTATTACAAAGCCCTTTTGACTGCATGAAGACCCTGTGAAATCCTTCAGCTGGCACCTCTTTATGCTCTATCCTCTTCACAGATGAATCTAAACCTTGCACAACCCCATTGAAAGTTATCCAAAAGAGGAGGTGTTGAAGTGGCCTGATGAGGCAAACCAGTTGTTGGAAGTCCCAGGGAGTAGAAGCATGAAGTGGTAGAGCTGCATTTGCTTTTCCCATGATAACCAGTTGCAATCCCAGAGAATAAAGGTGTAATATTTAAAACAAGCACAGAGACTGACTGTGAGAATGCAGGTCAGTGAATTTCTACTGTCAATAAACAATAATTAGGGAGTTATCTTCTTTCTGGTCTACAAAAAAAGTAGATGAAGGAGAATGAGTAAGCTGAAACTTATTAAGTCTTTATAACCATACCCTTCCCAATAGGTTATCAAGGAAACTATATACTTCCAAGATGAGAGAAAAAAATTGTCACAGACAAACAGAAAAAGTAGGAATGATCAATCTGAGACAAAACAAGCAATGGACTTTCTTAAACATCTCTAATAAGGATTGTTCTTATTTAAAATATTTATACATAGAATACCAGGTTGGAAGGAACCTCAAGAATCATCTGATCCTACCTTTCTTGGCAAAAACACAGTCTAGACAAGATAGCCCAGCACCCTGTCCAGCTGAAGCCCCAATCAGTGTTGGGGAATCCACCACTTCCTTGGAGAGATTATTCCAATAGCTGAGTTTTCTCACTGTGAAAGATTTTCCTTCTGTGTCCAATTGGAATGTCCCCAGGGGTAACTTGTACCCATTACCCCTTATCTTTTCTTATGTGACTCCTTGTAAAAAAGGAGTCTACATCTTTTTTGTAGCCACCCTTTAAATACTGGAACAGGTTGATAAGGTGTCCTCTAAGCCTTCTTTTCTCAAGGCTGAACACGGTTCTCTCAGCCTCTCCACGTATGATAGGCTTCCCAGTCCTTTGATAATCTTCCTGGCCCTTCTCTAGATCCTCTCCAGCCTGTCCACAACTTTTTTGGTATAGTAGGGACCAAAACTGAACACAGTATTCCAGGTGTGGCCAGACAAATGCTGAGTAGAGTGGGATAATGACTTTTTAATCTCTGCTAGTGATGCCATTGTTGATGTAACCCAGCATCCTGTTAGCTTTCTTTGGCCCAGCAGCAGACTGTTTGCTCATATTGAGCTTGTTGTCTGCCAGGACGCCCGGGTCCATTTCCACAAAGCTGCTCCCCATCTGTGTGGATCTCAGCCTGTGCTGCACTCCTAGATTATGTTTTCCCAGGTGCAAGAACTTACGTTTGTCCTTACTGAACTTCAAAAGGTTCTTGTTAGCCCACTCTTCCAGCCAGTTGATGAGCTATGATATGTAGCAAAACAGTAAAATTTACATGTGCTAGAAAGTTGTAGGGGATAGCTAAAAATAGAGTTTATACGGAATTCCAGGAGTACCCAAAATAGTCCCAAACTGGCTGAAACCAGCACTATAAGGATGGAGTAATAGGTAACAGCAGCTAAGACTCTATATGGGTCCAAAGTACCCACCTGTAGGTCAGACCTGCTGTCAGGAAGATAATTGCTTGCACCTGGCTCTGTTGTGGGACACTGTGGAAGGGCTGATAGGGTCTTTGGACTATTACTATCCATCAATATTTTTGCTCCATTACTATCTATTCCTGCTCACCTATCTGGCCTCAAGTATTGTGAGACCTTGAGCAGATCAAAGATGAATGCTGTCCTCTAAGCTGTGGTAAAGGGGTCGAGGTAGTGTTCCTTTTTGATCCTACCAGTCAAGGCTCAGTAGAGGAGGATGTATCTTGCAGATCAAAACCAGTGTGATTGGTGTCACAGGCAGGGCCTTTGGCTTTTGTGCCCATGGACTGTCTTCTAGGAGCAAGGACTGTTGGGGAGTGATGGCATCAGCATGAGAAAGACAGGCAGGGTCATTTTTCCCAACATATTCTGTTGAGAAAGGCTTTTAAGCAGGTTCATCAGGGTATGGAGATCAAAGCCTAAAAAGAAGTGGAGGAACAAGTTGATTTAAGTTCTCAGGGGAAGCGAGGAAGGTATGTAGCTGAGTGAAGACCTGGGCTTCAGGAGAGTGGACTTCAGCTTGGTCAGGGAATGGGTAGGCAGGAATCCTTAGGGAGCCAAGAAAGAAAAAGATCCCATTAAATCAGGATCAGAAGCAGAAGAATGGTCCATTGTGATCGCACAAGAAGATGGTCAGATATGACAGGAGGCCAAGTCGGCAGAAAAGGGAATTTCTAGCTGAGCTCAGATGCAGAAAGGAAGCATGCAGGAAGTGGAAGCAGGGACACGCTACCAGGAAATCTGGCAGTATCTCTCAGGCATGCAAGAGTCAAATTAGGAAAGCCACACGCGGCTGGTGTTGAAACCACCAAGGAATGCAGAGGGGAACAAGAAAGGCTTTTACAGGTGAACAGCCTTAGAAGAAAGGTGAATGAAAATGTAAGCTCACTCATTGCTAAGTAACTCAGGGAATCTAGAAAGAACCTAGTGATTCAAACTATGTAGAAAAGGCTGAGGTTCTTAATGCCTTCTTTGCCTTACATTTTACTGGCAAGGCCAGATTTCCATGCCTAGTAGCAAATCGGAGGGAATGAGGTACTACACACTGTACAGGAAGATCAAGTTAGGGAGAATTTAAGTCATTCTGGACATGGAACCAGAAGAGATCCATCTATGGAAGTTGAGATGGCTGATGTTTTTGTGAGGCTCCTCTTTATCATCTTTGAAATGCTGAGGGAATTCCCCAGTTGACGGTAAAAGGCAGATGTTACACGAATATTTTAAAAAGCCAAGAAGGGAGACCTACAACCTGGTCAGCTCCTGGGAAAATTAAGGAACAAGTCCTCCCCTTGTGCTACGAAGGACCGAAGAATGACTGGAATTAGGCAGCAGAGATTTAGCAAGGTCAAATCATCCTTGACCAACCTGACTGCCTTCTATGATGAAATGGCTGGCTTTGTGGACGAAAGGAGAGTTACAGATGTGGCTTATCTGAAGCAAGACTTTCAACATAGCCTTTCGTAGTATACTAAACTGAGGTGATGTGGACTGGATAGGTAAACTGCAAGGCAAGGGGAGAACTGGCTGGACTGCTGGGCTCAGAAAGCAGTGGTTGGTGGTTTAAGATCTAACTGGAAGATGGTTTACTAGTGGCGTTCTTCCAGCATGAATACTAGGGCCAGTGCCATTTAACATTTTTATAATTGACCTGGACAATGAACTGGAATGCACACTTGTTGGCTTTTTGAATGACAGAAACTGGGAGGGGGAGTGGTTGATATGCTGGAGGGCTGAGCTGCCATTCACAAAGATCCCAGCAAAAAAGAGGAATGAACCAGTGGAAAAATTATGGAGTTCAACAGAGGCATAAGCAAACTCCCGTGCAGCAGTGAAGGCCAAAGATAAAATGGTCTATGCTAGACACAGTGTAGGCAGTGATTTAGTCAAGGGAAGTGATTGTTTCCCCTTCACTCAGCACTGATGAAACCACTGGTAAATACACTTCCTATGGAATCTGATAGACTTTAGGGCTTTTGCTTTTTTTCCTCCATCAACGCTGACATCCATCCTCCTATTTTCTATGCATTATGTGCTTAGTTTTTTTCGTGGAAAAATAGAGTGAATTAACAATTAGCACATAGAACAGTCATGCAAACACAACAAAGAGAAAAAACAGAACTCACATCCAATATTCATTTCAAATTCACTAAAAAGTCTTTGTAAATTTAAATTTCCTTATGTACTTCATTAACGGAGAAACAAAGATATCAGAGCTTCAGAACTGGAGGTGTCAAGACTTACTACAAAATTATCAAAGTGACTCTGGAATCACTTTGAAAAATTCTTTCACCGAGTAAAACTGCTGAAGATCATCCAGTCATCCCACAAAAAATGATTTTGTCTAGAATAGAGAAATCCTGTATTTTATTACAAATCAACAGTATTTCCTTTCAGAAAGTTGAGAAAGAAACTATAGTATAGGCAGTTATGGTCAGATGTAATAAACTCACGTTAGGTTTACTGAGAATAGAAAATTACTTTTCTGCACCTGCGGTGACCTGTATGGACAGGGACTGTGGCCCACTGTACTTACACCACACTTAGCACTGTGTCATCGAAGAGCCCATATGATATCTGATAATTTATTGCAATAGTATATCAGGTTTCATAAGCTAGCTAATAGACTAAGCAGTGAAGAATATGTGTAGATGATGGTGTCTAACTCGAATGCTTGAAATTATGCGATATAACGTACTAGAGGAATTAAATCCTTATTGAAAGAATTTTAATACAAAGCTGTATAGCAAGGAGTCTTCTTACTAAGATGTAAAAGATTACTTATCAATAAACAGCAGTTAACGCTAGTTTCAGTTATGGGTGTTCCTAAGTGCTGGGTGACACAAGGGTGCCTAATGTCTTTTTGTACTAAGGACTGAACTGCCCTTGTCTCCAAAGTTGACATCCCAACATCATCAACAGGAGATTTTTGCTCAGATTAAGGGTGAAACATCTTCTTGCCTGAAAATAAACAGTGTAAAGTCTGTTCCAATAGCCAAACAGCAAGAGGATTACTGTATTATCTCCCTTATATTTTTGTTTGGCCATTCAGCACTAAGATAGTGGTGATCCTCTATCATAAAAGGCTAAATTTATGTATCAAACATATATGGAGCCAATCCTGTCACATACTGAGATAGTACCAACAAAGCCATTAACCTTTCTTTGTTTCAGAATTCCCAACAGAAAAAAATAGGAATCATTGAGAATCATCATCTTACTGCCTTTTGAATACAAGGCACTCCTCTTTGATAAATGACAGCACTTGGCAGAGTAAGTATTACTTAGTTAACACACAGGAGGGTGAAAATCTTGCTGAGTGAATAAATGGCTGTTGGCAATATTAATTCATTTAAAAAGGAAGCTTATGTTCTAATTTATGTGGAATGGAATTTCCGTACGTACTTATTGTGAAATCTTTCAAAATGGTGATTTTTCAAAAGAGTGAATTTTTTTTCTCCCACAAACACATAAATTGAATTTATACCTGGAAAACATGCCCCATCAGACGTGACACTTGTATCCTGTAATATTTCCAGACAGGTCTTGGGTGACTGAATCGGCTTCTCATGTAATTAATCAAATTAATTATTCACTGGAAGTAGGCAACCATGAACTATTTAGGTAGATATAAATAGCAGCATTATGAGTTTCATTTGACTCTTACTCACTGCTGCATGTTAAAAGGCATATATTAATGATTTGCACAATCTGTTTTTGTTTACATACTCAAAAGACAATAGCTAAGAAATTAAAACAAAATCTGTTTGGCTTTCTATTGAAAATTGTTAGGGAAATTAAAGGAAAATATTAATAGTGATGCTGATCAGTTCCTAATAAAGCATTACTGGAATAAATTAAGTTTCACTTGTGTGTGTGTGATTTGCCTTTGACTTAATGGAGTTGGGATTTCACACAAAGACGACCAAGGCCTGAATAAAAGAAATATTTTTTGTACACCTGCCAGGGTTCTTTGTTATCTGTATGAACAATCTTTATTTTGTGTTTATGTAGGTGCTATAAAACACCAGTTCTATGAAAGCCGCATTAAATTTGTTCCATGTGATCAAAGCAATGAATATCAGTTATCCCAGTTATAGCAAAATATAGAGGGAAATACCATTCCACATTTTATTTCAGGTAACTTTTTGGCAATGAGAGGTGGGTGTTATTTGCCTTCACCAACGCGATCTGTAATAGCTTTGTAGCTCCTCCTTTGAGAAGGGGTGTTGGCTTAGAGGTCAGGAAAGATCTCCAAAGGTCCCTTCCCATCTAAATTATACACTGATTCTATTTACAAATCTTCATCCCCACTACCATTACACAAAAACATAACTGCCCACAAATATGTAAATAATCTGTTCCATTTCTTTTATTTCTGCTAGAATTAATGCATCTTTAATTATAATCTTGTTCTTTAAGAGCATCCTCACATTCCATATGTACTTACCAACAGGTGTTTTGATTCAGGTGCCATTAGGCAATGACTCACTGTGTGTTGTCAAGTGGGGCAATACTGCTTGAGGATCTTTGGAATTGGAAATATGTTTGTCGAGCTCTTCCCCTTCCAGTTTAGGATCCATTCTGCTGAGTGATGATGCAAATTAAAAGCATTAGATAACAATGTGGAAAACAATATGCCAGAGAAGGTAATTCCTTTTTTATTGTACCTGTTCTGACATTCCATCCTAGCAATTCTTTTTAATGTTAGGATTCATTTTTATAATCATATTAGTATGAAAGTTGGCATTCATTTCCGGTTTACTTTATTCATTCAGTAGTTACACTGTTTTTCATGTATTTACCTGCAACCAAGTTCATCTCAGTAGCAGAACCACATTTGCCTATGGAACTATTACCTTTATAATCTCACACAGATTTTACAGTGTATCTTGCTGCCTGGTAACTATATCAGCAGTTTGCCAGTATGTTTAAATATGAAGATACTCTAAATAGCAAGTTATCTCACTTTATGAATTACTGTGTTTATTCTTAACTCAGCATCCTGTATCCAGATTCAGCAAAAGTCCTGAGCACTCAACGGCATTCAATTTTCAGCCTATGGAGTGGAATCTCTCTGCCTGAGTCAGGAGCCTAAGTTCCTTATATTATTAATGAGAGAATAATGCAAAAGTAAATGTTTAATCTGTTTGGCAGTTGTAATTAGTAATCAACAGCATATACGCACTCTAAGTATTATTGCTAATAGCAGTGCTGGCAGACTTCTTCCTGCTCATGAGAAAAACTGAGTGGGAGCAGTTGTGCCCGTGGATGTGTCTGAGCAATTTTTTTTTTCAATACAAGCTGCCATTACTTTTAGTGATGCTGTTACAATGGTCAGTCAAACCCTTCAGCACTACCAAACCCACCCTTTCTGATAGAAGTACCCTGAGGACTCATAGGTGGAAAGGGCAAAGAATAAACATGATGTTCTCCTTGATTTCCTGATGTGCAAAGCTTTCTGAAAGTTTGTATATCTTTTTGGCAGTGGTGCTGGCACCTCACAGCAGTTGCACTAGTCAATACATCCCCATCAGACCAGTTTCAACATTAAAGGGTTACCTTGCAGAAACCCATAGCAATGACCAGTGCTATAGGGTGGATGCCTTTGTAATTGTGGAATGGGTTCTGCACAGATCTCCATGGAAATGGCCTTCTGCATTCAGAAGTTTCTGCCATTCCAGATCCACAAGGCAATCATTCACGCTAGTTAAACTGTCATGAGTGCAGAGGAATAATTTCCAAGGAAACCCTCCCTTCCTATCATCTCAGAGACTGCATGCCCTTTAGAGGTGCTGCCCAAAATGTGCACCCAATGCAAGCGTAATAAGTTGCCTGTACTTAGGAGCATAAGGGAACTGGTCACTTGAAAGCCCTTGCAATATAGCACGTGCTATGTGCCATTTTTCCCTATGCTTTGGGGCAGACCATACCAAATATGAAGTTTAGTTCGGGTTTATACCCATTTACCTGTTTTGGATTTTTGTTGTTGGTTTTGGGGGGTTGTGGTTTGGGTTTTTTTGTTTTGTTTTGGTTTTTTTTAAACTAAATTAATGTGTCAGAAAAAAAACTTGGAGAGAAGACAGGGGAAGTTTTGTCGTACACATCCCAAATCACAGAACTGCCACAGACAAAATTTTTGCTTACACAGCATTAACAAAAAAAGGGTTGTTTTTTTCCTAATAATTTATAATAACGTTCATATTCAGAACATTACTGTTTATCAAAAAGAGGTTATCATGACAAGCTTATTTAAACTAGAAAACATAAACCAAACTTTTCAAACTTCTCTCATCCTTCAGATGACTGAAAAAAAAAGTAAAATTTCCCAAATCATATGGTTGGATCAGCAACATACAAATTCATTAAAATACCAATCTTTGGATAAAACCTACAAAAAGTCAGCAAAAACTGTAGTAAGTTACTGAATTCACTGCGTGACATCTGGTGGCTACATGACAGCATAGCAAGAACAATGCACTACTAAAATTGCACTGTGTGCCATCCACATCAGGAACAACACACTTTATCAGCTTTCTTTCAAATGTTAACTGCCAACATCCTGGTTGTGATAAATTTGCTACTGTTGCACGTCTTGCCACAGAAAAACCCAGGTCTGAAAACTGCTAGTGTGTGACAGGTACTAGCAAGGAAGGTCTGATACAGCTTTTCCTTGGAATTTTGACACTCTGTCCCACTTGAAAAGCGCTGTCCTTTCTGTTCAATCCTATAGAATCATAGAATCATTGAGGTTGGAAAAGACCTGTCATCGAGTCCAGCTGTCACCTGCAGGACACAGAGATGGTGGTTATCAGAGTGACAGAATTGCTGTAGATGTTGTTTAAAATGCAGAGATGGAATTCTCTGTGAACTTGCACCCACTGGACTGATAAAAACTTATGCAGAACAAAGCTGTGGTGGATATGTCCCTGGCAGCAGCAGGTACTCCTCACTCTCCTTTGATCATAAAATTATGGTGTATAAAATCTACTACTTAAAGAACAGGAAAAGGAAGCAATGAGATAAGAGAGAACAGAGAGCTTAAGTGGTTAGATCATAATCAGAGTGGTTTGGGTTGGAAGGGACCTTAAAGCCCATCCAGTTCCAACCCCCTGCCATGGGCAGGGACACCTCCCACCAGCCCAGGCTGCTCAAGGCCCATCCAACCTGGCCTTGAACTCTTCCAGGGAGGGGACATCCACAGCTTCCCTGGGCAACCCGCGCCAGTGCCTCACCACCCTCAGCGTGAAGAATTTATTTCTAATGTCTAATCTAAATCTTCCCTCTTTCAATTTCAAGCGATTTCTCCTGTTCTACCGCTGCTTGCCCTTGTAGAAAGCCCCTCCCCAGCTTTCCTGCAGCCCCTTCAGGTACTGGGAGGCCGCTATGAGGTCTCCCCAGAGCTTCTCTTCTCCAGGCTGAACAACTCCAACTCTTTCAGCCTGTCCTCGCAGCAGAAGTGCTCCAGCCCTCTGAGCGTCTTTGTAGCCCTCCTCTGGACCTGCTCCAACAGTTCCACGTGCTTATTCTCCTCGTATGCCACAAAATCCTCAGATGAGCACTTAAAACTTCCCGCCAGGAGACCTGACCTGACCTGACCTGGCCTCGCCTCGCCTCGCCTCGCCTCGCCTCGCCTCGCCCCGCCTCGCCTCGCCCCGCCTCGCCTCGCCTCGCCCCGCCCCGCCTCGCCTCGCCTCGCCCCGCCTCGCCTCGCCTCGCCCCGCCCCGCCCCGCCCACCACTTCCCCGCCGCCACCACCCCTCGTCCCGCTTCCGGCTTCCGGCGCCGCTGGGGGCGTGGACGGGGCGTGGCCACGGCGGGGGCGTTCCCGTGGCTCAGTTCCTGCCTGGCGCGCCGTACCCTCTGTGCGTGGCCGGTGGCGCGGGTCGCGACGGAGGTAACGGCTGCCCCGCTCCTCCCTCCTCCTCCCCGTCCCTCTCGGCGGGGCTGCCCGGGGTGGGGCCACCCCTTCCCTGGGGCTGGGGCGGGGCTGCTGCTACCGGCCCCCCCCCCCCCCCAGGCCTCGTCGTTGCCCCGGGGAGAGCACGCTGGGGGCCGCGCTCCTCGGTCCGGTCGAACCGAGCGCTGCTGATTCACCGCCGTGAGGGCAGGCAGACAGACAGACACGGCCCGGGCCCGGGCTCGGGCTCGAGCTTGGGCCCGAGCTGCTGCCCCAGACGCTCGCCGACTTTCCCCGCCCCAGCCCCTTGCCGACCTCCCTCCCCCCCGCCCCCCCCAGCCCCTCGCCGACCTCCCTCCCCCCCGCCCCCCCCAGCCCCTCGCCGACCTCCCTCCCCCCCCCCCAGCCTGTCGCCGACCTCCCCAGCTGACTCCCCCTCCGCAGTCTTGCATTCTTTGTACAAACAGATGCGTTTAAGGTGTGGGTGACAGCACTGCTCCTGCTCCGAGGAGCACAGTGATGGGAGAACCTTGAGCAAGGTGTGTTTCACTTGCAGTAGCGCTGACTTGTTTCTTTTGGGGGGATCGGGGTTACAGCTCTAGCAGAAGCAGCAAGCTGGTCTACATGTGCTTCACTATCCATTGGAAGAATGACAGATGACAAAGATGTACTTCGAGATGTGTGGTTTGGACGAATACCAACTTGTTTCACACTGTATCAGGATGAGATAACTGAAAGGGAAGCTGAACCTTACTATGTGAGTATGGCAAAGGCAGTCACAGGTAGTCCAATGCCATAGTTGTGTTTGTTTCCTTCATTCTCATTGTGTGTGCTGCTACATGTTGTGAAAAAAACACCAACCATTTTTTCTTCTTATGACTGGTACCTTCTGAAAGTAAACTATATGACCACTCTGATACATTTCTCTTCACAGCAGGTTCAAAATTTAAGCTTGTTTCCCCAGCAAGACAAACTTATCACAGGAAATTTAAGATATTTACAAATTATGAAGAATTCAATACATAATTAGGTAAAAGGAGGAGGCTCTAAAGGTACTCATGATGAGCTTGAATGTTTTTAGATAATGACCAGAAGAGAGAAAAATTGTATTTTATGTTAGTACTAAAATAACTTTGGTCATAGCTTTGTGCAATCTTAAATACAGAGATCAGTCACGTGTGACACAAACTCATAGTGAATGCTGGCTCCAGTATTTCTGATCACAAACTTTTTTCTTCTCATTTTCTTTTCTTTAAGTGCTAGCAGCTATGAAAGATCTAGCTCAGACGTAGGAAAAACGTCTATAATGTTTTAACGGTACAATGCCTGAGCTGGATTGCTAGCTGATGATAAAAACAAGGGTGATACGTGTATTTGAGTTGTAAATTGGAAGGACCTTCTGTAATCTTGTGTTTATTTATAGTGTGCTCAGCAGTTCTCATCCTTTCAGCACCTAGTAGACATTTGATTGAGAATGTTAGCTGATTCAGTGAAACTTAAATTTGAAATGTAACAAGTATGTGGGAGGAAAATCTTGTACTATGAGGTCTCATGTGATTCTGATATCCTTAAATATTGTCACATCCTATTCTGCTCTCTTTGAAAATATTGCTAGTTAGAAATCTTTTTTTCTTCTGTGTTTAATAGCTTAATTTGTATCTCGGATTCTGATTTATATTTGTTCAGTGGATTTTTGAAGCCTTATAAAGCATTAATGCTTTTTGTTCATAGAGACATAGAATCATAGAATGGTTTGGGTTGGAAGTGACCTTAAAGCCCATCCAGTTCCAACACCTCTACCATGGGCAGGGACACCTCCCACCAGCCCAGGCTGCTCAAGGCCCCATCCAACCTGGCCTTGAACACCTCCAGGGAGGGGGCACCCACAGCTTCCCCGGGCACCCAGTGCCAATGCTTCACTACTGTTACAGTGTAGAATTTCTTCCCAATGTCTAATCTAAATCTCCCCCTGTCCACTTTAAAACCGTTGTAAACTGGAAGGGAGGTGATTTAGGTTAGTGATGATAATGCTTATCTTTCTATGTTTTAGTTTCAGCACTTGCAAAACAAGCATTTTTACTTCTTGCAGGTGACTGATTGCAAAATGCAACCAAGCTATCTAGAAGCTTCAGACTTAAAATTTCCATTTTACATATACATATGAGTTTAAATATATATTGATATATTGTATAAAAGCTACATGAAAGGTATATGTTTAAGTACAGAGACTTGCAGTCTTGATCTGTTTAACATCAGCATGGAACCATGTTATCTTCATGATATGGTCAACTTTCTAAGCCAGGGAGATGGTATTAAGCTGGTAGGGTTTCTTTTATTTACTCCAAGTGTGCACAAAAATTCTCAAGGCTTGACTCTTATTTCTTCAAAATCTAGTTATTCACTGATTTAAACTATAAAATTTTAGCTTCTTCCTTTTTCAGGTCATGTTGAAGCTGGTAATATAGCTTTGCTTCTTGAAGACACCAAGGATTTATGATAGTAAAAGGTAGAATAGCAATCAAGCTTTTAAATCGTGGTTTAGTTCTTATGGTTTCAGAGTGCATCTACACTAATGTTTTTGTTCGGATTTGGAGTGCGTTTTTGAAGCAAGTCTTCATCCTTTCCACTTACTGTGCCCAGGTCTGCATCACACAGCAGTCTTATAGCCCACAAGATGAATCATTTTCACGTGAAGCTGAAGCAGATGATGTGCTTCAGCTGCTAATGGGTATTTAGCGTGTGGGATCAAACTGGAGCTAACTTGAAATAAAAAAACATCAGGACCCCCAGGTAAAGTAAAGAAGTATCTGTAGTGAACATTTCCAGCCCTTAATACCAGCTGTTCAGCTCTGTGTCTCATCTTATCACACCTCGGTACTTGTTAATATAGATATAACCTCTGTGTTCCAGACTGCCTTCCATAAACGGGAAGGCTGCATGGGAAGGAAATACTGGCATCATTATGTTAAGAGGGAGGAAGAATGCTGCTCTGAGAAACGTACTTTGTTAAGGTGGAGGAAGACAGACCTGGAGGGTGAGGATTTAGAAAAACAACCCAGAACCTGTGTGAAGGATTTCAGGTTGAGAGTGGTGCGATAGGAGGCCATTGTCTGCTAGTGTATTAGCGCTGCATGGGAGTGGTGCATGCACCTATCATGTTATGGCCCTGCATGGGGATAGCAGAGCTGATTTTAAATGAGCTTGTCTGTCTTTTGGCAAGACTAGTGACATCAAGACTAAGTAGCTCAGGTAAAACACTGTTGTCTTTATTCTGTAGTCAAGCCTGGTAGGTTTCTGCAGTTACACTGGAAATGGATAGGTCAGGTTTCTTTGGAGTGTTCCAGATGCTTGTGTTTGGAGTGGAACCATAATTAGGAACAGCTAGGTTGAACTACCTTTGTTGCTGAACTATCTAATTTTTCCCATCCCTGAAATTGCAAGGATATTTATTTTAAAATAGCAGTGCAAACAACAGTTAGAAAGAAAATGTGTACAGGAAGCAGAGTACTCCTTAGCTGAGACTTCTCAGGTGTCAAGAGCAAAAGTATAGCAGAAGGCAATCCTAGAATGATATTCTCCCCAAGGGACTAGCCTTACCTGGCCACTCTTTAAGCTTTCCCAGTGTCAAAAGGGTTTTTTAAGATGTCTGTAACAATGAGCAACATGAAGCCCTTCTGTGTTAGGATGCTTTGTTTCTTCATCCTGGATACATTGATGATCAGACCCGTTCAGTTAATTTTAAATCTATTTTTTTGTTTGTTTTATTATCTGTTTTGTGTGTAAAATGGTGTTTTGTTCTGCAACTAAACCTGTAGAGGTAGTTGGAGAGGTACTTATTTTACACAGAGATGTATTTCAAGTGTTGACTTGGACATCAGGAGTCTGTTATTGATCAGCAGGCAGCATGACAGAGTCAGTTGCCAGACAACTTGAATAAAAACTGGGATTCTCTTGTGTTTAATTCCTTATGTTTAATTCCTTATGTGTTCTATCATGCACTTTCCTATGAGCTATTTTCTCTCATATACTATTGAAATTGATAATTATTGAATCTATGCTAAATAAACTCTCAGTCTGTTTTGATGCTACCTTGTCTGTATATTTACCCATGCAGTACTATGGGTCATTTAATTTATGATGGGCATTCTGTCTTTTAGTGTATGATGTAGTGAATCAGAAGTCCTACATTAAGGTTGCAGTTGGTCCATTACCTGTGTTGTAGGATGCATTTGATTTTCATTAGTGTTGTGCTAACCTTTAGCACAAAGTCCACTGACAGAAGGTTATTTGTCAGAAAAACAACAATAAAAAGGCAGTTGAGCAAATCTGACGTAGTGGAATAAGTTTAACTTGGATTTATATGTCTTGTCATAAGATCATGTGGCTTTTTTCTTAATTAGGTGTTACAGCTCTAAACCAAGAATTACTTTTACCACTGAATCATGGCCATTCATTCCCAGCATCTAGAAGTATTGCTGTGTAGGGTAACTGAAGGCTGAAAGGGTCTCCCACAGAAGGGGAAAACTGTAGCAAGGTAGAAGAGGTGGAAAGACTGAAAAAAAGAGCTCAGTAGTGCTGCACATGCTCCACATGTCTGAAAAGCAGACATTTCCTGTTAACCTGATTAACTGTTGGGTTTGGTATTCCATTTGGAGTGCTGGCCACATTCTGTTCAATTTGATTAAATGTCTTTTGGTTATTGTCTGTGATCTCTAATTATATTGAAATTGAAGTTGTGTTGTTCTTCTACACTACAAATTGAAGTAAAATATTTTAGAGAGGAAGTTAGTTATTCTGTTTAAATAGTTGCATCAAACATTGTTGCAATCAATGCTTTCATATATTTATAAATTCCTGCATGGCTATGCCACATGCAGCATGCTAAAAATTGGCTTTTGTAGCAGTCCAAATGGGTCTCTTTGTCAGAGTATACCACTGTTAATTTAACTGTAAAGATTACACAGAAATAAAATGGAATAATTCCCAAAAATATTTGAGTTTGACAGGAATAGCCTGGACTATATTGTCTCAAGATCCATCAGTGTAGATATATGGAATTAAGTTAATATTTTATCTTTCTCTAAATATGCAAAATATAGTTTGTTTATTCCTTTGACCCATCTATTTTATTAATTAGGAAATTAAAATAACTTTACAGGATGAACATAATTCATCTGAAATATCTGCTCCGAAGCTAAATGTTATTTTACAGGGAGGTTAATCTTTTCTCATTGGGTTACTGAAAGGCATTGTTTGTTAAAGCTTACCAACCAATTCATCTTGAGTTGCTGTGCTATACCATTATCATTCAGTACACTGGTTGATGCAGTCTGCTTAACTGCATCGGATTTGACAAATAAAAAAGGGAGAGAGGGTTGCAGATAAAAATAACACAGCATTCTGTTTTGGTTATTGCATAACATTACTCTTGAGGAAAAAAGGTAGTATACTAGAAAGCTGTAAAGTGTCTTGTTCCAGCTGATAAAATATTGCCAGTTTTCTTTCTGATTTTTAGTAACTGCACAAAGGTTAAATAGTGGAAGCATCATAGTCGCCTTGACTAACATGTTGAATTGGCAAACTTAGTGCAAAGAAAATGGAAATTGTCAGCTCTTGGAAATCTAAAATGCACTTGGAAACCAAAACCTTGAGCAGCTAATTGTTTGATTTTTTAAATTTTTTTTAAAAAAGGAATTTACATTTTGAAACAATATCTGATGCAGAGTTGCTCATTATATTCACTAAGAAGTTAGAACATGGCCCTATGTGTTCATATGAAAAAACCTGAAAACTTCATTCTTTGGCCTGATTAAATACAGAAAAGCAGAAATTAAATTCCACTCTCCTCTTTCCCATCCCAGTGAAAGAATCAAGAACTTCTTTTATTACTATTTTTTGTGTTAGTGTATTGGATGAGTCTTTGGAGTGCATAACTGTATAGCTTTTCATTGACCATTAATAAGTAAATTGTCTAAAAGACAAAAGGGAGGGGAGAAGAATGTTGACTGAATTTTGGTTATGGAAATACGTACTTGTTACAGATTTTTATTAATTTAATAAATTTTATCTGTACTTAATGCTTTTGTAATTTTTTTCTTTCAGTTGCTTTTGCCAAGGATAAGCTACTTGACACTGGTAACAGACAAAGTGAAGAAACACTTTCAGAAAGTTATGAGACAAGAGGAAGTTAGTGAAATATGGTTTGAATATGAAGGCACACCACTGAAATGGTGAGTTTATATAACTTTGTACCTTTACTCAGTTTTTCAGGTAAGGAGTTACCAAGTTCAGCACAATGTCAGTACTTTTCCTTAGCTAATCACTTCATTGGGTTTCCAAGACAGCAAAACAGAGGCTAGGAAAAGCATGTTGTTTGGGAAAAACAAAAGATTTAATGTTGAACATTTTTTTTGTTATTCTGCTTGTACTTACTTTGGGTATAAGGCAGTGGTGTGCTGCACCTGTTGTTACTGTAATATAAAATGCCTATGTGTTTGGTTTTACCATTTCTTGCAGGAGAATCGCCAAATGAATCTTGATGTAGCTTATTCTACCTTATGAAAAGATGCCTAATAACACAGATAGGAGTAGTATTTCTGGAGCCTGAATGCAAATAGGATATATGCTTAAAGATAATAAGACATGTATGTAAAGATAAAACATGTGCAAATTTCACTTTTCACTGGTATGATATATGCCTGCACTGTAAAACAGGTAATCTAATAGTAATGCACAGGCTCTTGTTGAATTCAGTTAGTTCAAGTGTAATTGCTGTTGATTCTATTTTTGTTCTGTCATGTGGTCTACTAAAAGTATCTTCTTTTTTCCCCAAAAAGACTGGGGAATCAGACGGCCATTGTTTCATTTATTTAATTTTCATAAATACTGTTCATCAGACTTTTTTTTTCTCTATTTCTGCCATTAAGATTTTTAAAGAAAACATTTTGAGAGCTGCAATGCTTGCTAGCTCTGTGTAGACAGCATCAGCTTTCCAGAAAGTATTTAGTGTTTGGAACGCTGAAGAGATTTTAAAACTCTTTATTTCCTGTATCATAATAGGAAATAAAACTACCAGTGCCTAGTTTAGCTTCTGGAACCTGGATGTCTTGTGATTGTCAAACATCACATTATGGATTCCCTTTAGACTTTTTGATGCAGTAGATCTCCCTCCAGTCTTTTGTTTTTTTGAGACTGACCTAGTGTAAACCTTGAAAATATGTAAATAGAAAAGCATAAATAAAAGCTTCTTTCACTTTTTCAGAACTGATTGGCAGAAGAAGCTTTAGACATCTATTTAAATTATCTGGAGTTTAACAAGAATTAGTTTCTTGGGGTGCCATAATGACCTTGAGTCATGGAAACTGTCTAAATAAACAGCAAGTTACTGCATTTGTCCCAGTGTGTTTGTAATTTTAGGTAGATAACGGGAGAAGTGTAAGTTTTCACTGTAGTTGTAAGAAGAAAGGAAAGAAAGAGGCTTTTTACTTCAGCCAAAAATAGATGTTTTCTGTAAGTTTTCAAGTACCATAATGCTTGAACTAGAACTTTTTAAAAAAACGGAATATACCTTTAGAGTAAAAATATAAATGATAATTCTAAACTTCAGTGGAGAGTTAGTAAACCCATGGGACATTGAAATGGAAATGAGTAGTGTAATTATGATCTAATTAGGGCGCTGATCTTACAGAAAATCCAAGTGTATTGTACCAGGAACAGCTCCACTGATTGCAGTGGAATTGCTTTTCTGAGGAAAATGCTGTCTGCAAACCATTGTTTTAGGAGACTGGTAATCTCCTGAATTGCTGAGGCTTGATGCAGGGAAGGCTGAAATACCAGGACTAAGAATCAGGTTGAGCTGATGGTTTGTGTAGAAAGAATAGTGAGCATTAATGCTTAGTCTTTTTAAGAGTAACTTCTGCATTCAGAATCAAATAGAACTTGCTGGTAATATTGCTTACTCTAATGATTTACTTTGTGTTGTGAGGTTGCATTGCTCACAGTGTGTGTGGTTTCACTCCTGGTTGGGATGTGATGTATCTTTTTTCAGCTGCAGCTCTTCTGTTTCCCAGTGAGATTTTGGAGGAAGTCTGAAACATAGTTTCAACTTAATGGTCTGCAGCATCAGGCCAGGCTCCCTAAGGAGGATGCAGCTCTCCAGGTCTGGAGTTTAGGGGGGGCTTGGAATCTCCCACCCAGGCTGTTGGGGCAGAGGAAGATAGTCTCCTTGCCTGCAGGAGGTGTGTGCTGGGTGAGGGTCTGTGTTACCAAGTTAAGGAGCTGCAGGAAGAGGTCAACAAACTGTGCAGTGTCAGAGACTACAAAAGGAAATGGATCAAATCTTCTCAGAGACCTGCAGCTACAAGAAGCTATGCCTACAACTATGAAGGAAATGCAGGCAGAGTCTATGGTTATTGGATTGGATAACAGTCTCCTAAGATATGGAAGGACTGGAAGCTTGTGACTTCTGGCAACAGGAGGAAGGCTCTTTCTCCACCTGCGTTTCTGTAACTACAGTATAGGTTCAGTGTTCTGGCTGCAGTTAAGGAATTGAAAGCTCTGTCCAATGATGCATCTGAGGTAGCTGCGCCTGAAGGGGGAAGGGGCACTAGGAAGAAGTGGCAGGTGAAGTCAAAGGTCTGCATTCTGCTTATTCAACAAATACCAACCTGTTTCACTCTGTATCAGGATGAGATAACTGAAAGGGAAGCTGAACCTGTGATTATGACAGAGGCAGTCACAGGTAGTCCAATGCCATAGTTATGTTTCCTTCATTCTCATCACATGTACTGCTACGTGTTGTGAAAAAAACGCTAACCCTTTTTTCTTATGCCTGGTACCTTCTGAAGGTAAACCATATGACCACTCTGCATGATACATCTCTTCACAGCAGGTTCAAACCTTTAAGCTTATTTCATCAGTGAGATAAACTTATCACAGAAAATTGAAGATGTGTATTCTGCTTATATACACTCTGTATTCTTCTTACTCACCTGCCACTGATTATCACATCTAGAACTATTTTGTCTTGTTAGCAAGTAACAGATTCAGCTGCATTCAGCTCTCCTTCATCCAATTCCTGTATCAAGAAATCTTGACAACTTCTGTCCCACTGTGTTGCTTTTCCAGCAGATGTCACAAGATTAACAAGATCCAGGATCTGTGATGCAGGAACTTCTTGAGTTGTTTGAAGATTATCTACTTCCTCACCTGGATGGACTGCATGATCTGTAGCAAACTCGCCATGATGTTGCCCTTACTAGTCTCTCCTCTGATTCTGAACTACAAGGTCTCAACCAGCCTGTTGTCTGTCCCATTAAGTTTCATACATCTAAGCTGCTCCTTCACGTGGAAGACAACCCTCTTTCCTCATCAGCTGTGTCTCTGAGCAGCTTGTGTCCGTCCATCCACAACGGCATTCCAGTTCAAGCTGTCTCACCATATCTCAGGTAGCCCAACACTGTCACAGTTATGTCACTGCATATGGAGCTCTGCTTTCTCCTGCTTGTTTCCCAAGCTGTGTGCATTTATGTACACACACTTGTGGTAGACTCTATTTTATCATTTTGAGATCTCCCTTGTAGCTCTCACTTTTCACCACTTGCTTTCCACCTATGTCCATTAATGTCTGCATGTCTGTGGGTTGTTATTCACATCCCTAGGAGACTTGCCAACCTGAAGGCAAAGATACCATTTAGGCAATTTACATCTCACTCTAGCAGTCTTTTATCACCAAAGAGTGTCCTGTGGCTGTAAAAGCTATGTCCTTGCTGTCACACCAGCCGCACAAATGGTTGCTGACCTGCAGTTATTGACCAGCATTCATGCCTCTCTGAGCCTTTCTTCTTCAACGGTGAAATGGTAGAGATGCTACCTTGCCCCCGTAGCTGTATACACTTAGGAGTTCCCTCACAGCACTGAAAGATCTGTGCCCATGTGGTTGAACAGCAAGGGTTAACAATCCAAGCACAGGACAAACCTGGCCAGTCTGTCTGCAAATTGACAACCAGCAAACCTCTGCAGGTAGCACTTGAGATTGGCAGATGGCAGGAGGACTCTATGCCGTGTAGAAGGGAGTATTCCACTGCTGTGAGTGCTTACTCTTGATGCGGATGTGCTGTTCAGGCTACTCTGATACTTCCTCAGAACTTCTAGCGCTGCCTTGTCCAGCCACTGACTGCAGGTGCAGAAGGAGCCTGCGCCTGCCGTCTCTTGCCAGAGGTCACAAGACCTTCCTCATCTTGCAAGTCTCCATTCACCACTCCAATGACTGCAGACCCTCTATCTGTGCAGCTGGAAGTTCAGGTTCTAATCTCTGCAAGGTCTCAGTGAAGATGCCATCAGTCTCTTTCTGTCTTCCCTGTTGCTGTGCAGCCCGCTGGCCTCCTTCAGCTCCTTAACTTGGTGACATAGCTCTTCCAGTAACACACACCTCCTCCAGGCAAGGACATTTCCTCTGCTTGCCCTAGCCCTCAGGGAGGTCCCAAGCTCTCCTGGCAGCTTGAGACCTGGAGCACTGCATCCTTTTTCAAGACCTCTGTCTGAGTGAGGCTTCTGATGTGCCAGGGATGGTTTCTTCAGCAGATGCAAGGGAACAACATCCCATAGCTTGTTACCATTTGATTTGAGGTCTTGCACACGGCCTTCAGCAGTTTCTGTCCCCTTTCTGTGGATTGTGCTTTAGCCTCATATTTGAATACGTTTCTGTCTAGTACCAACTAGATGGATGCTTGACCCTTCCTTATCAGGAATCAATGGAAGACAAAGGGCCAAAGCACCATTTGGTCTGGCATAGCTGCCATCTTGTTTGAAAATGCTAGTGTTTGCTTAAAAAAACTAAGAAAAAAATAATTTTTACTGAATGCTAAAGGAGAAGGTGAAACCACTTTCCGATGCAGGCAAAATTTCCCTCAATTTAGGCATTTGTTCATAGAAATATCCAACGTCAGATTTTGGCTACTTGATACCCTTAGTGCCCCAGACAATTCTGGAGCATAGGATTTTTTTGTCCTGAATTTATCAGTTCCTGTGACTTATCTTACTGAATTACCACAGTAAATTATTCTGGTCTGAAAACAACCTACCAACTCATGCCGTCACTTTCTGTCTGAGGTTCAGGAAGAAATTGTTAGAAAAGTAATAATTCATTTTCCTTACTGTCCATCTGTCACTTTCAAAAAGAGGTTAAATACTTAACATGTTTTTTTCCAGGACTTCTCTCATGCCCTGAAACCACTTACTGTATAATCATAAAAGCAGTAATAAATTGACAGTGGCTGGGAGCAAAAGTGCTGTTACACTTTTATAGGTTGAAGACTTTCCAGAACCAAGCATTATTCTAGCAACTTGTAAAAAAAGATCTGTGGTCTCTTAGACATTTTCTCTTTTTGATATTTTTCCCATTACTTCCTTTGAGAAAGTTCTGCACAGTCTGTCTTGTCCTTGGCTCCCACTTTAGTTAAGACCAGTTTGATTTCAACAGTCCAATAATATTTATTCATGATAATACCTTTCAGGGCTGCACATTCCTTTATCTGTCATTCTGTTTGTTTTCTTGGGTGGATGGTGGTGGGGCAAGTCTTAAAAGGATCTATTGGGGATTTGAATGTTGGGTGTTTTGGGGGGGGAAGGGTTGTTTGTTTGGTTTTGGTTTTGTTTATTTTTAATTCTCCTGGTTACTATAGGTTCTAGAGAGTAATTGTGTATTTCTTTAATTGCAATGCCTGTTTTTCAAGTGGAAGCACAAACCTAGCATTGCAGCAGTACCACTGGAAGCAAGGTGTTTAACAGGAGGATATTGGCTCATAGCACAAAGTAGATAGACGCTTAAGAATGGAGTGAGAGACTGTTGTTTTTTTTATTCTGTGTACAGATTGACAAATTCTCTTTCCTTTTCAGCGTCTGTCTTTGTGCCTCCCTTAATTCTCTGTTCTGGTTAAGAAACTAGATTTTATTATGAAGGAAATATAAACATAGCTTTAGTAATATGTTATGGAGTGCCATTGTTTCCAGACTTGTAAAAAAAAATTGTAACTCTATCTCAAAAATAGACCAAATGCAGCATTATGTACAGGCTTTACTTAACGCTTATATTGGCTTCAGATTAAACGTCAGTGTGTGAGAACTGGAATTTGAAGCAAGATGTCTTATATCTCAGAATTGCTTCACTCCTGTTGTGAACTTTACTCTTAATGGAAAGCTGTGTTTCTGAATAGAGGACGATTTCCCTCATGGTGTACTGTGTTCATTTCTCTAAATGTGTTCTGCTGTGGAACAAAATGAATTTAGGGCTGACCTCTTTTAAAATAAAACCCGTTTTTAGACTGTGCAATGTAGAAGGATTTTACTGAAGAAAGCTTGAGTTACATGAACTTAATTTTGTGTTCTAAACTGGGTAGAAAACACTGAGGTAGGGAAAGTACTGATCTTTATTTTTAGGTAGCTATCTGTTTTCTTGTATAAATTGAAAGTAACTGAAAGTCATTGTTTGTGTTCAAAAAAATTTCAAAGAAAATATGATTTTTGTTACTTAGCTCACCTGGAAAAGCACTCTTTCATGGAACTCTTTCTGAATCACCACTGAAGTACCCCAGACAATTGGCAATTAGTAGTAAAAAGTCTTAGTGGCTAAAACTTTAGAATTAGCAGTGAATCAAGATAAATCTGGATATGCATTATGTATATTCGTTATTCCCTTTGTCAGGAAAACATAGTTGTAGATACTTTCTTGCTATTTCCTCCTATTCTTTTAAGAAGTTCCAAACACAATAGTCAAGTTCAAGAACTGTAGTGCTGTTTCGTGGTGTTGGGGTTTTCTTATTTTGCTCTTGTGGTGACTTTGCCCTAGCTTTGGGCTTAGCTCACCCGTAGAGGGTGCTAAAGCACTGTTGTGTGAGAGTTTAGTGGGTCAGGAAATTGGCTTGGCACAGGTGCTTTTAGACCAAGGTTCTCGGTTATTGCTTTCTGGACTTTCAAAACTTACTACATGCTTGGCTTTGTATCCTCTGATCAGTTCCACTTAATATGGTGAAGCGACTGAATTTATGGTTAAGCCTGTGATTCTCTCTTTGTAGAAACAAACGCTAGTAAGACTCTTGTACTTAAGATTTTTGAAAGATGAGAGAATGGAGCTTGATATGCTGAACGCAAAAAAAAAAAAAAAAAAAATTTATCAAAAATCTGCCAGTTTCTGCTTGTGAGAAGATTGCAGAAAGACTTTTTTAGAGCACCTGTATAAGTTTTGTGTATGTGATATGCATTCCTTATATTGCTGGAGGTTGTATCTTCTAATGAATTTTAAGGAGACAAAACTATAAGACAGAAGCGAATATTTGGAGGAAGCAGCTTCTTTGTGTAACTCCTTTAATTTAGAATACCACTGAGATACAAAACTCCCATTAATATTTTTCTCTCCTTCTATTCTTCTTTAGTAAAAGTGTGGAGTTCATCTTAATCTATCCTGTTTCAGCCCTTTTACAGATATGTCATTTTTTTACTTACTCTCCACAATGACATCAGGAAGAGGGAAGACGTGTTAAGGGTCAATGTGGTATAAGCCCATGGCGTTTAAAGGTCTGGAAGCATGTGTATTTTCTATCAGACCAGCTATTCCTACCATTATCAAGCTTTTAAACTAAAAATACTATTCTGAAGGTTTCCACTGAGCAGCTGTAGGCCACTTATGTTGTTTTAAAACTAGCAGTGTTTCGTGGGCACAGCTTGGAGACCACTGGTTTAGGTATTGATTGTGTAAATTGTGGTCTTTGTTTTGCCAGAAGCTGTCAGTCATTTATACCTGACTATATAACTTTTCTGATTAAGCAATAATGAATGTGATTTTTTTTTTTTTTTGTGTAAATATAGGTATGTTACCTGTTATATGTAGGACTAAATGCACAGCTTTTATGTTCATTTGATATCTCTTGATTTTTAGGCATTACCCAATTGGTTTGCTGTTTGATCTCCATGCATCAAATACAGCCCTTCCCTGGAGCATCACAGTGCATTTTAAGGTAAAATTGGAATACAGCTTTAGTTGAGAACAAGTGAGCATGAGGTTACATGAAATTTGGAAGCTTGAAAAAAGTTTCATAATGATTTTATAAATAAGTGAATGATATGACTTCAGGGAAAGAATGTTCATTCTTCAGGGATCATCTAAAGTTATCTGTAAATCTACAGCTTTTTTACATGAGACTGTGTATGTTTTCAAATTACATTCCTTTGAAAATGATACTATTATAATCTGAAAATCCTAAATTGTTTTTCAAGATGTTATGAGACTTAGGTCAAGTTGAGCAGATGTAAGGGGTCAGGTTCCTTTAATATTTTTAATTTGATCATCTTGAGTTGATTTGAGATTGAGAAGTGCTCATCTTTCTAAGCACATGAGCATGGATATGAGATACCATAGAAATCCTTGAATTCAAGGAAGGCTGTTGAACTTCATGTGGGTCCCCTTCAGAGAACTGAGTGAAATCATTTTGGTCCTGTGGCAGCTTAGTCACAGGAGAGACATTATTTTGATTACACATTGTAAAACCATGAGGTATTGCTTCCTAGCACTACTGGTCCTCACTGCCCCTCACTACAAGAAGGGACATTGAGGGGCTGGAGCGTGTGCAGAGAAGGGCAACGAGGCTGGTGAGGGGACTGGAGAATAAGCCCTATGAGGAGAGACTGAAGGAATTAGGGTTGTTTAGCTTAGAGAAGAGGAGGCTGACGGGAGACCTCATCACTGACTACAACTGCCTGAAAGGAGGTTGTGATGGGGTGGGTGCTGATCTCTTTTCGCAAGTGACAAAAGATAGGACAAGAGGAAATGGCTGCAAGTTGTGCCAGGGGAGGTTTAGACTGGACATTAGGAAGAATTTCTTTACTGAAAGGGTGGCCAGGGATTGGAACAGCTGCCCAGGGAGGTGATGGAGTCACCATCCCTGGAGGTGTTCAAAAGATGGGTAGATGAGTTTCTTAGGGACATGGTTCAGTAGGGAGACAGGCACGGTTGGACTCGGTCATCTGAGAGGTCTCTTCCAGTCTTATGATTCTATGATTTTATTGTCTTTGCTCAGAAGAGTATTAGCTTTAGTGCAGGATTCTTTCACATTCTGAAACGCATTGAGACAATAATCACAGGTATGTTTTGTAGTCAAAATCACAACTGGAAATCATGGTGTTTAACTTTGAAACTTTAAATTCTCCATTGTAAAAGAAACCGTGCAATAGGAAAACTGATTCAAAGGACAATGCTGGGTTAATAAGATTGACTTTGTGTGTGAGATTTGAGATCAAATGAAAAGCATACTGGGAAGCAATTGTGTTGTATATTTTCATTCAAACAGTTTTTCCCTTGAAGTTGTTTTAGAAAAGGTCTGGCTAACAGGAGTAGTCTGATTCTTTTGGGAAGTGTGCAGTGAAATCATACATTCTTATGATTTATATATCCACATGTTGAAACTGAAGATAACTGAATGAATCTGAAGTTGAGGGTGTTTTTGAAACCACTGTAATTGCTATACTTCTTTCAGATATATTCAAAGAGAGCTGGGAAGAAGAAACTGTCAGAGTTTTGAGGAAACTGTAGGGCAACTAGTTTCATAGATCATGATTTAATTGTTGTATGATCTGAGAACTCTGGGAGATTAACAGTGGCAGTGTGCAGATGTTGCTGTCCCAAAGTAGAGCCATATTGAGAAGTAAGTTGCAGCACCACAGTGCTTTTCAATTTCATGTAGTAATGTAAACTGACTTTAATGTCTTCATCTTTTGGCAAGCAGCAATATAAGCTAATTTTGAGTTCATCTCAAAGGTGTACGTTGAAGTTCAGCACAAATAATTTACCGTTAAGGCTGTATTATTTTAAAAGCTGATGTAATTTGCTTTTGAAAAATAGAATGACTTGGATTAAGCACCTGCTTAATCTCTCTTGCCATTTTTTATGTAATCTGAAAGTTCGTTTAAATAAACCTCTCTTAATCCTTAAAGTCAAAACATAACTGAAATATATCAAAGTATGTCAAAATATTGAAGATATTGTCATTTGTTACAATTTCTTAGCACTAAATAGTTTAGGTGTAGGATTCCTGCCTGATTTTTTTTCTTTTTATTTGTGTGTTGTTATTCTTCAAAGAGCTATAATTTTTATTTGGCTTAATTGAACAGTATTAGATTTTTCTGTGGCTTAACTTTTTCTGTCATGGCTTTCTCCTTTCTCTTACCAGAGTGTTCGGTCAACAACAGATATCTTGAACATCTGTAAAGAGTGGTTTTTAACTTTTCCCCCCCATCAGGTTTCTTTTTTCATGTTTTTAACTTTAAACAAAGTTTATTTCTGTTCATCAGAAATTTTAAAGTTGACAGATACTTGTAATTGTCCTCCTGTGTTATGTATGCAGACCAAATAATATTCTTTGCAGTGAGAAAAGCTTTTTCATTTGTACTTCTGGTAGGCAATAAAATAACTTGTGTTTATATCTCTAGTAAAGTTGAAATACACTTCCCTGAAATAGTCATAGAAGGATAAGCTTGAACAGAGTACTGAGGTCTGAGAATCATGAGAAGCTGTAGTCTGGGAAGTTGCTTTTGTTACCCAGGTGTGGGCTTTATGGAGAGGATGGAAACTCTATCCCTTCCTGTTAAACTCATCTCATGCTACTCTGTGGCATGCTTAGCACTATTCATGTTCTCAGCATGGTAACTAACTCTCCAGACTTTGGGCAGTAGACAGGAGGTGGTGAACTGCTCTAGTAGTAGTAGCAAATTGAGTGTGCCAGGGGAAAGGCTAGCGTTCTTCCTTTGCTGAAGCCCTTACTGGCTGATGCCTGCTTCTCCATCCATGGCTTGAGGTACAGCAGGAGAGACTGCATCTGGTTTTGTATAACAGCAGCTGTTGTTTTGGTTTTCTTAGTTCAAAATCAAGTCAGGTGGAATAAAAAGAAAGTACTTGTCCGTGTAGCATATGGATAAATTATGTAACTGCTAGGAGACATTGTGGAAGCCAGAAGGATAAATGAGAAGGTTTTAAAATTAATCTTTTTTGAAAAAAAGACCAGTGATGGTAACTAAACACAAATGCATGGGTGCTCCTCCAGTTACAGAATATGTTCCTTAGGGTCTTTAATGCCATACTATTGGTGTAATTTTCTGCAAACATGGCCTAATGCCAGACTGTCACAGTATAAACAGGTGTTTTGTGAACTAGAACGAATAGATAAATATGGGTGGAATGGAGTTATGAAACCAGACTGATGAAATATACTCATGATATTTTTGAAAGTTTTATATGAGAGGTCGTTTGGTGCTCCTGTCTGTACAGATGATACCTCCTTCTTTATGACCAAGTTTATGCTGCAAGTGTCTACTGGTATGTAAAACAAAACCAGTACTACTTGCGCTTTCTAAGAAAGTCAGAGTCAACACTTCACTTTTCTTTCAAAGATATGGAACATGGAGAGAGTAAGACATCACCAAAAAGAGTACACGATGGAACCTGTTAAAACTTTCTGCAAATTTTCTAGTTCTATAGCTGGGGTGGCTACCAGCTTGTTTACAGTTGTTTCTTTCTTCAGGGAACTGAATAGTTATTTAAATTTCATCACTATTTCCTCAAGTAGAAAGAAGGCAAGTAGAATTATAAAAATAATAAATAGAAGCATACATGTTCTGTATGTAAGTGTAAAACTTATTATTCTGTGCCTTAGTTTATAAGTCACTGGGAATGCTCTATTTTCTGTTGGAAGTCTCATGTAGGTGAAATTGCTTCATATACCTCTTGTAGATGCAACAGTGTTGTTTTCTAAGTCATCACTTTCATGTTTAGGTTTATAAGCTTCTACTCCCCGTACTGCATAGAAATGTGTCTTCTGAAGAAAAGAGTTGACAGCACGGTATTACTTGGCACTCGGTACATTCCACTGCTTCAGCTTTTTTTGAAGGATGGCGGTGTCTCACTTTGAATTCTTGCATGTAAATAACTTTTTTGATCTTGAGATATTCAACTTCTGACTGTTCTTTTCTTCTGGATTGGTTACCAGACAGCCTGTTGTTTTTTTTTTTTTTTTTTGAGCAAGTAAGTTAAACTTCTGAAAGTATTTTACAGACCTATACAGATGTCTGGTGAGTAACAATCCCAGTAATGTGTTCCATTCATCTTGGTCCCAATTAGGTTGAGACACTAAACTTGGTAGGTAAGAAAGAGAGCAAGGTCTGCCCTAGGAGAACTTTCCTTTCTGTTCTGTCCTCTTTAATGTCTTTATACTTGGCCATCCTCATATGAGAAATAAGTTTTATCTCCACACCTAGATTTCTAGTCAGCTCTACATACATCAGTTCTAATTAACAGTAGCCCTCCCTGTGTGAGTTCAACACCAAACCATGTGTGCTTCAGTGGAAAAGGTATTAGCAGTCTTCTTTTTCCCTTTATACTCTTGTTTTGGGAAGATACTCATCCTTTTGATCCACAGTTTCCAGAGTCTGTGTTCACTGTCATAAGGAGGAATCACAATATGAAATTCCATTATTTCATTTCCAACTCTTTTCAATAACATAATGAGAGGGAACTATCATTCTTGTTCTCAGAATTTCCTTCAGGTAAGGCAATCTTCAGCTCACTTTCATATTACTGACTGTTAGTTGTTCTTTGATGTTTTGAGTTCCAATAGTTTGAAGCAATCTTCACTATTTTTCCTGGTTTTATGTGGAGGAACAAAGGTATCATTTTTTCCAGCATTATATTGCTCCTACTGTGACATGTTAACTATGTTGTAAAAGCCTTTGAAAAATATCCTGTTGCATGTGCTTGTATTTCCAAAATGATTTTGACAGTTCCTCACAAAAGCTTTTTTTAAATAGCCACCTTGTAATGGGTTAAGAGGAAAGGTCCTCTTGTGGAATAACAGATGAGAATCAAAGTCTAAAAACACATGGCAAGCTCTTACTATGAAGGGGATTACTAATGGTGCCACTCTGGTTTGGCTCTGGGGGTTTGCACTGTTCAGCATGGTCAAAAGCAACTGTGAAAAGAAGATGAATAAGGGGAGGATAAAACATGCTGGGTTTTGAAACCTTTGAAAATGAAAGACAATGAATTTGTGATACTGAATGCTTGTATTGTTGCAAAATGGCAAGTGATGCTGAGTGTTAATAGAAGAAAAATTAGCAGAACAACCCTAGCTGTATACCTATACAATGCTGAACTTCTGATTAGTTAATTTACAAAGAAATCTTTTTTGTATCTGTATGAGCTTTACTACTTTAATTCCTTAAGTGAATTAAGAAAGGTAGTTGTTATTTACTGAGATGATAAAAGTTATATAAGGAGTGGGAACTGTGCATCAGCGATGCAGAATGCAGTGCACCAACTCTAACCAAATAAAAGGGGTATAGAATCAAGTCCCACAGGATAACAGTAGACGTGTATTGGGTAAAGTTGGAGCTGACAAGAATATCAGGAAAATTGTTTGTAAGTGGCATGTATGTTGTAGTTCATATATGCTGATGTTGATACTTGGAGGAAATATTTTTTTAAAGGCCTGTGTAGAAATCTGTGATAAACTGCCAGTGAGAGCAAATGGGAATTAGATGCTTACTTCTCCCCGTTTTCTCCTGTTTGTTGCCAGAGACCTGAACATCTACTTGAAAACATGTTAAAATTCTTCATTTCCTGAATTTTGGATCTAAGAGCTTAAGTACATCCGCTGATGTATTTAAGTGTATTTTCCAAGTTGAGGTTGAGTGTTTTTAGATTAATTTCTGGTTTTACTGAAAGTTGGTCAATTTTTATTTTTCCTGAAATGTTTTTTGCTGTAAAACCTTTCTTGTCAGCAGAGTGAGTGTGGATGTTACCTTCTTCTGTAATTAGAAGATTCCATTGTGTTTCTTTTGTATAAATATAAACTTGATTAAAAACATAGTTTATTCTTCATCTTCTAAGGTTGCAATGCATTTATTTTGCTTGATCTATCTTTTCTCTTTGTAGAATTTTCCAGAAAAGGATCTTCTACACTGCCATTCTAAGGATGTGATTGAAGCTCATTTTATGGCTTGTATAAAAGAAGCAGATGCTTTAAAGCACAAAAGTCAAGTTATCAATGAGATGCAAAAAAAGGATCATAAACAACTGTGGATGGGATTACAGAACGGTAAATACAATACATCAAGTATTAATTATATTTAGTCTAGCATACTAAAAATAATTTTTTCAAATTTTAGTCACGGTATAGAATATAATATATCATTGTTCTGCAGAATTTGTCTAATGTCACAAAAAATCTATTTTAATTTTTGAAAATGTTACCATTTATGTGGTAAGAAATATGGCTTGAGTTATTCAAGGAACTAAATTGGGCCATAACTCTGCTAGTTTTGGTTTGTTAAAACAACAAACCAAAATAAATTAATATTGTCTAGTGTACTTTTGTGCAACTGGTGGTCTTTACTTAGGAGGCACCTGTGATGAAAGTGTTTAGTATTAACTATCTTGGACTGTAAGATAAAAAGGGTCTTTTCCAGTTTATGCTTAAGGATTGTCACTGATAAAGAACACAGGAAAACTTTCAGCAGATTAATAATTTTACTTTTCCCTCTGCCACATTTAGTTTTTTTTTTATTGCTGATATTACTGTGGCTTTCACAAAGATTTCTGCATAGATAAGTATTGACTTGAAAAAGTCAGCAGAATAATTCAGAACAGGATGTTCTAAGATAGTTATTGTTCCTACTTTGCACAGATGGCATGAATCTATATTGCAATGCAAAACATAACTTCTTTTGGTTTTACTGTCTCCTCTTTCTTATCATGGTTCTTAGAGGCCTGTAAGTTTTAAAGTTTTGTAAGTGTTTCAGAAACTGCTGCCTGGAATGGCTGGCAATGTCCCTTTCAATGCATTTTCCTCATCTCCTGAAGATGTCATTATGTTATTACTGGTAAATTTATTTTACCAAAGCTGTAAGCATTAAGATGTTTATTCTGTGTTGAGATATGAAATACTAACCACTTAGAATTTACATTGTCCTGTGTGTTTATAAGGTAAATTAAATGAAACAGGAGAAGCTTTGAATACAGGAAGACTTGAGGCATGTGTTTGCTATAGATAGTGAGGTTCCAAATTAACCTGCATATAATGTGTATATTTAATGTGTGTGACTTTTCAGATTTTTTTTATTGTTTAGTGCTACTACCTTTCATATGAAAGGTATTTCTGTAATAATTTGGAAGACTGAGTGCTTATTAGAAGCTCTCATTTTTACTTTTTATCTAATTAAGGGAGAGTTAGAAATTGAGATGTTACCTTTATTTGCCATTTGAGTGGTAAGATCTTGAGGGATGCAGTACATACCTGCAAAATTTATCAGGTAAGAAATTACACTTCATCTGGTTCAGTCCAAAGTACTTATTGAGAGATTCTGTTTTGTATAGATATTAGCCAGAGAACTGACTGAAAATATATTCACATTTGCGAATAAGCAGTAAATAAAGAATGCTGGTCCACTGGAAGCCAGAGTTGGTATAAAACCATATGTTTCCCTGGAGTTTACATTGTTACAACTCAATTTAAACAGCAATTTTAGTAATTCTGTGGAAAAAGTGTACTGCTGTAGTAGTGTTTTTTTCTTGCAAGCAGTTTAGCTTCGGAGAACCAAAATGCTGTGCCAGCATAATTTTGTTTTCTATTTCAAGAATTATTAGCTTTATTGCAAAAAGAAATCCTCTCACCTAGTCCCAGTGCTCAAATGTTCCCAGCAATGCCCTTTATGTGCTCTCTTTATTAATACTTTTCTAAATTAAAAGACCTCTAAAATGAGTTATGAGTATAATAATGGCTGAAGAGTTGACTACGCAATGAAATGGTATGACTTAAGGTTTTTTTCTTAACCAGAAGTTGTAGAACCTCGATACCCTCAATACATAAGGTAAAAGAACAGATATGTAGTATGTTCTTTCTGTGCTCTTCCTAGGCTTTATCTATTAGTTGATTATTTGTCTAAGAGTATCTTTGGTTGTAGGGAAACTAGATTTTTACTGATTTGGTTTATGATATTAAGAACAGAGGTTGCCAAGCAAGGTTGATTTCAAGAAGGTTTCACTGTACTTAATGAGAAATCGCACCTGTGGAATCTGACACCTAAATGAGAAGTTTAAACAATCTTTTGAATACTTTCAAATGCTAATTTTAATTTCTCAGCTTTTCATAAAAGAGAAACAAGAAAAGCTTGTGAAACCAAGAAAACTCTTTTAAAGCATGTTCTATCTTTCAGTATGTTTTTATAGGCTTTTGTTTGAGATGCAATAATTTTAAACCTTTGTGAAACGGAATGAATGACCACAAAAAAGAAAAGAAAGTAGCATTTGTGATAACTGCCTTGTAAGTAATGATACATCTGCAGTCTTTTTCTTCTTCTGTGAAACTTCAAACAATTTTCTTCAGTTCTTACATATAGGAAGTGTTATATGTTTAACAAGTGATAGCCATACTTACAAGTTATGTTTTTGGAAAAAAAATATCTAGTTTTGCTTGTTTGGAGCAATGTAACTACCAACTAAATATGTAATTTGCTGTAAATATTTCTGCTAAGAAGGAAGTCCTTGAACAGGTAGCATGAGAAACTTTTCAGTTTTAAGGGAAGAGCTGTAATAGTGAATTTGTGGTAAAATCTTGTGCTGGTAACAGCTGGTAGTTATTCATAACAACCTTTACATCCCTCCTCCCACTATTTCTGGTTTTGTGTTAATCTGCTACCAAATCAGGAAGATAAACATACTTTTCTGTCTATTGTTTGTGCTGTGGGTTTGCTTGTTCTTCAGATTTCAGATAGCCAGGGAAAGCCAACTTCTTAGGTAGAGCACTTCTTTGGGATGGGTTCGTCTGTGTTGCCTTAATTTTGACCAGCATCATGGATGTTTGACTGTGTTAGGGAAGTGGTAAAGGCAGGCTATATAGCTATACTGACCTCTGTTCCTTTGTAAGAATTGTTAAAATTCTTTCATCAGAAGTGATGGAAAATGTTACTTCTGTTCTTGCTTTAATAGTGTTACGGCCATTTTTATCATGGATGAGAGGATTTTTCAAGTGGGTGGGTTTTTTCTTACCTTTTGTGTGGGGAAAAAATAAAGGCTTTCAGCTTTGAAACATTAAGACTGAGAGCCTAGTGGTGACTCAGGATCAAATGAAATCTCAGCTGTTCTTAGGGGGAGAACTGTATTTTCTTCATGGTTCAAATAATTAATGTCTATAACTCAGTATATAATGGTTCTGATAAAGGAGGGGGCTTAGGCTCAACACAGCTACTTTTCATCAGTTACGGCAAGACATAAGCAACCATACCCTGAGATTTTCACAGGCATCCTTTATAGCTGGTAAAGGCTAGTCTTGGTATTTCTGATAGATGAGTGGGGGAAATAAACAGTAAAATCTCATGGTGATTTTTAAGGCTGCTTTATGTATGAAGTCATCATTTTACAGAAAATGTTACGAAAGAAGTCTGTAATGCTTATTCATACCATAGGGATTATCAAAAGTTAAGTGGCCATATTGAAGTGTTCTTATTAAAAGACAAAAATCCTGCAAACACTCAATGTGCAATATTTTATTTTTTAATGTGTGTAAACTTGTCTTACGGACAGAATCAGGCCTGTGTTTTCTTGCATTTCTTTCTAAATCATATCTAAACCAGTCTAGGGCTTTTGAGGGGCAGTAATTGTGGTTTTTCTGGGTTGTCAGACTCCTGTTTAGAAATGTTTGAACAAAAAGAAATAGTGCGTACATCGGGTCATAGAATGGTTTGGGTTAGAAAGCACCTTAGAGATCATCTAGTTCCAATCCCTTGCCATGGGGGTTCATCAGCATCATTCTTGTGCTGCGTACACATGGTCTACTCAGGTTTCACACGTATGTTTCTCCAGTTCTCCTCTTTGTAGAGAACCGGTGGGAGCAATGCAGTTCTTTGCTTCAGTCGGAGATGATGAGCTGAACAAATCTGTAATCTGAACTGGTCATTTGAAACTTAAATTAGACAATATATACTTATAAAATCTCCAGGAATTTAACAGGATAATGAATGAACAGGCTGTTAGTTTTTAAATCAGAAAGCCGTCTTTTTTTCTTCTTCCTTATATCACTTATCAAAATGGTAATGTCTTTGCATGTTCTATCTGTAGAGATATGTTTAATAGTGAAGAAAGATGAAACAACTCATTTGAGCTTTCAAAATGGCTGCATTGGTTGAAAGACTATGAAAAACACTCCAGCCATTACCTTCCTGGGCTGCCAGTTAAAAATTTCTGGAAATGCATCAAGTTTTCTTATAACTGGTGTCACGACCTGCTTATTCTGGAGTTAAAATAGCATGGCATACGCTAGGCATTTGGGTTGCTGATGTTACGGAAGCCAGGGAGTGCGGTGTGGACAGATTCAAATCACTCTATGGGAATTCAGCCTAGTGCTGTTTTGGCGCTGAGCTGAGGCTGGGTTCAGACAGGCCAGACCTGCAAATGAATCAGATGCATCGGGCAGGCCTTCTCAGGGATTTTTTTTGTGGTGGTGGTAGTGGCTTTTGTTTGGGGTTCAATTGTTTGTGGGTTTTTTTCTGGTAATGGATTGTGACCTAGCCTTCAATGTTAGTTCTGCAGTGTTTACGGCTTGCTACCCTTTCTGCACAAATGACTCAACTGATGCTCCACCCGTATGGGTGCAGTATCATGGTTCTAAACTGTCATCCCCCCAAAACTGGCTTTTGCTTTGTTACTCTTCTGTACTGGCCTGGTGCTTACTTACATGGCTGCCCTCTGTTGCGGTACAAAGGTGAAGAATTGATGGAAGCCTGAATTCGCCCTTTGGCTCCGCTCTCAAAAAAGGGGTCAGAGCAGAGCTGCTGCATTTGTGAGGCCAGTGATAATCAGCAGAAGTAAACTACCTCTAAATAACAGAACACACTTTTAAAATTAAATTTCTTAGTTGTTGAGGGAGTTTTTCTTTGCAATTTGAAATGTTTCTAAGCTACTTTCTTTCAGTAAACTCCTGAATTTGAAAGCATTAATATAATGTTCCCTTAACTTTTTAGGAAAGCTGTGTTTTAGAAAAAGCATAGCACAGGGAAAGCAAAGTAGATTAGAGAGTTTTATGGAAATATGCTGCTCTGTATGATATATGGAAAGAGAACATAATCAGAGTTAAAGGTATTAAAATATCCAGGCTATCTAGACTTGGAGCAGAGAACTGGAGGATGGGTAAAATTGTCGAGAGTCCTTTTCACTTCACCTTACTTGGGGAAGTCTGTAACAAGCCCTGCTGCTGTATTCCTACGCAACCTGTGGGTTATGTGTTTCAAAAATGGATCACACATTTTTTTAATAGTAATCAGAGCTTTCTTTCTAACTTAAATGATAATATCAACTGAGATCACCTGCTTTTAGGCTACACGGAAATCTTAAAATTGCTAGGATGTGTGCTCTTTGATGTTTGAACACAGGAAAGAAAGTAGTCCATCTTGATGATTTTCTTACCCTGAACCTTCTCCAGATAAATTGATGACCTAGAAATAAAGGGAGGTTGTGTTAAGGAAATGGTGTACTTAAAGTGAAACTTCTGTTTCGTCAGTACATTTAATAAGTGAAAAGAATTTTGGTAAAGTGTGGCTGCCCCATGCATATTAAAAGAAGGAGGAAAGGCCGTTTTCAAGCTGAATCGTTAATCTGTAGAGTGAAATGCTGCTTTGTCATACAGTTTTCAAAATGTCCTGTTAACCTGCGAAACTTAAGCAATACATTTTTATTTTGTCATAATGCTACTTTGCTATAAAAACTAATAGATAATTGCAGCATAAAAGTAAATGTGTTTAAACACAGTTACCTCAAACCTGACCGTACAGTATTAGGAGAGGCATCACCCCAGTTTTTCTTGGGTTGCATCCGTAAGCAGTTTATAGTGTGGCTTATGAATTAGTAGTTTTGTAAACCAGAATTTACAGCTAACTATGTATAAGAAAGATTCTTTTAAGTTATTCTTTGGTTGTAGACACTGCTGTTAGAAATTTGCTATAGTACACATAGGCAAGCAGAGTTGAATTGATTTGATTAATATACACAATAAGAGGACTAAAAAGGGAATGACAAAGCTAGGTAGCCAACCTTGAGGCCCGTACCTCTGTACTTGACTATAATTAGTACTTGAGCTAATTAGCCTGATGTTTTCTTTTGTGGTGATTCCGTGTCTTACTTAGCATGGTTTTTTACTTTCAAATTTTATAATGTCTATTGCTTTCTTGTGGTGTTAAATAACATGCCATCTGAATGCGAATTTGGAGGATATGTAAGATTAACAAGCACATCATGCAGTGGAGATATTTCAGGTAATGACTTGTGTAATTACAAGGAAGAATTACGACTACTTCAGATATGTGCATTCATGTTGAACTTTGTTACTTTGTTGTCTGTTACATGAATAATACTTCCACATATTCCTGTAGCTAGCTTATGTCACATTAAGTCAAAACAGTTCTAAGGTCCTATCTCTCCATATCTGATAGTTACTCATGCCTGAAAGTAGTCTGAAAAGACTAGTAAACTTTTGTGCCCTCTTCAGATGTGAATTTGTATTAAATACCATGATCTGTCAAAATATCCAAGTAACCTTAGTGTTCGCAAGTTGCTCATAAGAGGGAGCAGCTGAGGGAACCGGGGTTGTTTAGCCTGGAGAAAAGGAGGCTGAGGGGAGACCTCATCACTGTCTACAACTGCCTGAAAGGAGGCTGAAGCACGGTGGGTGGTGGTCTCTTCTCCCAGGTGACGGTGATAGGATGATAGGGACTGTCCTCACGTTGTGCCAGGGGGAGGTTCAGATTAGACATCAGGAAAAATTTCTTCACTGAAAGCACTGTCAGGCACTGGAACAGCTGCCCAGGGAGATGGTTGAGTCCTCACCCCTGGACAGGTAGATGAAGTGCTCAGGGATATAGTTTGGGAGTGGACTGGTACAGTTGGACTTGATGATCTCAGAGGTCTTTTCCAATTAAGTGATTCTATCATTCTACGATTATATGATTCTAATAGCAAGAATAATTTAACTGTGGATGGTGGCAATGTGTAAAATAGGAGAAAAAAAAAAAAATCTTACGTTTCAGTTATGGCATAACAGTATTTTAAATTGTGTCCTCAAAGGCTGGCACTGAACTGTAGTAGTCAGCGAGAGTCAGCTATGTATCGGAGTCTTCCTGAAGTCCTTGCTAATTGTGACTGTGGTTTTACTGTACAAGAGTAAGAACAATGAGTTTAGATGGCCTAATGTCATTTAGAGACAGGTCTTTAAATAGCTGAGAAATGAGAGTAATCAGCTGTAAATACTGTTTCTGAATAGCACGGTACAGTTAGTTTTGAAGTGTTTAAAATATTTATCTTTTATCAACAAAGCTGCTTCATGCTTGAGGCGTACCACACAAAATTGAACTTCTTATAAAATTGGTTGAACTTGCCTCACCAGTCAGCAGAACTAATCTTCTTGGAAACAATGTGGAAATATAATTGATACTAAATTTTGAGAGGACTGCCTTCTCTCTATAGCAGTTAAGCACAATTCTTGTTAGAGCACAAGTCAGTAGGAAATATACTTGCTTTAATGTTAAGAAAATTAACTTTGTATCCTTGACTTGCAGCTGTAGCCCTCTGTACAGTACTGTTTATTTGGTTACATGTACACGATGGATTAAACCTTTAGTGAGTTTGTTTATGACTAAAAGAAAAAGTTGGTGGGAGCAGTTGATAGACTGGAGGGGAGATCTGCCATTTGGAGGCACCAGGACAAGCTGGAGCAGTAGCAAGCAGGAGCCTCCTGGAGCTCACAGGCACAAGTACACAGTCCTACATAAGGGACAGGAAAAACCCTATGCATTGGGGCAGGCTAAGGACTGGCTGGGAGACAGCTTTGTGGAAGTGGATAATGGTGAACAGCAAGCTGAATTAAGTCTGTCGTGTGGTGTTGCAGAAATAAAGATTAACTAGGGAGCTGTTTTAGCCCTTGTGCCCCCCAGAATATAGCCAGATGGTGAGTAATTCCCCTCAGCTCAGCACTTACAAAGCTGTGCTGGAAATGCTGTGTTGTCTTTGGCACCCCAGGACGAAAGAAATGTGGGCAAACAGAAAAGAATCCAGCAGAGAATGGCTAGGAAGAGAGTGAGGAAACTGCCTTGTTTAGCCTGAAAGTGGATCTAATGGCTACTTTGCAATACCTAAAAGGAAGGACTGTAGAGCAGATGAAGTTAGATTCCACTCAGAAATGCCTCTGCTGGCAGTGGAGTTGGGCAGTTACAAAAGAAAATGGTTACAAGTTGTGGCAGGAGAAAGTCTGATGGGTTCTTAGGGTGGAGGGAGTAAAAGTGGTTGTGTGGAACCCATGGAGATGGTCAAATCTTAACTGAGCAAAGGCGGTGAGCAAACTCATATAACTTTATGTAGATAGATTTATTTATTTATTTATTTATTTTTTCCCGAGCAGAAGCTTTTATTCCAAAGCTTGCAGTCTGAACACACTTCCCATCTGAAGCTTTCTATAGTTCTAATAAGTTGATAAATCAATTGGAGAGTCTTTGGTCTCTTAGTGCTATGGTTGACTCTACCCAGGTACTCCTAGCTGTGCGTCATTTCTGTGGTTCATATGGATATTAGACAGTGGTGAACCACGGAGAATAGACAAAAATTTTGTGTTTTTAAACTCTAAGATTGGACATGTTTTTAGGCGGGCTGCAAATTGGTATTACTTGCATAGAGCTATACATACAATTAAATTCTGAGCATTTTTAAGAAAAAGTTGTATAATTAGATGGCTTAAAAAAGAAACCATGGATACTGCAGACAAAAAATTGTAAATACTACCCTGGGGGCTACACGTATGTTTTCACTTTTTTTACTTTCTAAAAAGCTATTGGAAGATAAAAGCTGTGAATTACCATTTGCTTTTGAATTTAAAACAATCTTTCCCTCATTTTTGCATTAATTCTTTTGTTATTTAAAGCCTCTCCACAGATTTCTTGAAGTATATCCAATTCTGGAGTCAGTGCTCCTATAGGACTTGCATCATTGTCAAATGCAGAAACAAAGGTTGCTCTTTTTGGTTCTTTTGCCCACTGTTGTACAGTGGGAACTCCCTTTTAACTGGCCAGACGCTGTGAGCACTGTCTTATTGCAAGTTACTGGTAGGTACAATTTCTCATTCTGTGATAATTGGCCATATTCTTTGTGTAGGCTGATTTAAAGCTATGCTGTATTGAAACGCATATGTTAATTGCAAACACTCAGGCAGTGCACTTTACCCTGTCAGCGATCAGTCGTGGTTACCGTTTTCATAGAGTCAGATGAGTGGAAGAGATGTATCTAACACCAAGACCCATGTGAAATTTCAAGTTGTTTTAAGTGTGAGAACACTTGAGTTTCAGAGAATGACTGTAAGGTGCTAGCACAAATAAAACTAATATTTCTGGTTGTCTGAAGAACTTTGTCCCCAGGTCTCAAGCCTGAGAGAGGCCCAGCCTTGAAAATTTCAGCCTGGGCTAATCCTTAGTTAAAATTGCATAATGTTAAAAGGTTCGGCAGTTACTGTCTCTTAACAACAAGCTGTGACTGGAGTTACTAACAACTTTTTAATGTAATAGTTATAAATTTGGATTAATTTCAGTGATTGCTGAAGGACCTCCAGCCTTCCCTAAGGGAGGAAATGACAATTCTCCAAATGTTTCCTTGGAACGATATTTTTAAAAACTGTTTTAAAGGACACATTAAAAACCTCAACAATTTCAGGGACATTAAATGCATAATGTGGCACTCTCTATTTGTTAATTTAAGTTTGAGGTTTAATTTGTTGCTTAATTTAGATACTGAGATTATTATGATGAATGACGTGAAGTCCTTGTAATTTTGCCAACTCTTATGATTTCAGTATATGTAAATATACAGAAATCAATTCAAAGCTGTCTTTAGACTCTGTGTAACTCTGTAGTACTGAAGGCTAATAATGTCTGTTTGGGCAAGCAATGACTGCATTTCTAATAAGTGAATATTTATATTTATAAATTACTTAAAAGATATTTTTTTTTTTTTTTTCAGCTGGATCTCTCCCCCATTATTTGTTTATTAACTTTCTGATCTTTGATATAAAATACAGGGAGGAAAGTTTTTGTATTTCCCTTCAAGCAAAGTTATATAGTAAACATCCTCTTGTTTAAGAAACTTTTGTACTGTCACTAATCTTACTTCTTTCTGTTGTAATCTTATTGCCATTAATTTAAATATTGTTATTTAGATATGAACATCTGCCTTTTGCAAGTACTGTTTTTTGCTAATACATAAAGTCTTTAACACATTGGTCAAGCACTTTCTTAAAAACAGATGGATGGTGGAAAACAAAAGTAATCAGATTTGACTGTTACAGGAGTTTAGATACCACGTAGACTGCATAAGCTTTTCATGAGGGAGGGAGATGAATGTGCAAAGTGCTTTTGCTGATAGGTACATAGTGCTTCCTTGTTTACTGGCTTGATGAAAACTCAGTTTTGTTTTGATTGTCAAACTTCCGGCCAGTACCTTCTGTCTTTAAGTCCTGTCTAGCCAAAGCACTAATTAGTTCTTATAGCTTGTCATAGCATTAATAGCTTCCTTAAGTCTGTTTTGCATAAACAGGAGGTACTGCCACACAAAAATGGGAGAGTGATAAATTATTTTGCTTATATTTTTTCAAGGGGATTGGGGAGAGTGTGTTGGGGTTTTTGACAAAAACAGTTCGTTTTTGATTTTGCATTTTGGAGCTTTAGGATACTGTCGTTCAGCCAGTGCTCCTGATGCTAATATAAGCTCTTGCCAGATCATATAAATATCAGTATGCAAACTGGATAACCTTTTCCTGCTGCTCATTTTAAAATTTTGTGTTAGTTTTCTTGCACTATACTCAGTAGAAAAAATATTGTATCCATGGAAAGACGTTTGGAGGACAGCAGTGTAAGATTATGAGGATGAACGAGCTCAGATGTCTTCAGACAGTGCTGTACACACAGCAGAGATGTGCCTTAAGACGTCTGACTCCATTATATGTAGCTAATTTACTAGGAAGTTTTTTATTCCCTGGAGTATATGCGGGATTGACAGAATATACTTGATTACAAAATGCAACAAGTTTAGTGTGCATTTAGTGTTGCAGATTTATTACTGTTATATTTAGAAACTACAGAAACTATTAGGAATTTAAACACCTTGAAAAAACAACAGATTGTCTTAAGCATTGTATGAGCATTCAGAGAATAATCTGAGAATTATAAATTTGTAAAAATGTCTGCCTTAAATAAGATTACCTGCATGATTTCTGGAGGGTGAGGAAGCTGGCGTGAAGAATTGTACATTAGCATTGTATGTAACTCTTCTTGCTCTTCAGAGGTTCTCTGGTTTGCCATATATGTCAGAAGGGACACTACCTAAATCCTAGCATAAGTCTGCTTGTTCAGAAGTTCTTGTTTTTCTCATCCATGTGTTGCTCATCTGTATTGAATTTTAAAACCAGTAAGCTGTTTACCTAGCTTTCCTGGTTACTGTTATATGAGCATTAAACAACTAAATACAATTAATGTTTGTTTTATTTTTGTTCAGGTAGGATGTCTCCAAAGATGTAGATTCCTTATTTAAGAGTCTACTGAAGCTCATTAGCTTAAGTAGATCTCAGTTGTTTTGCTTTGTGTTTCACCATAATTAATAGTTTTATCAGCTGACTTTATAGTCAAAAGTGGTAATTGAAGTATAAATAGATAAATGCCTCTTGTAGGATGCCTGTCCATGCAATGTGTAGTGAAAGCTGTAAGCCGTTCTCAATGCTTTCTCCAAGGATGAGGGAAGTATGCTGTCTTCACCTTCCCGCAGACAAGAGTTCGTGAGGAGGATGCAGTTGTTCTTTGTGTTGGACTTTGTAAGAGTAAACTTCTGACTTTGTGGCCTGGGGTTTCCAAATGCCCGGGCTGCCTGGGTGCCATCAGCTGAGCTTTCCAACTGGTGAGCCCTGGGTTTGCACCCTGCTGTGGGGTCAGGCCTTGTGTCCAGGCAGCTCCTCCTTTCAGGCAGGTGCCTGTCTGGTGGTGCTGAGTGTGGCTCAGGTATGTGCTTGTCAAGAGGCTCTTACTGCTAATCAGGAAACAAGAGTGTGGAAGTACTTTGAGATAAGTATCAGGAAATGCTCCTGCAGGATACCTGGCAGGAGTTTGTTTATGACTTCTTGGAAATTCCTGCCTTGTGACACAGTTGGTTAGGAAAAAAATGGTGTTGTAAGCCCTACCTTGTGTATTACCTGTGTCCTTTAGTGCACTGACAGGCAGCTGTGCACTGACAGCTGTGCTGTACACTGGAGTGAAGCAAATCCCAGACTCTTCTAATTTTCTGCAGTTGCTTTAATGGTTATCAGCAGTTTTTGAAGCAGGAAGAACCTTTGTAGAGTAAATAGATTTCTGAACACTACCTGGCTTCAGGGTTCTGAATTCTGTAATGTTTATATGGCCAGGCTTCTTGAGACACAGCTGAACATTGTGCCAAGGGACTTCAAAAAATCCAAGACTGTTTGTTCCTTCTGAAGAAACCTCTACTGCATTTGGTGCCTTGGAGAGTTAGGGCCTGTAAGGAAATGTATCCCTTGCTGTTCCCCTTTTAAAACTACCTTCTCCAGTAAGGCTAGTGGCAGCTTTATTCATCTTGTCTCTTCATGTTCCCTTCTATCACTTTTCGTATTGGTTGTTTGCTTGATTTGAATAATTGTTTGCATGTATAGAAGGCTCTAAACCTATGCTGCCCTTAATACATTTTAAGTGCAATAAACTCTTCAGTTCTTGTAATGTCTGAACAGGGTGAAATGGTGTGCTGCCTCAGGCTACTTCACTAAAAATAGTTGCTTGAATAATAATAACAAAAATGTGTTTCAAACAAACTTTTTTTCAGGTTGTCTCATGAAACTGGCAGTATATTTTTTTGATTATATCATACATTGTTGCAGGTTTTTTTAAGACTTACGTATCCAAATGTAAACTCCTCAATAAGTTTTTCTTTTTCATTAGTTTCTCTATACTTTACACCTGTTGTGCATTTATAGTTAAGAACAATTAGATGTTTTTAATAAACTTGTGAGACAGTGTGGGGGGCAGTAGCAGCAGAGAGTGGAGGAATGGGCACTGTTAATTGGGGTAATGAAATCCATGATTTGTGGCCCAGTATCTTCCTAGAAGTGGGAGATATGATATGAATTCATGTTGCTTTCTCTTTCAGTTCAGTAAGTTGCCACATCACTGTTCTCATAGGAGAATGCAGATGACTTACCTTTGGTGTCAGGCTAAATAAGGAAGAGAAATCTGGGGAAAATAAATTCATATAGGTCAAACTTCAGTAAGAAAAGTTTGCGTGCTTTTACAGTTATGTCTCATTTACCTCTTTTAGCTGAAAAAGACGTTATTAATATTAACGAAATCCAATTTTACCTTCACAGATAAATTTGAGCAGTTTTGGGCAATAAATCGAAAACTCATGGAATATCCCCCAGAAGAGAGTGGATTTCGATACATCCCATTTAGAATTTATCAGGTAAAAGACAGTGCAATAAAACCACTTTTACCTAACTCTTCTATTGAGGTGTCATGTATCGTAATCTGTTTTCAGAATTATATATTCTCTTTTCTGACATTGTGGTAAAACTTTGTGTGCTTTTCTTTGCTGGACCCTTGAGTTGTATCAATTAGCAAAGACTAAATAGACTGTATTTATTCTAATAGGTAATTACCATTCATTACATCTTAAGCATGTAATACTTTAGAATGCTGAGGCTGGTGTGCGTGATTTTTGTTTTTTAACAAAGCTAATTCTGTCATTAAAAATAAATGCGAACTATGTAGACTGCTTTGGATGCAAAATGCTCACTGAGAGGTCTAAGTCAGACACTTCAGGAGCAACACTGTTCCCTCAGTCACTGTGAAGGCTTCTTTTCTTGTTGGCATCAAAATGTAAAAGTAATGGCATAGGTCTTGCATCTAGTTCTTTATTTTCTAATGATATATTTTAAAATCCCAAACTAGCTTTGAGTATTTTTTTTCTGTTTTAATACACCAATACTCTGTTTTCCTCAGCAGTTTATTTGGAGACATATTCCTTGGATTCCCTACAAGGTTTTGATACCCTGTTAGTTTTTATAGCATTAAGGTCATGATGGAGTTTGGAATTAAGGATGGTTAAAAGCTTTTACACCATTCATGTAGCCTCTCTGTAGTTCTGCTAAGTTTTGTCTTTTCAAAATTTTAATCTATTTACCTTTAAGTTTTGCACCTGCACCTATCAAAAAAATCCTTTATTCATAGCACTGAACAGTCTGATACTACTTTATTACAGGTTTTAAAGACCATACAAACCTATACAATCCTGCAATGGGGCTGGAGTAACTTTAATGTTAGAAGACATTTACTGTCATAGTGAAACCTTAGATTGAGAACGGAAGTCAGTTATTTTGTCAGAGATCCTAGCAGATGGCAAGGTTTGTATAAGTATCAAAAAGTATGTGTCAGAAAAAGTAGTTTACTCACGGCATTTTGTTTGGTTTGTTGCTAAGTTTGTTTGTTCTCTGATAGGTGTTTTTTTAAGTCTTTTCATAGAAATCACGTAAATGGGTTTGCAAAATGGAGATTTTGCTATCTGAATTCTGAATAAGGTACATACCTGCAGGCTGTGAGGGAAACTCTATTATTTCACATGCTTTGATTCTAGTTAAGCTTTTTTTTTTAAAAAAAAAAAAAAAAAAGAGAAAAAACTCACCTAATTCAGTAATAGGTATCCCTTTAACTAGTAGTACTTATCTTGAATCTCATTAACTTATCAACAGGAAAACCTTATTGCTGTTGTTTGAACTCAAAACTAAGAACAGAAAACCAAACACAAATAAAGATGATGTTGAGACAGCCTTTGAGAAGGTTGATGTATATTATTTTCAGTAATGCTTTTCTTAATATTTCTAAATATTTTCAATGATGTTCCTCTTTTTTTAAAAAAGTCAATGCAGGTGTTTCTAGCTTTTGTCATAAAACATGGTGTTTGAAGGAATTTTCAGAAAATGTTAGAATGGGCGAGATAATTTCCTTCCAAGTGAGGACTTAATTCCTCTAGTTCTAATTTAATTTTACAGTACTTAGTGACAGACTTGCATATAATTCAAAGGTATTCTTAAAAATGTGTTTAAATGCAATTGAGATGGTGGTTAATTTCTAGTAGTGCTGATAGAAGTCAGCTTTGCATCTTAATTGGTTGCTTGCATATCCCTACATAAATACCTGAAAGCCAGTTTAGCCTGGGTTTGTATTACAGTGGATAAATATGTGGGGTTTTATTTTGCTATGTGTTTTCACATAGTGTTGTAGATACTTAAGGATATACAGATGGATGGCAGGAAATTACTAAGTATTGCTTTCAATGAGGAGAGTTCTTTCTCTTAGTCTTCATATCTTCCATCATACAAATATTATTAGAAGGAAATTCTGTGAAGTGTACTGCCTAGAGTGTGTTTTGGCAGTATGAGGTGGATCAATTTGTTTTCCTTCAAAGAAATGTACTAGATTGATATTGACTACAGAAAATCAGTCTTGGCAATGATTAAACGTGACTGGGAAATCTGCTGCAGAAAAAATTGCATGCAGTGATCTAACATGCTTTTCAAGGCTCTTTCAGTTGTAAAGCTCATTTATTAAAATAAATTTCTGAAGAATACTATGAATCATACCTCATGTGGTATCCAAATCTGATGGTGTGCGGGGGAGAAAGAGATGGCAAAAATACAAATGTCATACTTGGGTAAGTCAGAACTAAACTAACCACAGGTAATTTTAAAAGACCTTGTCCAGCACCTCTTCTTTTAAAAGTAGCAGCTAGGACTGGACCAGAATCCTGACATCTACTGTAGAAGATGTAGAAAAGACTAAATATAACTAAGGATCAACTAATTGCAATTATAAGTTAGCTAAGAGATCTTGGAGAGTTATTACTAGCTGTCATAGTCTAAACTGTGCTGTATGGAGTTTGCCCCAGATAAACCTTTGACATAGGTGGAAACTTTTGTACCAGAGAACATTTAAAAATAGTGATTATATTTTTGTGACTTAAATGTGTCCAAAAAGAAAAGTGCCTTACTTGATCAGTTCAGAGGTACAAGCTGCTGTGTCTTCACAGTCTTGACAGTTGCACTAAAACTTTTTTGCTTTTTTAAATGATAGTACTGTTGAATAGAGTGCTGTTTTCACTTATTCTTTATTAGCAAAAAAGAAAATAGTAATGTTTTGAGTATTTTTTTTTTACATTTCAGAGCACTGCTTTTCTCATACAATATTAGAGGTAGCTTGGCTTGAGGACTTTTTCCCTGTGTTTATAAAACCAGCTGGTTTTGCACTTTCTAATTGGGTAAACTATATGGCTGATAGTTGGCAGGAGGTTTACATCAGTCCTTGCCTCCAGGCACTGTGATGGAGTGTATTAGTCAGGCACCAGAGAAGCGTCTCTACATGCTGATAAAGTCTGCACTGACAAACTACTGTCTGCTGTCTCATGCTGCAGATGGGAGCACTCTGATTCTCAGTTGTGCACTTAGTTTGCATTGATCCCCAAGTGTTGGTGTTTTGTTCTCTTCCTGTGTCGCACTTGCTCTTGCTTGCTCTCTCCCTGTCAATCTTCTTTCTTTCCTCTGGAGTCTGCCCTTTGAGTATATAGGATTTAAAGGTGTAAATAGCATTTCATTCTTGAGAATAAAATTACAAAAGTATGTGAAAAAAATGCTGTAATACTGTTCATGACAAGTTCTGAGCTTTTCTAGAGTCACACGTGGCCTAAGGCAGGCTGGCTCTTGTTTGTTTACCACAACATCATCCCCCAAAGGGGATGATCTAGGATTGTTTGTTTACTTCTTCCTTTATTTGGATACTGGGCTATGCCACGGTACTGGAGTGAGCATGTCCTTTGCCTCTATTTTCTAAGGGATTTGATTAGGTTATTAATTTTATTGCTTAATTCCATAATAGGCCTTAACTTTGAACAGGTTTTTCCTATCTTAAGTCCCTTAAGATGTTGTGATTAAATCATACAGTCGCAAATTGTCATGATGTTTATCTGTCTTGGTAACGTGAGTGAGATTCTCCATACTTAATAATACATTGATTAAATCTGACACTTTGCTCTTTCTGTCAAAGTTCCAGTACTGAGGTACCTAAATATGTTTAAATGTCTGTCATGACCTGTCCTCTAAAAATAGCAAAGTAGGAGGGGGAAATGAAATATTCTAAGACATTAATTTATTGAGGCTGATACTAATAATCAGAAGCCCAAGAATGCCTCTTTCCAAAGCAAGGGAAGACTGTTTTATTTATATTTCCACATTAATTGCCAGAGCAAGATAATCCATTGCAAAACCAATTACAAATGTGTAAATCGACGTCAAAATTTGACCCAAGTTATGGCAACTACTCAAAAACTGACCATAACAGATGGTTTGGAAAGATACTGGGTCCACCTGTAAAGTTTTCAAGTAATATTTACTCTATTCTTTTTTGCTAGTAGGTTATCAAAATATTTTTTTCTTTTGAGTGAAGAACCTCCATTGGATTTCAAGGTTGAATTTGTCTGACTTCAGCTCCAGTTTCTTGATTTTTAATTTTTTTTTTTTTGCCTTATACCACTTTCAAGTCATGTGACTTTCTAACCTTGAAGTTCACTTACAGAGTGATTTCAGCAGCTTCATTTTTCCTCATTTAAGCAGGATCAGTTGAGCTCTTTAAGCTTCATGTCATGAGGCTTGCTTACCAGTGCTGAAGTTGTTTGAAAAGATGACTAGCTGATATTTTGATAATTCTCAAGATTAGTATTAAAGTTAGGGAGACATAGAGGCCAAAAGTACAGTTAATTTCTATAGGATTTTAGATCAAAAATTCTTCAAGAACTGATGGGACAGAGGTAAGGCTAGCTGGTACTTGAAACTGCAAATCTGATTTTTTTTTATTTTTTTTTTTTTATGAAAAGTGGAAATGTGATGAGTCATCAAGCAAAAGAACTAGAAAATGTAAGTGCTGTCGACCTGAAGAGGGCAATACAACACAGCAGGTTTCAGCATCTTATTAGCTAGGACAAAATGCTCTTGAATAGATCTGTGTGATATACCTTATTTAACTTTTTTCTTATTTCTTAAAAATAATGCTTTTATAAGGGACCTGCTGAAAATAGATCAATTTATTTCTTAGAAACTTCCTTTTACCAAGAGGGAGTTCAAGTGAATAGGAAAATAATGTGAAATGATGATTGATTTGTGTAACAAAGCTATGCTCAGCCCAGTTTCTGTGCTGAAAAGAAAAAAAGTGGACTCTGATTCATCATCGAGTATACAGAATTACTTATTTTAATACCTGAAGAAACACTAGGTTTTAAATTACTTCAAAATCAAAGCTCTATGAATGAGGAAGTCTGAAAGCTGTGGTAGGCAAATATTTTTCCTAGTGCCTCATTACTGGAGAAAAAAAAAAAAAGCTATCAAGTATTGCATATGGGCAGCGTGATCCATAAGTTGCTATGAATACTTGTTTTCTGAACTTGATTGCTTAGTTCTGTGCTGAAAGTAATAGCAATTTGGCAAGTTGTCACCTTAAGTTAAAGGTCACTGGCATCACAGTTGAGGTTGTACAGTTATGTAAGCTTTTCTGGTTTGTCTGAGTGCAAAGTGAAATGAGTTTTCTCAAGCCAGTGTTGTTAAAGATGACTTTTTTTTATATATTTGATATTGGGGAACTGTCTGTGCAGTTCTTTTAAAAGACTTAAGAACCCGTGTGCAAGATCAGCCTTGTGCCTTGAAGAATCTCAGTACAGGATGGGGGCGGTCAGAGTTTAAAAGACAAATTCTGAGATTATAAAATGTATTTGTTGTCAAAGATGTGAATGACGTTTACATAAATATTCCCAAGTTATCTGTAAAACTGTCAATCTGCCTAGTTCAAAGCTGCTGTAAAAGGTGCATAGAGCTTAGGGAAGGAGGCACAGAAGAGATGAGGCTATAAACCTTCGGTTTGGGTGGCTTCTTTGAGCCATGGTTGAACAGCTGAATTGTTCTAAGATAGCTCCAGCTGAATCAGAGCTACAGTAATCCTTCTGAGTTGAACGTAGATGTAGCTTGTATACAAAGAATAAAGTAGTTTTGCTTGTGTGGAAAATAGTTTGTTGAGGCTCTGAATTACATTATAACTAGTTTAAAACAATTTAGGTATATGCTAAATTCTGTATATTAGAGAAAACGATAGTATTTTGTGTTAAATTCTTTTTTTTTATCTTGTCAGATCCTCTTAGATCTTAGCAGGATCTAGGTGTAACAAAAAACAGTGGCATTTCAGTAGTTAATTTATTAACTTTATATAAACAGTTATATAGGGTGTTTTATTGTTAGCAAAAGATAAGGCAAAATATACTAAGTTACAATGAAATATTGAACGCTTTTGGGGGGGGGGGGGGAAGTGGAAAAAAGAATTATCTGTTCCTAATCTGAAAATGCCTTAATCTTACGGAACGTTTTGTGCGCTCCCTAGTCACAAATCGTAGTTACTTTTTTAGCAAATTATTTTTGCATAAAACTCTAGTTTGTCATATTTTCTCTGAATTGTCTTATGGTAATGAACTTGGATGGAAATAAGTTTATGTAAATGTTCATGCTACAAATTTCAATTTAAACCATGAGGTTTGAGTTCTTGTGGCTCTGTTTCCTTAAGTGGTTTTATTAAGGTAGTACTCTTGTATGTTTTATATCATCCTAAATTTGTTATGAAAGTTAATATATGCATGGAATTAAAAGAATAATTAAACTTTTCATCTCAGCCTTGAATGTTAATTCTTAAGGATATGACTATATTGAGAGACGGGGACGAAGACAATGAATGAAGCAATAGTTCAGTTAAATTATGTCTATGAAGAGTTACTGCTACATCTTTTAATTTAAATGCAGAGCTCTCTAGTATATTGCTGCCTTTCTTTTGATCATTAAAAGTGATCATTTTACTTCTCTGTTTCACTTGGTTTAGTCAACACCGACTGATTTGACACTTTCACTACATAGTTTATGCGGTCAGGTTCTTATTTTGTAGCACCAGGCATTTTTGCTACCTCAAACTTGCAATCTGGAGCTGTATTCCTCTGCGAACTGGCTCTCGTACTCTGCCGTAATAGCAAAAAAAAAAAAAAACCAAACCAACCCAGTTCATAGATTGTTTTACATTCAGAAAAAAAAAGGGAAAAGCGGATACGGAATTTCTTCATCAGAGGGGTGAATAATGTAATCTTTGAGGGTAATTTCTGTGACCATGTAGCATATGCATTTAATTCCTAAGCGAATGCTTAGGAATTAAACTAGAACAAAGCCAAGCCTGTGATGATGATGCAATAAGTTAACTGCATAGATGAAAGTCACAGCAATACCTGTTTTGATTTGTCAGTATCCGTGTGCCATCTTGTTTTTAATTTACTTATTTTTAAGTAAAATAGGTAAATACAGCAGGTTAATATCTGTACAAAATTGAGGATTAGAAAATATAGAAAGCATCCATTTTTAGGGGGAAGTACTGAGACTACTGTTTGCACTTCCTAGATGACTGAAAACGAATTGTACACAGATAAGTGTGGAATGGAAAAAACCTACGAAAAAGTGGGATATGAAACCATACTCCTGGAATACATTATGTATTAGCAAACAAATTTCTGAAATTTTGCTGTCCTTGACTATAGGAGTTTCTTCTAGTTAATCGTTACTGTCAAACTACGGGGAATTATTGGTTTTGTTTCTTTTAAGTAGATTGAAAGTGGTATATGAAGTATTGTACAATTCATTACTCTTAAGCAAACAGTGTAATGTTTGCTTTTGTGGAGTTGTTTGCTTCGTGGGTAGTCAGTACTCAATTGTTTACTTTTATGTGAGGCTTAGGACTGCATATGCACATAAGACACTACAGATGTGAAAAGCACTATTGATTTGTTGTCACTGACTCTTCAGCTACCTTGATATTTTACCACTTGAATCTATAAATCCTTTTCTGGGAAGGAAACAATACTTAAAGGCTATGCTTAAATTGTAGATGCGTTTGTCTTCAGTGCTCAATGAAGCTGTTTCTTGGAACTGTTTTTTCTATTTAGTCTCTTATTTCTAGCCTTATGACTATTACTGGCTGTCTTTTTTGTGTGTTATCACTCTCTTGAGTGTTGACTTTCTTTTGCTTCTAGGATCTGTGCGATTCACCTGAGGTTACATAATGCAAATTAAGTTTTTCAGACAATATAGGGCTACTTTCTCTGCACAAATTTAATAGATCATTTGAAGATCAGGATACACCCAGAATGTGGTTCAGCCATGCTTATTACGTATTTTGACGTGAAAGTGGTTGTGACTGGTAATTTTGCTACTTTTGATATGGAACTGGTAATGGAACTTACGGCAATATACACTCTTTATAAAAAATGACCCACAAGGTATAACAGGACGTTTGCTTTGGATAACATTTGTTCCAGGTTGTCCTAAAAACCTTTGCTTTTTGGTACATTCTGCCTCTTGAGTTCTATGCCTGTAACTCTGTTTTTCACAGACCTTTCTGGTAAACCAGCTGGATCATCATCACCTTTTCAAACCTTTGTTCCCTTTTCTTGCAACACAGACACTGAATAGCTTTCATAGTACTACAGTTATATTCTTTCCCTGTCTGAAATGTTGTAGCGCAGATGACACCCAATAAAATGCCTATTTAGAGAAGCAGTTTGAATTTTTAGATTGTTGTGAAGCAAAATTGCTGCCTCTAGGTAAGGTATCTGCACTGCATTTTGGATTACAGCAAGTACCCCTTTAGTTCTACAGGCTTTTAGCCCTTTCTGTCAAGGGTCACTTAGTTGGATGTATCTGCAGATGAAGAGTTTTTCATTTACTTAGTTACTGATAGGCTTCTTATAGATCTTGGTCTCTCCTTCCTCTTTTGTGAGAGAATTTTGTTTTCTTCTATGGGAATCTGATGAATGAATGAATCTGTTCTTAGAGTCTATGTTACTATTATCTATTATTAAAGCTCCAAGGAATCCTTTAAAACAGAAGTGCTGGACTGTACAAGCTTTTATAGGTGGTCCTTCTTAAATCATTAGTTAAAAGAACAATACCTTGTTTTGGACAATACTAAATACTTAGGGTTTTCCCAGGTCAATATTCAAGATGTTGTGTTGCCAGAGTCTTGTCCATAACTGCATGCATCCCAGACTGAAGCTTTATTGCATGTTTTTGGTGTATTGTGGGCTTTGTCTTTTGACAATGACTAGGGAGAGTGTTTTAGGAGAGTTCTTCATCTATTTGGCAAAAAACCCAAAGCACTGGTCACTTCAACACAGCATATTTAACCACATATTCAGTTAAGAATCTTGTCCAAGTTGTTCAGGATACAAGCAAACGTTGGTTAGGACTGAGTCTCCTTTAGCTTTAGCAATATTAGTGGCCCTCTTGCGGACTTAGGGAGATTCTTCACACATTTCTTAGTTTTTGCCATGTTATGGAAAATAAAATAAAAGGACTTTTGTGGTGCTTCAGTCTTCATTTAACAAGGGACTTCAGGGCCCTTCTCCAAGTGATCATGCCCTGTAAGGAGTACTGCTTGGAGTCACTCACAACATAATGAGCATTTTAAGGGTGTTCTTTAACAGACCTTGAAGAACAGATATACATTCTCAACCTATCGTCTGTTCAACTGTTTTCTCACAGAATCCTGACAAAATATGAAATTCTTGTTTGAGAACTGAAGAAAGAGTAAACTTGGTTCTTCCATAGATGATTTGACAGCTTGATGATTTTCTGTGGACATAAACCACATTTTGAATAAGAAGAGTTACTATTAAATAATTCCAACAGCAATAGAATTTATCAACCAGTTGCAGACTTTTTCAGAAACAAGAGTATGAAAGTACTTTACTTCTAAAGGGATGTGGTTATGTTGTGGCCTTTCTTAATTTAACCACTCTTACACACAGTAGACTCAAGCATACCCAGTAGGACTGAGGATCTATGATAAGAACTTTTTATAAACCAGGCAGATCCACTTCAGATGGAAGAGAGTACAATCTCTGGACATCTCATAAGTATCTTGATGTCTACACTCGTGAATATGAAGGTTCTCCTAGATAAGGAAATAAGGATAAGAAATTGGCTAATGGTCACACCCAAAGAGTTGTGGTCAGTCCATCAATGTCTGAGTGGAGACTGGTTATGAGTGCTGTTCCTCAGGGGTCTGTGTTTGCACCAGTGTTGTTTAACATCTTGGTTGTTGACATGACCGGTGGGATTGAGGGCACCCTCAGCCAAACTGTGTGGTGCAGTTGACATGCTCAAGGGAGGTATTGCCATCCAGAGGGACCCAGACAGGTTCCAGAGGTGGGCCTGTGCTAACCTCGTGAAGTTCAACAAGATTTAGTGCAAAGTTCTGCACCTGGTTTGAGGCAATCCCGAGCACAATTACAGGGCCTGTGGGTGCTGGTGGATGAGGAGCTCAACATGAGCTGGCAATGTACGCTTGCAGCCCCAAAAGCCAACCATGTCCATGGCTGCATCCGAAGAGGTGTGACCAGCAAGTCAAGGGAGGTAATTCTTCTATACTCATCTCTTGTGAGACCCCACCTGGAGTACTGCATTCAGTTCTGGAGTCCTCAGCACAGGAACGACATGGATCTGTTAGAGCGAGTCCAGAGGAGGGCCATGAAGATGATCAGAAATATAGAGCAACTGTCATACAAGAACAGGCTGAGGGAGTTGGGCTTGTTCAGCCTGGAGAAGAGAAGGCTCCAGGGAGGCCTTGTAGCAGCCTTCCTGTACTTAAAGAGGGCCTACAAGAAAGCTTTTAAAATGGTGTTCATTAATATTCAAAAACTAAAGGATTTGCAGACTGTGTAATACTGTTAAGAGTGCTTTCAAGAACAACAGAATTTTCACTTTACTTGGTATGTGTACGGGTTACAATTTTGACTGCAAGTTTATATTTTCTTGGTCATGTAAAGTGTGCAAATGTAAGAAAATCAGTTTGCGGTAATTTGGATACACATTTCTATAGGAGAAAAATGATCCACCAAATTAGTTTGTCTTTCATGTTTTATTATTTTTTAACAGTAGGTGTTATTTTCATAGCTTATCCTTTCATGTGATTTCACATCTCAAGAGTAAGAAATTTTAAAAATGTATCCAAATACACATTTGTCATGACCATAGTAAATCGTATGTACAGGTAAAAAAATACATGTATTAAGATAATTATCTTAAGCTTCCATTTAGTGATATACTTTTGCAGTACTAATTCATGTAACTGCTCTTAGTGTGAATGAAATATTTTTGTTTTGAATGAAATATGTCTGTTTTATCTTTTTAATTTTGTTGTGTGACTCTTACTAGGGAGTATAGAGATCCTGTTCATCACCATAAAAACTTTTAACTTAAAGAGGAAACCAAAACTTCCTTCTCATCATGTAACTGCAGAAATCCTAATACAAACTAAAGAAAAAAATCAAAGGATGCGTTTTTTTCTTTAGGTTTTAATCAGGTATATATTATAATTTTTACAGTCACTAAAAATATGTCATTTAATATACATCGTGGGAAAAACAAGTAGTTTGATTTATTCTATATGTTGACTTTAAAACTAGTCCTACAATTTGCATCACATCCTGTCAGTGAGTCAATTTTTCTGGTAATTCTAGATAGCTGTCTTGAGCACATTTATACTCCTTTTTGTCTTATGTTTTTTAGTTACATATTGGACCTAAAACCATTACTTGAATCTTTTATTCAAGAAGTTTCAATTAGTTCTGTTTTGTGATGTGATGTACCTTATTCTCTGAACAGTGATGTGATGTTGCAGGTAGGCAGTTCAAAATTATGAATGCTAACAGAAGCATGGCCAGGCTTATTCACAGCATTCCAAATTGTAACTAGAGCATCTATTAGATGGCGGTTTCAGTGGTTAATTAAAGAAATACTAGAAATAATATTTTAATTTTCTTGGAACGTTGTTTCAGTCCTAATGGCTTGGAGAGTAGGTGAAATAGAAAAATCACTGAAGGTATACAACAAAGAAATGAGATGTTTGGGAGAAGTCCTCTATAGCTTAGAAGATTTGGAGGAGGGGAGAGGAGCAGTCATTACAGGATAAAGACAAATCACGTTGTTGTGTTTCATGACTCTCGTAACAGCAGCTCAAAAACTACTGATGAAGTTTGTAAGGTGACAGATTTCAAATGGATAAAACAATATAATTGCCCTTTTTGTGTGTGTGTGTACGTGCGTACTATAGCTGGAGCTGAAAATCAAGGTGAACTTGCTGCTGTAAGAAAGAGTTGAAGTTTATAGGTTTTTCATAGACTGAGGAACAGCGATGTTTCTTTCAGTGTGTATGTCTATTTGTTATTGAGTTTAACTTTCACTGACTGCTTTTGGTGGGATTTGATTACGGGGGGAGCTGCTTGAAATACTGAGGAAGAAAGCTGTAGCTTTTAGTTTGTTTTACTGGGCCTCTGTGGATGACTCTTACAACCTATTGTTTTAATATTTTGTGTGAAGGCTAGCAGAGGGAAATGGAGGAGAGTGGTTACTGATTTTTATCTGAGTATCTGTGAAGGTATGAAATAAAGGTAAAATCTGAATAATCAGTTTGTGAGATCTACTGCTAAGAGATTTTCTTCAGTCCAAACTGCACTAATATGATTCCCAAGAGAATGGTATGTTATTCTTAGCAAAGAAATGGCAAGGACAAATTGTATGTGCTAGCAACTGTGCAACCACTGCTTCTAAGTAAATTATTTAAAATAAGGGGACCGTGTTTCTGTTTAAAAAATAAAGAGGTAAAAATAAAAAGAGGTACTTGAGTATGTTTCATTTTGATCCTGCTTGAGCATTGAATCTCCTGGCAGTAACCACTCATTTTGTCACTGGCAAATTCCACATAGCATGAAATGCTGTGGCAGAGACAACCGTGTGTTGCAGCTCTAAATTAGTCCTTGTGTAAGAAAAGCTGGGTTTACTTTTTATTTTTTTGTTAACTGGGACAAGCTTGTAGAAATACCTTGTTTCAGTAGTCTGGTAGAATAAATATCATTATTTTAATTTCCTCCCTTTTGTGTGCTATCATCATCAGAAAGCAGTGATTTGCAAACAGACCTTTAGAGCATTGCTGAGTGGTGGGCACTGGAGCAATTATAAAATAGTTACCTTGCATTTTTCTCACACACTAAGCCAAGAAGAAGGATATAAAGGAAAAGGTATAAAGCCCATCTTTCTCTAAAAGTCTCTGGTTTTCACACTGGAATTGTTTCACTGTAAACCTGTGGACATAAAAAGTGAGAGAACAGCTTTTCTTGAAACTCCTTGCATTCTGGCAGCTGAAGAGAATCTTTGGAGGGAACAGACATAAAAGTTAATTTAAGGGGTTTGATAACAGAATTACAAATTCCGACCATTTTTCTTTCTTCCTGGTCTGTGGACTTTTAGCTTTGATTTTGATATGTTGAAGTAAAATAATCACTTAAGGAAATAGATGTGTTAATTATCATCTTTTTAAAGCAGAAATTCAGATAACTTATTAAGATTTAATAAAGCAATAGGAATATTCTGAGCAGCTTATTTACTTAAATTTCTGTTTTTCTAGAAGTCAGTTTTGCTGCTTCCACAATACCTTTAAGTTCAATTTCATAACTAGAGACTGGAGCAAGTCTGTCATGAATAATACAATGATTTTAAGGACAGTGATCAAAGTTCCTTGCAGCACAGAAAAATTTTTGGTCTAATGAGAAAGGTGACCCAGGAATATTTTAGAGGCATTTATTAAACTAGCAAATTAGATTATCTTTTTTTTTTTTTTCCAGTTGGTCAGTATATCAACTTTGTATTTTCTCCCTTGCATTGTAATTTCAATTGTCTGAGGACACTGAATGTAATGCATTTATTTAATATTTGGCTTTATCACATTCATTTTGGTAAAACACAATGTTAAGCTGTTTAACAAAGACATTTCGTGACTTTAAAATTATTTTCCTCTTTTGGAAATCCTTGTGGTGATAATTTTCAAGTCCTTGGGAAGTCTCCCTCTGTTTTAGTGATGCATTTGTATTTCATGTAGATTATATTGCATTTTGCTCCTAGCAAGTAACTTGCTTTGAATTGCTTTAATAGATGTATTTTTTCAGTCTCCTGTGTTTTATAATTTGAGATTATAAATGAAAGTGAAAGGGAGAATATGAAGTTTAATATCACAAGTTTGTGCCTAGAGTAGTATGTCCTTCATTACATGCTTACCTAGCTCTTTTTATCAGCTTTTATTAATTGATTGAATGATAAAATAGGAATCGCAAGTATCAGTTAAGCAGTATTGATATTTTTAGCTACGTGATTGCCTTTACTCTTTCATGGAGTTCATTAGAATGTGAGTATCACACTAGATTCTTCAGTCATCCTAGCATAACCTTAATGTGTGAAGCATAAAATAATACTTCAAAATATTAAATGGGTTATATGAACAAGAAATACACAGGAAAGGGCAAAAAGGGACTGCTGTAGGTATTGTCCAGTTATTTTTAAAGAAATATTTTGCAGCATTTAATTTAACTTATGAAATTGATTTAATCTCTTTGAATTACACTGGCCATTGCAAAAACAAATAGTTGGGGTTTAGTTTTGCTTTTGTTTAAGAAGGAGCAAGGTTCGAGAGAGGAAGCTTAGACAGCAGCAGGGAATGGTGGGGAAGGAATTAGAGGTCAATGTACACACAATTTTGCTTATCAAATACTTTATTATCTACCATGATCACCAGCTTATGCAGCCTGCAAGCATCCCAATAATGCAGAATGAGTATGAACTGGACTAAGTCTGCTCTTGGTTTTCTTTTCTGTGAGGTCACTTGTTATTTTTCTAGATGATGAAAGTCCATGTTTGCACTGCTGTTCGAATGTTCTCTCTCCACATCACTAATCCTATTTGTTGCATAGATTGCCTTGCTGGCTTGTTTGGGCCATCTAATGTGAGATGTTTACATATGTAAAAGCTCTATCTGATGTGGTATTTTTTTATTCATTGGTTATTTTTTCCGGAAGCCAGTCAAATGTTTCTGTTGGCCTTATTCTGCCAATGTATCTGCCAATATGTTGGCAGGATATATGAAATTAGTTCAAGAGCCAAGGAACCCCTCTTAATATGTGACTGTTTTCTGAATGAAAGTCAAAATATATTAAAATTGGACAAGAGGTAGGGTAAGTTCAGAAGCACCACCTTAGGCTAGGTCCCCAGAACCTGCGTTCTCTAGACAGCCAGAAATAGTTCTTTCCCATTTTGTTACAAATTCTTTCTATCCTGAGTTTATTGGTGAGTTTCAGTCTTGGCTGCCTCTTCCATTTAGCCTTTCATTCTGGTAACCTGTCTGTTAGTTTCCTGGGAGTTGAGTCTTTTTTTCTAAAAAACCAAACAAGGAAATATCAATAATAAAACAGAAACATTGTTTGAGTCTTTTCCACAATGAAGTACTTGATGCTTCTGGCCTAATATTAAGCAAAAAGAAGCCAAAGATCCCAACTCAGAAATACCAGCAGAAAAAGTGTATTGTAGGTATTTCAGATAGGGCTTTGCAGGACCTTGCTTTCAGACAGACATCGGATTATGATGGTTCTGTGACTACAGCAATTTGTCATCTTTTCAATTAGTCACATTTTCATTATACATTGAGATTTTGTTTTGAAACCAAAGCAGAAGATGCCTTAGAAATTATATGGAAACTGTACTTGTGAGTAAATATTTAATAAAATTTAAATAATGAATTTTATTTTCAGGGAGTAGTTAGTTTTCCCATGCTTTCCTTTTTATATAGAGTAACTTTAATTATGCAGACTCTTATTGTTACTTTTAAAGCTTCTTGGTCGAGATTAAATCAGTTTAAACAAAGTGATAAATTTAAATTTAGTGTAAAGTGGTCCATTACAAAAAATCACAGACTATAAACCTGACAAGTTACTGAAAATATGATGGAAGGGAAGTCTTAAGTTTTATGGTTTTAGGCTGCCAGCTTGTGCATGTGTGGAAATTGTAAGGAATCCTTTTTTTTTTTTTTTTACTTTGCGGATTCAATATATATAGTAATTTTTATTTGTTTGAATACTGTTAGAGTAACAGTGGAGTGTTTAGGCAGAATATCCAAATCCCTTCCTCTAGATGGAAATACTGGTAACTATGATTTTTCCAAATTAAATCCAAGGAGTTCATGCATTATGTTTTTCATTTTAAGATGCATCCTGTGTGAAACAACTGACTAATTAAATTGTGGATTTCATGCAGTGTTTGATGTTCTGTTGATTCTGAAAAGGACCAGGCAAGCTGGCTACTCTTATTTGGCAGGGTGATAGGGAAGAAAGCGGCTTGTAATTGCTAGCACAAAATGTAACCATATAGCTTGTCTACAATCCTGTCAGGCTTTATGCAGACTTACAGGGTCTCTTAAAACTTTCCCTCACCTTTAATTTTTCAAAATGCCAATATACCTATGTTTTTTCTCACTGTAGCATAGTTTCGTGTCCACTGTCACTTTCCTATCACTGTTACTCTTTTTAAAGAAAGTATAAACAATAAAGTCTTCATTTGTTCTGCAAAGCACAAGATTTGTGATACTGTGTAACAATATACAAGAATGAGAAATTTCAGTTGCAGTTAGTAAGTCCAGCTTTCTAGAAAATCTGTGAACTTAGAAATAAATATTTATTTTCATAAAAAATTCAGGATTTGATAGTAAATTGAGGATAGGATCAGTGTAAAATGCACTGCAAATTTTGGGCCAAGTGATTGTCTTCATATGCTCGTATATATGAAGGTGTCTCCTTTGTAGATCTGTCAGCAGCAGTTACTGACTGACTCTCAATTGTTGTATCCTGCAAATGCGTCCAACATCTTTGGAAGAGCTCACAGCTACACTGGAGCTGGACTGTAAAATAAAATAATTTTAAAAGTGCTACATTGTGTTATGATAATCTTAGTAGGAAAAAAACAGTGAATACTGCACGCATACATGCTTTAGGCTCGATATAGATTATATTAAATCATTGTCAGTTAACAGGTATGCAGTAATGTCTTTGAGGGCTAGATTACAGATAGTACTATTTCGCATGATTGATTAATTAAATACTGTACAAAACACAACGTTTTATATAAGCAGTTACTCATGCTGGCTGTTCCTTTTTATGTTGTTGTAGTAAATACTGGAATAGACAGCTGTAGTCAAGTTGGGCTCATATTACTAGTTACCACACTTCCAAAGGGGTGATGGTAAAATTTTTATAAAATTGTTTATGCTCCTATATGACTAAACTACTTTGAAAGGTTGTCCTATAAACATCCTAGATTGTAGGATGGAACTTTTCTTTTGACTCTTTTGATGCATAAAGCATCTGCTGCATGGGAGGGAAGAAGTATCAGCATGTTGGGTTAATATTCTTCCTGTAGGATTATATTTGTGAACCACAATCTTTGTATAAACAACATTAAGTTACTTCTATCATTTTAACATTGGTGGATACCAGTAATTTTTATTTACATTACCACATCTGTGTTGCTCAACACTTGAAATATAAAATTGAGTTCATTTTCTAGGATGTTTCGTGATAGCAGCTGAGGATATTGCTTTGCAGCAGTCAGAAACTGTGTGGGAGGTTTTAGAAAATACTTCTTTGGCTTTTCCCTCTTGGTATTAAATGATAATAACTAGGAAAACATGATTGTAATTTATTCATAAATAATGAGAAACTACAGGACACACTTGGGAAATCCTTATCTTAAAAGTATTGACAGTTACCACCTTTGTCTGCACCCTTCTTCTGGTGTTTATTTCTGCTGCTTCTACTTCAAATAGTAAGCACCTGGAGCTGTGTTTAGACTGCTGTGAGTAATTGATTATTTTTTAAAAATAAACTCAATGGAAAATTGTTTTGGCTCTAACAGTTTTTTAGGGTTTTTATCATTTTTCCCAATGTTTTAGAGGTACACTTCTTCAGTAGAATGTGCTTGAGTTCACTTCTCAAGTGTGGATCTGTTTGAGGTAGATCCTACTGACTGTGTGCCTCTCATCATTTTTCAAGCATTCAGACATTTCATTAGCACTGTTTGTATCCACATTCTGCTACCCTCAGGACATGGAGAATTGACTACAGCAGAGTCAGCTCCTTCTGATTGGTCTTCATAAGGAAAACTGGAAAAAGACTGTTTTTTCATTTTTAGAGACTGTTGGCTAGAAGTAACAAGTAGCTGTGTGTTGTCAGTTCTGCAATGTACTGCCCTGGAATTACTTTGAGGTCATGCACCACTCTTATGAAAAGACTCCTTGCACAGCTGTTTGAGAGGTGAATGACAATGATGTTGTCGTGTTTAATCTGCTTGTGGCTTTTCGTGTAGGTAGGTAGCAGAGACCACATTGTAACTTCCTTTCAAAATTAATTTTTATCCTTTTAAATTTTTTACTATACTTGGTCTTTTTTTCCAAAAATACTCCACCAGGAGATAAAATACTTCTCAAAGATGGGTTGAGTTGTTTTGTTTTGTTTTTTTTAATTACCATAGCAGGACAGGAACCACTTTCTGAGTGGCAGAAAACTAAATTTGGAAGGGGCAGTGGCTTGTATTGCTTTTTCCGATTAAGATAGTATGTGGTAAAAGTGTAATTTACTGGAGCACAGTCTCCTGTAATGCCAGCCACATCAGCTACTTTCTGGAGTAAGCTGCTAGCAGAAATAGATCAGCAGCAATTTAGAATTTGATTAAAGTTTTTGGCTTGGTGTTGAATATGAGGTTTTCAACTTCTGTTTCCTGACTCAGGTGTCCAGTTTGGGACAAGAGGTCAGGTTGTTAGGGAAAAAACCTTTCCTGTCCTTTCCATATCAGATACTTGCTGACCGTGGACTTGCTTATATAGAGGCTCAAAGACTAAAATTCTTAAATAAGTGGTTCTGTAGACCCTATAAGCTACTTTGCTTCTTCTGCAGCATGGGCAGTCTATGTTGTGGCAGTAGTTACTGCCAGTTGATTTGCTTTTTCATCTCCAAAGAAGTTATGTTGTGCAAAATCTAACAGGACCTGTGGTTGAAATCATTCTGAATTCCTGTGCATATGTGTGGCAGAAATGGGGCATGTATGTTCTTTCCATCTGACTAATTCCTTAAATAGGCAGAAGACTCTGGGTTGTCTTTCAAAACATCACACTTCCTTAATTGTACTCTTTTTTTGTGGTCGAAATAATTTGAATTTTTCAACATAAAATCGACTGGAAAAAAATTTACCTGGCTTGAGCTGTAAGGGTACTTGTTCACCATTGAAAATGCTTAATGTGTTTCTAAAAGGAGGAAGATAGACTATTAAAGAAGTTACTGGATATATGTTAAAATATTGCTTTGACTTGGCAAAAGGTACAGGCCTATGTTGAGCTTCTAAGTTTATACTCACTGCTTGTTTTACTTAAATCAAGAATATATTGATATGCTTTGTTCAAGTGAATCCTATTCCTGTAACAGAAGGTTGTTTTTTTTTTAAGAATTAAAACCAAAAAACAAGGAAGAATTTAACACTTTTATATCCATAACACTCTTCACAAATTATCCTTGCAGTTTTCTGGAGTGTCAACTTACTTTTAATTGTTAACAAACAAAAACTCCCCTGTATTTTATGATATGAATGGAATGCAAGGGGTGGGGGATGAAATAGAATAAAACCTCTTCTGTCCTATTTTCTGCCTGTCTCAAATAGTAATACTACATATTTTCATGGTACTTCAGTTGTTGATTTTGCAAATTTTGTTATCAAAACAGGCAACAACAGACAGACCTTTTATACAGAAGCTATTTCGGCCAGTTGCTTCAGGAGGACAGTTGCACACTTTGGGAGATCTGCTAAAAGATGTTTGTCCTAGTGCTATCGCCCCTGAAGGTATTGTAGAAATAACTCTTGTCCAATAAGATATTTTTTTTCTATTGATTTATTGTTTGTCTTTTTTTAATATGGGAATTTTGGAGGTAGACTCAGTACCAGAGTTTCAGATTTCACTCCTTCCTGGCCTTTTACTGTGCCCATTATATAGATCATTTGCAGTGCCTGGAGAGGACATAATTGAGTCCTTAGGCACTCTTGAAAAATTAATCTCTTAAAGCAAAGTCAACAGAACTTTTATTTTAAGTTACCTTTGATGTTATATGGCATAAATTTTGCGTATGTGAAACTCAGAAATTGATAGAAGTTGAAGAAGCTTTCAGAATTCTTTTTTCCCCTGTTGAAGCCCAACCATTAAAAATGTACCAGAAAAGAGATTGTTATAAGTATATAATAGTTTATGTACGGTTACTAAGTAGCATCATGTGACAAGACACCAATTAGTTCATGTAGCATTGTATGATTTCATACAATAGCATTTGTTATTCAGGAAAACAAGCATTTCTGGTTGTTATTTTAGCCTCAAACATTACAACTATTGGAACTCTGATATACTTTTTAGGTGGAATAAATGTAAAAGTTATGTAGTCTGTAAATTAAAATCAAAATTATTTAAGGTGAAATGTTTTTCATCTTGTTCTTCCTGTTGTCTTACCAGTAACTGTAAATGGCTAACCTTTTTTTTTTTTTTTCAGTCAATAAATGTCAGTTTGTTTTGAGAGATGTCTGATATTCTACAGAAGGTCTTGGCACAGAATTTACTAGTGTAGTATCAGCAGCTTTTGACAGTAAAGCAATAAATTTAAAATCAGTGTAAAAGTCTATAAGTTGTTCTTACACAGAAGTTGTGTAATTCAAAATCAAACAATTGTCATGGATTTCTTTTAAGTATGGTGATCTTAGAAATTGACCGAAATCTCAAAGTATTTATGTTTATGTTACACCTTTTTAATACTTGTTAACACATGGAAACAATTTCCAAAAGTAACAGAATGTAAGAAGAATATGGAATATTGATAGCATAAGTTTGGGTAATGCTTTCAATTAACTGTCCAAAAGATAAAGCAAGATACAAATAGATACTTCAGTGTTGGCACAAGCAAGTTTAACCCTCTTCAAGTATTTAAGTGTGAGGATCCTACAGACACTAGTGAAAAGGTACAAAGTAAATTTAAAAAAAAAAAAGAGTAAGAAAGGTGATGCATATTGATTTGGAAGACAGACAAGAGAACAAATTAGATGAAAGAAACTCAAAAAGCGTTTATGGAAAAGTTATTCAAAGATATAATGGATGATAATTTTTCTGTGGATTTGTTAAAGCTGCGGATGGGGAATGTGCTAGTTACTGACTTTGTTGAAAGTGTAGAAGTGATGTCATTTTATCTGAGTACCAATGACTTGCTTCCGTTTATTTTATCATCCTTCTTTTCAGATGTCAACAAATGTGCCAACCTTTAATAGCAGAACAGAAATGTGCGTGTTTTGTTTTTGTTAAAGGCTAAAAAAAACCAACCACTATGCTGTTTACTCAATGGGAGAAAAAATCGCAATTACCTGGAAGAAAATAAACTAAAATAGGTACTATCCATACACTTAGAAGTGATTTGAAATTTGTCGAAAGGGTTTCCTGTTAATGGATTAAGTCTGCTTAAATTTGGCCTAGTTTTGATACTTAAGATTCTACTGAGCAACTTGTAAACTTAGGGTTTAATAAATTTGGTCCCTCACATAGGTGTGAACTATCTACGATTCAGCAGAATTTCTTGTGTAAGGCAGCTTTGTATTGTTGTGTTGTTCAGTCGTTCCTAACATTCTGAGTGTTCTCCTCTTCTGGTAGGTAGCAGAGGGAGAGCTATCTGAGCTAAATACAGAAAATATTGTGAACTCCTGAGGAGACATGGGGATAGACTGGTACCTAGAGCCAGAGGAGGGGGAGGCAGACTGACTGAACAAGTAATCTGGAAGAAAATGATAGATCTGGGAGTCGTTAAATATGATGGGGAGAACGTCTATAAAAATGTGGTAGGATGAAAGAGATCGGGGCAAAGGCCAAAAACTGACATAACTGTGAACACCTGGGCTGAGTAAGTGGAATATAAGATGATAAAAAGATGAGGGAGAAAAAGAAGCATATTGTGTGTGGATCGTACACTGAGAATTGTACAAGGCATCTGTGAAGGAATGGGACTGGGTGTCCTGCTGGAAACATGATTTGGATGGTCTGGAGACTTGTTTGGAGAAACTAATTTAGCCAAAAGTTGAGAAGAACATTTTGCACAGGCAGAATGAGAAGATCCAGGTGGATAGGTGGTCAGGTGGAGCTGGAGAGAGTCAGATAAGGAACTGGGAAAAACTTGTTCGGGGTTTGCTGTACAAGTAGACTACACCCAGGCAAGAGTACAAGGTAGGAAGTTCAGCATGGCGACATGGAAAGAAAAAAAGACCCAGGAGGTAGAACAGGAAAAAGCAGAACTAGGACAAAACAGAGGGATGACAGAAAAAGAATCAGACTTATGGAAAATTACTTGAAAAGATGGATGCCCATGACAGCAGTGATTCTTACCTGTGCACGCTCCTCAGCAGTAAGGTCAGTGCACTTAAGCGGTGTGAAAGACAGCACTGGTTTAGGCTTGACTACCTTATTTCATCATACTCTGTTCACTTGGCCAATAAGTGAACTTTGATTGTAGAGCTGAGTATTTCTATCCATTTTATGGATAATTTATTATGGAGAATTTAATTTGCATGCATTTTTTGGATATGTGGGAAATTACACACGTGCATACATTGTTATACAGATTATGATCCCTCTCCACCTCTCATCTCCCTATATTTTCTGTGAGACTTTTGTCTCCCTGCACAGGCTGGGCATGTTTAGTGCCAGGGCTGTGTAGTGAAAAATCGTGTTCCTGACTGTTGAAATGATGGATGGGGAATGAATGTACTTTTGGAAGTATTATAATTCAGGTAGCTGAATACTACCTTTGGGAACTGAATTTGGTTCTTCCTCTTCTAGGGAGTTCACTAATATGTGATTCTAGTCAAGCAGAATGTTACAATACCACCCATTTTATAGAGAGGAGCACCAGAACAATCCAGTGATTAATAAGATGTGCTGAACAGTTTGCCTTCTGGTACTTAGAATCAGCAAGAACTCTGGGACTTCAAGTGTGCAAACACCCGGCACTCTCTGAAGTCAAGTTCTAGGCCTCTCATGACTCTTCTTCCCACTCTCCAAAAAATTGATATTTCTGGCCATAAAATGATGATAATACAGTCTCCACAGGCAAATCTTGATGAAACAGGTTCTGAAGGAAAAACAGCTTGTGATCAAGACTGTTGGAACCTCATAATGTTAGATAACGTCCTCTTTGGACCTTTTTTGATATCTTCTATTTTTTATTCTTGTAAACTTATATATTTTTTCTTAATCTACAGTTTACATTTATTCTGGGCAAGACATTAAAATAATGTAATGAAATAGAATATGTTATCAAATTTATATTATAAAATTATAGCAAACTCTTTTCCACATCTGAATTTTCAGGCTTTATTCAGTGTTAACAAAGTTTAGACGTACTTAATTTATCACAACAAAGGAAAAAAAAGCACTATTTCATCAAAGATATGCTTAAAGACATAATAGATATTGGTGAAGCAAGTTGTTTTCAGCCTTTTTCACTCTTGTTTTCAAAAATTAATTCAGGCATTTTATTAACCCCCCTTTTTAGTGAATTAATTCATCAGTGGCACTAGTTGCATCTTTTTGTGCAACACAATAAATACAAGCAACACAATAAATAAAAGCTGCTTTTTCTTACTTTTTTTTTTTTCTTTTTCCTCTATCCTTTTCTATTTTCTGATAACTTTTCATTCAACTGAAAGCTTTGTGGTAATTGTGGTGATTGCTTGTCTATGGTGATGTCCACAACTGAGCTTTATGCCGTGGGAACACAGAGAATATAGGATTTTCAGACTCAGGATTTTCAGCCATATATGTGAGCTGTTCCTGCTGCCAGATACTTAGGGACCACCACAAGAATAGGGAGGGAAGAGGGTTTCAAGAACCACCCACAGTGTCTATATGCCTTTGCTTTAGGAAGCATGGATGTAATTAAGCCTCTCTTTTAACTGTGCTGAGAAAAAAATATTTCAATGAAAAAATGTATATATGTATGTGTGGATTGAATATATATTTTGATTACCAACGGTTGAAAACACAATATAAAGAAGATTGTCAGGAGTAGAACAGGTTTGAACATTGACATTAAAATGCACATAGTGAAAACAGTCTTTGTAAAATATTGTGTCAGTGCACTTTGGACTGTTAAAGTTTGTGGGTAACTGTTTAGATACTGTGTTTTATTTAAATTAACTTATGAAATTATTTATTCAAAGCTTTTATTTTTGTTGAAGTGCTTTAAAAAATAAAAACTTGAGCGGTTACTATCCCCAACTGATACTTTCCTGTCTCTCCTCAAACAGATCCTTTATTCAGTTATATGTATATTGTCCACCTTAATGAATGCTGTACAGTGCTCAGATTTCTGGATTGCTAAATGGTTTCATCTCCTTAAAACTGTTCTTCAGAGGATAGCTGATGGATAAAAGTTAAAGGAATTTTGTCATGGGCATTGTTAGAACAAAGGATAGAGTGGCTTTAACTATTTGGCCTGCCAGCGGTGTTAGATTTATCTTTTTTTTGCCCTTTGCTACAGCTCCACTGCAGTGACTGAGATTATAATAGTTTGGAACTCATTTGTCAAAAAGTATACCAAGCAATTTATATATTACTAATAATGGTCAGAAAGTGTGAAGAAAAGCAGTACTTGCTTCCAGTTAGAACAAGCACTAAGAAGACAGTGTAATTCTTAAAACTTTTGGCAATTACTTTCATTACCTTGACTGTAAAGGATGCTCTGTTCCTCTAGAACAAGAATGGCCACCTTTATTAGTAGCAAACATCTTCAAGAAGAATACACTGTTGAGAGAACCTTCAGAGGAGATGGGCTTTTTTCACCCTACAGTACTTGTACTTCAGTGCTGTACGGTACTTTCTTCCAGGAGACTAATTTAGAACTGAACTAATATAACCCTCTGTAATCATAGAATCATAAAATGGTTTGGGTTCGAAGGGACTTAAAGCCCATCTAGTTCCAACCCCCTGCCATGGGCAGGGACACCTCCCACTAGATCACGTTGCTCAAAGCTCCATCCAACCTGGCCTTGAACACTTCCAGGGACTTCCACAACTTCTCTGGACAACCTGTCTAAGTGAGTATTTAGACAGCAAATGTGTTAAATCAGATATTTTCTCACTCACCAAGTATTTTTAGTTTTTCCTTGGCGCTTATTTAGGTGCTTCTTAGGCAGGGGTTGTGATTATGTGGCAACAGAAATAATAAGACCAAGTCATCAGAGAAAGTTAATCACCTTGTATTTAATTTGACTTGGGGAAGGAAAAAAACCCCAAAACCCTGTTCTGATTCTCCTGTATTGACATGAAGTTCGGGAAACAGTGACGTCCTACTTGTCATGTTTAATAAGTATTAAAATCAATATTTTCAAGCACAAAATAATCTAGTAATCACTTCCTCTGTATTGCATCCTACTGTAGTCTTTAAGATATGTTATTATTTATTTTTTAGTTACTGCAATAATAGATGATGTTTCATGCATTATACAGCAGTTGAAAAGTAAAAGATAGACACCTCAGTCTGAAATTTTACTATGGGTAAGCCTATGCTGTGTATAGTAAAATTTTTTACTATATTTCCATAACTGTTGTTTACTTAAATTTGAGTAAAGGCTGCATACAATTAAGATCAAACTTTGGAATACTGTGTTTGTATTGATAACACTTATCTTGCTCTTCATGGACTGCTATTCCTGACCTAGAGTTACTGGGAATCCTTACTAAAAGGCATGCAGTTACATTTCTGTTTTCAGACTTGTAAAGTAAAACTTCGCAAATTCTGCAGTTTCAGCATATTAAACTGTATTTAGTTCTCAGTTGTGATCATCTCCTGTTTTGGAGCAATGTGCTTGGTTTTGGTTTTATATTTGTGTCTCCTTAGTTGGTCATACTTTAAACTGAGGCAACCTGGTAATTTAGGTTTTGGACAATATTTAATTATCTCTGATCTTGAACCCCACATCATGGAAGAGTGACACTTAATTTTCAGTTCTTTAACTTACATTGACCCATCTTATTTTCTTTCATGTCAATGCTATACAGCTGTTCCCTTTTTTTTCCTGTGTCATGTTCCTTCAATTCTAGTCGTATATAACTCTTACTAGTATTTGTTACTCTCTTAACATCTGTTCTTGCATCTTTTAAATTGGTGGTTCTACTTCTTTGACAAAGCCCACCATCATTTGAATAACTATTCTTATAGTTTATCAAACCTTAGCTTTTCTCCTAATATAAATATATCTAGATCTTTCAGGGAAGTAGTTAATCATTGTCACTTCTGCTTTAGTTCTTTCTTGCTTTCCATTCTTTTGTCCTTTGGTGTTCCATTATCTATACTTCTGCTTAATTTTCCTTGTGTTTTCCAACTTTTTTGTACTATTGGATACCTAGGCATGCTTGTCTCTCCTTCACATTCTTCCTTTTCCAAGTTTAGATCTCTGGGTTTTCAGGTGTCCTCCAAGAAGACTGATGTCCTCGTTATTCAGGGAAGTCCCTTTCCAATCAACAGTTTAAAGTCCTAGTTTTACTTCCCATAGACTGTGCCTTGTGTAGTTTAGAATCTAAGCTCATGAAATATGCCTTTTTTTATTTTAATATGGAACAGCCATTCATGAGGACTCCAGGGTTAGAATCATATTATTCTGATTATTCATGCTACAACTTGCAAACTTGTTTTCTGATCTTTTTCATGTGCTTGTGGATGCCATTTGCACAGACAAAAGTTGATCCTTTAATTGGACTGTTCTTGTGTGGTAAAGTGGAATTGTCAGCAGTAGTTCCAATTCCAGAAAATTAGGTGGTCTTTTAGATAACTTGAGACTTATTACTATTTTGGGGAATATTTAGTGTATTATGGAGGAACAGGCTAAGATCAATGTTGGTATTGCTCATGGTCTCTTAGACTGCACAGTTACACTTCATATGCAGGTAAGGAAGAAAAGATGTTGAAGACCATGTTGCTGCCTGCAAATACAGCATAAGGTCACGTAGCTGATGTGATACAACATGTTATTTATGGGTGTTCTTCCCACAAATGCTTAATGACAAAATTATCTGTGCCTGAAGTGAGTTAGCACTGGGGCCCTACTGTCTAATAACCTCTGTCTTACTGAGGTTTGGTAGGTTATTTTGCTTACAGCAACAATGTCATTTATGACAGATGAATAAAATTGTTATCTGTTACTACTAGAGAAGTCTTCCTGCATTTCCCCACAGTTTTATGCACCTGGTCATAGCTGTTCCTGTCGCCAATTACGGGGCTTTTGTTTCCAGAAGTAGTGTTATTGGTTCTGAACTTTAGAGTTTATCGAAATCAAAAAAAACCATGTGAATAATTCACAACAATTAAAAAAAATAAATGTTTAGTAGACATTTGAGGTTCCTGTAAAAGAACATCCTAATATTGTAAACAGTTCATTTAGGAATGGTGACTCATCTTATTAGGAGAAGGGGATGAAAACAGTATGATCTTGCCTAACTACAGAGCAACAACTGCAAGAGGAAGCAGTGTTGAGTTCAACAGAATGCTTTGAAGAAGCAAAGGGTTAAAATGATAGAAAACAGAGTTATTCTGTGGGAGGGAAAGACTTCTTTCCTCTTCCACACCAGATATTTAAGACGTTGTTCATAATGCAAAGATAGAAATTGTAGAATGCAGAAGGAAACAGTTTTCTTCCACTGCTGTCATGTCTAAACAATTCTGGATACAATTTTAATTTGTTAGTGTTGTTGAAGTCTTCATAAAACTTGTTTTGATTTTTGTCTCATGCTTCCTTGAAGACTCAAGTGGTAAACATTTGGACATAATGACGCAAACAGTAGGTTATCAATCAATCCCAGTTTTCACAGCATTGTTGTTCATTCAGAAAAGCTGTGTGAACTGACCTCTTTCTACAGCAATGTCATTAGTTCTTTCAAAACTAAAACAAGGATCAAAAAGACTTCCAGAATTTTTCTCTTAAGACTTGCTGTACTGAATGATTTTTTAAAATTAGGGATAAGCTGTTTTCAATTAACTCTCAGCTTTTTTTAATGTATATTGTATGAGAGACTACACATTAATTGTTTTTGTTCTCCCTCAGTTTTCTAAGCACTGACTTCCAGTAAATTAGTCAAACAGAAAATTGAATTTAGATTAGATTTGTCATGCAGGCTACTAATTTTGATGGAAGTGACAAATAGTGCAATAGAGGAAGTAAATGTATACAGTGTGAAGCCTTTGGATTGACATGAAATACAGCTGGGCTTGCTCAGTCTGAGGTCGGAATTAGCTGGACCTTGGGTTTACAGCGGGAGCTGCACAGCAAGGAGAGGAGCAGCACAGCACTGTTCTGTCATTGCTGTTCTGGTGCCAAGCAAACTTCTGAAGGTTTTGCTTCCCATGTCTAGCTAGTTTGTCTAGCTAAGTTTGACTACTCGTGCTTCCTGCAGGCTTGTCTCTGCTTTTCAGTGCTGTGGAGGTAGAGTGTTGAAATACTTTTCCAAGCCACTTAAATTTAGAAATATAATTAGTCCTGGTAATTTATTGGCAGTTTAATAGCTGCACTTTCATCCCATGTGTATATGACAGTATTGTGAAGGGTTAGAAGTTAGAAGGGTAGTGTGCAGGCATACTAAAAGATGATTAAAAGCTCACTAGTCATTTGAATTCTAGTCCGTCTCCTGTACTGTGAGAGTCATCTTGCAGGTCAGAACTGACTTTCAGGCAACTGCTGAAGCCATTCCACCCTCCTCGTGGTGTCCTTGGCTCCATATTAGAGGTGGTCATCGTGTAAATCTCCTTTCTGATGTGAGTCATTATTTGTGCCTGTTCTCTTTTCCCAACCAGGCCATCTGCTTGGATTATCTTTCTGCAACTGCCTTTCCTCTGTCCAAGTTCTGACTGTTTGATTTTATATTTTGTCACACCCACACACACACCTACCTGCCCCAGCTGCTTTTTTTTAACTTGAAATGGAAGGATTATTTTTTCTTGTGTTAAAATTGCATGTCTTTTGATTTAGTAGTTCTTTTTGATCAAAAGGGCTGGAAGTCCAGAGACTGGCTTGAGGCTGTGGGATTAATACTCATGACTACAGAATTAATTAATATAGAATTAATTTGTTATGACTACACAGAAAGGTGCAAATAATCTGAGAGTTAATAGTGTGGTGGCTGTGCTGGTTATGTCATCGTCATTTTTAAACAAGCTCTTTGCGTATTCATAGAGGGTTTCTATGTATGCAGAATGTTCTGGCTTGCTTGCTCTCAAAAGAAAAGAAAAAACAGTCTGGAGCTTGTTGTGATCTTTCTGCATACAATTTCTCAGGAAACAGCAAGCATATAACTTGGTTTTAGAGATTGCTCCAACTTTACCTTAATTCATGATACAAGGCTTATCCATTTGATAGCTTGTGAGCCCCCTGCATCTTTCCTAGTGGGAGATGGGATGAAATTCAACAAGTCCAAATGCCAGAATCTTCATCTATGATGGAGTAATGCTGGGCACAAGTATAGACTGAGAGTGGAGTGGCCCTGAAGAAAGGAATTGGGGGATGCTGGTTGCCAGCAGGCAGGCTATGAGTCAACAGTGCCCTGGCAGCCAGGTGGGCAAACTGCATCCTGGGGTGCATGAAGCCACAGTATAACCAGCTGGTCAAAAGAGGTACCAACTCTGTTCAGCATTGGTGCAGCCTCACCTTGAGTGCTGTGTGCAGTTCTGAGTTCCCACAGTTTAAGAAGGATGTTAAGGCACTGGAGTGCATCCAGAGGAAGGCAACAAAGCTGGTGAAGGGCTGGAAGGAATGTCCTATAAGGAGCTGCTCAGGACTTTGGGTTTGTCTAGTCTGGAGAAAAGCAGCCTGAGGGGGCAACCTCACTGCTCTCTACAGCTTCCAGAGGAGAGGAAGTGGAGAGAGAGGTGCTGATCTCTCCTTCCTGATATCCAGTGAAAAAATGTGTGCAAATGGTTCAAGGCTGCTCCAGGGGAGGTTTAGACTGGACATCAGGAAGCATTTCTTCACCAAGAAGGTGGTCAAACGCTAGAACAGGCTTCTTAGAGAGGTGGTTGATGCCCCAAGCCTGTCAGTGTTTAAGAAGCATTTGGACAATGCCCTGAACATGCTTTGGCTGTTGGTCAGCCCTGAATTGGTCAGGCGGTGGGACTAAGATCATTGTAGGCCCCTCCCAGCTGAAATATTCTAGTCTAGTCTTTCCTCTTCCATCCAGCAACTTTCCTAATATCACATGAGTAATCTGCTTTTTCTTTGTGACTTAGAAGTGGTTTCTGGGCATGCAAATGCATGCACATTCAAAAGGGTAGAATGTAGGAAGAGGTACAGCAAACAGGGAAATAATCCTGTTTCTCAGACAAGCCTTTGGAAATTTGTTCAGCTTCAGCTAAATTTGTTCTGTTGGCCACCCAATAAGTTTTATTAATATCAGACTCCAGACTATTCTCTTTTAATTTGTCAGAAGGCAAATGACTTTTTATTCAAGCACAACAAAGTTTTTTAAAGTCTGTTATTAACAAAAGTAGTATAAAATGGAGAAAGTAAAATCCTTCACAGAGCAAAATAACTTTTTAAAAATTTAGCTTATTCTGTTTGAAAATCACAAGTCAGTACTTCTAAAATTCTGTGCAGAAGAGAGGTGACATTTTTCACCCTAGAGCAGTCTGCTTCATGAGCTGCAGTAGAGCCGTACTTCCTGGGAGCATCAGCATCCTATCCTCAAATCTCTGATGGAATGCTATGGATCTGAAAAACTAGGCAGCCAAGAAAAGATTGTGGAAAGTTATTAGAAATTGGGCAAGTTTTCTGTCAGTAATCTGCCAAGCATATGGGTTTTAGGAAAACTTGGAATCAAAGCATCTTGACAAAGTGTTTTGGTTGTGGTGAGTTTTCAGTTTTAAAAGGAGTATTTTTCGTGTTTTAGGAGGAGACCTCGGGTGTTTTATGTGCTGTATGGACACTGCAATGTGTTCCCACAGAATTTATCACTTAAACAAAAGATGAGTGAAGAGAGACAAAAAGGAAGGAGAAATTAGAGGCACAGAGGGGTGATGTGACTTGCACTTGGTCACACTGAGGTCAGTAGCAGAGTTAAGAATTGGATTTTTTTGAATCCTGATCTAAATCAGTCTGTCTCACCCCAAGGAGGTCACAGAGGTCGTTCAGTATGACTGAGCCATCAAAAACTTCACAGAAAAAAACCAAAACACACCTTTCTTAGATTCTCATATATCCTTTCTCATAGAAACAAGTGTGTCAGAAACAGCTAAAATGCACAAAGTATATAGGCTTAAAGGATAATTTTTACAGTTAGTTTCATAGAAAATGTGAGAATGCTCCAAAATGCTTTTTTTCAGTGGGGGTCATCATCCTGTTAACATTCATATGCTGTATAATCACTGCTGCCTTTAGTGCTGTAACTGATGCGAGAGTAACTGGAAATTTTAGTGGCTGTACCAAAGCTTTCAGGAGACAGCAGCAAATCTCTGTAAAGACTTGCAATGTGAAGTCCTCAACAAGGACACTGCAGTGCACAACCAGATTTTGACATTGTGGTATTGGTGTTTTTATTTATGCTAGGAAATAAAAGAGGGCTAGAATGTGTTGTTTGTGCTGTGGAACTGTTAGCAGTTCTCTGGCATAATTTTGATCTAGGTCAATTAATACTCTCCCAGAAAATATGAGCAGTGTTCATGCATTAACAGTCTAGGGACTATTCTCAGTAAGCGATATGGAGGGGGAGATAATTTAGCCAAATAGGCATGAACTGTTCGCTGGCACTTACCCTGAAGTCCAGAGAGTGGGTTCTGGTCCAGTTCTATGAGCTACAGCTATACCTTTACATTAGGTATATGGACTGTATCTTGGGGAGAGGAGACTGATTAAAATCATTGTCCTCTTCCTTGCTTCTCTCTTACAGCCTTGCTCTATTTTGCCTTAATATGTGTAAGTATAACCTGATTTTCCCAAGAGATTAATATCCCACAGGGCTAAAAAGAAGAGAATGTGTGAAACTAAAGACCTAAAAAAAAAAAATGAGAAATGTACTAGCCTTACTATTCATGTATAGCAAAGTATTCCACTAATAAAAGCTATTTCCTGTGTCCTGCTTTCTTCTCTTAGGATTCAATAGCACTTGTTAATAGTAGTTGGCCCCTTCTGGAACACCTTATTTTAATATGAGTTTTGCTAACTTCACATTCAGCAGATAAGTTGTGCTTTCTTTCTCATTTGGCCCCTGTAGCAATTTGAAGAATATTTCTAAGAAAATAGAGGTAAAACTTTTCCTTATGTCAAAGCCAAAATTTTATGCAGTGGCTTGGCACATGCACAGTGGTGGTATAGAGCCACTGAAGATGTGAAATGCCTCTTGTTCTCATTGCCCATTTTCCTCATGGTATCATCATCACCACACTTAAAATGGTAAAATGCAGCAGCTATCTACACTTTAGGAGACTTCACAGAGTGCAGTATCTTAATGCAAACAGGCACTCACTGACAATTTAGGCAAAGAAGCCGTAAGTATGGACCAGATAGATACACAGATGCCATTCTGCCACTTGTGATGTTGGAGATCAGTATCCTCAGCTGGAAGGGGGCAAAAAGTCACAAAATAATGTGGCAAAATTGGCTGTGACTTATTTAAGAGCTATGTAACTGCAGTGTTCTGTCCACATAGCTAGTGATTCCTAGTGATACTGCTAACTAATAATTGATACTGAGTTAGCAAATTTTGTTTGCAAATGCTGTGTGGATGTGTTACAAGTTTTATGGATCGCTGTGCTGCTGTAAAGTGGAAAAAAATTTTCTTAACTTTAAAATAAAAAGTACGTTACTAGTAAAACTTTTAAAAAATAAAGATTACATGGTAATCTGTCAGCTTGAAAGCTAACACTTGATATTTTGGAATGGAAAAATTAAAACAAACTTTGAAAATTCACTTCCAACCTTAGCTCTGAACAGGTAGCTGTTCGGGGTGGAGGTTTGTTTGGTTTTGTTTTTTCCATGTTACTGTTCAGTGTAAAGAATCCTTCAGGTGTTCCCTTACTCCTTTATCCACTCTTTCCTGAATTTTTCAAGACCAAATTCCTTTATTTTACTGTGGTAAAGATCTCTAAATACTTTAATCTATGAGCCGTTCAAAAGAACTTACAGTACTTGTACAGAAAAAGATATTTAGTGCGTGCAAACTCTACTGCCTGTTCATTAAAGAATTTATTTTTCAATGAGTAAGGGACCGGAAGAAGCTAATGTAAGTATTTTAGCAAGGGTTTGTATTTCTCTGATAAACAGCACTCCCCTTCTGTTTGTGATCACAGGATGAAAGCTCTCTAAGCTTGTATATGTACATTTTTACTGCTACATCATGTAGTGTGCTCTTAAGATTGAGATCTCATTCCCCAGGAAGCATTTCTGTCTAAGATTAATTGCCCTTTTAAAATCAGTGTTTGATGTATTCGTTTGGCTATATCCTGACTCACTTTAACCCTCTCTGACCTGACCTCACTGACTATTACCGCCATGGCTGAAGCAGAAATCCTTCAGCTTGATGTATGCAGTACAGACTTGAGCCTGTGGTTTTTCACATCGATGGATTCAATTAGCCGAGTTTTTACTGATCAGCTTAGCAGAGGCTAAAGAATTTGTCAGACATGGAACAAACCTCCCATACCTTGGGGTTACTTGAATAGATCATCTCTGTTTTCATGTATAGTTTGCTTGTGAAATTGTTTACATTAAATATCGTAATAATATTGCTGGAAGTGGCATTTTTAAAAAAGGCAAACCCAGTCTGTTTTTCTCTGCTTAAATGGGGGAAGGTACAAAACATGCAATAGCAACCATTAAGCCTTTGATCTGTATGTATCACTTATCACTTTTTGGGCAAATTATTTTAAACTGTAATTATGTACAAATATCAACTTTTTAATTTGATTTATTAAACTGGGCAGATAAACTAACACTTGGCACCATGGCTTGATGAAAACACGTAAATGTGCTGGTCTTTTCTGTATTGACAATGATCTTGCAACAACAGTAATCCTTCTTTGATTTGCCTTGCTAGGAGTAGTTCATCATTTGGTTAGCTGAAAAGTTCCTCGTAAAAGATGGGCAGCCATTAGAATCGAAGAATATTTGCAGGCATGATGTGAATTATAGTAACTTGAAAATGAAGTAAAATAGAGGTTGAAAGTTCAAGAATGCCATTAAAAACCTTTACAAGTATATGAGTGTGCATATGCGTAGGGAATATATTGTATGATTTTATGGAGAATTTGCTATTTAATTGTTTGCCATAACAGTATTTTGAAAAAAATGAAATAAAAGTTCTCACAAACCATTAGCAACGAAAGGTCTTTTGCAGCACATTGATTTGCTTTCAGCCAGTTTTTATAAAGAACAATCGTTATAAAATATTTCTGTTTTTCTAAGAACCATATTGAACATGTTTAGCTCCCTAGCTGTACACAGAGATAGCCTTAATTTGTGAAGGTCAGTTGTACACAGTTTAGAGGGAAGGGAAACCTCAAATCTAATTAAGAGCTTGGTGCCGGAAAGGGTTAACATTGTATGTCAAGATGCCTGCTGTTTAAAAAAAGCTACACAACTCCTAAAAGTGATTTAGCAGTCCCTCAACAATGGAAAACATATCATGGATGAACTGGGCTCAATTTGTCAGGCAGTCAAAGTGCTTATCTTTTAATGTACATCTTGCCTGTTCCTTGTGTATATAAATATAGCGTATGCTTTTGTTACATGGAACAGCAGCATGATCTGTGTTGAACTTTGCCACTTCGTTCACATGTGCATGGCCAAACTTAAATGTATTGCAGAGAAGTGTTTTATAAGCTTCAGTTGCTAACCCCAGTCTTTTGTAAACTAGCACAGCTTTATTGCAGGTTCAGGGCTAAAGCTAAGTCACTGATGCTAAGGAAGAAGAGGTGTAAGAATATTTCCTGGGAGTTTAATCTTAAAATCTTTGATTTTTTTTTTTTTTTTTTTTTTTTTTCTGCCTTAAGCTGGATGTGTTTGATGGAAAGTATCTCGGGCTCAGTCATTGTAAGGTCATCTAAAACCTTGTAACTACTAAAATGTTAGATGTTTAAGAAAAGTATTTTAGGATTGTGTCATATATTAGTTTGGGTCTTACTACAACAACCCCATTAAAAAGCTTCTATTAAGTATACAAAAATAAAAATTTGAAAAAAAAACCAACAACAAAATTTAGTTAAATAAAACTTTTATTTCCTTCCACTGTCTGCTTTTCCATTTTGCTGAATGAACTCTTTTGCAGAAGGAAAAATCCTCTTGCTTGTCTCAGGTGGCATTATTGTCAGTGTAAACTGTTTTGAACTGCAAAGAGAATTGATGAAAATAGTCCACTCAGGCAACCTGGACTTAATAGTGTTTAAGGACAAATTCACTTTCTCTAAAAACTTTTTCGACTGAATAGAAAAAGGTTTTTTAGTTTGTTGACATACTTCTGGCTGCTATGAGATTAGAAGCGTAACCCAAGTTCTCTTCAGCTGCTGCGAAGTGTAGTGAACCTTTGCTTGTGGTGATTAGCTTAATCCACATTTTCTATAATGTTTCAGAAATGCGGCTCTCTAATTTAAGGATAGACTTGAGGTAGAAGATGACAGGAAGTAACAGGAGAGGAAACATTGCGTGGAGAAGAAAAAGATGAATGGGGTGTTGCCAAGTATTTGATTTGATCTCAGTATTTAATGATATTTAATTTAGATAATAATGTTGCTTATTCATCTGCTTTCATTTTGAGAATAGAGAAAGCAAGGAATCTAATCCAGGGAATCTAATCATACCAAGAATTGTGACAAATAAACTTTTTTCATCTAAGTCACAAATGTCTAAACTGAAGTAGGAGATGTTTATGCCATGAGAAGCTCGTGTAGAGTTCACCCAACAGACCTGTGTCAAAACCATGGAAAGAAATAAAGCAGTAATTAAAGCAAAATCAGTGAATATGGATGTCATGACAGTGTTGCAATGGAACAACATATCTTGCCTAGAGTTAGGCTTTTGTAGTGAAGTACTCTGCAAGGACAGAGTTTGCTGAGGTTGATACATGTCTAGTTCTATCATAGAATTTTGGATATAAAAGTAGTAGTTCTTATGAGGGCCTCTGGAAAGATGACACCAAGGTGCTGTAAGGGTGAAACTGAGACACTTAATATGAATGACAAAACAGTCCAGGATGGAGAGAGACTGATGTTTTTAACTGTTTATTTTGGAAAAGAATTTTAAAAATCAGAAGAGTGAGTTAGGAAAGAGAGGTTAAGCACTCCTGTTGAAACAGGCTGCCCAGAGAGGTTGTGGGTGCCCCATCCTTGGAGGTGTTCAAAGCCAGGTTGGATGGCGCTTTAAACAACCTGATCAAGTGGAAATTGTACCTGCCCATGGCAGGGGGCTTACAAATGGATGATGTTTAAGGTCCCCTCTAACCCAAACCATTCTATGATTCTATGTGCTCTCTAAGGAGTTGTTCAGTAAACCTATTAAAAATTTAACATTGCTTTTAAAAGAGATTGTTAAGCAAAATACAAAGTTGTGAATTTTATGTACCATTAGTTGCTTTTGAGGCCAGGAACTTGCCTTAGTTGAAAGCTCTCTGGGATATCTGTGTAGATATCAAGAATTTCCAGCACTGAGAATATATATTTAAGAAAACTATGACCTTCAATTGGGCAATTGAACTCATGTTGCTATCAGTGGTTAAAATGAGAGTTATTCTTTTGTTGCTGCTAGTTAACCAACTATTCCACGATTGTTTATTTATATATATATATATATGTTGGGCAGCTGGATTATATCCAGGAACTGAAGGTCTTATTCTCTAAACCACTTCTTGTGTTTAGAATAATGTTTATTCCAGATACAGAATCATTTTGAGGAAAAGGACTGTTCTAAATGATACATTGACTATGTATTTCTGTGTGTGAGTTCTTCACATGAAATCCGCATCAGTGGCTTTCCTCAAGGTCTGCTGAGATATGTAGGCAGGAAGGAAAAGTCAGCCCTTTGCTTTTGTGTCAAGTATCAGCCTCTAAATTTTTGAGGTCAGAGGAACCTTTTATTGTGGCTAGGCTGTTTTAGAGTCAGCCTTGCTGAATTTTTTGTGTGTTCTTGGTCAGAGGATACTGAACAGCGTATCTTGCCAGTTGTGATCCGATGTATTATCCATGTTTCTCTTTCAACTGATCATTATTCCAGTTGAGGGAGAGGAAGGGAATTAGGATTTCAGTAGTTTATGTGTGATTAAAGTAAGGCAAAAAGTATGCTAAGACTGCTGTGGAAAAGTAGTCACTTCTAGCAACAGAGCCTACTACTGTGATGACCAGAGTGGGATGGAATTGACAGAAAAATAAGGAGACCCTGCGGTTTGATGGCTGAAATAGGCTAGTGTGAAGCTTCTGAAAACTCAGATTTTATTCCTTTTTTAAAAAATTTTAACTAAAAAAAACTCCTACTCAATAGAATTTGTACTAACCTTAGACCTTGAAGCTATGATTTCTTAGTATGAAATATTTTGTATCAGTAAAGAGATCTTAAGCGTTCACTGTCTGAAGTATGTGTGCTAAGTTCATTCAAAGACCAAGTGATCATTTGGCTATGAGATTTCACCGAGCTCAACTTTTTTTGCATGCATTTGCCATAAAGTCTTTTAAGTATTAAACAACTCCTAGTACTCAGCTGAACAGGTAAGATTTGTTTAAAATACAAGTTTGTTTTTCTGTTTGGGACCTTCATATTGAGGTTGCCATTACTGTGGAATCTGAACATCTCACGATATTGCTCTACTTCGGTTGCTATTCCACATACATATGCCAGAAACTGATTGCAGAAGTGCTCCAGATAGATTTGAGTTTGAATGGTAAAGCCTGAAAGAATATTTTTTAACTTAAAATATTTAAAAAAAAAATACTTAAGGAAAGCAAAGCATGAATATTTGATTTATGGATGGGTTGAATTAATTCTGTAGCTAAGCTTGTTCACTGAGTAAAAAATACCTTTCCATAGATTAAAAAAAGATATGGTATGTTGCTAAAGTAAATATTACAAAAGTGATGTGAAGATGTCCATACATACCCCTTAGCTTAATTTTTTTGAGTTTGTGCGTATTTTATGAGCACACGATTTTTGTGGCACGTGCAATGAAAATAATTGTGAAGTTTGTTTTGTTCTAAATGGTATCGAGACATTGTCAGTTTTGATGTCACACATCGGAGCTGGTTTTAGTTTTGAACAGGTTGCTGTTGAAGAGCTAGATGCTACCAGTTGAAAGATCCCTGTATCAAGTTGAACCTTTACTGATCATATTGAGAGTTTGAGTTTTTTAGAGATGTTACCTACTTAAAAATGTAAAAAATGAAGTGCATTCATCAAGTGCTTGTTTATTTATGTTGTACTGCTGGTGCAGAAGTCATTGGAGTACACTTTGTAGACCATGAGGCTTGTCTGGAGCTGTCCTCTGAAGGTCCTAAAATATCCAGCCTGAGGTGCTTAGAGAAGGGAGGGATAACTTCAATTTTCCAGTTTGTTCTTACTGCCTGTGGTTACAGGTTAGAGCATAGTCTTTGAATAATTGCACGTAGTTTCATATTCAATCCTCTGTGCTAGACCAGAAGTCTAGTTTTCAAGGAAGGAAATGTTCACCTTTGCTTAGCCCTACCCAGCCTTATCTTTAGGCTTTAAAAATTGAGTCAGCAATATCTATCAGTGAGGAACTTAAGTGTTGCATCTACATGTGAAGCACGTTATGGAAACCTATGTATCTGTAAGGAGTTTCCTAAGAGATGCTAAAGAGGTAGATGAAAAACTTCCTTGTGAAGATGTTAGTGTGTATCTTCAGATTCAGAGATGTCTGACGTGCTGGCTGCTGAGCACACACTGTTGAGAAGGGCTGTGACTGCTTCAAGGTACAGATGTCTAAAGACCTCTTATCCTGCCTGGTATTTTGAGGAGCAGGAGAGGTGGAAAGGAAAGCAGCTGCACCGCAGCCACAGAAGGAGAACTCTGGTTCTTGTAACACAGACCCAAGATAAGTTTTCCTGCAGTGCGATATAACTTATTGTCTGTTATGCCTGTAGTATCATCTAATTCAGAATATAAGATGTATTTTTAAGATAAGCAAGCATGTTTATGTCCCACTTCACAGCTGAAAAAGTCGGAAACTAGTTCTGTTACATCATTCATAAGGCTGCTACTGCATGACATTTGTCTTGGTTATATTTACTACTTACACTTTTTAGTATCCTCGTCCAGTATAGTCCTGTTGCCTTGTATTATGCAAGTGCATTACTTGTCCCTAGTTTGGAGCAGAGGGTCCTGTTTCTCTCTTTATGGTTTTAAAGCCAATTTTGTAAGAGGTGCTCCCACTAGAAGGTGAGAAGCTGTTGTTTCTGCATTGTCCGTTTTGATGACTACAGGCAGGTTCTGGGACTTCGGTAGAAGAAATCTAATTGAAATACTGCAGGGCCTTTTTTTCTAAATCCTGAATATCTTGTATTGTCTATTAGTGAAAGAATTTAAGCCAGCTAAATTGCCCTGACAGGTGATTGCTAGAGGCTGCAAATAAGAACAGAGGTATTTCATCCCACTAAAGAATTTTAAGTGGTTCATCACAGATGCAGTCTGACTGGAGAAGCTAATCTTGTGTAGGTGAAAGGGAGTGTGTAGCTGCAACACTGGTGAGCATTGTGATGCTAATCTGAGGGGAAAATGGCTGAAACACGTACCTTTGCCAGTATTCCCATCTCCCTATACTCCTGTTAGGCATTTGAATAAATCTCAAAACCAATCTTTTATTTTCCCACCATCTTTAACTCTTCCTTTCTAAAAAAAAAAATATATAATTCAGTAAAAAAATTTATTTAGATGGCAATGGGGGTATTTGTCTGAACTGATGCTGAATTTGCTAATAAAATTTTGCTTCCTGAGTGGCTTACTTTGCAAGAAATAACTTATGTAGCTAAAGGAAACAGAAAAACTTACCATGTGCTACCATGACATTGTAGGTCTTTCAGCCTTTTCTGAAGACTACAGTTTTTTTCTTCTTTGCTCTTTCTGCTTCTCACTGATTCTTGAACATGGAGGATTTTTAGAGGAAGTCTGGGGTTAGCAACAGCAAATATTATAGTAGTTAGGGAATTCTCCTTAAAGAAGGAAGAGCAGACTCCAGCTGCCTCGGGCTAAGAGGGCTCTCTTGAGATGCAGCAGCCACTATCTCTTGCTTCCTTCCAGCAGATGCTTATCTGCAAAAGGGTCCTTTGCCAATACTTTCTTTGGTTGGATCAAGGTGATTTTCTGATCAGGAACACTGAGGCACCTTATATATGATAGAGACGCAGAGCTCTTCTTAAACACTTCACTTCATTGTTGCCTGTTGCTCTTCATTTTCTGTAGAGTTGGAAGACTTCTGACTTGACGTGGTGCGGTTTATTAGCCTGGGTGAGATACTTAAGTGTTGCAGCCTTTGAGTTGGTGTCTAAATTAAGTAATCTGAAATGTCTCAAAAATGTGTTAGTACACAACATGTAAGCATAGTTACCTGCCTTCTGAAGGCTGAATATTATTAAAGTTTACCAAAAAGCTTTCTAATCTGTGCTTATCACTTCCCACTAGTGACTTTTGGTGGCTAAAGTGCCTTCTGTATTCATGGATTTCCACAAGGAGAGCAAAGAATAGTTTAATCCTGGGACAGCCACTCTGATAGGACATGACTTAATTAGTCTTGAGACTTCTTTTTGTAAATGCCGAAAGAGTATTTATTGTTTGTACATCAATTAAGTAATATAAAATTACTCTGATTTTAAGTAAACATTTACCATGTTATAAAAAATACTTATGAAACATATATTTCCACTTTATCTTCTTCCTGAGAATAATTTGCAACAAAGTAAAAGAAACCATCTTTAGGTTGCCACAGCTAAAATGTAATCAGCTTCGTCGTGATTTTAAAAGGAAAAAAAAAAAAGTCAGTGAGATGACCAGAAAATTTGAACTTCTTGATTTTGAGGAAATTCTGGGGTTTTTTACTACATTAGTGAATATTATCAAATGGACAATAATGATATCAGATCTGTACCCCATGCACTACAGATGAGCAGAGTTACTTGCTGTAATTTTTATAGGTGCAGTACATGGCATTAGTCTTTGTAGTTAAATCATTTAAATGTTACACCACTCAAATATAAGTTGTATTTAGCAACTTGCATGCTTTTATGGAGACATCATGTCAGTGTAAGAAGACTTTTTATGATCATAGAAGATGGGTTGGAGAAGACAACAATGCTTGCTGTGTCAAGATACATACAAAATAAGCTACAACTCTTTAAGAGTTATGAGCAGTAATGGAAGGAAAAATACTGTGTGTATCTACTGTATCTATAAACCAGCTAGATGAAGCTTTCATGATAGCTGGCAAAGGATTCAGAACCCAGATCATAGTGCTAATGCTGGATACAAATTTGACACCTGTTGAGAAAACAAAAATATTTTCTGGTAGGTTTTTTTCAGTGTATTTGCTGTTGACAACTTTCTGGCTGCGTAAAGCAGGGGAGCCGTTTATAGGACAGAGTCTGTATGATTCAAAATGGGGAAGTTGCTGGAAACATGAAAGCTGAGAAAAGTTTGGGTTAAGTGTGGCTTAAGTGAGAGTTTATGGTTCCTAATAACAAAAGGAGGGAAGAATGCTAAAGGAAAAACAATGGATTTTGTGAAAGAAGGCTACAGTAAATACAGAATTGGTAGATAAGATCTCTTTAGTCAAGTCTCAAGGGGAAAAGGAATTAAGGAGAAGTGATGCTTTGTCAGAGATAATACAAAAGCACAAACAATGCTAATGCAGAGAATTAGACTTTAATTAAACTGTAAATTCTTCATTGACCTTTAAGACTTTCTCAGTTTGCTGAGGAACAGAATAAAATATTTGTATGAGAAAAGGACAAAGTTAGGTAGGGAACAGGGAGTGGGAACATCCAGATTAATTGTGTTTCATTTTTAAGCAAGGGGTATCAAGATAACACACACACACACACGCATCCAAAAATATTGTCACACAGTGAAAGAGCCAAAGAAGGCGTTTGTAATTTAGAAGCGTTTCCTCCAATGACAAGAAAATGGTACTGCGGTTCTAAAGCTTTGCATCTATTGTTTGTGCAAGTTTTTGCTAAGAAGTCACCTATGGTAGGTGGCTAGCACAGTACTAATGCCAAAACAACTTTCTGCCATCTGTCTGTATAAGTGAATTAATTGTTTCTGAAAATCAAATAACATCGTGGAATGTAAAAAAATGTCACCAACTCTGTGGTCAATTTCTGTAGTGCCATAGATTAGATTTTAATTTGAAAGTGTTAAATACATATAATTGGAAGTTACTTTAGTATTAAAAATATTTAGATGTTCCCTAAGTTCTCAGTGTAAAAACTTGGTTTCTGAGATCTTTTCTTTTGCAGTTTGTACTTTTGACAATCTAACTGGTAATGTTCCAGCCCAATAAACATGTGCTTTGGTTGGAAATACCAGAAGTTTATTTTCAAATGATGTGCTGCATTCTTCAGACCTGTCTGCAATAAAACCAGAAAGCAGCAATTGTTTGTGCTTAATTTAGTGTGATAATATGTATACTGTACCACTTAGAGAATCAAACTTCATATCTTTAATCAAGACTTTGTGCAGAATATGATACCATAAGTAGGTAACATCTAAGTTATGTATGATGCTTTATTTTAGGCAAACATAACTGCTTCTGCAGGAAGAATTATTGCTAGCGTAAAGTCAACCGCATATTCAAGGATGATTCTTCCTAGTCTAATTTAGCCTGTGCTGGCATAGATACCTGGTTATAATACAGACTTCTTCAGGCAGCTGTCAAATCATTTTGGTTACCAAACAAATAAGAATTTATCTATGCTATAAGGTAGGAGTTATGCTACAACTGGGGGAGCTGAATGAAAGTGCCAGTAATCATACCTTTGCTTCTAGATTCTGCTCCCTTCCATGCAGCCCTTGGGGAACAGAGTGCTTTGTTCTGTAAGATGGACAGCTGAGAGGGGTATAAAATGCCAGTTAGAGAAGGCATTGATATTTTTCGGGACTGAATGTGGATTTCACTGTGGTAGGTCCATGTGAGAATGCCAGAGTATAGTATAAAAACAGTAAAAGGTCACTGCCTACTTTTTTTCCCTTAACCATTATTTGGAGCATAGTTCAGATGCTCTTCTCATCTTAAGGCTCTGAAATAAATTTTCATTTTTGTTTTTCATGTTTTTCATTTCATGACAGTTATGTCAGTTGGTTTAGCTGGTTCCCATCATTTGAATCAAAGGATCAAAGTACTTGCATCCTCTGGGACAAGTATAAATAAAAAGAATTGAAATATTCTTAGAAAATATTCTTGTCATACTGGGAATAATTTGCTAACTTAGCTTTTACAAGAGATGAAACTAAGTGAGAAAAAGCTGGTGCCAATTCAGCCTTCTGAATAACTCTAAAATATTGCTAGAGACTTAAGTGACTTATTCCTAGCAAAACAAAATTACGTCAGGAATATTACACGTTATATATGTGTGACATGTTACACATAGTCCAGCTCTTCCAGGAGATCACAGTATTAAGAATACAGTGTCATTAGTATGTTTAAGGGAGCTCAACATCTTAAGCGTGATCTGTAAAATGTAAAATTCATATGGCTTATAGGCAGGTGAGATGGATATGCCTTAACTGTGACGATGCCAAGCTGTGATCACTGTAGGAAAGTAAAGTCGCAAATAAGAGAGGAAAGTGGCGCTTTCGTTAAGTTTCATTTTAGGCCAATTTTTTTTCTTGAAATTAATTTGAACTCAGACTTTCTGTTTTAGATGATAGAAATCTCAGCTTTCTCCATTCCAATATTTCCCGCTTTTCTTTCTGTTAAATGTTAAACTCTAGAACTCCAATTAAAGCCACCATAAATTAAGTATAAGTAAATGTTTAATCTTTCTGTGAACTTCGGATGGTATACTAGTGGTTTCTCTTTTTCTTTGAATTAGATGGAGAGCAGAAGACTCAAGTGATGATTCATGGAATTGAGCCAATGCTGGAAACGCCCATACAGTGGCTAAGCGAACATATGAGCTATCCAGATAATTTTCTCCACATTAGTATCATTCCCCGACCTACTGATTGAAAGTCAGCTATATTGGTATGAGGATCATTCTCAAGCTGGAATTTTGAGGGCATGTCAACTTCTTGCTTCTGTCAGTCTTGACAGAGGCAGCCTGACCAGAAAAAAACACTAACAAAAACTGAAACAAAACAAGAAGTCCTCACTGCTGCAAGCCAAACAGGAAGAGAGATCCTATCATCAGATAAGGGCAATTGGGCTGATCTTATTTTGCATCACTGCTGCTTTTCTTCACCGCTGTAATTAAATCAGTTGTGATATGAAAGAATTTACAGGACCTCTGCAAGTCTGCTCTTTTCTTGTAAAATATAATGAAGGCGAAACTGTCAGCCGGAGAGCAAATGGAAATATGCCACCTGATTGTATTTCTGATTAACAAATAAACAGGGCTGTTTCCTAATGCGGTAGTTTCAACTTTGAGAATGGAAATATTGGTTTAATTTTCTAGAAAGTTAGACACTGAGAGATTCAGTTACCAATAGCTTTTTGTAAAAGATCAAATTTACTGTAAACCCATCTTTCCTTAATGAGAAGTTCATGTTTACAGTATGTGTATTGGTATGCAAATGATCTTTTCACTTTGATAACAAGCAGTGAGAGATTTTAAAGTAAACCCGTGAGCATGTTTTGTCATTTAAAAACATGCACAACTTAATAATTTACAAATACTTTTGATTTGTATGCTGTCACTGAATACTCCAATATGTTTATTATTCAAACCAGTTTTCACAGACTAGCAATGATGTAGGATAATTTGTCTCAGGATTCGTCATGGCATTTCTTTGTGCTCATCTAAATTTTTTTTTCTGTAAGAATGTTTTTTTCATTTAGTTTAAAAAGTTTTAAAAAAAAGTAAACGGATGTTGCAAACAATTGTATCCTGCTGTTTATTCCCATAGACTAGAAAACAGTTAAATCATAGAATGGTGAACAGATGTATTGCTTTTTAATAATTTTGAATTTTGGAAAGCTGAGACTTTTCCAAGCTAATACTTCCTTACATCTGTATTTAGTTTTCTGCTGTGGTCCCTGAGCAATGAGTCTGAAATTTGGAAGCTCCTAATCTCATTGCACAGATTTTTCCTTAGTTTAGCAGATGTATTTTTAGGTTATTGGATTGCTTTGGTTTCTAAATGTTTGTTACCATTGCAGCTACTATTACGACTATAATTTTTTTGTGTTACACTGAATTCATGAAAGTGTGTGCTATATTGCTTTGTCTGCGGTTTGTGGCTGTTTGTGGCACAAGACTATCTTTATAGTAGACATTATCAAATATGTCAAATATTATCAAATATAAAGCAAGCATGGCATCTTTCTTTCAAAAATAGTAGCTGTCGAAGTTCCTACCCAGAGTTTTGGCTTGCAAATCTTCCTGTAACTCCCAGTGCTGTTCCCATTGTGCTTTGTTTCTATGCTCCCTTTTGATACTTACCTGTATCTGAAAAAGGAGAAAATGAAAATCAATCAAACAAACAAAAAGCCTCTTTAAGAAGCAAGGGGGGAAGGATCTCCTTGGGTGAGGATAGAATTCAGGCTAAAAGAGAAGCCCTAAGGGCAGAAGAAGTCAGTAGACAAATTAGGTAGTATTTTAAATGTAGATGAGGAGATGGAAGGAAAAAAGTAACAGTGAAATAAACCTATGCTGTGTTCTGCAGGTCATGAAGAATTTTTAAACCAAACCAAACCATGTTGATCTGTGTTTATGCAGAACCAAAATATAATATTCTTAGAGAAGGATGATTTGGTTGAGCTATTCTGATTTCCAGTTCTGTTTGGAAATTTTGTTACAATGTTGGATTGGCATTTATAAACTTTCTTTGGCAGACACATTTAAATATTCTGGAGAAAGTTCTGCCAATGGATAAGCAAATATTTTTTAGAGTCTTCATATTTAAAAAAAGTCTTTTGTAATTTTTCCATTAATCAGATTAAGAGTGAGTACATTTAAAAACCTGTAAAGATCGTTTCCTTTGTTTTAAGGTAAGCTGGAGTAAGTACTAGCTATTTTAATATATTCTACACCAGCATTTTAAGTATACAGCTCTCTTCTCATGGCCCATGTTTGCTAGAAAATCCAACTTTTAAGGCCTAGCATGGAATAAAGAAATAGCTTGGCTTTAAAACATATTCTTTACTCTTATTTTAACTATTTAAACTTTATTAAAAAATAAAACAACGTTTGAGTCTGTCTTTATTTCCAGGTAAATAAGGATCTTTGTCATGGAGTTACAAAAACATTTAATTAATAAGTAGGAGCTTCTTACAGAGCTGTTTGGGTGATGTATCTAAACAAAAGCACATCATTACAAAAGTCAAGTGGTGTCTTTGCTTTACCTGATTTAAATCGTGGTTTTGTAGTTTCTTTTACTTAGTGTGTGAATAACAATAGCAACAGAAGGTGTGTGTTATCTTAATTAAATCCTTTTTGTCACTTTGAAATGCTGAAACTTCTGGAAAAAAAATGATTTGGTCTAAACTGATCACAATCTAACAAAGTGCTCACTAAATTAATTTCACTGCTAAGGAAAACTAGCAAATATGCACACACATTCCTCTGTACAGAATTTAAGTGTATCTGGTGAGCAAGTGAAATGATAGTTCAAAAAAGAGCAAAACGCACAACTTATTGCTGTCATCACTGTATTTCATGTTGCTTGGCAATGTCTGCCTTCATTTTTGCGTGTTGTGTGAAGAAAGTTAAATTTCCAATGATTTCTTTGGTACCACTGGCTGTCACTTAGCACACAAGGTGATGCCCTTTCATTAAGAGCTAGAAATGGATATTTTAGTTTTAAATTAATTTCCATTAATTCTTTGGGAAAAAAAAGAAAGGGAGCATACTATATAAAATAAATTTGTACTAATAAAAAGTGATATTGCTACCACTGGGAAGAATGTGAACTTGGCATTTGAAGGATTGATAACCCTGAAAAATGGCAAATGGGAATGAAATGAATTTACAGAGAGGGCATAGGGACCAAGGAGAAGGATTTCTGCTGGGAAATTAGTAGAGTTTGAACAGTGGTGTTGTATTTTGCTAAAGCATTTGTAATCCTGGGTTCACATTAGGTACAGAAAATTCAGGAATGGGGGGGAGGAATTGTTTGCCTGCAGGGCAGTGGTTCTTGCATGCAGTGTTAGGGGGAGATCTGAACACCTCTGTGGAAAGAAGATTTGGACTGGTGTGCTGCAAATCCTGCTGCGTACGTATGTTGATGCAGTTGGGAAATCTTGCAGGAATGTGATGAAATATTCAATCTTAAGGATTTATCAGACACAGGAAAACACAGTATGATCTAGCCATTAATAAACATATGGAAAGGACAACTATTGACCTGCTTCAAGTTACTTCTCCAGTAAGAGATTTAGGAGCAAGCTGGTGCGAAGGTTGAGTTACGAAAAGAGTAACAGCTGGTTGTCTATGATAGCAACGCAGTGACTGGGAATGTCCTTTCAGTTCTGTGTTCCTGCATGTTTTGCTCCAACAGCCAGATACGTATCAGCTGAAGAGGAATCTTGATCATCACTTCCGGTGTTATTTATATCCTGCATAATAATTATGATCTCTTTTTTTTAAAAAAAAAAACCAAGCCAAACAACTTATTTAGTGAATGATGTCTTGTGATGTCAAGTGACAGCTTGTTTATGGCATGGATGATGGTGGATGTTTTTTCGGTTTTGATATTCAGGAATGTATGAATGTATATGGCTATACAAATGTATTAGCACACCCTTAGGAGACTTTAGAGCTAAAAAAATGCCCATTCTCTTTAGAGAATGTTTTAAGCAAATTTCACAGCTTGCCAGTGATAATTTACCAAATCAAGGAACTGGACAAGGAAAGGATAGATTAATCCCTTTTGTAAGTACTTTCCAAAATAAACATATTTTCATGTAATGATTTTAAAGTCTTCAAAGAACCTAGACATTAGCTTGCTTGCAAATTTAACAATAGCTTACAGAATGTGTTTATTCATATAGTACCATATGTACATGTTAAAACTGATTACATAGTTGTATAAGTCTAATATTAATTATTATTAAATTATGCCAGAAGGAGAATGGCATTAGCGATCCTGAGGGCTCCCGTGGGTGATGCTGTTCTGATGCTGCAAATGGAGGAAATGTGGAGATTGAGTGGATCTCTGGCAAGTACTACCACTTTTTCCGACTTCAACTTTCTAGCAAAACCAAAATTACTCTGTCTGTACTAAGAAAATAACGTTATTTTCTTCACATGGCAAAAGCATATTTCAGGGAAAATATTTCCCCCCTAAATATTTTTGATTCAAAATTTGTGGCTGTATCAGAGTAACAAGGCTTTGGGAAAGTGATTTTAACCATTAATTTTAGCAGTCCCTGTTTATTTGGGTGAGAAAGAGATTCCTGAAGTGATTTTTTTTTTTTTTTTTGTATAGGGTGAGAAAGGGTATACACAGAGGTTCTTAGAATTCTATCACATTACATGTAGAATGGATTTCTGAATTAAAGCAGGTAGGTGTCTATTCTGCATTAAAACTTCTGGTTTGAGACAGGGATGGTGACATTTGAAAATGTCACACTAAACCTGAGTAATATCTCTTGAGACAGAGGCAAAAAGATGTGAAGTTTCAAATGTTCAGAAATAGACTGCAGATTTCTGTACTTTCAAATTATGCCATCAAATTAGCTTGTGGAAGAAGAGTTTAAAATGAAAGATATTTTCTTTCCTCCCTTACCTTTCATGTCTGTACAGTTCAAGTAATTAAATTCTTTTAACTGTAAAATGAAACACCAGTTTCTCTAAACAATAGATTAAACAACTCAACACAGCACAAAACTTTCAAATACAGCTATGCAAACAGGTACCTGAAGAGGATTGATTCAGGTTTTTATATGTATAAAATAACTACCAATTATATGAAGTTTAAAGGTAAGATTTTCCATGCAATTTTAATAGTATTTAGGTGGATTAAAAACAGGGTAGAAAGAGAGACTGTCAAACGCTGTGGTAGGGCTGGAGGTTGGAGGAGCTTGATTTTACTGCACTTGAAACTGCCAGAATGCGTCAGATTTTAAAATAACACTTTCCACTGAAGATGTTTAAAGTATTAATCCTTGCATCGTTTCACTGATATAGGTCAACAGATACAATAAAATGAATATGTTGTGGGAACAAATGTGTGATCTAGTTACTAAAACACATTATATTCTCATCTTAGTGTTCACGGTAATCATCAAGTATTGTACTGTGGAGAGGGTAAAGCTGACGTGGTGTATTTTATATCTGACAGAATTTGGAGGATCGCTTCTTAGACCATCTCAAAAGTTCACATGCACATCTTAAAAGCTGCTAGAAGTTAGGTCCTCTTTCAAAGAAAAGCTGGCTGTGGTGGTGGGGGGGAAAAAAAGTTGATGTTCACTAAACCTCTCCCTTCACAGAGTACCTTACGGTGGAAGACATGCAGAGAGACTGCATGTGTGAATGCTGGTGATGTCTGATGTCATATAGATCTGTATATAATTTCTCCTTGTGTATACTGAGATTTTTGTTGCTTAGGGTTGGTAGTGTCCCAGCTGCCATAAAGAAGACAGTTTGTAATTCTTTCAGCTAGACAGAGGCACTTGCGAGGCTTTTCGTCACTACAGAATTAACGAGCAGAATGGAAACTATCTGGCTGAAACTTGCACCTTACATACTCTTCTAGCTATAATTAAAATGATCTGCACTTCAGAGGTTTGATTTCCATCAGTCGTGTGTACACACACCCTCTTTGGATTTTTTTCCAGAGCTCAAAATTAGCAAAATAAGCTGGTGTTCCTTCATTTTAAAGTTTACCCAAGTCTGTACAAGGCAAATGGGAGGCAGAGACGAGGCCGTGGGAGTGGCCCGCGAGCTCCGAAGCGCTGGCGTGTCCCAGGAAGTTATACAGACTGTTCACTATTTCCACTGCGACAATGTTATCATACGAGTTCTGTCCCTTGCTTGCAAACTCTTCTTTAGTTTGCAGCTTCTCTTTTTTTAGCTAATCCTTGACCTCAGCTGACTAGAGATGAGGTTGGGCTGCCCGTTGCTCTCAGGTGTCTGTCTCTCCTGTGCACTTGCTACCAGTAACTGCAGCGTGAGTGCAACTGAAATTCTGATCTCTGGAGCACTCTGTGACCCCTCCTTGCACAGCTTCTGCTTCGGCATCTGAGGTGTGAGTTCGTTTCTGCTGGCTGTTGCCACAAACTGGGTTGCCCTATAGGAAGGCAGTGAGAGAAAGGTGCAGAGGACAGAGAGGGAAATGAGAAGTGAACAACAGTGAAGGTGGGGCCTAAAAGAAAACACTTGATGGGGAGTGAAATGACAGAACTGGATTCTTGAACTCACCCAGGTTTCTCATTTACTCATCATCTTTCAGCTCCCACCGTGTGCTTTCCTCTCCATCCTTTCCATGAATATGATGGCGTACTGGCTGTAGCCTGCCAAGTGAGATGTCTGGCACCTTTGGTAACACCACTTGCCATAGCCGCCTTCTCCTTGGAGCATGAAGGGCAACTGAGAGGGTGTGTTTGACTGTGTTGTTTCAGCCCGTTGCTTAAGAAGGCCTTTATTTACAACAATCGTTTCAGAGATTCTGCCTCTGCAGGAGGTCCTAGGCCTGGGCCTCCTTCAACTGTGAGGAATCAGGAGGTCCTGCGCAAAATGGTGACACGGCTTGCACGCAAGTGCCTCTTGCTACCATTTTAATAAGTTATGTTGTGCAAAACCAGATTGTTTGCATTGCTTTTTTATTCGGGGGACAGCTGACGGAGTCACTCAGGGACCTGTGTGTCCTGAAAATCAGCGTTTCATGCTTCTGAAGTTTTACTTTATACTGTTACGAATGCTTCATACGGAATAGCAGAACACATTTTCAATGTGTGTAATAAATACCAAACCCAGGTTTGGTCACAAGCCTTTTCTGTTTCATTTTTCAGTCAGAACAAGATTCCATTATATTGGGTTTAGTTGTAGAAAAACATGTCAATATTAATAATCAGGCTGTATAGGTGGTAGCAAGAGGACATGTCATTTTTAATCATCAGCATTTCTGCCCTTTACATCTTGACACCTTTTAGTAGGAAGACTCACAATGACTTCTACCTTTCTGCTGAGGCAGAACCACCCAGGCAGTTTCTCTGCCAGACTGGGGGATCTGCTCCATTATGGAAACTGTCCAGTTGTGTTTTACCGTATATGAATTTATGCTTGACAGCTGTTGAGGAAATCACTGGAACAATAGCTATAATGGCAATAATAATAATTAAAAAAAATCAGCTTAATTTATGGCTCAAATGTCCTTCCGTAACAAAACATAATGTCAGTTTTTAGTGAAATTAGTGGTCCCACTTCTGGTTGCGCATTCAATTGTTTTGATGGTAAGAGGGCACAATCCTAATGGGTCAGCTTACAGTTTCCTTGAAATATATCATGTGGTTTTAATTAGTATGCCAATAAGATGAACTATTTGGTCTTTACATCTCTTTCTGAGAATTGAAGGCATTCAGAGGTTCTGCTGTGATTGGCTTCCTTGGGGAGGTGCGGCAGGAGTTGTATTCCCTCTGGCCTCCATAAATCATCTTGAGTTTGGTGTCTTTTGCGGGTATGGGGGAAATATTTCAGTTGTCTGAAGCCCACCTACCTGCACACTTCCCTCCCTCTTTACCCAAACCAGATGCCACGATTTTCCATAAAGCAGCCTTTCCTTTTTTTTTTCTTGCATACTTTCAACAACAAAGCAGGTGAACTGTAGCTACAAAGCGTAATGATTAATTCTTCAGCTAGCATTTCAGGGCACTCTGAAATTTGGGTCTTTTAAGTCTTTGAGCCACACCTCTTGGTTTGGAGTAACCATGCAAGCTAACAAAATAACACAAGGTGTAAATTAAATTCTCTTTAAAAGCTGAAACTCAGGTAAATAGAAGTATCCACAAAGGATGCTGCTTATCTTCATTTATACTTGTTCTGCTGTTTCTGGATAATCAGCTTTCTGTATACTTTCAAACCTAATTGAGATTGTGTGACGGTGTATGGAAGAGACCTGTTGCACAACTCCCTTCCCCTTGCCCACACCCAAGTCAATCCTTGCTTGTGTCACTGCAGGCAATTAACAGTGTTTCAAAGCCACATGCGTCTCCAATTCCACAATGCCATGTGATGGTGTCAGGAGGCTTGATATTTCAAAAAAAATAAAACAGTGTATTTTTTAAAGAGAATTTATTCTTCATCATCAGAAGATGCTGAAATAATCGAAGGCATTGAGTGTACAGCATTGGCGAGTAGATCTTTGCTGTATGGTATTGTCTGGTTTGGATAAAAAATGCATTCTTCATCTTTAATATATAGATGAAATCAACTGTAACGTATTTAAGCATTCTACTTTGATCCTAATGGGTTGTGAGACACTACGCTGAAATGGATGTGGATACCATTGAGATTAAGGAGAAGATCCTTAACATCTTAACTTATGAGGATATGCCACAGTTGCCACATAATAAACAAGGGTGTAAGCTTTTCAGAGCTACCCCGAGACAGGGAAATCTTACCTCCTATTGTCCCAGGGTAAACAGGTTGCTCGTGTCTCTGACAGCAGCAGGGTGCATTCTCTGGCATTGGCCAGAGGCAGAGACCGTGAGGATGAATAATTACTGTGTATCTGACAGATGCTCTGTAACCACATGTACATCTTGACTGGTTAGTAAAGAATCTGAGTGTTCAACTTTACCTGCAAGATTTCTTCTGAGGGTTTTCAAGGATTTGAAATAGCCTTAGGACAGGGATCATTTCATTGACTAGAACTGGTACTAATTATTTGAAGTAAATCAGAGGCTGGGATTTTTATTTAATTTCACTGTGCAATGAGAGATGATTAAGTGTGAATGGTGTGGCTGGAAATATCTTGAGAATGATTTGAGTTTATTTTGCAATGGCAAATAAGAGAACACTCCTGTCTTGTGCTGTCTTTCTACTGAGTGTTTTGGTGAGTCTCTTTGCCTGGAGCACTGAAATACCTCTCTGCCATTTAGATCATGTAGTAAGGGCATTGTACCAGTGGAAAAATCTCCTTTCCCAAAATAAGGGCTGACCTGAACCTGAGTCTGGTTCTCCTGAATTCTGTCACTAATAACACTAATACCCCGAGCACAGCCACATTGCTGTTTGCTCTGCAAAGACTGTAGCTTTATATGGTTTAATTGCCTTGCAGAGTTAGCGTGCTGTTTAGTCTAAAAGAACCCAGCCTACCTCAACAAATGAAGAACATCTTAAAAGTTGTTAAAACTAGAGGCAGAAGCAAAGAACTAGAAGGAGCTGTGATGTACCAGAAAGAGAGGAGCTCAAATCCTGCGCTTTGAATCACTTCGTAAACTTCTTGATGCAGCAGAAGAGAAAGATTTCTCAATTAGTTGTGTGGTGTTCAGACAGGGAAGATAACAAGGAATCTTAGTGCTGCTTATGTTAATGTCAGTACGTTTCACTTTGCAAGCAGGTAGACTCAGCTTGTGCCATGAAAACTGCTGTCTTTTCTCTGTAGGGAGATGGAAATCCAGCTTCCAAGAGAACTGTTATTTCAGTTCTAATAGGGGAATGAATTGGCTGAAGTTTGGGGATAAAAGAGAGTGCTTAGAAAGTTACTTACAGCAGAAGGTCCTTCTCAAAGCTCAGTTTAATCCTGCTGTGGGGCAGGCACTTAGTCAGAACTGCAGCTATGTTGAACCAGCCACTAATACCTCAAGCGAGCCTGTCAGTAGTATCTTGGTGGTGATTTGGGGCTCAGAAGGATCAGGTGCTATCATGCTTTGCAGTGCAAGGTCGAAAGGGCGTGTGAATTCACAGGATGGCTTGGTTCAGTACACGATGCACAGCCCATGCATTTTCTTCATGGAATGAGTCTTTTATAGCATGATATTGCACGAACATGAAAAAGATTGTTTTAATTATCTCAGCTGATGTTCCTCTGAAACTGCTAGGTGGGTAGTTTTGAAGGACGTGGTATGGGAAATGTTGTACCGGCAGGTACAATATCTGTTCATCTTACTTGCTTATAAATGTTCCAAGCAATCAAGTATAACACCTTCCTGCAAATGAGGTAATTCCCGCTTGGTGCTTAGGCCTCTAAAGAAGAAAACCTTTATATTGTAACATTAAAGGCAGATACTTTGTTTTAATCACTTGCCAAAGCAGCTGAAAACAATTATTAATTAATAGGAAACATTGACTTTTAACTTTGCAAGCTCTCGAAAGAAGTGTCTGTGATAACTTACATCTGGATTTATGAATTACTTGGATACAGGGAAACTGGGCATCATACTGCAAAGGTTGACTGCTTTAAATTGATTTTAAGTGTACACATAGCGCTCTTAAAATTAATATGTTTATAAACCAAAATTGATTCAGTTGAATGCCTTTTGTTCTCTTTCTGGCTTCATTTGAAGCAACAACAAAAGCTGTGCTTGTTTGTGTGTTTAAGCAAAATGTCAAATGCCATTAATCCACCAAAAGCACACAAATATTTTTTGAATAATAGAGGCACCCCTTTCACAGTGTCTTTGGTATTTAGCACTATGGTTTGGAGAGTAGAAGGCAACTTTTTCACATCTCATAAATAAAATTTAAAAAATCTTTTGCTTGGCTTTTTTAATTTGAACCAATGCAATGCAGCACTCTCAGCTTTTCTCAACTGCTTTGATAAGGCTGAGGTTAGCGGGTATGGTTAGAGGGAGGCAGCATTCCTAGTATCTTAGATTCTGAATCTTACTTTCCCTTCTGGAAAATATTGTGTCTGGCAAATGCATCTCCTAATAAATGAGAAGGGGAGGGGTGATGAATACTGCAGTCAGAGACAGAGTTCCTCTTTGATCTGACTTGGAGGGTGATTATGTGGGAATTCATCATGCAGATCTCCTGATTTTGCTGCTTTTGTCAAACAAAATAATACAATTCCTTGGACTGCCAGAAACAGAGAATATCCAAAATATTTCAACAAGATCAAACCACAAGAGCTAGTTATCTTAATTGAGAATCTTGAGACATCCCAATTATTTTAACAATGGGTGGGTGGCTGCCTAGTCTGTCTGCCTCTAGCCAGTCCAGTTCTCTGTTATTGAGAAATTCATGAAGCATACTGTGACAACTTTAGTAATGCAGATTTTTCATCAGTTAAGAATTTTTTTTCTAGCAAACATGAGAGCTTTGCTTTATGAATTTGCTACTAAGACTCTTCTCTTAAAAAAATAAGTGTGTGATCTCATCTTTTATCTAAAATTCTGCTAGTCCTGCTAAACCCGCAACTCACTCTTTGGCAGATAACTCAATATGAGCTTGCCTTCTGTGCATGAGACTGAGTATTAACTGCTGAGGATTGGCTGGTGACACCATGTAGCTTGGGCAACAAATGATTTGGGTGCCTCTAGGATCTATGGGCATAGGGAGCTAGACTTCAGCTGTGTTATTTGAAGAAAGGTCATCTCTTTAGCTTGATGCTTCTCAATTGTTTGTAATGACTGGGAATCTGCTTAGCAGTCCTTGTCCTTTTGATCAAGATACAACATTCACAGCTGTTCGCCAAGCTGTAATAGACAGAGATGGGTCTGTATAGTCCTATGTTCATGGTTAAGAAGAAAACTGGCAGTCTGTTCAAAGGTCAAGTTTTGCCTTCAGATAATAATGCTTTGCTTTTCCTGTACAAAGAGACTGGACTGATTCTTGTTTTAACAAATAGTTAGGCCTTAAATGGCTACAGAAATGATGTTGACAGCTAGTTTCCTTCTCCCTTCTCCTCCCCACTCAACACTCTTCTCCAGTTGGAAAGGGGAATGGATGGTGTGGACGTGTGGATGCAGCAGCTTAAAAGTCAGCTGTATAGGAATGAGGGACAGTGGTGGTGCACTGATGGAGTGACAGCTCTTCTCTCATTAATAGTGGTCATTAATTTCAGTATCAGTGACCAGCTAAATACCTGGGGATATTACGGGCTGAACTATGGCAACTGCACTACTTAAACTGGCATTTGTACCTGCTAAAGTCTTACACATTTGTCTTGAAATTACTTTTTATTGTAAACAGTGTCTGTTGGCACAAATAATTTCATAATCTCCATGCAGTTATCTTTCTGCAAGTAGTTAATTGGGTCATTACAAGCTTTTCCTCAAAAGAAGGGGAAAATTTGACTAGTCTCATACTTTTCAAATGCAGACCGAAAGGAAAGAATAATTTCTGCTGTGGGGCAGCATTTTTTTTTACTTCTGTTTTCTTCCACCTGCTCCTTTATATACTACTCAGTCTGCAGACTAATACTAGACATCCATCCCACCGGGTATAGCAGAATAGTGAACTGCACTTTTGACATCTCCAGAACATTGTGACCATTCACACAAGAAAGCAGTAGGTTCCTTCTGGTTACTCACTGGCGCATTAGATTTCTACTAGCAAAAAAATTTCCAGTTTCTAGGTTGTGAGTGGCACGTGGAAACAATTGCTTTCAGTGTGCTCTGGGATATTGCTATCTGGACAAGAAAAAGTCAGTGTTACCGCTTCCCTCTCCCACCACCCAGGGTTTGGGATATGTTTAGTTGGAGTGTAAAGAGGATCTGGGCTGATTCTTGAGTATCATTTTGGTGGTTTTCATTATTTACACAGAAACAGTTAAGGCATAAATGTAAATTCCGAATGCCAACTTCCAGGGAAGGTGTGAAATTGATGTGTGATGGCGCTTGTTGAGAATGAATTGAGTACTCTTACTTTTAAAGCTTGTTTTTCAAATGGGCTGCCATGATTCGGAGTTTGTCCAGACCAGTGAGGTTCCTTTATGCCAGTGTTGGTTTGTGCATTTTGATCAATGTCCTTCCCAAAGGCTGTGCCTAAGTGCCTCATCCCAGGCACAGCCCCCACGTAGCAGAAACCTTCCCCAGCTCTTAAGGTCCTAAACATGTTCTGGGATTGCAGCATCCTCTAATGCTTCTGCCTATAAGAAGTTATTTGGATTTGGTCTATTCCTCTCGAAATCTTCTGATCTGCTAGTGAATCTTCTGATCTGATCTGTGAAAATAATGAGATGTTAAAATTTCAAAATCAGAAAACAAAACATGAGACAATTACTAGATATGCTAATTACACCTTTCTGTGCTGGCCTCTTTTTGGCTGCTGTTTTCTGTTACTATGGGAGGATGAAATTTGTGTTATCCTCAGTGTTACCCTAAGCTTACGTGACACGGGCATCAGCAGGTATCTAGGTATAGAAATCCAACATTTAAGAAGTGATTTGTTCATTTTCTGCAGTTGTCCAGAAGGTAAAATGCATTATGCTACTGCAGAAGAGCTCTCACAGTGCTCCTTTAAATCGACAAGTTGTTTATTTTCATTTGGCCATCTTGCTTTAGACACAAAAGTGACTGCCAAGTCTCCTTTTTGGCTTTCATCTGCATTTGTGGAGCATTTGCAAATGAAAGCTGAGGAGTTTGCCGTCCTTGTAAACAATATTGCAAACCCCAATTCCAGAACAGGAAAATGCCTCCCCATTCACACAGATGGAAGTTAACAGATGCTGAGATTTGCACTTGTTTTATGTCTCACAGCACAAAATCCACAGTACAAACATCAAAAAAAGGCCTTTTTCTCATCAAAACTCTCAAGCAATCTTACCAGCAAAGCAGAGCTGCTCCTCCTGTCCTGAAGAGAACATCAGTTAGAGGCAGGGACTTGCAGCAATGAACGAATGAGGTTTGCTCTAACTGATCTTTTTCCTTCCAGAAGATCGACAGAATAATATTTGCTACGGTGTGTTGTTGAAATCTTCAGTTGTTACGAAACAGAGCTGAAAGAAGCACCAATAATTGTTCTTTTTAAAAAAAAGAAAGGCTGATTTGAAGAAAATCAATAGAATAGAATGTAGGGAGCTGTTGATGTGGAAAATGTTCATACCACGCCAAGACAACCGTCTTATCAAGTTTGGGTTTTTTAAGGTGTCAGTTTGCAAGGTTCTTGCCTGTTGCATGCTGATGCTAATGTTTGGCTGTGAAAGCTGGAGGAAATGAGGCTGATGAAAATTTTCTGTGTGAAAACCTGTAGAAGTTGACTTCAAACAGAGAAGTATCTGTAAAATGCGAACGTGGCAGAGATGTTCCATGGGAATTTTTCAGCTATCAGGAATATGAACTGCGTTGTGAGCATTTCCCCACTCAGATTTGCATAAATGGAGATACGTTGATTCAAAACAGAAGGATTTTGATGAACAGATATTAGCTTCAGCCATAGCTGAGTAAAGAGGAAAAAAGGTAGGTCACGTTCAAAACAACGGAAACTCAGCAGCTTAATTACACGCTACAAATGGTCCTACTTCTTCAGTCAGCAAAGATGGAAAAGTCCTTTGTTCAATGTTACTGGTACACATGAAACTGCCGTCTTCAAGCCAATGCCAACTGCTTCTGAAATCACAACAGCAAACACTGCAAAGTACGCTGCAATTTCTTTTCCTGAAATCATGCATTTTAGCCTACAAATGAAACTTAATTGGGTTTGGATTCGATAAATGAGTTAGTGTATATTGTATGAACTTTTGTTGCTGTTCTGCCTTTTCAATCAAGAAATACCAAAGTCTTTGGACAAGATGGCAGTGAAAGTAATGCAACAACTTAGATAATGTAACTTTCATGATGGCTAAAGGATGGCTCAGCATCAATTATACATGATCAGTAATACGAGTAAGCTAAAATTATAGCCTGTCAGTGCTTAGGAGGAGGCTTTAAGGATGTGTGTAATGTATTTCCCTCCTTCCAGAACTTGTTGGACTAGCAACCTGACTACAGGAAAATAATTGTAATTTAGCTTTTGTTGGCGGTATCGGCAGTGGAAACTAGGGCATAAATGCATCGCTTTGTACGTATCTTAGCCCAGGTCTAATACAGGAATACAAGAATATGGGAAAGTTTGCACTGTTGTCTCATCTCCTTATCTTAAACAGTAACAAAAACAACTCAGGTTTGGTCATGCTGGAAATCAGACATGTGCTTAAAAACATGAACTTCATTTCATCCAAAATATCCTATTCAATGGAGACATGAGCCCATGCTGTATCTGGTGTAACACGGGGACACTCTGGCAGACAGCAGGGCTCCTCTTAAGTTGCCTCCAAGGAGGCACATGGGGAAATGTCTCAGTTTAATATTTCAGGCTGGGCACTGGAAGGCAGCTCCCATTGCACCCAGCCCCCTTCTAGTATGAAAGCAGTAATCTCTGCTCTCCGAACTGTCCCCATGCCTTACAACTGACACAAACATTCCTGATTCCTTCAACTCAGTCGTTGGCAAACATCTGATGCAGCTCATGAGCTTTGCTTTGTGGTATGTCTGAGGCAGAATTTGTTTCTTATGGTAGGTAGCGACTACAAAGAAAGGGGACTGTGGGTCTTGGTTTTAAATTTTGGAAGAGTAGGATAGCCAGGCAATATGATGCAGTCTGTTCCACTCCTGTGAGCGAAGGACGCACTCATGGTGACATGTTTTGCCAAGTAAATTAGCATAAGCAGATTCAGGCCAGCCCTGAGTGCGTCACCGTCAACTTTGGTGGCCCTTTTTGCCCCATTTGTAAGAAACTAAGGAACCACTGCAACGTGGAGAGGCAAACGTTTGAGTTTCTGCCAGCGCGCACCTGTTAACAGGGCTTTGCTGAGCTCTTTGACCTCCAAACATAGATAAGCTGCTCTTGTGGGTTCGGAGATTTGAAACTGCTGAGCTCAAATCCAGCATGTTACAACCCAAGCTCTTTACCTTTTCTTTGGTTAATAGGTGCTTGAACTATTTGGCAAGGGGCCAACGAGATCTACTAGGCCTCTGATGGGGCAAGGAGTTACGTTAAAAGACCCAGTTTCTAATTAATCCAGAGCCTTTGTAACTCTGTAAGTGGCTTGGCCAGAGTCACACCAGCACTGGGTCACCCTAGTCTTCTGAGTGCAAGACAGGGTAGATGAGGTCTCCGGTTCTTCTCAACAATGAACTTCAGTACAGATCACTAGAAAATCTACAAATTGCTAGAAAATCACCTCTGTGATTATATCTTGAAGAAGTAGAAGCCAGAGCAGAGGTAACTGGCAGATTTTTCTCTCTTGGGTTGGAGTTCAGCGTTGCTCCGTGCTCTGGGCTGAGGCTGCTGCATGAAAACTTTCTTGGTGTGGCTTGTGTTTAGAGGAGATGAGAATGAGAGCGAACTCAACCGAAATTTAGCCTAACGTGTTTTTCTTCTTTTTACACTTCTGATGGCGGAAAATTGCTTTGCTGAAGCAGTTTGGAAACATTAGTATAGCTTTGATGAAGGTTGCAGGAGCTGGACCTTGCTGAAAGTGTGCCTTGGCTTTACTAAGCCACATGATTGTTTTTTATATACTCTCAGTTCATGGCAAGTATATTTCAAAGGTAATCTGTGGCCTCTGAGGCTGAAAATATGATGACCTGATAACTCTAATAGATGACAGAGCTTTTTGTTGTAGTAGTATCATAGTAGATAGCTCTTTTCAGCAACTGGGATCCAGTTTGCTAGCAAAAGCCTTGATTAAAACAATACTTGTAAGGTCAACTGATCAACAGCTTCAAACCCATGATCAGCAGTGCTGGCAGTGCAGGTTCATCTGCTACCATTTCTGACCGAAACAGTGATCGTTTGCAATAAATGGCAGTTCAGTGTAAACCCTTTACATACCTACTCGTTACTTTAACAGTTCACCCTTACAGGAGATTTCAGGTCCCTCAAATTTTACTTGCTCAAAGAGAATTAATTTAAAGAAAACCAGGTCGATAACAAGCCTCACACAGGAAACTTATATTGTTCATTAATATAGTGTTTGTAAATATAATGTGTTTGTTAATATGGTATAAGTTGAGTTGAGATAAAAGGCCTAAGAAACGGAAGTTGGGTTGCATAAATCCTTTGTGGTGTATATTTAATGAGTTTTCACTTAATCATCCATTAATATGTATGATAAAAATAAACATGGCAATTGAACAGCACAGCACTGCATACTGTTCTGTAAGAAAGCCACACTGGGTAAGCTAAACCAACTGCCTTTCTTACTAATCTACACAGTGCGTTTCATTTAAATTGAGAATTTATAGTATTCGAAATATCCTACCACATACTGAAACTTTTAGTGTAAACTGCCGCTTTCTGACTATCACATATTGAAATACTTGTGGCGCATAGTGAAATTTATGTTACATAGTGTAAAATATATAGTGAAACCGAACTGATGTATAATGAGACACACATGTGCCTGCAATGACTTATCAGTTCTATTATTTTCTAACTAACATTATTTTCACGATCAAGTTTTTCTGGGTCAGAGGAAGACCATGGTGAAGACCAGGACCAGTATTACAATGCAAAGTGTAGACCTGAACTTGCATAAAAATCCCATTGAGCTGAGTTGTCCTTTGTCCTTTTCTGAGATAAATGCTAAATGCAAAGTCTGCTAATAGTTACAACATGTGTCTCTTTTCTCTGCCAAAGCTTCGTTATGAACATCAACATCACCCCAGCCAGGGAAATATCACTAGCCACAAGTGGAGAGGCTAAGTGCCCAATTCGTTTTTACCAGGATGGGATTGCTGCATGAAAGACCCTGGTGAGGTATATGGACCCCATGGGAGCACCCCAACACAGGTCATGTTGTTCAGATCCATTCGGGCCCTGTTGGAAGGGAACAGCTGGGCATCTCGGACCTGACCTCCTTCATCCACCAACGCTCTGGACCTTGAGTAAAGGCCCAGGGTGGATGGGCACCACCAATAGCAACTGCGACCTGCAAAAGTTCCTCCTCTGCTGCTTAGATTTGTTTTTTACTGGCTTAAGCCAGGTCCTGACTATGCAGCCAAGCATCCCTGCTGGGCAGGGCAGGCAGGTGTGCCCTTCTGCTGGCGAAGGAGAGCTGTGGCAGCTGGTCAGGCAGCTGCTGGCCTTCTGGTGACTGGGGATCCTCTTCTGTAGGGCTATAGTTTCAATTTGCTCTTGGTCTCCAACTTCAATTATGTTTGAGTTGAAGATGTTGTCTCCTAGGCTGGCTGGCTTGGGAGGTGGTTTCATCCCTGTCCTGGTGGACTGCGGTCTTGCAGATCCCACTTGGTGAGAGGTTATGAGACTTATCCAGCCATGCTTACTCCTGCCCAGAGCTTCCTGCCAAACTTGGACCACAAACAAAGCACTGTCTCTGAGAACTGGCCAAAAAAGAGACTGAGACCCCGATACCGCTCAACCAAAAGAGAGGGAAGTAAACCACAGATCTCACATCTCCTTGACCAGTCCTACTCCAAGCTCCATCAGAGGGTTTTTTTCTTTTATGGGTTGTTTTTTACTTGGTGTTGCACCACTGCCAGTAAGAACAAAGGCTTTAACGCTTGGAAAATTGTAACAGCAATGAAGTTCCCTCTTTGTGATCTGTCTTGATAGCACTCGAATCAAGATATGTTTGCCCCATCCTTGCCATTGGACTATTGGCCTTTTGCTAAACCGAAACAATCTAGGCCATACTGAAATTGAAAAAAGACCTTCTTACTTTACAGCTATTGTGCAATCAATGCTCATCAGGGATGGCTGAAGCCACAAGGCAAAACACACCCTGCATTTGAGGGTAAGGTATATTAACCTTTCCACTTGGAATGCCTAATTGCTCAAATATTGCCAACATTGTTCAAACTGCCAGATATGTTAGGGAACAGGCAGAACTGGAGGGACAACTCTATATAAGGGGCATGACAAATTTGTTGGGTAAATTATATGGGAGTGCTTAACCCTTCTCTGTGTTCTGTTTTTTTGTAAGGACAGCTGCTAAGTAGAGTTGATCGTGACTAATTCATGTGAGGAAATAACACAGAGAAGTTACACAGCAACAACCAGTTTAATTTCACTTGTTACCAATAAGGCCTAACTTAAGTTTCAAAAGGAGATGAAAGGTAAGTTTGCCATTTACTCTCTATGTTTTAAAAGCTGCAAGAGAGCTTGAAGAGAGATGTGCTCTGCGTTATTAATGTCACATCTGCCTTTAAAGCAGGGGAAAGATACAAACACAAATTAATTCCCATGCGTACCAGGACAAAATGTATCCAGAGCATCAAACTTGTCTTTTGTTTTTGTTTGTCCCCATTCCTGGCTTTTTAAAGTCAATCTGGAGAGGTACATCAGTTATCCCTGAAGCAAGGCAGAGCGTATATGGGCTCCTACACATGTCAATACCAAAACTGACCAAGATGATGTAGAAACGATAAAGAAGAAATTGTCTTGAGGGAGAAGGGGAAGACAGCAGGAAACATATCTTAGGTACCTAAGCATCAACTGTAGAAAACAAGATATTAGGCATGGGTATTTCAGGTGATACAATCACCTGCTACTTCTTTTTTTGACCAGTCTTCGTATCTCCCCTGAATCGAAGGGTGTGACAATGGTCACCGTGAGTGGCTGATGTAGTACTTATTTAGACAACATTGTAGTAGATGATCTGTTGACAGGGAAACAGAAACCTTTCATAATGCTAGGTGGAAAATTCATACAGTAATCCCAGAATAATAGATTTTTAATCCTTGGTTGTTTCCTTGTATGATACAAACTACTGGGTGTCATCCACTCCTTTGAACCCCTCTGCAATTTCATTGAGATAGACCACTTCCTTTTGAAAGATGCTCAGTCCAGCCTGAGACATTTACTGATTTCTTTATCTCTGTGGCCAGAGTGTTCTTTTACTAAAACAGAACAGAGCAAACCCACTGCATCTTTTCAAAGGCAAGATATAGAATTACTATTCCCTAGAACTAACTCTCGTAAGACAAGCACATGACTGAGCTTTTGTAAGGTGAGGCTTTAAACACAGTTCTCTTCATTTAAAATGCTTCTGCATAAACCAATCTTGATTTAAATGTCTACTACACGGGTTGTAGATGAAGACTGTCCAAAATCAGGCTGCCAAGCTGGACCTGCTCTCTGCTGAGCTAAGGGAGTCCCTATGAGGAGGCTGAAGGCAAATGACTCTTGCTTAGCAGCTCAGTATTTTTCTCAATGTCCACAGGAAAGCTGATTGTCATCATTTGCCAGGAAAAGGACACTTGTTAGTGTGGGTCCAGTTATTTGCTTCCCTGCCTGCCTGTATCCAGCTACAAAGGTGTCAGTGTTCCAACAAGAGCACCAGCTCCACACCACTGGGTTTTCACCTCCAGGGAGAAGTATTAACAGAATAAAATGCATCAAAATAAGGAAAAACTTAAAAAGGGGAGTAATTTGACACTATCAACTCAGAAAAATGCCAAAGCTGAGCTTGGCATGGTGACAGCAGGCTTCTGAGGAGCTGCAAAGCATTGCGGATGTTATAGTTTGTCAAGTCATGGGTGAAATTTCATGCCGTGCAGTAAAGTTTGAGAGATGAGAAACTCTGGGCCTTTCAACGTGGGAGAGCTAAATCTATCAAAATAGTTTCACTTTGCATCTACAGACTGTGAAAAGATGTTCTTCCCTTTTTTTTTTTTTTTCTCTCTCTTAGTGTTCCATCTCACCTTTGCCCTTAGTTGCCTGGATCCCCTCGCTTTGGGCACAAGGTTTTCCAAAGAAAAGGCAGAGTTTCACCACTCCCCTCCGCTGGGTCGTGGCTGGGGAGACTAAAGAAGTTGATGGTCACCCTCCCGTGGGGCCCGTGTGCCGGCGGGGCTGGTGGCACTAGCAGGGAGCTGGGAGCCCTGGGGATGCTCGCAGAGAAGGTGAGAGGATGAGTCTGGGTGCAGGGAAGAAGGAGACTGAGAAAGGTAACAGAGATGGAGAGAAAGAGCATGGGGCTCACCACCTGCACATGCTTCTTTACATAAAGGGTGACAGGCTGCTCCTGGCAGCAGTGCCACAGCCAGCAGAGCTGGTGGCTCGATTAATGGAAAAATGCCAATCCTGCTGCGTTGTATCCATGTCCCCCAGGCCAGCTACTGAGTGGGGTGAATCTCAACAAGACGTACTTTCTAAAACCCAGAGGCTTGCTCAGAAAGCCTATGAGAACAGCACTGAGGTGGTGAGCTCAAGCACTCAGAGGCTGAGGAAAGCCACCATTAAAGCTAAGCCAGGCCTCTATAGAGCCCTATAACGATGTCTTTACAGGATCCATGTTACCTTTCCCTGTGGCCTTTGCCATCAGGAACAGAAGGAGGCTCTAATCCATAAACCTCACATTTTGGTGGTGGTCTTTGTTGACAGGGGTGGGGTAAATAAAAGGGGCCATCTCAGCCAGGGAGGTGGGTGCTGACTGGGAGAAACTAATTTTTTTGACTGGGCCTTACTCAGGGAGCTGTGCAAAGCACGGGACAAGTCACTTAACCCAAATTTTCACAGACTGTGAAGTGTAGTAGTTTTGGTTTTATGTACTCAGTTGGAAATTGTTGAGGGTTCCGAGTGACCCCTGAAGTTAGGATGGACTATGCTACGGTCAAATAACACTTCAGTTGGGATAAACTGCCCTAGAAAGTCTGGGAGCCCAAACAGAATATTCTACTTACAACTCCTGTGGTTTTTTTCTTTTTCTGTCTTGTATAGGGATACCATCTTCTTCAACACGGGCACTGGGTGAAACAGGTGAAACCATCACTCGTCCTTCCGATGGGCCCACCAAAAGCACTGAGGAGCAACTGGCACCAGGTGGAGAGCAGGGCAGGAGTGCAAAGACTACAGCCATGTGACCAGCAATGGAGATGGGAGGAGGGGAGAGTATCCCTGCCCCGTCCAACACAGGATGAGCATCTCCCACCTTGTGCACTGAGCGAGACAGAAGTCTTGTGGGAAAACCACCATGTCATCACGAGAGCAAGGGCTGCTCCTGAAGCTTACTTGTGGACAAACTTAATTAATTCTGGCATTTCATAACTACTTGGTGCTTGATATTGCAACCTTCCTCGTGTTGCATTAATGCAGGGAGAGAGGTGTGCATATGCAAGTGAAAGTAGCATCAGTGTTTTGATTAGAACAAGGTTTCCATCAGATACAGACACATGTCCAACTCAATACGCATTTGTTTCCAAGCAATGTGAAGTGAAGGCCCACTCAGTTTCAGCACACTTCTAGGGGCCTGCGCTTTTAATAGCATGTAGTATTTCTGGCAACAGATGAGAGCTAATATATTGTGTTTAAATCTGGGATGAGTTGTTGACCAGCTGTGGTCTATGTGCGGAGCTATCAAGTGCTTTTCTTTGGATAACGTCAGTTCCAGCCTGCAACCCACATGTGGGTCAAAGGCAGGACCAAAGACTGGCAAAAATAACCCATTTAATGTCACAAAGCCATCTCTTTCCCGCAGTGCGTTGATGAAGTTGTCCTCTAATGATTTAACCATTTCAGAAAGTTCTCTTTGAGATGGCTGCCTTTTCAGTGTTGCATGTTGGTTCACGCTGGTGGGAGGTTTCTGCCCTTCTGTCTGCACTGGAGAGGTAAATTAGTTAAGCAGAGGCATGAATTATTTGCATGCAGCTGAGGTGGCGAATGTGTTATCTTAACAGCAGAAAAGGAAATGGTTCTCTATAGATTATTAGTTACTGAAAAAGCAAAGACGTCTTTTGTTGCCACCACACCACTGGTCTGACTGTTGAGTAGATACGGATCAATATCCCCCCTTCCTCCTCTCCCCCCCTCGCTCTTCACATTTTCACTTGGGCTGAGGTGAAGAGGTTTCACTTTAATTTATGTCATTCTTGTATTGCCAAATGGCATGCCAGAGCAACCGAACCGGGCGTGATCTGACTCTCTGTTGTGTGCTCTCACATGCAATCCCCTTGTGGGAAAATGCTGAGAGAAAATGGAAATTTAAGCTCTGCACCCAGCCACAGTGGTTTTCTGTTGTTTTTTTTTAATAGTGCTTCATTTGTAGGCTCCTTGGGGCAGAGAGGGTTTTTGTTGCGTACAGGGTAGTCATAGCCCACAAGTGAGAACTTCGAAATATTACAGTATTGCAGATAGTACTATAAGCAAGCTGTTCTCTCTCTACAAACAACAAAAATATATTCTGTTACATATCGGAGGATCTCAAAACAAGGTACAAATATTAGTCTTACACCACAACTTGCACAAGTCTTGTACCTATTCTACAAATGAGTCGGGCATTGTATGGGAAGGTCAACTGACTTGTTCTAGACCTCGCTACCAGTTAGTGAAGGTACCAAAACCTGAAACCAGCTGTCTTGGCACCTGGGTCCCTGTCCTTGCTGCAAAACTTAGCTCTGACCTTGAAGTACTGAAATTTTGAGATAAAAAAGAATGTCTTTAAATGTCCATTGTTAAGATAAGCTTAAACTTGGATACGTTCCCCTTCATAGGTTCACATCACTGTCTTAGTGTTTAGGTCGATCTAAACAATTACACTGCAAATTAATTAAAAAAAGAAACACATTAGGAATGGCATCAACAGGCATTCCCACACTTAGATACCCCAAACACGGGGGAAGTGAGAACCCGTAGCTGAACTCTGTGGCTGGGTTCATCCCTGAGTGTATTTTTGGAATCAGAAGGATGCACATGGGATTGAGGCATTCCCTTGCGGCAGGAGTCAGTGGGCAGGAGGCCAGTGGCAAACAACAGGGATTTAGGGTGTTCACATCCAACAAGGCTCTTGGAGTGTTTTGCAGGAGTATGTGCTGCTTCAGGAGAACCGGTTTGATGGTCAGGGATGTCTCTTGTTTTCTGACCTCCTTAATTTGGACAAATAAGTGAGATTTTGAAGGAAACCAGAGAGCACTGTGCCTTCAGTATGGTGTGCACCTTCAGATCTTCAGCCTGCCTCGCTGTTGGGTGCTCGCTAGCAGAATACAGTTGATATTCCCCCTCTAGACATCTGAAGGGCCTGTGCCACATTGCCTCTGCCCTGAAGGAGCCTGGACTGCTCATGCATGGCAGGCCAGAGGGAGCTCTACCTGCAGCCAGTGCTCCACCTTATCTCCTGGGCTCCTTTGTAAGCTCAAGCAAGACAAGTGACTGCGCAGAAAATGACAGAGTCTTTCCTGAATGTCCTACCGGGGCTGGGTGGGAGGGGAATTAAAAGCTTCAAGTAGTCTGAGGGAGGGAGGATATCTGCATGTCGCTCTTGGCTGCTATGTAGGTCGTAACTTCATTTGAGAAACACTGAAGCATTTCATGGACAAGCACTCTGGTGAATTGTGGTGCATGGCACCCAAGGAGAGTGGGAGGAACCTGGACATCCTGGGTGAACCACACTGAACTCCTCCCTAATGATTCCAGATTGAAGGAGACATCTTTCTGCAGATTTTGGCAGTGGCTGCTGTGGAGTCACTACAGGGAAGTGACTCTTCTTGAGTGTTATGGACCACTGGTGCTGCTGCCATGGGGCTGGTGGCCACACAGGGCTCCCAGGCAGGAGGCAAAGGGATGGCGGATGTGAGGCACCTCATGGATATTGGTGTGTAGTTTAAAAGATAAGCATTTTTAGTGAATAGATGTAAAGATAGCAAAGCTCATTTGGAAATCAGCTGTGTGACTGAGTGCAGGGATTACTGTTGAGAGTATGAACCTTTGGAGCCAAACTAGAGCCGCTTCCCAAGGACCATGGTAGTATCTCCCCTTCCCTTGCTGCTGTCTCTAATCAAGGGCACAGTTTTGATCAGTGGCTCACAGCCAGGCTTGCTTGGTGGCCAGCCTGGGGAGGAATGGGGATAGGCAAGGGCCTCCTGCATCTGCCCAGTTTGTGGGGGCAACGCCAGGCCATCTGTGCTGGGGCATTAGCACAAGGGGCTGGAGTAAATGCTGCAGGGTTTTAGGGCAGGAAGTATGCAGAAAAAGAGCCCCAGCCCCAGGGTCCTGACTCTGCTCCCTGGGATCCCAGCCGGGGCCTCTCAACATTGCCAAGGTTGCCGCATTCGAGGCAGCTTTTTGCCCTGCTGGTTAGAGCGTGAGCGTTTTGGCTGATTGGGATGCTCTGGTGAGAAAAAGCCCTCTGGTCGTCCCCTCACTCGCTTTTCTGTGCTGAACACATATTTTCTCAGTTTGCAATATCAGGGGACTGGGCGCGTCATGAAGTTATTTGGATTCTGTCTTGATAAGGCGAGTGCAAACTGTCCCCACAGCTCTCGAGAGCAGAATCAAACTGAAACTTACCACTCAGAGTAGAAAGCACATAACACCCACAGCTACAGACGTGCACAAATGGCTGCAATATAGGTTAGAAAAGGAGCCCCACTCTGCACCCTCTGGTCTCTTTAAAAATACACGTACACACACAAAATCTTCTCTGAATGACTATAAGCATCAGCGTGTGTTTCCTCCTAAACACCCAGCTAACTTGTAACGGCTTATTAAAAAGGCAAATTTTCACTTTTCATGTATTCTTGCTCCCTTTCACACCTGGTTGCAGTTTCTACAACATTTTTAACTTTTGTTTTTTTCATGACTGATAATGAGTAAAGTGAGACCTCAAGGGACACCACCCAGCTTGGTTATCCATGTCCCTGCCTGAGGACATGACCCCAGCACAGCCAGAAGAAACAAAACCTTCCCTGCTTACTAAAGCCCTAACACTGAAAAGAATTTCTGCGTGAGACTTAGAGGCTGACAACAAGACCAGACCTTGTCTGTAAATATGCGCATGACCTGCCCAATTTTTTAAAAGAAAGGGCATCTAAATACACGAGGTAGACTGAGGACAGGGGAAAGCAAAGTTTGCCTGCACTTCTCAGAGGGACAGTCCTCATGCAGGAAGTTTTTCCTTAGGAAAGCTGTGGGGAAGCCGGGAACCAAGACTACAATATCCAAAAAATCCTGTACGAACTGCTGCCTGCTGCGCTCCTCTTCCTGCCTGAAAGCTGCTCTCTGCTTTGCTTATATACGTTAGGATTTACTGTGTAAATCCTGGTAAAGGAAAGAACATTGGGGATACTCTAAGTTCAGAGTCCTTAGTGTGGGTGAACTTTGAAAGAGGTCTTCAGCCTCTTTCAAGCATCTCAGAGGTCTTGCTGTGAGTGGTTTCAATATTGCAGGAATCACTTCACTTCCCAGTGCAGTGCAGACTCTTTGGGACAGGAATGCTGTAAGGAATCTCACTCAGTCCTTGGATAAGGAAATGATCAAGGACTTGCTTGTTCACAATTAATGGAAAAAAAGAGCTGAAGGCCTTTATTAATCATTGCACAATAAGGAAGTCATACTGGTTTGGCTCCCTTCAATAGGGCTATTTGGTCACACCTACCTAAGTGGTTTGGCATCCCAACCATCTCTCTGCACACAGTAAGAGAGGAGGAGGGAAGGGCCACTATGCCCACATGCCACCAGGATGCCTGGCCACCAGCTTATGGGGCAGGGAGCAGTGAGTGCTTTCCTGGGGGGCAACCATCTCTTCTTAGGAATCTATGCCCAACGCACACCCCAATGCCACTTATCCCTGTGCTCTTGGCACAGGTTCCTGCCCCAAGCTTTAGCTTAAAAAGGGAGCAGAACTTCATGCATGCCCTGTGTTGCAGTTTTCTCCTTGTCAGCTGTAGGGGTCCCTATCGTCCCAGGGGTGCATGCCACTTCCCAGTGACTGCAGCTCCTTGCCTTGCTGCTGGGCTTCTGCTCAAGGTCCCAATTTACCTCTCGTGGCAGCCAGTCTGTTTAACCCTCAGCTCCAGAAAGCAGTTAGTTGCCAGATGTGATGGCTGGCAGGTGCCTCTGAAGTGCCCAGAGGCAGATGTTCAGGCACTGGGCTTTGGCTGGTGCAAGGGGCTGCAATGCCCTGTCCCAGGAGAGAGTGACAGGGAGAATTTTATCATGAGTGGCAGGACATCAGGACAGGATGAGAGGCAACAATTCAGGAGCCCTAGCTATGTCTCAGGTGCCTTTCCTAGGTAAGCTTGTGCCCAGGCTGAAGTTTGCAAAGCTGAGCCTGTGCTGCCTGGAAGTAAAAAACATCACCTTACCTTCTCTGTGCTGGGCTCAGTTGTTCAACTTCTGCCGACTGCAAGCTGTCACGGTAAGGAGGCTTGGCTTTGAAGCAGAAGGCGATGTCTGTATCTTTAAGCAGTTGATATCTGACTCCTCTAGCTTGGAACAAGAATACAACTTTGCGTCCATAGTAGGCAATGAGGCAGCAGGGGCTCGGTGAGGATTAGTAGCTCCTCTCCCCTTTGGCCACTGGTGTTCAATTGCTAGGAAGAGAAATCGTCCCTAACCTCTTCTAAAAATGAACAAAAGCAAAGTCCTGCAGTGTGCTGGAAGCTCATGAGCCTTCTGCTGATGACTGCAGTTAGTGTGAAGATGGCCTTGACGGTCATGCAAATGTGCTACTCATCAGAACTTCCAGAATAGGAATTAGCGGCCACCACGCTGGTTGCAGGATGGCCCTTTTTCAGCAACTGAGGAAAAAAATAAACAAACACCCGTGGTTTGGGGAAGTGTTGTGTCTTTGAGAAGAAGTTGTGTTTTCCAGGTGCTGAAGTCACCAAAATTTTCATCTGTGCTCCCACATGCCAACCCAAGCAGCTGCCTTTCCCCTGCCAGCCTACCCTGACTCCGCTCCCAGGAGGGGAACCTCCGCCTCAGTGCCAGGGCAGCTACCTCGATGCTGTCAGTGAATTTTTCTTCGGCCACTCTGTCAGCTTGTGTTTTTCAGATACCTGCCCCATGACGGCTGCATTCTTCAGCCGCACCGCATCCAGTCAGCCCCAGCTTATGCAGTAATTAGTCAAGTGTTTCCTTTAATTACAGCCACAACTATTTTTCTCGCTCTAACATAAAGCCTCTCAATGACAGTATTGGCTTTGGGTCCTGTCCTGCACGGAGTACTATACCAGCACGTGTTGGGATGCAGCTGTGCACTGGCAGCCACTGATTTGAATCCAAAGGGCTCATACCGGCTCAGTGAGTCATGTTTTTTCTCATTTTCAGCCTCAAGGTTGTAATTGCCCACGCTGGGAATTAGCGGTGTCTCCCCCAGCACCCAGCTGAGACACACTGAGCTTTAAAAACCAGCCGGAAGGGCAGGATCCTCCTGAAATCTGTGTTTAAGTCAATCATCTCAGCTATAATTCGTCCTACCCTCTGGCAAAGCAGCTCAGATGGCAAAGCCATAGAAGGGAAGTACACATTGCCTTCTCGGCCACATCGCATTTTGTCCTCCAACATTTTCATGCTGGTGGTGGCAAGGTAGGCATTGAGCTCACCTGTCTACAGACAGCCTTTGGCTCAGTGCTTGGGGCAGGTGGCTTCGCAGGGCTGCATTTTATGGCAGCACCCAAAATGATGAGCTTTCCCCCGTGCTGCACCTTGCTAATGCTGTCGCGGTTAGCCAGCCTGGTGGTGGTGGTGTTGCCATGGCTGAAACCTGCTGTATTACTGGTTGCAATATGCGCCTTCAGCGGCTTCCAGCTGACTTGGAGGATGCCAGAATCTCAACGCAGCAGTTGCCAGGCTCAGCCTAGCAGGGCTGTGATCTATAACATGCATTGTCTTTTTATGTAATGTGTTTTATTAAACATCTTCTAAAGCTTACAAGTGTCCCCAGGATATAACTCTCCAGCACAACGTAATGCTTTGCCAAGTAATGAAGTAAGATTTATGGTGGTAATGGTTATCCTATGGGTTTTTTAAAAAAAAATATTACAGCAATATCTCTGTCTAATATAGGGATATAACATGCTGCATTTGGCACGTTTATGACAACAGTGCTCTGGTTTTCTTAACTCCATAGTTGGAGTTGGCAGTATTTCAAATTCTTGAGGCAGATGTTTAAACGAGTTTTTTAAGAGGACAGTGAAATACTTCTAAAACATCATATGGTGCTGAGTGTCTCAATGTGAGCAGGAACATTATTTCTTTAACATTCAGGTAGGGCAGGGTACCACATGGCCTCTCTGGTTTAGATCTCAGGGTAAATGATGGAAGTAGCAAATGTTGAATTAACTTTTCTAGGGAATCCTGGCTTCTTGTTACTTTTTGGCTGAGATGGTGGTGGTGGGAACAGACATTTTACCTTCCAGCTTTAGTTCGCATTCGTGTCTCGTTTGCGATCGGTGAAAACAGATCCACGGTTGTTTTGAATGCAGTTCCCACCACGCCGATACAGGACTAAGTGGTCTCACACTGACATTTTGAGTGTGTCATTGTGGTCCCAGTGGTTAGGGTTTCAGGCCAGAAATACAATCATTTGGAAATATGTAAATGAGAAGCCTGGTCATATCTGCAAAGCAGATAGCATTCAAGTATTTCCATCAAAACACTGAAAATTCTTGGGGAAAAAATGGTATTGGCTAAAACAGATGAGAGCGCCATAATTAACAAAGCCAGGGTATTTAGCTCTTGACATTGCAATTTGTGACTTTCAATCACGGAAAATCAGAGACCACAAAGGCAGAAGTCAGCATTGTTAGAGACATCATCGCCCTCAGCATAGCGTGTGTTTGTGGCTGGGAGGGGAAAGCGCCCCGCAACAAGGCTGCACACGCCGGCAGTGCAGAGAGATTGAAGACAAGGGAAGCATCAGTAAAGCAATGAACACTTATATTTAATTTACATTTGACAATTTGCACATAAATAACGATGTAAACCAATACGTAAACATATGATAGTTTGTTGTTCTAGCAAAGTAAAAAGCCTGGTAACTTTGGTCAGAGTCTTTCTTAAGAGAGAGACAAAAAAAAAAAACCAACCCCAAAACACTGTTGATTGTTGCTACATTCACATGTAAAACTTCTAAGGGAAGGGGGAAACAGTAAAGAGAAGTAACAATTCTTAAAGCTGATGCATATAAATTCTTGTAAAATTTGTATCAAATACAAGAAAGCACTACAGGCAAATAATAGGAAAAGTGTGTGTCCAGTGACAGAGTAGTGATACTTTGGTTTATCCTACAAGTACTACATTTATGAACTATTGCTACATTTAAAAGATGTCAGCCTCACAATCTGCAGGAGTGGAAATGTAATGAACTGTAGTCCTTCAAAAGCTGTGTTGAGAGACTTGCATTTCAGGATTGTTGCTTTTTTTAACAGAAGGCATTAAAATGAATTTTGCTGAAAAAACAGATGACCGAATCCTGGATTGCTGAAGTGGGCTATTTTAAAATTTGTAAGGATATAACTGGATTAAAAGCTACAGACAAAGGAGAGGTGTGTAATAATGCTACTTATGTGATTTGAGCATGCAAATCATTAATGGCAGGGTAAAACGAGATGATGGATTCATCCCAACTAACTTCCATCCTGCCCTTCACTCTGTTTTGTGACCACACCACGCACGGGTCATATTTGGCTTCTTTTCAATTTCTTTCAGTTTCATTTTCTGGCTGTTTGTTTGCTGACCAACCACCTCCTTCCCCCTAGTACACGCTGCCAGGAGAGCAGGGGACTGATGACTGGGTCATTCCCATCGGATTTGCTGAGATGCCACGTGTGGGTGATGTCACCACATAAGGTGTATGCAAGTTCAGGCTTTGCCTGCACAGGGCCGCGTGTGTACTTGCAAGTGGTAAATGCCTTAGTACAACCTTCTGGGTTTGAGGTCATTGGTAATATGCAAAACTGGATAACATTTGATTTTCACGCTTAGATGAAAAATAGGTTTTATTACATGGTTTGGTTCACAACTTAAGTGATATAAATATATATACATATACATATATAGTATAGTGGTATAAATATATCTATAAATATACATGTATTCTTTGCTACACCTCAAATGTCACCATATCATCTTTGGGCTTAGCGAAACAAAAGATAAAAGGACGTGCATTCTATCTTTCCCTGTGCACATTTTGGTTTCTTCTCTAAAGTAGCAAAGCATTTAGATAAAACAGCATTGTCTGCACCACTGGACACAAGCACTGAGGTAATTGTTGTTCAACAACTTTGCAATGCCCTTTTCTTCTTTAATTAAATTAACCACAAAATGTACAAACACAAATACTGAGAAAAATCTGACTCGTACAGGAAGGAAGAAAAATGTATGTGCCAAGAAAGGACTTTGTTCCCCACTTTTATCCAAGCAAAGTGGGAGAGGAAAATAAAAGTAAAATCGAACCCCTCCTTTCTCAGGGAGTCTGACTGTCTTTTTTTTTTAATCCCTGGAAGGCTCTGGCCAAAAAAACAAAAAGAAGCAAGAAGACTGCCCAAACCCTCTTTTTAGGCAGAACGTTAAGAATATGTGTATGTTTGCTTTTAAACTGCTTTTGGAAACAGAAGAATGTAAATGAGATTTTAGTTTGGAAGAGCCACTTCAAGCTGATGCATTCCTTTGGTCAAAAAGTTACATGACAACATGTGGGGCTGTAGCTGTTTTTAGAAACCTGTGGTATTGTCCATGGCAGGTAGGAGTTTGCTGTGCCACATCTGTTCTGGGTAGAGCTGCAGGCAGAAGAATCTCTCTCCTATTCTGAGAGGGGCAGGGGCAGTAGTTTCTTCCCTGCTTGCTGCTACTGTGGGTTTTTTAATTTCAATTCCCAGTGGGGTGATTTGCACATAAAAGTACGCAGCATTTTTTTTCAAACCAATGGATCTAGGATTCTGTAAGTTAAATGTCCAACTTTGGCAATATGAAAAACCACATTTGTTTAAAAGACATCGGTACATAAAACACATTTACTGAAACCCCAATCTTAGGTTCTTAAAACAGATGTGCAGAAAAAAAATATCTACAAAGAATGGCCATAAAACAAAAAATAAAAACATTTAAAGTAAAAATTACAATGAATTTTCCAGTCATTGTAAACATTTTCCTAATTATTGCTTTTAGAAAGATTAATTGCATAATAAATTATGAAGTACTATCATTGAAAAAATAATTATGGATAGATGATTGTCTTTTAGTAACTGGTGAGGCAATGCACAGTCCTTTGCCTCTTTTTATGCCCTGAGAAAACAGTAACTTTGGAGTTCCTTCTTTCAGATGGAGAACGTAGGGAAACTACTGTAAGCTAAGATTGCTTTGCAGCATTGAAACTATGTACAAGCAACTGCTACAGGCACCCTGACTTGCCAAGTCATAAATTAAAAAAAAAAAAAACCACTTTGTCAAAAATGTCTTAAGGGTCCATTGGTTCAACTGTTTCTTGCTTGACCTTTACAGGTAACAGAGGTAGTGGGTGACCATGAGGCAACTTCATAACTGACATATCTGACGATTCGTAAAGGTTGCATCCTGAGGAGATAAGTCCATTTCCCAGGTTCCTCTGTAGAGATGCTTTCAGATTAGCTCCTTCCATTTCCCTTCTAAGCATGGCCAGTATATCCTTCTCCACGATCGATGTTAAGTCGATATTGTCCTCCACTTCTTCCAACTTGTCAGCATTGTCACTGATGTCGAACTTCTCAATCTCCTCATTGATTCGGTTCAGGTCCTCCATCGAGAGGCCAGAGGCAGGGGCAACAGGGCAGTTGCCCTTCAGGTGGACCTGGAGGCTGCAAAGGTGAATGTAGCTCTTGTGGCAGTGGATGCATTTATGGGGACGTTCCCGGGTGTGGAGACGCTTGTGCAACTTCAGGTGCACAAACTGGGTGAATTTGGCTGGGCAGAGCTTGCACTGGTAAGGCTTCTCTCCAGAGTGGAGCCGCAGGTGGGTTTTGAGATTGCTGGTGCTGCTAAACCGCTTGTGACAAACCTAACGTTGGGGGTGGCAGAGAAACAGTGAATGAGTGGGAGGGGAATTTATGGTTTAAATCACAGACACCTAGGAGGAGACAGCAGAATGAAGAAGCAGCTTTTTAAATCTTCACACTTTCTCACAAGTGGAAAAAAAAATCCCCACCTTTTTTATTCAAATATTGCTGAATAGCATTCAGAGTGTGGCCGATGGCAAAACCGTATCAGGCAGATGCTGCTCACGCAGGTTAAAGGCCAGCCAGCTGTCTCACAGACGCTGCTGCATCAAGGCTGGAAAAGGCTGCAATACGGACTCCAGCCATGAGCAGCCGAGGTTTGTTGCACTGCCCTCCCTGCGCACTGGACAGGGCGTGCGTGAGCCCTGCCGTCCCTTCGGCCTCCAAGGGGAGCTGTCTCCGTGGTGTGTTACATACCTGACACTCGTGGGGTTTTTCTCCCGTGTGTACCAGATAGTGCTTCTGGAGGTGAGCCAGCTGCGTGAAGCCTTTATTGCAAGTCTGGCATTTAAATGGTCTCTCTCCACTGTGTACGCGGAGGTGCACCTAGGGAGAAACAAAGAAATCAACAATTTGCAGTTTTCAGTACTGTAACAAATGTACTTTCAGATGTTTCCTAAAGTAGGAGAAGACTCCCATTGCCAAAATACCATGTCATCAGGCTAATCAGGTGGCATCAGTATTAAAACACTGTCTTTATAACCATGCCTTCTGGCTGGGGGGTGCCGCATTAAGCCCAGACTGATAAATAGCCTAACACACAAGGGAGGCCTGTCCCTAATTTTCCTCGATAACCTATAGGGAGGGAGAAGCCAGAGCCTTCCAGGAAGACTTGTGACTTATCCTCCACTGCCTACCTTCAGATTGGAAAGCTGGCCAAAGGTCTTGGAGCAAACGTTGCATTCATACTTGATCTTCCCATTCTGCTTCTTCAGTGGGTATGGGAGCGTTTTGTAACCGGTCACATTCCTCTTACTTTTAATGAGATTCATGGCTTCTTCACCGCCGGTGGCAGCCAACACCACTGAGGTAGGTTTAGGTTGCATTATGTGTTCTGAACTGGCTGCTGTACCAGCTGTGGGTGACCCGCTGGTGGGGCTGCATGGCTTGTCCTTCATGCTGGCAGCAGCGCCCGTGATAGAGAAGGCACTGTTAGGTGCTGGTATGAGGAAGTCTCTTGGATGATCAGGCTGCAGCAATCGACGGCCTCCTTCACTGGGCAATGAACTGGGGAGGGTGGTGGGGTTCAACATGTGGTGTGAAAGGCTACCTCCGCTGAGCAGGTTGCTATAAAGAGGATACATCCTTGGGAAGAGATTGAAATTGTTGATGCCATTGATATTGTTCAAAGCGCTCAGGTTATTACAGCCCATATTGAATGGAGGTAACAGGAATTTGGGGTAGTGGGGGTTATAGGACGGTAGGAAGGCAGGTGGGAGGTGGCCAGGAGGTGCATATCCAGGATAAGACCCCAGTCCTTCTGAGCCATACGATCCATTCAAGTAAGAGTATGGCTCTCTGTGCTCTTGAGAAGTAGGTGCCAGAGGTGAAACCGTGACCCCTGGACTGCTGTGAGGGCTTGAACTTTTTAAACTTTGGTCTGGGCTGCTCCTCCCGGAAGGACTTGGTGTAGTAGACGTCTGGATGGGTGAGTGAGTAATGTAGCTGGGTCTGTCAATCCCATATGCTAAAGAGGCTTTCAGATAGTCTTCTGGAATGTGAGGTCGGATCGGGTAGACAACTCGAGGGAAGAAACACCTCTCAGGGCTATAGTTCTTACGCAAATCATCCAAGTCTTTTTCTGGAGTAACTGGTGAAATGTTGGTCTGGAAAAAGTCTTTTCCTTTTGGAGGATTGGATTCCATTTTCAGGATTTCTTTCACACTGTGCTCCTTCTTTGGGATACTCTTCTGATAGAGCTCATCTTTATCAGCACTGTGCTCCTTTGGATTAATGTGGGTTTGTGCTGAAACACAAAGACAAGACAATGATTATTTAGATATGGCAACATCATTATCTCTTTCCAAACACAATCTGACTCCTACAAGTTCAGTGGGAAGGAAGGGCCGCTGTCAGAGATAAGCAATCATTTAACTTGCAAAAAAATTCCTTCTGTATGAAGAAATGCCTGCTGATATTAAGTGTTAATAAAAACCATTGTTAATTTAAGGGACACCAGGCAGTACATACAGATCTCAATGATGGTTCATTTGCAGAATGCTGGTCTCGGCTTTGCAAACCCATTTAACCTTTCTTTCCCCTCAACTTTGACTAACTTCGCTATTGCATGTCTATTTAAGCAGTATTTCTAATAAATACGATAACAAGCATTTGTTCACAACACAGGTTTAACAAAAGGACTTTGCAGAACACAAGCTCCCAGAAACGTTCCTCAGTAAAACAACAAGGCATGACAAATTGGCTTTTGCCAAACCGCAGCAGTTATTTCACCAGCCAGTTCAATTACTTACAGTACCAAAAAACCCATGGTTGGCTAGAATGAAAGCCTGCTTCAAAGAGAAGGTATTCTCCATCAGTAAACAGATCATTACTCATTAAATATACTGCTTAGGAACATCTACAACAAAGCAGACTATTTACTGCAGATTTCTGTGGCATTCAGTCTATGTAAAACTCCTCTGCTTACAGCTGTACTTCATAAAAAAATGCTGAAGCAAAGCAAAAGAAAGCAAGACTGGTTGGCTCCAGTTTAAGATGAAATGTACTTAAAAAAAACCCAAAAAAGGCAAAAGAAGTACACCCTTAGAAGGAAATAGAAGCCAGCTTCCACTTGAATCAGTTCAGCACATACATGTTTTGTGTTCAAAGCCTCTACCTTGTTATCTGAACATAATATAGCACAAACAGTACACTGAAAGATGTCTTCAAATAGAAAAAGAAGTGTGTTTTTTATCTAATCTTTCAAAGTTTAATAGTTACGTAATCCTGAAATGATGACTTCTAAGATAATTTATTGTAGGGAGAAAACTACAAGGAGGGTTTGTATTTGTGGTTAGTTATGTGCAAGGTTTTCCATCAGGAGATACAAGTCAACACTGATAGATATGTAAATTTTAAGTATCAAAGCCCTTTAGCCAAATTTCTGCTTCTGTGACTGATTGTTCTTATTTCACTAACTGGGATGAGAAATAGTTATTTCTGATTTTTGGAGGAGTAGCTGAACCCAGTGAGGAAGATGGGAACAGGCAATGACCACGCTGCTTTCAGCACAGATTCTTTGCTTCACTATTCACTACCCTGACAGAACCTATCATTTGGCAACATGACCCTATAAGGCAAAGAACCAGTCATTTACTGAACGTATCCCAGAAAAAAGCTGCTTTCAAAGCATACTCCTACTCACAGCAACCCACTTTTACAGTAGCATCCTTTTTCAAACAGTATTAGACCAGCAGCAAGCAAATTTAATTTGAGGTATGTGGGCAGTTTGTGCGTTTTCAAGTTGCAACGAAACACAGTTAAACACAGTTATGTTCAATTTAAATGTTTATGATAAAACATAGGGTGTGTTGTACAGCAAGCACGTACACATGTGTGTGGATAGCTTTCCAATTACTTCCCTATATGTTATTTAATGTAGAGATGTTTCAAAAATAAATCAATAGTGTGTTGTGTTGTCTGGTATTTAAAATAATCTACTTTCTTTTCTCATTTTGTCTGTACCCGTGGACTGGTAACTCATTTTCTAGATGTTCATCCAGATTTCTGTGTGTAACATACGGGTCCAAGAAGCTTCACTATAGCACTGTGGATAATACGATTTTCTTATCAGCTGCCTGTCACCACACCAACGTCTCAGAGCAAACATTCCTGGTGACACTATCAGCATCGGGAAGTACCAAGACTGGGAAGTATTGAAAGCTGGGGGGGGGGGGGGGGGGGGGCGGTAGACGGGAAGCAGGACTTGTGAAGTCTTGCAGCAGAAAAAATAAATAAATACCACCTTATCAGGCCCATATCAGTTTCTCAGTGGGGTCTGTCAAGCAGGAAGTTCAAATTGACACTTTTCGCTTCTAAAGAAAAAAAAACTGGGGGGAGGGGAAGAGGAAGGAGAAGTGCTGGTGCTGCTGGAAAAGTGATAGATAAACTAGGGACGCTTCAGCTGGAGGCACGGCCCCTACCATCACAAGGTTAAACATCAGGGTGTGGACGTACATGCCTTACGTGCTAGAGCAAGCCTGCAAGTGACAGAAAGGAAGCTTATGCCGAGAATGTAACTTTCCTTGTGCCACAGGCCCATGTCCTCGCTTGACAGACTAGAGATAATTGTTCTTTCCTTCCTTTCAAAGTTCCTGGTAAAGCCTCCCCTCCTACTAATTTCCATGTGTAGACACAATATTTAAAGGTTATTTTTCAAGTCTAACTGTGACAGGTTACTTTAGTTTGCAAGCTATTTTTGGCCCATAAATTCCCTTTTAGCTTTTTCCACTATTACCTGTGCACAAGGGATGCTTGGGAAGCCACAGAGATCAGAACAAATGAGTATGTCAGCACCATGTAAAATAAGAGAAGGTAATGCTGGGGGCCAAGGAGAGGTTTGAAAGTGGATTTAAACCAGGGCTGAAACTGATCTTGTTGCTCTTAAAGGAGCCATGTTTCAAAATCAGAAAGACACATTCCTTATTTTTTTTTTAACTTCTGATTTTAGATTTCAGTTCTTACCTATCACAATGTCTCCCTCTTGCTCTTGAAGTGCATTTCTCCCTCACACCCACATAACATATATATATATACGCATATATATATATATAGGCACATACTCTTCCAAGATCTGTCTAGTTTCTGTGGTCAGAGACACACACAGAAGAGAAGTTCATGACCAAACAAGAAGCGTGCAATTGCATTTTTAAGTTACTAATCTGAAGGGAGAAAGGGAAAAAAAGAAAGAAAATATCCCAGGCTTGCCTCTTTAGGAGCCCAATCCACTTCTAAGCGAGGTCAGCAGATTATTTGCTCAGATCTGAGATTAGTAAGTGTGTGTGAAGGGGAAAAGGAACAAAACTCCTGTTACTTTTAAGTATTAATAAAATGTGAGCAGAGAGACTGCCTGAAGTTACTCCAATGTGGGTGTTCCAGCTACAGACTGCTGCATAGCTGTAGACTTTGCTCTCATTTCTTGTGCTCCAAGTTGTAGCCTGAGAAAGACGTTAAAAAAACAACGATCTGTTTTTTTCTAAAAATCTGAAGAATGGTTGCAGGCAGACAGTAATTTCAATAGTAATTTCAGGAGTTAGATGGTACCGAACACTTTGAGTGGTGGACCTTAATTATGCTGATTCACATTTTCAAACTAAATTAAGCACCTCTTTTGCTAGTAGAAAGAGAACCTCGAAGTTGCAAAGCAGGCAAAACAAAGAATGTTCCCACTCAAAATGAGAACGGAGACTAACATTTAGAAGTATATAATTTGATCATCTGTTTTCTAAATGTGTCCAAGGCAGGGTGACATACCTTTGAAAACATTTTGCTCAGAGAAGGTCTTAAGTGAGCCTTCAAATAAGCCTCGGTATTAAGTCAACTTTAGTCCCCAAATTCTGGTTTTGTGAAGATAACCTTTCATATCACTTCTTAAAAATCATTTTCCTGAGCCCTTCTGAAGATTCCACGAGGCATTTTTTTAAAAGCAAGTGCAGATGTTTCCTCTCAACCCAAACAGAAAAGCTTCAAGACCAGAAAGTGAAACTGCCCATAAACAAAAGGGAAAGCGCATGGCAGGACTTAGCAAAGGACCAATATGTCAGGGCCAGCAGGATGAAGAAAAGAATAAATCACGTTCAAGAAACAAACATTAAAAAGTTAATCTTCATAGAATCCCAAATATTAAATAATACGTTAAACCTGCTAATGAAACAAAAGATTGTCAAATGGTTTGTAAATATGCAAATTGCCATCCCCCAACTCAAACTTTTTTCTGAAGCTTGACCAAAAGAAGATGTCGCCTGCCTGTACTTGACTGAGAAGTCAAACACGACATAAGCAGCAGGAAGTTGCATCATATGACTGCAATATACAACATTATTATCAAATAGTCATGTCCTGAGTCAATGCAATTGTATTTTTTTTAAAAAAAATAAACCAAACCCTGCTACCCTCTCCACCCTCCGTCCCAAAATTATGCTTCTATGATGAGGTAGGAATGAAATGCTAGATTATGTAGGACCCTGAAGGAAATTTCCTTGGTCTGTTTGCTAGTCCAAACACCTAGAAAATGACAGACTAAAGACAATGCAAGGGCCCAACTGGACGAGGTTAAGTACATTTCGCAAATCTTGATAGAAAACAACACCAGTGGCATCAAAACAGGCAGGAAGGAGAAGGGGATCATTTGAAATGAGACCGAGTTTCCACTGCTGGGATAACGCCGAGTCTCTACCACTGTTGTGCAACTCCTTGCAGGCACTTCAACATCCACTCAAAGTTACGTAGCTCCACTCAGAGCTAATCATGGTTGTGAAGGTAGGCGTGTGCTTCAGGGTCTGAAGGACTGGGTCAAAGGCCTCAATTCAAGAAAACACAGAGTACAGGGTTAAACCCATAACTAAGTACATGCCTAATTGCTGTCTTGAATCTGGATGCTTCCCTTCTACAGCACAAATGAAGTAACATGGAGAAGTTACCTTTAATTTTAAAGTTTGCTGCTACACAGGCAAATAGATGTTATATGTGGATGTGTAAATATATTTATGCTCTAAAGTGGTAGTTCTCTCATTTTTGAGGCCACTAATTACAGGAAATAAAGCCAGAGAAATTCTCTCATACATTTTTCCCTGGAGGCCCATCCTGCTCAGCTGCTTAAAGAGGAACTGAGATGCTGAACTTCGAGACTGTCACCCCCGAACCTCTGAGGCACCTTAACCAGCTACCTGTATTTTAAGTCAGTAAAACTGAGGTCATATTGGAAGCTCTCCATCGGTGTGTCCCAGGAAGCCTCTCCTGTGCCAGGCTGGGCAACCAGCCAAGGCACAGCTCTTCCAAAGACTCCCGCGGGCATCAGCATGCCCTGCACACCCAATACACAGTGGAAAATGCTATCTGGGCACAACACACCACTGCCGCGGGCTGGCTGTACTGCTGCCTCACGCTTGGGCCAGTGCACATCCCAGTGGGAAAGAGCACTTACTTCTGTCGGAGTGGGACCTGGACCCCAACCTCCCCTCCCACTTCCTCAGAGGGTGCCAAAACTAGCAGCCAGGAGCTGGGAGAGGTGGTGATGCACGCCTGCTCCTCTGAGGGAAGCCATGTCACTTTACAACCACAAATTATTAGTGATTCGTTTGGCTGCAGAGAGCTTTCCTGACTTTCAGCAGGTTGAGGAGGTGACCAGTAAGGGGTCCCCCTAAACAAGACTGTGTTAAGATACTTTGATGGGGCGAAGGCCCACATCTGCAGCAGGCATAGGTTGGGGGACTCTCTGGGGACAATCTTTCTGCACTTTATTGACAGATTAAGTCAGTGTGAGGGCACCTTGGCCACGTTTATGCCAGGGATGTTTGCCAATTTTAGGTTTAACTAGAAGAAGTAGCCTGGGAGGAAGGGGATGCAGAAAACTGAATTGTATCGACATTCAGTTTAAACTCATCTGGTTCTAGTACTAATGGTGGAAAATCATCCCTCCTTGCTCTGTTGTTACAATGCCTTCAGCAAATAAGCACCTTTTGGAGATCTCTGGATTTTTTTCCATACTTTTAAAGAAAGGGCAGTGAACCAATCCTTATGGTACCCACAGCATTTCTGACCTAACTGCAAGCCTTGGGTCTGAATGTATTTGTCACCAAGATAAGGGGAAAAAGATTTTAAAAGTAAGATCTTTTTCTCATTTTTCTGAACTGCTATCTTCTTTAGGTGGAGGGGGCTAACATTAAATTTCTAAATGGTTTAAACAAAATTATCTTTAAAGATAAGGGATAATTCCATCTCATCATCTGGAAAGATTGCTTTTTCAAATGTTAAGCGTAAACTACCCAACTGCTGCTCAAGATCCTATCTCTTTGAATCCAGGTATTAAAATTGTTTTTTATAAAATGGACTATTCTGCATGTCCAGACAACCCCAATTTAGACCTGAGCAAGAGTAACCAGGTAATTAGTTGACACTTTACCAACACATTCCTCTTTACTTCTGTGTGGCAACCTAAGATGCCATCAGATGCAGGAAACTGAGGTTGTGTTCGTGTACTCTTCTAGCTAGTGTCAAATGTGTCTGGCTGGATCTTTGCAAACTTCTCATCCACAGGAACCCATCTCAACCCACATGCAGGTCCCACTGAAAAGCCAACAGTTCATCATATCAGGAAATAAAACTGCACAGTGAGGGGTGAAATGACACATGTGCAAAAATGACAGAATCAGTGAGATATTTTTGAACAGGGAATACAGCAGCACAGGATGTCCCCTCCCTCACTTCCCTCTGCCAATAAGGGAAAGAAAATGTCCTTCTATAATTTGTTACATTTAGTAGGGACAGACCAAAAACTGGTGAAAGGATTACATCCATGGAGGACAGATGTACTTTTGATTAATCTGAATGCGTGACATCATTTTCGTGATGTGGGGCTACATTTTAGTTCTAATGATCCCTAAAGTAACACTGACATTTTATAACCCTTTTTTTTTTCCAAATAACAGCAAATAGCCTTTTTATTAAAAAATCTGGTTGCAGTTATTCCTTAAATTTCAGTGTAAGCACTGGCAGAACGAAAAAAGAATGCTCTGCTCTATCTCAGAGCAGCTAGCAGGAGGGGAGGCAGCTGAACAGTTGAATGAGAAGTTAGCAGGAATTTCTCCCTCTCTCCAAGGGGCTCTGGGTGACGTGTTAGGCAGTGATTAAGCTATAAGTAAATTGCTGAGGCTAGAAATAGTCAGAAACCACAGAGGAACAGATAAACTCCTGGAAATACCTTCTCCCCCTGCTATCAGAAACAGAAAACGAAAGTTGTGATATACAGCCAAGAAATGGGGACAAAATACACAGAGCTGAAAAAACAAGTAACTGGATCAGAAGCCCACAGGAGGTTTGCTCCCATAAGATAAGTAAGTACAGATGGAAGGCTCAAAGAGCATTGTGCAATCAACACGTTTTGTCAGACACCTAGGCAGAGTCATGGCACATAGCCACTTCCTTGTACAATGAGGGTAGCTCTTTGGGAGCATGACTGGACAGCCTTTAGTATATGCTATCAAAGCAGACTTCTACTCCATGCACAACGAGATCTGGACTTGAAAAGTCTGAGAGTAAATTCATCTTACAATTCTGAAGGCAGAGGATATACTCAGGCTGTCTGTCCAGAATTTCATCAGGTAAGACTCAGATTGCAAACCAGTAACTGATCAGATTCTTTATAATCTGTTTACATTTGAAAGAGCACAAGGAACTCATTTTGTTGTGCTGGGTTTTTTAATTCCTCTTTTCCACTCCAAACTACCTACTGTGACACAACAGATGATGCAGCTGTGTAATTATACAACTTATTATTAAATCATATAGGCAGAAGACACATTACTAGCATTCCTTGTTTATACTGTAATCCACTTACTGAGGTTCATCATTGTCAGCTCTCTGGAAGAGGGATAGTGCAGTCTCTCTGCAAAATCTCGGCAATACCACACAAGCAGCTCTTGGTTGGCAGGGATGGGCTTGATGGTGTAGAAGTAGATGTTCATTCCATTCTGACAAGCAGCCAAGTTCTGTTCCTGAACAGAGTAGCCAGGGTTTACATAACGCATCCAGTTGCTCTTGTCCTCGTTAAATCCATCAATGAAGTGGTGAAGTTCACCACTTGAATAGATCTGGAATACAGAGGAAGTGCCTATGAGCATATACACACACAATACGCAACATGCCAGACCAGAGGGGAAAAATTATAATTTTTTTTTTTTAGAACAAGAAGGCATTACCGAAATAAGAATTCAGGCTGAATTCTCACCTTCCCAACTGTGATATCCTCTCTGTTAAGAAAAGAGATGCTTATTCAAATCTAAGTCCAGTCACCTTTCCCCTTTCCAGTTAGCCTGTGTCTCTCCTAGTACGGAAAATCAGATTTAAAATCTGAAATGCAGAGTACTCTCCCTGTGTCAACAGTCTACCTCAGAGCCCTTTTCCTGGTGCTATGATCAACAAGTGGGTAATGTTAATGACTGCAGGTCTGAGCGCATGCTTGCATTAATGCTTTGAGTCACCTGTGTATAAGAGTGACTGGTTATGCTACGTCAGAGTCCTTCTCGCCTTTTTCTATGGCCTCTGTACTTGCAGTTTCCTACCACCTCCGCCCAAAGGTTTAAACTATGCAAACATCCTCCACCCCCCTAGAGTCCTAAAGCAACACTTGCTCATAGTTGGACTGTAGCCCTTTTGTAGAAAGGCTGGGCGAGGCAAAGATGAACTTCACCTGCTATAACTTAACGAAGACCTGGAGAAGTGCCAGCCGATGAGAAGTCACTTTTCCTATCAAAGGACATGTTCTGTCTTGTCTGCAGAGGGGAAAGAAAACATGACTCTAAAAACTGCTCAGCAGTTTGACAGGAGAGAAGTCCCAATCCCTGGCAGAAGCTACTGTTTCTTGAAGTGGCAAGAATAAGAGAATTATTAAAAAATAAAAAAGAAGAAAGATCAAGGAGACACATTTCTTATAGACACATCCCTTACTCTCGGAGGGAACAAGGTTTCTGGGTTTCACAAAACAGATGACCAGGCAAAAGCCAGACCTTGAAGTGGGAGCAGTGTGCACCATCAATGTATCTCACTGAGAGGGAAATGACTTCCGAAGGAGAGACAGAGCTTATCGCAGGGGCCTGACACTCCACGGTGTGTTCCTGCCTTTGTGTTCACACCACCGTCTCTCGCACCTACCTGGCCTGGCAATGCGCCCTGTGAGTGCCTGCAAGCCAGCTGGGATCTCTCCTTTTCTCTGCGAGAGAGCTGCCAGCAGACAGGGGCAAGGCAGCCTGGCCCTTTAACGCAGGCCATAAACACCAGAATCACTTTCTTTAAGAGTAACTTCCTGTAAACTGAGAAGGGGGAAATACATGTGGCCTCATCAAAGCAGCTTGCGAGAGATTTTGCGGTGTGTTTGTTATGAGAAAATGGAAGGGAGCTAGGCGAGTTGCGCTGCATCGAGAGGAGTCTTTGGGTTTCTTTGCTAACCCCAGCTCACAAACTTCCAGGAATGTGGGGCTCCAGCACTCGATGCCTGCCACTGTTTCCTAAACCAGCCCTCCACGGCTCCCACAGATACTGGCGGTCATTGTGCTCTGGGGCGAAGACACCCCACCAGACTCCCACCTATTCTGGGGAAGGCGAGACCAGATGTGCTGAGTCATGGCGTGGTTCCCAGAAATGACGTTGGCTCTGCTCCCCTCGCACGGGCAAGGCGCAGGCAGCGTCCCCCGGTGCACGCAGCAGATGTTCCCACTCCTGCCAGCAAGCCCCGGATGCATTTAATAACATGTGGGAAGTTATCTCCCGCAATTTCCTTTGCATATGTAAGCCCGTTTCAGACGCCTAGGAAGGAATTCATTCATGGTGCGGTAGCGTGTCTTGAATGAATCAAGGGATTATAACAGAGAATTTAACGATACTTAGATGGCTCCTAGGATATTATTTCTGAGGATCCCTCTGCATTAAGGCTTAAAATCACATCATGAGAATGATGTCATCTTTCTCACTGATATATATGAAAGAATTCCTGCAACACGGTTAGCAATCCTCTTGCCAACGTTTGCTAACTTATTAGCAATTGACAGGGCCAGGCTGGCATATCCGTCCCTTCCTATGCCAGCTACAAGCTCCTGAAAAATTCAGTTAAAAACCCCATTTTGTAGCCTTATGAGTGTGAAAATACGTCACCTGCTTTGTAAAAATGCTCAGGGAAATAACTGCCTGTGCAATGCTACATTACATCACACAAAGACAATCTGAGAAAACCAAAATGATGCAATTAGTAGGAAGAAAGAGGTGTGGGGAAAGCTGGTGCTTGCGCCAGGTTTCACCTGGATATGAGGTTGGAATATTGGTAAGGGAGACAGGCACCTGGGCACAGAGTCCTGGATGTACTCCCAAATCCACTGATTTAGACACAACCTAAATGGCTAGAAGGCAGCAAAACAAATCCATGGAAGGAGATCAGGCTGAAGGAATGCTCTCTGATAATTAATAATGTGTTTGTAAAGGAGACTGAGGATTATGTCAACTGATAAACTGGAAGCATATTCCTCAGCACAGACTCCCCAAGCCAAAACAAATTGGCTGGTGCTCCCTTCCAGCTTATATTATGAAGTACAAATTAGGCATCACCTCTAGTGTTTGTCTGGCATTAACGGATTTTTCTCTTCACTAAGACGCATGGGCTGCTCTTTTAACACTTTCTAAAGTGGACTAGGAAAGCATGTGACTTGAATGCTATATGCTGAAGACCACCACCACTGTGTTATAGCAGTTGTATTCAAAAACCCAAGGAAAAAAAGTCACAAAATGTATCATAATTCCAGAGTAAAAGATGATGTGATATTTTCACAGCTTCTTCATAGCTGGAAAAATCAAGGATATGTGACATTTGCATGAACAAGAGTAACTTTCCACTGCAAAGAAATGCAAAACAACCTGCCTCTACAGCAAACAGCAGAACTATTTCTCAACACAACAAAGCATCATTCTGTTTTGGAAGACAGAGCTGGGAAGGGCTGTACATCTTCCCTGCTCTCTCCACCCACATAGTCCCTACGTCCAAGACAGCCAGGCTTTTACTTCGCTTAGTTCACCCTACTGGCTCTGTTTGTGCCTGGCAGCACGGAGAAGTTGCCCCCTGCATTCACACAAATCTGAAGCAGGAAGTGACCCAGCTTCTCAGCTGTACTCATTTAGTGATCTGCTTACTGCAACAACATGGTGCTGTTTTTTCCTGCTTACCCGCCAAAAGTATTTTCTGTTCGCATTCTTGGGAACCGTATCGCTGGTATAGATCTCTCCTACCAGGGGTCCAAAGCGCGTTCCTTTTGGGATGTACTCTTTGCTTATAACTCCAGTGACCTACAAGAAGAGCAGCACAGGATCAGTCCATCACCAGTAGAAACCGAAAAGTCTTCCTTCCTCTCCCCTGTCCCCTGAACTTCACAACTGATGGAAGAAATTTTTAGTGACAGGTCAGCAAAATAGAAATAAATTAATAACCGTGTTGGATATGATACAACCAGTTTTGTTAGGTACTAGCATCTTTGCAAGACATATATGGAAGCCAAAGACGAACACCACTGAAAAATGTGTTTTGTGGAAATATATTTACAAGAAGAATCAGTAAGTGAAACGTACAGAGACTGCCAAATATCTTTAGAAGTTATTTCTCCTATCAAAGACAACCCCCAAAAGTTTAGTTCCAGCACACAAAAATATTCAATAGCTATCAATCACTTCACTGCTACAGAGCTTGCTTTTCTAATAAGTTAGAAACTGGAATGACTGCTCCTCCAGATCAAAATGAAACCTCTCTCCACCCCCACATTCTTTGCTCTAAATATGTCCTGATAGCTAAAAGGAGAAGGAAAAGAAAGAAAGACAACCTATAAGGCTCTCACCAGCATACAGTGGCATATGAAACATAATATGAAATGGCTTTGGGACATGTACTCACAGATCACCCTCTTTTATAAAAAGAAGGCAGCAGTTCCGGTAACATCTGTCAAGTGGGTTTGGTCAAAAAGGCGTAAAGGTTTTGATGAAAATGCTCCACTGTGCTAGGTCTAAGAAATGTATTCTAGTTGTTCAGCTTCCTTCTTGACAGTAATTATACCAAAAAAAAGTCACTGACCACAAATCAGGAAGCAATTCATCATTATTCAGAAGAACGTGCCTTAGAGTAACCCTTTGCAAAACACTGCTGAGTTATTGGTTTTGTCTCTCTCTGTTCCTCACCAATCTTTTAAAATTTAATGTAGTCAAACGATGTTAGAAAAACAACAATTTTGTAAACCAAAACCCTCAACCTTTTGCAAGACTGATCCTGCTGTTCAGATAGTGGGGAAAAAAAAGGGGGGGTAAAAAGCCCATTAATTTGGTATTACAACCAAACTTTCATGGCAAAATGTATTCATTGTACCCCCTTCACACACATCTTGCCTTATCTTTTTGCTTGCCAGGATTTCAGAACAAGACAGGATAGCAGAAGTGGTTGACTAACACTGAGAGCTGGGATTAATGCTGTCTGTATCCTGTAAGGAATCAATGTCCTTACCAAAACAGATAAGCCCTCATCAGACGCTGCAGATATCTCACTTCAGGGAGCATTTCTTCATAACAGTCCTTTGCAGCAAAGGACAGTAAAAACCCTTGACTGTAGACAGCACTTCACAAATCAGCTAAGCCTTGTGATTTTCTCATGCTGCCTTTTCTTCTGTTTTATTAACCTTGGTGTGAGAGAGTGAGACAGACAAACAGAGAAATACTTGCCTGCATATTGGTCAAGATTAAAAATCCCAGTAAACAACTACTGCCTAGCATAATTTCACACCAAAATAAACTGGACAATTAACAGCCAAGGAATCAAGAAGGTAATCCACCCGGAAACGGATTGCTGGGCGTATATGGTGGCTGTGTGCACTTGTCTGTGTTTCAACATGTGTTTCAACACACAACAACAACAAAAAAATTAAATGTCAACAGCAGAGGTAGTTAAATGCTCCACTGATCTGTGCATCTGGACTGAAAAGAGAGAGAAAAGGGACTTCCAGAAATTTTCCTACACCTACCACAAGCTGAAACAAGCTCAGTGGCTCAGTTTTATTTTTGTCTTGCTTGTACATTTCTCATAGAGAGCTGAAAAAGGCAGATGTTCTTCTCATCTTCCCCATATATCTTCATTTACATCCATCTGCCCTCTCAAGAAAAGTTCAAAGCTAAGGTACAGCACACGCTACCAGCTTTACTGCATGGGAGCTTGAATTTTTTTCATGGTTTTAAAATATCTAGGCCTTAATTAAAATGACTTTAATGAAATTCTCAGAATCTCTAGAAATCACTCCTCGAACTAGTCAACTTGAAACACTCACTGAACTCGTGTCTCTGACACAGCAGATACTTTTTTGATATCCACTCTACATGCAGTGTTTGTTTCCCCCATGGCGCAGCTGAACATGAAGGTGATTTTTCACCCTTTACCCATCAGAAGGTTATTTTGGCAGAGGATGTCCTGCACATCTGTGTGTGCCAAGACTGAAGTTTTGCTAAACCAAACTAAAGCTGTCCAGATGACTTTTAACTGAGGGTAGCTTTCTGGTCAGCAATTCTTGGCATCCACTGTGCCCCCACAAGCTCAGCTGCTGTGATCGAAGAAGGGTACCCTCCGCGAGAAGAGCAGCAGCAGTGCCAGGATAGGCTGGCTCCTGGCTGCCAGCAGCCCCCCTGCGGCAGCTTAGCTGGGGGGGAGGGCACGAAGTACAGAGCTGCCGAGGGCTTGCAAGAGAAAACAGCCAAGGACCTCCACGTTCAGAGCAGGGACTCCACATCCAGAGCTGGGAGGGAGCCGTCTGTAGGCTGCCAAAAAGCTGTGGCACAGAGGCACTGCAGACTTGTGTCCACCAGGTGTCCTTCATTCTCTCGGCGATGAGCCCTCCCGAAACAGCCTCGTGGCAGGGAACCTGCGGGGAGCATGACCTGAGCTCGCTCCCCACAAACACAAGCCTACTGCCCTCTTGTAGCCTCCTGGGTCCAAGCCATGCACTGTTTTCCGAACAATTCCTTCTCCACAGACACTTTCCCCTCTCTCAAAGCTTCGATTTCCAACACTCTTGCAAGCGGGCCAGCACCACGCTTTTCCTTGCAGAAAAACGGCCTCTCCAGCACGAAGACGATGCCAAGCGCCAGGCTGAAGCCGCACGGTAGCTGCGGCTCCTGCCGAGGCCGGGCTGGGCTAAACCCGCTCTTCCCCTCGCTGCGAGCGGCAAGGGAGGACCCAGCTGCAACCTGGAGGCGCCGCAGCGCGGCCCCCGCGCGGGGAGCGCCCGGGGCCGGGGCCGGGAGCGGCGGCCCTGGAACTGACCAGGGTCCTAATGCTGCGCCGGGGGGCCGCGAGCCGCGAGCAGGGAACGGGCACGGCGGAAGCCCGGCAGGCTCAGCCAGAAGGACGGGTGACAAAGCAGCCCGCCCCGACAAGGAGCGGAGAGAACCCGGTTCCACGGTCGATATTAAAAGGTGCTTTGAAAGAAGAGCACTCCTACATCTTCGTTTGGAAACGGGGGTACTGGAAGTGAACAACGACCCCTGCGAATTCTGGAAGAGGAGTATATTTTGCAGTGGGATCATCAAACTGCTTAAACGAACCCCTAAAACACCACCATACCACCCCCTCGACAAGGAACGGATGGAACCCGGTTCCACAGTTGATATTCGACCCCTCTGAATTCTGCAAGAGGAGGATATTTTGCAGTGGGACCACTAAACTGCTTAAAAAACCCACCAAAACACCGTCCCCTGACAAGGAACAGATGGGACTCAGTTCCACAGCTGATATTAAAAGGTGCTTTGAAAGACCAGCACTCCTACACCCTCGTTTGGAGAGAGGGTCACTGGAAGTGAACAATGACCCCCGTGAATCCTGCAAGAAGAGGATATTTTGCAATGAGACCACTAAACTGCTTTTAAAAACCCTTAAAACAACTACTGCCCTCCCCAACAAGGAACGGATGGGACCCAGTTCCACAGTTGATATTAAAAGGTGCTTGGAAATGAACTGGAAGTAAACAACAACCCTTGTGAATTCTGCAAGAGGAGGATATTCTGCAGCGGGACCACTAAACTGCTTAAAAAAAACCCAAACACCAACAAACTCTTATTGGCATCAGTGAAACAACAGTATTCTCCAAATGCAAACAGAGAATGCCATCAGGTGTCCTGAAATAACACCAATTCAGAGTTTTTTTAACTACTAGTTCCACAATTACATAAACCCACATAAATTTTACCCGTTTGCTCAGTGCCAGTTTCCTAGAAGACATGTCATGAAATAAAATGCTATTAGGCTGCTTGCTCAGGAATCATACATAAAATAAATAAAATAAAAGCAGTAGGGGAGAACAAGTGTCTGAGGTCAGACAGACACATGCGGGAATAGCTTTCAGCAAAATCACTGATTCGGGATACACCTCTGTGAAACGGTCTTATCAGAGAAATGCAACAAGCAATGACTTAGCTGAGATATGTTTCTCTGTCAAGCTCATGGACCAGGATGCGTAACTAGTAATAATACTCAAGACAGCAGAATAACTAGCAGTTCATATCAAGAAGGGATGTTCACTCTTTAAAGACTGAGACCAAAGGGGAAAAACTATTGAAAAAAATGTTTTTAAGCCTCTGGATAAAAAGATCATTCACATATGGCCTTCTAGAGCATGATTTTGGCACTGTGTTCCATCATTTTTTTTTGTCAAGTGCTAAAACTGGAAGAAAGGATAAATAAATCACACATATAAACAAACAAATTACTTCATGTAAATCTAAGTCTAAAACATTACGAGCAGTAGTAATTCATTTTTCAAAATGCTGACACATATTGTGAACTCATAATGAAAAATGTGTCCTTCAGAAAAATCCCCGATCAAGCTCCAAGAATAAACAAGAGTACAACGCGTCACGGGCTCCCTTGCAAATTCAATAAACTTTTAAAGAGGAGTTTCTCACATGCAAGGAAAAGAAACACAAAAAGCAATCCTCCCCAAAGAACAGTGGTTGTACTTCCTCCCTCCTAAGCAGGCATACAGTACTTTTCCTTCTCCAAGGGGAGATACAATACATGACGGCACTAGGATTTAATGATCTAATCATGACAGTGTTAGCATTTCACAAGTGATATATCATATATGTTTTTGTCAATAAATTGACTCAGCATTTAAAACTCCTAACGAGATGAAACCATAGCTCTCCCCAAAGTTAGCAATGAAGACAGCTCACATCTGAAACCCACTGGCAAACACGCACGCACGCATCCCCTTAAGTCTTGCCTCATCCTTTCGCAAGTGAAAAAACCCCACTCTACAAAGCTATCAGGACTCCAGTGGTTTTCCATGAGGTCAAAACTAGAATCAAGCTCCCTTGCTGACCCCACAAACATCAATGTGCAGCATAACACACACTCAGTCCTAACCCCACTGAAGGAAATAAAAACTTGGAACTCAGACAGTAAAAAATAATGTTTCACATCAGGAGTTGCTAGGACCCAAGTGGATTAGGCCATTTGCAACTGTTTCACCCTGTAGACAAGTAGCAAATGACTGACCTGTACCTATACTCACAGGACGGTAGCTTTCACAGAAGCCTGGGCAGGGGGCGAGGCTCAGATCGGCCCTTTCCTTCAGAGCTACCTTAGAAATAGTCAGGGTTTGAAAGTTCCTATTCACTGCAAATAAAAGACATGGGGGAACTCTGGAGAACAAAAGGAGGATGTCCTATATTCAGACTCCCACTAGCAGGGAGCTGTACGGGTCACATTTTACAAGGAAGAACCAGGAATCTTTCAACAACTTCTCTCTCCCCCCACCTCTCATACAGGGATGGCAGCAATCCTCCTACCCTGATTCACTGACCTGAGCTGCAGAATAAGAAAATCACACCTCAGAGTTTCCAAACACAGTGCTGGGAATTTTGAAAGATCCTCAGACATCTGCTGCTGTGGCAGCAGGACTAAATGGGGGCAGAGAGAGCAAACAGCCTGAGCAGCCGATCAGTCACCAGCCGGCTGCCGAGGCTCTGCCCAAGCTGTCGCACTGCAAGCTCAGCCTTCAACCAAGAAATCCTTCTGAATCACACAGCGAAGTCACAGCTTTATCTCTCCACCCGCCCTGACAAAGTAAGATCTATCTGACGATGCAGTAACACAAAACAAGGTTTTGCACTTTTTTCTGGAGCATGTCCTTTCTCTGACAAAGCTTTGCAGGGCAGGGCAGGGCAGACAGGAAGAGAAAGAGTGATTTTACGGGAGAATTCAGCTTTAACCTCTTACAAAACATAATAGGCATTATATTAGGCACTGCCAACTAATTTCCACGGTGCCAATACCCTCCAGCTGGGGGTCCGGCCCTACTTCTGTATGCAGGATTAAACAAGTACCTACTCTGGAAGGAAATATTTGATAGGCACGGATGAGTATACTTCTTTTCAGCTCTGTGGTCAGTGTGTTTAGCCAAAGTAGAAGCACAGGTAATAGCTGCTATACCACAAGTCTCAGCACAAGGAGAAATGAAGGGTTGTCCTTTGGGTTATTACCCTGCCGAACATCACACCTAGGTTTAATAGCTACTCTATATGAAGAAGTAAACACAAAACCAAATTGCTCATCCAGGCTCATTTCTTTCCAGCCCTTCTGAAACAACAACAAAGAATGTACCCACTCCAGGGACAAGGATAGGACAGACTCGAACGGCTAGCTACCACTGAAGATACTGTCCCAGATAAACAAAAGTTAATTTAAGCTACGGCCACTACTCTGTGAAGCTTGCTACAGTTCTACCTCCACTTCCTTAACTGATATGCCAGAGTTTTAAAGAATTTAGGAAGTTAGGAATACGGCATGGTCAGAAAAAGAATAAAGCAATTTCATAACCAAAGGGAAAACAAAAAGAAATCATTAAACGCATTTCCAGGAATTAGTTTGGGTTTTTTTCCCCCCTCTACTTTTTTTAAAGCTATTTATTGGACAACTGAGGCACTTTAATCTCTGAGCCAGAGGCAATGAATGGTCCTGGCAAACAGCAGTCTAGAAATTGGCACAGAGAACTACCCCACAGTTTAAATATGCTTATTCAGATGCTGTTCAAATTGTCTGAAAATTTAACTGTTTGAGAATTGGTACAGAACCAGTTTCAAGGGTAGGCTGTCTGCGATTTCCAGTGAAAATATTACATGATAGATGACCAGCTCACAGTTCCTTCAAAGACTTATTATAGTTCAGTCTTAAAAGCCAGCGGGCAGCATTTGTTATTTGCAGGGAGTATATGTGTATGTGTTAAAGAATGGAAGCCAAGGTGAGCATACACTTTCCAAAGCGCTGTGATTTGGCTTGTCTGACTCTAACCTTCCCCAGAGCACTGCCGCTTACCTCTTTGCAGTTAGATGCGTATTTGAAAGTCAAGTTCCTTGGCAAGGAAGCCTCTGCCTGAGTTAGGGTGCCTCCGTCGGCACTGGGATCCAACGGGTGATCATTTACAATGTATGTGCACTTTTCTTCAAAGTCGGCTTCCGTCCACAGAGTCATGTCAGCATCCTCCATGTCCATTTTCATTGTCCACTCTCTCCCTTTCACCAGATTCTTGAAACTCACAGCGTCCAAGCTACACTGTGTAGCAGCCTGGAAAATAAGAAAACAGCCTTTAATCCTCATTGTCCTTCAGTGTTGTGGTTTCCGTTGAGACAGCGTGACTAATACTGTAGTCTGTGACACTTTAAAAGCGTATGCAGGATAGTTGGTACTGTTGAGTAATAGCCAAAAAGCAGTGTAAACGAAGCTGCTCTGACTGAAGCAGTGCCTTAAAACACCAGCCTCAGTAATAATAAGGAGGGAACGAAAACAAAGAAGAAAAAATCCCTAGGTGGACAACCGCTTTACCTTTTTCAGACCCCTTCCTTAATGCCTCAGAGAGAAAAAAAATAGTCCATGCTGAAGAAAACATGGGGTCATGGCTGTGAGACCACTTAGTTGCCTGTGGAAAAGCTGCCTCAGAAAAGTGTCACAAACAAGGAGAGGAAGAGGAAAGGAGCTGCTGTCTGCGTCTGAATGAAGCTAAAAATGGAAAGCGCATGTTGGAAGAGCGGAACCCAGCCTTGGCTCTTCCAAATGGGGAAGCCTGAACTTTCCCACCGGCTTTCAACACACAAACAACTTTCAAAACAACCTGCCCCCCCCCACCTCCGCCTCCTCCTGACGTCCCCTTATCCTTTGGCATGGAAGGCTTAGAAAGGCGACATCCTGCCAGCATCACTGCAGCAGCAGCAGCTCTGCACAAAGCACTGCAACACGTTCCCGGAGGCCAAAAGAGAAAAGATAAGGAGCAGGGCAAACAAGTAAAGTAAATTTCTAAAAATGTTCTTCTGCTTCTTTTGATTTTGATTGCACCTCTTATAATTACTAGCTCAAAGCACTAGGTAGGAGGCTAGCAGGACAATTCCATCAAGTCCTCCAGCCCCTCCGTCTATTCAGGACAGAAGCACTGTTACCAAACCTATCCCCAAACAGGTACCAGCTCGGGTTCTTCCCATAAGGTTCATCGGGGACCGAAATCCGCCCGTAGCTGGGAATGACGTTCAAACCCGGCGTAAAAATCCTTCCACTTCTCCTTTTCAGACACGCAGCTACTGCGAAATTCACACTCCTCCTCCGGGAAAAAAACCCCAAACGAATCGCGGGGGCTGAAGGAGCACGATCTTCCGAGGAGAGAGCTGGGGGGCTGGTTCACATGAGTCTCCGGGGTACGAGGAAACCCCGGCGCTCCCCGAGGCAGAGGTGAGGAGCTAGTTCACTGGAGACCCCGGAGCACAAGGAGACCCCGGCGGCTGCACTGAGGGTCGCGGCGCCAGCCCCGTCGCCACATTTCGGTGCGGAATTTGCTGACTCTCGGCATTAAAGAGGGTGACTTAATAGCAAAACTCGGTCTTTGGCGGTGGGTGACAATTGCCAAAGGGTTAATGGAGATCAGAGGAGCGCTCCCGACCCGGGAGAAGCGACGAGAAAACTTTTGCTCCGACCTCCACGGAGGGCGAGAAGAAAGAGCCGAGGAGGTGTACGAGGGATAAGGGGGGGTGCAGGCATCGCGCTCCTTACCGGGGCAGAATCCGCGCGCGTTTCCACAGCGAAGCCCACCGGCGGCGGCAAACCGGGCTCATCTCTACAGCAGAGTAAACATTTCTCCTCCCTTCCAGCCGCTGGGTCCCCGGGAGACTGACTCACACCTCCCTCCTTCCTTCCCTCCCGCGCCGCTCCCCCTCCCGCTCCTCCCCCCCCCCGCGCTGTCAGACAGGTGCCGGGGCCGCCGCGCGCCCTGCGCTTCCCTCCGGGAGACGCTGGGGGGCCGCCTGGCACAGCCGCCGCCCGCTCCCTTGTCCAGCCGCGGCCCGCCCCATCCCGCTCCCTCACACGGGCGGGAGGCGGGGCCCTGCCTCCCCACGCCACCCGAATTACATTATTTTACCAACTATTCATTTCTTTCTCCTCGTTTCCACCGGGATGTGGCGAGAGCGACGGGCGCCTCTGCGCTTTCCCAGAAGCGCGAGACGGTTTTTGCTAGAAATCTTGGGTTTTTTTGGTGCTGTTTTAACTTCCAGAGGTCAACATGCACCCACCTTGGTTCTCTCTCAGTTGGATTAGATAGGACGCTATTAAAGTAACAATTAAAATGAACTCCCAGGTTCCAGAATATTGATTAAAACCCTACTTAAAGCACTCACTCCCAAATCTTAACAATTATAGTACCAGTCTGGGAGTTTGGACGTTATCCCTTTCATAAAATCATTGAACCATATAATGGTTTGGGTTGGAAGGGATCTTAAAGCCCATCCCGTTCCAACCCCGCTGCCATGGGCAGGGACACCTCCCACCAGCCCAGGCTGCTCAGGACCCCATCCAACCTGGCCTTGAACACTTCCAGGGAGGGGGCACCCACAGCTTCCCTGGGGTAGTGTGCCACTGCCTCACCAGACTTAGCATGAAGAATTTCTTTCTTATGTCTAATCTAAATCTTCCCCCTTCCAGAGCCTCTTTCTAATCAATGCTCATAAAGGGAATTAGGAAAAGCATTCCTGTTTCTTCCTTTAAACAAAATCTCCCTGAGTAACAGCCAGGAAGCTCACGGGAGCAGGGCAAAGCAGGCAGCGTTTCCAAACCCAAAGCCTCTTCTGCAGCGGGATAAGAAAATAAGCACTGATCTTGCGCAGGGCAATATGTAAGCGGCCATCCGGGAGCACACTGGTGATGGGAGGAGCATTGGGAACAGCAATTAGTGGACCCTGCACCCGATTTTTTTTCCTCTGATGCGAGTCAGAGTGTTGGCTGAAGGAAGGACATCCTGTGATGATGGCATACAATGTCCTGTTTGTTTATTATTAAGAGCATTCCTGCTTCTCATTACAAAACAACCAGATGCTTTACTTCCTTCAGTGGTCCTGTCTCTTCAGCGAGGCGTCCTCGGGCTCAGAGGAACAGTGATGCACAGTTCCATTTATAGCCATCTACAGCCCAGCGCGAACACTAGCTGCACTCTGAGGCAACTCTACTACTTTTCATTCTTCTCATACATCTGCGAGTGTATTTCTCATCACTTTCCTGGCACTTTACGTGGCAGCTAGTTTCACATTCTTCTTTTAAACACACGCGCACTTATATTTTGGGGTGATCTGGGTGTTACATACCTTCCTTCACAGGAAAAAGGGAGAAAGAAGAAAAAAAAAGAATGTTTTACGCAATTGGGTGCCTGTCTGTCTCTCTGATGGGTGTACAAACATCCTTCTTCCCTTAACCTGCTCCTCCTCCTCTGATAAAAAGACACGTGGAAAGGATTGCTTGCCATTTTCGGTCTGTGATGCTGAGAATAGTTTATCTGCGTAAAGACCTTCCGTATGTGCTAACATAGATGGGCTTGCGGCAGCAGACAGAAGTAGGGCAACTGCTTGCAAGTGAGTGTCCTGGCTTAACTTCCACCACGGTGTAATTCCACAAGAGAATTGCCCAAGCACTGAGCTGAAGGATATAAATGTAATTGGATATACCTGGTAAAACCAAGGCACATCCAAAATGAGGTCTAGGAAGGCTCTGATGTAGGTAGAACCATTCATTAAAGGAGAGAAATCCGGCCTACTTGATTGGGTTAATTAACTGATGCTGAGTCACACCATATAGAACAGAAAAACAATGTAGTCATACTGAAGGTGATTATTTTACCAAAAAATAGTCTCACTCCGAGAGGCAGCTGTTTCAGAGCTTTTCACTTCCCTGTTAGCTTAAAAAGAAAGGAGGTAGAGAGGGCAAGAAAAAAGGGTTGGTGAATTTCCTTCAGGGGCCGATCTTCTCAATGTGAAGAAGAGCAGGAGAAAAGCAAATCTGCCTTTCAAGGAACTGAGAAACATTTTCTACTGGAGTTGAAAAGGAAGCAGAGATTAGCTCAGATCAGATGAAGTGAAATATTCATCAGGACGACAGAAAGATGCCAAATATCCCAGGTCAGTGCTCTCCCTGGAGCAGTATGTACAGCCTATGAAGCCAATGGACTTCAAATAAGTCCTTGGCACACTCCGAGGCTATTCTGAAATTAGGTCCAGGTGTCCCAGTGAAGCTGAGCCCAGAACTACTAAAGCACAGGAGAAGGGATTGCACTAGCATGCAGGTTTAGCCTGATGGTGCCTGATTTGGAATAAAACTAAGTTTACCAAGAAAGAAGAGACAGAAACAAAACGTTAAGAATGTGTACTAAAGTAAAAATCACAAAGGAAACTCTGCCATTAAAGAAATACATAGAGTGACCTTCTGACCTTCCTCCTTAATAGAGAAACATAAAAAGACGCCCTGTTCAACCAGCAGATTTCTGCTCTTTTATAGAAATATTTCTTACCAGTAGTTGCTATTGTCTGGAATGTGCAATCTCAAAATGTTGTTCATTTCAAAAAGAACATTTTTAGTCATGTTTTCATTTTTTCCTTCTCGCTCATAGAAAACCTCAATTACCGTATTAATCAGCATTTCTCAGGCAGCTCTCTCGGCAGCAGCTTTCAGCCTGGCAACAAATCATGAATGGCCCTAACAGATCTGATCTCAGAAATCCCCATCCATTTCCTTTGATGCTATCACCAGTTCGGCTCAACAACAAGCCTGTGCGACTCAGCCTCAGCTGCCGCTGCTGCTGTTCTCCCTGTGCCTGTGAGAGCAGTAATTGTGAGGGGAAGAAGGAGGGAACGGAGCCGGCTCTAATAGATGAAACTTCTTTAGAAAGTTGGTGGGGAGATAAAATGCACATGAGATTAAAGCAGAGTCTCATTTTCACATCCTCCCTTTCCTCTTCCCCAAAGAAGGTCAGTGGCAGATTGACCACATCAAGAGTAACTACCAGACCCACCCCCATTTCCCACTTCCTGCATGTAGGCATCCTTGTGCTGGTAAACATTTGGGGACCAGTTGTGGTCATTACGTGGAGAAGGTACATGATGTAGTTGCACAACTGTACATCTTTTAAAAGCCAAATGAGAAATCAAACTCAAAGTAGAACTCACTTTCAAGTTCTGCTGAGATATACTTGTGTTTCAGGGCCACATTTCTGAAAACGTGGTTCTGTGAATCTGTCAGATTCAAGGGAGACCCAGCACGCTCTAGTGACTGTGCAACAGGAAAAGTTAAAGCCGCGTTCTCACAGACTAGCCTGACCTTTGCAAAGCACAGCCTATAGGCTTCAGATACAATCTCAGAGGCTCTCTATGCCCTTAGACTACTTCACCATGGTATTGCCTATAAGGAGAGAAATTAAAATGGCACTTGGATCTACATCAGGGTTTTTGCAAGGGCATTTGGGGTAGTGTATGTTGTAGCCAGGAGGCTTCTGAATTAACACAGCAGCTTTCAGGGACTGCCTTTAATTACACAGCACCCTGGTCACTGCCTTGTAGCACTTCCAAATGCCTTTACGTTTATTTTTGTCTCAGCTGTGCAATACCAAGAGCAGAACTTTTGGCTGCACTCTCAGCTACTGTTTAGCACAAGCCTTAACAGCTCTTTCAATTTCAATGTTGTTTTTATCCTCTCAAGAAATATTCCTTAAAAAGAGAAAAAAAAGGAGTCAAACTAAAATACCATACCCCTTTTAGTTTCCAGTGAGGCCTTATTAAAATACTGCTTAGATGACTTACAAATAAGCCAAAACAACCCTCCTCCAATAGAAAAAAACATTCTTGCAGCACACACAAGAGAGAACTAAGCTTCAGCCATTTCCTCTTATTGAGGCTCACATTTGAGAAGAAGGAGCCAAGGCTCTCTGGGCCTGCTATCAGCAGTGCAAGAAATCACTGTGAGAAGCTGGGCTTCTCTTCACTGAAGCCACTTGCTCTTGTTTCTCAGGAAGCAAGCCGCGGTGAAAGTACTGAGAAGTAGCAGAGGCTTTGTCACTGCATTGCTTTTCATTGTGGGAAAAGGCAGCAGTCTTCAGGGTCTGGACTAAAGCTAAACAGCCATCTCCTTGTCCCTTAAGAGAAGGGAAATGCCTCACAGCTAAGACCACAGAGGTTCCCCTCTTGGTTACCATCAGCCTTCCCATCACACTTCTGACTGACAAAGGTCTTGGGAAAGGTAGGAATGATAGCCAGGAGCCCATACAACAGCACTTGTATTGTCTCTGCATGTTTCTACCAACCAGACAAGAAAACCTGAGTACAAAAATCAACCTTCCACATCCCAAACACAGACTTTTGAATATTCTGTGCATAGCAACTAAGTCTGAGGAAAAATGAATTAAAACAGGCCAACCCATTCCAACCGTCTGCCAACCTTACTGATGATAAAGGACTGAAAAAGTGTATGCTTTGGGAAATTTTCCTTTAAAATAGGCTGATTTTGAGATGGTTATGGAGGAGGGATGGGATGGTATATGTTTATTAGAAGGCTCACTCCTGTGAATATTTCAAAGACATCAGCCATGCAAAAAGCTCACAACAATCTGCAATGACAAAGCCAGTTCAGAATTAATTGTATTAATTCAACTTTCATGTCTCTTCCCAGCTTCTCAGTCACAACTTTTTTTGGGGTATTCTCTCTTCAACCTGCCTCATAAATCATAGCTATAGGAACCTTGCTGAAACTCCAGACTTTGATCCAGCATAATTCAGTTTTCATTTCAGATACTCTTCAGGCTGTCCAATCTTGTGGAGCTGATGAAAGGAGACTAAGATCCATGGGTGGAACCATGCCACTTTTTTCAGACAAAGAACTGGCCACGGAACTCGTTTCTAAACAGATTAACAAAAACAACAGCTACACACCATGAAAAAGCACATATGGTGGAAATCAAAATATTTACCCATAGATTATCACAGATCCAGCAATGCAACTACTGTGCATCTAGGACCAAAGGATTCAAAATAGTGACTGTATGTTTGGAGCTGATTAGGGAATCTGGGCTGTGGTGGGCTGAAGTACCACTTTTTTAGCTTCTGAAAGTACAGTTGTCATTTCACCACCTTTCCAAGCCCATGGTGGTGAAATAACAGTCTTTTCATACCTTTGTGTTGACTAGGGGAGGGAAGAATTCCTCTGCTATTAAACACAACTTCTCATTAAATAGTTGACACCTTATCCTTCTTTAAATGTTGTAATGTTTACTTTGCAAAACCCAGGAAAGCTTTTAAAATAAAGATAGCAGAGAGATCCTTAAGCCGGCTGTCCTTGCTTATCTGCTCTTTATCAACCAGCTATTGTTTCTGGAGGAGCTCGTTGGAGAAGGTGGAGCAAAGGGGGTTAATGTTCAATAGGTATCTATCAGTTCCCCTGAAGGAATAGCGCTGCTGACAGAGGAGCTACACTGGGCTTTCAGCTACTTCCTGCAGAATGTGACAAACCAGAGAGGAAAAAAACCCGAGGGCTGCAGCTACTTTTTTTTCTTCCCCGCCCCCCCCCCCCCCCGGCCCAACTAGTTTTAAGAAAGACATTGTCCTTAGGAGAGATAATTCCACAATAGAGAGTCCATTAGAGGTATTAAAGCATTGGCAGTGCCTGATCTACAAGAAGGGCTCTGTCCTGACAATAGACAATTAAAGCTGATAAATCTGCACTACTTGTTGCCGTTCTAATTCCTCGTAATTGTATGCTACTTGTCCCTGCCTCCTGCGTCCAGGGATGAAGCATGCTTCTTTAATCTCCAGAGTACCTGACCTAGTTCCTATGTGGTCTTTTCAGGACCTGTTTTCTTCCCATCTGGACTTCTTCCCTCCTACTCTCCTTTCCTGCTTCTCTCCCCTAAGCATTAAGAAGAGGTTACGACAGAGGGCACAGAAAACACTAGAGCTCAGCACCCGGATCAATAATTCTGGAGCCCCAGACAATGCACTAATCTGCAATAACAGCTAATCATGCTCAATTTGGCACACCAGTGATTAAACTGTACTCTTCATTAGGCTCAACAAGTAGAGCAGACGCACACTGACAATTTAAATTGTTCTATCAGTAAGAGCTGCCCAACTCGTGTGCACTTGTGCGTTTTTAGCTGCTGTATCAACTAGTCTTGCCAGATTAGGTGCTTTGTGGGGGCTTGTCTTTTTTCTTTTGACATTTTACGGACTGCGACCCTTAGCTGTGTTTTCTATGAAAAGCAAGCCCTTGCTTCACTTACTACAATGAGTTCTCTTAAAAGGGCTCAGTGGGTGAACCTGATGTCCTGTTCAGGACACTGAAAAACAATCATTGCTAGTACATGTTCTCTCATGGTGCTGGCAATATTCTTGCTTTTATTTTACATCTCAAAGACACTTGGTGTTTTTCTCAAATTTCCTTTTTTTTTTGGAGGAAAGCTTGGATGCCTGCTGGTGACAGAGCAGAAGCATGAAAATGTGCCACGCAGGACTTAAAAGATAGAAAACAAGTAAAAATTACCTTGGATTTATTTATTTTTCAAACGGAACTGTTCAGCCAAACTCACAAAACATTTGGATACTGAAGAATGGCTTGGATTTTCTTTTTTCACCTCTGAACATGCGAACAAGCCACTACTGTGCCCACTTTAGAAACCTACACAGTTATTAAGCTTTACATGCCATTTTGATAGTGACCTTCTTGTCACCCTCATAGAACAATTTCTTCTGACAACAATTTCTTCTTGCTACAATTGTACCTAGTAGATCCGTTTTGCAAACTGCCCTGAAAGCCTCACTCAAGAGTTTACGCCAATCTTCCTCTAAAGCACAGCACCAAATTCCAGGGCTCCTGGAGACCGACCCCACACACTCAGGGGTCTCCTTCTGTTTAACTTTAGCTTATCATCCTTGTATTAACTTGAATAAGTGTTAAAACTGCACTCCAAGTTGCTCTTAAAAAAAAAAAAAAAAAGCGTGAAAGATGTCAAACGAATGCAGGAAATGTCTATTCTACTATTAATATTAATGAATCCCTAATGCATTTGCAACCCATTTGAGGTAAATCACTAGTTCTCCTCCTGACAGCTATTTCTCATCAAACCACCACTGCTAAAGATGTTGATGCTTTCCCTTTTGCTTTATAATCTTTAAACCAAGTTTAAATCACACCAGAGCCTACCACAAAATACTGCATTTTATCCTAAGTGAACACAAAACCCCGGAGACAAAGGTTTAAAACTGTGCACATGTCCGCTCAATTTATCATTTTAAGATCGGAAGCTGCTGCAACAAACAAAACACCTCTTGAAAGTGGGACAGCAGCAGATTGTGGTGCAGAAAGCTCCGGGATCTTTTGTTTTCCTGGAGAGCAACAACAGGGCTTTGCAAAGAAAGACAGCAGCCTCCCCTCGCTGAAATCTAAATCAGTTCATATAGGAAAGCCTGCCAACTGCTAGTTAGATGGTAACAAAATATTGCAGATAATTCACTTTTCATGATAAAGCAGAAACAAGCAGGCATGCAGCACCCAGCAGGGGCTCAACTGATAAAACGGTGTCAAACTCAAACCATTTGTCAATTGGGAGGGAAGAGAGCAAGCTGAAAGATGGACTCAGGAAGTAGATTTATCTAGTGCGACACATTAACTAGTATAAATACTAAGGAAAAAGTAAACACATTTACCCAGCAGTATCTCCAGCCAGCCAAGAAAAGGCTTCTGAGCCTCAGACCCATGCTGGCCATCTAACCACTCAGCTGTCAGCTACCACAGCAGTAGAATTTTTCTTCTTGTGCAGGATTGCAGTGTGATTTAAATTCATGGCACTAAAGGTTTTATTAAAAGCATACATTATAATTAAGCAGAGAAAAAGCGTGACTCCTCTGCTGTTCTAGTCCCCTCCCTCCACCTAGTAGCCAAAACAATAAAACCACCTTGGCAGCAAACAAGTCAGGTAACATACCCCAGAGAAGGGCACAGGTTTGTTATATAATCATTTACTTTGCGTCTGGCTTGCTCAAAACTGCTTTATCAGAAACTTCTGTCCTGGAGGCTTCTGAGGCAACAGAGGGGGCTGACAATGCAGGTCAGGCACAGCAAGTCGCCGGCAGCGTAATGTGGGGCACACAAACAAACTGGACTAATGCAGGGCAGTAGGGCTCTTTGGATATATGCTGTCCCTTGGAAAGTATAAACAAATAACACAGCCAACAGTTTGTGGGCAGCACTACTCCGCTGCAATCACCGGGAATAAAGAAAACAGTTCAAAGGCATTTAGGATATCAACCCACAGCTACGCACACACACCTTGTACCCACAACCCTGTAATAGCAAAGAATGGCATGTCACATCAGCAAACTATTCTAACATTCAAGCCAAAAAAAATTCAAAAATTAACAGCAAAGTAAGTAATCTGCATCGTGTGTGTCCCCCCAAAAAATAAACAGAAAGAAAAAGGAGTTAACTCATAAAGCAAAACACAGCACATTTCTTTGTTCAGCTGTACCTTCATGTGTCCACACAGCACAGGTTCCCCACCTCCATCTCATGCATCTCAGGATTTTAGTCCATATGGAAGGTCTGTCACTCACTCACACACCCTTACACACACACACGCTCACTTGCTCGCACACCCGTACATGCACACCACACCCGCGCTCTCGCTCCCCAACACGCACTGCCTGGAACCACTCCGAGGATTTTAGAATTTCCTCTTGCTAGCAGATTCCTCCCTCCCCTCGCATCCACTCCACCCCATTCTGTAATTAGGCTTAACAAGAGCAATTAACAAAACAAACTCCTCTCCGCCTGGTGGCCTGATAATTCTGATTGTCATAATGTATTAAGATGTGTAAGCCAGTTTAAAATAAGGTAAATTACAAAATTGCATAATAGCCATTTTGGCACCTATTTTTACTGCTTGTATCATAGATAATGAATATGCAGCCACACCTTTAATTCAAAATAGAAAAAACAAAACTCAATGTCTGAGCAGAAGAGCTCAAAATTGTCAGGTTTGGACCAATGAAGAGTATATTGGGTGTTCGACAATTTATTAGCGGGCAGATCCCTCCTCTCGTGCACAGCAAAATCCATAGAAACCTATTTTTTCTTTTTGGAATTACTTAATCATCCTAAAAATTCTAAGATATAAAATCAAGTTCAAATGCATCTTGTGGCTCTACAGGCATCCATGAATCAAAGGATTATAATTGTTCCTTTTTCCCTACCTGGTGTCTAATGGCATGATATGGAAGGTCAAAGTCTCAAAATTTTTCTATCCACTTTCAGTTCACTTTCCTTTAGCAATCAAATCAAGGAAATTTAGTGTCAGCATGATCTAAAAAACAACAATTGAGGACTAACAGATTTCAGGTGGTCAATGGAGCAACTGATGTCCTTTGGTTTCAGTGAGCTACGTGTTCAACCCACACAGAAAATTTACACATAGCCTGAATTCAACTGGAAAACATATCTAGTTCTTGTTTTGCTTATGCACTTTTGGAGCATGTCTGTCATTAAAACTGTTAACATAAAATTAGTAAGCATATCAAAATTATAAGCACACAGAAAATTCATGAGCAGAAGAGAAGATCAGAAAAAAAAAATGCTTGGTACATGACATGGACTCAGGTTCATATGAATCAAAAAAATATTCTGTTCCTTCAGATACATATAATCTGGTTCACAATACTGTCTGTCAACTAACCACAAACAATTTAAACAAAAAAAGGAAGAAAAAAGAAAGGTTGGTGTTGCTAGCAAATTGTTGGGATCCTGCAGTTTCTGATAAGCTAGATATGTTTTCCTAAGTCAATGATTTCATATCTACTGGGTGTCAACATTTACACAAGAATAATTTGGGGGGTCAGAAAGACATCAGCAAATGAGATTTCAAAAAGTTTCATAAGAGTGCAGATTACTCAAACGCAGGGAAAGGAGGGTTTCGGCTTCCAGAAGTTCACTCTTCTGCTTCTTCATTCCTCCTTCCCTGAAGCTGAGTCAAAGTTCTGTAAAAACATACTGGACCATCAGATTTGCAAGACAAGTGTCTCACATAAAAAGCCATGCTTTGTAGTGAAACAAACGCTCCAAAATGACAGTAAATGCAGACTATTATGGTGCAAAATCAGGCACTCTTTCAAATGGTAGGAGATGCCAAGTGTAGAATTGCTAGGCTGCTGACTAAAAAAGTCAATTTTCAAGATTTTTTTTTTCTCTCTTCTTTCTCCTTGAAAGGTCCAGTATCTTACTCTTACCACAGAATGTTCAAATGTAAGGCAAACCAATTTTGCCTTTGCTCATCACAACAGCAGCTCTTGAATGCCTCACAAGTATCAAATAACGACTAATCTGATTTTCACAATACCTCCCTGATATGCTGATGAAGGTATTATTTTTTCTTGCTTGCAGAAGGGGTATGAAGACTCGATGACGTTAACATCAAAAGTGTATATTAATTGTGGGATGTAGAGCAGCCGATTTACTCAGTGCGGAGTATTACTTTCTATGTTCAAATCATTTCTCTTCTGATATCTGTGATGGCTCTCTGTTTTGCAGGGCTTCACATCAGGCACCCAGAAGATGTCAAAATTAATGACCACCTGCAAAAGGCTTTGCTGAGGTGAACTGGCATGAATCTTACTCAGAATCAAGGGCAGAAATAACACTTGGTTCCTCAGAGCAGAGCTCACCTGCCCCGAGAAGAGCAACACTTCTTCCTACCATGGCTGGTTTACTTCCTCGCACTGCAGCAAATTAGATAGGGGGAAGAGGTGTCTTAAAGATAACATTTTATTACACCACCCCGATTCATCTCCCCTAGCAGGCTTGGCTGATGCCTGAATGAGGCAAGTAACTAGTAGAAAAAACAGTAATTAAATGAGTAATTAAAGACTGTATCATAATGCACAAGAGGATCAAATTTGGGTTAGGCAAACAACCTAAACTCTAGAGTACTTGAGTTAGCAATTTTAGTCATGTTCTTCAACAGCTTTTTGGGGTTTTTTTGCTGATTTTTGAAATTGCAAACAGAAAAAGTAGAGATTCCATGACCTGACTATCACACCAATGCCCACGTCAGCAGATCTGGGATATTCTGCCTTGCCATGGGCAGACCTCTGCAGGGAAGCTGACAGACCTGGCTCAGAGCAACCATACAGTGGATTTTGGCAAGGTCAGTACAAGCACTAGAACGGGTAGCAAACTTCTGCTCATGGGTACCCTCAGCTGGTGTGCTCAAAGCAGAGAAATGACTGCTTTCAGGCATCTCAGTTTCATGCCAGGTTTGATGTCGAGTTTGTTCCTCCTCCTCTCTCTTCCTGTCTCAGCCCATCTTCCAGACTTTGCTTCAGACTTCTGATCAGTTTCCTTAACCAGCAAGTCCTCACCTAGTTCCTCCTGACCCCTCTTGTAGTTTCCCTTTCCAGTCACTCCCATTTTCCTCTCCCACACCTAAGCTCCTTGTGCCAAGTCGTCTCATCAAGCCAGTTTCAGTCCCTCCTGGTTCCTTATCTGCACTGCAATTCTTCCCCCTTCTGATCCACACAAACACGGTACAGTCTCCATTCCTCATGTGCCCCTTCCCACTGATTAGCAGGCCTGGCCTCCACAGCTGGAACAGCATTATGGTGTAGTCTCGAGGCATCTCCTGCTTCTCCTCTGCAGGCATGTAGTGGTGAGCTCAGTTCACACATTGAGCAGACATCGTGTCAAGCCAACTGGAAGTCCGGTGACTTATGTTAGTATGGCACTGAGCCCGAGCTAATAAGCCCTGGTGAGAAGCCGGATATATTAGCTTGGGCTTAGCACCGTGCTAATGCAGTCAGGCAGCTTTTGGATCAGAGCTGGCTTACATCCCACCCGCTTTTAACACCGAGCTTGCTTGTCTTCATCTACAATAACCCATAAAGATAAATCCCTCGATCTTGTACCAACCTTACTCTCAGTTTCCCTCCTCCCTGACACTGGTGATCTCCAGGCACAGTCTCTCCTCTCCTCCTTCATAATCCTCTCCAGGTTCAGCTGTTGTCCATGGGCTTTTAAAAACAGCTCCTTTTGATGACGCCTTGGCCTCAAGATGGTTTGCAGTAACCATGCACTGAACATGCACTCTTCTGTTCTCAGTTCAGGCGCTCAGTTCTAGACCAAACAGTGTTCACTCATTGAAGTGAACTATAATGCCCTCCTACAGCTCCTCGGCAAGCTGCTCTGCCAGTTGTCTAGGTTGGTTTCTAGCTCAAAAGCAAGTCTCCTGGGTGTAGAAGTCATGGATGGAGGTGGGAACAGGACTGGTGTGTCCCCTGGTCTTGCTCTCACAGAGACCCAATGTAAGTGAAGCCCATGTGCAGATCCAGGAACTAGGAAGTGCTCCGAGCAGAAGGACAGCATTTGAGCATCTCTGACAACCATGGCCACCACCTTCTCCTACCATACATGCTCATCTCTGGGCCACTGAACCTGTCATTCAAACTTCTGCTCAAAAAAATGTGGGCTGTCATGGTGGAGACTACTTCTCAAAAGAAAAGTCATCACATTGTCTAGTGTTAACAACACAATTTTTGACATAGCAACAGGTAATGCTACCAGGTCTGCTTACACTAGAGATCAGTTTCCTGAGATTAATTTTAGAGGGATGTTACTGAACATTCTCTTTTGTATAAAAGAGAATGAGACCATTACTATCAAACACAAATCACATACTAAGCACGTGCATGGATTTAAACCCTATCTCCTTGGCTCAAGCCAGTGGCTCAAGCCAGCGCACTAGGATTGTATTAATTATACAACATGGCAAGGTTTGATAAAGACAAAGAGGATGTTCCTGTTCCAACAAGTTTACACAAAGTGCTCCTTTTCATATAATAAATCTAAAGGGCAACGGAGACAACAAAAATGCTGATGCTACTATTTTTCATCACTGTTCAGAATAAAAAAATAAACAAGTGACTACATAATTACAGTAGTTTGCTGTAATAAAATCAGATCCTCAGGTGACTGATCTCATATAATAATAATAATAATAATAATAATAATAATAATAATAATAATAATGTTTTTTTGAAAGATTAATCTGCCATAGTTTGTCCTGCAATGCCCCTCATTAGAATTACTAGCACTACATGCACACAAATCAGGCAACAGGGAGTAAGGGAAGCTTGCAATCAGACCTAATGTCTTCCCTTCCTCTCAGCCCCCAGTACAGGACAGCCACTTCCTTTCTACAAACGCTTTGCTCAGATCTGTACACATGGCAGGCCACATCTTCCGGTGAGGCTCAAAGTCTTTGCAGACGCACAGTTGCCTTCAAAGCATCACTGGAAATCTGTGTGGGAAGACTCTAAAATATTAAAACCATCCTATACTCTTTTCTTCTAAGCCAACAACAATCCCCCTCTGAACTTACCTATCACTTCTCTGTTCAGTTTATTCTGGGTTGCAGAAAAAACTTTCTGACTACTGAAAAAGATGCAAAATACATAAGCTGCATCACATGTGTAAAGGAAAACAACACAGAAAATCTACATGTCCTTTTCAGAAAGAGAGCCCTCTTCCAGAACACTGAAATTATGCACAAGCTTTTCCTCTGTTACCAAAAGCAGGCAAGAAGAGGACTGGTGTGAAAATACTGTGCTTCAAAATGTAGCTTGTCTCCCCTAACATCCAAACTGACTTACCTTTAGACCAACACTCCGCTACCATCTTGCCTGATTTTCTTCTCCCAAAGATAACCGTTTACCCTTTAGCAGATTCACAAGTTACTTAAGTCATGATCTTCAGTCTTAAGAAATCTCCAGCTGAAAGTTTGCTATGGCACTTGTAACCACAGCCCAGCAGCAAGCAGGACGCGACACTGCTCTTTCTTGCACGGTGCTCAGGCAACCAGCCCATGCTTGCTTGACTGCAGAAAGATTGTCATGTTTTCTCAGTTTCCCCATTTCTAAGCTGAAAGCTACCCTGTACAGCCAGATGACTTTCAGAAGACACGTCTTTGTACCTTCTCCTTGCTACAAGATGTCCTCTGCAGTCAGTTCACAGCTTCTGTTTTGTATTTTGCTTAACAATTTTAGTAAAAACTCACAGACTACTCCTACCACTGAAAAAAGTATGCATTATTCTTAAGGAAGGTGGAGAGACCAAAAGATCCGATCTCAGTTAAATGCTCTGAATTTCTCTCATTTCACATTTCTTTCTGAAAGCCAGGCTTTTGACAGTCCTATGTATAGATAACTGCATGCCTTTGAAATACGGTCAAGTTGACAAGATACGGGGCAGTTCGATCGAGATGCTACTTCCCTGAAATACTCAGCACATTTGCTGTGTGCTAGGACACCAGAAGAGCATAAATTATCACAACTCACTGTGTAGAGAAAAGAATGCCCTAACAGACCTTCGAGGTTCACGATCAGTTTCCAAGGATGGATGCTGTCACCCCACAGATATAACTGAGGTTGGGTTTAAGTCTAGCAAGGATCTAAAGACAAACACATACCAGATATTCAGTGTATATGGTGGTTACAGAAACAGACAAGACACATGGAAATATTTTTTTCAGATTAATTTACATAAAAATAGATCTGACTTTTGGGTGTATACTAGATGTGATTTTGCAAATCACTACATCAAAGAAATCGAACCAAAATCCATCTGCAGGCTTATAAACATGCAGAAGTGTTTAAGAGACATAATATGCTAAAAAAAATCAACAATAATGCTTAGTCCATGCTTCCAATTATATTCTTCTTCAATTAGTCTTGAAGAAACTAACACCTCTATTAATCATTGCAATTAACTCCACGCACCACATGACATCCGCACCAACAGCCCATATGTTGCGTTCCAATCACCCAAATATTAAAGCCCTTTTAATTGATTGATCTAAAGAACATTCAACAGGCTCAAGGTGGCAGCCAGCCAGGAAATCCCAAAAGAAGATGACAAAAAGGTGGGGGTGCTAAACCAGCTTCCCAATTTGTTTTTCCTCTTCCTCCAGGGTTCACTAAGTTAATCCAATCACAGCCCATAAAGCCCCTTTTTAATAAAATAAATAAATAGATAAGAGAACACACATGTTGGCTTTCCCCCAGAGAAGCCCTCTCTGCTAAAGTCGGAGAACCATCCTGTTAAGAAAGTGCCGCATATGAGGGTGCATTTTTTATCCGACAGAAATATTTAGCTTGGCTGCCCGCCAGGGAATGCTGAAAGAATAGACTGAATTAGGGGATTTACCTTCCACGTGTTTGGCACGCGTCATTAGAGGCTCTGAAGAGCTTGACTCTTTCGCTCTCTCACTCTCTGTTTTTTCTCCCCCCCTCCCCAAGCTTTGATGCAGAGAATAAAGTATGAGCTATAAGAGCAGTTGATGTGTTGCATTTCTAAGTGTTGGCATGGTGGCTTTTGTTCTGTCGAAGAAAACTGATGTCCCTTTTCTAAAGGTAATATTTTTTTTTACTGTATTTCCAGTCACGTATGGGGTCATATGTTTCAAAAGCATTTGCTTTACCAAAGAAAAAAAAGCCTATTATTTTTCTTTTTCTTTTTTCCTAAAAAAAAAGAAAAAAAAGTTTTTGAAGTTTTCTGTAGACAGATTTAAACTTGGAGAAAGTGGCTTGAAAGTAAATTCCTTAAGTGAAACTCCAACCACAGAATATTTTAGGAACTCATTTGAAAGGTTAGTTTTGTAACAATAACCCATGAATTGCTCTGTCATTTGACTTTCATATGCTGTCATGTGGACTTATGTTATTTTAAAACCCACTTCTTTAGATAAGTACTCTCGTCCTGCAAATAACTCTTTAAGATCTATTACCACAACACATTAGTTGAGATGGTTGGTCCATACCTCAAGCAATCCATGCACCTTCCCAGAGTGTCTAACTTGTGAAAGAAAAGACCATATTGTCAGTTAGCTTCTGCCTCCCTTACCTTACAGAGGAGAAAGAAAACAAAAAACCCCACTCAGTTTCCAGATGAATAAAAGCATGAAGATCCTTAAACCAACAGTGAATGTAAATGTTTGTGTCTGGCACACATGCCAACCCTGTTTACAGGGCAGAGTTTTGCAGAACAACTCCCAGTGCCACCAACACCCATTTACTGAAGCGGTGTGAGCCCTGGGAGAGCCCTGCTATCTTGTTGCAGTATCAGATAAATACAGGCCCAATTCACACACACATTTTATCATTATTGAGTCAAGCAAATCAGTTTAGAAGCTATATGTTGACATGCTTACACAAAGCAAGGTTCAAGCAGAGTTTCTGAACTGGTGCTGGCTGTATCTTTATCCTGTCATCCCTTGCAAATAAATCCGGGTCTGACTTTGGTTCATCTGAATTCACGTAGCCAGACAGTATGTGATTTTTCATCTTTCTTTCAGTAAAACTAGTTCATTGTGACTCACATATCAGGAGACTCCAGGGGCTACAGAAAAGCAACTGAAGAGATGGGTAATGGCTGACATACAACTGAAAATACAAGAAATTGGGTCCAACGTCGGTCAGATGCCGAGGCCCAACTCTTTGCTCAATGTAAAACACCTCCAGTGTAGGGACCTCCTCATAGCTGAAGGGTAGGCCCATAGTTTATCACTTCTTAAATAAACATTCATAATTCATAGCCAGGTTGAAACCCACACAAATAATGAGCTCTCAGTATTACTCAGTGGAAAGTGAGAACTGGAGTTTTCCACCCAAACCCATAAAGGCTGACAAGCTCAGACATGTTTTTGTGATCTCTTTCCTGGACCCCATGTTTTTAATTCAATTTAAAGAAAGCTAGGCAGCCACTTTCCCCCTGTCTTTGAAGTAAAGATGTTAACATCCACGCTAATAATAATACAACTAACCCTTCATTTAGCAAAGGCTTCAGCAATCACAGAGGCTTTCTTTTTATCACAAGGAAAAACAGCAAAAATAAAGCTGCCTAGTTCTGCTGCTAACAAGGCAGGTTGGGCTCCGCACATCGCATGCATGCCAGCCGGTGGCTGAAGCACTGCTGTATGTTTCCACTAGAGCATCTTTGCTGCTAATTGAATCTCTGAGCAATGGGCCATGCAGCATTTGACTACTGCATGCCAGTGGCAGTGGGAACCGCAACAGGTAATTGCTCATCAGTTGTTGCCACTTTGTGAGAGAACAGAGTAAGTGTTCTGGACTGACAATCCCAAATGGTATCATTCCTCTATGGAAAAAACTGCAGGTTTAACAGAAAATAACTGTAAATTAAGGTGTGGGTACTGCAGGCTCACATTCCATGACAAAGCACCACAAGGCAGCATGTGCTTTGCTGTGTAAACCTGTAAGCAAAGGCATTTGGTGTTTCCCACTCCCCCAGCATAGGGCTGCATTCCTAGAAAATGCCTGCTGACACAAACGGTACATTTCCCTTACCTCTGGCCTCTGTCATGTATAGGAACAGGCAGGTGTCCGCACTGCTCCTGTGACCGGGAACTGCCTGCCTGCCTTGCCTCTTGAGTGGCTGCGGCAAGACCAAGCATATTTCAATGTTGTGACTAATAATTTTGAATCTTAGGACAAATAACATCAGCTGGACAATACTCGTTCAGTGGCAAATTGGTTGATGTTTTTGTCATCAATGCACAAACTTGTGTTTTAACACAGTTTACTATGCTTAGCATATTTACAGATTAAAAATATGACTTTTATATGTGAAATAAAGGAGCTTCCTTCCCCCCTGCCATCTCCTCCCTCTGTGGTTTTAATTAAAACCATGAACCAACACATGCATCCACCCTTCTTTCTGTAATAGTTTGAGATTCCACTCTCAATACTATACAGATAAAACGAACCTTTATGTGTTAGCGATTCGCAATGCAGTAAATTCTCCTTTCCAAACCTACCGTCTTCATTAAAATCTTATTTGCTTGGTAATCTCCTTTGATCGCTAAAGTTATAAGAAGCCCCCTCCTCTTCTTTTGATACTATCAGTGTAGCTTTTGACCAGAGAGCGTGATGAATTAAATGTATGACAGATATGACAGGTGAGGAGTGCTTGGAGAGGGCTTAAACAGCAGGGATAAGACAAAGCCCCCATTTAAGAACAAAACCCCTACCCGATGGCTAGCCCGTTAATGACCAACCACTCTATTTGTCCTGGTGGATGAAGAGCAAGCTGATACTACAGACAAAGCTTTGTTAGCCACGGGGCTGTTCTTCAATCAGGCCACACAACCAACTAATTGAAATGCCTAGCTTTCCCCCCTCAGGATTTGATATACAAGCTAGGGGGTTTGTAGGTATACTCTTTTTTTTCTTTCTTTCTTTTTTCCCCCCCTCTATAATGTATTAATTCAGCCACCACAAGTTTACAGCTGGACTAAGTGGAATTACAGCATATAAACCTGAAAATCTATCTGCAGGGATCCAGCTAAGCCCTGGAGAGAGACAAGTCCAGCAATACAAATCCAAGGAATTTTGGAAGTCAATCCATTAGGATTACTAGGCCTTTGATTTTGGAAGTCGCAGGCTCAAAATATGGAAGCGATGAACTCTCAATCTTCCTTCATTTTAGCCTCTTTTCAGATGACTTATTGACCTCATTTTTTTCTATTAAAACACATTGATAAATGTGGACAGAATGATATTGTTTTTCCCCTGTACTTGCAATGAAGGAAGACAGGAAAATAACTGATTTCCTGAACTCACAGTTAATACGCCCTTTAAAATTTCACATGTATTTTCTACATATTTAGAGATGCCACAAGCAAGCCACTCACCCTTCTCATCAGCTAAAGACCACTCTCCCCCTCTTTAAAGATGTTAATTTTCAGCATGCTGTGCTAAATGAGGAGTTTCAGGCTCTTCTTACTTTAAACTACAGGCTGCCTCCCAGAGGTGAAGAAATCTCTGTGCCCCCTGCAGACCAGGATTATACTCTCAAGGGGCAGTCTCTTATTTTAGCCTACCAATCTGTGGTTAGCAGAAGGCCAGCAGTTTCCCGAGCTACGTGCCAAGGCAACACTCATTGTTAAACCCAACTGTGAAAGAAAAGAAAAATTAGATTATAGGGATGCAGCAATGAATCTGACTTTACCACTGCTACAGGTATGATGGAAAACACTAACTTTGTTCCTTCCTGTCCTCCCTCATACTGTGCTGTAGCTGAATCACAGGTGCTGGTATCAGGAAACCTGCATTCTGTTCTTAGCTCTGCCACGGGCTTCTTACGTGGCTACTGGCATGCCTTGTACCCTCCCCTTTTGTGCCTCAGTTTCCATATATAAAAATGCAAATATTCCTACCTATTTCAGAAAGAGTGTGGTCTAGTGGTTTAAACCACAGAATCAAGACATCCGAATTCTCAAACTGAATATGGTATCAATTTCTGCTGTGGCTTTGAAGCAACTACCCTCACCTACTCAAGAGGTCACCTTCCCCTGGAAAATGCTGAATGGCCAAACCCCAGGCTTCCTGGTAGAATATATGTGCTACTTTTCAAGTGAGAGGTATTTCTGGCTAGATGAGAGCTCAGAGTGAGAACTCTGGAGTGCAAGAGAAAAAAGATTGTCCAAGCTACAGCCAGCAAAGCTTCTGGGAGCTGCTCTCACCAGAAGGCTACGGTGACCAGTCTCCAAGTGCTTGTCCCCAGGCCACCCAAGCAGAGTTCAGCCATTACGGTCCTAATTCAGCATGTGGAGGCATAAGACTAAAGTCCCAAATCTTCACCAAGTAGGACAAAGGGCTGAAAATCCTGGCTTTCCCTTTCCCCAGGGAGCATTCTGTAACTTTTGGCTATTTTGCAGCAAACCAGTGTGTCTCTCACGCTCTCTCCTTCTCCACTTTTCCTCCATGAAAAACTCCCTAAAGTTTTGAGTCTTTTTCACACAGAATAAGTAGCAATTTGCAAACTTTCATAGGGCAGAAAAAGCACTGCTTGCTAGGCTCCATGTAAATGCTCTCTGGTTCACTGGACACTTGCAGAGGTTAATTAAATCATAATTAAATATTCATAATATACAAAGTCCTAAACAAGTGATGAGTGTTAATGTTACGAAACATAAAAGGGTCGTTCAGAGAAAATAACATTACAGAAATCTAGAGGAAAGTATTGTTAACCTCACATAAATGCCTGTTTCTTTCCTATGGACTCCAATAAAGCTAGGCAAAGTTGTTACCAGTATCATCACTAACCTCCTGCTGAAAAACACAGACTGATTTTTAGGAAAAGACCATAGGGATTCAGATCAATAAATTAAGGGGGAACTCCACAAAAAACATTAATCTGGGGTATTTGGGGTTTGAATGTGAAGATCTGAATGGAAGCTGCACTTTTTTTTAGACAGCTTTCCAATGTCCCTATTAGATATAATGTTATAGTCTTATTACACATGTTGCCTACTAGATGTGCTCTGACTTTTATGGATGTCAACCCCATTTCTTAATTCAAGCCATTTGTCTCTTGTGATCTCTGCGCCTCTGGGTTAGAGTTCCAGCCAAAGAGGTGAGCCAGCTTGTATCTGCAATGCAGCCATAAAATCCTCCAGTGCTACATCCCCGAAAGCTGCTGCTGCCCTGTGAAAAGGCCTGGATTTTGTCTGTCTGCAGCTCCGCACCCAGAAAGGACATTTTGCAGAAGGGCTCAGTGGACATTCAGGAAAACTGCTTTCAGGACCTTATCTGAAGGACAATACTTAACTTTCACCACCTGGGCCAGGCCCCTGAAAGGAAACAGTCGCACTCAATTATTGTCTTTTTCTAGACAATTACTATTTAATCAAACCTCCAGCTGATATTAACTGGTGGAAAAAAGGCTATTTTTAGTCAGGACAGTGATTCCCCCTCACTCCTTTCATCTATGAGTAATGTATTTCCTTTTGCTCTCAGTACCACAAACCAGTCCACACCAGATGCTCAGTATTAGGTAAAATTAAAAATGTGGGCATCATACCCTTTGAAAGATGCTTTGAACTCAAATTAATATACCTAAACCCACTATTTAAATTAAAGATATCCTGTCTCTCTGCTGTGTAGTTTTCCCTTTTATCAGAAGGGGCATTTTAGTCCATTTAAAGGTTTTTTGGTTGAGCTCCACATACCACGCTTTGACTTAACAACACATTGTAATTTCCTTTTAGCCACAGGAATAAAGGAAATGTATAGAAGCAACACCATAATCTTGTCAAGCACCCTCTTTCGTTTCCCTGAACAAGCCTGTTCGAGAAAATGTGAAGCCTAAGATTTTTAAGATGTTATCTGGAAGATGTTTAGATCATGGAATACTTTTATTGGAAACAGACATATATATTTTTATGCATCTACTGATGTACCCACACACATAAAATATATGCCTACTAAGTTCTTTTATGGACAAGAACAGAGCAGTCTGCAACCTGCAGAGGTTCTGCAGAGTTCAATCCCACTGTCTCAGCATTTTACCTTTTCCAGACTTTTGCCCAGAATCTGTACAGATACTTGAGAAAGCCCCACCAATTCTCACACCCAAGAAAATGCTATCCGAGCATGTAACAACTGGGGAGTGTCTGCACTCAGACTCACCCATGAGCAAAAATGTGGGAGCAATGTAAAATATACCGATTTCTCATGTACCTCTGTATACTAAGAAATGGAATCCTGCACTACTTGTGCCATTTATTTTCATCTTCATTTTTTTTCAAAACACAGTAATTTAAATGCAACCGCTGCACTTTTGGAGAGCTACAGGACCCAACACAATTAGCTGAACATACTGACTTTACATTCATATAAGCAAACACTGTCCACCTTCATATTCAGTCTGTTCCCCCTTGATGTCACCCTCGATGTCACCACTGACAGAATTCAGAGTACAGGAAGAGGTGTAAGAGCCATCTCTTCCCTTTAGTGCTAGGCCATGGAGTTGTTGAGTGCCACAGCAATGGGGAGCTGGTTTCATTTTAAGCCCCACAGTACTGTGAGGTCTGCTCTGACAGACACGACAAGCTCTGGGGGCACCCACATGTGCCCTGGCAGCATGGAAGTGTCTGCAGGCTTCTGTGGACCCTAAGGTCTTGCTTGGTCTTTCTGGCAGCTTTGTTGAGGTGCCCATGAGGCAACAGAGGGCAGTCCAGCCCCAGCTGCAGCACAGGTAAAGGGATCTGTCAGGACAAAACCCAACCACCAGGCTGGAGAAACCAATGCTGAACTGAGAGAGGGGAGAGGTATTAGTTGACAGTGCTAATGGTGCCAAGAAAACATATTTTGAGACAAAGCAAAAGGGCAAGTTAAGCATCTGTGAGTTCTCTCAGTGTGGGTCCGACAGTGATAGTAAGACAGTTTATCCCCAAGAGCTTTCTCCTCGCAGGAGGTGTTGAGTTAACTGGTGGTGACCTTCCACTGACCCACAGGCAGCATCTCCCAAGTGGTGCATGGCGGTGGCAGCCAGGAAGCCCTTCTCCCAAACAGCGCCCTTTCAAAACACCTCTCTGCAAAGCAACAGCTGAGGTGACCCAGGAGTCAGCCGCCGAGCCCCATCCAGCATGGAGGACATCTCCCTTCACCCTTCTGGGGTTTCATCCATCTTCATTTGCTTTTTCTTGTTGCCATTTCCTGACTCTTCAAACTTGGGATACTGGTAGCTATTATTCATTCTCTTGTTTCTTTCCAGCCATGCGGCAAAGACCTGCAGCTTTCTATCAATAAATACCACTTCAGTGCTTATTTAACCATTATTTAATCGCTGATTTTTTTATGCTTAGGTATCTCTTGGGCAAAGGCAGGTTTTACTGCATTATTACTGTTTAGATTTCTAAGAGAGAAACATCTCAATGCAATTATTAAATGCCACTCTTGGTAGCCACAAAATAACTTGCTAATAAAAACTCTGAATAGGAATGAAAATATAACTGAGGTATGAAGAAAGTAACCGTCCAAACAGTTTGAGGTTATGCAAGTATGAACAAACATCTTCATTGTGAACCCTGTCTATAAAAAGGGTGAAGAGGTGAAGCAGCAGGACTTACCCTTCCACCACAAACAATGGTGTAAACACCAGAGGCTCTCCAATTTCCAGCTATAACAAATCATTTACCTCTGGCTAATTCCAATAAATCTAGTCAGCAATTTGCAAAACTGCATAACTTGTACTCATTTGGCATCAGTTTGAGTAATTTTGTTCCCACGTCTGGTTAACAAGAGACAAATAATAATGTATTTTGGCTTCACAGTGGGAGGGGGAAGCTAGCTCTTCTCTTCCTCTCCACTTCTGGGTGGTTCGGGAGGGACAGAGGAGAAAAGGAAGTGCTGGGGAGAAGAAATGGGGGAGGAGATGGAAAACTGAGTAGGAGTCCCTGTAGCAGATCTGAGCGTGGGATCATGTTCTCTGTACTAAGAATGGAACCCAAAACTCCCATACTGGAATGCTCCTCAAACTTGAGAAGGTAGGCTGTACAGCTTGCATTAGTAGACAAGGATGCTGGGAAAGACATACAAATGTGCAGCTCAACAGAAAAGACAGAGTCAAAGATTTTGCGTAAGAAACTGAACGACTTCCCCAAGGTTTCACTGAAAGCAGACAGCAGGGACAGGAGCTGAACTCACACATCCTGAATCACAGCCCTTCATCTCAATCACAAGACCCTCCTTCCTCTTGTATGTTTTGCACTATCTTGGGTAATCAAGAAAGAGACTGCCTCGCCCTCCTAAATCAGGAATTGAACAGTAAACCTATAAATCACCTAGAAAATTCAGATGCCTTGACAGAAGGGCAATGGGTTGCAAAGAAATGACAAACCTCACTATCACTCCAGAAGGATAGTGTCATTTCCTATGTGGGTCATCATGCTGAATCAAGATCAATTTATAAGGCAATAGGTTAGAAAATGCAAAGGCTTTTTTTAGAAAGGATGCAAAAGGACACATCTATGCTACGTAGCACACTTGCTGCAAAGCCCACAGAGACAGCTCCAAGAACGTAGCATTGCGAGAGGCATTGCTGCATGAAGAAAGCGGTGCAGATACTTTAGCAGCTAAGTTAATAAGCCTTACATCTCAGAAAGGTACACAATTTTAAGTCCAGGGATATACTTAAACTGTTTGTAAGGCCTCCTCAATCACTGTTCATACTCTTGAAGGCCACTGAACCTTGTTCTATTATGCAACGTAAGCATGATCTTTCTTGCTTTCTGGCTTTGCCAGGGTTGGGAAAGGATATGGTTGTGCTCTATAAATATGTCATGGGGTAAATAGCAAGGAGCTACCTCTTGAGCTTTTTCAGCTTAAAATTTTCACAGAATAAAAAAACTGACCTGAGCAAGTTCAGGCTGATGTTCTTCAGTCTGGGAGGGGCTTTTCCATCACAGTGGTGGAGAAAAAATCCTACCGTTGGTAACACAGGCCTTATTCATTACTAAAATTGTTCCTTTTTGAAGTTGCCTTTCCCACCAGGAGACTGGGCTGAGCGACCAGGGAGAGCTCTCTAGACCAATTCTAGGAAATCTTCTAAGATATTTCCAAGAAATATTACAGTGGCCAAGACATTTGGATACTTCTAGAAGAATGAACTAGTAAAGCATTATGCATATGTTTTTCAAAGCAGACCCTACATAATAAAGCAAAGCAGAATTTTCCACTTATGGATAAAATTCTAGCTGACTGAGCAGCATATATGCATGTGCGTGCCCATGAACGCACACTATTTTCAGTACCAAGACCATCTTCAAGCAATTTCTCACTCTTATAATGCCTTTATTTTATGTAAAACAGATGCATGTCTTTAGGGTAGGCTTTGTCTTTTAGTCTTATATTATGAATGTCCCTTTTAATTAAAATGGGAAATAAAAATTTCCTCGTCTAGTTCCAGGCCTGAAGCCCACCAGCACAACCAACTGTCTACAAATTCAGTATCCCACAGCAAGTCTGCTAGTCGAATTCAGGATCTTTGGACATGTGTAAATCAGTGGCAGCTCCGCTGAGCTGTGCGCATTTACGCTGGCCATGAAGAAGCTGAACTAGTAGTGATGTATCCTGCCTGAGTTCCTTAAAGTCCTGAAACTCCATTGCAGACTGTAACATTACTACTATTTAATACCTGCACAAGTGATGAGAATGTCACTTTTCAAAGACACTGCTATGTGTTGTGCTTAGTGGGATGAAGAATAACTAAATGGGAAAAGCAACATACGTTACAAATGGTAATTATCAAACTGCACTGGAAGTGAATTGGGCGGGGGACACACATGACAACACACTCAACGATCCCTAATGCAAAATAATTGAGACGTATCTTTCTAAGTAAAAAACATATTCTTCTAAAAAACTCTTCCCTTTTCTTTCCGTACCCACATGAAGGCAGAAGCAAGCATTTCCTTTCCCAATGATTAAAGTGATACCAAGTATTATGTTAGTACTAAGTGAACTTCCTCCCACCCATTTCTGTTATGTCCTCTGACTCAAATGCGATTAATAAAAGTGGGCTGTTTAGTTCCGACAACCTAAAGCCTTGCAAGTTTATAGACACAATTGCTTCAGGCTCCCCCTGTGGCTGATCAGATAGGGTGTATTTTCAATGGACTCAAAAGAAACACATTTTCACACCTGTCAGGTCTAGATCAATATCCTTGCTAATTACACTTTAGGAACGGCCAATTAGTTCTAGTTATGGAAGCTTTCATGGGTAAGGAGCAGAAGCAGCCTGTTATCACCATCAGGACTCATTGTTCCTCTGAATAGATTTGTGTCCCAAACCCTCAGTGGTTTGATGGCAAGTCCTGCTGCACGGCACCTTTATCGGAGCTCAAACCCCACTTTAATGATGATGGAGACAGCAGAAGAGGCCATGATCATAAAAGGAAAATATACTAGTGCTGTGCTGAGATTACAAAGCCTAACACCCATTTTCAAGCCAGAAGCAGTTTGCTGAAATTTTCTAATTATCCCAATGTATTTTTTGTCTAAGATAAAATCTCCTTTTTGCTCTAAAGGGACAGTACTTCACTTGTAATAAACTACTTGCTTCTGTGAGGAAAAAAATGCCCAATAATGTAGCTGAATTTGCAAAAGGGGGATAAGTAAAGTTCTGGCCTTGAAGCAGCAGTAACAACCACAGCACCAACAATGCTGGTGGGACACTTGAAAACAAGCCAGGGACCAAGGGTTAGTCCAGCCATTCGAATGTGACAGGAAGGCTAGTTAATAAACACCAGCTAACCCCTTCAATTACAGCAATAAATTGTTCAATTGGTTAAATGTCCACAGGTTCTGCCCCAAACACCGCTGTGAACTGTTTAATTAGCAAACTCTTGCATCACTGGACAAACAGATGCTGGCAAGTGTGGGGGTCACTTAGCCCCTGGAAAGTGAGGGGCACTGGGGCCCTGTGCAGCTCAGCTCGCCTTGGCAGGGCTCGCCTCTGCATCACACAACCCGCAACATTTTAAACAGCTCTGGAGATCATTCATTCATTGCTGCCTATTTTTCAAAACATCATTAAGGCTATCTGGGCCAAATATGGCTTAATCGCCATTCTTTCCCCATCAGTTTTCTGCATTTTGATAAGACGTCCCACAAATTACAGCTTCTCACCTGCCACAAGATTAGATAGCTGTGCATATGATATGGGTTACACGGCACAAGAGATACCGAGTACCTGGAAACTGCATGCTGTACAAAACAGACCTGCAAATTAAAAGTCAGCAGGCCTATTTCTTGAAAATATTTTTATCTCATGAAGAGTTAAGACCATTTGAAGTCTTGTAAAAAGAATTACTACTGAGATCGTGTGCTACGAAGAGTATTTCGAGAATACCCATGAAGCACACATCATCATAATGTTAAAAAAACCTGGATACAAACAAAGTTTTTGGTAAAAGCTATTTTACCAAATTAAAAAAGAAAAGTTATTTCTGGTGAATAAAGCAACAAGTTTAAGTTGATCACTGAGGACCAAGTCAAAGACTCAGATAAGTTGCCTTCACTGGACCTTTGATCACTTTGATGAACCACTGATTCTACATACTCTTGTTACTAAGTGAAAACCACGCATTCATGAGGGGAGGGGGAAATGTGTGGGGTTTTTTTCAATTTTTCTATTAGTTAGATTAATTTATTACCAGGAATTTCACATCTGAAAAACAACCAGTTAAAGGAGGTTAGTACTATTTGTTACGTTTACACAATGAGGAGAAATTGCATTTCCCTGCTGAAGTTTTCTTAAAGAATTAAAACAGAGGTAAATTATCACAGTTGGGAGCAAAATACATACAGTGTTTGCCTGTGGAAAGTTCTAAGTGACCGCTCCTTGTCTCTCTAGCAATAGTATTTCTTTGGAAAAGGGCTTAAGGCAGAAATGTTAATTGTAGAACCATTTTTTTTAATAACATTGAGGAAATCTACCATTTTTTGCACTTCTGCCTGAGAGGTAGAGCCTGAATCTTCAAAGGAAATGAAAGGCACAGAAAGGCAATTCAGTTTACTGAAGGTTTGCAAAAATGCACAAATTCTACTGACTGAACTCAGGATGCTTCAGGCTGGGCTTGCTGGCTCCTGGAAGTCCTCTCCTGAGCCCTGTCTTCTCCCAGTAAGCCACCTGGAGAGTCTCAGCTATGGTCTCAACCTTGAAGATTCTCCTCTGGGTGCCTACCATAAAGGTCTACTCCCAGGGAAACCTGGAAGGTTAGCAGTGTGTTACTGCCTCACATTTAAGGACATAAATGGTCTTATTTGATTTAGCATGCACACCTTGCAGAGCTAAGCAAAGCAAACTCTTAAATTTGGATTCACAAGACTTCTGTTGACTTCAGTAGTCGCTGGGTCAATCTTGAACGGAGTATTTTGAATGCAAATCTTTATATCGCTAGACTCAACACAGGTAAAATGCTGCAAAGAGACCCTTTACTGCTACCAAATTACATCAGTTACCTCACATTTGTAGGTGGTGCTTAATGTTTAAGAAATAGCTCTGTTAAATCAGTACCATTAAAAGCTATGTACTCGTTTAAAGAGCTGAATCCAGGGTTTTACTGTCCATGCCTCAGGAGTGGACAAGTCAGAACTACTCTTTGTTGTTGTTGTTTTGTAGTAGTAAATGAATTAACATCTCTGAAAAGTCTCGGGGTCTCAGGACAGGCTTTCAGTTGACACCGATTAGCATAGCCTCACGGAATTAAGTAGACTGAAGCAATTCAGGCCATTGTGAATCCAGGGGGGCAGGGTGGGGAGAAACTGCAAATTAGGAAGAGAACAGAGAACACAATACCAGCACTGATGTCCTGGCACACAGGCTTTTATTCTGGAGATAGTTTACAAGCAGTTCATAACCTTTGGACTCCAGACAGTCTGTAGAACCAACACTAGGAGGTTCAAGATTTGGTCTGAACTTTCTATCCAGTCCTGGCACTGTCAATATTTGGAAGGTGCATTGGAACTCGTAAAGTCTCCATAAAATGAATATTAGTGAAACAAACAAAAAAAATCCTGAAAGTTGCATTCATAAAGTCATTTTATACTTTATTACTTTAATCCAAAAAGGTATTAAGGAGATAAATATTTATACCTTTGCTACGTTTACAGGAGGAATTTCCCAGCAAAATAGATAATGCATTTTTCTTTAACGAACACGCAGTCCAAAAACTACCTCTCGTTCCAGATTCCTAATTTCAGAATCACTTCAAAATTTTGATCTATAATCTCAAACTTTCAGCAGTTAATAGAATAATTCATAGATATGGTCCAAGTGTGTTTTTTTTTCTCAAGAAAAAAGCGACTGGAAAATTCACAAACCAAAATCATCTGTGTTTCAGGCCTGTCAATATTTCATTGATGTGTTTAAAATATCTTCACTTCTATTTCATTCTCCATTATAAATCAATTATCATATCAAACCATACTCGTGCTTCAATTAAGTCTGTAAAGAAAAAATATTTTAACAAAATAATTACAGGCTACATACGAAGTTTTTGTTCACTGATAGTAATTTAAAAAGACTAAATAAGAAAATATTTATGACTATGTATTTTATTTTGTGAACGAAACATTCTTAAAATAATCATTACGTACTCTAGAGGCTTTCATGACATGTTAACTAGAAAGTGACATTTACTATTAACTTAATTGTCAGATCTTTTGTGCAACCAAAGTTAAATGAAGTATACTGTTAATAAACAACACAAAAATAAAAGATAAAGAGTTATCTTTTAATGCTCTCATCATTTTGTTCTTTGTCACATGCTTAATGCTCTAAGTTACAGGGAACTTCATTGAATTATACGTACTTACACCAGTGCAAGGATAACCTAAACGAGGAGCGAGCTGAACACCCAACAATGTTTTAACAAAGAATTTTTATCTGGTCAATAAAAATACCTTAAATGCATCAAATTCTAAACTTCTGTCCTGAACAGAGGCTTCTATTGTAAGCAGTAGATGCTATACAGTTATAAATCCATTACTTCATTCAAAGCTAACAATCTCGTTTGTAGGAGTAAGTCAATTAATTAATCAAGGGAGGAAAAGTTAGTCTGTAGAAATAATCACACAGAGGCAATTTCTAAAGTACTTAATATATCTCCTACTAGCCGTGGTCACAGAACTGAAATACCAACTTACTCTGCCCATAACTGTGAAAAAACAAAATAATTTGGTTTTGCTCTAGAGGTGCTTTTGAAGCCTTCCCCTCTGAATTCTGGTTTTCCACCTGTAGGAATGAATAATTTGCTTATGCTTAACAGAAGCCTACTTTTCTTATTTCAAATGTGTAGAGGGGATTTGTGTTTGCCATTAAAAAAAAACCAGACACAATTACAACTCAACCAGAATCAGCACTCTGCTAACAGTTCAAGAACTGTTCAGATTACAGGTACTAACTCAACCCATTTATAAACCAAGACGATTAATCAAGCTGACTTGACCATGCAGTGCTATCCCTGTGAGAATTATGCTTGAGTAAGAGGTATCTCCCATATATATAATGTAAATTTTTGTGCTGGTAAATGTTCAGAGAACAAGATTGTTATCCCATATGCCTTATGACAAGCAATTTCCACAAAGTTTTCAAAGCCCCCAACATATAAGGAAGATCCAGAGTTTTGACTCACCTGATCTACTAGGTTTTTGCCTTCTACAGAAAGCTCTGAGTTTCAGCACTATCTTGCCCCTTCTTTCACCATACAGAGTACCTCCACCGAGTAACCTCCTGTGCAAAGCATGATCTCACGTGTTGCTCTCCCCCTTCTCAAAGCATGAAAGCAAAGTTACGTCAACTATGCTGAAAAGCTTTATACTGCATCAAGCACCTGCTCAGACAACAGTCAGTTAAAAAATCAAAGTAACAGCTGAGTTGAGGTCAGCCACCCTACGAAGTTCAGGACATACTTGAAGATCCCACTACACTCATCCCTCCTGTCTTTATTTGAAAACAGCAGCTCTAGTAACGTGATGTCTTCCTTCCCTTCCCTGTTTGAGCAGGCAGTGAAAGCCCTCCTGCTGTCTTCTGCTCTTAAGAAGTAAGCATTAGTCTCCAACCTGCACTATGCCTGTCTGCAGAAATAAGACAACTCATCCCACACTGATAGCATTTGTTTAAGGAGCACAGGTTCAACAAAGCCGGTTAACCATTAGCTAGCACTCATACAGATCGTATTACACCCACTATGCATGCTTGTTAAGGTATCCTTACATGAAGTTTAGTTTAAGAGGAGCGCTTGGGTCAGTCAGTCTTTTCTAAGCATCACTAAAGTGTAACAATGACTGCCCCAATATAGAACATCATGATGCACGCTAAGCCAACCTTGGGTACAGGCTCCATGTTTGTAGAAGCAATGGTTGACAAATACTTCAGTCACACAAATGTTTATTATCAATACCAAAAGCTGCTCAGAAGGAATTTACAGGCACTAAAAACTCATACTAGATGTTTGCAGATTTAACAAACATCCCTAAGACCAGTCCAGGCAAAAGTTTCCCTACATTCATCAATAAGCTGCTCAACTCTAAAGGCTGAAAACTACAGCTGTCTTCCTAAAAAAGAGTGAAAAGTTACTCTGCTTCTTCAAATCCTTTTTTTCTATAGCCTCTCAAATTACTTATGGTGGTCAAAAAACTTAGCGCTGCCATTATTTTGTATAAACCTAAATCTTGACAAAAACTTCAGCTGCAACGATAGTTTGTCATGTAACACAAATTATTTTCTCAAGCCCAAGGCAGAAGATTTTATTATGGACTTTTATTAAAAAATCATCTAGAAGCCAAAAGCAAGAGAACCGTGCCAGGCATCATGTAAATGCGTAGAATGAAACCTCACCACCTCAAAGGGTTGGCAATCACATACAGAAAGGAAAGACAAAGTGAAAGACGGGAAGTGGCATTACCTTCACTTCACAGGACAAATAAGAGTATGTATTGAGGCTTAGAAAGACTAAGCCCCTTCTCCTTCAACTTTAGATATAGCACGGCAGCTATTAACATTATAGGGCTTTTTATGCATGTCAAGGCCTCACCAGCACCAGGACTGAAGCAAAAGCGATTTTCAATCACCAGTAATTTGGTCTAAAACAGATGTAGGAACTGAATGCACAACTGTCCTCTGTCCTACCTGCAATTTTAACAACCTCAGCACTACCCCATTTTTACACCTATATACCCTACTTCTTGTGACAGTTGGTGCTACCCTGTTCCTGGTTTATATTAATTCAAGATCCAAATCTAGTGCCTATCTTTCCAATCTTTGTAGCACAAATAAGATTAATTTTTAATTTTAAGGCCCTGATTCAGCAAAACATTCAACTATGTGCTTAATTCTATCCCTATTCAGTAAAGTACTTAAGTATTTGCTTAATTCTCATTTACTCTGCTGAGACTTGAACATGTGCTTAAAGATAAGCCTCTTCTTAAGTACTTTGCTGAACTAGGGCCTAAACTGTGACCTAGGAGCCAGGAAGAAAAGAAAAAAATAGATCAATAATGTCCAGTGTTATTTCCTCACAGATATTAGGCTAGCTGAAAGGAAAAGATGGTAAGAATGAATAAAAATACAAATCACTGATTTTATTAAGTACATACAGTTAGCACAGTTGTTTTAAGGGAAGAGACAAATTTTATAAAATCCTACTAAGAAACGCCTATTCAAATTTCCTCCTTTTTACCCATTTACATGTACAAATATGTATTATAGCAATGTGTCAAGCCAACTTTAGTTACACGACTGGAATCTTTAAGTTTTTCAAGCAAGACACTTAACAATTTTATATGTAAAATTTAGAACAGAATCCAATTTAATGAATACAGTGGAACAGAATTCAGTTTTTATTCTCTTAAGACAAAAATAATGAAAAAATTGGTAAGATACCAGGGAAGAGACCCCATGGTAAAAACAAGAAGAAAAAAAAAAAGATAAAATTCTGGTACTCAACTAAGAAGAAATGGCTAAGTTAGTCACCATCAACAGAGACCATGCAGACCCTGCGTAACACATTCTCTTGCAAAAAGATCTGATTGTGGGTGGATCCTTGGGCCAGCATGGAGGTAATACAAAATCAGCATCAAAGAAGCCCTTGGCAGGTAGAGGAAAATGTGTCTATACATCTAATCTCAGGCTTATCTAGCAGAGAAGGAAAAATACTATATTATTTTTAAAAAGACAAATATATTTGCTTATTATCCTAAGCATTCGCCTGCCTTACCCTTATGACCCTGAATCATTCCATAAAGCACACTTCTCCAAGTGGTAAAATTCTAAATTGATCAAATACATCCTTTTTTACTTCAGGTTCAGTGTTCAAACTAAAGCTACTTCACCTGTTCTGAGGACATCTGTATCAATTCAATTGACATGGCCACAAAAAGATCAGGAAGTTATAAGTAAGGCAAAATATATGCAGACAAAACATGTTTGAATCTCCTTCTCTGGAGCTATTCAAAACCCTTCTGGATGCATTCCTATGCAACCTGCTCTAGGTGAACCTACTTTAGCAGGGCGGTTGGACTAGATGATCTCCAGAGCTCCCCTCCAACCCCGACCATTCTATGATTCCGCAATTCTGTGATTCTGTTTCTTCCAGCAGTCATCTCTATTGTTCCACTGGCAAAAAGTTTGGATGAACGCAAGTACTGGATATTGGATACATACTGCTAAACTGCAGAAAGATGCTGCATGTGTGCCCACATGACTGGAACTGGATGCACCAGAAGCCTTCCACCCTCAGAGAAACTGGCTCGCTAGCATTTTGGAGAAGAGTCCTTCTCACAAATAAAGACCAAAGACTTATTTGTCACTGGCAGTTCTTCTGTTGGCAAGTCTTCCACATTAGCTATTGCTGCTCTTCCTTCAGGAACTGCTTTTCCTCTGTAGCTGGGGTCACTATTTTCATCCACCTTTTGATTTCTTGCAAACAGGAACGCTATTTAATCTTTGCAGTTCCTAACTTACACATATGCTTAACTTCATGCACTGTGAATGGTTCCACTGAAGCCTGAATTACAGTACATAAAGCTAAAACACATGCTGAAGCGCCTGCAGGATGGGGGCCTAAAGACCTGAGCATTTACTAGCTATTACCCTTTTGATGAATCCATCTCACTATAACGATAGATAAAAGTGTTTATAACAAAAGCTTTGAAGATGAGAGATACTCTGTAAGTACATGTGTGGGGTATGGGAAGTGGAAAGGGCTAGAGACACAGATTGCATTGGCTGCCCTGATGTTTACCATAGAAACCACACATCATTATTAGCAGCTGTAGGATTAAGAAGCCTATGTGGTTGAGGAGGTTCCTCATATGTTGGAAGAGCACAGCCAGATAGCAGAGGGTGCAGTTCCTTAGCTCCCACCTCAGTTCAGTCCTCAAAAGGAAGATGATCCACATGGACACACTGTTCCTTAGAATGCTCTGCTGCAGTAATATCCATGCTCACTGCCAGCATGCACAGCCACCCCTGTCAACATGGCCTTTGTCTCTCTCCCGCCCCTGCAGCAGTGGTCATGGCCAATGGCTAAGACAGAGGATGGCAAAGGGATAAAAAATGTTTAATCTGTATTCCCATTCTCAGAAGGGTGGGAAAGGTCACCTGGCGTTCCCCTTCAATCATACATAGAGCCAGGTACCTGCCGCCCCCTCCTTAGCTGCCAGGGCTGTAGAGGTATAAAATATATTCTAACAAACAGAAACTGGATCACTTGCCTGAGGGAGCCACAATGTTTATTTTGATGACAATGAAAGAAGGTTTTGATCAACACAGCAGCCATACATGTCTTATTGCAGACGGCAAGCCCACCTCAACACAGTTACAACTTATGTACCTGGCCTCTTTCCTCCCACCAGGCTAGGATGGATGTCAGGCTAATCAGTTTGATCTGACAGATTTTAATTAAATTAATTAAGGCCTTTCTGAATGGACTTGATTAGCGTTCCATAGAGGAATCCCTTGTGAAAAGAAACCCTGTCAGGAAAGGCACTAATATTTTTCTTCTCTCACAACAAGAAGTTTCTTAGGTTGCTATTGGATTTTTTACACCACTAATAAAAGTGCTTCATAAACACATAGGATATGATGAGTTTTGTAGCTTGATACCCAATTATATTAAATTAACACTAGCCTTCCATAAATAAACAGATTTCCATGTCCTCCTTTCCATGTCCTCCATAGTAATTTTGTTACTATGCATTTATGCCAACTCTAACATTTCAAATATGACCCCTTCTTCTGATTTAAACAGAAATACACAAAATCAAGCTACAAAACAACACTTCCAATCAGCCTTCTCAGAGTGGCTTCTTGTACAAATATTGGAAATTCAGCATATGTAGAAATGCAGTGTTGCTAACACGGTGAGAGGCTACCTTGTTCCCCACATTGATTTGTGTAAGAACAAAGACCATTTTTGTTCGACAGAATTTGGCTGATATCATGTTGGTATCATTTTGAAAGGGTTAAATATGGGCAAAACCCTCTCGTCTGCACAGCAGGGCTGAGTTAAAAGACATTATCATGCTTTCCATACTACATTTGTGATTTGCAAAAGCACTCAAGCTGGAAATCCCCTGGTGCTGGTAAATGACAAGCAGTGGTCACAGCCACACTGTCTGTAAGAGATGTCCCGTTGCCCCAGACAGGCACAGCTCATGCACACTAAGTAGCAGGTCCTGCAAGCAGTGATGACCATTGGTGTATCAGAGTTGAATGGATGTGCTTCAGAAGCCTATTAAAAAGTGACATTAAATCCTAAGTTTACAAATAGAAGAGCTCATTGTACTGTATTTACAGTAAGGACATCCTTAACTAGAAGATACCATAAAAAGACAGATAATTCTTATGGCTAGTTTAAATTAAATGTATTTTAAAAACTAAACTCACTCCTAAACCTTTTCTAAATCTTTCCTTCTACCCCAGGCAGAATATGGACTTCACTACTCACTTTTCATAGCTCCTGTTTCTCTCCTGTTCCACTTAGTGGTTTTAATTTCATAGTAAATGAAGCTGCTCAAGAGTTGCAAAGGGTTTTGAACTCAGCCTGAGAAGATGTAGCAGTGATCTTGTGAGTGAAGGATCCTAAGAGCTCAGGTGCTGAAAAAATACTACTTCATCTACCAACACTTCCTTTTCATCTGAAACCAGAGTGGTCATTCAGAACACTTGATCTTGAAGTGTCAATGATGGTGAGCCCTACAAATTTGTTTCTGACACAGACTGAATAGGAGAAGGGAACTCTGAGGTGGGAAGATACTGCATTTGGAAAAAAAAAAAAAAAAACAAACACAGGAAAAGGATAGAACAAGCAGGCAAAAAGGGTAGAACAATAAGCTAGAGAGAGAAGACATAAGGTACTCTGAGGCAGAAAGTGGATGAGATAAAACAAGAGGTAAGTCTGATCTCCTCCAAAGAAAGAAAAGATCCTAAGAAGGAGAAAATAGTGTTAACAAGCACTTAGTTTATTAAATAAGAAAAAGGAAACAAGAAAAGCCCATTATAATTTTTATTCTACGCCCCTTTCTTTGTTTTCATTTTTCATTTTATTTTTGACATATCTGTTATGGTATACATGTCACAATAAAATCCTGCAATTTGCTAAGTCAGCATCCATTTATTATAGTGTTCCAATAAAAAAAAGCTATTTCAGCTTATCTGGTGGTTAGTCTGAATCCAGTAGACCCAAATGCATTTTCTGGTGCTATTTTGATGGGAGTCTTATGGCTTTCTGAAGTTCAAATTCATTTATTCTGAGCTTGACCCAATAACTAAAGCCTTCTCATTGTACTGAGAACAGATTTACATGTCAATGTACAAATTTCACTCTCAAAAACATACCTGGTTGCAGCATCTGTTGCAGTTTTATTTTCACAATCACACTTAGACAAAAAATATAAATTGGCTAGAGTGTAATTCTGTCTAGCAATTTCAGCAAAAACATCTATTTGTGAGACTTTTGGGGCTATTTTATAAATGCTTCAAGAAAAAAAGGCAGACAAAGAGGGCTAGATCTGCCTTTGCAGGAAACAAAAACAGGCTTTGTCTAATGAATTATACAAAGAAAGACAAGTTGCAATAAAAAAAAAAGACACATTCAGGAAGAAAAAAAAAATGAATTCAACTGACCTTCAAGTTCCCTCTACTCTTTCATTAACTGTCCACTGAGGTGATCCCTGGCCAAATACGGGCAGTTCAGAGCCTGTCATAGAATTACAAGATGAATTAGAGACTGCTGCCACAAATTTACAGCCACCAAGGCCTCTGCTGATTAAATTTTCCCAGACTTGAGAGTAATTTCACTGGCAACACTCTTAATGTGGCCCCAAGATCAGCATCACGACAAATGAGGAAGGGGAATAACACTTTTCCCTTCCAATTATCAGGTAATTTTTTTCTCCTGTGTGACTTGTAAGCAGATAGACATAATTTAAGACAGTGCAATGTGAAAGTGCTAATCTACCATGGATTGTTTGTATCCTGAAAAATTTCCCTGAAATATCTCAGTTTTCTGTTTCCTTAAAGAAAGGTGACTCCTATATCTTCTTCTAACATCTGACTCGCAGCGCTTACTAAACAACTTCAGTTATCACACTAAAACAATTACTGACTCACCCTGAAATCAATTGAAAAGCTAATGTAGCTGAAACCATACACAGATGTGTTCACTACAGGTGAGTAACTTCACATGGATGAGTAGTGTCGCTGCACTCTGTGGCATAACTCATGTGCATAACTATTTGCAATACTAGGGCCCCAGATTGTAAACTCACTGAAGCAGAAACCAGATCTTATCTGCCTGTAAAGCACCTGGCAGTGCACCTATCTTTGCCACTACATAAATTATCATTAGCATCTGAATTTTGTCAGTTCCAGCATTATCCCCTAACCTCAAATCCTAAATTTCTTCCCAGAGTGATGTTTGTGCACAGTGGCTGATAATAATATGTATGTGGATATGTAACTATGATGGAATTTAATGTAGAGTTGTCTCAAAAATTTCAATACAAGATGAAAATGCGTAAGACATCTGAAATGCATACAAGGTCCAAGATATGGATGGGGTAAGGGAAAACTTTTAAAGGTAAAAACCATACCGAATTGAAATCCTGAAACAGTTTGACCTTTAAACGGAACATTCCTCCCCTCCTGATGTTTCAGATAAGTTCAGCAAACAAAATTTCACCCTGGGCTTGACACATAATCTGCTAAATTACTGAAGAAATAAACAAACACTTTTTCCTTTAACAAATCTCAACATAATTTTAAGGGAGAGACAGACCCCACTGCTTAATTACTACCGGTGACGGTTTCTACATAGAAACTTACATATGAGGTGAAGCACTCTCAGATTTTAACAGGAAACACAAACTTAGAAAGACAAAAAGAGTTGTGAAATAGCAGCTCGAAGATAAAGAACTCTAAACAAGATGACTTTTGGCCATCTGAAGAAAAGAACAGTCGTCTTCCTTAATCATTTCAGACTGATTGCTTCAGTTGTAATCTTACATTTCAATAGGTTTTTATTGCTGAACCTACAGAACCAGGGAGGGAAGCAGGAGAGGAAGGGACTGGAAGTGCCAGTCAGTTCACTCAACCCTTTTCGTGCATCTCAGCTAACATTTTTAAAACGTTCTCCACTTTTTCCTTCAGAATGCTAGCTGATTTCATTTCCAATGGCAAAAAAACCCCCAAACCAGCCATGTGCAAGTAAGTTGAAAGAAGAAAAAAAAAAAAAAAAAAGAAATCTAGTGTTAATACAGTTGTTTTGTTTTTTTTTCAACAAGAAAAGAAAAAAGCAATTTGAAGGGAACATTTCCATGCATGATGATTTGCTGTTGAGCAAATCTTACTCATCAAGACAGCAGCTGGCTTTGATGCATGTGTGCATATTCAGTGCCCCTCTTCCCTCTGCCTCTGCTTTCTCTTCTGAGGTCTAGCCTTTGCTAGTGGACCATTTAGACAGCTCCTTCAACAGACACAAAATATTCCAGCGAACAGTGAAAACTACTGCATGGTCACCAGACCAAATCTAAACTGAAATGGAGAAAAATGAACACATGCAATCAAAAATAAGAAAAAGGAGTAAATTCTTCACTCATTTGTTTAGGTAAGACAGAAATCCTAACTTACTGACCACATGCCAGCAAAGACATTAATTTTAACTGTAGTCATGTAGTCTGATTAAAATACATATTACACAAAAAGACTGTCTCATTAAAATGAAATAAAAAAACGTTATTTTTTATTCTTGTCTGAGACCTGCTTGGATATGTATCCACACAAGAACTCATTTACTTGCTACCCATTTACCTGCTACCTTCTGACACCACTGTCTAAAAGCTATTTTTCTTTTATTGTTCCATAAATCACAAAAGCTCCATAGGTCAGTTTCTGGTAACACATCTGTCTTTCAAATTCCTTGATGAAATTTTATTTCTGTTAACCACTTCTGTAGACAGTGTGATGCCAAGTTCTACAGTGTAGAGCAATACTATTAATTCTTAAGTCAAAGAAAGCAGCGTGTTTTTCAAGTCTATGACAAAAAAGAAGGGAATGTCAGATTAGATCTGTCACATAATTACAGAAATAACAATGTATGTTTAAAAGACAAATAATGACAATGAAATCTAATCTACTCTGAATCTTCATCTTTTCCCTTGCTTGTGCTGTGTAATAGAAAACGGAAACCTCACATATCCCACCCCATACAGACACACAACATACATCACTTCACATCTAATAATTATGTACATTTATAAAAAATAAATGTAATTTAACTCTGAAGAGTTACAAAAAAGTACAAATTATGCTTAAGTACACAAGCACTCCCTTAAGTTGTGCACTATCCTGGGGGCTGTGCCCACCTCAAAGTAACCCTTGGCAGCAGCTGCTTACTCACAGCTTGTTCTCCGCATCGAAAAGCCAAAGTGGAAGCCTCACCTTGGATACGGGTCAGAACAGAAAGTGCAGTCTGCTGGCCAGAGCCTAGGGCAGGTGTGAACAAGGGCCGGCAGGCCGCTTTCAGACTGAGACCCACGCCAGCAGTTCAGAGCCTTTATGAAGTGAGAAAGTAGAGCAGAAGCTAAGAGAGTACATCTTTTAAGAAGGATATTTAGGAGCCTCTGCAATCCTTTTACCAGACACACAAATGCAACCTGGCTGCCTTCCCCACCCCCCCCCTCCTCTAAAAATACCAACCCTTCTCCTGAACTACTTGGAAGGGACTTGTGAAGGGGTGGAGTAAGGGAAATCAGTGCAGCAAGTCACCTTTCAGCCACCTATGACATCAGCCTGCTGCCCTGATTCCTTCATTAATACCTTTGAGCTGAAAACAATGGGCCTGCCATTAAGCACCACACAGTTCGAGATAAGAAAGCCCTAAGCAGATAATAATCGGTGCATTTAGCTGGATTTCAAACATTCAGCTGCTTAATCATTTCTTCCTCACTGCATGCTACCCAAACACAAGGGGAATGCTTTGGATGCCTTGGGCTAAGGAAGAAGGAGCTGGGGTGTGGGGAAGAGAGGGAGAGAGCAGAGCTACAGGATGGGGATTGGGGGGGAGAGGGGGATTTCATTGGCAATCCTCTCCCTGGGAAATGAAAACATTTCTTAATTGCCATTAGGGAAATAGGTTAAATACAGGCTTGGTAAGCTGCTAAGGGCTGGCTAACAGATTAGAGTGGATGGCTGTTGAAGTATACTCATTTCCATTATATGATAAAGCCAGGAATTTTTATTTTCTTAATAGTCTTCAAAGACTGTTCCTGTCAGGCACCGGGTGTGAGACTGCTAGTTAGATTTTAACTAGTCACCTTCCAGCTGATGAAATGAGGCCCAACTCTCTGGCCCTGAAATGACTGCCTTACTGCTTCATCCAAGGAAACAGAAACTGTAGGACATGCTGAAGACGGAGATATTGTAACATCTGCCTGCTTTGCTCACACAAATGAGTAATCACAACATCAGAGAAACTAAAGACATGATGCAGCATACCTGCCACATCAGAAAAGGAGGGGACCGAAATCTTGGGATCCCTAAATACTGAACAGACGGCTTAACAGCAGTCCTGCCAGGGCTGAGTAACTCCACACCTCTAAAGCCTTGGAACCCACGTGGGTGGGAGTATAGGCAACTTAAAAAACAGCCCTTGCCTGCTAAGATCTTCAAAGCCTTCTCCTTCCCACATTCACCCAAGCCACCTCCTTCTGGTGGGTGCCCTTTCTCTTCACCTGTAGGATACTCAGAAGCCCCATCTCTAGCCTACAAAGGAGGATGTTAAAAAAGTTTCCAGCAAACTGAGTGGAAGCAAACGGAAATGAAATTTCCCTCTAAACTGGGCAGTCTTACTCATCCACAAAACTAAAAAGTGGGTACAAACAGTACACACTGCAAAGCTGAGACACCATCCCGTAATCCTTCATCATGCAAAACTCCCTGAGGCATGAGCGGGAGTTCTATCTGAGCAAGGTCTGAGTTTTTTAAGGAAAGCCTTTGTTCCGGGGCTCCCTGAAGCCACTATACTGAACTATGCGAACGATCACGGATTGGCAGGTGAACTCGACAGGGGGTCATTTGAAGAACAAGTTCCTGGCAGCGGTGCTGGCTTAAAGCATTTGCTGCCACCCCCCTCTTTCTACCTGCAGACACATTTACCTTCCCCCACCCCAGTCCCCCCCAATGGTAAAGGCACAAGCATATGTACAGTGGATCAAAGAACTGTTCCGCATGTAAACTATCCTGGCTCGGCACTCTTCCACAAGGTTTAGCTTACACTTATAAACAACTTCAAGGCAGGGAACGCTATAGCCATGATTTAATAAACAAGGAACAAGGACATACAGGCTACAGCCAAGGCTGCAACCATTCTATGGCATTGATGACTACTCGCCCAGAAGGGCCCATGTGCATCCTAGCAGCACCTTTGAACCTCTAACGATTGGGCTGCATCCAAGTCACCTACCAGCAACTGGTCTGTCTTTAACACTCAAACTCTACCCAGGAATTGTCCAAAAGACTGCTGGTTCAATCAGGCCACAACTGCTTGCAACCATTCCAACCAAAACTACTAGCAACCATTACCACCAGTTATCAGTATAGATTTCCAGTGTCTAGGGTTCCTATGCCCAGTAGGGTAGCACCATTAATTCAGAGGCTCAGAAACTGATTGTTAAAGGTATTTTGTCTCCCTGGGGAAGAGGGAACAGCCTAGAGTGATCTCCACCATCTCTTCATATGTCCAGTGTGTTATCTATCTACATCACTGGACATCCTAATGCATTTTAAAGTCTGGTACTAAGTGTCGGTTTCATCTGACTAAAAGTGAACTTCTTTGTTGCAGATGTTTGAAGGAGACTGATAAATGTGTTCTTGATGTTGGCTGGTTTTCTCCATGGAGAGTAAAGGGAGCTCTGAGAGCACTGACTCAAATTCAGGCATGTGAGGCTGGATGAAAAGCAAGCCACTCCAGCTCCCTGCCCAGAATCACACTGGGTGGGAGACCATGAAATTTTGTCTGGATGTTCTCTCACAGTACCACAGTATCATAAGATTGGAGAAGACCTCTGAGATCATCGAGTCCAACCTATGACCCAACCTACCCAAAGCCAGGGTAGTTTACAGCCATAGCAGTTTGATCCATGCTACTACACACAGCTGTACAAATGCTTGAGTCTTCTTTATCATTGGGGAAGACTCAGGTGGGGGATGATAAAATGTGCCTGCAGATAGAAAGATGAGGGTGTTCCCAACAAGGGAAGCGAGGCTATTGTATGCTTGTTTTCAAGAGCCTAGGACAGATCCTTTGCCTATGCCAGTCATTTCTAGTCAGAAGTTTTTATGTATGTTTTTCCTATGACCACACATTTAGCCACAGCAATGCCAGAAAGACAACTGGGTAACAAAAGTATGCTTTTACATGGTGGCTGCACATGATATCCTTAGGAGCTGAATGCAACCACTCTGGCTGGGTTTAAGAAACATGGGTTTATGTCCATGGAAAGCAGTGGTGATGCCCTGAGTTCGGCAAGCTGAGAATGTGCCTTTTGTATGAATCTCTGTAATAACACTGAAATCTCTTTTTTTAAAAAAAGAATTATTAATACACTGCTCATTTATGCTGTGTCTCTTTTTTTTTTTTTTTTTTGGTAGCGAGAGAACAGCAGGGAAATAACAGAGATGTCTACTGTTATCTCAGCCTTCTTTTGACAAGACTGACATTTTTCCAGCACAGGTCCAGTTCAAGACTGTGCATCCTTTAAACTACTCACATCTCGACATGCAAGCCAAGTGTATGCCTTTTCAAATACATGGCCATGCTATGGTTCAACCTTTTTAGCAAATAGCATGCATTTATTCTTGTTTAACACCATCTGAATACCTCTGAAATGCACTGCGTGCTAAGCCAGCACAATCCTGGCTCCCAATTAAGAAAAAAAATGCCATCTTGAATGTAATAGAAGGCAAATTATTGTGTTTTTTTCTGTCATTAAGGAAAGGAGAGGTACTACGTCGAAGTACTAGTACAGTGGCCAAGCAGTGGACAGACACACTGTGCTCTACATCAAGGACTTTCCTTGACAACATAAGTAGCATACAGATAAATTGGCTCTTTCTGCAAGTTATGACAAGCCTGATTACTCTGAACCCTACTTTTGGTTTAAGGCACTCAAATCCTCATTCTATAAACGCTCTCGCATGCGCTGTAACAGATTCCTCTTCTCTTCTTATTGCATAAACATTTATACAATATTTAAATATAGAAATAATGATCTATATTAATAAATAGCATTCAGAGTAATATAATGACATCAGATAGTTATCCTCTGATGGCTTAAAATTAACAGGTCAGTGGAAGTAGCACTTGATGATAAGCATGGGGACCACTGCTGCACAACAGGGCTCCTGATTCCTATATACTAAATATAAGTAACTCCCCTTTTTTATTTCAAAGCTATTATTTACAATTTTTTTTCTTTACATCTTCCATATCTAAAAGGAGCATCTCTGTATCTCTATCATAATATAATAATCTACAAAAAGAAAGATTAACCTCATCAGCCATTCTGGAATCACTCACACTATGAATTACATCTCAAACCACACTTGACAAATGAAAAATGCTTTGAGGAATCCCAGACAAATAGTTGGACAGAAGTCTACTTATAATTATGTAAATATGTTGTGCTGGGAAATCAGTTGCTTGTGAATTAACTATTAAGGACAGACCATTTTTCATCAAGATGCTAACTTGCATCCAGTAGCTTTACACCAAAGTAAAATGAGAAACAAATGGACCATATTCTACAAAGGTTGAAAATAATCTTCTCAACTATACTAGCGCAGCTCCACTGCCCCCCAGTACAAACACAAGAGCAAGAAACTTAAACTAGATTCATGGAGAAATAAAACAGAATTTTAAATATTTTTATTTTAAATAAATAACAAAGTGAACGACATGGGGGTGGTGTTTATGCATTACTGAATGCCTTTAAATCAAAATTTGGTGGCTTCCTAAAACCAAGCCTCAACTCATTCATATAGGACATGAGATCTGTGCAGGAATTACTGGGTGAATTTCTATACCTGATGTTCTGCTGAAGATGAAACTACCTGATCATAAGAAATTAAGGCTTTAAATTCTATAAACCTGGGAATGTACCCGCCATTACTTATTATGTGACGAAAGAGCTCCCTCAACTATTTCCTAAAATGTAAAATTTAAAGACTGTTAACTGAGCTTTTCATAATCCAAGTACAATCTTTGCTGTCACCGCCCCCTTCCCCCTTTTATTCAAATCACAAATATACAAGTCTATTTCAAGAGGAATCCAAATTAATGTGGGACTGACTTTGTGCATGAAAGGAAACAAGCCTGAATTCCTATAAACCTTTCAAACTTTCATTCCACCTCCCTTCCCAGGTTGCACGGAGGAGTCTATTTTACAACTTTATCCATGTAATGGTCCTGCAGACTGCTTCTTCATGCCAAAATTTCTCTTTGAAGTTTGCTCTCCCATTAGCGTTTCAGTGTAGGTATTCAAATTGATTGCGCAAACACAGCAGAACTCCAGAACTGTCCACGTTCCGTCGAATACAGTTGTTTCATGTTGCCTGTGATTTACAGTCTTAATTAATGCTCAAAAGAAGAGCAGCACATCTTTGGTGGAGTGTCCCCCCTCCACACTCACACAAACCCCTCCTTCCTTTTTTTTTTGGTACAAACCAGTGCTCTCAGGGTTTTGTTGGACATTGTGCAGGATGGCTTTGCCAAGTAGAATGGAACACACTTAATACTCTTCCTTTATAACCTTTGCAATAAATCAGCTACCACTCCACTTGCACGAGAACGGCCATTAGTGTCCTGTCCCCTCCCCCACCACTTCCCGAATTTTAAACAAAGTAGGAATAAACTGAAGCTGAGCAGAGCCAGCAAGCCCAGTAAATCAGTTTAATGAGAGCTGAATCAGTTGTATGAAGTCCACTACTGAACAAATAAGATGGACAGGAGAGGCTGAGCTTCCCATGGAGGTACTGGGGATAGGGAAGCATGAAAGCAGTGCTCACATACTCGATCTTCAGCAGTGATGTATGTCTGCTGTGAACACTCTGTTCTTTCAAATTGCATTTTGCTGCAGCTTGCTGCTGCAATTCATTGTTTAGATTTGGCTGTTTCCTCTCCTGTATGTGGTTTTGTTTCTCCATGTTTTCCCACAGAAGTGGAGTTTTCTGTTTACCCATTTTCACCACTTGTCTCCTCTGAGATTCACTTTGACTTTGATTTATCCTTCTCAGGTCTCCCGCATTTCCACATTTACTGTCAGTGAAGACATCAACGCATATATATACACATACTACTGTTCCATTCAAAAGACGGAAAGCAAATAATCCTGTATTTGTAGGAATGCAGAGTATTAAAGAAACTCGTAGACCATGTAGACTCTGGGCACTAGTCATTAAAAACATCTTCTCAAAAGTGTACACCACCCCCGCCTCCCGCAAACCCAACCAACCAAACCCAACCCAAATCAATGCACATTAGTTCAAACATTTCTTCAACCAGAGTCAGTAACTTGTGCAAGTGGGGCCACATATGGGTTTTCTTGGACAAAGGAGACTAGGAGGTCTTTTACCTCCCACACATCAGTCCCCACTGAAATGGGGATACAGCTTCTCCTTGTTCGGACAGTCCAGTGCACTCAGAAAAAGGAGCTCATAAGGTGTACTGATGAGAAGCATCAAAAATTAGTATGTCCCCTTCGTACAGTGCTGTGCTGCTGTCCTGCTCCAGCCACAAAAAATGATGGACAAAGTGGGGCATGGCCCAGCCATTCAGATCACCTCTATGTCTCTTCCTTGGGACTGCCAAGCCTCCCTCATTTCTGACTCAGTAAGACAACCTCATCCTATCTCAGGTTCCTCGACCCCATCTATATCTCTTTCCTACTTGAAATGGTCATCCCCATTCAAAATAAAGGGCAGAAATATGGATCACCTTTTCTCTTCTGTCTTCCTACCTCCTCCAGAAAGCGCAACCAGAGTCTACTTGTGAGAACCTGCTATCATATAAACCCCAAAGTCTGCACCACAATAAAGCCCTGTAGTACTTCTTTGTAAATCTGGTCCTGCTTCCAGAACATTACCACCTTCACTGTGAGCCTAACAGAAGAGTAGAATTTGATTCATCTCTCAGAAACACTTACACCCCACACAGCTATACTTTTAATCCTGGCAGGCCGGTCAATGCACTAGAGCATCCTGTGCTGCTTCTCTGCCAATGCATCAATTTCTCAGATGCACTATTGCCTGCTCTTCTGCATGACCTGCATGACCTGAAAAATTTCAGTCTCTATTCAGTTTCTGAACTTGTCAATAGGAAAACCTATTATCACTGGCACACCTCCGCCATCTCCATGACTTCTGGGAAAAGACAACTAATTGCGGCTGCCAAATAAAGAGATAGAGTCCATGATGCACCCTCCTGCCCACTGTTCAGTACAAAGGAGAAAGAGGAGCACCCCTGGAGCTGCCAGACTAGGTGGGAGATTGAGAACTTCTGCCACTGCTGGCACAGCATAGACTATTCTGTACAGCTAAGGGTAGCAAGTGCTCCTTCAGTTAACAACAGTTAACTATGTTAAGATGAAATCTATCAGATCAGGTGAGGAACAGAATGTATTTATTAAAGTCAGTTTGGAGACCCTGCTTATCTACCATCAGCTTGCACTTCATGCAGGACCAAACAGTGCTGTGATCTCTGAAGAATTCTACTGTGAGTCTTACAAGACAGGCCTTTTTTAAAGCCTTGTATTAAAAACTCTTGTGTTTTTGTGGGAATATCAGCCTTCACGAGAGAAAGAAATTGTCTAGTTTTCTTGGTGGCAAAGAAAAGCCCAAAACCAAAATGTAATAGCATCAAACCCAGAAGTCTAATTAAAGAACTCAAAATATTACTTTCATAACCTTTGATTTTTAAGCCAACTTCATGACCTTAGAGCCTGACTTACAGTTCTTGGAAGCTGGGGTTTGATTATATCACAAGTGATAATCTAAAGATGCCATATACTCTGCAATGATTTACATTTTTTTCTTGGCTTTTCTGCAGGTAAAAAATTCTGTCTTGATACCCGAACTCAAATCAAACTCTTTTCTACAACCTCTAGACCAATGCTTTGCTCTTCATTGCACTTAGCAACTCCCTTCTAGAGAAGCCTGCGCTTTTCTGACAACGCAGTGTCCACTGTTCTCAGTAAAAAACACTCGAACAAACCCAAATAATAAAAAACTGTATCCAAAGCAAATTATATTAACTCATAAGCGGTTTCCAGCATCTGCTCTGCAAAAGCAAACTGTAGAACTCAATATATAACACAGTAATTAGGATAAACTTTGAATTTTAATTTCAATGCCTGTTGTTCTATCTGTCTTTTCTTCTGTGGGTATTTAAACTACCTGAGATGACCTGTGGATTCAGATATCCCAACAAACTGAGCAGTTAAAGAAAACTAAAGTAAAATGAAAACGAAAAGCCCTTGGGTTCAGCTAATCCATTCTTCATTCTAACTGGTTACATCTATCTCTAATCTTTGTAACAAGAGCAAAGAAACGGTACTGCATTCAAAGTAGAGTAACAGGACAGTCCATAAATTATAATTTCAAAGAGTTTGGAAAAGAGGAGATTTCACTGGAAGGCAGATGAAGGTTGTTCTTTTCTTTCTCCTCTCATCAAAACTTTGCAGGCATCTGTAAAACAGGAATCTAAAAATGATTTACTGTAACAGAACATCATTCTGGTCACAGCCACCAATGGGCCAGATCCAAAGCCATCTGTAATGAGAGTCTCCCTGTTGATTTCATGGCTTTGGATCGAGACCAATGTTTGTGCATTTCTTTCAAGGAGCAAATTTTCCAAATAAGCCAGGGTTTATCTGGAAGTATTCCAAGGGCTACGTGACACTTTTAAGAGTTTATATTCATCCAAGTGACTTCTAGGAGCCAGTTCTCTGGATTTTTTTACATGGAAAAACCTTGGAGGAGGAGGGGAGGGAAAGAGAAGCATTGTATGAGTCCATCAAGGCTTTTCTAGATCCTTCTTCGGAAACTGTCCCTCAGGTCTGATGGCACAGACAGGACTGGTGGCAGCACACCATCCCAGCACTTCCTGTCAGTCTTCTCTGAGGAGCAACCACAACCAACTGGAGCAGAAGTGCCCAGGGGTGGTTATGAGGAGGGAATGAGTTGCAGTGCCTTCCCTCAGCTTTCTTAGAGCTGGGGACTTGACCAGTGCTACATTTGCTTCACATATTGAAAATGGGGCAGGTAGGAGTTTGCCTGCCATAGGGTGTCTCCCAGGTTGGGTGAACCCAGCATCTTACTGTCCTTTCTGCCTACAGTAGGAAACATCCAGCATTAGGGGCATTGGTTTAGTATGGTGATCCTGAACTATCAGCAGAGCTCCTTGGGCACCATATTTCTTCAGAACTGCAAGTCATGCACTCTTCCAGTTGACTTTTGGTGCCCAGTTTTTGAGAAGGAGCCAAGTGGCTTAGGCTGGACTGGTCCTATGGCTGCTATAGCTCACATGGTAGGCTGGACCAGCCATCCACTTTGCAAAACGCCATCTCTCAGCACAGAAAAACTCTTCTAACTGCATTTTGATCAGTATCTCCTTCTCTACTAGAAATAAGCACTATCACATGCCTCACTGTCTTCAGAAGAAACATAAAAGGGCTAAAGTCATTACATTCGCCTTTCCACAACAATATCAAAGCAATCTGGTAACTGTTCTGTAGCATGAACAAGCAAAAATTAAACACCGTTTCTCACAGTCACTGGGTGTAGAGGTAAGGGTGAAGAACACAAGTCCCACTCACTATCTGCAAACAGGGTACTTTTTGTGCTTAGAAACCCTTGTGATATATTTAAAATAAATATCCAGCTACAAAAATACTGTTAACATTAAAATTATGTGAAAAATTCCTTGGCAGACCTCCAGGATCTACCCAACCGACATTTAGTACCAGAGCGCTTACAGATATATAATTAACACAGATTGAACTGCTCAGTACAAATGTTAATCAGCCTGAAAATTTACAGTTTTACAGCAGTAATTCTGCACAGATGGAGTAACACCATGATTTGTTACAGCAGCATCCTGATAGGAGTGAAGGCGACATTTTTATTTATAAAACCACTAACTTCTGCACTCTGAACAACAGAAATGAACATAGAAAGGTATTCAGGCCCTTCAGTGCTGCAAGAGTATTCAGGTGGTCTTTAGGGCCAACAATATCCTGAAGTAGTTAGGTGCTTAACCTGCCTTGAAATCGAAGTTTTGATAGCAAGTGAGGGACCATATTTTGACTCTTTAGCGGCTTTTTATAGTATTCACTTAAGAAATTTTCTGCCAAAATGCCAGGCCAAAAAGCCCTGCTGCATATGGAGCTAGATCTACCAAATTTATATGAGCTACTCTGAGCAGAAAATATCATATTCATAAAAATCTAAAAAGTTTTGAGTTAACACGAGCTGTTGTATAGACCTGCTCTTATTCACTTTGTAATTTTGACTGCCTCTTGCAAGCACTACTGTGAAAACTCAAAAGCACTTTTTCAAATGAAAGAAAATCAGAGTATCTAGTGTCGGCAAGCCTTGTAAAGTCCATACATGTTTACACTTGGCATCAGATTACACACATTTGACTTCTTGATTTAGTATGCGCACTTGTGTTTTCCCATCTTTTGTCATAAATAAAATACAGCTATTCTTAAGAGAAGTCTTTGTTTTTAAAAAGACCTAATTTGTACTGTATATTAGGAGAGTTCACTTTTTGCCCCACCCGGAGAGAGAGAGGCCTGATCCAAACACAGGGGTGGGAAAAGCAAAACTCAGAAGAGGTTTATTTAGGTAACGAGGATGTCTGTTTGCAAGACACAGAAAGACAGAGAGAGAACACAAACAGTGAAGTCCTTGGACAGGGTGGTTTTTTGCTGCATCATAAAAGCGATTCTGCTGAAATCTTACTCGGAACATTGCCTGAGTAAAAAAGAGAAACACAGTTCTTAAATTATTTTGTACTTTCCACGTATAGAGGAACAGTCAGAACTGTATGGGGTTTTACGCCTTCTTAGTAGTTAGCTTATAAACAGCGTAGCTACTAGTCTTTCCATAGGAAAAACAATGTTCTGTGGATAATAATATCATAACTACTTGAGCTTCAGGGCTAAAGAAAGCCTTCTCCCTAAATAACGTGTGGTATCTGGCCATCTATTAAGTAACATAAAACTGATACATATTAAAAATAACTGAAAAAGAAATCCTAGGGTAAAGTCAGGAATTGGGGAATGGTCATGCACAACTGAAAAGTTTGTACAAGTTGACCTTTCTCTTATTTCTGTGATTCTCCAAGAGGAATATTACATTAAAAATAGATCAAACAGAAGGGGTTTTTATTTGCATACTGTGTATTAAGAGGTCATCAAGTGAAACATTGGTTCAGAAGTATTTGTAGAATCAAACTCAGAAAGATAGCAGTAGCCACAACAACGTGAATAACTTGGTTATACCTGACATTTTTAACGTGTTTTTATGAATATTTGTATGCAGGAAAAGGAAACTCATCCAAATGCAGAAACCAGGTAAATTAAAAACGGTTGTATATTTTCCAAGCTAATTCTGACATTACCCTGGCATTGATCATTATGTAAATAAAAAGCAAGTAAAATAAAACACTATTTGTGCCTGTTAATAATTTGAGGGAAAACCACAATCCAAACTATTTTTTCCAAATGTAACAAAGCAGGTTTGCCTCACAACATGGCTTTATGCCCTCCACACGTAGCCAGCCTAAGATCAGCCCAAAATAAACCATTTATGAGCAAGCACGCTAACAAAACACTCTATGAATCCTACTATCTCTCTAAATTGCTTATCTGACAAATGAGTATACTTTAACTTTGCTACCACGGGCAATTCTATTGAATGTTTGCAGAACCAGAGCCTTAGTTATGTTCGCCCCTGTCTATATTAATCTAGAGTGGGGGGAAAAAGAAGAAAAGAATGCTTTATACGTGCAATACATTGAATCCATACCTTTTTCCAAAGTGTGTTAACCACACAGCATTTCTCATACATTTCCTGCAGTACCTCATATAGAAATAAATAGTGCTTCTTACACATAGCTTCTTTCATAAATCTATCACAGCTCAGTATCAAATTAAAAGTGACAGAGAAATGTATATTTTCTTACTTCTATGACACTTAACATTGGAGGTTGTGCTGTTCAGAGCTACTGTGAGTGCACAAAACAAATTTAGGCTCACATAAAACTTTTCTGACAATGTTGCAAGTGATAAGCTATAAATCATCTTTGTGTGATTTTTGTATGTGTTGTGAAATCATCGATAGCTTAAACATTTGCATTAATCCATGACGTCGCTGAGATCTTATGATTGAAAATAAAATTCATGGTGTCAATACAAAGTCAAATTAAAACTGTATTTTTCCCAGTGGCAATTTTGCCATTTGTTTAGAGCCAGAACCTACAATCAGATTTGTAAGAGAGTAAACAGACACAATGTGAATATACTTTTTGCAGAAACCCATGCAAAAGAAAACTTTCTGCTGAGATGTCAAATATCCTCCTGGGATTCGTTATGAGGCAGCAGCTTGGGACCTCTAGGTTCAATCTGCAGAATTATTATTTAGGCTTAGAAGCTACCACAACAAATAGGAGCCTTACACCTTCTCAGGAGTTGTCTTTGTGTTGGTAAAAATCTCTGCTGGGGCCGTCACCCCTATGCTGGAGAAAGCTGCAGCTTTGTTATTCATCACTCTTTCCTATGCTACGAGATTTTAAACCAGTAGTATAGCATAGCATGCAAACAGCTTGTAGAAACAGAGAAACCACATTTTAAATTATATATATTAGGGTTCATTTTAACGAGTTTCAAAGAATTTTTCCCATCCGTTTTATTAGATTTTGGAAAATAAACTGTGTGACATAATGATGAAATCCAAAATAAGAAGGTCACTACAGTTGTCTTGTTTATATGAAGAACAAGAATGTTTCTCTTCAGATTAGCAAAAGAGAAAATGGTATTTATTGTATAGGAATTTATTTTTTTATTGCTGATGTGCAATCATTTTAGCAACTGAGCCATGTGGTTGAATTTAGAGAAGGTGCTCATCTGTTTTAATAACCATATTAATTATAGTTTTATGCTGAAGTCTCTGGAAAGCAGACATGTTACAATAGCAAAAAAGCACACTCCCTAAAGTGGCCTTCCTAATGGGGAATTTTGATGGAGAACACAGAGGGATAATCATAGACCCTGGTGCAAAATCCCAAACTAATTTAAAATTTTATTTACACATTTTCAAAAGGAAGTGCACCAACTGGGACCTCCTGCAAATGTGGACCTAACTGCTTAGAAACCAGAGCTGCCATGGTACACATTTTTGTGGTAGCTACTTCTTGGCCAACACCAGGCGTCATTCCTAAATCACCAAAATCTAGCACTGGCCAAGATGACTTGCCTTTTTAGTCACAGCTACTGCAAGGAAACACCTTGGAAAGAAGAAGTTGTGTAAGTCAGTGCACACCAGTCAAGGATCAGTCTCTCTCTACCCTGCAGAAAACAACTAATGAGAAGCTAACTGACATCTACTTTGCATTTCTGCGGAGTGCTGCATGAGCTGAGGACCTGTAAAGCTTTTTTCGCTCATGTCTTTTTCTTTTTAACAATTTTAATTTTCCAGTGTCTGCTGACATATTCTTAAAGTAAATAGCAAGGGTATTTCCAGTTTCTTCACGGTCAGGATATGAAGATGAAACTGCATACGTATGAGATCCTCTCCAAAAGCTCATGTGAAACAAGTGCTATAAGAAATAGTCCATGGTTAAGCACTACAAGAGTCTGCAGGAGATACTATTTAAAAGTATGCTATGTGTCTTGAGATTGTTCACCTATGGTTTCTGGTTAAAAGCTATAAGCTTTTAAAGTATTACAGAACTCTACGCTGGGCAAGACCGAAGAGGAATAACTAGGTTGTAAGACCTGAAACTATAACTAGAGGACTTTGCACAACTGACACAGTGTTTAGGGTTCAGATATTAAATTACAATTTGATTGATCTACTTAGCAAAGTTCAGATGATAAATGTGACTTTGGTGAAATTATATTGCTGGAAACAAAAGCTTCTCTAGACTATTTAGAAGACATGATGAAGTTAAATACTGTTACAGTGACTTAATGAGTATTTGGTTTCACTGCGACACTGGAAAATCAAACAAAATAGTTTCAGTTTGAACTTGAGTAGGTTCTAATCAAAGGCTTTCAGTATTTTCAGTTTTATTTTAACAAATTTCATATTTTTGTATTGTTGAATTTTGTTGAAATTATCTATGAAAAGCACGTGTATTGCACAAAGTCTGCATCACTCTTTCTAACACAGTGAGTGGATGCTAGCTGCCAAGCTGCATGGCTTGCACAAGGACACATAGGCTTTGCCTGGCAATTGAGATCACCTAGGCTTGCTGAGCAGTACCACAATTCACACATCAGCCTTTCAGACTGTGCCTCTACAGATGAACTACTTCAGCCTTTGTATCTCCCTCCTGTCCATCTGCTCAGCACTGGCCATGGGGCCAGTTTGTTTGACTCTGATTAGCTTGTGCCCACCATCCAACCCATTCCCTGCTGACATACAGCGCACAGGTCTGCGCCTGTGGTTTTTGGAGAGCAGCTGCTTTTAGCCCATTATGGCCAAGGCCCTTTTTGCAGTGATTTATTTAACAGTGCTGTGTGCCAAGGACAATGTAACTCTTCTGACTGTTTTGGTAGGCACATTCTCACCTGGAACCTCCAAGCCTCAATGTAGACAAAGAAAAATAACTGAGGTAAAATATATCAATTAGTAAAACTACTGTCAAGAAAACTTTGTGGCAATTGAGATTGTTTAACAAAACACACACACAAAAAAGAAAAATCTTTAGCTAAAATTAGCAATTGTGCTGAATACCTCCGTTATGGTTGCCAGATGATGAGAAACATGACATGATGAGAAACATGGCAATGAGAAACACGAAATCTCACTTACTTGCCTAAGTGAGAAAGGCTGGTGATCTTTCGTAGTCTAACTGTAATTTCCAGTACTTTGTATTGCTCACTTTATGGAGCCAGAAATAGACAAGAGACCCTGTATAAACATGAAGCGGTATTACAGGAAACATGCGTTTTTCTTAATTTTAGGGAGGTGCTTGCCACACTTGTTTACGGAATCACTCATTCTGTTTATAGGGACATTAACTGCATGAGTATCATTTTTCCTCTCTGTGATTTTTATACACTGTGCACTCACTCTGAAAGTAAGTCAGTGGACCCTGGTTTATGCAGTTCAAGCCTAGCACTACTACATAGTCATTATGGCGCTTCCTACATGCACTAAGTCTTCAAAGGGCTGACCCCAAAATGAAATGATACAAATGGCATTAGTGCTCAAACCGAATGCCGCAGTGCTGGGAGAAACAGAAAGGCATTACTGTGTCTGCAGCACCACAAAAGCAGTTGGGACTGCTCAGCCAGGCTGCAGGGGAGGACCAAGAGATCTGGCATAATCACAGAGGAGAAACGAAAAGCAAAAGGCAGAACAAGAGAAAATACGTGCTAAAACTTGAAGGAAACCAGAGTGAAAGAAACAGGTGGACAAGCAGATAAACGATGATGGGGGAAAAAACAATCAGTCATCATTCTTATTTTCAAAACTAAAAGAGTTGATGAGAAGGGAGGTGCAAGCCCACCCTTTGGAGAGGACACAGGAAAAGGAAAGGTGAGGAAGGTCAAAAACTTCAAGAAAAACGAGAAAATTGTGAAGCTTCCCCTTCTAGACAAAAGTTCTCCCTTGTCTTGTTTTTCTCTTGGCCAAAAAAATGCAGACTGCAAGAAAGCAGGAGGATGATTACAGTCTCACAGTAAGGAGATAAAGGAGTGGAGCAAATTGGATATCAACTGTATTCATCAGAGGACATGTACAGGAGTAGCCAAATTCAAGAAAGCTGCAATGCAAAAAAGAACATTTCTTTGAGGAGGAAAACTGTCTGTCCAGCAGAATTCCTGAAATATTACTGCAAGCCCACAACTTTGTCCCGAAAAACAGTAAATAAAACTTCTGTCTGAAACTTTTCCCACCATTTCAAGACAGTTGGTATTTAATCTAAATAACCTCCTGCTGAGTGTTGATCGCAGTCTGTAGCTCTGCAATCCAGCCTCATCATGGCCCAGTCTAAATAGAGCTTTAATAAATACTCAGTTTAAATTCACTCAAATTCCAACTTGTTTAGAGTATGATCTCTATTTCCAAACCTGTAATGACTAAACTGATATTTGGGGAATGATGAATTTTTGTGTTGAGTCTCAGCTTTGGGATTGTTGTAAAGCTGTTGCTCTTTGGTGCACTGGCAATTTTAACTGGAAAAAATAGGATGTTTTTTCAAATACATGGTAAGTCTACAGCTATGGCCAGACCACAATACTGAAAATGCCTTGAAGGTGAGCTCATGGGCACTGCATCTCAGGTAAGGGTTGTTTTCTGACTGTAAATATTGGTCTGCACTGTGGGAAACAGCGAAGGGAGACCAGAATGGCATTTGTTTCAGTCTAGGTTCTTCCCACCTCGCTCCAAATGCTGGTTTTGCAACTGGTTTGCTTTTGCCTCTTGCTATTCGTTTTAATGGAGTAGGCGCCTCACTGCCTGTTCTGTGCCTGTCTTGAATCACACTGAGCCACCTCCCCATCACAGCAAAACCTCACTGAACAATAACAGATTTATGCACATGCACAGGGGTCCAAACATGAGAAAATAAGATTTGTTCAAATCCAAACTTCATAGAAAACTGGAGCCTAAAGAACTGCAGGCACAATTTCTATTTACAAGGGCATTTTTAAGCTCCCTAGAGACCCTACTGCCCTGCTGACAAGATATTTTTTCCTCGAGGGAAAAAAGGGAGAGCGCCTGTTTGGAAGCAAATGAGAAGGCCTCACCCAGTCCTCACTGAAATGCAAAGCACTTGCTGCTGAGAGAGAGCTGGGACTGCAGTTGCTCCTTCAGCCAGATACCTCATCCAAAATAGCCCCTTCCCACCTGGCACATCCAATCAGCGACCCGGAGGAGGGCTTTTACAGAGTCCAGCTATTGTTCCTTCCTGCATTAGATCCAGTGACCCAATGCTAACACCACTGCCTGCTCCAACATTACTGCACTGACTGACAGGGTCAGTCCTTGCTAGATGTCACTAAATCAACATCCCTCCAGGGTCTCTTTCCGAAGGAAGAATATGCTCTCTCAGGTGACCTTCAGAGTTCACAAGTGACTGACGCAGAAGCCCCGTGCCATCCATCACTCCGTCAGGACGGGACATTTGCAGAGGGTCAGAATGGCACGGGACTGCCATGAACTTCCTGCACCCTGCTTCCCCACATACCAAGTCCCGCTGCTTCCAGTGATTCATTTCTCTGAAAGAGGGAATAGAAGTTGAAGTCAATGAAGCCGTAGTGCGCACAGCAGAGGTCAGGCTCAGGAGGGAACCCAGAGTGCAACACACGCATACACAAGAGACAGAGGGACAGAGAGAGGGCAAGTGTGTTTTCTATTAGCTGCCTGCTATAAATATTACCTTTCAGGTCAAATATTTTGTTTTGAAAATAGCCAAATCCCAAGGACTGCTTCCACCCATCAATCTCAAAGGAGGGGAAAGAAATGTCAGTGCCTTCTCCTTCATCTGAAAACTAGCTCAAAACAAACAAGGTCATGGCTGCTTCATGCTGGCTAACGGTGATGAGCAACTTCTATCAGCTCCTCTTCTGTTCCTTACCAAAATAAGAGAAAAGCCAGATTACTGATGCATGGAGAAGCAATTCCCAGGATAATGTCTGGAGGAACAGTCCCTGTGTGAGCTGTGATCTGAAGTGCCTATACAGCAGATCTAGAACTGATCAAACCAATTTGAGATGTGAATATGCAATACAACATTATTTAGTGTACAAGGATATTAAACCATATAACCAAAACTAAAAGACTACAGGGTGGATTAATTTGCTGGGAGGTATGGATCTCCTTTGATAAATACCTCCTTTACAATTAGTAATTGCCTTATTTAAATAAAAGGGGAAAACATACAGCCTCCTTTGCCTTACGTTATGTGTTGCTCTCTGAGGATTATCTGGGAAAAACCAATTCCTTTGCTGACAAGTGACACCTAAGGCTCGATAAACGGCCCTGTTTCCCTTAACACAGCCTTCATTGGGGTTAGGAGAAGTCTGGGGAACACAAATCAAGTTACTGCCTTCTGAATTCTGTCAGCCTGTCCTGTTGTGGTAGCTGTCTCAGCTCACAGCACCAGCTGCAGGTGGGCAGGCAGTCACTGGGAGCACACCTGCTGCCCACCTGCCAATGTGGGAGCCACCATGGCCACCTTTCCCACTGGTGTTTTCTCTCTTCATTTGCTGAACAATTGACAGGAAAGAGGCCTGCGTCACTCTGCTCACAGTCACGCAGAGTGATGAGGGTCTGGACACTACTGGTATTCTGAGTTTGCAATTTTGACTTATAAGAAATCCTCATTCAAAGACATTCCTTGGAGAGTTGAATTTTCACTTGTTTACACTGGGTGCTGCACTGAGCATGGTAAGTAAGGTAGCGTGTAAACATCACAACATCAAAACGCAAAGCAACTCATCCCTCTCTAAATCTAGCTAGCTATCACTAGCTTCACAAAGATGATTTTTTTCTTTCTGGCAGCTGCAATCATAAATACTAAATCCTCACAGTGTATTTCTTATGGCCTGCTAAATGCTCCACAGTAAGTTTTGAAAAATAAGAGGTTAATAAAGAGACTACACCATAGCCCAGGAGCAGAGTGCGTAACCTGGCATGCTAATTCTGCCCCGTGGGGTGCTCAGAGAGGGCTCTAGGCACACCTCACTTATCACTTCCCATTCTTGTACTCCCCACGGCGAATGTGGAACTGGCAGCTCAGTGCTCAAGCTCTTTTCTTGAGTCTAGATATATGCATTTTCCTCAAACGCAGCCATGCTAGCAGTTACACTGCATAGCCGGTCACTAACGATTTTATACACCAGTGCAGCAAGAACTGTTTCAGCAAAACTGGAAATATCAGCACTTTCCTGGGACAGAGAGGTAAGAAGTGGGACAGCAGAAATAGCTATTGCCACCAATTTGCCTGGGCTGCGCATTAGTAACTTGGAAGTTGCAACACCATTACACTCTGAACAAATGCCCAGACTTTGGAGTAATGAAAACATTTTTCCAGTGCAAGCCTGATGCCCCGCTATGCGGTGCTCCAGTTCTGGATGCTGCAGGTTATCAGGAAAGCAGAGCTCATGAGCCCACTCGTCTTAATTTTCAGTAATCAAGATGAGCATATCCTTCACTATTAAACTCCACTTTCTGCCATCTTTACAGAAACCATGAGTTCTGAGGGAAAGGAAAACCCTCTCATAAGCATGCCTGACCGGCTGCCCTAATGCAAACACTACCTATGCAGGAGCTGAGGATCGCTTTTTCTCAAACCAGCCAACACCATTTCATGGCTGAAGTATGATGACCAATGATCCACCTAACAGATTTGTTACATTAATTAAAGTGACTTTCTTACCTAGCAGAATACCTAACCCCTTCTTTTCCAAAACAAAGCAACTTAAGAGGCAGTGGCAGTGTGAAGAGTATAAGAGAAGGGCAGTGAAGTTGCCCCACTAGAGGCTGTTAGACACTTCATCCTTTACTGTTTTCCTACCATGTCCACTGTCTACAAAAGCCAGTAGTGGAAGGTTTGTCATATTCACATCACATGTATAAAAATCTAATCTTTACATAATTATGATTGAGAGGCGCTGTCTTGTCTTATGCTGTCAGATCAGGTCTACCAAAACCAGTTCCATTATGGTTACAAAATGCCCAGGCAAAGAACTGTGCAAGAGGAAAGCAAGAAAGAGGGAACCTTAGGTACTTGCTATGTAGGTCTTCCCCCAGGCACAGGATTGGATAGGAGTAGCAGTGGGGTGAAAGGCAATGCCAATATTAAGAAAGGGTATACATTCAGCAAAAGTATGAATTGCTGTAGATGAAGAAATTACCATGTGTGCTAGGAACCACAGGAAGACAGCGAGGCCTCGTTTGCCACCCGAGGTGCAACTCTCTGGGCAGCACCGTTTGAGGTGCCCCGACCTCCCCAGGCACTCCAGTTGGTGTATGTTTGTAGTAAGCAACTGCTAGGCAATTGTTTGTCACAGTTACAGCTGCTCTGGTTTATGCACTAGAATGGGATTATCTGGGGTTTTTAGGTGATTGGGCTGGGATGACTACTATCTGGTTGTGACTAAAGCCAGCCAAAACAGAGATCACCCTAGAAGTGCAGAAGGCAAGTGAGGGTGGAGACTATAGGAAGGATAAGCCTGCATCAGCCCTTCCACCTGACAGTACAGCCTTTTATACACAAATCAAGTTTGCAGCACAGAGGTCTTGTTAGAGACAAAGCTGATACTACACTAGAGCCACATCAAAGAGCTTTTTTTTCTTTGTCTGTGCTTGGTGAAGAGCGAGCGACCTCTTATTTCAGATGTGGATTTCTGACATTTACCATATTCCGATCACCTCCAGAAGAGGCTACTGTCATGGCTTTCTTTGCTCTGGTCCTTAAGATTACTCAGAAGGTGAACTGAGATCCAAGACACAAAAGCCTTAAGTGTCTTTATGATGCATGAGGGTTTGCAGGCTGAATTTAATGCAGTGGTATGGGTTTTTAACTGTAAATACTTTCAGTTTCCCCAAGATATATGTCTGCCTAAGGTGCCACAATAGAATTTAATGGCACTATATGTCTGCATGAGATTACTGATATGCAAAAAGCAGCATGATCTAAATGCTAATCTTTGGTTTGTAATCAGTTCACTGGGGAGAAAGACTTCTCCTCTTGAAAGATGCTATTTTTCTACTCTTCTCTCAATTATTCTTGGTTTTGCTTGGTTATTGAGACTGTTAGCTTTATATTTCTTAGTAGACATAAATTTTACATTAACTATAACCAGGCAGAAGGAGGACTGCTAGTCTGTGCATCTCTGAAGGAATAACACACAAACCTCTTATAAACTTTTAGGCACTGAACACTGCAATTCAGGACTCTGAATTCAGTGGTTATACTTTATATTACTATTATATACAAAGTTATACTGTATGATCATACAACTTTCACAGTTCCCTCTACAGTGAGATGATATGGAGTAAGATAACTGCTTGTCACACAAAATTCATGGCTAGAATTATCCATATTTGAATATACAAAGCTGTGCCACAGTCCCCAGAACACACCTTGCTGTAAACATTTCTCCTGATTATAAAATAATGTAGACCATATTACCTCTACCACCATAAAATGTTTTTTCTCTTTTCTTTCATCACCATCATTACAAAATGGAAAGTGCTGAAAAAATTTCGTTTTTCTGAGAGGAGTTTTCCAAAACACAACGGTTTGCGAACTTCTAAAAAGTTCGGTAAACATGCTCATGGAAACAAACACCCCTGCAATGTTTCCAATGTAAACGGTGCAGCTAGGTGCTGGTGTATGAGGACCAGAAAGTGAGACAGGAGTTAAAATTAACAGCTTCAGTGAGATGTTCTCAACTAAGAAACACCTGCTAAATAAGCTAAAAGCCTAAGTAACTAAATAAGTAGCGAATTTCCTTTTATTCTGAGAAGAAATACACTTTTGTAAAATAGGTATATAGTTTATTATTAATTTAAATTTACTAACAGCTCCGAATGCAAGTTAAGTATCTGTTCTTGCCAAGCTGACTAGTGCTGAGCACAGCAGTATAAACAAGTTTACATTTTCAATTCAGGAGACATTCTGCTATGTTGTTTCCCTTTATTTTTTTCAAAACTCTGGGAAGTTTGCTTTTAGTAACTTCAAGCCACACTGAGACCAGATGCTCTACTACTCAGATCCAAGAAATAGTTATCAAAAAGGGGGTGGAGAGGAGGAGGAAGAGAGTTGTTTCAAAACCAGTTATGAGGGGAGGAAGTTTTTTTTTATGAACAGTGAAAAAGTTTTGTTTTGGGACGAATGAATAATGTTAAGCAATGTGAAACAAAACATGTCTCATCAAGGGCTCTCAAAGAAAATTGTTGTACTTAAAAAAAAAAAAAAGTTTTATTTTGAAAGGGATGCTCTGAGATGCTGTGCTTTGAGAATGATTAAAGAAATTAAAAGCTTAAAAATGTTTCAACTGAAAACTCTCCAGTTCATAACCAGAACAACAAATTGGATTCATAACCAACCAAGCTAACTGCTTTGCTTTCCAGAATAGCACATTTTGGCAAACAAAAAATTAGTCACAAAATCCTCTTTTACCTAATTCTAGCTAAAAAGCACAGGACTATTTCCCAAATTTAAGGGATAGAAGACCTGCAGTGACTTGGTTCAGATCACAGTATGCCTCTCTAGTTGCCAAAGGCAGAGAAGTGATCTGCAGAGCTCCAACCACACCTTATCACCTTATTTTCCCCCCACTTACATTGGAAATAGGATAGCCAAGAGATACGAGAATGGCAGGGAAATTCCCCCTCAGGGGGAAGAAGGCTGGAGGAGAGAGTAAAGTATGCCACAATTTCCTTCACATGAGGCGAATTTTCTGGGAGGCATGCAGCCAGGGGCGTTTGCATTCAATGACTGCAGCAGAACACGGTATCGGCCTTTTCTCCATGAAGGGGAACTGGTAACATCACTACATCAATCAAATCTGGCTTGACATGTACTTCAGCCACAATGCAAGTTAAGTTGCATAATTTTCTTGTACACTTCTCAAGTTATCTTCCCCCAGCTGCCTTAACATGTGTAAGTTCAAATCACCAGCCAGGTAACCTCGCTGATCACAGCTGCTTCTTGATACCTCTCTGCCTAAACAAATACGACCCCTAATAGCAACTTTTTAAAAGTCCACTTAAGAGTCTCTCCAGGTTGAGAGCTAAAGACAATTACCACTTGCCTCCTGGTTTTTTTCACCTGCTTTAGTTCATAACAGGACTTTACCGCTACATTTACTTTAGTACCTTTATGAAATATTAAATCAGAAGAATATCCAAAGGTTTCTATTTTTGTTTTCATATCTCTTTTCCCCTATTTTTCCATCAGGAAAATCCAGAATGGCCAGTAGCATGATGTATCTTACAAAACCTGTGCTACTACTCAGTGTGCATTATACTTCCTCCTTTTACTTAATAGCTATGATCAGTTAGTGGGAGCAGAGATTCATTATGCTGCTGAATAATTCTCAGGAACATTCTTCATGAATTTAGTGGGGAAAAAAGTGTATATTAGTATATCAGAAGTCTCTTGCTCCACGTGCTAATGCTTTTTAGGAGAACTGAAAGTGACCATTCTTACATCTACCACAGCAATTGAAGTTGCCTTCCACTTTCTTTAGAGGTCTACACACACACAAAAAAAAGCATCCAAATTTAGGTATGTGTTTTAATGTACTTTGCAAAGCTCCTTCACTTCTTCAGAGGAAGGAAAAAAGGGAAACTTGTTGCCTTTTTTCCAATTCCCCAACTTCATAACTGGCAATGAGTAACTCCAGGATGGTTATTTCCCTCCATCATCTATTGTGGCGAAGCTGACACAGTAATTCCTAGCATACAGTCGCTAGGAAAACCCCCATGATGTGTTAATTTTCATTATACAGTGCTAGAAGGATGTGCAACTGAGGCTAAGGATCTATCATGTAAAGCACTGAAAATTTATGTCCTGTTTCACCCAAGCACTAAGTAAAAGCTTAGCTTCAAAAGTATGAATGATCCTAACCATTAAACCAAGTACCTCTCATGGAAGTAAAGCTGAGGATGCCAGCACTGAATTCATACCTCTCCTCCATCAGCATGACATTGCTATAAAAAATGCTTGCCTTTACCAGCTCAGTTAACAAAAGACAGCGAACATTTAAACTGTACATTTCACATGTTGAGGACAACCAGGGGGTTCACAGCTAACATCAGCACGCCATGGTGCAAAGAACACTGAGAAAAAAAAACCCACTTCATGGATTTTCAGCATATGAAGTTGCTGCAAGAGGTGCCAAAAGAAATCATTCCGAGCCCAACAGTTGGTTTGGTGGCTCCGCTAATTACAGGCCAGGACTGCTCCTGCTGGGCTGAAGAAGGCCAAGGCTTGCTGCCAGGCAGACGGATTAGCCACAGTTGCCCATTAAGACCACCGCTTGAGTGTAGACAGAGACGTGGAAGGAAACATAAGAAGGCGGCATGTGCATAACCAAACAGGCTACCTTGCTGAAAAGAAAGCCCCTAAAGCCACATTCTGCTTCATTAGCACATGAAAATAAGGTAATTGAATACTTCATTCTCCCATCCAGAGCCAAGATCCATCACTCATGGAAATGGAGTTTTGATAAGGTGGAGTGTTTAAATGCGGCAAAAGAGTCTTTGAGTGTGTGTTACTTTATCAGGGAGAAATCCCACTTATAAGTGAAAAAGAAATAAAAATCACTTTATCCTATGAATCACTGGAACACAACAAAGCCTCTCTGTGAATGAAACGTAAAACAAACCCATTTTAACATTATTCTGATGATAGCAGACCGCATGCTTGTTGCTTCATTTATTTTTGTACCAGAATTCCTCCTTTCCCCCTTCTGACTAGCTGGCTTTTCCTGGCTTTTAACATCACCTACATCAAGTGACAAAAACTTAATCAACTGGCAGGGCAAGGTATTTTAATCAGACATTTGTTGTTTTTTAAAGTTATGAATGTCATAGAGCCAGGGGTTTGGGTTTTGATTTCTTCCAATGATTCAGCTGATGACCAAAATAAGAAAATAAATTTAATAAAAGATTTATCATTCCCAATTCCAGACTGAGACAGCTCCTACTTTAGTTTATTAACCTTGTTCTGGGAAAAAAAAAAACCACAACAAACAGGGAATATAAAAAAATTCTGATATTTAAAAGGCAAAAACATACGCAAACAGTGTTTACCTTCTTTATCAAGCTAAAAAGCAACAAACTCATTTTCTCCCACTGGCTGATCACCTTAAGTATGAAGTACAGTGAGTGGCATTTCCTCTAGAAAAAAAATATTTACGTAAATACCACAAATAGAGTCCTTGCTTCAGCCAAAAATGCCTGTTATGGTATTGCCAAGTCTTTTGTAGAAAGCAGGAATTACAGAAGCATAGAGGACAGATTGCACCCTTGTTTCTTGGGTTTAAGTTAAAGTGTAATAGTTTCCTAATTTAGAAATTGTTATGCTGGTATATTATCTCCAAACACAAAGAAAAATAATATGATAATACAGATCTGTTCTCAGTCACTGGCAGCCAGAAGGATTCTGATAACATTTAAACCAAACACACACACACCAGGGCCTTTAGCAGTGATGTATAAATATCCCTAGTTTTTGTCTTGCTCTTTCTTGTGTGCAGACGTGATCAAACAACAAAAATGCTTTCCTGCTTAGAAATATGCATAATGACTGCAATACTAGGAAAGTGGGTTCATGTTGGTATCAGCCAAGCTGCATTTTTACACCACTTTCAAGGTAACTGAACTATGCTGGTGATAGGGCAGCACCACCATTTCTCTTGTCCAGGCTGTCCACTCCCACTACGTGTCTGCTGCTGGCAGTGGCGCGTGCAGAAAGCCACTTGATTTTCTGTGGCTAAGCCAGCAGTTTGAGGGCTCGTACGAGATCAGCTGTGAGTCAGCTCTAGTCTGGACAGAAAGATGGAAGTTAAGCTGTTGCGGACCTGCACCTTTTGAAACAATGCCACTGTGGACAAATGACCAAAGATGGACTAGAGGTAAACCTGAAGGGCTGGGGCAGGGTCCAGTAGGTAGGTCCAGCAGGTAAACATTTCACCGCCCCTGCCTGTAGTCAATGTAATGGTGGGAAAATTAAACAGGTTAGCATCCGGCAAACATCCCTCAGATTGAAGCTCCAGGAAGCGATCTTTAAGGTAATGAGGTCCTACTGTGTAGCTTTGAAATACATATCACAGCAGCATCTTAAAATCAAGTCACTATTTCATAGCTTGCCAGTCCCCCAAAATAGAGAGCTAACACAGCAAGCACACAGTATCACCGGCTGACAAGCAACCACACCGCTGCTTTGCAAAGAAGCAGCGGGCAAGCACAGGAGAAACTGGGCTGAAGGCTTTACTGGGAGGAATTACGATAGTCCAGCCTCGTGATCGTAGCAGCACGTGCTGTTGTTGCACCACAGCTACAGAGCCAACAGCAAGGCCGGTAACCACTTTTTGTGTTGGTGGCTGAACAGATCTTCTAAGTAAAATTATCAGGCCACAAATTAACACCACCTTTAGTGCCTGCCAACAGAAAGCAAAATTAAAATAAAACCATGTGGCCGAGGGTTGTGCGAAATGGTGTCACAGGCCTTACCGCATATTTTCCGCACCCTTGGACTGGGAGAACACACTGTGAATACTGTGCAACTAAAGCAAACATTTGCAAATTATACCCAGCTTGTGATTTTCTGTAGAATAAATCCGGCTAAAACAAAATGAGGGCTCCATCTGACTATATCTTGGAAATGCTATTTTAAATCAAACTGTCCGACCAACAGCCTTTATCACCTAATAAAACACTGATTTACCAGGCATAAATACAGTAAGCAAACAATGTGCCCCCGGAATTCATCCAGAGCAAACTGGAGCTCCAGAGCCCTCAGGGACCCAGAAAAATGTGTATTATCAAAGCACTATTAACTTTCCACAACATGTTGAGAAAAGATTGTGAGAGGTCTTACGCATATTGAACACAGACAGCAAGCAAAGCTCTTGATGACCACAGTTACCCAACTCCACTGGCTTATTACTTCTTACAGAATATGCTCCAAAATCAGACACATGAGTAGTTTCCCTTAGGCCATGTCTACACTCAGACTTCCATGTAAAATTCTCACTGTGGCGCTGCTGGCTTTGTTGAGCCAATGGAAAATTCTTCCTGAAATTCCCTGTTGCTGACAAAGCCCCAGCACTGAAGCAACATGATAAATTACATCATAAGCTGCCAAGACATCTATCATGACTAAAAGGTTAATGCAACAGAAGAATAAAAACACTAAAGACTGTGGTGAGGGTAGTTTTGACTCTCATGTAAAACACCTTTGTTATACAGAAATCAAGTTGGACATGTCACAACAATAAGCAAAAATTTGACAGTAAAATTCTCTCTCCATCTTAATAGATTAAAAAAGCTAATTATTTCTGATTTAAGCAAGTTCAGTTCTCTCTCAGAAAATGAGACTTACTGCCAGATGTAAAAGCATACATCAGTATGACATAAATCTCACATAACCTACATAAAAAGAAAGGAAGTACATTTCTATTTATTTGGCATATCTAAAATTTAACCTAAATGTTTTTGGCTTAAAACAGTACTTAACAATAGAGGAAGATTTAACAGGTGTCCTTGTTTCTCCTAGTTGTAATCATCTTTTTCATTTGCCCATGTGAGAAAAGAAAAGGCATTTAATGAGTAGGCTGAAAGTGATGATTAATTAAACAACTTCCAGGGCCTGGGGGATCCTCCTCCATTTGGGATACATTTCCTTTAGCAGTAAGCAAGCTGGAAGGCAAGTGACAGGACTCCTGCTCAGCTTTTTTCTTTTAGCTGGCATGTAAAGGGTCGCATATGCTTCAACTGGTATGTGTTTGTAAAGGCTTGAAGATGTTTCTCAGCTTACTTGTCAGCCTTTCTGACATCAATCATCCAAGAGCAACACACATTGCCTCAAAATGCCACGTTTTTTTAAAGTGCTTGTGACAATATTGCAGTGCTATCCAATGCAAGATTGGCCATCAGTTTTGATGTTTAAGTGGCAGCACTTGCTCACAGTATTTCTTCTTCTAATCACTGAGACTCGAATGTGCCACTTTTTGAACTGAAAATCCACATGCACTAAGTGAACCCCTGAAAGTAAGTCATCTCCTCAAAGCAGGCTCATGACTGATTTTCTAGTGAAAACTTGCAAACAACGCGCAAGACGACAGGTCAGAGTTGGTAAGACGTGGCCCCTTTCCCTTTTTCTTACTACAACACCACCTAGGGGACCTTTGATCTGAATGTCAGCAGTGAAAATACACAAACATACTCTCTTATTATATACTCACAGGTGTACATTCCTAAAACTGTTACATTCCATTACTTTCAGTTGTGCTGGAAAACAATACCTTCAGAAGTTGACCCCTTCTCTCTTCAGATCACACCGGTGTCCAAGTACAAAGCATCACACCAAGCATGGTATTCTAAACACCAGCAATGATCGTGCCGACAAATTCAAGCAGCAAATATAAAGACAGGCCCAAAATGCTGGCCAAGGTTTGTCTGTTTTACTGAAACTAGGCATGGCTTTATGGCTCACAGAGAAAGGGTGCTTCTCATGCTCGGCAAGAATGCTTCTGGGCCAGACTGCTGGAGTTTTGATGCTTAGAAGGTTGGATTTAAGGCTAACTTGATTCGATTTTGCGAGTGCAGTGAGAATTAGGATCTTGTTGAAATCGATACAGCCCCTGTGGACGTTCAGATCACTCCTCGTAACAGCATGCAACAAATCAATTGTTTGGGTTGGGGCTGCTGAATGCAAAAGCACATCATATCTTCACAGAAATAATGTTCCTACTTTTAAAAAATCAGTCTTCAGCTTTGGCAGTTTAACACAGGAGGCAGTGCTCTTCTTCTGTTAAAAATACACCAGTAATTGGAAAGTACAAAAAACACACAAGGAATTTTTCTATTTTTCTGTTTTGTGCGGTGTTTATCAGCAGGCTAGTACTGCATCTCCTTTGTTAGAAAATTAAAAGTTGAACTGCTCGCATAAAAGCCACCATGAACCATGCAATAACCTTCAGGCATTTTAAGAGCAGCAGAGGTTAGAAGGGCAGCTCCTGACTCTAAACAGCACCTATTGTTTCTCTTTCTTCTTGAATAACAAAAGCAGAGCTGAAAGCTATTTACCTGGTTTTACCTCAGTCAGATCTCATTTCCCCCTTTATTTTCAGTAGATGATCTTATCAAATAGTGTCATTTCTAACAATTGCTTTGATCAGATTTTTTTTTGTGGGTTTTTAAATTTCATTAGTAAGTTCTTTAATAGATAACTCAGCATACTAAATAACAGTCAGAAGACTTCAGGATTCTGACAATGCATATTTAAATTAAGGGTAAATTTTAAGCTTATAGGTTAATACGCTTTCCTTTTGAAATCACGAAGGCCAACTTGCAGTACAAGGCTCTGGTCTTGCAAACACTCCCACGCAAACAACTTTCGGTCTGCACCGTCCCATCTGTTCCCCTCCCGGTGCAAACAGATTCATATAACTGGACAGCTAACTAGAACAAACATTATTAGAATCCAAGGGTGGAAGGATAAAACTCCCGATCTGCCAGACTTTGGGTGTTCTGCTATTTAATGTAATGTGACCCATACATTACATTGTTTATTTTGCAGAAGCAAAAAGAAGTTTGATTTCAAAACAAAAACTTTACATAAGCAGGCATCCCACTGAGTTTTTGTGACTGGCCAGGGGCAATCTGTACTTAATATATAAAATTCTCTGAGATCTAGCCTTAAAAAATCCTCACTACACACAAAAGCAATCCAAAATATATTATTTATTCAACTGTTTCGCAATATTTATAAAACTTTAAAAGAAGAAAATCTTTTGAGGGTGTTTTTATCTTTAGGAACGAAGTTCATACAAAAACAATTATTTCTAGCTTTATTGATCTTCACTTAAAAATTTATTTTCTTTTTCTCCTTTCTCCAAAGCACTTCCCATCATTTACCTCTGGTCTTTTGTACACTTCTGCAATTTCATTAAAAAGGTGAAAATAAAAATAATTGCTTGAAAATAGTTAACAAAACTAATTCCCCAATTCATAATCTGCTGTTGTTACAATCTTAAGGAATTGAAAAGAGATATTATTTTATTTTAGCTATAAATTAAATGCAGAGAAGTATCTGCAACCCTAAAAACACTATTAGACATCACAATCTACAATGCAAGTTTTATGGTATTTGATTCATCATCACTAGCTCTAGTTTGTAAATACCATACAGAAGTTTAAGAAGAGCATTAAAACCAGTGAAATAACAGGATTTCCCTCTCCTATTAAAATATTTTATAAATTTGTATTTTTAGGAAACTCTGGGATAAAAATCTAGAGTTTATTTTACCATGGCATGCTACCTATGAAATCTGATTTCACTAAACATTACATTAGGAGGGATCAGTACTGTATCAGGACCTCAGCTGCTGTGTCATAACTCAACTGGAGCTGACATCCACTAGGACTAATTTAAGACCTGTAAAGTGCTTCTGACAATGAAATAGATAAAAAAAAAAGACTGAAAATATGTCTTCTTGCATAAGCTGGAATTATACCGGAGACACACATTTTTTAAAATGGCTCTTAGAGCTTTATAGTCAAGTTTAGAGTTCTATTAGAATATTTTCAATTTCAGCAAAGACTGCATCACTGACAGGCTCTGAAAAATGCTTTACTTTTTTGGCATCAGCTCTTGCCCTTTTGCAACCCCATTTCCATCCAAAGTTTTTTCTAACTACAAATGAAAAGGAAATCGACATCTGAGTGCCTGTAAGAACTAAAATTATTGCATATATTATTGGTTTTCTACATGTCTTTAATTGAGTCACTTGAAATGTTGTAATTACATATATTTCCTGCTTTAATAAAATGCTGGTGAAAGGTTTAGTTACTATGGTCCTTTATAGCTCTGGAAGAACTGGAAAGAGGAAAGTAACTTTCCAAGTCAGTTCAAAGGAAATGGAGTATGCTCATTTCCACTTGCAGAATCCACTCTTTATCAGGCTCCACAGACATTTCTAAGTGACCTTCTGCAGTGCAGCATCTGGGTACAATATTTTCATCTTATTACTTTTCTTCCACTGAAGATATTATTAGTTTATAAAGCTCGAGAAAAACTGGGCATAGGGTGAGAAGATCTTTGAGCAAAAATGTATGATTAGGCACTTAATCACATTCTCCTCATAGCTGCTGTGTGTGTTAGGATTTATGATTGCTTCCAAATCTGAACACAGGCACACACTTATTAGTATCCCATACTTCTTCAAAACTATCAGTTTTGGGTAACCATCTAACAAACTTGATTATTTTTCTGCATTACTTAACAAAGCAAATTTTGTTAAAAATATTTATGCTGAAATTCTAAAAATGGCATTATACTTCAACAGGAAAGAACAATATTTAGCTTGAACTTTGTAAAATGAGTGGCTGTACTCAAACATGGGTTTCCTATGCCTAATAAGAACTATTTTACTAACACTGCCTTCAAAAGTATTTATTATAGGCTTGGAAGGTAAAGAAAAATAATTTATTTCTCCTCTTTATTGCCCAAATATAATTCGAGTCTTCCCACTACACAAAATGTACACACTCAAGCATCTTCAATTATTTCATATGGATGATGCCATTCAGTAAATAAAACATTAAGACACTTGGCAGACACAAGAAAATCATCCTGGAAAATAGATGGGGAGGCAACGTTTCTAAACTTCGTATGACACAAATTACTAATAAGAGGGTTACTAACAACAATCTTTAGGAACCTTTGATCACAAAATCAGTATGATCAAGAAGCTATTTAACATACACCTGCATCTGGCAAGCTAGACAAGACTGGAGTGTTTCTGAATATAATGACACTCCTTTTCAAGCGTGATTTTGAGGAGGGCAGTTATCTTCACATGCTTGAAGGGGATACTAGAGCATATATAACTAATAAAGCATAAATGATCACACAAAAGAAAAGCCACTAAAGGCTTAAAGGGAGGAGGAAAGTAAGGAAATATTATCCCATCTTCATTCCACACTTCTGGAATGTGGGCAGATCATAGTAAAAGTTTAAGTGGCAAGAAGATTAAAGGAAAACTGTTAAAGCCAAAAAGGACACTCGCATCATCTGGTGCAAGTCAGCCACATCTCTACTGACTTCAGTGAAGATACACTGATTTAGATCAGTTGATGTTTTGGCCCGACAGCTTCACAGAAGATCCTATCGATTAAATGTGTGTTCTATTTTGATTAAAAGCTTCTCTTGCCATCAGTGCACATCTTGTCCCAGTTGGAAGCCACTCTGGTATTTTTCTTTTTGCTAGAAAGTACCCTATAGGCAAATTCCAAAATAATAATACTAAAAAAACCTACATAAATTGTCAACTACTGTTTGCTATTATTTATCATTTTTTGGCACACACAGACATGCCAGGCGCTTTACAGAAAATACTCTGAAGACAATTCCTTGCCCTGTGAAGCTTAAAAGACAAGGGCTAGTCCATTCTGCAAACACAGGGCACTGCTTTACTAAAAATTACTGCAATTACTTCTGTGGCATTCCTCACTGTAATAAGATTGTGCTTATTATACATGCTAGCAATTTCACTTCTTAAGTGATGAACACAGCAAGCAAGGGAGGATAAAAGAATATTTTTAAAATAAATTATTCAGACCCACTACATCTGTAAATCGTTCTGAATCTGAACTCTTTTTCTGTGCATTTAACGTGCCCAGTTTTCACCAAAAAAAACCACCAACCCACAGGCCTTATCTTTCAAAATGTCATTATGCAACTATATGATGCTTAGCTGTGGTTTCTAATGTGATACACTGCTAATGAAGAGATCCTTAGCATTTGGTTTAATAAGAAAGAGGAATCAGGAATGGTGGCAACAATTCTTGAAGAGTAACACTCATATGGTTTCAAGCACAGCCTGCAAACAGTGCAACTGCAAACCCTGACAAACTTTCTGCCTAGCCTTCAAAGCAAAAAGAAAAGTGGAACATGAGGCCAACTGTGAAACTGAAAGAGCTATCAGGTTCGAGGAGGGCTGCAGGGAAAAAACCTCATAAATTACAAGGTTTAAGAATGATTTAGCTTAACACTTTTAACTTCACATTGTGTATCAGAAAGCCACTACCATAATTTCAGAGCATTGAAAGAGAAGTGACCTACCAACTATCAAAAAGCATTTCTAGAAATACTGTGCTTTCAAATCATCAGATATCTTTCCAAATGTTACGTGGAACCAACAAATATTTAGTTTTAATGAATACGGCAGATCAATGCTGTCAAAGAATGCCAGAAATTAACCTATCTAATATACAGTGAATACATGCATAAAGGCACATTCCCTTCTTTGCCCCATTCTCTGATAACATTTCAGTACTATCTCAGGTTGGGTCTTTTACAAAAGCTAAAACTTAAGTATGTTCATTGTGGCTATAATATGCTTGGTAACAAATAAATTAAAAAATATTAAAAAAAAAATATATATCTGTCACTACTTCTTCATTTGTACAAGGCTTTTAGGAAAGTAACTGATTGTTGTTATTTATCTATTGTTACTTTTATGATTTAAGTAGAATCCAGTTAGTTTTCACTAGTCTCAAAGAAATTAATTTTGCAAGCAAAGCCACCAGAAATCAAGCCTGTGACACTAGACAATCTGCATTCACATATTAATTTTCAAGAATACAACCTTAGCCATTAAGAAAAGCATTTCCAAACTTATCAGTTTGGCACGCAGCATTGCATTTTCAGTCACAGCCACAAGACATGAAACACATTATTATTATTATTATTATTATTATTATTAAGCACTTCAGCAAGGTAGTTTCATATTTTGTTGTAATCTTTTAATACTACAAGGAGAAAAGTCAGTATGAGTGCTACAGTTACTCAAAAAAATTCTAAAACTCCCACTGTGAAACAGTTCGTTTGCCAGTGTACATACTTCTGAAATTTTATTACCTGCTTTTTAAAGGTTATCTACTTTGAAGTGAAATTGATGGAACAATCATTTTCACTTCCATATAAAACGCTTTATAGGAATTACATAGTGTTTTAATTTGTTAGACATACTATACTGGCTTGTCTACGTAAAATTATTTCCTCTTTTGAAGCATTTGATAAGTATTCATTTGAAGGATGCAGTGTCCCACAAAAATTTATTACTACAGAAAAAAATTACACTACTAGCAGTGGCATCCGTAGGAACACTTCAGCATATGAAATTCTTTCAGAAAATCTAATTGGCTCTTATTTGTCTGAAAAAAATCACAGATTTAGAGGAGGGAAGTATATTTTCCAAATTCTTGTAGTTCATCTGGAATTAGCATTTAATATTTACCAAAGAGAACGAAGCAAGAGTTGTCTGAACAGCAAAGCTAGGACTCGCGTTAATTTGTCATCCACGATTATCACTTGGAAGTTCACCAAGTTTATTAAAGACAACTACTGTGTGATAAGGACAGTGGAGACACTATTAACCATGTCATTTAAATTGCCTGAGTTGGCATTGTGCCCAATTCCTTCAAATGAGTATATCAACACACTTGTTGCTGGCAGGGCCTCATTTAATGGGGGGAAGAGGAACACCCTCAGAATTGACTGTGCTGTACGTGTTTCTTCAGTAACTTAGGAGCATAAGCAGTGTTACTTAGTCTTTGTATTTTTGATTCCTAGACAAGAGAGTGACAAAATAATGACAACTGAGTGAAAGATGCTGTTCTTCCTAAGGAAACAAAAATAATGGGGAAGCATTTTTACAGTTTTCATTTGAAATAACTTGCATTTGCACTTACTGAAACAGCATATTTTGCTTGTAACTGCAACGCTGACAAATTAACAAAGCCAACCCCTCACCAATCACTTGCTCTGCCAAATTTTATGATCCCATATCTCTTCCACCCTTGCCTCCTCCCCACACTCTCCTGCTTTCACCTCATTAAGGCTGTAGGAAGAAGAAAAGTTCTGGTGGCTGGACAGTTTATTTTCAGAGGTATTAGGAGTCATTTTATTTCACTTCAGACAAGAATCATGCCACAACATAACGTAACAACACATTTGGAAAAGCTGCAATTAGAAGGTATGAGTATGTATTTTTTTCTAATTCATACTGAAATCAGTATTAATGTCTCTGCTGGAAACAACCTATACGTTAAGTTAGGCATATTACTTCCACATGTAGAAAACAGTTGCAACAGAAACTTTTCATTGTACTCTTCATCTCCTGTTCTCCTAAGCTATGTCCTGATGAAGAAAAGAAAGGGTATCCCTTTTTAGGAAGGGAGGAATTAATCAGCTGTAACAAGCGTCTTGGTGCATAAAAGCAGCTTACTTGTTTGCTAAAAAATGCTGTGCTTCCCAGTATCCACACTGTGGCCAGCAACAGCTCGGCATTCTCCCATTTTTCACTTCCCTGGGACACAGACGCATGGGTATGCTGGCACTCCGGGCCCGAGTGGTATGGCAAATACTCGGGTAGCAGCACAGTACGTGGCCTGAAAGATATAATGACTGCGGGGAAAAGCTCTCTTACCTTCCAGAAATCGTCCTCTGGCGTCTTCAAGAGAATGGTCTGGAAGCACAAAAACCAAAACCCCCTAAAGTAACAGCAGCACAACCTGCAGCCAGCCCCGCTGCTCTGCCGTCCCGCCTCCCCCTTCCTCCTCCCCGACCACTTTCCCACCGCTTGCACTACAACAGCAACTTTCCCGTGGCATTTATTTTTTACTGGTGAGCCATAAAATCGCCTGCTTGTCCAATTAATGCGAGCATCATCGTTTTCGTTTACCTTTCACCATCTCCAGGGAGGGAAAGCAGAGGGGGCGAAAACGGAAAAAAATGCATAAAAGCAGCTTCAGAAACACAGGTTTCAACTCATTTACGATCCCAGATAAAGGTTAATAGTTAAACTCCTTCCTCTCCCTCCCACCCTCACAATTATTGATGTCCTTCAAGAAATGAAATGGGTTTTGTTCTTGTTTACCAGAGGCTAGACAAACTGTCAACATCTCCACTTTATTTACGGGTTGAGCAAGAGCAGTTCCTCAAATATCAACATTTTTTACGTTAATCCTGGAGAGAATCCACTTCTCTAAAACTACAAAATTTGCCAACTTCTGTAGTATTTATTTTTAACGAACGAGAGCGAGCGCCTTGAGCGATCCTCGCTACTTTCAGAGGAGAGGAAAGGGGAAAGTGCGATTCCACTCTCCCAACTTTAAAGCCCATTTCCCCTCCTTCCCACACCACCCAGCCCCTGGTCACTCTCCCACCCCCTCCCCAAAAAATCTCTCCCCTCCGGATCCCCGACCTGCTCCACGTTCAGTGGGATTTCAAGGGAGTAAACAAAATCTGCCAAGTGGTTCCTTTCGGGCGGTTTCTTCAACCCGTCTGGAGGTTTAAACCTGAAAAACAAACACCTCTATTGAATGCAAACTAACCTTAGGAGGGTTGCCGAATTAATTCCTCGGCAGACAGCTACTCTCAGTGTCCGGTTACACAAACATACCTACAGACAGGTTGGAGGGGAGACCCCTGGAAACCAAAGGGAGGGGAGGAAGAAAAAAAGAAAACGGGGACAGAGGCTGGAGAGGGGGTACTTGGTGGGCAGGCGGGAGAGAGCGAAGCCACGCTGCAGGAGACAGGTTTAATACCGGCAAGGGATGAGGCGAGTTAAATCAGGGGGCAATCAGGGAAGGAGCAGAGGTCTCATCTGGGGATGGGGTGTCCTTTGGGTGGTGGTGATAACAAGTTTTTACACACAGCCTAAATAAAACAAAGGAAGGAACGAACCTCGCCGGCCAGGGCTGCTCCGGAGCGGAGTGCCCGGCATCGGGTGCCGCTGCAGCCCCGCTGCCTACCTCCCGCTGCCCCCCCGCCCCGCTTACCTGGCGCTGCCCCCGGCCTCATCGCGCCAAGGGGCGGCCGGGAAGAACGGTGGGAAAAGAGTGGCGGCGACAGAAGTGACAGCCGCGGCGGCGGCCACGAGGAGAAAAATTAATAATAATTAAAAGAAAAAAAAAAAAAAAGAAAAAAAAAAAAGGGAGGGCGACCACCACTCTAACAAGCCGCCGTGACCATGCTGAGGAGGCGAGTCCCTCCTCCTGGGGACAGCGCTGCGGGGCGCGCTCCTGCCCTGCCCTGCCTTGCCTGGGGAGGACGCGGCGGAGAGGAGCGGGGGTCGCCCGCCCTGCCCTACCCTGCCCTGGCTGGCCCTGCCCGGCTTTCCGCGCCGCCGCCGCTCCGAGGATGGGCGCGAGCGCGGCCGCGGGGAGAAGGCGCGAGCGGTGCGTGATCGCGCGGAGGGGAGGGAGAGGCGGCGCGGGGCTGCTGGGCGCGGGGAGGGGGCACAGACAGACACACATACACACACCCCCGCCTCCCGTTAATTGCCCTCCGGGCTGCTTCCCGGCTGTCACATGGCTCCTGCCGCCACCCCCAAGGGGTTTCGGGAGCCGCTTCACTTTCGCTTTGGCCCCGCAGCGAGGGGCTCCCGGGGGGCCTGGCAGGAGCCCCCGCGGCGAGGGGCGCACCCGCTGCCGCACTCCGGAGCAGGGGGAAAGGCGGGGAAGGGGCAGCGCAGAGCTCCCCCCAGCCCGTGTCAGCAGCCTCAGCCTCCCCCTCTCCCTCCCTTCTGGCCCGGCGGGGTGCGGGGATGCCCCGGGCTGTGGCAGCAATCCCCTCGCCTTTTAAGCAGGAAAAAAAAAAGAATAAGAACGAGATGACTGTGGGTGCTCCCGGCTGGGGAGTGGCACGTAATGCTGCAGCAGAGGGGTGCTGCGGGGGCACTGGTGGCAGCAGGGCATCTCACTGGCAGGGACGGACGCTTTCCCTGGCTTCTGGTGGGACTGATGTCCTGTGCGTCCCATCCCCTTCGAGCTGCTTGGTCGCTTCAGGCAGTTTATTTAAAGAAGTCGGTGAAAATCCTGCCGGCACCGTGCCTCAAGCTATCTCCGGTATCCTGTGTGGGCACGTGGCAGAGCCTCTGCAGGTCCTCTCCTTGCTTCCCACCAAAACACTCCATCTGCATGCCAACAGGCATGGCTTGCTCAATGTCCCACGAACAGCCAGTCCAGCATCCCATGTTTACACCAGGAATGGATCTGGCCCAGCATCTTTCTTTTTTTTTTTTTTTTTTCCTGAGCTTGGAATAAACACTTCCAGGGTAGGAGGCACACTCAATGGAAGTGTGTCAAATGCCATTGGCTCCCTGCTTTGTTTTGAAGAGAGATTAAATAGGAAAAGGGAGTTACGACTTCTCTATTCCCTCTTTTACTGTAGGCATCTCACTCTCGTGGACATGGCCCTCCTGCATGAGTGACATTTTCTGTGAGCACAGCTGGTCTAAATGTTGGCACAGTTCAAATCAGAGGGGAGAGAGCCAAAAAAGAGCAGTAGCCTCCTCCAGAGAGGGTCTCAGTGTGCCTCTTGTGAAAGGCCCATCACCTGCATGGTGCTCATAAGCAGGTGGTCATTAATCACGTAACAGCTGGTGGCTCCCAAAAGTTCCCAAAAGCCATGGAAGGACTTACTTCACTGATTATGGCTTCACAGCCTCTTTGCAGAGACAGTACTGTGCTGAGTGAGTCGACTGACTTTCTGTCTTTGCTAATGTTTTTATGTAAGGTCTTTCATTCTGGCCTTCTCTCAACAATCATCAAATATGGCACAACACACGTTTATCGTCTTTAATGAGTTGGCCTGTAACCATCTTCCCCAAGCCCTCATCACAAGCACAGCAGCAGCACTTGGGTTTTGCTGCAGCTCGGAAGGTGCCGGTGCCAACCATCAGGCTGCACGTGCTGTGAAGTACTAGCACACGCTCACGCTTGGTACCTCCATACCTCAGCCTGCTCTCCACAAATGTTTGGAATGTTTTACACAGCATGAACAAGCAAAATATAATTACAGTGGGGTTTGTTTGGGGTTTTTTATTTTCAAAGCACAGTTAGATAAAAGATTACCACCCAGAATGTACATTCCAGTGACAACAAATTAAGTCCCAGCCCCACACATTATAGTATTGTGTTCTGAGCTTTCTGTTTCTGAACTACAACCATTAGCCTTGATATTCACTGTTAAACGGTACAAAAATGACTCTGACATTTGTGTTTGTGTTTCTTCTTTTTTTAGCATTTATCATGAGGCAAAAAGAAGCACTGATAAATCAGTCTATGAACAAATGCTCTCAACAACCATCTAGTGCGTAGCCTGTTATTCTGAGCGTTTGCTAACTTGAAAATTAAATTGCCATTTGAGACTATTCCACATTCCATAACAGTCATTACATTTCATTAATCGTCCTTTCAATTACAAGGCCGAATTTGAACCCATGTTTTTCTGCTACAAATCCTCACAAAATCAAGAGTGTTAGACAGCAAGATACTGCTAACTGGCAAAATGGGGCAGAATCTGTCCCCAATTATACAGTTTCCTCCTGCATCCCCTCTCCAGTGACAGCATGCTCACTACCAGGGAACAATGGCCTGAAGTTAAGAAAAAAAAAAACATTTTACAGTAAGTGAAATACAGGGAAACAATAGCCTAATTTACCAAATAAGAATAGTGAGATACCATCCCTGAAAAGAGTGGAGATCCAGATAAAAGAAGAGAGAGTGAAGAGATGATCAGGCAGTCATTCGGGCCTATCTTCTGATGCTGCCCAAAGATTAAATCTGTCCTAACAAAGCACAGCAAGGGCCTGGAATAATGTTATCTTCCCTCTCTTCCCCCTGCTTGCCCCCTCTCTGCTACATTTTTATCACTCTATTAACTATGGATGCCCGGAAAACAAAAGGAAAGGGTAGAAAATACAGAAAGTGAGAGGAAGGAACTTTCCTTTTTTTTTTTTTTTACTTTAAAAAGAGGCATGAACCGATTTATTTGTTATCACACTTTCATCACAGGACATTTTAATTTAAATATTTGCAATTAAAAGAACACCAGTCCTACTCTGAAAAAGCAAGAATTAAAGGAATAGCAAGTTAAATGTCCATCAAGTGTCCATGATGTTTTAAGTAAACTGAGGGGCTTTGTTTGATTGTTGGCTCTTTTTTTTTACATCAGAAAAAGTGGTCTGAAACAAGTGAAGCACATTTTAAAATCGACTGACTAAAAGGCTTTCCATCCTCAAAATCACACAGAGGGTAGCTGCCTAACAGAAAAATATTTTAATGATCAATATCAGAATAATCTGAGGTGAAAAAGCCTGCATTTGTATGTCAAGGTGCACAGAGAACATGGTCTGGGATGCTGAGCAGTGAAGGGAAGAATCAGCAGACTCAAAGCTGTCCCTTTATGTATTTTTCACAATATTCTAATTTACCAAAATTTGTAAGTGAGAAACAAGAAGGAAGAATAAATTAAAATGTGTACCCGGTACATATTTTTGTTTCCAAATGCTTTCGCAAACTGTTTGTGATTTAAGTAGTTCTGAGGTCATTTCATTTATCATAATGGTATGCATGAGTCTAAATGGCATCCTGTTCTGAAGAAAAGAGCTGACAGAAAAGTGCTTTGGGGCAGTCTACACCCTTTTTTGTCCTTCGGCCATAAAGACAACTGATATGGACAAAATGTGACAAAAGTGTGGTGATGTAGGAGGTGGGCCGACTGGATTAAATACAGTGTGGAAAGGTGGTCTTCTTATGGAAATTAGAGAAGAACTTTTTGCTCCTGAACTAGATAGATTTCCTGTAACATTGGGCAGGACACTGGGCATTAGTTTTTCTGCTTCAGCCATCCCATGTGGAAGGTACTTGATCCGAAGTGTCAAGGAGTCTTAGAAACTTCCTTCCCTTTGAAATTTCAGTTAACAGGGGTATTGGTATTGAAGCTCAGTCTGTACTGAGGAAGAAATTGCTGAATTGGAGTCTTGATAATCTCCTGCTTATTTTATATCTAAGTTTCAAACAGCTTCAATTTACCAAAGGTATTTTCTTTCAGGGTACAACCCCCCTACTCTTTTTCCTTTGTCTGGAATAGTTGGGTATTTGGAAGGATGAAGAAATAGTGTTGTGGGAATGTAAGAGTAGCTGATGAGCGTCAGTGCTTGTATTTGGCTTTATTTAATTTGAGATTTTTTTTAAAATATATGTTTGTTAAGTTGTTGTATTTGTCCAAGGTACTTAGAACACTGAATATGCAGGCACTATCTGATAGTCTGCAAGCTGCCCAGATGTGTTAAATTAAAGTTATTCTTATTAAAAGTTAAGGAACAAAAATAAAAGTGGAACTTTTCTCTTTGTAGTTTTAAAGAAATTTTATGTTGCATGCTTGTACTCTTTTCTACTTCCACTAAAAACAAATCTAAGTCCCAAAATTAGAACATAAATATCAAGATTTCCTGTAGCAATTACTTGAATTGGAAGGGAAAGTCAAACTGACTCTGCCACATGTTAAGAACCAGAAAAAAGGTCCTGATTCTGATTTTGAATAGGTTGAGAAGGAAGTAGTTTATACATCACACACTATTATTTAGGCAGTGGGTAACGTTTTCAAAAGCTCCGAAGTCCCCTCTTCAAATATTTTTCTGACAGTCAATGAGACATCCTAATTCACACAGGTGCTGTAATAACATGGAGAAAAGGATAGAGTGTGATTTGGTTTGTTCTACTTAATATTTTAGTGTCATATTCCTTACTTCTGTGAATTCAGTTTAAGACTTCGTGCTAGCAAACAGAGCTAAAACCTGTCCAGGAACGAAAGCTGCTCCAGAAGAGATGTAAAAACATGGGCATGGTCATACTATCTCAGTCCAAGGTGTACCCCGTATTCACTCTGAAATTATAACTGCTAGTGGCTACTTCAAAGGAAGCTGCAAGAACCCCAGCAAAATGCATTTATAGATTATAGATGTTTCTTTGTGTCTCCTGTTACTTAGAGGGGAAGATCTGCATTTCTTCTAAACATGATAGTACAAAACTGTTCTTATCTTCATTAAGAATATAGCTCACATTATCTGTATATAATTTTTTCCTTTAATTCCATCTGATGAGAGTGCATTCCACAAGTTAACTATGCCTTGCACATAAAATTCCTAAGATCTCTTTTCCATTTCCTCTTGTCTTGTTTGTGTATTACTCACACAAGTCATGAGGATGGCCAAGAAGTTCCTAATCTACCTTATATAACACCCATTGTATTTTACACATCTGTGTTATTCATCTTTCCCTCTAATTGTCTCATGCTCCCCAAAGCAGCCATGGTCTTTTCAGATATCAGTGTTGTCTATGTCACTGACAATTTGTGGTGCTATTCCCTGGGCCATTTTATTTCTGCTGTTTTTGAGATCCTGTTCCTGGCAGGGGCTTCCCGCTGATCTACATGATGACAGAGCTTATGTAAATCTTTCTCCCACGCTTGCCTCCCCTTTCCTTTACTAGCCAATATTTAATTAGCTTCCTTTGCTGTTGCTGCCCTTTGACCAGAGGTTTTCACTGTTATCCACAGTGATGTCCAGATTTCCATCCTGAGTCACTACAGCAAACTGAGAGGCAAATCAAGTGAATGCTTTTTTCAAATCTTGTGTCTGCTGTTTAACATTTGCTATTACCGATTCTTGTGGCTGTCTTGGGCCTCTCTGAAATACCTTCAGTCTGTCAAGCATTTGGCCAAAGTAACCACTTGCACCACTTCAGTTGGATACCACTTAGTTGCACTTATCCTCCTTTCATCTGCCAGACTGTGGGAAGGCTGGAGTTACTTGACTGAATTTAGGAAAGAAAGTGAAGGAGAACTGCGAAGCTTGAGCCATCTTTGTGTCAAAGGGCCAAACTTTTATCTCCTGATTATGTTCTTCCTCGTCAAATGGAGATCCCTTGGGAAGCATTGTCTCCTCTGCGGAATTGACTCTAGGAGCAGTTGCATTTGCAGCCTTTTGTGCTATTTGTTTGAATTCTGCTTATCACCAGATAGACCACGTAATTTGGAAATGATATTTCTTTTAGTGGAGGGCACACTGAAGTGGGGTCTTTTACTTGTTCCAAAATGGCCTCAAATATCAGAAATACTAGAAGCAATTAAACAACTCCTTTCCCCTTTTCTGTTTGGATGTATCTGCTACAGGCACAGGAGAGAGTTCCTTCCCTCTGGATTAGTGTTGAAGTGAGAGACATTGTTAAAAGGCTAATAAAAAATCAAGGAGCCATAAATACTAAGTGATTTTTAAGTAAATATGTTTTCTTTTTTTCCTAAGGAATGCTCAGCTGTTAGTGCTGCGTTTGACAGCTTGTAAAAAGGTGAGTTTTCACTGAAGAGCAAGAACAGGTTGAAGAGAGACAAAGGCATGTTCTGAGATACAGAAATCAAGAGGTATCTGCTCCACAGATTGAAGGTGTTGCATTACTCTATGCAATGTCCAGAGATGGAGAAGTCTGCACAGTAAAATGGTCATAAAATACATGTTTGCAAAGAAGACAGGAAATGTTTTTGTCAAAAAAAAAAAAAAAAAAAAAGAAGAAGAAGAAGAAAAAAGCAGTCCCTCTGGTGTTGTTTTCCCATCTGGTGAAACAAAGTGAGACAGATAACTCCCTCATTCCCAAATCACATATTTCAAAACCAGCCCTACGCCTTGTGGCAGCAGTTTCAGACACAGAGTAAAGCACTGGGTGTGGGAAGCACTGCCAGCCCTGCATGTGACAGGACAGCTGTGGCACCGTCTTGGGCAGCTAAACCAAGACAGGGCAATCAAATAGACCAGCTATAACATCATGGCTTGTTTAAGTATGTAACACGAATGTAACTGTGTTAGCTCTGAGAAAAAACACTTGCTGTCTCATTCTTCCCTCAGGGTTTATTGTCAGCATGATTATATTTTCAGGACTGACAGAGAGGCCCTGATCTGTACATCTAAGGGAGACAGAGAGTGAGCTGATTATCAGACGCTTCCTTCCCCACTACAGAGTTAATAACTTCAGCATCTTGCAAGGTTACTTTCTGGAAGAAAACAATCTCTCAGCCGGGCTCTGCCTGTGTGCATCTCCTGAATTACCTTCAGCCTGTCTTCTCAATAGCTGAGTAATCAGTAGCTTGCCAACCATTCCAGAGCCCCAACAAGCCAATATTTCTTCAACTAGTGAGAAAGAGGCTCAGGTCCTCACTGGGTTAGGTGAATCGGGCTTGAAAGGGTTGGTGTAGGAGAAAAGTAAGTGCTTGTTTGATTGCTGTTCCCCACTCCCAAAATCCAGCATGTGTATCTCTCCCACTGCAAGCACGGGGGCTCCTTGTCTTTGACACCCCTCCAAATAATTTCACGGGGTTTTAATGACCAGGAAGCCAGTAGAGACTATGCAAAGTGTTAAGTTTAGGACAATCCAAGGAAGACATCAGCAGCCTCCTGGAATCTCATTTCCACCCCCAAGATAAAGTGCCTTGTTAGAAGGTTCCCGTTGCTTTGCCCCAAAGGCAAGTGGTAAACTCAGAGAACAGATAATGTCAGGCCATTTAGCTTCTGAGGAGCTGCTTGCGGATGGGAATCAGTTTTTATGAACCCCGTAGGAAGGGACACATTTGAAATAGCCCCGGCGAGCGGCTTCCAGCTGAGCAGCGGCTCGGTTCGGACACCTCCCTCTCTGGCATCGCGGCGTAGAAGAAGGAGTTAACTCCTCTGGCTGAACCTAAACCCATTGCCAGGGGACTTCATGTTCTATCATAAATTCGTGCACTTTAAAGACGCATTTTAAAGGTAATCTTTTTTTCTTTCACATAACTTCCCGAGAAGAACAAAAGAAAAAAAAAAAAGGAGATGCGCACTCTCCTTCCCTACACCAGCCCGGCTGCGTTTCCTGAGCATCAGGACTTGACCCACCGGTCCCTGATGCAGCGCAGGAACTACCGGGAAGTTCCTTGCTCGTGGTGGGATCCTCAGAGCAACCACAGCATCAGGCTGCACCGAGCGGCTGCACAGTTATTCCACCAGCAACTGGTGCGAGGGAAAAGGGAAAAAACAATCCTGGATCGGGCTGGGCGGTGGCAAAAAGGCGCCAGCGACCGCTCCTCTTGCTGGGGCTCCTGGCGAGGGCTCCGCGGTTGCCGGGGGACCCCGGGGGTCCTCGCCACCTGCGAGATGAGCCGCGAAGCTGCAGCGGCGCTGCCGCGGCGGAGGCAAAAGATGGGCACTGAGGGGAGCATCAATTAACACCGTGTTAATTATCTTTCTGCTTTGCTCACCGCTCTCCTTTAAGAAATTCTTGCTGCAGCCCCAATCTCGGCAGCACCGAGCATTATTCCCAGAGCGTTTTTTTCCCTGTTCTTTCCTTTCCTTTTATTTATTTATTTAATTTTATTCTTTTTACGCAAACACGAAGAGCTAATGACGAAGAAAGCGATTTAAATGCGAGCTCCGCGGTTATCCTGGCACTATCAAACCACATTCATTTTCACATCCTTCCCCCCAAAATCTTTTTTTTTCTTTTTTTTTTTTTTTGGCGTCGGTTCCCTCGCTGTAGTTTGCGTGAAGAGCTTTACTGTGCAACTATCGGGAAACGTAAATACACAAGCAAATAAATAACAGCGCGGAAACCGGGATGAATAACCCTGGGCAAAGCGGGCAGAGGAGAGCAGAAACTAAAGAGATGATCTCCCAGAATGTCTGTCGGTTTATTTATTTTTTCTCGCGAGCAGGCGACGTAATTTTATTAAAATACAGGGGTTTTTTTTCCCTTCTTTGATGTGCATTCGCGTAGCAGCAACGTCTAGAAGAACAAGACAAAAGCAGACGGATTCGGGCGCCGCTAATTAGAAAGCAACGAATGCCGGCCTGTAATAAACATTTGGGTGGCCGGTGGCCCAGAAGGAGCCCCCGGAGGAGCAGCGCTTTCCGAGTGCCTCGGAGCCAGCGCCGATGCGGCTTCGCGCGGCGGGAATTAGCGCGGTTCCCCCCGCCGGGATGCGCGGCCGGCAGCGAGCGCTGCCCTGCCCGCCGCCCGCTCCCTGCCTGCGCGCACCCTCTGGGGAGCCCAGCCGCTTTATTCGCTTCCCCTGCTCCGCGTTCTGCGCGGGTCTGCGGCGCTGAACCCGCACCCTTTCTTTCCACGCGAGGCTGCCGTCCCCGCAGCCTCGCTTGTCCCCGCCGCTCCGCGCGCAACAGGCAGAAAGCCCCCTCCTTCCAACCCCCCTCGATCCATCGCCGGGGGATCGCAGAGCGGACAGCCCGAAGGGATTAAAGAGAAAGGCTTTGTCACTGCTGAAAGGAGGGAGAAAAAGTGGGAAGAGAAGGGGAGGAGGAAATAGAGGTCTGATGCGGAAGAATACTAATTCAAGGTGGGAGGGAAATCAAGCTGCAAGGGAAGATAAACGTCCCTCTCTCCCTTCCTCCATCCCTCTCACCCTTCCTCTATCCTTCCACCCCTCCATCCCTTCCTCTATCCTTCTTTCCATTCCTCCATCCTTCCGTCCCACTGCCAGCTCCCTGATGCTTCACCTCCCTGCACCCGCAGTGGTGCTGTGAGGTTGAGACCCACCTGAGGAAGGTGCAGTAAGGCCACAGGTGTTCACTGCGGTGGGTGGTGTGGAACAGGGTGGAGCAGTGCAGATCAGGGAGGAAAGCTAAGGGTGGCTGGAGTGGGGGTGAGGGGCTGGACCTGCCTGTTCACCCCCAGCCTGGCCTCCATGGAAGGAGCGTAGGGGTTTCACCTCTGTTGGCTGGGACCGGGTTGGATGAACTTTTCCCCCGAAGCAGAACAAGGGGTGCTGTGAGGAGCTGGTGAAGGAAGGTTTCCCCCTGCTTGAATTACACTGGTTTTGCTTGTCCAACACAAGGGACCAAAGCAAGTGGGGAAACAAGAGCCAGCTCAGCCTTGTTGAGGCTGAACTTGAGGTCAGTGGAGTGCAAAACTCCTCCAGGGAAGAAGGAAACAAATGTTTGTGGATCGGGTATCGACAAACTTGACCAAGTGGGAGGGAGAGGAGGAGAAGGGGCACTCGGATCTGTCTTCATAGAACTGTAAACAGTGCTGTTGGAACAGAGTTGAAAGGAAATTGCCCAGCAGCTGCTTGGAGTTCCCCTGCAAAGTGCTTGCCCTAGTGAGAGAGGAGAAAACCCTTTACGGGAAAAGTGAAGTCTCCCCATCTCCGGTAACTGCAACCTGCAGCAGAACTTTGCCATTTCCTCACAGGTTCCCCTCTCTGTTACAGTCAGGCTAGAGTGGGGAAGCTGCACTCGAAGAAGAAATCTTGTCACTGCTGATTAAGGCCTTCGCACGGGGACACAATGTGCTTCAGTGTCCCTGCCCTTGCAGCTCCTCCTGCCAGGCGAAAGGTGACTGCCCCTTCGACAGGCTGCCTCTCTGTCCAGGTGCTTATTAAATTGGCCTGGACTGCTGGCAAGGGGAGAACTTCCCATTGGTTTTTACAAACTGTGAAACCTTAAGCCTGTATCGGGTGATGAGAGAGAGGGGGAGATCAGGGGATTTCAGCACTTGCAAATCTCTTCATTTCATCACTTTAAAAAGGAATTTTTATCTCCAACCATATTGAAGGTAAATGGTCTATTAATAACAATAAAAGAGAGTTCCAAGCAGAGAGACACAGGTATTCATTTTTTTTTAATGGACTTCTGGTTTAGAATTGGTTTTCTTAACAATGCTTCAGTGAAGGTTTTTCATAAGATACAATATTTGATTTTTCCATGAAATATCAAGAACAGATGCATCTAAGTAAACAGATACATGTAAGTACAGACACTCACAGAAGGCAATGCTGATTTTGTCCATGTGAGCTTGGAGAATGATTTATTTTTGTAGCCCTTAAAGCATAATAATAATAATAATAGAACATATGTGTCCATTTTATTGCCATATTTCCAAAGTTCATACAACTCAGCAAGCAGTGAGCATTTTTGTTTCAAGCTGGGCCTTAGACCATATACTTCATTAAAAAAAGAATTCCACAAACCCCAGAACTGGTAAAACTGTGTGTGAAAAGCCAAGGAGATGCTTTACTACAACTGTTGTGCCTAACATATGCAGGAAGAATCAGAACTGTCTCCTTTCTTACTTACTCACCTTACCAGAAAGCCTATGACATCCCAAGCTAAAGCTGTATAATCATTCCATTATAAACCACAAATTTCCCAGTTGTAAAGGGTCATGGTAAAAATGTATTTGTGGCTTAAGTTTGGTGTGGAGAGTCTTAGATGGGACATTTTTTTCCACTCTGAGAGACATTTAAATTAAGCAATTTGTTCAGTTATTTGGTTTGGGAACAGTAGGAGAAGGTCTTTTAAACTTATTTTCTACGTTTTAATACTTAGAAGTAGTCTGGTTTTAAAAGTGATCTTCAGTCATTAGAGAAAGAACTTGAATCGATGCATTAAAGGTTAAGGGGAATTTGTGCTGAAGTTAAGCAGAAATGGGAGAGAGCTCAAAGCTTTTCCTGACAGTTATATATGGTATGTAGATCATACTCTGGAGGTAAATCATAGCTGGAGTTCCAGAAGTCAATTTGGTTACATAAGTGCAGTAAGAATGATAAGTTACAGCAAGTCATGTACTCCAGTGTGATGCATTTATACTTCGTATGGTGTCTCTCAGAATGGTATCAGCTGGACATAGTGAACCTGGAAGTGTTTCTGAGAGTCACTGTTTTTCCCCTCCCTGATTATATGTTTGTCCTATAGAGGTAGGTCTTAGACACATTGTGTCGCAGAATACAGTGAAACCCTAGCTAAAGAAACAAAAATACAGGTGTGGAAGGAGGGGATGAGGGAAAGGGCAGGGAGGAGAAAATTGCCATGACCCTTACACAATATTGACTATCTGAATAAGGGTGCAACTAGTGAAACTTTAGGGAAGGTCTGGTGCCAAAGGCCAGTCAACCAAAGGAAAAGAAAGTCCCAGGAGTCATGACGTGACTCCATCTCTATCTGAACTCTATCTGCAGCTATCTACCTATCTATGTAACACTGTCTGAATCTGAGAAGTTTCTGAGACATGGGCTGGCAGAAGGCTGGAATTTCTCTCTTACCCATACGCTCGGAAGAGCGACTACTCCCTCACAGAAATAGGTGGAAACCGGAGGGGAACACTTCAGAAGGGAGACGTGACAATCCTATGGCAACCTTGGGTGCATTCAACGCCTGCAATGCCCTGCAATGTTGGAGAACAGGGAACTTGTGCTGCATAAACTGTTACATCTGTTCCAGAAACATGCTACTATTTCTCAGGAGAATGGGTGTCAGTGGTGCTCCACCAACACCCACAGCTGTTGCTGTCACTTGACTGAGTTGCCTTAAGGCCCTGTCACAGAATGATTGTATAGTACATATTCATCAAGACTAGACTTCTTGCACAAGCCATGTGCATTACACGGATACGGTCATGCTGCGCGTGAGTATCACTTAACACTGCGTGTCGTACAGCACACCCACAGCACAATACTATGAGACCTTTCCAGAACATTCAAAGTATCCAACTTCATGCACGCTGAAGACTGCTTTTCAGCTAGGGCCCATGGACAGACCCCCTGAGCTGATGCTTGACATTCACTATCATTCTCTTCTCAGGAGAAGACCTCTTAGAGGTTACTTGTACAGGGTGACTCCTAGTTCTGCCACCATGGTGGTGCTTAGTACCTCTGGTGTTTGTGAGGCCTATATTGAGGTGGATGGATCACAGGTTGAGGGAGAAAGGGTATGTGAACCTGAGAGGACACCACACATCTCTCCATCAATGCCACCATGCCACATTACTGAAAAAATGATTAAAAAATGAGAGAACTGAAGAAGCGTGAACTAAGAGACTGAAGGGAGTAACAGAAACTGAGAGTGAGTGTAAAAAGGGAGGCAGCTGCAATTCTTCATTTATCCTGAGGTTGACAATACCAAGAAAAGGGCCAAGTGCCACAGTTCTGCCAACAGTAGGAGAGAAGCCTGATTGCTAAGAGAAAGAGAATGTGGCAGATCCTGTACACAATTTCTGTGAATGCTCTTGGTTAAAGTAGTTGCTGTATTTCTGCTGTGATAGCTGGCCTGATGTATGTTGGGGCCACTCAAACCTCTCAGTTTTTGTGATCTAGGGATGTCAGAACAAGTGATTATGCGCCCAACCCAGCATGGGGATGCTGTGCCTAGGCCCATGGCCATAATCACCTTGAGCAGCTGAGACTGCAGCAGGACACACTGTCTGGCTCTGTCACATCCTTTTTCTCTTTCACATGCTGTTTATGTCCCCCTTGCTAGGAAGAGCTCCACAATGCCACCTCTTAGCAGTAGTAGCACTGCTACTTCCGTTCCCTCCCAGTGTCATGCTCACTGATACTGAAACAACAGTAAAATCAGTGGCTGCATTTCAATGCTGTGTGAAGTTCAGTGTTGTGAGATCCCATGGAATTAAATATGCTGGAAGAAAAAAAAAAACCAACACTGATTTTCCCTGTACTTTAGTACTGCTAAACATCTGCTAGCGATATTTAATCTAACTTCTGAAAGTGTGAGTTTAGGTACTATGAAATGGATGGTTCTGATCCTGGAAACCTCTTAAATGCATAGCACTGACATACATTAATTGCTTTCATTTAAGTAAGAAGATTATTCCTTTATCATCAGGTAATTGATTTAAAAGTGTTTCACCGTATGTTTACATTTGACATGAATTGGTGTGCCCAAGGATTTAATCATTTAATAGATTTAGTCATTTAATGAAATCTGATGGTCATTGCATTACACTAACACCTGATAGTATTTATACAGTTCTTTCCAAGGACGAGCTACACAGTTTATGTACAGGAAGAACATTTCATGGATTTTAGCCTGTATTTTTTCATTAAAGGCTTTTAAAGGGATTACCACGTGTTAGATAGGCCACTAGCCTGCGTGTGCACATGCAAGAACACATATTCACAATGCACACTTTTTTACTGATTGCATAGTGATATACTGCTGTCTTTGTGGCATTATCCATATAGTGGTTTGCTGTGTTTCATGGATTTTTTTTGGTGATCTGTTCATCATCAGTCTGCGTGGTGCATTTTGTCATTATTGTCTGCCCAGTGGATGCTGGTGAAGATAATCTCAGAGAAAATAATGAACTCACACTTATGCTTTTAGACCAATTGTGGCGGCGAGAGGCTGCAAAAGTGCCCGAAGCTCCTTTTGAAAACCAGATGCTAAAAAGCTTTTTACATTTTCATCGTATTGAGGTGACCAGCAGGGTAATGCAATAAAATATACTGCATTTAGCCTTGTTCTTGTAAACTAACTTCTATTGATATGCAAGAATGTTTGAGAAGTCTTTCATTTGGCTTTGCATGTATCTTGGAGTAATTTGCAGGCCGGTAATAGGCAATCTTAGAGGTAGTCTTTGGCAATAGGTTTTAAAAGTGATGAAGTAAAAATGCTTTGTAAATATAATATATTAGCTACTGGAAACTGCCTTTCTGACCAAAGACTTTATAGTTCTTCTTACTTTAAATTCTGTTTTAATTTGTTGTTGATGACATTCATACCTTTAAAAGCAGTTATGTCAAATTGTCATTCTCAGATGATAAAATGATAATTAAAAATGTTTGTGCCTGAAATGCCATCAGTCTATATGCAGTTTGGAAATAATTCCAATGGCTTCAGAGAAGTGCTGTGATTGCTCATGAGTGTACACGAGCATGAGTTTCAGTTCCTTACACATTTGCTTAATACAGTGTTGTTTCTTCTCTTAATATGTATATAGCTGTGATGTAAGTTTAGAGCAGATTTGGTTATGACAATTTTTCTTTATATGTGCTACATTTTTCCCGGGGATACTTCATCTGTTGATATATTCCATGAACTCTTCATTACATTGCAAAGCAGCTTTTTCGTACTTCTTACCCTGGATTTACATAGTTCTTCAGTGCATCATAGCAGCTGATAGAGTGTTAACATTGAGGGAAGATGTAGAAAGACAGCTTCAATTCAACGAACTGTAAACTCTCTCCTAGTTGGTTATAAAGATGTGCCTCCCCCCCCATCTTCCATAAAAAAAATATTATGAACAACTCTTATTATTTTGTATAATCCCTGTTTTTAAATCAGTCATCTTATACCCCACCCCCCATACCACAAATATGTTACTCAGCCTTTGAGACAATAGTTGTAATTTAGCTGTAATTACAATCTGATCAGAGCAGGGAGAAAGGATGAATACAAAAGAAATCATCAGATTCCAGAAATGTGATACCATAGGCCAAATCCTGCTTGCTTTGCTAATGAAATCTGACTTGCATGTGTTGGATGGACATAATTTTAATCATAAGAAAAAAAAAATCTAATAATATCAGCTGTTACAGACCCTAAAGAAAAAAAGAGCTGAGACCTTTGAGTAAAAAAAAATCTTCAAAGGCATATAAAATATTTTGACTTAATCCTGCTGACATCTGCCTGTTTTGAACCCCAAACCAGCCTAATGTTTATCTAATAGTCTTAGTACATTTTGTAATTAAACTAATTAAGGAAAACATCTTACAGCTTTTCCCTGGAAAGACACCAGTCCCTCCCTCCCCCAACAGAAACTGAAAATAATCTCTTTTGTTTGCAAGGCAGATAAAATGAATTCCCTCTTTACGTGCGTTTTTCAGCAAAAGCCTTTCAATATTGGAGACTCAAGGAGCAATTGAGTCCTATACAGAGAAGGCAGATCCCCGCACCCCCCGCCCCCCCTTTTTCTACAGAAGGAAAGTTTTTGATCTTAGGAGCTCTGCTTCCCCCAACTCTTGGCTTCCAAAGTCCATAAAAATGCTTCTAAGCAAAATTAGCTTCCAAGTCCATAAAATTGCAATATATCATTTAAATAATGACTTTTATAGCATCTTTTTTTTAGTATTGGAAAGGGGAAACCCATGAAATGGTGTGAAGACATTCTAGACTTTGAAGATGTTTAGAGATATGATGGCATTTTCAGCACACCTTTTTATTGCCATGAAATGAAAAGTGCTTAGTTGATTAGCCGGCTGCTCCAACCAAGTGAACTGCAATTAAAGTCAATGACAGTTTTGCCAGAGTAAGAACTGCATGAATAGCCATCCAGGGACTTCTTAACCACTTTCTCAGAACTGGAGTGAAACCTCTGGGTTTTTTCTAGTACTCCATCTACTTTTTCTTCCTCTTTATAGCTACTCCTGCTTGGACTCTATGAGTTCTGGTATGAAATAATTTTAACCACCCTTATATGTTCAAATATATTTAAATAAACCCAAATTTTCCGAGAGCATGGGCTTTTTGGCCTAAAGGTTGTCTTTATTTTCACCTTTTGAACAGAGCTGACCGTTGTACATTCTGACTCTGCTTCATGAAAGTCCAGAATAACTGGTTTTTGTGAGGATTATGATATACTGAAAATATCACATTTTGATATTGAATGTTACTGATACGAATAGTGTATCTAGCTCCCACTCACATATGTCTGTGAACAACCGGGACAGCATGAGGTATAAAATCACTTATTTTCTGACATGTCTGCAACTGGCACATTAGACAATGTTAGGAAACTCTGCAAGAATCTGCTCCTGCTGGACTCCACAGCAAAACTTCTGTTGTCTTCATGGGGTAAATACATATTGCCTATGAAGCGTGGGCCCATGTCTGCTCTTGAGAAGTAGGATTCTCTTGCCTCTCAGGGAAGCCCATAGGCTGCAAATCAGGAATTGTGTCATCCCTTTGCTTTTTGTCAGATCTGCTCCACTGAATGGTAAAGACTTAGAGGCTTGGACCAGTTATGCACTCGTCCTGACTTTGAAGGGATCAGGTTAAGACCTCTGATGAATGTCAAGGTCTGTTCAATGATTAGGTATTATTTTTCCCTGCAAGAAACAAATAGATGCATTACATTAAAGGATGTAAAGGATAGCATTTTTTTAAAACAAGCATGAAAAATGTCAGTTACTATTTCTAAGATTTTTTTCTCTAGAGTTAAATGCTCTATCCCCACATACAGTCTGTTACCTTTCCTAATGCATATGGTCATGATCATGTGTTCATGATTTCACAGTGTTTGACATGCAGTTATTTTGTACATTGTGCAAGTGAATGCAAATGACACTGTTAATTTTCTTGCACTCTGTTATGATTTCAATTACTACATAAGGTCAAGCAGTGCTGAGAATTGTTTCTGTCAACTTCAGCTGATCTCGTCAGTGTCAGGAGAAGTGAATCAGGTCCAAAATGGTTTTGTGTAAGTATAACATAAATAAACAAACAGACTGACAAAACTCTCATTCTAGTGACAATTTAACATATTATTTCAGCCAGAGAGAACAACTATGAGGAGGAACTGAATTTCCAGAGGCTGCCGAATGTCTGTGCTCCGCAGATTCATTTTAATTGGTGAAGGGGATCATTCTCAATTGGCCAAAGAAAAACAGGTATTCAAACCAGCATTTAGCAAAGGTGGGACATTGTATCTATCATTGCTTTGGCAATTAGCAGAGTTCTGTGCGTGCAGTTCTTGTCTTTACTAATACTACTGTACTGTGGCAACATTACTGTTTTTTTGAGCGGAGGCTATAAATGGTAAGTATCAGCTAGACTGGAAACATTTTGGAGTGAAGGTGTGATTTTACTGATCAAGTTCAGTGGATAGTGGCAAATAAAATTTTGATGTTTCTCCTTGTGTTGCTGGAGTAATTTCTGCCTTCCTGGCTGTAAATTACATCTCCTGGTTTCCATTGTTCTTTTCTTCTATCCTTATATATCTATTGTTGTCAAACTGATTAGCTGCTAAATTACATTGCATTCAGGTAACAAGATCTTTGTTATTGATTTACTCTGAAGCCTTTCTTTGACAGACTGGCAGAATCCTTCATCCAGGTTAGAGAATAATCTATTTGAAGGTTTCTTCCAGATGTCACTACTATAGCAACAGCTTCTATAGTGTTAATGCTGATATTAAATAGGGTTCAGCCCTGCATTACCATCCAGCCATATGGCCCTGTTTTTTTAAACTTGAAAATGAGTTTCCTGCTTCTTCCATAGTAAGGGCTGCCTGTCTGTGTCTTCTCTTTATTTCCACTACTGATTTATTTAACTTTTCCAAAACCAGATATTAAATCTCTTGGAAGATTGTTATGAATGTACTCAAATTCCTTTTACATCTGTAGATCTCATGAGTCTTCTTCAGCGAATTATGGAGAACTGTGACATTGTAGAATTATCTTCCTATTAAACTTGGTATTTTGGACATTTGCTGCTTGCTTTCAATTGCTTCCTTTCCTAGCTAGGCTGAGTTGTGTCTTCTTCACATCTTCGCATATCTTTTCCACCTCTTTTTCTCAGGAGTCCCAGCCCAATCTCCTTTGTCTTCTGATTTTGGGAAGCTCCATAAATTTCCAGGAATTTTGAAATTCCTGGAGCCCTAGGTCTCCTCCCCCTGCTGGTAGAAATCTTTTTGGTAGGTCTGCCCCCACCTTTACACAGCCATCTTTAGTCTTTTTTTCCTCCTTTTTATTGAAATACGAGGGATAAGATTTGCCTAGCCTGTATGCTTTTTGACCCCATTTTATCTGTTTCAAGTTAAATCACTATAAATGCACTGCAGGACCATCCCTGAAGCTCTCTAGGTCCTCCTCTCTTCAGCCCCACTCACCAGACCAAAACCAACAAAGTGAGGAAACCCCACCAATCCAGAAGGCAGAAAAAGGGTTGGTTCAAATGCCTGCATGGAGGGCCATTAGAGCAGTTGTGGCAAAGGAGCAGGGGAGGGTGATGCAAGGGAGTGGAACAGGCTGGGTACCAGGCTGCAGGCTCTGCACAAGGGTGGGTAGCATCTTGACAGGGGCAAGGAAGTGCAATTTCTCATCCAGGCTCTAGGGCCACAGTTAGGAACTCAGTGATGTGGGTCACCTGACATCATGCTGCAAGATACATGGGAGACTTTTTCTTCCCTTAAAGCATTGCCCAACTGGTGAGGTATTTTATGGACAGAGTTGGTAGGGGCAGGAAGGATGGTCTTGTAATTATGGGATTCAGTGGCAAATCAGGAAATCTGGGTTTAATTATCAACCGTGACACAGATTTCCTGTGTGACCTTCTCCAGATCACTTACTCAGTGTATGACTCAAGTCCCAGTTTGTGACATGGGGCAATAACACTTCTTTTCTCACACCTTTTGCCTGTTTTCTCTTTTTGGGCTACTTTTCCATAGAGCAGGTGTTTCTTCCAGCTACATGTAGCACTGTGGCCGAAGGAGATAATTTTTATTGTGACTCCCTTCTCATAACTGATATTATTTTCGTATTGCTTCAGTTCATACAAATTGCCATGGGTCCAGCAGAAATAATCTGAGTAGCTGTTCTGACAATATGCTTCATAGCCATTTAGCTTTGAGGAGCCCCTTTTTATCTGAAGTAACTATATTTCTCTCGGAAGAGGAATTCAAGTGCAGTAATAAGAGAGGTGATCTCACTGATATATCACTAAGTAAAATCTGACATGCAGATATAATGAAAACATGAAGCAGTTTAATAATGAAAAATGTATAGGCCTGAGCTAATGGCTGAAAAATGTTTAGCAAAGCATTACACTGAAGTAAAAAACCACAAGAAAGACATTCAGATAGATTAAACATTGGGAATTCATTTGTAAGTCCAGACGATCTATGGTCTGTAATGTACTTTTATTGTATGGCAGGATGCAAAGAAATAGTTTTTCAAAAGACTTATTATCCTTTCTGGTAGGACTTCTGTAGTCTTTGTCAAGTGCTATGAATCTGCCTTTGAAACTCCTATCATCTGTCCTCAGGGTCCTTTGGTGCCATATCCACTGAGAGATGGGCAGCGGACCAAGAGTCCAAGGCTGCGTAACGCTGAATGGAAGTGCTGGCTGTAGCCAGGATGAGGACTGGATATTAGTGAAACAGACTGTGTGAGACCAGACTCAACTGACTCACAGGCGAATCACTGCACAACGCAGTGCAGTAGGACTTGCTGAGAAGGGCCTGGGCTACAGTGCTGAAAATCCATTGAATGCGTGACTACAAACGGTGCCTCCACGTCCAGAAAACAGGCGGTTGTATATATGAGGGCATCTCCGATCTGCACTGGTAGCTGAGAAATGGGACTTTCTGGGTTAAAAGTATTTCAGGTGAGCAGAGCTATTCCAAGTATACAGAGAAATGCGTGGAATAACAAATGTAGATACTGGTAGCAGAGCCAGAGTCTCTTGGATTATGACTCTCCTCCCAGGGTTAAACAGACATTGGAATTAACTGAGTTATTGAGGTGATAATTGGTGGTCCAGTATCACATTAAAAAAAAAAAAAAATCTATAAGTTTAATTTGAAATGTTGGTTGCTACAAAGTCCCAAGGTGAAGAAGGTCTCCAGAAATCTCTCTCCCAAATTTTAGATCTTCCAGTATCAAGGCATCCTGGGAATCTTATTATTTCTGTTTTCACCCTGTCAGAATTCTGTTTAATTTTCCTTTAAGAGGATACTCCTGGAGTGTACATGTCAGCAGAAGAAAATCAAACCAGATCACAGCTCTTTTATTAAAATGCCCTGTCACAGGCCAGGCAGCAGTGGGTGATGCTGTGGTGCCTCAGCTATTCTTCCTAGATACACAGTTGTGCTTACCCGGGAAGTCACCTACATGGTCTGTTACAGCAGTGTGTCTGCACCAAACATGCCCAGTATGGTTTTAGGCGTTTTAAAATATTTTCTTCTGTATGAAGATTTGCACACTACTGACCTTTTTCACAATCCACGTTTGTCCCATTTCCAATAAACATGCTTTCCATTTTTGAACAATTCATCAACATGTAAAGGGAGATTTACTTCTACTCCTGGTTTCAACAATGGTTCAATCACGTTATTTTTTTCACTGCTACCCAGATGCAATTGGTCTCAGCACTTTGCATTAAAGGACTTTTAGAGCCAGCTGCCTGTGAAAGATACCTTTTTTTGCTTACTGAAAATGTTGATTCATCCTCTTTTACCTGTCTACAAGCATTCCCTTTTAACTTGTTGTGTCTTTGGGACTTTTAAAGAAACTCCAGAGAGAGTCCTTCTTTATCTCAGCCCTTTTTATCCTCTGGAAACAAACTCTCATCTCAACTCAAGCAGGGAAGGGGAACTCCCAGCCCTCCTTGTGGCTCATCTAGTGTCCCATGTGTCCTGGTTGGGCACTGGCAGTTTTGCTGACTCTGAGGATGCCTCCATCAAGCAGGCAGTGTTCCTGGCTGGTCTCATGAGCTGTGAAGACCCTGAGCATTATGCTTCACTGCAAGCTTTCATAAAACACTTCCCTTAGGATGTTTTTCTTCCTTTTCTTGTTGTATTTCACTGTCTGACCTTGCTCATGACGGGTCTCATTTTGTCACCTAACCAGAGTGGAGGGGTGTACGAGCTGTTGTCTCATGTAAAGTGAAGGGTATCTGCTTGGTGCCATCCATGAGCACTGCTGTTCTGCCTTGCCCTTGCTTTATTTAATCTTGCTGCTTCTCTTTTGGCTTTGGTTGTATCCTTGAGGATTCTTCACCTTTTCCACCACCAATGACTTCATTTTTTTTAAATTTTGCCTTGCAAAAGGTATTACTATTTGGGTTATGAGGAGAGCAGCGCTTTCACAGTTCTGGACAGGGTCCAGTGAAGGGTAAGGGCCAATGGGACCAGCTCTGAAGGGTTACGATCAGCTTTTATTGGCAAGAGAAGACACCTGCGGTACAGGGACTGCCAATGAGCTCTTTGTCTCTACCCTTCTTTTTTTGTCTGACGTGGGGTGTGTCAGATCCCAGGACTGGCGCAGCTCCAGATCTCCTCAGCCCAGGCTGGGAATAGTCTGATGTTCCCCATTTGCTGATTGTAGCTTAGAGCAGTTTCTTCTCTCCCACTCCTCCCTGCTGAATGCTTCTTTGCATGTTAGCGTTATGATACACTTAACTTGTAATATTACCTCAAACAAAGTTGCTGCCTGCCACTTAGACACATCTGGTGCATCTCAACCCACCTGAGTGTCTCAGTCAAAGGCTTCCTATCAAGCACTGCTGGGACCAGTTCAGTCATGCTTTTGTTCTCCAGCTTTGTGACCTGGGATTAACTCTTCTCATGCCTTCACATTTTATAAAACTGCTGTTTTTACAAGTGCCCGCAAATGTCTTATTGAGGAGTGCAGCACACAGGGAAGATGCTTCACATTACTGAATTATTGGGAGATTTGTAAATAACTTTCTGGTCCATTTTCTACTGCAGTTTTCCAGTGTCTCTTTGTGCCTTTGCTCTTTAAATTTCTAGGGTTTATTTTAAGCAAACAGTTCCCAAAGCATAAAAATCAACATAAAATCTTTTAAGAGCTAGTTTACATTAACCAGCTGTCACAGGAACAGAGAGAAATGTGTGAGATAGTGGTGGACAATATGTGTACAGAGGAGGTAGGCATTTTAGAGTTGTTAAATCCTATTGCTAAGCCCAGGGCTTAACAGGCTTCACATTTTTTGCTCCAGGGTATCATGGTACAGTGAAAGCAAGCTGATGGGCTCCATTAGCATGAATGATAGCTTCCTTCTACACACAAGTCAATTTACAGGTAAAGGTTTTTTCACACTGTTAAGAGATAAAGAAAACCTTTCTGAAAATGTCCTGGAGCTGATTTTAGGGCAAGGGAGGGTCTCAGTTCAGTCAAAGCAAATGTTTGCTGACATTGTTCAGCTATTTCGGAAACTGTTAACCGTTGTTTTCAGCATCATGAAATTAATAAGCATATTCCCTGGAACTGAACATTAATCTCTGTCATCACCGGCTTCAGTTCTTTAAACTTTAGAAGTGTTTTTGTTAAACTCTTACTTGAATTTAGATAATAGAGCCCTTCAAAAAACTCTATTCACGCAATAAATGCAGTGTACATTTTTAGAAACTATTTTTTTTAAAAGATTGGCATGGTTTTATAAGTTCTCTTTGCAGGCTTCCTCTTGCTTCCTTTGCCATTTTGTTCATTTGGGTCTTTTGCCAGTGAATGAAGTGGTAGAGGTGGGAGGACTTTAAAAAAAAATAGACCGTAAAAAGAAAGCAGTACATGTGTTAGGCTATAGGAATCTAAAGAAGACATTATCAGGGCCAGGTGCAGAATACTTTAAGGATCATATCCCAAACCAGCATGAGTATTACGTGAAGCGTGTTCTCGCTATTAGGCAATACTTGATGTCAACTGTTTGCACTTTTAGAAAGAAATTTCTGCTGCATGGTCTAATGCATCAGAAGAGTTAAACCACCCATAAATTACTGCCTAAAAAGTCCACATGTGAAAACTCTTAAGTGGCAACGTTGCTGTAAATATTTACGGCAGAGTTAGGCACCTATGTATAGTATGGCCACAATTCTCTAACAGGCTGCGATTAGAATAGATATTATGGAAACTGTAAAAATGTAAATAATATTAATTGCCATATGACTGATCCAGAGAGTGAGAGGAAGTGCAGTGGTTAATTTTCAGCACTTCTCAAGATAGGGAAAACCAAAAAAAGTGGTCTGATCAGATCGGGGTTTTTTGTGGCTGATCTCTGCTTGTTTTTCCTCAAAAACTTCCAGGATTCCAGTAGTAGCTTTGAGTTGTTCCTATCATTGCAGCTCTGCATGGAGCAGTTGAGGGTATTGACTTGAGTGAGGAGAGTTAGCAGGGCTCATGATAACATTCAGGCTGCCTGCATCCTTCTGTTTCCTGGGGTTTCACCCCCTAGGGCTTAATGTCATTAAAATTACTGAAAATACTACAAATAACAAGCGTAGCAGCACTTTCTGAAGAGTGATAAGATTGCCTGCCAGCTTCTACAGATCAGAGTGAAATTCTGCCCCCATGAAGTCAGTGTTAACATCCTGCTAACTTCAAGAAGTTAAGAATTTTACTCTTCATATTTATCTCTCTGTTAGAGCATGCCATTGCTGCCTCTTCATGCTCTTTCGTTTTCCATTCCATTGCTGAAAGGAAACCCAGCCCTGGTTCATAAGGTACCAGGAACTTGAAGTGTACAAGGAAATTGGCAGGAACTGACTTTAAGTTTATGGGCAGACGGTCTGCATTTGTAATGAAGCTTGTTACAAGAACCTCCATGACTTTAGAAAAGTTCTGTTCTCTCTCCAAGGACATCACGGGTCTCTCTCATTTATGGGCATGGTGCAGCATGCCTTGTTCACCCAGCAATGTTTGAAATAGCCAGACATAACCTTTAATGTTCTTTTATTTGGAGGAAGTAATACAACATGTTCCACGGTGGATTGCTAAAGAAAGCGAGTTCTGATGAATAGTATTTCTGAAGAAAGTGGTTTTGTACATCCCTGACATGCAAGTTGCTGGAGGCTAGGAGAGTGTGATGGTTGGGAAAGTGTACCAGGAAGTGTTGCTGCATTTTTCCTTGTTTTTTACTCCTCCAGATTTATCTGGGTTTGGCCACTGCCCCCCTGTTTTTTCCCCTTTAGGTATGGGAGGCAGCCCGTCCCTAACAGAGATTGAAAAACAAAAGAAAACAAAATGGAGGGAGGAGAGGTGAAGAGTAGACACTGGAGAGGAAAAAACCCTAAGTGATCACAAGTGGCAAATGTGATATCATGTTGTCTTGTAGAGCAGCATGCGAGGGGGCACGTGGCAGGGCTTGTAAAGTTAGCCAAGATAAGACAGGACTGCAGGATTTAAGGGGGTCTTGGGTGATTGTGGGTTTTAAGCATGCCTTGCAGCCCTGGAGCAGATGAGACAGAAACAGGGCGGGAGGAGCATTTTGCGAGCTGGGAAAGCAGCATGGAATCCTCCTGGAATTGCTAGCCATGGAGATCTGGTGACTCCAAAGGGCACCCAGATTGTGAGGAAATCCTGACAGTTTGGAGAGTTGTACGATAAGGCATTGTGGGTTGCTGGTGAAAAGTTGTTGTGTTGAAGTTGTTGGAGTTGGTGGGAGAAAGCACATAGCATCCTGCTCCAAGCTGAACTACCTGTGTTGCAGATGGGCCACTGCGATCTGATTATGAGTTATCACTCTGTCCTGGCCCTTTCTAGATAGATCATGTTCCTCAACACAGACTCAGGTTGCAGCAAGATGGTCTTAATTTGTCATCTGTGCTGGAGAGAAACTCGGGTTGTATGTTCCCCAGATTTCCTTCTTTGACCAGAGGCTGTCGCAGCCCTCTTGCAGAGAAGGGAGGGTTCTCTGCTCCCAGAGCACTCACCTCAGATAGCTGTGAGATCTAAGCTCTGTTAGCCTGTGGATATCTGGGGATTTTAGGGGTGGTATGGCAGAAGGCTTACGAGGATCATCTACACAGAGAAGGGAGGTGAATAGTGACACAGTGGAACACTGAGGGCAGAGCTGAAGGGAGTACTCTGCCCTTTTCCATTCAATGCCCCCCTCCCACACACACTCCCTCTGTGTAGGCGGTGCAGGAGAGAAGAGGAGCAGTGAGTGGGCAAGCTCTCCAGATGATCTGAGGGCCAGGCTGCACCCAGGTGAAGTTCTGCAGGGTTATTGGGTACCCCACTGGCCATGGCAGACCTTTGCTTTTGCCAGCTGGTGGTGGCTGTTTGGGAGGTCGTGTCATCTTTCTTCAGCTCCTGCTCTGCTTCTGCTGGTCCAGGAGAAGGAAGATAAGGCAGTGAAGGATCTTCAGTGCTTCAAAGCTGTTGCAGCCAGCACGTCTAGGCCCTTCTTGTCCTTTTTGTCATTGACAAAGACAGGATAGCGGGGACGACAGACTTTTGAGCCCATTCTGTTGAACCATGCTTGTATTAATCTACTTTAATTTGCTTAATAATTTGAAATCTCTTTCTGTGAATTGTGAGCTTTCTCACATAGGAATGAAACTGGAAAGAGAAAGGGAGAGAAAGAAAAAAAATTGGAGCAATAGAGAGTATGTGGGAGGTTTATAATTCAGAAGGGATTATCTGCCAGTTTCTAGGAACTGTGATGGAGTCATGTTATGTAGAGTAAGCAAAAATGCTTTGAAAGAGCTGAGGCTCCCAGCAGCATAGATTGCTCAGGTACAAGATTCATAGCACTAATCTTCCGCAGCCCTGTCTTTAAAGTAGTTTTGCGTTATTCTGAGGCAGGGATTAGGTATGCATCTATGTTTCTAGTGACTTTCCCAGCATCATTGTTCGTCACAGGAAAGCAGATTAGATCACTCTGTTTCTAAATGTCCAAAACTCTCTTTTCCAAACCAGAGAGGGTCTAAAGAAAGGCAAAACCAGATATAGCTGATCCAGGGATGCAATGGCCATTCTTAGTGAAAGAGAACTCTTCAGGGCTCTTTGGTTAGTTACTAGGAAGAGGTTCTTCACCCAGAGGGTGGCAGAGCACTGAAACAGCTCTCCAGGGAAGCAGTCACTGCACCAAGCCTGACAATATTCAAGAAGCATTTGGACAGTGCTCTCAGACACACACACGAGGTGTTGGGGTTGTCCTATACAGAGATAGGAATTGGACTTGATGGTCCTTGTGAGTCCCTTCCAACGCAGGTCTTTCTAGGATTCTAGGATTCTATGATTATACAACGGTGTTGGTGCCAGGTGGTGCCCAGTTTGTTATGATTTTCTAGATCATATCCTAGGAATGCCCTTTAGGACACCTGGAATTCCTGACTTTTCATTTCGTTTATCATAGCTTGTCCTTTCATAAATACAAAATAGTAGTTTAAGAGATTTTTCCAGTTTAAGTATGTATATTTTTTTCAGCGTCTAATGAGAAGAAATAGTTCAACAGAGAAACGGAGAATGGGAAGAGTGAAACCAAGGGAATGTTTAGCAAAAGTTTGAGTAAGTCAGCTACCAGCTACCATTTCTATATCCATACCATTTGGAGTCTGAGGCACGTAGTGTGTCTTGTGCAAGAAACTTATTCTTAGCACCAGCTTCCTGGAAAAAAATAAACACACTCTGCAGTAAGAAAGCACACATATCACCTTTGAGCCTGAAGCTGGTATTCATGGTATTTGAAATCTCTTCAATATCACTTTGACTGAGTAATTTGTGAAACTTACTTATTTTTGAAAGATAAGAAAAGAAATGCTGGTTCAGCTCCACACTTCTGTCTGCCTGCCAAAGTTTAATTATCAGGTTTAGTGGGACCTCTGTCTAGCCAAGAGTGGGACAAGGGTGTAGGCAACCTTCATTAGATGCAACTTGCTGCAGATCCTCTGTTTTCTGTTGCAGCTCCATGTGGTGGGAGAGGACTTCGCAGCCCTCAGGGTGTCAGCTGTAACAAATGAGGCAGTGGAAGGTCTGCACTGCCAGAAAGGAAAGACTACAGATGGACAGTTATATACAGCAGAAGTCCTCTTTTGAGTGCTTTTCTGAAGATCCTTACAGTGTCATAGGCTGTGACACCTATTGGCAAGCCACTGCTAGATTGAAAGCTGGGCATGGGTCCATCTTCCTCTCTTCTCCACTGCTCCTTCTGTCCTCTGCTGTGTCCTCTCCTCTTCCTCAGGCATTGGACATGTGGTTCCTCACAGCAAGATCACCGCTAGATAGGCTTAGCTTCTCCAGCAGGGTTGCTACTTCAGAGTGATCTCAAAGAACCAATCTGGATGGAACTGAACCACAGTCCTCACTGAAGGAGGGGTGTTGTTGCTCTCCCCACCCACCACACCAGACTGACTGAGGAGCCTGACATCCTGCAAGGGAAAAATCTCTGCACTGAACCATATATAATTTGCCATCATATTTGTTGCCACTACCTTTTCATGTAGCATCTTCCTTATGGAAACGTGACCGATTACCTCACAGTCTGTGTTACAGCCACCAGGAATTCTCATGCCTAGCATAGGGATGGTTTGAATTACCCAGTATCAATGATCCCACTCATCCTAACCCTAAATCCAAGGCAAGCCAGATTTAGCCTGGTGGAACGACATGAGATTGCTCACTTGGTTGTGGCTGCTCACCTGCATCCTGCTCACCTGCATCCTGTTCACCTGCACCGAATGATACTTCAACTCCTGTTGTTTTTCTCAAGTTATTCAAATCAGATGATTATGGGAGTTTTTCTCTCCCCAGCAAAGGTTCTCAGCAATTTAAATTTCAGTTGAAAAGGAAGTTATTAAAATGTGAAGATTAGAAGTGACCTAATTCTTACAGGGAAATTTAAACAAAAGTCTGAAACTTGGCTCAATCTGCACAGTTGAGATTTAATAAATAATCAGATGCTTGTGTGACATAGGGATGTATGTGCCCTTGGACTGAGAAACGGAAATGCATTTGAAATTAAATCTGTCAGCTTCTCTAAATGTGATTTAAATGATGAAATTCAGTGCCTTGTCCAAGAAACTTTTGGAAGAAAATGAGACCATGTAAAAATGTTTCTTTAAGGCTCCTCAGACTTACCTTATTCTTTTTCTGAAGTATTTTCTTCTTTGAAATTTATAAATAAAATGTACATTGTTATTATTAAGGCTGATCTGCATATACATTGAATAGAGAGTGTACCCCAGATACATCCTTATTAAAAAAGCACTAAAAATACTATTTTAAGTTCTCTTCATCTCTCTTCCCCAGCCTCTCAGACAACTTTATGTGAGAAAATACCACTTAGAGACTGCTCTGCTTTTGCAGAGATCTTTGCTTGGATCTTTGGCTCGAAATCAACCAAAAGAGGAAAACAAGCAAACAAATAAGCTCAGTCAGTCTGTCTGATTACCTAGGCATCTATCTGGGTTTTATAATCTTGTTAATATCTGAGCATGCTCTACAGAAAATCTGCAGCAACAGCACAGTCTCTGCTGAATTCTTCCTCTTCAGAGTCAAACTTGAAGTTGTTATCATCTTCTTATGACTTCACTAATAATTTTCCCCATTTTTTTTCTCTCATATTTTTGAGAGTAAAGGTAGATTAACAGAGTACGGGAGAGTATCTGTTTCAAGTTACTTTTCTGGTGAGAAGCCTTTTCTAAAAAGAGAGATTTTGCTGCATGTCCTGAAAAGAGATAATCTCTGGACTCAATTGATGTCCTCCAGACACACACTGCACAATGGGATCCCAGAGCCAGGGCTTGCATCACCTTCTCTTCCTGCAACACTGCCCAGACTCTACCTGTCTCCTGGCAGCTGCAGAGCTCCAGCTCAGCAACATCTCACCAGGAAACCCTAACTAGAAAATTAGAAAGTCCTCATCTCACATATACTTAAGAGATTTCAGAAGTTTAAATGGGTGATTACAAGTAATACAGTATATCTGTAAATTTACTGTTATTCACATATCTTTCAACCTATTAAAAACCTGCTGAAATAACTTGGATTTTTAAATTACTAACTTGGACTTTTTATAGAATAATACATATTTCAGTCTAAATCAAGCCTCTGGTCATTTTTCAGTATATTTGTAATACAACTCTGAGGTAAATAAGACAAATTCTGTAGAAAAAACTATATTTTAAAAAACAACATAGATATTTTCTTTGTTCTGGTAAATCAGAATGATTCATTCTCCTTATGGGTAGTTTTGATATACATTTGAAGTAAGTTTCCGGTGACACATTTCAAAGTATTTCATAAGGGAACATGGGAACATTGATTCTATTCCTACACCTACTACCTCCAGCAAGAGAAACTAGTTCCTGTACAGTAGATTAGAAGTGTCCTTTTCTTTTAATGAAGCATGTTGCTATTATCCCTTTACCTCTGTGACAATAATTTTATCTCAGCTTCTTTAGGATGGAGTTATGTGGTTCTCTTGTGGGTCACTTTCGTCACCATCTGGTAATTATTTCAGCTGTACTTAGGCACTGGTAGAGGATGGATATCTACAGAGCTTGCATTTCTGCTCTCTTTCACACACTGCTGAGCAAAGCACTAACACAAATAACTTTCAAGATCTGATCTGACAGCCTCAATCCAGTAAAGAGTATAGTTGTCTACAGGTTAAATGGCACAACACCTGCTGATGTCTGACTTCCCTAACAGAGGTCTAAACCCTGGATGAGGGTTTTGAGATGCTTGTTGAGTCTTTGAGGAGGATTTGGCATCTCAAAGTAAGTTCTAAAATGTGCAGTGCAGTGACCCACCTCTTGCCGATATCCTGTGCATAGCTGCCTGGAGTTAGCCAAGGCGACACCTTGTGCCTGCCTGTCTGTCCTCTGCAGAAAAAATTTTTTGGTCTCTTCTCGCAAGTGACAAGCGATAGAACGAGAGGAAATGGCCACAAGTTGCGTCAGGGGAGGTTTAGACTGGACATTGGGAAGAATTTCTTCACTGAAAGGGTGGTCAGACATTGGAACAGGCTGCCCAGGGAGGTGGTGGAGTCACCATCCCTGGAGGTGTTTAAAAGACAGGTGGATGAGTTTCTTAGGGACATGGTTTAGTAGGGAGACAGGCATGGTTTGACTCAATGACCTCAGAGGTGTCTTCCAACCTTATGATTCTACGATTCTATGATTCTGGCCCTCCAGCGCCTGTCTTGAAGTGTCTGGCTTCGCCTGTTCTGCATCTGTCACTATGGAAGGCATAAACCATCCTGTGATGACCCATGCAGCTAACCAAGGATGTCTGTTTTCTTCTGAAACTCTGCAGGAGGGATGAGATGCCCCACTTCCGTGTTGTGGGTAAGTGTAAGGGCCCTCTCCCCAGTGTCTTCCTTACATCCCTCTCCTCCGGTGACCGTGAAGTGGTTCTGAGAGCAGGATCAAGGGCTCTTCCTGACTCTGCTTGTGTACCCTCCTACTCAAGCTCACTTTGGCTGCGGGATAGGCATGAGGTTGCTCAGCTTTCATTTTCAGGACAGTCGTGGCATTGCACGCAGGCCCGGAGCTAAACACCTCAAAAGCTTTTGACTTTCAAAACATTCTGGGGTTTTGATGGCAGCTGAACAGGGGCTTTTCAGGGTGGTGGATGTAGGCTGTGTCTACAGGAGGTGTGGGAGCTGACAAAACAGTTCAGCACCGCTGCCAGTGAAGGTCCCACTCTGACCCTTCCCATGCCCACTGCTTCCCATCCCCAGCTGTATGCTCCTACTGATTATTTTGTGCCATTTGTCAGAGACTCTGAACCAAGCAGGAACAGACTAGCAGTAAATTTCACCTTGCAAACGCAAAAAATAGCTGGATGGGGCAGTAGCAGGCAGCCTACCAGAGGACAAAGAAGAGAGTGCTGTGAGCTCTGTTTCACATGAGGCTGCTGGCTGAGAGCTTGTCTCACAGCTGGGGAAATGGCAGTAATAGTGACTTCAATCCCATCCCTGTCCCCCCTGCCCATTAAAAGCCTTTTTGAATCTGATTCAAGAATACAAAAATGCTGGAAGAGGGGTCAAACCCATGTAGGGTCCAAGGCATTTTATCTGGAATTATTGTTTTGCTTAGCCATTCTGGACACTAGAGCTTGTGGAGGGCTGTTGGAGTCTCCATCAGTGCCACGTCTGGAGAGTCAAATTCCCATTTGATAGTGATCGACATTGTTCTGTGTAGTATGGTGAACCTCCCCCATCACAAATTGGCCATAATGATCTCCGCTAGCTGTGAATCTGCTTTTTATTCCTCTCTCAAGTTACGTGGAAAAATAAATTTAGTAATAACATCATAGTTCCTAGAATATAAGAGTGCGTCCCACAGCTGGTGACCTCTGCTATGGAAAGAAGTAGAGCAGGACAGTGTGCAAGTCAGGGCTGAAGAGGCCTGGCAGGGTTGAAGTGAGCTGGAAAAACTCACATGGCATCTGCAGGCACACCACATATGTGGACCAGCACTCAGAAAAAAACAAGGTTGTTAATATGCTATATGGAGACATAATTTAAAAGCCTCCTCATAAAGAAAGCAGCATTATCCCCAGAGCAGTAAAAGGTATTACCAGCTCTGCTAGTATCTGTTCTTCTTGCTCAGACCCTGATCCTACAACATGCCTCAAGTTCAAGTGTTTGGAAGTGATTACGCATGTATGTACCTCTTTGGTCTGCCCTGATTCAGAGCCTCCCCCTCCACCGTGTGTGTCTGAAGCTGTGATTAAGCCACCTACTTATGTAGAGGTTAAAATCTGGCCCTTAACCTCTTTCCTTTTTAGTTAAGCTTCCTGTGAAATGGGTTTAACAAATATAACTGGCATGTTATTTAGAGTATTACTTTTAATGATGTGACTAATAAGTGTAAACAAGTACCTAGTTATTAGCATAGGTGTATCTATTTAACCCACCTTATTCTTACCCAAGGAATTTTTCACTTTGGAGATTCAACTGTATTGTCAGGTTGTCAAGTCTTCGCTATCAAACAAGATTTCCCTGTTAGTAAGAAGCCTGATGCCATAAAGGGAATTGAGCATTTCAGGTCAGTGTGTCAGGACGTGAGAGAATTAATGCTACTACAAGGCTCTTTCAACAAGCTCTTTTAGATGCAAGACTTAATTGCTTAAAGAGTTTGCACTTGAAAACCCCAGTGTAAGTAACAAGAAATTACAGCGAGGATGAACTGTCTCATTTGCCTTTATGTTCTTGGACGGGTAAGGTTACAGTGATTACAACACTACAATATTTTCACTTCCTTCTGTGAGGACTTCTGGCTTCCTGCTTTTCAGCTGTTGGCCCATATACCGCTAGAGATCCTCAGATTTCTTCTCCAGTGGTCCCTGGGAGGTACAGACAAAGAGCCTGAGACAGGCAGGCTTTAAAATTGCTATGTAGGGGCGCACTTTGCCCTTTCTCCAGGCTTGTCTTTCTCAGAAAAAGAGTTAAGAATGTGTAAAAGAATGAAAATCTGTGAATTAGAGGCTGAAAAAAAGAAACAGTGGTCATACTTTGAAGGTGAAACAATAAACAAGATACCAGAAAATGGGCTACTTTTTCTACATTTCTCTCCAAAGGAAAGTAGCTTTGCAGTAAGTACATGACAGCTCTGATGGCTGATTAATAAGAACCCCAAGAAGAGAAAAGCTTTCATAGTACTTGCAGTATTTAAGAATGAGGCAGGCAGATATGTTTGAAATCCTCTTTCTTCAACACGTGGCCTTGTCCAGAAAGGAGTCACTGCCTCATCCCTAACATTGCTGAGTTGAATTATTGGAGGTCCAGAAAAGCAGCAGGCTCCACAGGAAATTGCACTGGAAGTACCCCACATGAAGCATTGTCCCCGGATACCAGGGCTAAAAGCTTTCCTCACCTTTGCGTGTTTCCAAGCGCAGGATAAGAGGCTCAGATGCCTACCCAGATCCACCTACTCTTTTGGAAAGTTACAGGTGTGTTTTAGTGTGGCTCAGCTTTGTTGTTGGTTACCTGCTTTGCCTCTGGAGCACATGGTACTGATATGATGCTCCTATGGATATGATCATCATGGCCTATATTGCCACGATATAGGGAAGCATAGAAAGGAAAGCCACCAAAAGGTCATCTGGGAAAGAAACCAGAGCTGAGTTCACTTTAGAAAGTCATTAGAAAGCAAATGAGGACACTAAATGGATGCAAGGGTGGGGAAAAAAAAAGAGAAGGATGATCATGAAGAGCAGGCAGTGGAATTAGGACATTCTCCAGATGGACTTTGCAAGGATTAGGCCCTAAGGCCATAGTTAGCTAGACTGGCCTTGGAGGCTTAGCTTTCTCAGTAAGCTACTAGTACTTTTCCCCCTTAGGAAAAGCTATTGGTTCTTTTTTTAGGTGACTGAAGTTATTTAAAGTTTCAGTGTTTGTGATACGTCACATTTTAAATAACTGATTATTTAAGAACGAGCCACGGTATAAGGTCAGGATAAAACCCAAGCTCTATATTTGGTCTGACCAACAGGAGAAAAGGAATACATTCCACTTGGATGTGAAGTTGCTAATCTTTTAATTCTGCCCTTTCTTGGAGTGTGAACAGCAGGAACAAGTGAGGAGATACAGTCTGGTATATTAAGACACCCTGCTAGAGATGGACTTTTAAAATCCCAGAATGTTCTGTACCCCATCATGGTTTCAAAAGCATAGGATGACACTTGATGCCGTTGTCCCAAATTTATAGCTTCAAACCAAACAATTTAACAAAGGAAACAAAAGAAATAGTTTATTGGCATTATTAGAGGCGCCAGCTATTGATATGCAATGACACTGGTCACAGTGTAATTGAAACAATTCTCCTACAGCCAGCGAGGGGCCATTAGACCCTAATTAGAATTGGGATCTATGTTCTGTTCTATCTAAATTTTAAGTTTTTCAAAGAGGCCACTGAAAAAAAATCCCTTTCTCCCTTGTCTTTAGAGAATATTCTAGGATGAGGGTTTTGTTTAGTGAAGGCCTCATAGTTCTTGTTTTTCGAAAGGAAAATATGCTGTCGTAAGGTAACCCAAACTTTTTTGCACATCTACAGTCATAGGAAATGGCATAGGAAAATGATCATAAATAAATGTGGTTTTGACTTGGAGGTTGTGGTGTGGCAGTTATTTTAATATCTGGGGAAAGATTGGGGAAGTATAGAAGATGGTATTTTTTGCCTTTTTTTTGCATACTGTTCAGTCTAGAAAACTTCTCCCCACCACATCTTTGAAATTGTTAGCAAATATTTTGTATAATTATAATAAGCACCAAAAGAAAAATGCAAAACTACAGTTCCATTTACATCCAACCTTAATTATTCTATATAAAATAAAACAATGCTCTCATTATTCATATACATTTTTTTTATTCAGTAAAAGCTGATAATTCAAAAAAAATTTGAGTTTCTGTGCCACCACAGACATACTTTCATTTTTTTCCTGGTGAAAAAAGGAGTCCTCTTTGACATCCCTGGTTTTGTATGAGGCCAACTTTGATGTAACTTGGAAATTCCTTTCATTTCAGACTTTTCAAAATGGGAACACAAAAAATTTTACTTTAAGGAGACACCAAACCCATTGATTTAACTTCCTTATCTAAAAAAACCTGTTCATTTTAGGCAACATGAATTTTTTTTTTAGCAAATAGGTTACGCATGCAAGAAGAAAAATTTGTTCAGATTTCTTCTTGCTCCCTTCTTGTTCCTTTTGTAAGCCAGTTTTGCCATTCCTCTGAAGGCGAGGAGACACACTTGGAACTACAGGAATGTAAAATAACTGTCAAACCCAGTAATGTGAGAAAAGGATATTCTCAGTTGTAAATACATGGACTGAAGAGACTCTTGGAATTTCCCTGCAAAAGTGTGGAAGTAAAAAAATAAAATTCTGTAAGGCACTTTTTAGTAACCCCTTGCAAATAAAATAATAATAACAGTAATAACAGTAATAATAGCAATACTAATAGTAATAGTAATAATAATAATAATAAATAATAATAATAAAAAAGAAGGTCAAACTGCTGCCCAGCGGTGTAGTGCTGTGTGCCCAACATTGGGAACACCTTCCAGCTCATGTTCTACTCTTCTTTCTTCAGACTACATTTTTTTGAAAAGAGAGTCCTATCCCTGTCTTTCCTGGGCCTTGGGTTTGCTAATGTAGTCAGGAAAAACTCATAACAAATCCCAGCCTTGTTTTTCTCTTCAGCTCAGGTTTTCTTAGCATTTGCCTTCCTGGGCTTGGGCATGGGAAATTCCTCTTTTGGGGGAGCAGGGATGCTACTGCAGAGCCCAGTGGGTGGCCAAGATTTCCCCTGGAGCCTTAAAACTAAAAATGAGGAGACCTGTCCTGAGCATAAAGGAAGGATCAGCTGCCAACTTAAAACCAGGTGACAGCAGCATAATCAACGTGCCTCAAAATCCATCACACAAATAACTCTGAAATTCTGGTGGATACAGTATGAATAATTGCACCACTTCTGCGCATTCTTCACCTGCTTCAAATTTTGGGGTAAATGTTTTTCACAAAAAATTGTGATGTTTAATACTTTCTCTTTTCCAAAGCTGAATCACTTCAAGAAGGCCTTTTTTTGGCTTATCAGACATTTTTGGCTCATCAAATGTTTTTGGTAAATAAATATACAACTTCTTTAGGTGGTCAACTAATGCTGTCCATTTGCCAACAGGGATTTAGTTTTGCCTCAATTGATCAGTTCATACTGTAATTTCTGGACAAAGGAATAATAAAATTAAGACACGTATTGTTAAATTATCATCTCTGGAAAAGTAAATCAACATTTATTTCAGATATTTCTTTTTAAAAAGTTTGCAATACTCATGCAATTTTGTTAAATGAAGACTTGTTTATCAGAGATTAATGTTGATATTGTTTTAGTCTGTAATATCCTGGACATCCATCAGAACTATGATCCGTGTTTCAATAGAGGGAATGTACGCAGACTAAGGTTTCTGGTTTCAACAATGAGCCAAAGGAAAGCACGTGGGTCTTCCAAAGCACTTGGGGTGCATGTGGAACTGACCTGTGCTGCCGTGAAGAAGGGGAGTTAGGTAGTGAGAATATTGCAGAGGGTAGGATTACGACATAGTTTCAGGCAATATCTGTGGCTGGATTAATCAAAGAAGAGATTTCCTATTTCTTTATTAAAAGTAGACTGCATCTACGTAAGGTAGCTGTACCAGTGCTGTGGTAACAGAGATAAAGCTTATCCATCTGAATTTGCCTTTTCATTGTCTTTCCTGTGCAGATTTCTCCACTTTTTTTGCATGCCTGGACAGAGAAAAAAAGATGTCTTCAGGACCAGGCACACGTGGTTTTTTGCAGGCTGTTGGGCAGGCAGCAAGGTGAGAGGAGCCATGGAGACTCCCCAGCCAAAGTCTTTCCACATCTGGGCAAACTGTAAACTCAGCAAACGAGAGCAGGGAACAGTTTTACTATGTATAGCAATGAATTAGAGAGGAGGAAAAAGAGATGAGGGGGCTCAGAAGACTGAAATTAGTACAGATGAGAAAGTCTATTGGTAGCACCAAGGCCTGAAGTTTCTATCTGGCAAATAAAAAAGGTGTGGGAACTGGGAGTTAGAACAACATTTGTATATTGCATTTCAGCCCTAAATGGCGATTGAAATAATGAAAGTCTGTGTTTCTCTTCCCTCTTCCCTGCTTTTTTTGGCATCTTGAGAAAAGGGAAGTTTTAGGCAGAGCAGACGTTTAGGGAATTCCCCAGTGGAAGGCCTCCTTTGCCGTGGAGACTTTTCCCTTGATTAGTAAGCCTCAGTCACTGGATGATCCAGACAGGCCCAACCGGGAGGCCCATCACCCATCCCATGGGACGAGACCAAGTTTAAATGTCTGCATCCACATTCTACCTGCTGCTTTCCCGTGCTCCTTTCTGCGCTTGGATCCCATGCTGCCTTCTTGTACCTTCTCCCTCCTTAGCTTCCTTCTCTTTCCCTCTGGCTCTCTTGGCCCAGTCTGCTATATTTTAGAGACCTATTGAGTTATGCAGGATTCACAGTGAAGGAAGGGGATTTGGTTAGACCCAGATAATGTCTCAGGCCAGCATGGGGTCTACAGCAAAAGAAACCGTGGCTCATCTGCCACCCCAAGGTATCTGACCTAACTGGCCAACCACTTTGCTTCTGGAAAGAGCAAAACCTGTTTTTTTTCCCCATTTTGCACTATTCCATTTCTCCATCCTCTTGGGGTTTTTTTCTCCAAGAGAAGAACATGCCTACAGCTCTCCAAGGGACGAGCTTGAAACTTCCTGAATGAAATCACATTTTCTATCTGGCCCCAAATAAAGAGCTTAATTAAAAAAGAAATTAGATCTGGATGTCCTCTATCCACCAAAGGGACTTTCCATTAGAATGTCTTGCCATTTCAAGTGGTTTGCTGTGTTGTAAAAGGTTTTTTTAAATCTTGTGCTTCATATCCAATAAATATTCAGATTTGGACAGAAATATTCTTGGAGTAGGCTACCATTTCTGCAACTAAACCCAAGTTAACTCTTTAGTGTAGCCAGTGAGTTATCAGGGCCATCACTTTTGAATCTCTCTACCCAATTTTCAATATTTTCAAGAAGTCTTTTTATGAGAAGGAGCACCATATCTTTCATATGTTAGGTGAAAAAAGTAATAATCTTGTAGTATAGTGCCAGTAACTCCTGAGGCAGAACATGAAGCACAAGGTAAGGAAGATAGAGGGACAGAGGAAAGCATGTGAAGGAGGCACGCTTTGAACATGAATAATGTGAATTTCAAGTGGAAACAATGCAAATGACAGTGCTTCATAAACATGGAAAATACTTGCTGATTTTTTCCTAAAGGTTTTATAGTTTAGACTAGTTGATAAAAGAGGGATAAAGGACCAAATGTGTGTGTGAACACATATGTAGAAAGACACCCAACAAGACCAAATAAGCACAGCCTGAATACTCTGAGGTGGCTACCATGTGCATTAGATAGGACCAGAGAAGACAGAAGCCAGAGGGTGTCAGATACCCTGTACTATCATTAGCACGTAACATTATCAGTTGCTACGGCAGAGCTCAACTTCAGCTGCAACTCAGAAAAACATTTATCTTAATGATATGTTTATAATGAATGTTAATTCAGTACTTTTGCAAAGCTGACATAGAGAGGTGGGCATACGACATCTTGAAATTAAGTTTTTTAGTTCAACAAAATGCTTATAAAGATTTCTGCTTTCACTTTTGCAGCTCATTCCACGAGTACCTCTTTTGGCAGAATGGTCCTGAGTGAGAGGCAGTCAGAGGAGAGGAGGCAGTATGGTTAAACAGGGCCCAAGTACTGGCACCCCAACAGCAAATTCACGTTTTTCTGCCTTGCATGCTTGTGATCTAGGGAAGTTTTCAGTTGAAATTTGTAGTGGTTGCAGTCTAAATGGACAGAGACACTCTTATCACATCTGAACTCTTCTGAATTTCTCTTTGCCACCCAGCCAGGAAAGAAAGTGACCTTTTCAGTGAAATGAAACTTGGCCTGATCAGCAATATTTAGAAAGTGGAAGGAGAAAGTGTTGACATCGGCTGATACATTCTGAGTCTGGGGCCAGAGATTGTGTCACATCATATGAGAAGGAGAAAATCTTGTTGTCAATGACAAACATCAAATCTTTTATGGTACAATGTGCTGCCTAACAATGACATGATAATTATAAAAGGACATTTTTCCTCACTTTTAGCCTAGGAGTATGATATCTCTACATAGGTGCATATAGGGCCAGTTTCCATCACAGTTACCTTACAAACTGTTTGTATCAACATTATTCCAGCTTTTTGGCAAGCTTGCTCCGTGTTTGTAATCAGGAAGAGCTCCTGGGAACTGCCTTGACCTTGGCTTTTGTTCTCTTGTACCTGATTTGCATGTTTTCTGAAAACTAGCCAGTTGATTGGCATTAATATGCAGATGTTCACTAATAGGTCATTGCTTGTGTGTTTTAGAGTAATGATTTCCATACCAAAACCAAGCAGTCCTCACGGTCCATTACATTTACTACCAGAACATATTAAAAAAAACAAACAAAAGCCTCCCTGGACAGGATTGCAATAAGGCATTGGGTGCATAGGCTGCCTTGCATCACGCACAGGTAGGATTCATAACACACAACAAGTTAGGTGAGTAAATCACTTAGATTACCAATAACAATGAGCCAAAGTTATGCATAAGAAATATTTCTATTTTTCCTGTGGCATCTATTTAATTTCTATCTGAATGCATTTTCACCAGACCATGATGTAAGAACGATCCTGAAAACACTGCTTATGCACTGTCTTTGAACAAGTTTAAGTTCCTTTAGGAAGAACAGGGATTGCAGCATGGTGCCCCCTACGTCTGTATTCTGACACTGAGCCTGTTATGTTGAAAGAAGTGGGAATGGGCATAACAAATAGCTTCCTTCCCTTACCCTGCATTTTGTGTAGGTGATGGAAACATGCCTGAGCTTTTGTTCTGATACTTTGAATGTATTGGCTGCAAAGGATTTCTCAGAGCCACAATGTCTTTGGTGGCAGCAGGCAAGCCAGACATCAAATTTAGGAAACTAAGGGAAAACATTACAGGCAATGCACTGTACATGTCTTGGGCAATTAGTTGGTACCAAACTCGGGCCTCTGACATGCTTAAGTCTCTCTTATGAGTTTTACCTTATGTGTCTTATGCTACTTTACAAGAGCACTTGATGCTGCTGGACAAACGGACTATTTGTCCAGAGGTGCAGTATGGCTACATATGTGGGTTATTATGGGAGATGCAATCTGATCAAGGAGAATAACATGCTAAAAATACAGATCTCCTGTGGCACAGAAGCATTTTCAAGCTGGTATATTTCCATTTTGACCACATAAAATCACCTCTGCAATCAGCTCTGATACTAATTTTGCCTGGTCAAGTCAAGGCAACCAAGACTTTCAGGGAGAGGGAAACTTGCTCTGCTTTCTATATTGGCTAGTGATTTTGAACGCTTTTTTGAAAGCTTTTTGATCAGTATGATTTTCAAAAGATTCTCTGCACTGACTGTCTGAAGACTGGGCTTTTCTTAGTGAACAAGTAGGCTCTGAAAGTTAGATTGCACATGATCTTGAATATGGGAAAAGAAAGAAAAACCTGTGTCACAGAATATATGTGTAGGGAAGGGAGAGGGAAAAAGCATGTGATGGTTCTTTCCAGCTAAAATTGCCAGTAGTAGTGCATCCAGTGACACATTTATAGATATTAATTGCTTCCAGTAAAGCACAGTTACTAATAGGAAGTGGAAACTCCAAGGCCTTAGTTTTTAGTATCCTTATCCTCTCTGCAAAGTTTAAATTCAAAACCCAAGGAGAATACCAATGTAATGATATGTTCTGTGAGAGCAGGTTATTTGACCTGCTTCCTTTGAAGTTAGCTCTTTTAAGATAGCTTCTTTGTCCCACTTCTTTTTAAAAAAAACTAATTCCTCTTCCCATTGTCATCAATGCAGGCTTATCAGTGACTTAAATTAGATGAGAGTTTCCATACCAGATAGTGTGTTCTTTTAAGTCTGGAAACTATCCAGTTTATGAAATTTTGAAGCCATATTTGAGGTACTTAGTTAAAGATACAGTTTAAACATATGGGTTTTAGGAAGCGTGTCTTTGAAAAAATAGTTCTGTAAGCTACAAAATTAAGAGTGAGAGACCAGTAAATGCTTACAACTTTGGTTATCTCCACCTTCTTTTTTTCGTATTGTGAATATATCAGCTGTGCTTGGTGGCTTGTGAGTTTGCCCAGAAGATGAGCTGTCAAGGATTTAATTTCTGATTTTTGAGTTTTTAAGAAATGTTGATAAAAGACTGTGCATTGTAAATACAAGGAGTATCAGATCGTTTATAAGTACACACTTTCCTGTCCCTGCACTACATTGAATATGCTTCCATTATTAATCCCCATTGAAAACTTGAGATTTTTTTTCCACTGTCATTGAAGGGGTATACAGAGTCCACTGTGTCCTACACTTTGTCCCCAACTCGTGTGAGTCCGTATCACTGGGGGAGCTGCTGCCTGCTGTTAGACAACAAATCCTGGTAGGCTTGTCCTTCATTTGGTCACTTGGGCAGATCTGGTGGGGTGAAAAGAAGCACTCATGGTCCTCACTTCAGTAGAGCTGTTTCCCGGCAATTTTCCCTTTACAACAACAGTGGAGATAGCATGGGAGAATCCTATAGTACACATTAACACTGCAGGAATTTGTTGTCTGGCATCTCAGAGTAACCTGCTTCTCTCTTTCTCTCTTTGTTCTACCCCAATTTATATCAGTTTTGTACTGTCCTTCTGCCTTCTCCTTTCCTTGACTGTCATATCAAACTGGTCTCCTCTGTCCTCTTTAGATGACACCCTCCAGTGCCTCCCTTGAGTCCACAGAAGGGATGAGATCTTTGTCAGCCTTCACCCTGTCCTTGGTCTGTATGCTAAATTTTTCCTGCTTTGCTCTTCTCTAAATAGTAAAATCATCAGCCCCCAAGCTGTTTTTTTCCCCATATATCTTTTTTTCCTATATATCTTACTGCTCTTTGAACTTCTGTTAAGACCAGTTGCATTAATATTATTATCCTTGCTATATGTATGGATATTGGTGCCTTCTAGTAGAGCAAAGTAACAAATAGGAAGCAGGAAATCTATTAATTTCTTTTTAGTATCCATACTTTTGCAGAATTAATAGCTTTTGAATTTCGGTATGTTTTCTCTTACATAGGGTTTGAGAAAAAAACTTATTCCGCCTCTTAATTTGTGACATCTTTTTCAGGGGTAGCAAATGCAATCGCTTCTTGAGAAGTACTATTCACTTTGTTTCTCCTCTTGTGAGAAACAGTGAAAATGGTTTCTTAATTTTTTGCGCAAAACCACGTCAGTAAGACTATTCATGTGAGTGAGATGAGTGGGTTTTAACCTCAGCTTAGCAGGGGAAATGAAAGTGCAGCATAAAAAAAAAGATATCACTGGCTTTCTGTTCAGATGCTAATGATATTTTTAGAAGGATCAAATGCATTAGTTTTGCAACTTATGTCCTGCCACAGAGCTGCACATCTACGTAAAGACTGACAAGAATCTTGCTTAAATCTTTAAGCAGCCGTATTGCGACAGGATGGGAATGCTAAGTCAGACAGTGTGCAAGCAGACTGGAAAAATGAGGGCAAGGTACAGAAACCACTAGAAATGCAGATAAGTTAAACACACTGGCAAATTTTCGCAGTATATTGCTCATACTGTATTTATCCAGTTGTGTAGTTCAGAAATGGATGTAATGCTCCATCTAATTGTAAGCAGCTGCCTATTAGGCAGCTTGGCCAAATGTTTTTAATTCCACTCTATGATGATGAAGGAAATGGGCAACCTTGGTTTGTACTGCGTGTGAAATTTCTGAACCCCTCTTTGCAAAGTCACAAAGTGTGATGCGCAGCTGAGAAAAGTCTTTTGAATTGACTGCAGGCTTTAATGATGCAATCTTTTCCTACTTTTAACAGAATGTGTTTGGAAAGCATGGACCTGCAGAGGAGATCAAATTCCAGTTTTTGACAACTTCACAAAGTTATTTCGTATGAGGCTAGAGACTGCCAGTGGTGAAAGTGGTTTGAACAAAAATTGGATCAGCTCAATTATAATGGAATTCCAGGCTGAACTGGGAGAAGGAAGCTTGTTGGGTAGGCAAAGGAAATCTCTTGGGAACACTTTAAATAGTTGACACGGAAAACATTGCAATCTGTTGCATTTTAAAAGTGGTTTCCTGTAAATGTAAAATCTGTTTTGAATTAAAAAAATAGGGAGTTTTCGGGAAGCCTTCATTTTTTTCCAATGTATCAAAGCTATCCAATTTTTTGTACCAGTGTAGTTCCTGCCTACCACTCTGATTAGTTTTGCAAAACAGGTGTAGCCACTGAAATTTTTTTACAGGCAGTCTTTCTATATTTGATCTGAAGGACAAACAGTTGAGCACTAACACCAATCAAGGACAGTGAAAATGGGACAAAATACAAGTTTTGTATTGGCATATTATCCCATACATATTTGTCTGTGATATAATATTGACTTTCTAGTCAGAAGAACTACAACAGGCATAATCTCTCTGGACTTCAGCAACACAATGAATTTGGCAACAGAGTGTGGACTAGAGATATGGGATACATACAAGAACTGTAGGGTGGATAGTGAAAGGAGAAGGCAACCATACCTAGTGTTACAGAGAAAACGGTATGTTTGGATAGACAAGGGTAGTTCCTGAAGGACTTGGTGCTGAGGTTTGATCTCATCTCAGGCTCTCTCTAGTGACTTCTTTGGGTATTTTTGGTATCAAAGAGAACTGACGTGATACAACAGTACTAGAACAATTAGGAGGGCCTTAAGGGCATGCATAATAGAAATAGAAATTTAATAGTATTATGTACAAAGTCATCACACTGTTAGGAACCAATGCCAGGAATTTCTCTTTATACTGGAACTCATCATTTGGAAATGTGTTAAGAGGAAGAATGTGTAGTTATAGTAATGGCTCACAGGGTTACTGTGAGCTACCAATGTGACACAGCCTTAAAGAAGACACCTAGGAGATAGCTAGAGGGAAGTATTGTCAACCTAGTACAAAACACAGCAAAACTTATTCAGATTACCATGTACTGTTCTGATCAGCCATAATCAGGCAGGGAGGAATTCAAAGGGAATGTACACAGGTACAAAGAAGGTACAGAGAGGATTAAGGGGAAGAGAAGACTGTCTCCGAGCAGGAGGGGAATAGAAAAGCCTAGATGTCTTAGCATGAGAAAATGAAGGCCAAAAATTAACACAATTGTATCTTATAAATAAAACAAAGAAGCAAAAAGTGCAGAGGGAAAAGACCTATGTATGCTGAAGTCCAGTGCTGGCACAGGAACAAATGGGTATAGAGTGCTTCTGAAACTGTGCAGGAAAAGCGAAGAAAACTCTTGACCATCAGAGCAGGGAGGGTGTGATACAACCTTTGCATGGGAGGAACAGCAAAACCTCAGTAATTTTCAGCTGAAGCTCTATTGCTTTATGGGGGCATTGTATAGTGCTGTCAGTAAAGCCAGGTCATGATGAACCCAGTGACTCGGGAAGTTCATTCCAGCTCATAATTAGCCTACTATTTTAGTTTCAGGATGTTGTAATCACTAAACCTAAATGTATCAAGTGAAGCATGCACTAAAGGTGAGCCTATTTCTTGCATGTGGTAGCTCAGTGTTTGAGCTGAGTCCCACAACAGCTCTTAAACCAGACCCATTTAGCGGCATTTTTCAGTGGGATGCAATCCATCATTAGCCGTTTCTATACACTAACACGATGTCTACAGGTCAAAGCAACTGCACATTCACATTGCAAATTTAACTTCTAGTCAGCAGCCTTATTTACACATCAGATGAGGGAAGGGAGAACTGGGACTGTCTGATAACGTAACACCTTGCAAAAGAAAAATCTCTGTAGTAATTGCTTACAGACTTTTCCAGGCTTCTCAGGTTGTTGCCGCTATCATTATTTAATCTCTCTGTGCATTTATAGTTCTCATGAAAGATGCTGTTGAGTCAATCACCTCTCCTTCTGAAAAGCCCAGTGTATTTCTTTAAGCAGATTACAATGAGAAGTCCATGTCCCAGAGTAATCAAGGATTACATCTGTACATATACTCCTAAAAGTTTTAATAGGAGTCATTATTATGCATCAAAGGAAGGTCCTGGTAGTCATTACCAACTCATAAGGGTACATAAGGACATCTTGTCTACACTTGGAGTGTAATACTCCTTTCAAAGGATATCATAATCCATGTGCAACTGAATATTCAACTCTGCATTTCCACTGTTGTTGCATAGCTGGTGGAAGATATTATCTGACAGAGAAATAGAAAATGAACAGCCAGATTCGCAGCTTTGTTAATGTCTAGCCAGACCTCCCATAGACCTTTACCTTCCATCATTTCCAATATTTTTGTCTCAGACAGAAAAGCAATTTGTATTTAATGAGAAGAAAGAAAACACTGAATACCATTATTTTCTCTGTCAAATTCAATACAGAATATTTCAGTGGTACAATTAACTAAATATCTTTCAGATAACAGTGAATCAACAAACAGTAATACATACAGCAAAGAGTTGTTGAACTTGGATGAGCAGGTAGCTTTTTATGTCTCAGTACTTGAGTGCACTGATTTTTCACAGTTTCTGCTGGATCCATATGAAAAAAAGGTGATTTGAACACCAGTCCTCTTGATGTTCCTCAATTAGCCAGTATATTCAGAGGGTCACTATGTTAACCAAAATAGAATAAAAAGGAAGGCAGATAAACAGGGACTGAAAAAAAGTGGGAATCACACAATAAGAAAAACTGTAAAGAAGAAAAGGTCTAAAAAGACATCTTCTATTATACAAAGCCTGTCCCAGTTCAGCTCTGTGCCTAATAAATATTTTGTGTCTTTATTTCGAGGACTCTTTACAGCTTAGTTTCACCATATCTGTATCACTGAGATTTATGGCCATTCTGTGGCACTTTTTCTTTAGCTCAAAGACAGTTCTGAAATCTTCTCATGCATGAGTCTCCTAAACACCACTGATGCTTTCTCCCAGAGTGCTTCCTACAGCCCTAGAAATTCAAGCAGCTATTGCTATACCTTCCCTTAGCTCTCTTATCTTGTCATAATACCTGCAACATCCACTGCAATAATTGTGGTCCATCAGGTGAGGAGCTGTGAGTACACTTCTACTTCCCTGCTTCTACTGCTTTTCTCTCTTAAACACAAACTGCAGTACTACTAAATAAGAAATTGCGCCAGTTCTTTATCCTATTTGTTTGTTTGGATGAGATAGTTAACTCATCATAAGTTTATTATTGCTGGTTTTAAAATATTTTGTTATTATCATTGTCTGGAAATCCCTGTAAAAGGACTTATCTTTCTATATTTACCTTCTACAAAGAGGCTCTTTTCTCAATTTGTCCTTTTATTTTCTCTAAAGATCAGCATAGAGATTACTACTATATTAAAATTTGAAAAAACAACTTTCCTGACTCACTGCTGAGTTTTCTGTCTTCTCAGACTATACTATGTGGTTGATGAAACATGTCTTGCTGGCAGTATGGTCTTTGAGTCTTCTGGTTTCATTAAAACATTCGGTCTTAGCGTTTCAACAGTTTTTTGTCTGGAGAAGGAAGCATCTCCTCTGGTGTCAATTTAAGGTGGTCGTCACAGTCTGAAAAAAACATGTGAGAGTTTGCTTACCCAAGCCTTTGTGTGATACCCATCAGAAGGCCTTGTGCCTGGAAGGTCCCTTCTTGACTAAGCATGAGATCACAGTCTTGGTTAGCAACAAAGATACACTGAAGAAACAGGGTGTTTAAAAGATGTTCTTCAACAGACAAGAGAGTGGTCAGGAAGCGGAGAGTTAACTTATTTTCCTAGGTAGAAAGTTATTACTTTACTAAGTAGACAAATGTGATGCCTTTTTTCTGCCTAGTTCTGAAATAGTTATGGGTGTACTATGGATTGTGCAAAGTTTCACAGTTACGTTATTTACGTTGATTTACTTTCAAGGATTTTTATACTCATAGTTTCTCCTTTTTCTTGCCTACAGATGGTGGCAAACATAATAAAATAGACTACTTTTAAATGCCTTTTTTTTTGGTCAGTTCTGCTCAGTGGGGAAGGGATGGGCATTTTTAAGAGAAAACTGCTCTTTATGCTCTTATGACTCTTCTAGTCACTGTACAGTCTCTGGAAAACATGTTGCCTGCTCTGGAGAACTAAACCCAAAAATCTTTCAAATAAATGAAGCAAAAAACAAGGGGTCAGAAGAAAGGTCATCAATAACAAGAATGTGTCTACCTAGTCTACCTTTATGCACAGTTTGCAGGTATAAAATTGGGTCTTGTTTCCTTAACGGAAGAAACAATCATTTTTGAATACATGAAGGTGGCAGAAGCACTTCTGGGCATAGATACATTTCATCCATGTGAACCTGGCCTAAGCCAACTTGGCAGGAAGAGGTTTCTAATTTTATCCTTTACAATATTTGAATCACATCAGAAAGAGAGTGAGTGAGTGAGTGAGTGAGTGAGTGAGTGAGTGAGTGAGTGAGTGAATGAAGGCATATGTGCATAGGATTGAAAGTGTATAGGTTTGGATTTTTTTGGTCTCTTTTCTTCACATTGCACTGTGGTAACATTCTTCCTCTCTTGTGTCAGCACTTTTGGTTTTCACTGTTTGTGAAAGTTCCTCATTTTACAAATGAGTATAGCCTTTTTTTCCCTTGTAAAACAATGCCTACGATGAGACCAGTATTTTTTCAGGCATGAAGCAATCTGTTTTTGATTTTGAGAATGAGGGATTTTATTATCTGCTTAAAGAACACTCTGGTTGCTTAATTTTTTTCCTGATGCATCAATAATGCTAATAAAAATGAGCTGATAAAAAATTGGCTTGTGCTGAGGGAACAAACAAAAACATCTCACATGGACACTTTGTATTCAGAAATGTTGCGTTTTCTTTTCACTTTACAGAAAGTTTTTTTGCTTTCACTTTACAGAAAGTTTTTTCCTTTCATAACATTTATGAAATGCTACACCAAAAGTAATCAACAACTTTTTTTTTTTTTCCCAGATAGAGCCATACTCTTCAAAGACATCAAGGATTAAATACTGTGGGTCTCATACCTCAACAGAAAGCTTCAGTCTTGCTGAGCTTTATACATCTGGGAAAATCCATTTAATCTACAAATTATCTGAGAGTGGCTAAAGCTGGTATGTGGTTTCTGGTGTTTATGATATTAATCTTCATAAGTTACCTGTTAGTTTGTGTTTCTCCTATTTCTTTTAGGCACCTGCTATTTCATAATGTGCTCACTTTCTAAATGGGATTGACTGGTTGCTCCTTCACATGTAGACTATGTGTAGCAAAATGGGACCTCAACTGTCAATGGAGGCATCTATTTTCTCTTCACTCAACAATGTGAGTATAAATAAAGGTTGTTGAATGGGGTTTTTCCTCAACATAAGGCCTGTGGGCCTTTTAACAAAACATTTGTGAAATGAACTGTTGATGGGTAGACTAAATGTGTTGATTAAATTTCCAAGATTTTCTCTGGTCAATTAGAAAGCCACCTGTAATGCGTTTTTCCTTTAACCCACTGAGACGCTATTGATATTCTTAAGCTACTGACTATTCAGAGACAAACCCTGCTTTTATTTGAGCAGTATACAGTCATTTGAGTAGGTTATTTAAAAGTCACGCACTCGTTGAGCTTTCTCCCATTAGTCAGGAATGATCATCAGCCTCATCTAACCAACAGCAGTATTTCTTGATGAATATATGGCTTTACAACAACTTGAAGATCTTTGCGTACATTGCAGATGATGTGATGAAGTCCTTTCCCATGGCATATGGGACAAGATTTTGTCTTGTGGCTTTCACCGGTCCAGGTGCCACATCCCGAGCTGCCTAGACTCAGTTTGCAAACAGAACAGCCCACTGGTACTCTGAAGAATTTACTGGCTGCCTAGGCTAAAGAAAAGTCATCCGAGTGACAGTCTATGAGATTTTGAGAGGGTGGGAGATCAAAAGCCTGTTTGAAATAACTGGAGATCCTAACCTTGATTTGACAACTTCGATGTACTATTTCAAAATGTGACTGAGCTTGGTGGCTGGTTGTGTTTTTCCTCAGTACCAATGGCCACCAGGTAGATTTGGACTTTGATGGCTGATAGGACGACAGAAATGACTGGCATTTGCCAGCTCAGCAGTCTGTATACCAAGCACAAATATTCTGGAGGAAAAGCCAAATGACAGCACACTATCACGCTTCATGCTGTGAAGAATGGTTTGTAAAAAGGTGCAATGTATAGACTGCTGCACATTTTACTCCTAATGTGTCAGAAGCCACCACTGGATGGATGCTGGATCTCCTAATCCGTTAGTAGCTCCTGTTCTTATGGGTCAAGTTCAACCCTTCACAAAGGGAAAGAGGAGCATTTCCACAGAGGAAACAGGAAGTCTGAATCAGAGGCAAGTACTCTGCCTGTCTTGCAGACTGCCAGTGTCCCAGCACACATAACTGGGAAAGATCCAGAAGGAATCAATTTCCACAATCCAGTGGTTGACATGAAGTGGAAAACATTCAAGAAGGGTAGAAAATAAACAAACAAACAAACAAACTCAAGAAAATATCTTCTTATTTCTTATTGCCCAACAATTTACTATGGTTATTGTTCCATTTTGGCCACAGACTTGTGACCCCTCTCATTTTATTTAGTACTGCTTTCAATTCCCTTTTTTTAAAACAAAACAAAACAACTCAAAGTGTTGCTAAAGCTGTGTCAAGCTTGTTTACTGCCTTTTGAGTCTCTTGCATGGGCTCATGTTAGTATCAGTATCAGAGAAGGATGGGACACCTGCTTGAACACACAATGTTCTGCCTCCAGCAATGTGCCTCGATCATATTTTACAGTCCTATGTGAAAACTGAGGGATTTTTGCAATTATTTGCACAATTAGACAAGGTTCCAGCCTCACAATACTATTGCCTGAGGTTCTGAAGTACTGCTAACACAGGATGAAATAGTCTTTTCACAATCTAAATGAATACCCTGTATATGTGAACATGTATTTATAATTTAAAATACATACATGCAAATGCTTACGTGTATGAATACACTCATAAACATGCAATATATATATAAAATCATAATCAGTGCGAATATCAGGAAAAGTAAAGTCAGAGCTTGTTTGAATGTGTGTACAACAAAGCCTCCTCCTACATATTGTTGTCTCACCACTCGTATCTTGAAAGCAGCTCAAGCATGGCTATAGCCTAAAGAAAGTATGCTCCTTTTAGGATGCAATGCCTGCTTTTGCAGAGGTACTGTTTACTGCTTTCATGCTATTTTAAGGGCTCAGGTGAACTAACACAAGGTTTATTTCTCCATAATATGCCATCTTTCTCACATGAGCAAGCTGTCCACCTCTGCAGAGAACCCGTGTCCTGAAGTACTGAGGACTGGCCATGGGGCTGAGCCATCCCTTTCCCAGAGCGGCCCCACATCGGGCATTTGGTTTTGCCTATAAAATGTGAGAAAAGCCCTGGTGGGGTAAATGTAACTTGTGCTGGCAAAGGAGAGAAGAAGCCTGTGGAGATGAAGCTTTGTTCATAGCACAGATGTCTGCAGACAAAAGCCTCCTGGTTCATACTTCCTGGTCTCTGGGAGGTTTAATGGTCTATAGCCAGGGATTTATCCCTGTGCCTGTGCCAGAGCTGGCCCACACCGTGTAGCTTGGCGTGGGGTTTGACAGGCCCGCATCCACAACCCCTGGAGCCCTGTGGATGCTGGCACTTCCAGAGCTGTGTGGCTGCTGGGTGGAGTTTTTCTGGATGACAGCTTTGGAAGTGGGTGCCTTAAGTCATCTACATCTTGCCTTCAGTCCCAGAGCTTTTTTTTTTTTCTCTGTTCCTGACTCAGTGTGCCTCAGAAGATTTCTGGTAACAACTTGCTTTTGGCTGGAGATACCATGAGAAAATAACTCCCTCGCTGATATTTTTTTCTGGATCTCTCTGTCTGATTCCTGGACAGAATTAGGAACACGCAGTCACACCTCCCCTCCTTCAAGCTTTGAATTTACTCCCAAATGGGTCACTTTTCCTTTTGTCTGGTGTACTGCAGACACCTTTGCCTTCTGATCACTTTGTTCATCCACTGGACCTTGTCCAGCGTCCCTCCGGGCAGAGGCCCAGCAAGGAGGCGTTCACTTTTGCCTTAGACATCAGCTGGCCGGAAGCATCTTCCTGCCACAAGTAATTCAGGGAAGGAAGCATCCCAGGTGGCAAAATGTCTTGCTAACGCCCTGCCAACAGATGTGAGGGTGAACTAATGATATCTGGAAGAGTATTTGCAATTTCTGCTGGTGGTATCAGAATCTGATCTCAACTACAATGAAGTAACCAGTCTGGATTTCAAACTGGATTAGACTGGCCATATTTAAGTCCCTTTTAAAAGTTTTCTTCTGCCATGCTACTCTAATGAATCAAGTTGTCTTGCATATAAAGGCAGATTATTGCTCTGCTTCCTTAGCATTTTTCATTTGTTTATTCTTGGACTTATGCATGAAATTTTCACCTGTTAAAAATAAAATCAGCTTTTAAATTATTTTAACTAAAAAACCACAATCGTCTGCAAAGAGTCTCAAATTGAATTAAACCCATTTTGCTGTGGATAGAGCATCAGCATTGCTAAATTTGTCTAGTACTGCCCTGTACAAGGCTTTTCTTTGAACAATTACTTCTGATTGTGCCAGAGGTTTGCAATTCTGGATTAATTTTCTGACAACTTTTTTTAAATATTCTGAGAACTTCCTAGGTGTATATCTCACTTAGATGCTTCTGCAGAAGCTAGCAACATATATCCAGCTGTTTTTAAGGATGACATTAAGGAAAAAGAAATTGGAAAAATATTTGCTTTTAGTGTGCTTTGGTAGCTTTGATTTAAGAAGGGCCAGTGCTTCCATGCATTGGCACTAGAATTTGCAACTGGTAGGGGAGGATCGTTTTTATGTTCGGACTGTGTTTTTTCCATTTTCCATGAAAAGAAAATTGGATTTTACATACATGCCATAACTGATTGTTAGAGTTTGGTGAGGATGGTTTCTAACAATTATGGTCATCTATGGTCCAATCTGCCCCTTTAATGTTCTTCTTGTGATTATACTAAGCTAAAGCTGTCTCATATTTGGGGTTTGCTGCACATATCCTCCTTTTTTTTTTCAATTTGGAAACTCCGTCAATGCAGATTACGAGGAATTCATATACACACCCTGCCCAGATGGTCTGTGCATGTGCTGTAGGTCTGGTGCACTCCAGAAGAGCTTAATTTACTGCACAAAGTAATTGACTGTGGTGTGAGGAGCAGGGTCATAATACTTACTCAGTGGGTGCTGTAAAATACAGGGGTGTGATGCTTTACTTAGTGAATCCTGAGCAAAATGTAGCGGTTTGGGAGCACCTGACTTGCTTAGGCAGACCAAGTGAAGAGGCTTATTTCTTACACCATAATTTGAAAGTAAATTAAGCACAAACTTTTACTGTAACTTCTGTCTTTATTATGAGTACACGTTGTATTTTTTTCTTGGACTAGTGTTGAAAATTACTGTTCCTGCATTGTCCAGTTGAAAGATGCATGGTTTCTCACAATAAGGAATTTGTATCTGATGAGAGTTTAAGATAATTGCAGTAATGGTTTTAATCTAACACTAATACAAATCAAAACATTAACCACAATAAATGACTAGTTGGTGACTGAAATGTGATTTCCCACAAGCAAGCCTGCTATTTGTCAGTAGCAGAAAAACTCTGAGCAAAGAAAACACATTAAGTCCAAAAGAAAGCAGAAGAAAGCATTATCTAAGATCCCAAATCAGAATGTTCATGCCTAGGATGGTCTAAAAAGTGAACAAAACAAAGCAAACACAAACCCTAAAGCACACAAACAAAAGCTACTTTATACCAATGACCCAATGCAGCAACATTTAAAATTACTACTGCACGTGTAATTTCCTCCAGTTTTGGTTTGTAATCTCTATGCATGCTAGTGTGCCAGAAGTGGTCATCCTTGGGAAAAAATTGTGGGTTGCATTATGCACTGAGTTAGTTGCCCAGGCAGCAGGTCCCAGGCTCATACACTTGTGGGTTTATTTGTGGCTGTGATTTTCCGTGTATTGTGTCCTAATACCATATGGTCATTAAAAACAAAGGAGATATTGAATTTTCATATAGTGCACTCCTTCAAAATTAATGACTCTGCCCTGGGAGACATGTTGGCATGATTAGTGATCTCATAACCTGTCTGAGCACCATCTCTCCTGTAAGTTTTATTTGCAAAAGCTGACCAGGGCAGGGGACAGTGTCAGGCACGAGGCACGTCTGCTCAGTGATGGAGGAACTACGGCACGTTGTGTTGGGCCTGAGGTTGTGCTGACCTTGCAGGTTAAGCACTGGAACTGGGAAATGTAATTGCCAAGAGTAAAGCAGACCTCCAGATAGTGAGGCTGCTCTGAGGGCTAGCCACCATCCCAAAGCATGCTTCCCCTCCTCTCTGCCATGCCATGCTGGTTGCCCTCCAGAGTAGGTCCATGCCAGGATGGCTACACTTCCATCGGTTTGCCCATCTTCAGGATCACTGCTCTGTATCACAAACATATTTGGTCCATCATTTCAAGGCATTTTAGAGAGGGATTTTATTTTTGTTTGTGCTTCTGCATTTTTTCTGTGCAAAGGCTGTTTCACCTTTATAGACATGGTTCTCACCTGCAGGATAAGTTGGGACCTAATCCTCTGCTCTCTGTGCACATGGAGGTAAACTTGAACCAGTCAGACTTGGCTCTTCTCTACAATTATTAATTGTTCTTTTTTCTTACAAGTCACAGTAAATCAGGCATTTCCAGAAGTTCCTTTGAAGCAGAACAATAAAAGTGAAAACTATACTAAATATCTTTTTGGGGAAAGAACTAATTGTCATTTAGAATATGTTAATGGAGAATATTTCCTCACAATCTATAGAATATCAGAATAGCTGATTGACTCTATTGGCCTTTTTCGAGAAACACTGCAGGAAAGTTTTTCAACCTGTTCTCATGTCAGATGAATGGAAATGAAAGCAGATTTGGGTCCTGTGTCTATATGGTTCATATTAGAGATGGTCTCGAACTAAACCCACTAGATCAGAACATTCCCAGACTTTGAGAAAGTTTGGCTCTGATATCAGTTTTAAAATTCAGTGTTGGCTTCTTTCAGCAAGGAACTAAATCATCTGAGCACCACTGGGAAATCTGGATCCAGAAGAGCACTTTACAGCTGCAGCCCTCATTGAAATCTAGAGCTCTTTGAGTCTGGTCCAGGGGGACCAGGAGAACCTGATGCTTCCTTAGGAGTCCACCCATGAGGACAGCCCAAGTCATGGGAACAGTCACACTCACATTCTGCTAAGGAGGTCTGGAAACAAGAGGTGTATGGAGAGCACTCACACATTGTAGTGTAGCAGTCCTCACGAGAGGGCTACATATTCTAAGCCAGCCAACACTCAGGTTTATTGCACTGTAGTTTGTGGACTCAGTGTGAAATGGGATGATCTTTTACTGTTGAAGGGGTTGACTTGTACCCTTGAAAAGCAAATCTGTTCTAACAGTTTCACTTGACACATTTTTCACTGTTGTATGGTTTCAGTTCTTGCTGTGTAATTGAGGGCTGGGGTGGTGAGGGAGTTGCTGGTCAGATTTGCTATCAACACCATTAGTGGAAGCTTCTGAAGTGCTTGATCCTGGAGATCCTGGAGTTATGAGTCCTGGAGAACTGCTGCTGCTCGTAATAGGGGAAATAGACCTGAAGCTCATGTTGCTTTTATACATAGAAAAGATATTTTTTATTACTTTTTTTCTTGAAGTCAGTCAAAACAGTCTAAAATGTTTCTCCCAAGCTGGCTGTGTGATCACATCAAAGCCACTGAAATGCTGAGCCTCTGCCGCAAGGACGGCAGGTACTTCAAGGAAGGGAATAAAAATGCCTCCTGGCCACGGCCCTATCCTCTCTGCCCCAGCAACATGGCAGAACTGAAGCCATGCAGGGGAAACTGCAGCGATGGAAACATTAGGAAAAGCATAGAGATTTCCTCTAGACTCAACATCTGTGCACAAACTCTTGAGAGAAGAACTTGTGGATATTCCAGCTGGTGCAATGGTTCTGTATCCTAGGTCACTTAGCAGCTGTTCACTAGACTTCTCCTTCACTCTTACTTTAATATGAAGGGAGTAAAATAGTTTTTACTCCTTTGTATCTCAAGATCCGACTTGACCATCACAGTCCAACCTGTTGTTCAGCTAATCCTCAGCACAGGAAGGAGGACATGGATCTGCTAGATCAAGCCCTGAGGTGGGGCACGAAGATGATCAGAGGGCTGGAGAACCTCCCATACGAGGACAGGCTGAGACAGTTGGGATTGTTCAGCCTAGAGAAGAGAAGGCTTCGGGGAGACCTCATAGCAGCCTTCCAGTACTTAACAGAGGCTTACAGGAAAAAATGAGGAGGGGCTCTTTATCAGGGAATGTAGTAATAGGATGAGGGGTAATGGTTTTAAGATGAAAGAGGGGGTGTTTAGATTAGATATTAGGAAGGAATTTTTTACTTGGAGGGTGGTGAGGCATGGGAACAGGTTGCCCAGAGAAGTCATGGATGAACACATCCAGGGATGGGGCAAGGCCAGGTTGGATGAGACTTTGAGCAACCTGATCTAGTGGAAGGTGTCCCTGACCATGGCAGGGGGCCTGGAACTAGATGATCTTTAAGGTCGTTTCTGACTGAAACCATTCTATGATTCTATGATTCTAATTCAGCAAGTGCTTTTACACAGTTGTAAACAACCTCTGTAGTTTGTCACAATGCTTTATAAGTTTTTTATCACAAGAAACAAAAGGCTTGCAACATTTCCATGAACACCATCATGCTGCTTGTCCCCAGTGATTCCTGGAAACTGAGCATGACACAGGAACAAGACAGGAAACACCCTTGGGAGTGGGGGCACTACACTCTGTGAGTCTCCCCACCTTTCTCAAAACCTGTTATTATTTCTATACCGTTCTGTTTTTATGCTCTGTGTCCATTTTAGCTGTTTACATCGAAGCTGTTCACTACAGTCACTATCTTCCACTTTGTCTTTGTATGGCATTTAGAACAGAAGGGTCCCCATTTCTAATTAATGTTTGGTGAGACTATATTAAACACATTTACTCTTCACACTGCTACAATTGAAGTATCTTAACATCATTCAGTTTTAACTGTTGACTGAGCCAGCGATCATTTAAATAAGTAGCTCATTGCAGTGTGTTTTCAAAAAGAAGGATTTTGGCCATCGCCAGTAATTGTTTCAGACAGTTTCTTATTCTTTCTGTTAAACAATCATTTCAATGGAGCCCATAGACCTCCAATACAGTTGCAATGCATTGCCTTTATGAGTGCTTAGAGTTTTACATTTAAATTAATCGGCAGCTAGTGAACAAGTTTGGGAAAAAATTATCAGCTTCTTTGAGGTGGTTGGAAGGAAATCTATTTCCCCAAATAATAAAACAAGACACCAGGTACTGTCACTTGTCAAAATCCTAACACCTAATCTGGTACAAAGCAGAGCTTTCAACAAGTTCAATAAGAGATTATGGTTTGGTTGGTCACAGAATATTTTTATATAATCTCTTGTGGAAGTGTAATGTTTCCCTAAGCACATGGAGGAGTAACTGCTGTTTCTGACTTACAGAGAGCTGTGTTGGGGCATGGCTTTGCTGAAGGTTGATGGAAGAGCTCCCAGTGAGACAACTATGACAAATATTTCCTGTGGACCAGAAAGTGCTCCTTGCTGAAGCTGGAGCTGCATCTGCAAATATGCAGTGAGTGAGATGTTTATTTTTCTGCAACTGTTAAATGGTCATTGAAGTAGAACATGTAGTATTTCACTTTCTAAACTTCTTAAATAATTTCAAAGACACTTTCCACTGTGTATTTTGAGTTTAAAACAGGGTTGGTTATGACTAAGAATCACATAATACTCTTTCTGGGACTCTGATTAGCTCAGCTGACCTCATGTCCTAATGAACTACGGCAAAAGCCTCTTTTAGTCTCTTTGCCAGTGAGACAAACTGCATTTACAGAGCTGTTATTGTACCATGTTAAAAAGTTAAAAGGACCGAAACATTTTATGCTTTTATGATTCCCTCATGAATGAAATTACATTAAGATTTTGAGTGGGGGATTATCCTTACATTGTAGTCTACTGTAATTTTACAAGGGAAATCAGAGGCATGTTTTAGTCTGATCTTATTTGTGCCAGGCTAACTACGAAGTAAATGAAGTCTTGGAAACATGTGTGTAAAAAACTCATATATTTAAGACCAGAATCTGCCAAAACCCCTTTTTACCCTTAGGCTACTAGTCCTACTGTCTGGAATTCCCTCCCTTTTTACTGCCTTGGAATTCTGTTACTTTTACAGTATTTGATATTTCTAACTCTAATGCTATTATAGTTTTACAAGGGAACAATCTCCTGAGTAGGATCAGAGTTCAAGATTTGGCTGACACGCTCCATAACTAGAAGAGTTACTGGAATATGTCAACTCTGCAGTTGTCTTTCCATCTCTTTTTGATCTTACCTGGATATATACTTTTTTTTTTTCCTTGACTTATCTTTTATCTGTTTCTGCTAGTATTATTATTCTGTGGCATGTTTTACAGTTTTGATGTCTGGAAGAAAACAAAGCCCTAGAATTATGAAGAGTTACAGACATGAACAAGTATTAGACATTTCATCGGTCTGCTGGATTGTATGCAATTGATAAAAATTAACTCAAAGACAACTCAGCTGTACAAAATTACTCATTTGCATAAGGTTTTGCAACCCTGCTGCAACATACAACATTTGTAATTCAAAATCAATATCATTCTGAGTGAAGCATTTTCCTTACCCCTCTCTATTTTGATTTGTCTCAGGAGTCTTAAGCAGACATACATTTTTAGCAGCCTCAACAAATTCAACAAAAAACTGGGAACAAGGGCAGTCATAAGAAACCTGTCAACAATGATTATCGGTTTTTGTTGTACGCAGTTTTAGGTAAAAAAAAGATTTCTGCAGTTCAAAAAAGGGTTCTGTTTTTAAGAGAGCTCACTGGAGACCACGTACATTTGCAAGTTAAATCCTCAGGCATAAAAATGCATTCCATTGGGTTATCCACCTAACAAAAACTCAGCCAAGCAGAGGTGTTTCCTATCAGGCTGAATTTAACACAGCCTTTTTCTTCACATTGGTGTGCAGCTATTTTGGGTGGGCAGTATGGATTACAATTGTTTTCTGCTCTGGAGCACAAAACATTGTCTAAGTCATCAATGCTGAGAACCAAGGCCTTGCAAAGCACTGACCTGCTGGCCCTAATCTCACGAGGAGTGAAAGCATGTGCTCCCATGCAGAGAAAGTCCCAAAGACCTAAAGGTAAGTTAAACGCTTCTTATCTCTCTTGGATCAAAGGAAGAACGCTCATCACCTTGCAGGATCACAGAAATGTAGCTTGTCTGAATGGGACCACAATGAGCAGAATAAACAATTAGAGACGGCTGAGAAGAAAAAGGACTTAATTTCCATTAATTTTGTTGTCTAACTCTTTTTTGACTTGAAAACTTCTACACTGATATCAAAGTAAACTCGTAATATTTGTGCTGGCACTATTACAATTACATCAGGTTTATTTGTTTGCATCGTTAAACTAAGAATGAATGTTGCAGCCACAAAAACCTGTACTTGTTCTGAAAATTAAGGATGGATATAATTTTGTAAGGAAAAAAAAAAAATCATTGTTCTTGCATTTTCCTAGAATTTCCTGTTCTTGGGATTACACCATTGAAATGTTGAAACTTGAGAGGAAGAGGAGACCAAGAGCACGGAATAGCCATGAAACTGGAAGTCATGGCATTCCCACAGGATGAAGGAGGCTGCGATTTCCAAAATATTCAAATTTCCTGTCCCGCACGGGCCAAATTAGATACGTTACGTTGTGCTTTCCAAATTGCAGCAAAATTCACAGATTCTAGGCTATTTGCTAGTTTCTTTTTCTCTCCAATCCTAAAAGAAGTTCTGTCCTGGGTCCAAGAAGACCTCTACAGAAAACAAGTCTGTTCAGAAGAATGTATTCCGTAAAGAAATTCTTCATGAGCTGTACTTACTATATAAAGGCCAAAGGCTCCAGTCCACAGGGCAAGGCAGTTTCTGCCCCTTGTTGCTCACTGTACCTCCTCTGACTCCACTGCATCTCTTGGATCAGCATCACCCATGCTTCAGTTCCATTTGTTGTCACATTTGTCATCTGTACATCTGAAAAAACCCTCAAAACAACAAACTGACAGCACACTGCCATGTCTTGCCTGGAACACTCCCCCCCACAGCTTTCCAAACGAGAGAGAGGCGGGGGTTTCGAGAAGGCAGGAAACACTTCTGGTGTCTTGCCAAATGTCCTTGTTGGTTTCAGCTGTGAGGACAGGGCTAGCTTAGCGCTGGGGCATTCAGGGCCTCTATGGAACTGATGATGTGTATGCTTTTAAGGAGACCCTTGAAAATGTAACGGTAAATGGCATCAACTCTCTGGAAAACTCAGCAGTGTCACTCAAAAGATATTTTTTTCTAGGTTTTCTGGACTTGATTCTGATCTCATGCTGATGTGACAGGGATGTGCTGGTTTTACTTCAGAGACAACCACACTAGACATAATTTTTTTTTTCCTCAGGACATTTCTCTGATTGTCTGGTCAGAGGAGAGTATTTACATCTGCTCTTCTTTTCCTAATCCAAAAATCACACCACTCAATCTTCATAGTTTGTATATCATAACCTTTAAGCTGCTGAATGTAGAACCTGATGCTGTTTTACATGTACTCCACTGATTTTCATGGCTGTTCCTGACTTAGATGAAGAAATCCTGACTGTGAAGGCCTTCTCTGTTGGTTTTTCCAGATTCTGTATTCTAGATCTTTCCACGTTATGGCACATGAGTCATATAGTAAGCATATGATAGGTCATTTGTGTTATGTTTGCAGCAGAAAAAAGACCTCATTGGTTTCACATGAGAAATTTGAATCCTAAATGTGGCTGGAAAAAAGTAAGGAAAAGGGATACAAAGATGCCACTAGATAAACATAATGTGCGTATCCTTTTCCTCCAAAAGATTTACTTCTGCAAACAAACCAAAACCATTTTCAAAGACACTTCTTGGGGTTTTTTTTCATATTTTAAATGGATCACCTTGAACAAAAGCCATATTATGAAGGAAAAAAGAAAACAGAAAACAAGCCTGACCTTGAGCAAATTTGGTGTGGTAGTGATTCACCCTAGTGTCATCTCAGTCAGACAGTCAGCATCAGCTAATCATAAACCCATGATTGTTGTATATATGAGTGAGTGTATTTATATAACTATACATATTTGTGTATGACCACTCAGACGAGAATTAGAGGAGAATGCAGCATCTCTCATACATGAAACAGAATAGTTTGTAAGACCCCCATTCACAGGACATCTTTAAAATACCTGTAGCCATTCTAAGGGGTTGCTTAAGTCTAACGATACTTATGTGCTTTTCTGAACTGAGTTGCAAGAATTTATTTCTGCCCATATTGAAATCTGTTGAAAGACCAGCTCAGCATCACTGTCTCAGCCTCACTCGAGAGCGTCACCTCTGTCTACATATAGTGAAGCCCAAGGTTTTCTTTGAACACTTGATACAGATATACAGTATTCAATACAGAAACACAAGCAGAATTTGGTGTCTATATCTAGGGAATCTGTCAGCAGAAGGTGATTGGCAGTTATAGCTGATGGGTTTCCCTTATTCTGAAGTGGTTTATGAAAGACTTGTCCATTAAGGCTACTTGTGAGAAGTCCTACTTTCCAGACGATGAAAGCAAACCAGGCTCTTCTACCACTTTTGTCGGACTGGTGAAAGGTGAGAGCTGCTGGGAAACCTGTGGGACTGCCCCATTGGTCACCACACATCTGCAACAAGAGCAAAGGAAGGGATTTATGAAAGTTCGAGGGAGAGAAGGTAATAAAATCATTTGTCCCTGTGTGAAATTAGAAAGGAGCAAAAGATATTTGTGTTGGGTGTGTTTTCACGTGTCACTTTATGGGCTTTAAGCAATCTAAATAATTATTGGGTTACAAACATGATGGCCCTACTTGTCCACGTTTTATCTTACCTTATTGTTTTTCAAAGAGGTTTGAAACCAGAAAGAACATACTATTCCTTTGCACTGAGTAATGTTTATGTTTGGAAATGAGATTAGGAATCTTGCAGTGAAAGACAGCCTTATTTCATGGAGATAAAATTGCTTATTCAATCTGCCCTTAAATCCAATTGACTGACCAAACCCTAAGTGTTGCAAAGTCTAAACAATTCTGTGAGTTAGAATTTTCTGCTACTTTCACTGCTGCAATATCCAAGCTTTTGTTAGGCAATAGGTGTAAGTGTGTGAGTATATGGGTGGCTGTGTTTGTAAAGAATGGATAATACCCTTTATGCAAGTCTTCTTTTAAGTTTTAGCGCTAAATATAACATGTCTCATGCAGTTTTTTCTTTGGTCAAACTTTGTCTTTGACTCATACTACTTTTCAGAAATGCTTCTATTCTTTTTCAAGAGTTCTGAAGCTATCTATCAAAATGAATATTTTTTTTCTAAGAAAATTCCCTTTAGAAAGAAGGAAGTAGAAGAGAACAAAGGCAAACAGCTTGTGACAATGACTCATTATGTTCCTTATAAATTATAGCTGTGAAGTCAATGCAAATTGTTTCTCACAGTTTCAAAACCCACTGTAAGACAATAACTTAGGGCTATAGAAAGAAGAGCACCTAGAGAAATACTGGCTTTTTTCTGTAAACATACAGAAGTGTGCAACAGTAGAGTTATTTGGAAGCACTTGAAGATGCACTAGGAGATTAATTTCATGTTGCAGCATGTTGTAGCATGTTGTAGCATGCAGAACTAAACCGGAATCAAACTCTTAAACTTGTAGCTCTTGTGGTACTAATTAAGTCTGATGTTTCTGTAATTTATTTGGCAAGCTATCATTATTTGGGACATTTCTAACAGGGAAGAGGTCTGAAACATTCAGGAAAAGCAGCAGATATTCGACCTCTAGAGCTAGTCTGCTTTGACAAACAGCAGTACCTTCCTTCTTCATGTAAAGAATGAAATCAGTGGCACACTTGGGCTGCAGGAGAACAGAACACTTGAGCACACTCTGAATCCTTCGCAAACTACTTTCTTGGAGGGGAATAGAAAGGCTCATGGGCTCTTGGTTTCCATGCCAGCTTAGGATTCAGGTGCTCTGTTGTTATTTCCATTGGAATGGAGACAGTCTCCAGAACCCAATGTGCACAATCACTTTGCTGTGAAGCTTGCCTGTTTGCACCGCTTCCAAAACTTTGCTGGCGGAGTCCACTCTGTGATAGAGGCCCACGGGTTCAGCTTCTGTCTGAATAAGGTTGGGTAACAGAGCTACTGAAGAGTGGGACATGAAGTCTCCAGATGTGTATGTGGTTGCTGGAAGTCCTGTGTTCTTACTCAGGAAAAAGAAACCTTACTGTCATATCTTCACAACTACCTTCCCCTAGCTACTGTGCTACACAGCCCCTCAGGCAGTGCTTGAAACCAAACCAAAGATCTCCACAGCTAAATACTCAAACCTTTATACCGCTGTTCGAAAGATGCATACCCTGTGGCTATGGCATGCAAAGAACCTGTGCCTTCTGTGGAGCAAATACTAAGCAGACGGTGGCCTCACTTGATCTGCTCTGCAGTCACTGGTGGCTGTCTCTCAGAGGAAAAAGGTCTATTAAAAATTGCAGGCAAAGCACCTTAGCCTAGAGTCCCTTAGTGTTAAACTTTGTTACTCCTAAGCACATCTCTTAATTGTAGAATGCAGCCACGTCGTTGGTTTATTAGAAATCTCTTTGTTTACAAAACCATTTTTTACGTCTTAGCACTCTTTGAGGGTGAGAAAACAAATTTGGAAACTTTCCTAATACACTGTGAAGAAATGTCTATCAACATGAGCTAGCTGAGTCACCACCGAAGTCACCATGTCTCTAGGCATACACTACAGCTGTGTTTTACAGAAGAAACATTTTCAAAACAATTGTGTGGGTGCGTGTGTAGATATGTGCGTACAACCTCATTATAGTTTCAGACAATGTGCTTTAAGGATGTGTAAGGATGAACTCACTCAGATTTGGCTTTTACAAATGCTTTAGCAGTGTGACTGAATTCCAACTCATTCTTTCCTTAGATGGATAGGTCTGGCAGTGTATCATAAGGGATATTTTCCTGTTATTTTAAGAAAGCAAGGTCCTTTTACTTTATCTTTCCATGAAATTACAAAGAGTTTCCTTGAAGTTATACCTTATCATGCATCCTGGCCAGCACGGAAGCACTCGCTCCTGATCATTACCCATTAAAATGTCCTTTGAGGAAATGGTTTGAACCTTTGATCCTGAGAAAACTGTTTGATACCACATATTTTATATCCCATGTGTATTTCTCTAGTGTAGCATTATTAATAGTTCTGTTTCTTCCACTGAATTCTTCTGCTGCTCATCTTTTAGATATAAACTTCCCTTCCAACATTTGCCAAGAAATTACATATTAAGAGCAAGCATAATGTTTTACCACTTTTTTTTGAGATACAACTCAATTGACAGTGGACTCGATTAAAACAATATTATTTGAAGTCATCTTTTCTACATTTAGTAATGGGAGCATCCTGTCTCTACTAGCCCCCCCCAAGCTCTGGGCCAGACTGTCATCTCACCTATTCCATCTCGTAGCCCTCTGTCACGCTCCACACCTTGTATCCATGTGAGCCTGCCTAGGGCTAGGTGGGCAGTCACACTCCAGTTTTACTTTGCCATCCTGTGTAGTGAAATAGTGATGACATAAATTAGATAATGTCCAATGGGAGGTGGTAAAGCAGCTTCAACCAAGAAAGCTATGATGTCTTTACATCTGGGTGGTAGTGAAGAGTTGTCGGTGCAGGATTGAATGACTGACTGCATCTGCACCATTTCCTTCTTTTGTTAGTATAGTCATTGGCTGGTTCTCATTCCACACAGTTCCTGAGTATCCCTTTGTACTTGACAATAAGTGGAAGAGAAGTCAGAATGCAAGCCATTGTAAATGGCTACATTAATGATGCCTGCTGATGTAACACTCCCTCCTACAGTTTTTTGACAGTAATTCAGTAATTGTTTTCTGAGTGGGTTACTCCTTCTTCTGAGAAAAAAAAAGATACAGATAAATACCTCTTACATTGTAATGCCTATCCTCAAAATGGATCACTGAAACTAATTCCTCTGATGATCTAACTGAAGCTGGCTATCAGGTTTCAACAATTTGCAGACCAGAGTACCTCAGTAATGCTGTATCAGTCCAGGGTTTCAAACATCTTCCTGCCATTCCAAGAGTTGGCAGGGCAGTTGAGTAATTGGGACATACTCTCTTCTAGCTTGTGCTGAATTTTTGCCACCAACCCCAATATGATTCCAGACAAATATTAATTATTATTCTTCCACTACACTGTACTGCTTTGTGTGGCTGTAATTAGGCGGCTCTCCTCTGGGTTAATTTCTAGCATGGCCTCCATACTCTCTCAGGAATGCCATGTTTATAAGGCTGTTAGTAATTGGAGTAAAATGAGAAGAGGGAGTTTCCAAAGTTGGCTTTGAGGCTTCTTTTAAATAAAAATTTAATGACACTACCAGCAGCAGCTTCAGATCCTAATGACTGCATTATCGTGTCCAGACTCCCATCTGCCATGATCTCATGGTCAGTAAGCTGTGCCAAGCAGAAGGGAAAGAGGCACAGCTTTGGTTACGATATGGAGAGCATGTGACAATATCTCTTGGCACAGAATTGCAGAGTGTGCTCAATGGCTATTGCTTTACCTCTTTAATATGCGCTGGCTACGATGACGTATGTATGCACAGTATAATATGAACTCAAGTGTTTGTAACATTTGTTGAGTGAATAAGCAAAAGGCAAGAGAACATGTGGATCCTTCCATACTGTCTGATCCTGCACACCATGTGTCTGAGAGTCAGTGGGAGTAATTCACTTGCTCCAAATTTCCTTCCAAGAAACATTTTTTCGTACCCTTATTTCGCCAGCTAATGAGAATTATAGAGCAATGTTTGAAAACAAAAGTGATCCAGGACATGTGTTTTCCTCTCAGATCTGAGACTTAGAGCTTCCCCCAAGCCTATACTTTTCTCTTCCCTGTTTGGAAGCATGAACAATTCTCAGAAATATATTACTCTATCTTTTTATATGTACAAAGCAGAGCAGTCAGTGGTAATGAAACAGAGCAGGAAAAGTTCTTCAAAGAAATAAATGTCATAATAATACCTAGACAGTTTAAAGAGGTGCTGTTATAACTCTGCTTACTGACTTGGATTTCTTTTTCATCTGTTTTATAGGCTTAATTTCACACAAGTTGATAAGGGGCAAAATTCAGCATCTTCCCTTGGAACTTTGTGCAATTATTGGAGCTTATTCTGAAGATGAAGCTGGATCTCAGCACCTTTAGAAAAGTATGAGTAATGCTTGAAAGGAATCCAGAGTCCTTTTCTTTCTTTTAATTTGGGAATGAAATGAAGAGGAAAATGTACTTGAGGGCCCCTTTCCCACAGCCTCTCGCAGGCAAAAAGAGGAAGGAGAGAGACATGGACATGAGGAGTAGAGGGAAAACAGGATCTGTGAATGGTGAGGTGGGGACCAGCAGCATACAGAAAGGAGTGAGTGGGTGTTTGTGTTTAAATGTTCCCCAGTGCAACAGCAGCTCTTTTCAATGGCCTCTGGTACCAACAGCAGGCTGAAGACCGGTCCCACCTATCTATTTCGTCATACACCAGCCAGACAGTGGCAACACCAGTCTCAAGAAAGAGCAGTGTGTATGCATTTGTTTTGTGAATTTTTGTATTTTTTTACCTCTCTAGAAATATAAGGTCTAATAGAGATTTCCACATCTCTTATTTGTCAAGTTCAGAACTGCAGTTCTGCAAAATGTTTAATAGATTACAGTGCAGTAGAACACATGCTTAAATTATTTCAGAGAATGAGTTACCTTCCACTTCCTTTTCTGTTCTTGGTCTTTGTTATTTTTTCACTTAGATGATTACATTTCTTAATTTTCTCTTCCATATATATATATATACATATGTAGTCTTTGAACGCCTATATTTTTGCACTTGGAGACACAGTAAAGAAAAGCTGCTTTGTTTAGGGCTGTTTATTTGAAATAACTTATAAGAAAACTAGAATTGTACAAAATTTTTTCTTATAAGTAATTCATTTTTCCAAAATATAAAATGTCAGAAGATCTGAACTGGAATTTGGCATGATTTTATGGATAGTTGTGTTTGAGTTTTACATCATTTCCTCTTAACATTTTCTGAAATAATTTTTCTGTTTTGTTGTTCTGAAGCAGTAGATAATTTCAAATATTTTCTGCATTTAATGCCAATTTTAAAGGGATAAGAAAATTCAAGGAACAGCTAAAAACTGCCAAGTTGAAACCCCCTCCATTGCATTCTGAGTTGAATGAAAAGTTTCAGTCAATAGTAAACATTTTTGTTTTCTTGTTATTGTTGTATTGCCTAGTAAAAAATGTAGTTTCAGACTAAACCAAACCAAATGAAAATTATTTTCTCTTGAAAGAACTGAAAACTGAACTTTTGAAAGTTGTAATTGAAACCACATAAGTAAGTTGGAAAGGGAAAGATTTATTCTGATAGAGATAATCTCTCCACTACTGATCCAATAGTTGTGGTCAGTCATTGGATGACAATGACTGGGATTTATCTAATTTAATTTCAGCATCTAAGAGTCTGCTGTCTGAACCTGAACTAGTCCCTGTAACTTTCTTTTGTACCCGATGACATGAAAGAAACTCTTCTCAGAATGTGCATCACATCAGCTCTCTCCAGTACCTTCCCAGGATGGGATGGCTCAAAAGTTCTTAATTCTTTCTTCTGGCCATAAAAAGAGACAAGTGGCACCACTTAGATTTGTACAATTCATGCTAAGACAAATGGGGTGAATTGCATCAATGACATCCTTCCAAGGAAAAGGAGGTCAAGACCCAATGCAGCTGAATTATATTATATTATATTACATTATACGGAACGATTTTGGCATTCATCAAGGATCTTGTCTTTTTGCATGGATGATCACGAAATACAGTTCCCAAAACAATGAGCCTCCTAATCACACAGGAATACAGAAGAAAAAGTCCCCTTTGCAAGATCAGAGCCAGTTCTACCAGACATTTTAATGCTAAGTCAGATCAGTCAAGTAATAATTAACTTTAATTGGCACACCCACAAACTGTAACATTTATCCAGTGCAGATGAGTGATTTAAAAATAATGGGCATTCTTATCTTTAAATGAAGAGAGGAAAGAAAATAAACTTTAAGCAATATTTCTAATATCATCTTTGCTGTTTTACATCTGTTCTGTATGACTAAGGCCAGACAGGAGAGTCCTGGCAGGAACTAGTGTTGCATATTAATTTCTGATCCTTGCAGTCTAACTAACTATAAGCATTGCTTATCACTAAAATGACTCTTACTATGTGTTATCATACCAGGTATTATGGGCTGATACTGCTCTTGAGAGAACTGGACTTTGGGGAGCCAATTAGTTCTTGCCCGGATCTCAAGCATATGGTGAGCAGCTTGTCTCTGCATCCTCAAGTGGAGCAACCTTAACCATATATTCACTCGTCTCCCTCTCTTCTCTGTGATTCAAAAAGGACTGTGTATCTGTTTCTAAGGAATTAATATCTGAGCCGAACTTGAACTGCCCGACAGTGACATAACCTCAAGAAGTAGTTTTAAATATTACATTCAAACCCAAACCCAAGTATGAGATAAGCAACCACTGAACGAATACCTTTGGCAGAAGAATAATTTCATTACAGTTCTGAATGAAGTGTCATGTGTCTTCACAAGGATCTCCAGTGGCAGCAATTTACCACTGGGTGCAAAAGGATGGGATGTAAAATGCACTGATAAAAACAAGAAAAAAAAACCTGGCGGAAGGAAAGAAGGGGAAAACCCCAAAAGATTAACAAACAGAAAAGGAAAAGAAAACATAATAATAAATCAACATACAGCTTGTGTTGCTGTATGTTGTATGGAAATGGGCAGCAAAAATTTTAAGAAAGTTCATTTAGAAGAGAACAAGTGATAGATATACTGAACGGTCTGGGAAGTATACATTGGTTAATAGCAGAGATAACCTGCTTTAATGAGGACAGATGAGTTACTGCTGTTGGATATGCTTCCTTTAGTACTGCAGGGTTCCAAAACTTTTTCCTATCAGTGTTACAACATGCTTTGCAGGGAATACGTGAATGCCATTAAGATTTGACTATAATTCTGCATTTAAAAAAAAATTTTAGACAGAATGCATTCAACGGTGCAAGATTATTTAAGTAAATAAAAGAAATAGTTGAGTCTGAATATTTGGGCATATCTTTAAAGCTTCTAAAATGCAGAAAATTATTATTATTATAATTTTTTTCCCATGAATGAATCTCTTTTACATTTTATTTTCTGAGCCTTCCCCTCTCCATCTCTCACTCTGGTTCTGCTACCCTCTGAATGCCTTAAAGGCTGCAACGAAAGGGAGTAGACGATTGAGAAGTGAGTGGACAATACTAAAGAAGATAGAGCTGTAGTCAGAAAGAAGAGCTTGGAGGAACCAGGGAAAGTGGATTGTGTTACTGAAGATATGGATGAATGAGTAGCTGTTCTGTATTGATCCGGGTTAGAAACTGGAGAGGAAAAAGGATCTGATGGGGTGTTATTATGCAAACTTAGTTCACACTCTTGTTGCAGAGTATGATGAGTTGCAGAGTATGATGAGTAGACAAAAAGCGATGGTCTGTCAGTGTCAGAGAAGAAATATGATCCAAAACCTTTCAATAAATTGCCACTTTTTTTAGTTATTCTGCCTTTTTTAGTGTTCATTAGAAATAACTCACACACAAACTGTGAAGAAAACAGAAAAAAAGTTTTCTTTCTCTCGAGGTTAGAAATTAATCTTTTCATAAAAGTCTTTGAGATGGAAAATGAATGACACGTTTTGGCAAGACCTGACAGGACAACTACAGCAAAGAAGTACTTTCCACTGTGGAAAAACAAAAACATTAAATTCTGTGATCAGGGTTTTGCATAACAAACTGACAAAAGGAACTCAGTAGTCTGAATAGAGACAAAAATAGCCTGTGTGCCACTAAAGCAATGAATAGTATATTTTATTTACCTCTTTCAAAGTAAAATAAGCTTATCAGAAAGATTCACTTCTTATGTGAATATTTACAGTGTTTCTCTTAAATTCAGGGGTCCAATCTGTGTTTCCAAGCAGAAGGAAATCAGAACTTTTGTGTACTCTTGAACATATGCCAGACTACGCGTTTTCTTCAGAAAGAAAATGGACAGGAAAACACTGATTTAAATAATATCCTTTATGTCTGTTGGCATAACAAAAAACACTTTATGCTTCAGACTTTACTGCTTTGTTTGAAGTTGACTAGTAATATGCACTTTCAAAAGTTTGCTGTGCAGATCTGGCTGCGGAATTCTGGGAGATCTCTTCAAATTGACATGTTTTAGCCTGTGCTTTGCTCAGATTTGTACATTCTTGGTATGTGTGTACACCCTTGTACTACACAGGGACATACAGTGGTTGATTATGAATGTTCATCAGCAGACCTGCTTAGGATAGACATGTGCACAACTAAACACGTATTCTAGAGGCAGCAGAGACCAGGGTTTGAGTATTTGCGCAGATGTCAGGTGCTGCTGAATTTTAATCCTGGGTCTAGCATGGATTTGCTGTGTAGCCTGTGGCAAATCACATAATCTTCCTGCCTCAGAGCCCCCACCTGTGAAATGGGGATAATAACACTTACAATTTCCTACCTCACAGGCTGTTTTGAGGATTAATTGATGTCTGAGAAGTGCTTTGTATACTGAAAGTCCTGGCTTATGGGGAGGTATTTTGACTGTGTCTGAGTGTAAATTTGGATCATTTTTTTGGACTTCTCAGGAAGAATAAAAGAATAATTTATAAAAACATAACAGCATCATCCTAACAACTCTTCAGGCGCAGAAAACATCAGTGTCTAAGTCTCCATCAGTGTCTAAGTCTCCCTGCATATGAAGTTATTGTACACAAATCCTACTGTTGGCATCAGCAAGTGGCCTTATTTGGGGAAGCATCTGGAGGATTAACTCTTTAATTGCCAATTCTCTTATTGGACCCATGGATTCTGAATAAGGACTTGAAAAATTGTTGCATTGTCTAAATTAATTTTCTACAAATGAAATGCTTCCTTTATAGCTGCAGCTGCCCTTGTATCAAGCCTTAGTGTTACCTTGGCCCATGACAATTACTGAAAAAAGGCACAACACTTGAGAAAATACACTCCTGACACAGTTACAAGGTTATCAGAAGAAAAGGGGGCAAGAGTGCCAGAAGATCCACCAGTCAGATAGGAATGCAAAAGGGAAACAGAGCCCTTTCTTTAACAGCATTTCATTGTATGGTGGAAGAAAGCAAGATTGTGCACAGGGAGACCCGGAGAACTCTGAGCTACTCATGATTCAGGTTGGAATGAAATGCCTTCGGCTGCTGTGGCAGGCTACCCAGGCACCAGGGCTGGTGCTGCTGGAAGGCACTCCTGCCTGCATTGGTATGCCTGTTTGCACCTGCAGAGTGCACACTGTCTCCTCTGTGAACCACTGAAGAGAAAAACAACCTCCAGAAATGGGGTCTTATTTTGAAACCCAACTGAGCTTGCTAACGCTGGGGCAATGCACTGATACCTGGAAAGATGCGGCTGAAGGTAGGAGTGTCAAACACGAACCTCTTACACTGCTGTTTCTGCTGAAGTTCCCATATTGCAAAACTAGGACTTCAGCTTGAGTGGGAGTGCTAGAATCTAGTCCCTTATGTGGAAAAACAGAGACTGTGATTCTCCATTACCTGCAACCATGTATAGTCACTATCGTCCCTGCAGAGTGGGAGTAAAATATTATCAGTCTGATTGGTACACCCACTTTTAACTCATGTCACACAGTCTAAAATGACTATGAAGCAGCACTTTAAAAGACTGGAATTACTGATGGTAAAATCATAAAATGCCCATGTCATTTTTTCTCATTGTAGCTATGGACTGAAAAACCAAACAAAAGTTCCTTAGCACACGAAGTCTGATCTCACAAAGTCTCACATTACTGCATACTTCCTAAAGTTGCATGTAACTGATTGCTATCTCATCTTCCCTAGTATGCACTTCTAAATTCAATAGTTAGTTAAAAATGACTGAAGAAATACAGAAATATGCAACCTATTACTTTGAAGCATACTCTGCTTTAAGAGAAAGGCTTTCTGGTAACATAGCTGCTAATAAGATTTTAAACAGCCCTGACTGTTGACCAGAAATTGCCAGGGAAAAACATGTTAGCTGGCAGTGACCAAACCTGGGAAGATATTTGAGTTCACAGTAACCTACTGAAATGTTTTTGGAGTTGTCAAACTATTTCTAGATGTGTTCATTTTAAAACATTGAAATCTTTTTTTGCTCATGTGACACTTAAAAATGAAGTAATCAGTATGTGTTGTATAATGCACTTGCTAAGCATACTTCATTTTCCTAAGCCATACAAGACTGGTAAGAAATGCCTCCATGGAGGAGCTGGTTGGCACAGTTATTGTGAGTTAAGCTGTTTTGTGATATCTACAGATCAGATCCCTCTGTGGTCACTCAGTTCTGAAGAAAAAAAAAAATATTCTGGTGTGTTTATTTTGCTTTCAGTTTTATTTTTTAATAATAAAACCATTTTTTTCCCCAGATCCTCCATCCCAAACCTGGGAGATATGCTCAAATAAATAATAAATTAAGTTAGGATAGTTGTCAAAGTCTTTTTTTGCCTCCAGACTTGAAGAATAAATGCCTATTTTAGACTAAGAAAGATGGTGAGAGTACATTATGTTTATCCAGTTTGGTGGTCAGTGGATGTTTCCTTTATAACAAGCTGCATCAACAATACCTCTGGGCACAGATGGACTTTGCAGAAACTGTAAGGTAGCTAAAGCAAGAGGGAAATAAAATCCTGCTCCTTCTACCACTACGTGTCACAACATTTTGTGGGGTTTCATGACATCATGCATGTTTTATCTAGCCCTTTTAGTATATATCTTTCAATTTAATAAAAAAATCATTGCTGAGATTCTTTTGGGGTTTTCAGTTGAAAAAATAATGTTGCTGTTATGTAGATCTCGGTGGAGTAAGTGGAACTGGGAAGCACAAGCGTCCTGTAGAATCAACCCAGGGAACGCTAACACATCAGGAAGTTTGTGCAGAAAAAGGAAAGCTGGATGGGCTTGAGACCGTGGAAGCCATGAGAAAGAAGTCCATGCTCAGAGACCAGTCTTTCTCTCACTGCCTCTTCCTTGGACATGAGTCAGCAGATAGCAGAAAAACCTGAACCAACTCTCAGCCCTCAGAGTGCAAGGACCTCTATAAATCAAGGCCACAACTGCAGAGAAGGCCTTTTCTTGCCGTTTTTTCTACCCCTTTACATTGCCCTTGTACAGGACAGTTTTTCAGAATAACTTGAGCTTTTGCTTAGGGGAAGAAAAGTCTTGAAAATCAAGCAAAAGAAAAACAATAAAAGACCTGTCAGTAGTAGATCAGCATCAAACAAATTTAAATCTCCAAATCATTTGTTGCTTCAAACCTTTAGTGTTTGGTAGTGGTTGGATGACCTTCTGAGAGAACAAGTAGAGAGATGTTTTCCTATCTGAAGATCAGTCCCGAACTCAGAAGGCAGCCTCAAAAGCACACCTTTCTTCCTTCCTTCCTTGCTTTCTGCTGGCTTATTTGCCTCTTTTTCTTTCTTAGGGAAGGCAGATGGTGATGACTTGAAATTGGATGTAAATGCTCTGCTAAAACTCATGAACAATAGCATATTTTCAGAGTTTTAAATTTTGTCTTTACCTCAGGTGTAACTCCCAGCTAGACAATGTCACATTACTGCTGTCCTATCCTGCTTGATCTTCTGCTATCTTCAAGAGTTGTAACTCAGGTTTAGAGACAGGAAAGAAAAGCGAGGCTCAGAAGGCAAAGGCACTGAATGATGGGTGCTGTAACTCTTCTGCTCCAGATCTATGACCTACAGAGTTGAAACAGAGGAGTGAGTAGCTAAAGCCCTTATTTTGTCTGTACAGACTACTGGGGTACAAATCCACAACCAATTTGCTCAGCAACAAGACTGGCTTCTGCCATTCCCCCATGCTCCACTCAGCCCATTTCCTTCAACTTCTTTCCCTCCTTGTGCCCCATTTCACTGTAGGGCATTTCAAGCAACCTTGCTGAGAGGGGTGGCTTTGTAAGCAGTTGTGTCGGCACAACTGAGTGGGTGGCAAGCTGCAACTTGGATGGCGGAAATAAAGTGTGGGGGAGAGCAGGACTCTTGCAAGCCTGTTTTGCTGCCAAAAAAAATAGATGGAGGACCACACCCCAAGGCACTGCAGCACCCCTGGGCACCTCAACAGGATGATGCAAAGGTCCTGTGTACTGAGCAGGAAGCTGCCAAGAACTGGCCAACAGGCAGCAGTGGTGGCAGGGAGGTACTGGAGAGTAGAGGTCTGTAAGTTAGGGCTGCCAGGGATGTACCCTGCCCACCTGCATTCTGCCTGCCCCTCTGCAAAATGGCTGGATGAGACACAGTCTTCAAAACACAACCTCAAGGAGAAAATGATTGCAGCTCTGGTACCCACATTTCAAATATCTTACTGGTTAGGGCGTCAGCCTGGCAAGAGGGGGACGCAGGACCTGTGGCACCCTCTGCCCTGAGGATGGATGTGTCTGTCTGGCTGTTAGATCATTGCTGGAGCAGAAACAGGGATGTGCCCTCATCCCTGGTGAAGGTACATAGCTGCACAGCAGTTTGTGTAGTTCATTGGTTGGAAAGAAATTGTCAAAGGAGTATCATCCAACCATGTATGGTTCCAGGTGTTGGAGTCCTATGTTCCAGTCTTTTCATGAGTTATGTCAGAACCATTCTCAGATAAAAGCCATTCCCAGGTCTTTGAGTAGGCTGATTTTGCCGGACCATATCACAAGCCTGACATTAGGCTAAAGCACAGTTCCCTAAATTACTTTTGACATGTTTCTTTTCCATTCATACTTGCAAGGAAATTTTGCAGCAGAGTTTGGAAGGGCCATAACCAAGTTTCACAAAAAGTTTCAGCACAACTGTTTTTCTCATATAGCCAGTGTTTGTCTCATTGTTTTGCTGTGGTTATTAGTGGTATCATTTAGTGATTTCAATGAAAGGACTCCTGGGATGAATCTGACTGTCTAAATTAGCCTTAATGAGACACAGAGGGAACTACCAGCTTAAGGGGGAGTCATTTAGTCTTGTTATGAAAGAGTTAATACCCTTTGAAAGATTTCAGGAACACACCCTTTCATTGTCTATTTGTTTTCTACTCCATAAAGCTTCCTTGCTTAGTTACTTGCTTTCTCTCCCATTTTGTGTTACCCATTGCAGACTAGCTACACCCAGAAAGGGGTTGGTGGAAGTACCCCAAATGCAGATTTCTCACTTTCCTCTTACAAACTGCCAATTTTGTTAGTAAACCATTTTCTTAATCTGCTGTTTGACATTCCAGAAATTAAAATAATTGAGAAAACAACAGCAAATGATTTTCCTTTTCTCTCTGGACTGCCAGAATGCCTTCACGAGGGCGCAAAAGCAATGGAGTGCTCTTGGTTTCTCCCCATCTTACGGGAACCTCACCAAGACTGCACAGAAGCTAAAGAGGAGAACTCCCTTTACTTTGTTTCACTTACAAGCTACCATCATATCTCTTATTGCAGTAACTGTGTTTGCTCAGGCTAAGGGGGAAAGAAGTAGGAAGATGTATCTGAAGAGTCTTCCTAGACCCTGGGAGGAATAAACTGCTCTAGCACATTATGAAGCAGTTTATGAGCTGCCAGAGCTGTAGCTGTTCCCACATTACAGGGTACACCGTGCAACATTTATGTTGCTTGTGAGTCTCTACCCTGCTCCATACACTGGCAAAGCAAGGCTAGGGAGACTTCGCATAGGCAGAACTAGTCAATCTGCGGGTGGAATTGTATTGTGGGTCCAAAGTGAGTTAACAGCAATATAACCACAGATTTGCCACAGTTACTGCAAAGAATAGCCAAGGAATAACTGTAGGAAGACTGGACATAGCTAAACGATTCAGGAAAGATCTTCTGTTTAAAAGGAGCCTCATACTAGAGAAATGCGTCTACCTTCTTTCTTCCAACATATACGACAAAGCGTTTGTTCATTCTTATTATCCCTGGCGAGCTTTGAAGCAGAGAAGTGCCTGAGGACTTTGTTCCAGGGAGGAGTGTTTAGATGCAATCTGAAAGAGCCGTGGAGAGCAGCCCAGGCTCTATCATCGAGGTGGAACTTGTCCAGAGCCCCTTTGGAGCTGGTTACGCCCTATTACGCTGCAGCAACTGCTGGGTACACATCTAACCCTGTGTGGTATGGCTCCTCATACTATTATTAGAAATAGCACCTCAGCAGCTTCAGTCTGAAAAGCTTCAGCTAGAGGTGGGGGCCCCAATGATGTGAGTCATTAGGCAAACACTTATTAAAAGGATAGGCCCTACTTTCAATCTGGTTTAGGCTATGCTAATTCTAGACAGCTCGGAGACACCACCTATTCTCAGTGATAGCCTTGCTAGCTGGTTTAGCTGGCTTTGTTGTTCTCCTGGTCTAGGTGTTTAACTACACTTAGACACTTAACTGCCCTTAACCTTTGGTAGGTTCCTAAATAATTTTAAAAAATCTACCTATTTGTTCCTGTTATCTTGCAAAAACATTTTACTCAGAATGTGAAGGCAAAGAACCCACCCCAAAAGTCTCCATCAGGCAAAACACAGCAATCTGTTGCAGTAGACATAAATCAACTGTCTACTATAGTCAGTCACCTTTTCTTCTTCATCACTGCAGGACTTTTTTAAACCCTGTAAGCAAAGAAATGAAGCATTTCCTTTCAGATATCTTACATTTGATAAGAAGATGCGACATATTAGAAATAAAACCTCTGTGAGAAAGTGTATACACATCTTGTACTTTGTGATATGCTACATGAGAACTAAACACAACTCAGTAGCTAGTAGAAGCAGAAAGTGGGCTTCCGGAGTTTTGCATGTATTAGATAAACAAGAAATAGAAAAGCTTAAACAGCACACCTTTTCTGCTGCTGAAGACATCTGTCCACAAACGCAAGGACTGCAGCATCTGTCATATGATGAAAGGTTGAGAGAACTAGTACTGTTCAGCCTGGAGAAGAGAGACTCGGGAATCTTATCAATGTATACAAATATTTGAAGGGAGGGTGTAAAGAAGATGGGGCCAGGCTCCTTTCAGTGGCGCCCAGTGTCAGGATCAGAGGCAACAGGCAAAAAAATGAAAGTAGGAGACTCTGTCTGAACATCAGGAAATACTGTGTCACTGTGATGGTAATTGAAACTCGGACCAGATTGCCCGGAGAGGTTGTGGAGTCTTCATCCTTGGAAATGTTCAAAAGCCATCTGGACATGGTTCTGGGCCACCTGTTCTAGGTGGTCCTGCTTGAGCAAGTAGTTGGACCAGATGACCTCTAGAGATCTCTTCCAACCTCAACCATTCTGGGGTGCTGTGAAAAGCCTGTAGCCATTATTTGATTTTGAAGCATTTGGTGTATCTCATGTACCTATTGGATAAGGAAGCGAGAAAAAGTCCATTTCATGTACATCCAGGAATGCTGTAATTGTCCATATTTCTTAATGGGAGACACAAAACCCTGTCATGGCTACAAGGACCATTGAGCCAAATGGCTACTTGGGCTACCGATACTTGTCTGGAAGGAGACCTCTACGCTGACCTTCTGCAGTCTTTGATGGACAAGTTACACGAAGAAACAAGAAGCCTGAAATCCCTTCAGTTCTTCTTCCCAGTGGAAACAATTCCTCTTGGCACATACATTGCTTCAGTTTTCCAGCACAGCTCTTTTGCAGCTAGTGGCTGAATGGGTGTCACTTTCAGGGGCAGGAGCCAAACAAACTATGATTCTGCGTCTGTGTTTATAGTTTTTGGAAGAGACATATGCAGAATGCATGTGAAAGTGATGTAATCTGGCATGGTAAATCCAGTTTTCTAAAAAACAAAAAGGAAGAAAAGGAAAGAAAAATTGTTGCTGGATGTTGATATATGCTGGCCTGGGCCACTCCTACCAATAACAGTAAGAGAGACTAGAATCTTTTAATCAGAACTAATTGTCTTTCTCTCTTTATTCCATTACTGATGTGTCCATTATTTAATTAGTGGAGGTCTGCACACACACAAATCCCAAATCCCCTGACAGTTAAAAAAACCTCCTTTGAAGTCACTTTTTCTAGGGCAGAAAGAATCACATATCAAGTAGATGACTATCAGCTTGATAGTTAACTAATCATAACTGACTTTGTTTCTTGTTACATTGTGGTATATATTCTTCAAATGTTATTAAGTGCCTACCGTTCACTGCTCCCTGTGATGCAAATGTGCTTTACATGTATCCACACACTTGATCATAATGAAAGTGAGTCCCAGATTTTTATGAGCATCTTGAGAGCCTGGTTGTGATGGACCATGCAGTCTAACAATGGTACTTGTTTCCAGCACAGCCCGAGAGATGGATCTTTGCCTGGAAGATAAATGCAAGCAGCAGGGGTTTTTGTTTTGTTTTGGTGTTTGGGTTTCTTTTTTAAAAAAACTGAGAAGAGTAAATTTAAGAAAACTGATATCAATTTAATGTTAAAGAAAATAGGACATTAAAAGTTTACAGTTCCTGGCGCAGTCATCTTTCGGCCATGTTGTGCACTGAAAGTCTATCCTAATCCCATCTCTCTTGTTCATTGTGTTTGTTTGCTTTTTAAAGAATGCCATAAAAAAGGCAGGATTCATTGTGATGCTTTAAAGACCCCAGGCTTTAAATTGCCTCTTTTAGAAGTTATAATGTGCCCTCACTCTCCAGCAAGAGTATTTATTACAGGCTCAGTGTAGAGGAAGATTTGTGTCAGTTTTCTGCTCACAAGTTTTTATGTCAACCCGTAAAGCGCATCAGTCTTACCCAGGGCTGTGCACCCTCGAACCGATCACATGTCCTTTTCACAGCTTCCTTCAGCAGCTCTCCAGGAAGAGTCAAAAGGACTTAACATTATCTTTCCCCTGTCTCAGAGCAAAGTAAAAACACTACCAACACTGCCTTGGTTGGACCAGTGGGAGAAAAAAGGGTGCTCAAATGGCACAAGTCTGCCACAGTGCTGTGTACCTGATCACAGAGGTTAGGCACAAATTGTACCATGTACCTAGTTTGTATGACCCTAGCCCAGAGGTTTGCGTTTAACAGTCTTAGTTATTTATGAAGTAGAGGCAGAGGAAAGTGAGAATTATCATGTTCAGACACAGAGATGATAACTAAATAAATTACTAATTTCTGTAGCTTACATCCCGTTGGAAGAACTAAGCTAGTAAGCTTTTCTTCCTACATACAGTAAGAATTTAAAAGGATGAAGCACAAAACCTCTTTGCGTCTGAAACATTTGAGACCTTCTCTGTCAGGAGGAACTGGCCTCTGGAAGTGTCCCTGTGAGAACCATTGGGAGCCAAGATGCCTGTTCTGGACTATGCACTTAACTTTTACACAGCTGAAGCTTAGCTGAAGCTATTCTAACAAATGTTGGTGTGGTTTTTTCCATAACAGATGTTTTACATGGCAAGTAAAGTGTAAGGGCAGTATTTTCCCATCCTTCCTTTTTCAGGCCATAGTAAGATACATTTCATTAAATCAGCCAAGTCTTTGTACATTGTTTGTGGGCATTATAAAAGAAGATAGTCTATCCCAGGTGGACTTCTCCTCTCTCCTCTCCTCCCCATAGCATCCAGTTCTGCATTATCCACATAAAACACTGAGGTATGACAGTGTGAGGGCTTGATCTACAAAGAAAGAAGGACCTCACTAAAATGTGAATGTCTCCAAGGGGATAAATGCTGGTCCTACTGATATGGAAACAAAACTTTCCATGGAAATTCAGAAATTCATTTTACACTAATTTGACCAAACAGTGATACATACAGTGTAGGGAATTACACTACTCTCTCAGCTCTAGCTCCCAGCTTTAGTTGAGAGAGATAGAGAAATGGGCACTTTTAGGGCATAATTCACCTGTTGATTTTAGGTGTCTACCTTAAAATAATGTGAAAAGTAGATAGATGTATAGCAATACTTTCCTTGTGTGCTTTCCCAGCTGACACTGTTCTACAGCTCAGGTCTTCCTTGAGAGAGCCTTCGTTCCCAGAGGCAGAGAGAGCCTCCCTGTGAGTCTGATTTCTCAAGTATGTTTGTTTGAGTGTGATATTCTACATTCATTATCTACTCTTCAGTTACTCCTGATTTATCACGTCATAAATGACAATAGAATCAGAGTCTTTTAATTTTTTTCGACAAAAGGACCAATAGTCTTCCTACACAGTGAAGATAAGCATGGGTGCTCTGTCGATATGCAATTGTACTTTCAAATGCTGAAAAAACTTCACTTTCTCATGAAGGACAGCTATCAGTCTCTGTATGTATGTCCTTGCAGCATGTTTCCTGTAGGAAGACAATACATCCAAACCCGATCTTTCCAACACGTTCTGACTTCTAGACCTTCTTCAAGTTTAGACTATTTTATACTCAGGGAGAATTTTTAATTGTAGGACGCCCAAAGTTCTTCCTGGAAAATGTCACGGAGAAATAAAAGTTTGTGTACTATATAACATAAGCACACAAGCCTGACACAGCTGGGAAGTACTGTATCAGCTGCACATATACCACACAGATGGCTGACACATGCTTGGCAAGTTCATTACATCTCCTGCATATTGGGTGTTCCACTGTGAGTGCACACACTGTAGATCTGATGCCTCTGAGGAGGGTGGGGCTCCTTGAGCATTGAGCCGTCCATGAGCAAGGGACATATATCTGAGCCTTCTGGGCAACAAAAAGGCGACAAGGGTTCCTTAGTTGGTCAGGCACTCCTGCAGAAAAGGTGAAATTTCTTCTTCCACTCAGTCAGAATTTCTGGATGGGAAAGAGAATATGCTCAGTCTCTGCGTAGGACCCCCCCAAAAAAACCCTGAGGAAATTAAGCATAACACCTAGAAGGAGACTTTGTGGCTGGTAGGAAACCCAGGTAAACCAAATTATCTCTGAAATGTAGATCTTCCCTATGCCCGGCACTTCTCACACTGGTGGAGAGAATGTCCCATGACAGTGGAACAGTCAGACTCATAAGACCATCTCAAGATCCGAGATCAGGCAGTTCTAAAAAAGCTACTTTGTGTTTTAGCAAAAGCACAAACCACTGTGCCTGTTTTTTTTGCAATACAGCGAAGAGCTCTGGCTCCTCAATCAGAGTTACATGTGATGAAAATGGACATAGCTTTTTTTGTTGCTTTAGTGGGCAGACATTGTTTCAACCTAGATAACTGTCTGGGTCACCATGTACTTTGAATTTACCATCATTTATTTTTACATCAGAGGAAGATGCTTGACTTATGAGAACAGGACTGTGTCTGCAGCATCTTTGGAGTTACTCAGCCACCTCTGTGGAGCATGGGACCCTCACACTGGATATAGAGAAGGAAAAAGGAATCTAAGATCAGGCATAGGGTTTTCTGGTTTGATAGGCTCCAACAGGAGTCTGAGTTGTCAAGGTCAGTGTTTGGTCTGGAGTAATCCCAGAAATTGTTAAAAGTTTTTCTCTTATGAACTCACAACAGGACATATTATATGAGGTTTTTTGGTAGAGCTCACAATTAGATGAGTAATGATCCTGGAAGGTTAAGTAGATAATAAGACTGTGAAAACATATTAAAACCTTTTCCCCCTCTATTATGACCATGACATATAATCCTCAAAAGCTGCAGTTGTGCAGCTTCATGGAAGGGCCCACAAGTAGGTATGACATCAAATAAAACCAAAACCAAAATCCTGATTGATAAATGAAGCTTGCATTTCTCATTCGGTTGCCTGTAATTGTAAACATTCGTAATGCTGGATGTTTTTGCTGTTCAGAGGCTTTCCTGAGAAAACACGGCTTTGAAAATCAAAACAGAGAGCAGAGCTATGCCATCAATTTAGGTCATTTTATGGCTCTTGACAATATGGTGTAATTTTTAAATTTTGATTTTAATTTTTTTTTTTTTTTCAATTAGAAAGGATATAAGCATATTGAATGCATTACACAATGAATTTACCAAGAGCATTAGTACTTCGTGAGTGGAAATTCTTTTCTTCTGGTTCAGAGAAAAGTTGAGATATGATGCTTTCTGCTATGAGTAAGTTACCTCACAAAAATTGACCTTAAGCTTAAATGCCAGGGGAAAAGAGGCTGAGAACACGTACGATCTGCTGCTCCTCTTTTAAAGTGGATTGTGTGCATCCTCCTTTCATGAAATTCAGAAAGTTGTAGCTGACCTTTCCTCTGAATCAGAGTAGATGATAGAGATTCAGGGTGGCTTTCAGTGCTCTACATATGATAGTCTGATCTCTCCATTGAATGGAGATGATTGGGAAGTTTATAATTTCTGTCATGAAATCTACATTTCCTGTATCGACATTTGCTAGATTCAATAGAACTCTGCCTTTTTGGCCTAAGTAGCAATCAGTGTAGAACTGGAAGAAATGTCTGAGCAATTCATGTGCTGTGAGCCACATATCTGGGTACCACGCAGGGACCACAGTCTTCTGCACAGCCTCTGCTCCCTGTGGTTAACCCCAAACCATTGCATGCAGGGGCTGAGCCCAGTGGGGGTTTCAAGTCTGCCTCCACACGGCAAAGCAAGTAAATGTCAGCTGCTCACTGAGTCCACCACAGAAATGTCACCTATGTGTACCACTACCCCCTCTAAGTATTTAGCAACAGAATAATATGAGAAGTAGCTTTCCTGTCCACAAAGAGTTTTTGAAATTTCAGCAATTTTTCTGTGCTTAACCCATGACAAAAACATGTCCTTTTGGAAGGAAACTCAGGAAAATATGGCTGAAGGCAAGGCATTTCATTGAGCAAGATAGGCATTTCATTACAATGAAGATGAAAAGATGATTTAAAATTTTTCTGCCTTAAACTTTATTCTTTACTGTAAAATTCTTAATCGAGAGCAATTTCAAGTGGAAAACAAATACTTTATTATACAAATGTTAAAATGAAAGACTCAGCAGTCCAATTCTTCTACATAAAAAGTTTAAAAATAAATATTTTTCTGATTAAAAAGTGTCCAAGGTCACTTAAAGGGAAACCTTTGTACAAATTAAGGAGACGAAATTTTGCAAGTATTTGTGAAAAACGTTGGTAGAACTCTAAGATCTGTTTAGATGGACATATGAAGTAAAAAATGTTCAATGGCCTGGTTTTGTGGTGAGCTGAACGTCTGGGAGGAAAGTGTTAAACAGTTTCATGGCATAAATTTGGAAACAGAGTTATTTTAAATTCACAGTATCAGCAAAATATTTTAGATTTGAAAATCAGATGGAAAAATCACATGGAAGGAGGTCAAAATGGTTTTCTGAACTCTAAATTTTGAAATCTTCAGTGTTATTCTGTGACTTCTGCAATGGTTGTTTTTAAAAATGCTTCAGTCTCATTTGCAAGAAGTGCTGGGTGTATCCCAGTGCCAGAGCAAGCTTAACTAATCAGGTCTTGTCCAAAGACAAAATACATCATTTCACTACCAGAACTGAATTCATAGACTTGCCGCTTTGGTTTCATAGCTTGCTGTCCAGTATTGCACAGCACCATCAAAAGGTGCATTTTGAAAAACAAAAATATCAGCTAAGTCTGATATAACTTAATGGAAAATATCACCGAGAGCTTTTGAAATACGCTTGACAGATGAGAATAGCAGCAATGATACCGTAGAATTTGAGGGGGAGAACCTTCACAGAACAGACAAATTGGATTTTACTGTGAGCCTGATTTTCTCTTGTACAAGTTCGGCTGCCAAGCTAAAACTTGGCAGAGCCCAAGTCCTCCTCCCAGCTCTGTCTTCTGCTGGAAGATAGGCCTGACTTGCTTTGTGAAGAGTGATGCTTTGAGAATCATACCAGACTAGAACACCTATGACTTTGAGAGTTCTGTTTATTAGCCTAGACTTCACTTTAGGCAATGTTTTCTATTTCTGTTTCATATTTTCTGTTTCTTGCCAGTGAACTGGAAAAGGCAAGGTCAGCGCTGGCAGGAATATCACATTAGAGAAGCTGATGTCAGTGAAGTGCACACAATATCTTGAAAAATAGTGCATTTTAAAGTCCAGGTAAAAGTATGTAGAACAGCTTGATGTACACAAACTGACTAAGTCTCTGAATTATTTGCTGCCATGTGTACATAGGCTACGTGTTGCTTTTACAGAGTTAAAACATACAGAGTAGTAATTACTGGAGTGTAATTAAATATGTGACTGTGAGCAGCAATCATTTTCTTCTCTATACTTTCTCCAATATGCAGTACTTACTAGTTTGCATGTGCCAAAATTGAGGCCCAGTAGATGGAAGCAACCAGCATTTCATAGTTCTGCCTTTGTTTTAATAAGCTTGTCCTAAGACATGGTGTATACATGGCCCTTGAGTCCCAGATGCACCCGCACGTGGGGAAAAGGGTGCTGCAGACACCGGCAGCAGCCTTTGGATTGCCACAGTGCAACCAGACAGGCCCTGGCAGACAGCCTGACTTCTGCTGGCAAGCAACGAGCCTCAAAGGAAAGAGTGCAAGAATATTTTGGCAGAGCTGCCATTAGACACACCAAGGCTCCAGGCAAAGGCTATGGCGTGCTTCCTTCCTTGAGTGTGTGGGCAACCATGCCCGCTGCCTATTAGTCTCCTGCCGGCTCCTCTGCCCCTGCTGTGGGATGCAGGGCTGGCAGCCCAGGGTTCAGCTCCCTGGCTTGGCACTCAGGTGGAGCCCCTGCGGCCTCTACACACAGGGAAGAGTCTGCCCCATGACGTGAACTGTGATTTGGATAACCAGTCATAATTATAGTTAATGATAGCAGTGTCTGGGCACCCCTGCCAGAGTCAGGGCCCCATTGTGCTCGGCATTGTGCAAACAGTTAGCACGTAAATTAGACATTTCACTAAAAGCACCTTAAAATGCCTGGCAATCTTACAGCAGCACCTTAAAAGAGTGTGGAGATAAGGCTGCCTGGCCTGGTTCAGCAATCTGGAGGAAACAAACTCAGAAGGAGAAGTACAGGTGGCCATTCTGGCTGTGAATGGTCCTGCAGAGCTGCTGGATTGAAAAAAAGACTCAATGTGTTAGGCAATTTTTTTGGCAGCGTGAAACTAGTTGTGGGTTGAGGTTGACTGCCATGAATACCATCAGGAGTAGAGGACAGGATGGAGGAAGAGTGCCCCATTTAGCCAACAGTTCACAGGAAGAAATGAAACTTACAGGAGATAGTGGCCTGGGCTGGAGGAGCTGGTTCTCTCCCCCTTCTTCTCTTAGCCTGCTGCCTCTCAGTTAATCCAGGAGACAGGGGCTGAGGACCAGGTCTCTCATTCCTGTTTACACTATCCTTTGTGTAAATAATTAAGCACCAGTTGGAGCAGGGTTGAGTGTCCTGCGTGTCACACCTTCCAGGAGAATGTTTTAACTAGCATGTCAGGAGTCATTCTTCACACTCTTCCTCCATGACTATCTGGATATTTATATGAAATGGGATAACTTCAACAGGAGGAGACTGAGCAGCTTTCGCTGCAAAATACCTACAGAACACCTCCTAGGTTAAATTCTTCACATCCAAACCTCTGCCTTGAACCAGTGGAGGCTTTAGACCTGTGCTAACATCTTCCACCTCCCAAGTACCTGTTAGACATGAGGTTGTAAATACTTTGAGGTGTATCTCTCCTGCAGAAGCTGCACTGTTTATATTGGAGTACTTATACAGGCATGAACAAGAAAGTGAAATGGATTCAGACTCATGACAATGAAGCCAGCCTGCTAGGAAATGGAGTGGATGGTTTTCGATGTTGCTCCAGTGAAGACCAAATTGCCTGTGAAATGTAACAGAAGTGACTGCAGTATTCTCATCTCAGGATGTCCTCACAGACTGCTTGATTATTCACACTTGAGAGAGAGATGGGCTTCAAAACCTGCCGGTTAGCTTGTGTCGTGATGTATTAAGTGAGAAGGATACCAACATAAGGAAATACTGTGAGGGTAACCAAGCACTGACATAGGTTGCTCAGAGAGGCTGTATAATCTCCATCCTTGGAGATATTCAAAAGCTGCCTTGACATGCTCCTGGGCAACTGGCTTTAGGTGGCCCTGCTTGAGAAGTGCAGGTGGACCAGACGATCTTCAGAGGTCTCTTCCAGCCTCGACCATTCTGGGATTCTGTGACCTGTCCTCTTCAATTCCTTTGGAGTTCTCAAAAATTCCTAAAGTGAAACAATTAGTTTTCAGTCAAATGTACCACTTCCTGTTGAATGAAGTGATATTTTACAAATGTTATTTTCAGCAAGACCAGTTAGATAAACTCCCTATTGATCCAATGCGTCTACCTCACAATTTCTTAGCCCAGCAGCTAAACTGATAAAGCTCATTGTTTGCACAGCTCTACGACTACATGTTTAAATGTAGGCAAACACCTTCCTTTGCTGAAGTGAGATTTTCAAAAGGAATTTTTGAGGCTCTGACTTAACACTGTAAGGAGAAGATGCCTGTTTAGTGTGGTAATGTGGTGTGTTGTTGACTGGTAGCTTTACCCTGATCATTACAACAACAGTCCAGGTGTGTACGATGCTTTTGAGAGCAAGCCATACACCAGGACCCTGCCCTTAGGAGTTTTCAATCTTATGCAGTCATTACAGCAAAGAGGACAGTAAAGGATGGGCAGGGTGTGTGTGTGCGTGCATAAAAGTGCCAAAGATTTTTGCAACAGGAGTAAATGAGAGAAAATGTTCCTGCTACAGGCACATCTTGGTTGCTTACATTTTTCTTTTCTGTTACACAGTGTAACCTTTTCATTTCAGTGGCCCACGTGAGCTTGACGGGGAACAGTGTGAATGGAACAAAGGAGACAAAGAGCACAGTGTGGGACCAGGCAGGTATTCCTGCCATGGGGCAAGGACAGATGCCAGGTTATCTCTGAGTAGAGAGTGCCAAACTGCTGAAAAGTAAGGTACAGAGCAGGGGACAGGAAGCTTTGGCAGGAAGAAAGCATGGCAGATTTTTTTAGGGATTGTTCAATAGTTGTGGCAATTAAGAAAAAAATGATGGTCTGTGTTTTTTTTAGAGAGTGGTAGTTGAGTGCTACTTTGCAGCTAAATTCACAACACACTGCACTCTACCAGAATTGACTTCAGTGGGTTTTGGATCAGGCGTTTGGAATACAAGCCTGGAGCAGAGTCTGTCAGCCCATTAGAAAAGCAAAAAAATAAAAGGATCATGAATCAATTCTCCCCATATCTTCTCCAGATTCTCAATCAAAACCATCCCTTGGTTCATCTGATTGCCAGAGAAAAGAGAAGAAAGAAGAAAAAAGGGGTTTTTCTATGTCTGTGGAAAGACTTTCTCATCTGCACTAACTCAAACTTCTTGGGAACTACCTGGCATGTGCCTTAAAGCAGTGCATTTCTTTGCTAAGATTTACAGTAAGCACGGTTTATGTCTGTCAGCCTCCAACTGTATGCCTACACTATGCTCAGAGCTGCAATTGCAGCATGTGAGACACACTGAAAACAGCTTTCATCTAGCACTAACAATAACCAGGAAGATACAGGGGTTTAAGCTTCATGGCTCTCGTTCCCTCCTTCCAAAACACATATGGAGCTCCTTCCACAGCCTGCACAGCTGCAGATTCCCTGCCATACTCTTGAAGCTAGCTTGAACATGACTGTGCTGCCGTCACACCTCGGATTACTGATCCGTCTACAATGCCCTGGCAGTGTTGTGGATGAAGCCTATTTACCTAAGACAGATTCTTGGCCTGACACTGTGTTTCCACCATTATTATGTTCCACATATTGGTGGAGTCACTCCTGGGCTACATAAATATAATTGAAATCAGAATCAAACCTGCTGATCCTCATTATTTTGCTGTTTTTCAGACCAAGATGGTTTTCTCTGATCATCTACAAGGCACACAGGACATTAACTACCAGGTCTACCTGGCTTTATTCCTTATGGATGATACTTACTGCTGCATAGAAACCCGTCACAGGTCTGTGCATGTCTAACTGATGCACATACATGATGCAGATGCTGGCACAGTTTCATCCTCAGTAAATTAAGGCTCATTCAAGTTTTATTGATTGTAACTGATCAGAGACCCTTTGCAGTCTTGCTTAATGCCCCTTTGTACAATCTGGCCTTCACTGAAGCTTTATTACTGCATCACACGAAAGATGTTCCCAGCCCTAGTCAGGGAAATAATATACAGCTTGCAAAGAATAACGTGAAACTACAATCTGGAAAAGCAGGGTGTGCCAAAGGCAGGTCACTATCTGTCTGTCGCTCATTTCTCTTTTACATCCTGCATTTAAGAATCTCCCTAGGACTTCCTTTGCCCTCCACATTCATCACTTCTCAAGGCTGGTGGAGGATGAATGAATACCAGGTGCCAGAGCAGGTGTGGGTGCATTTTTAGGGGCAAAGGACTGCAGTCATGTGTGACAGGAACAGTGAGGATTCACTCTCTGCTTGGCAACAAGCAGGGCTGGGACATTTAGAAAGTTGTGATGATGAAAGTGTTTGGAATGGTGTTTTTCTAAGCCATTGCGTTCAGCTCAACTGCAACAAATTATAGAGAAATATAATGAACTAACTAAATAAACAGCGTCGGCAAGGTAGATGTTGGATGAGATGCTATGATGTTGGATAAATAATAGGAGATGAAAACTTAATTATAGGCCAGATTGCTTCCTTCCACTGCAAGCAGCTCTTCAGTTCCCCCTGCAGAATTTTCACAGGTTTCTTCTGCTGAGTGGATGAGATTTGTAGGACTTGTGACAACCTGTTGATACACTCAGGAATTTCCAAATTTATTTATAAGAAATCTTTTTCCTCCTTTTCACTTCTACAGTCCTTCAGTTTTGTGGCCAGCAGAGTCGTTCTGCAGTTTTGAGTTCAGCAGAGTCGTTCTGCAGGGACATTCACATGTATCACCTCTTTCTGAACTTCTCTCTTCTGGAGTACCACACTGTGGACTGTGGAAAAGTTAGAGCTTCCTGTTGACATTCAGCTGAGTATCTTGTGGGACCATGGACAAATGGGATGGATGAAAGCCCTCTTCCACCCATAGGTTTGCTCTACAATTTCTACCCTTTCTTTCTGTACAGATTCCTCAACCTAAAGAGCTCTGGGCTACCCTAGGAAAACCGTGATAATGCCGTGAGATGGCTGCCTCATTGAGGTGAGTCAATAGCTATAGACATGAGCAGATGCACACGTTGTATACGGTTTTCTGGGCTAGAAGACATGTGGTTTTATTGACAACAGACTTCATAGTAACAAATCAAATTCCTATGCAGAAGGAGCTGACATGATCATTTAATTTTGGCTGCAAAATCCTTTGCTTTCACAATTTTATGAAACACAGCATGGGAATTTGTCAAAGGATTTTAAAACAAATATCTGATTGCCTCTCCAAGGTTTGTATGAAGAATAATTTTGAAAGGTAGTTTCAAACTTGCTTAGTCAGCTCATTCCCCATAAAAATTACCCACCCCATCATCTACGCCCACACCTACATGGTGTTCCATCCCCATTAAGATGAATCAAAACAAATCAAAAGAAAATTACATATAACGAGTAGGAAGGCTCACTTTCTCCTCTTCAGCTTTAACTGCTTGCAAACATCTTGCAGCAAGAGGTACTACTTCTGATATGCATTCTAAGGATGAGCAAAAGGGGAAAAATAATGACTTTACACAGCAAAGCTTGTATGCACAGAGCTCCAAGACTCGTGTATACTGTGTACATATGGGACCGATCATTCATTGCTGTCTTGGAGGTCGATCGAAGCAAAGTCCCATGCCAGCAACACTCTGAAACAAACCTACTGAATGGATGTTTCTTTCCAGACTGGTTATATAATAGTTCACAGAGGTCTGAATACTTAAAACAGGTGGTTGAAAAATTAAAAATTAAATTTTAAAATGATGGCTGGAATGTCACTACTGGGAAAAATTATTTCTCCTCCTGTATCCGTGGCAGGCCTTCGTCACTCTTGAGTCATCTCTGCTAGACACAAAAATGAACATCTTATCTTTTACTCCCATCAGCTTCATTTGACCCACGCCACCACAGATGATTTGTATGAAACATCTAGCTTCCACATCACTCTAATAGCTCCACCTAATCTAGGCTTGACTTTCAAATCCAGTTCCCAAACCTACCACAGTTAAAATAAACTGACTGAAATGAAATTTAGGCTATGCCTTAAGTGCAAAATATTGGGTAGCTGTAACCACAGACAGAATGGGAAAATAATTGTTGCTTACTTTGTAGACCTTAAAGATGGGATACATTACTAGGCCCTGACATAAACATAGGAATGCTATGCTTTTCTTTGCATAGGTGGGTAAGAAATTGCGAGGGAATACACACAATGTGAAAGGGGCAATCTGAGGGATATTTAGTGGTGCTCTTGCACATCCAGGACACACCACCAAACTAACATGGAAGAAGAAGGGCTTTATAGAAGGAGATTAAGTCAAGGGTGACATTCAGCTAAGCAATGGCATATTTTGAAAACACGGACAAAGAATTCGAACTTGCCACAAAGTTTGCACAGAATCTGCCCACGGAGTTTTTGTTGGTGGCAATAACTGCCCAGTGGGGAATAACACAGCTTTGACTTTCAGAGCAGTATGTTTTCGCAGCATTGAGGCCTAACCTCCCCAACTTTGTAAATATGAATATGGTTATTTTTGGAGATCAAGGAGATGCTGAAAGCACAACACCATTTTTCTGAGTGTGTCAATTCATGCTAAGGAATTGTCTTTTTAGACCTACATATTAAAAAGAAAAGGAAGCTATTTATTTCTATTTTAAAAAATGGTAAGTTAGCATTTTGTCTACAGTGGTATTGAAATTACTACCCCAACAGATCAGAAGAGTTTCCATCTCTGATATTCTGCATGCATTCTATTTTAAAGAGCCAGCCTACTCTTAGTCTGCTCTGTTAGTTGTTGGCTGGGTTACTCTTGTGATAAAGCCTTGAACAGTTTCTCTCCTTCTGATATCTGTGATAGTGGCTTCACCCTCTCCCAATCCTGGTAGCCTCATGGCCCAATCAGTGCTTGATTATTTCTACCCACGGAGACAGTGGAGAGAGAGATAGGAATGCTTAGATCTCTGGCACATACAACCCAAATGCTTCCCTTCTTCCTCTGCTATTCCTGAGTGCAGCAGATTTTTATAATGTCCTTCAGATGTCAAAGCCCTTTGGGCAACTGGCAGCAAGTCAGAGATGGTGAACCTGTGAAGAGGCGAAGAGCTAAATCCCTCCCTCTTTTACAGTTTGCAAACACCTCTCTTTCTCTCTCTCTCTCTCTCTCTCTAATCTTGAGTCCTGAGGTTTTCTTTGCTGTGGTTTGAACTACAGTTTAAAATGTTTCAATTGTCATCTTGCATTGTGATGCATCACATGGTGCCCCAGCCACAAAAAGGCCTAGTAATTTGGTTTCATCCTGTCACTGATTTTGATGTGTCTGGTGCAGCTGGATGTGGTCATGTCACGGGTTCCAACATTATCTTTAACAGGAAAACAAATGTCAAGAGAGAAATACTATTGTTTTACAATTAGTTTTAAACAAATCAGCCTTTGGAGAACAGTACAATTCTCAGGTCTGTATGACTGTACAAGGGAGTTTAAGATGAAGTTAATATTTAACGTGCACGTCAGTGTAAAGAAAAACAACCCCAAGACTTCACAAGTACAAACAGAGGATCTGGTAATGCAGCTCTTGGGTAAAAGAAAAATTACAATGTATACAGCAAGGTAGACTATATCTTCCACTACTCATTTTCCAGGGCAGGTATTTACTCTTTGCTGTGAGGGGTAAAAGCCTCTTTTAACTCTCAACCTGCTTTGACTGGAGTCGAGGATGGTCTGCTCTAATCTGGGATGTCTTTCTTCTTGAATAAGTAAGAATGAAGGGGACGCAGTAAAGCAGATTTTTTGTTGTGTAAGATATTTTAGGGTAGAGGGAGCTTTTTACCTCTAGCAATGAAAGAAATTAACAGTTACCTTGGTTAGAGGAAACAAAAAGAAAGTTCTAGTTGTGAACCCTCCCTTCTGCCTTTCCCAGCTACTTTCATTCTGTTGCCTGTGCAGCCCTCCCACTCTCATAGGTGTAGGACTAATTCCAGGTGTACCACTAGAGGAACAGTGGTGAATTCTCTTGTTCAAAAGAGAAAAAAAGGGATTTTTCTAAGAAAGATGAAGAATAAAGGACATTGCAGTTCTCAAAAGAACAATATGAAATGTACAGCGAACAACTAGCTAAATGTATTGAAATTCTCCAATAGTGTAACAGAGAGAACTGATTTTCAGTTATCTGGTGTTATGCCTTGATTTGTATAATCCAGGTTCATGCGGAAGATCTGGCTTCAACCTTTGAAAGAAGTTGCTTGCCTTCAGGCCTCTAGTAACCATGTTGTAGTGCAAAGGCTCATTTGGGAAGAAGCAACAAAACAGCACATGTTCCACGAGTGGTTTTACTTTATGATAATATTGATGTTAACCTATTATTTACATATAATGGGTTAGAGTTGTCATTTGGATTTTGGTTTAATCTCAGTGACGAGTAATTTCAGTGGAATTTTTTGTTCTGGGAAATAAGACACACATAAGGAAACGCATACGTCAATGGCATTTCATTAGAATCCAGTCAGCTGACACGTCCGAATTTCAGAAGAGTCTTGAACTCCTCCAACTAGGAGATACCAGCTTCACTAAAGAGAGCATCACTAATAATATGAGCTTTTCTAAAGGTTGAAATCCTTACATGTTTCTTGGCTAGAGGCAACCAGGACAAGTGCTAACATTTTCTATAACCAAACAAATGATTGAAGAGAGTCTTGCATTCCTGTTTCAGTTGGTGCATTGTGAAGCAACATTTTTGTCTTCATTTGGAAGACCTTTCATCAATGTATTTGAGCCAAAGTAAATTTCAGCCTTGGGAAAAATTAGATTTGAATTGAAAGTCAAAAGTAGGCATTTGAGCTTACCCTTGCTGCTATCCTATTTTCAAAAAGAAGCATGACATTTCCACATTTCTAAATTAGATTGAATGAAAATAATCATAAAATCATTTAGTATGTATTTATTGGAATGTTTGCATGGATTCAGTTCAGCAATGTTGAGCTTCCATCGTATTGAATCAGTGGGAAGCACTCACATTCTGGTGCTGGGATTTACACTGACATGTAGGGCACCCATTTAGTTGAATTTATTAAATCAGTGCAAAGACCTTTTGCAGATATTCCTTTTAAAAGCTACCCCATTTCACTTTGTAGAGGTGGGGCTTTTGATTATTTGTGTTTTTGTTTCTACTACCTTATTGTCAGTTGAGACAAGCTTTTAATCTCCAGTAAAAATGTCCATGCAAGTTTTGTAGAGATATACATCAGTTTCTAAAAGATTTTTTAGAGTTTGAAGCCTACACTGAAACAATTGACTGCAGGGACTGATGGTTGCCAAAAGCTACCTATAATGACAATCTTAAAATCAAATTGATACATTCTTAAACAACAAGATCATGCTGGAATTATTTGTTTTCTTCTCCTATCAGACAACAGAAACTATTCCAACTGATTTATTTGACCATTCACAAAAACAACAAACCTGATTCATACTTATCAAGTATTCAGGCCAGGCTTTTTTTCATCCTCAATTTTAAAACATGTACAATGAAAGAGCTGTTGAATGAGCACTTCTGATTCATTACCATCAGTGTTTGGTTTTAGATATTCTGAGAGTAGAAGAGAAAAAACATCCATCAGATTGCAATGTCATGATGAAAAATTTGAATTCACATACTAAATAATCTTATTACCTCCTAAAATTAGAAAGAAAACTAAGTTCAAAGCCATTGCCCTCCTGCTTTTCTAATTGTGTTAGATGGTTTGGAACTGATTTGTTGAGAAGCAGTGGTGAAAAGAATGGAAGAATGTGATTCTTCCATGTCAGGCAGGCACAGCAGAAAAGTGAGTTTAGGAAGATTATAACATGTTGCATTTCTCAGCCTCACCTTATTGTAGCAGGAGACAAAGGTGGCAAGAGGAAAAAACTAAGCTCTTTTTAGAGTATTTTTAGAATTCATACAACTAACTAATCTTTGTTAAAAAATACGCAAATGGTTAGATAAATTTCTATTGGCAGTAAAATTTGTGTCTGAAGCCAATTTTCCCTTTTCTGTTACAGACTACAAATAATTCCACATTCTTCTTACTAAAGATGTAAAAGCATCGATAGAAACATTTGAAAATTCTTAGGGTCATTTACAGAATTAAAGTGGCTGTACTTTGAACCCTATTAAAATATATTAGATCCTATCAACTGTAGTTGGAGTGAAGGGCAGAAAAAAATGACAAAAAACAAGGGCTGTCACCAAGAAAGTGGTAGAAGAACTGGCAAGAACAGCAAAACCGGGATGACTGAAAAGGCATACAGACCTCTTTTGGCTCTCTTTCTGGGCCTTTTGCAGCTTCATTCAGACTGGCACTTTAGAGCTGATTATGACTGTGAAATCATTTCTCAGTCCCAAGGTAACTGTTCTCAGCTTCTCTTCACTTCATTGTGTTACTCACAAATGCTGCAGGATATTTTAATGTCCTGCAGATGTTAACAAGAAAAAAGCGACTAATAGCAGAAGGAAAATGAAGGATGTTTTGATGGCACGGCTTGTGTTTGGTGTAGTTTGGGTTCCACTGCACAATACGAAGTCTAAAAATAACAGTTTAGGAACTGGACCCCAAACCTTTCACTCTTTCTTCAACTTGGATATCAAATAATAGTGACTCTTTCCCAAGTTCAGCATCCCATGATCCATTCCCAAAACAGGTGCCACAGGCCAGTGCGCGTTTGAACATACTCACTCTCAATGTGTTTATCCCTTCTGTTGGTACTTAGGTTCAGCAGTGCATAACACAGGATGGCCTGAGGCCGTCTGGCCAAGCTGTGCATACAAGCAGAAGGGTTCCAGTCCGATAGGTAGGAATGTCGCATGTCCCATCAAGCTTGAATTAATGTAGTTCAGGTTTATTGTGTCATAGGTGTTGCCAGAGTATCTGGTACATCTGAATGTGGACGTGTCACAGCACAAGTTCACACAGTATGACGAGGCAATGCAATAAGCTATAATATTACCAGGGTTATGCGATGTTCTCAAAACCAAAGAGAATAAATCTTGAATCGAAAAACACTGCAGGAGGTTTTGTTTGATTGTTACTAGCTTTTGAAATTTAGTCTGTATATTGGGATTTTTCCACTTACAGACAAAAGTGTTTGTTATAGCAACGTTGTTCTGAAACAACCAGGAAAAAAAGTGAGTTTTTTTCTCCTTAATGAATATCCCTGAGTCCCCTTCCAGCAAAGGAAGACCTGTTTGTCAGAAGAAATTCACACACCCCTCTTTTAAATCCATGGCCTGTTTTTACTTGTGCTGTTCAGGGTTCCTCAGCCTTTATTTAACAAGGTTACGTAAGGAGAGGTGAGGGAGGAGGTACTGTATTGTATTGGCAAGAAAACAACAGGCTATTTACGTGTCATATATTTAGCAACTGAGCAGTTTGGGTAACCCGGCTTCACTTGTCTTGGAACAATGAGCACATCTGACTCAGGACTCCAGCTGAAGGATTGTAAGGGTTTGTCATTTTCCAAATGGTTCCAGAGGATACTTCTTTTAGCCATCCCGACAATTCTTCACGCACGCAATGGAACTCCTCGGCAAAACCATGACCATTTGCTTGATTTTTTTCAAATCTGTAGCAAAGATAGCAAAGTGGTCTTTCTCTGAGGGAAATGGAGTGCAAGGTGTTGGACAAAACCAAGCAGAGGCAAATTATGTATGATTATCAGACATATTTCTTAATAATGATTTCTATTGTGGTATAGATTATACTCCAAAGGGCAAGGTGAGAACTTTCTGGTTTGCAAGTATGAAAAAATAACTAGACAAAGCATTTAAGTTCCTGCACAGCAGCAAATAATTGACAGGAGCATGATCAAAATGGCCAGGTACAGAAAGCCTTATTCTAATTTTTACGTTCTATTAGATATCAATTTTTCACATTAAAAATCCAGAAGAGAATAGAAGGTCAGTCAGCTGTGAATGCAAATGGGAAGTGTACTACGGAGTGAACCAAGAGCTTGCCAGAGTTAGCAAGTTCACACTTGCTATGATGGGGGGGCAGTTTTACTCTGCATGGAGAGTGCCTTTTTGTGGTTTAACTCAGCCAAGTGTCCCTAGGGGTACTATTATAAAATAGCAATGGTGGAATGTTGTGTGTGGAAAACATTGTAGAATAAGTACTTCAGGCTGTTTTTCTGAGTAAAGAAGCCTTACTGCTACATTTTGATAATAAGATGCACCTAAATTTATCTGTTTTGCTTGATGTCTAAGGAGTTTTTTGATTTGCCTATGTAGAGTAAGGCTCTCATGAGAAGTTATTGTTTGCAAATCCTTACCGAAGGATACAGCTAAGTCAGAAAAAAAGTGGAACAGGGGGTCCACATTAATGCAAATGCACCAGTGCTACTTATTTCCAACCCTAAGTTTAGACTCTGAATTGAGATACCAGAGTGAGTAGGTATACACCTTAGGTCTTTCTACAGCAGGACTACTCGATATATTTTTTTCTAAGCTTGTCTGAGTAATTTTACAATGGTTTAATAACATACTACAAAGTCGTCCTCAGCTGGGATCAATATGCTGGCCCCATGCTTTGAACTCATTGAGAGACGAGGAGAGCTCTTCAGAGCTTATGCATTAATATAGTATGTATCACGTTTTGGGGATCTTAGGGAGGCTTGGGCAAGATTTAAAACCTGCTCTGTAGTTAACATATTAAGGGAACGCTCTTGGAGATGTGATGTCAGGTGAGCTGGATGACCTGATCTAAGGTGAGCTGGATGACCCTCTGGCATCACCTATACATTGAGGCAACTTAGGGTTGCTAGAGGCAGTATATAGGGAAGGTGTAAAGTTGGGCAAGACTTAAGCGAAGCCTGTTGGCTGCTGGGTGCTTCTGTGAAATGTCTAAACTAAGGAGGGGTAAGTCTGAGACTCGCATACCAGAGGCATTAATATATGCAATGCACTGAGAGAGTTCTTTGATATTAATAACTGAACGTTTATTTTTGGTATCCTATGTCAAACACAGTGACTTAATAAGTATTTGGTGATGATATGTAAGTGTCCTATCTGAAGTGGGAGGGGTGCTTTATGAGAATAACTTGATAATGTTTTGGTCAAAATTAATATTTTTTTAACAAAACTCAGAAATGCTGCCATTTCAATATACATATCCTAACTAGCCTCATAGGAAAATAAAAATCTTTATTTAAAGGAGGATTTATGCAATCTCTAGTTCTGTCAACCCTTAAAAAAAAAGAGTACTAGTATTCATGAGACCTAGGAGAAATGAGAGCTAAGGAACTAAATGCTACATAATATTTTTGCAATACTCCCAAAAATGTAAGGTTTTGTCAGCTTTACAGTGGACTAATTTATCAAATAGCAAGGGGTCATACTTGCAATGTCACATGCAACAAATTCCTGATTTTTTTCCCAATTCCCTCTCACTTACACCAGAAGTTTGTGTGTGCATATCCAGCAAGCAGCACAAATTCTTCAGGAAATCAGGGAGACTTAGAGACTGAAACTGGAAAACCTCAGTGGGCGGGACCAGGAAAGGCAATTGAATGACGCATTATGTCAAGACACTTTCATCCTGCCCTTCTGTCAACTAGAGCAGGATGAGAGTCAATGATTGGCATAAAGTCTTAGGTCAAAAGTTGAAAATTCCCCATTCCTAGAATTTTTGATGCTTAAACCTATTGGCTAATCTTACAAATGTTTTAGGAAAACTATAAGCTGTGAAGCTGTTTATTTCCCTCATTTTGGGAAGAAAACACTTCACTTTCAGCATTTTGATACCTGAACATATGATGGAAAGGAATTTTTGGCTTGAGCTGGCAACTACTACCCCCACAGGAAGATTATCCCTAGAAGAGCATGATCTGTGGAAGCTGTCAGCAGCACAAATAGCAAAGCCTGGCTTGGCAGCTCTTTGGCTGATGGGTCTTAACCATTGAGTCTTCTTGCCAGATCTGTATCACATGACAGAAAGGGCAACTGTGAGAATCAAAGAGGAACATCTGCCTGAGTGGCCCGTATGTTTGTTCTCTGTATTGAAATATTGTTATTGCTAAAGGTAGTGGGATTTCCTTCCTGGTACTATGAGTGAGATGTAGCTACCTACAGTTGTCTCCTGAGTGGAATGGCTGTGCTATGGACTTTGGTTGGGCCTGAGACTGGTTTCTATATCCCAAACACATGTTCTTTAACTGGCTGGAGTATGTATTTCATCATTGCAAGAAGGGTTAGTCCTAAATGCTGATACCAAATGTGTTTCAGTGAGGCAGTGGCGAGAACATCCTATTATGTGTGGCACACTTTAAACATAGTTGAGGGCAGGTCAGATATCATTTTAATTTGCAAAATTGTTTGCTCTGTTTACAAAAGACTGGAAGCTGAGCATTAGCGTAAGCAGAACTGGAATGTCAGATGATGTTGAAAGGTGATTATATAACTTGTACTTTTAGTTTCATAATTAAAATTTTATAGGGTGAAAATACCTATTCACCCTATCTACTCTAAATGCAACAGTGAATGTGGGTAGACTGTGTCTTTATTAACCACTGAATGATGAGTTACATTCACACCTGTATCTGAAGACTCATAGAGGATGCAGTTGCTCGCTATTAATTATAGCTAGGGGTAAACACAGAGGAAGGAGGAGCTTTTAAGATTAAAATCCAGAGTAAGATATCAAACAGTTGGATATAAACTCAGAATACATAGCTTCTGGATGTAGTCCATTAGGGAAGTGAGGTTTGGAACAAGTTTTCAGCTAGAGGTATAGGTGCCAAACTTCACTGCAATTTAAACTGGACCTCAACACTGTCACATACATAATTATATTGATGTCTGATGACCGTAATGTACTGTACACAGGGACTCAGGCAGTTCCAGTGATGTGGCTCTGTTCTTTAGCTTCTGTGTATAGTGTCGTCGGTGCCAAGGCACTAACATCTCTCTGGACTTGAAAAGTATTAGTAAAAATAACTGTTTAATCTCTTTCTCTGAGAAATGTGTGCTGAGTTTTATGGACATGGCAAAGGACAGATTAGAAAAGGATCTGTTTGGGAAATTTCAATAAAGAAGTTTTAAAAATGCAGTCATGTTTTCTTAAGCTTGATGGAGTCAGGGATATTTTTAAGTGTCTCGGGCATTCAGTGTGTCAGTGAATGAAACACGCTACTGAAAGAGCCAGAGCCAATTGTTCAACATGCAAATCAATTTTATCTGATAAGTGGTGTTGTTTGGCTGCTTATATATGAGTCTCTCATGTAAAATAACAGGTCAGCGAGAAAAATAATTCAGTAATGTAAATTAATAATTTCCCAATTATTTTCAGGATATAAGCTCCACCCACACAACAATTCCACCTCTGCCTTTCTCCTCTTTTGAACCCAGGAGTGACATCCCAGCTGCTGCCAACCATCCACAATGTGTAGTTCAATTTGCCAGCCCGGGGTTGTTGCAGACTGTAGAGATGGGAGAACCATGTTCACGCCACGTGCCTTCCCCTGCTACTGCACCAAGGCCTGACAGCAGATGTTCGCAGCAAAATTCAACCACAACAAGGGCCAAGATCTGGGCCAGCAAGTGCAGCAACTTGCCTTCCCCAGCATTTCTTTCATTTCCTTAAATAAATAACTATAATGAAAAAGATCAATATATCTTATTACATAGTATAGACCTCAGTGGTTTCCAATTTCAGTTGTACACCACGCCCTTTAGCAAACTGCAGTTACTGATTTCTACCGCTGGTCTATGAGTCTGGGAGTGAAACTGTTTTAAGCAATGTCTCCTGAAATATCCATGTGCCGGGGACACAATGGATAAAACAGATTCAAGTAGGTAAGATAGAAGTGTTTTGTTAACTCTCCTCTCATACATTCCCTTAAGGGAACCTTAAGGGACTAGGTCTGGTATGGGGAAAAAGGGCTGTGTCCTAATCCCAGTAAGTCCTTGTAAGTGTAATTTATGCACTATGGGGATGGCTACCTGAGGTCATAGTACAAGAAGCAACAATGAGTGATCTGACAGAGCAGGAGTCTTTCTTCTGCCTCTCCTTGGATTGTTTTCTTCCTGTGACCTCACCTTCTGTCCATTCAGAGTACAGGTTGCTACCAATTGCCCCACCTCTGAAAACAACCCTCAAACTGGCTGCCAGTGCCTCTTTGCACGTTCTTACTGCAATGCCCAGTTAATGAGTGGGCATGTGACCCTCTTTCTTTTTCAACGCTAGAGCTGTTTCACAACCCCCAAGCAAAGCATGTCCCTGCCAGCTGCTTGTCGTTTTTGCTGAAAGGATTCCTGGGAACAGCAAGGTAGAACAGGCACAATTTTCCTCACCTCACTGTGTAGTCTTTTCTGAGCAGGAAATCTGGCACCTGCAAATGTGTTTCCAGAGAATTGCACCAAGCTGACTTCTGTTCTCCAGCAAAGTGCCAGCTTATCCGTGTTGCAGGTGTCACAGGTTTGCCCACTGCTTAAGTAACTTGCTGCCACCTCTGCACGTCTGGATGGAAATCTCAGCTGAGATCTGGTGGCAAAACTGTGTAGATTTCCTGGTGATGTGGGGAGCTTCCTGTGTTGAGGCTGGAGAGACCACCCGAGGAAACACAACTGGGGGCTGTGGATCCAGCTATAGTCATCCTCCCCTTGCAAGGACAAAACATGAACTGAAAATGATAATGAATTTGAGCAAGCAAACAGTTTACGGTTTCTGCCTCTTCCTTCCTCACATTTCTAACGTTATATATCATCATTTGTTTTTAAGTAGGAAGTTAATCTGTCTCCCTTTACTTTCAACAGGCGCTTCACCCTGTAGGAAATGCTCAGGATAACAGTGTAAGTGAAACTATGTGATTGCTAATAAGCAGCTCCACCAGTGCTTGCCCGAAGGTACCAGAGTAGTCAGTGTTACTAATAAAGTTAATTACTCCCACTACAAGAGAAATTAGTCAGGGGGGAAAATCAACGTGTATGAACAAGATGATTAGCTGCTGGTTTCACTTTTGCAAATACATTTAATCTACTCTAGTACTTTTATGCTGGTTAACCAGAGTCACAAGGTATTAACGTGCTCCCTCTTTATGAGAGTGCAGAGAAAGAATACAAAACAGTCACTTCTGGTTTGGGTCCTGTCTGACAAACTGTGAATGTATCCGAACCTCTCAGCACTTTTCTCTGTTTTAATAATTAGTGCCATTTCTCTCCTGGCCATCAGACTGTGGTCTGGAGGTAAAGTATTTCGTAATTGAAAGCATTTCTAGTGTTGAGTTTTTCCAAGAAAAAAAATCTCCATTCACCATCAGGACACCCCATTTCATTTTGTGGTGTTTCTAATCTTTATCCATGTGAAATAACAAGAACCACCCCCACCTCCCCCACCTCTCCATCAGGCATGCATTTTCATTCACTTCTATGACTGTAACTGATTAATTTTCTAGGAAAAACACAACAGCTGAATTCAAATCTACTCAGCTCTATTTTCTGTTATGGGAAGGGAATGAGATAACACAGAAGGAGTCATCATGTAACTGCTAGATTTCTAGGTGTTCTTTTAGTGAAGATCTCAAGGATTTTATATCCTTTGATTTTTTTTTTCCTCCATATAGAAAGTAGGGAGTATGTGCTCCACAAATAATAACATCCTCCTCCCTTAGGGGTTATATAACTGAGAAACATCAAAGACTTTGCTCTGAGACGTTGTGTTCCACATAGGATCTGCATATGTTATAAGAGGTACCAATTACTTCCAATTCTTGTGGTATTGTTTGTAATATGGATACCAACCAACCCAGGTCAAAGAGGGCATCATACAAGCATCAGATGACGAAGCTTCTACTCATCTACTTATCATTAAGGAGAGGAGAAGGGAGGGGAAATGATTTGTAGGGCATACCATCTCATTCACCCATTTTTCAAATGTTTGCTTTTCGTTTGGTTTATGGCATTTCTGTGTGACACCTCCTGCACCCAACTTGTTCACGTCGCCATCAGGAAGGAAAATTAACATGGAGTGGCCAGGTAACTAAGCACAGAAATTTGACATGAAAGTCCTCCATTCTGATTGCTCAAAGAAACACTTGCCTGTAGGCAGTTCAGAAAGAGCTCAGGAACCCAGATGTTGGAATGAGAATATGATCTGCATGTAGATAATTTGCAGAAAAGGAAAAAGAGACCACTTACTGCATTTTTTTAATTATCTCTTGAGGCTGAATTTTGAACTGGTCGTAAGATGAACCACTATACAACCTATGATTAAACTTCTGAACTGTTCAGGAATTATTATTACTGGCGTACTAATTACTGTTTCCATTACTGGAATTTTTTTAAAAGGTCATTTTTACATGTAAATCTATTAGTCAAATGAAAGTGAGGATACATTTTTGAGAAGGATCTTCATCCTTGAGCTGCTGGTCCTTTAGAAACAGTAGACTGAATTTACATTTACATTAAGACATATTTTCCCTCTTTTCAGTGTAATATGCATTGATGTGCTTTGAAGTGAATGTACCTATCATTTGCCTCTTCTTTGCATGGTCAGCAAGCTTTGAGGGTATTTTGGTAGGATTGAGAATCTGCTGCTGTTTATTTTATTTACTTCTGTGCTTCTCCATTATTAATTTTGCCCTCATTTGTTTTTTACTCTCTCCCTGTCCCTTCTCTTTCACACATTCTTCTGTCTTTCATAAAAGCCCATCTTTTCACTGTCATTATCTTTCTCCTTTTTATTATTTGAATACATAATGATGAGGTAACAAACTGTCACCATTCATAGATATCAGTTCTTCCCATAGTATCATAGATTTATCAAATAATGCAGAAGTGAAGGTGTCTCTGGAGGGCATTCAGGGCAGGGCCAGCTTTGAAGTTGGGTCAGGTTGCTGAGGGTCATGTCCTGCTGAGTATGTTGAAGGAGACACAACCTCTTTGGGCAACCTGTCCCAGCCTTTTGGCTCCTGCACTGTGATTTTTATTTTAATCTAATCTGATATCTAAGCAAATTGTGAAAGAAGTCTGGCCTCCTCTCTCCATTTCTGTAAGGTAGTTGAACACAGGTTTAAGATCTCACCTCTGCTTTCGCTTCTGAAGCCTGACGAACTCCCCTCTACTTAGATCACTGCAGAGATCTGGAACCAGCTATGGCACTTATTGTAAGCCAGACAGCATACCCACCAGTTAGCATTGTTCAGGCTCTTCTAAGGGGAGTCACTTAAATATGCACAGTGCTCTGGTACTACTGAGCTATCGCAAAATGGAGGAACCAAAAAATTAACCCTGAATTAGCTGTAACTTCAACAGAGTAAAAAGTCCCACAATTAACCATTGATAATTAATATTATTTTCAGCTATTTCATGATTCTCCAAATGATCTACATTCTAAAAACCATTTCTGATGCCTATTGAGCACACTAAATATTTGAATGTACAGAAGAGCTTGTGGCTAGGACTGTGGGAGTGTTATTTATGATCTATACAAAATCCTATTGTATGAGACACTGTTTTTGTTTTGAAAAACAGTTTTATTTATGCACTGTAAGCTTGGTGGGGGCAAATTCTTACCTAAAGGAAGTGCTATGATGGTTGCGTTAGGCTAGTTTTGCAAGAATTACTCCAGCCATTCTATCTTTGGAGCTCCATTTTTTTCCTTCCATCCCAGCAAACCATGGAAGAGGATCGTGATGAGCTCAGACACCAGGAAGTTTTTCAGGATTTTTGTCATTCCTTAATCACTCACAGAACTCATACAGACTAGGATTGCAGGAAGGATTCCTGAGCAGTAGAAACCTTGATGTTAAACAGGAATCAGCTGCGACACACCTTGATGATAGGGTGGAGATAATTTGTTTTGTTATTAATATTTCACATTCAAGTTCATCATGCTGAGAAGGCAACGACACTGCCTGGAAAAGAGGCTGCAGGCAGCACAGAATCTTACTCACTCCATTGCATAAGGGGCACATTTACATCCAGATCCTCGTCTGGTGATTAAGAGGTGCATTACACAATGCAGTGAAAGAGTGAGTGCTTTTGGATGACACCCAATCTACCTCTTGCTGAGCTCTGCCGTGAACTCATGGGCTGAGGGTGTTGTGATGCCTCCTGTGGCAAGGAGTTGGTTTGTCAGCAAGGGGAGATGGACCCCTCTGCCCTGACTCCACTGCCCTCCCCATGACCTTGTCTGTAACCAGGACCCTCATGACAAACACTGTGGCCTTGGAGGCAGATCCGCAGGGCCTCGATGGCGTGGTGGGAGCGGGGAAGGGCAGCTCCACCCTGTGCAGGAGCAAGGTGTCATTAGGAGCACCCGCGCCCAATCGTCAACAGCCCCTGGCCACCAACCACAGCCTGAGTCACCGGCATCTGAATGAAAGTAGTTTTGTTGTTGTTTTGTCCTTTACAAGCTCTGAAGAGAGCAATTCTACAGGAGGGCTGATGACTGGGCCCACACTGCCTCCCTGGGCTGCACCAGGCCAGACTGACTTCTGCGCTGCAACCTGACCTCATGGGGGAGGGTGTCCTTGAGGTCAGGAACTCACTATCCATTCAGGTAACAACCACACCCGATACACACTGCACTGCAAATCATTAAATTGTGGAAATGATATGCAGGCTGGGATTTCCCCTCTTCTTTTGTCCCATTGCAACTCCCTTTAGCATTGCTGTGAGTCCCTGTGTGGTTTTCTTGGCCAGTTACAGAAAGTCAAGTGTTGGAGTCACTCTGCTGGTTGACGCAATAACAGCATGGATGCCAGGTCTGCAAGAGTGTGTTCCTGGGCGTGTTGGCTGGCTGGTGTGGGGCAGGCTGCATTTGTGCTGATGGACCCTCTCAGCCTTCAAATCACAGCAGAACTTAGAAATGAGTGGAGAGAACACATTTGATGTCTTCTTTTGCAGTCACAGCTCAATGAGACTGTGGCAGACAGGTGCTTTTTGATTCATAGTCTCCCAGTTTCCCCAGGGTACTGGTGTTAAGGGGTGCTGAAGAAGCTTTTCACCCATTTTGTTCTTCCCAGCACACTGAATGTTAAAAAAATGAAGATAAGTACATCTCACCCTTAATACACAAATCACAGAAAAGCACCTGCCTCATTCCGCATTTCATGTCCTGCTTCATACAATAAACAATGATCATTACAAGTTTGCTTGTCCTCTGTATTTTTCCCCATCCTCTTAGACCATAATTGCCATTCCTTGCCCCTAATTACTCCACCCTGGCTTAAGGTGCAAAGAATGGCCTTTGCTTGGCAAACAAAGGGTAGGCAGATCTTTGAAGGAATGCATTTCTGCTTTGGAGATTTACCCAATATTATGTGACTGTCTCTTTTAGTTTCTGTTAAAGACAAGGCTTCAGTCACTTCCAGCAGGGTTGGAAGAGAAGGACTGTCCTATAGACAAGAATATCTGACTTTCTACTGTATAAATGGGGAAAAAAGCTACATAAATGGTTTATTTCCAAGCTCACAATGTGCTGTAAATGATACCAAATAAAAGTGAGAACATACAATATAAAAATAGCCTTTATAGTGTCTTTAGAAAACTTTTAGACGTATCAGCTGTAGTCCGTAAACAGGCTACATTGCCAGTTAATCTTCTTTCCATACACACATTTGTATATAGACATTTTTAGAGTTTTTGAATGAAACAATTTGTAACCATAAAAATTCATATATTCCAGATGCACATGTTAATACTTTTGGGGCTTGGTTTAAATTGTTTTTCAGATGTACACATAGCTTTGGCATTTTAAAATTTGAGGATACACGAATAATTGTGTGTATAATTGTACATAAACAAATGTGTCTGGTGACTGAAATATAGCTTTCGTTCCTGACGTTTGCATGTAATAAGAATAATTATGAAGACATAGAATAATCCTTTATATATAGGGTTTTAAGTGTAAGTAGTTTATGAAGGCGCAGGATATCAGGATTGATATACTGAACATTTTACATAGTCGAACTTTGGGACACTCTTCAAATTAGAAGTTTAAAAATTACACTATTGCACACCTGCGGTTTAAATTCTTTCAGACCTCCTACAGAATTCTTGAACAAAAAGAGATTTCTGCACTGAAAGTGCCGCCGATCCAAGAGTCTGGAAGAGGAAGAAGTAGGTGTAATCAGGAACAAGGTCAGTCTAGCTAACGTCAAACAGTCACATCTTTTTGAAAAGGCTATATATGCAATAATGTTACGTACATACCAACATCAAGCTACTGGCAGACAAATGAAGTCATATGTGAAAAGAATGGAAATCAATTTAGATCAGGGGTATACATCGAAGTATGCAGTGGCAGAAGTCATTCTTACTTCTGGTGATGGTAATGGATGCATATGGGACTGATTTGAATATCTTTCTGTTTCACTCTGTGAAAACAAAAAGGTTGATAGTGTGATGCAAAGATGCCCCGTCTTCAGGAACTGTCATGGGTCCAGCTTGTCTACCTAGACTGGTATGGAAACTATGATAGGAGTACTCCCAAACACTGGGAGAAGGGCTATTAGATGAAGGCTTCAGTGTTGAGGTCTTGCCCTGACAAGGACCTGAGAATGGAAGGGAACGGTGGCTCCTAGAAGACTGTGGAAAAGAAGGAGAAAGCAGGCAACAGACATGAACTATAATAGCAAGAGATGGCAATGGTTGTTCTGTGTTTCCCTACAGAGCATGGCTCAGGAATGCTGTTATCTGTAGAAGCCACCCAAGCCAAACTGTATAGTTTCTTCTGATGGACCAAAGATGACCCTCTTTGATAATGAACAGCAGGTAGGGAACTGCCAACTCGCAGCTCTCTGAACTTCTACGTTATTGCTTTTTCCCACATGAAGGCAACAATAACAATAACTCCCAGATATGTGCAGCTCCCATTTCTCTACAAAAAAGAGTTGCATCCATGACATCAAACAGCCTATATTCTATTCGGAAGTGATTCATGTACTAAAGTTTGTCAATCTTCATTCTAAATCACGCCCATTCTTTCTCTTTCTTCAGAAGGACATGTTTGGTCTTGGAGGCTGCCAGTATACATTGCTTGCCTCCAGACTGTGTTCACCTGAGGGATGTGACCAATGTCTTTCCCAATTGCTTACAAAGCCAATATTTAGGCCTGCTCATATCTAGAACACCCAGTTAGCATAGTCACTCTCTCTCCACGCCTACCCCTTCCCATATGATTACTTATGTCTTCTAGTATTTGTTATGACACAGAATTAAATCTTTGTTACAAAAGCAAACAATTTGCTGTTCCTAGGAGTTTTGTGAAGGTGTAGACAAAATACTGACTAGTACAGCGGGAGTGGTTCAGGATATCGTATTTTAGCTTTGTAACTCAAGGATGGCATAGGTTCAGGAAGAAAAGAATTGTGGCATGTGATGAAAGTTTCCCAACATGGGGCATTATAGCATGATACTACACCAGTGTCCACCTGGCGGGCAGGAATGACATAACTGCATTTTACTTTTAAGTCAAAACTTATCCAAAATGTCATATAAACACAGATGAAAGTGGATACACCTTGACAGAGGTGTTACTTGACAGCGGAAGAAATCTCTGGAGAGTATAAATTTGCTTATTGTCTTGAAAACTCCCAAATTTGGTCTGATAGTTCTAAAGGGAGCCTAAGAAATCTTCTAAACATGCCCCGTTTCTTCACGTTAAAGGCGAAGCTTGACTATACGAAATTAGAAACAGAAACTTCAAGCACGTGGATCCATTAAAATAAGGCCTTGTCACCCCAGGAGAACAGGATTACGAAAGTTTGATAAGACTTGAATTTATGGCAGTATCACTTCAGGCTTATTCTGTCTGATACAGGCATTGAATTATTGGTATTCTGCTACTAAAGGACACTTGAGTTATGTGAACAAATCTTCTAGTTACTAAATAATTCGCTTACAGAGTGAAGTCAGCTATGCAGTTAGTTAAATTCTACTGAGAAATAACCAGGCAAACAACCTTTGCTTTATATATGCGAGTATCATTTGCCAGATAGAGTTTTGTATGTACTATTTGTAGACTCTGTTTGTAGGATGTGTCTAATGAGAAAGAACCTGTGCCTATGTATATATTTGTACATACATATATACATGTAATATATGTATTTACAAATATAGGAGAGAGAGAGAGGAAGAAAAGGTAAATGTTGTACCACTTTGGGCCTGCTGTTCTCAAACATTGAACTGTATGTGTGCAGGTAAGACATCACTGTTTCCCTTGTGCTACCCAGTGCCATGAGGCACCTCAGAGCACAGTTATTGCTTGGATGTATACTTCATCCATTGCTCACGCCAGACATCCACACATGTACGCCATACAGCAGCCCTACACATTACTACAGATGCTTACCTCAGCTCCAGAGTCAACATCTGCAGGGGCAAGACCACAGAAAGAGGTTGTAAGGTCCTCATTATCAATGAACACAACACAAATGGTGAAAGTAACCTTTTATTTGCATGTGATATCGAGACATACACACTGCAAACACATGCCACACATCATAAAAGGACAGGATACTTGGGAGATCGCAGCAAAGAAACTTAAGCATCTGCTTCTAATAACCAGCGTAAATAGTACATGCTCTGAGTTTCTCATGGTGTTTCTGAACAGAATTCCAGAGGAGCTGCACACATAGCACAGCCGGGCTCGTTAACACCACCCGTCATCCGCACACCATTGCCAAAGGGAACTCGGTCCTGCTCATGGGGAAGAGCCGTATGGACATCTTTGCACCCCACTTCAGGTCACTCACTGCTGCCCTGCTCTTCGCTGCTGCAAGGGGAGTGCTGTGTCAGTGGCCAGGCTCACTGAGGCTTGTGGGAAAGCTCGTGCCAAAAGAGATGGAGGAGTGTTCTGGAGGAGAGATGAAGCTTTCTGTCTCCAGGGATCCCATGGATGCAATGTGGATCTTGTAAGTCACCTCTGCTTGCAGTCTGCAATGCTGCACAACCTGGCAGAGAAATGCCAGATTCCTGGAATTACTGTGCTAAGTCCAACATGAAAACTCTCAAAGCATTGCTGTCCAGGCAACACTCACAAGCTAAATCTTCTGTAGATTAGGACAAGTTCTGGAGAAATGAGAAAGAATGCAGCCAGCTAAGTAAAGACAGGTGTGCAGCTCTGCTGCCTGGCATATAAGAACAGAAATGATCGTGGGATGAGATGAAAGCCTTGCTGTGAGCACAGGTTGGCTTGTGGCAGCACTGTTGTGACTGTATGCATACAGTGTCATACAGCAAAACACAGACCGAGCTTCACTAGCACACATGCCACAGGGAGTTATCCAGCTAGCTGGAAATTCATGTATCTACACCAGTTCCCTTACAATTGCCTCTGGCTTCTAGCTCAACACTTCCATCATAAGGCAAATATTTTAATTCCCTTAAACATCTCATTTGTCTTTGTTAAATATTCTAGGGTTGTTTCAGTCATTTACTTGGTTTCTGAGTAAAAAATACCAAACCCTGAGACCTTAGTCCTGTACAGCATATGATCAGAATCATCACACCTAGAATTAATATATTCGTCAGAATAACGAAACTAATTTTCTAGGCTATATCTGTGAGTGATATGGCAAGTTTTCCTTGCCTTTGTCACATCCAAGAGGCCTGTAATGAAGGAAGAGTGCTATATGCTATGTGTTGGGCCATGATTTACTACTAGTGGCAACATTTACATGTGTCCTGGACTGGACTGCCCAACAACAATATTCACAAGTGACAACCCACCAGCTATTAAGTGCTCTGAAGCTCTTTGCCATGCAGCCTGTTTTTGATGGGTGGGATAGCTTTTACTGATGTGTTTACTTCATGAAACATTCAATTAACCAGATTCATCATCAGCATATTTGCTTGTACTGCCTTTGTGTTGGGTGTTCCATCAAGCTTTTCCTCATGTGCACAGTTTGTCATCTGCTTATAGGTTGTTCAGAGACTGTGTGAAGATTCTCCCTCTCTGAGAAAATGTGTGCTGGTCCATTGAAGTATTTGCTAGTGATGCAATGGCAGCTGTTATCATCACGTCATATATGTGCGGGTGGTTGCAATACATGGTATATAGGTTGTCAAAATTTGCCAGGAAGATGTGTTTTTGATTGTGGTATTGTGTGCATGTGTGGTACTGCTGGAGCAGCACGCATAGGACTTGGAATATTACACGAGTACTATGCGTGAGTGCTGTATAAACCACATACCAGAGTGGTTACATGCTGTATTGGGTGACAGTAACACCATATTCACACAGATTTTTTCACAGGTCTCTTTATCAGCTGCCTGTTTTCAAATATTCCTCGGGGTTCTGGCTGTTTCCATGTGTGCGCTGGGCAATGGTCTTCACCAAGAGCACTCGTGCATTTCAAAATTGACTTTTGCTTGCCAGCTTTTTTCTGGCTCTGAGTGCCAACAGTTCAGGCTTTGTGGGACAATGGTTCATTTTCAGTGTCTGTCAGGATGTTTATACGGTTTATGTGCAGGCCTTTGTCACCTGGTATTAATTGGATTGTGCCCTCGCTGCCTTTGAAGGCACAGAAGGCTTCAAACTCCTTTTTATTACACATGGTGCTGTGGCCTGTAATACTAATCAACTACATTTGGATACACTATGTTGTAAGGATGGGATGTACAGCACCCCACCGCATCTTTGGAGATCAAATGGTCTCATGGTGGCTGAGACCTTGCCTGCACTTGTGACTTTCTTCTTTTGCTACACATTGTCTGCTACACTTTTGTGTTGAGATACCATTAGCTAAACCTGAGCAAGCCTGTAACCATCACAAATTTCATCTGGTTTCCTCCTCTTCTGATCGTACAGAAGTGTTGGTTGCTCTGATGTCCCAGATCACTGCTTTGCAAGCAGATAACTGTTTGACATGGCACACACTGTTTACGCTGGATTCCTTGCCTTGTTTCTTCTCATCTCTAAAGACAAGTATTTACCTCTAGTGGGTATTGAAAATGAGGTTTATAGCCCTGCTTCCACTTAACTAGGCTGGGCACTGTAGTGCATGGTCCATACTAGTAGAGATCTCTTTTGCAAAGTTATCTGTCACAGTGAGAAGGGTGAGTGACAGCACTAATTAATAGGTTACACTTTATCCTTACCTGGTCTTTTACCAGGTGATGACCAAGCTGATAAAGGAATTCTGCACGTTGTTACAGGACCTGGCCTCTTCTCATGTTGTCTGATAAATGCGTTGGCCATCACATAGTGTAGCATAAACAGCAACACATCTTTTGATTGCTCACTGAGGTTGCTCTGCGTTTTTGTCCTTTCCCCTCTTCTGAGTCGAGCAGCCTCAAGTCACAGCAAGCCATGAATGCTGTCCTGGCAGGCACTGGCACTCGGAATGACGACGTCACTACTGCCTGTTGGGGCACAGAAGCTTGGGGCTGATTAAGTTTTAACTTTTGAGTCTGGAGCTATCTGTGTGGGCTCACAGCTGGGGACTACAAAGTGCTATATGGAATTGGCACAGAGAAGAAACACACAGATTGCCTGCTGTCAGGACATCTGTGTCTTTTTACTTAGGGTACATTTAGCACTTATAGTGTTTCACATCTGTCACATATGCAGTATGGCGCTGACAGTGGTTACCGTTATATTTACATTTTGCCTAGATCACATTTGTTGTTGTTGTTTACTCTGTCTGCAAAGCCACCTCCTTGGCCGCACACATTTCATTTGTTAGCAACAGGAATGCCTGGCACTGAATGTTACCAGCAGTGGACTTGGTGACACACACATGGCATTAAGAACACGGCATTTAGCTAGTGTATCAGCCATCCATCATTTGTATTCTTTTTACAAATACAGCCTCCCCAGTTCTGCCTGGACCTACATCATCTTGTCCTGCATAGCACTTGCATGACAGAGGATAATTGAAGAACAGGCTTGTGAGAGACCGTAAATGGTCGGAAGACCACATTAGTGTTTTAGTTTGTCCCCTGCTCAAAGTACACCCACAACATAAGCTAGTCTGGACAGACATTCATCTAATCTAATCTTTAAAAACTCTAAGCTACTCTTAAAAGCTCTCAGTAACAGCAAATCCAAAATCCCTTTAGGCAATATATTTTCATTCTGTACCTGAGAACACTTTCTGCAAACTTTGGCTGGAAATGTAACTTGTCCTTTGAGACACAGCACATGACTTCGGAGTCAGCTGCTAGTAAGTTTGACAGTAAAGGAAATAGAATGATCTATCTCTCTCCATCCTCCCTAAATAAATTCCTCACTTATTTGCTAACTTCCCTGCCATTTTAAGCTCTGATCTGTAGTTTTGCTCTGCTATCAGCAAAGGCCATCATCCTGCGTTCCAGGGCTTAGGGACAAGGAGTTTAACTGATACAGACATGTTCACCTGGTGGTCATTTATGCCTCTGTACCAGAATATGGTCAGGATTTTTCTTGCACTTGCAAATTCACGGCCCTTTCCCCTCCCTTTCTGACCACATTGCACACAGATTGGGAATAAAGTATTGCCTTTTTATACAATATTGCAACTACTGCTGCTTCCCTGGTAGGCTTTTATCTGCATTCTGACTGTATCTGATTGCAAGCACTATGGAGCTTCCTGATGGGATCAGAAGGAGCAAGTGAACTCACCAGGAGAGCCATTGGATCATCTCCTAAATCACCAGTGCTGAGGCTGAATGGAATAGAAGGCAGAGATTAAAAGCTGCAGTGTTTGCTCTGAGAAGAGCAATGAATCTGTAATAAGAGCAGAAATCTACCATTGCTTTTGATAGAGAAACTGAGGAGAATGAGAGGATGAGATTCCTGGAGCCAGATCTGTCCTTGGAATATGTCACATCACAAGCTTTTCTTGTGACAGAATTCTTTCATTATTATTTTTTAATTAAACCATCCTTAAAAATAATCCTGGCTTTTAAATCACAAGTCAAAAATGCAAATATGAGCTCTGGGAAACCAAAAGTCTCAGGCTGCACAAATTTCTCTCATCCCTGCTATGGAAACAACAAAAGATGAATACACAAGGAATGTCTGTTAAGGATAAGTTTTAATGATCATCTGCAACTTGTTATTCCATAATACATGCCATTAATAAACTGAATTACCCCCAAAAGTCTGTCCTGAGAGAAGTGTTATATTTCCTGCATCTGCTGCATCTGTTTTATCACATCTCTACATCCTTCTGAAAGCACTGTGTAACGTGTTAAAAAAGATTCCAGCACAAAGCCATCACTACTCAGGTATATAATATCTGAGTCTTTCCTCCCCTTCCTTCACAGCCCTTTTATTTCATTTTTTACTGCTTCTGTATGGGAGGAATAACTTCCAACTGAGAAAAGCTCAGTCTAGCTCCTTTCTTCTCTCTAATTGAAAATCTTCACCTCAGTTGTGAGTTCAAAACATGAAACATCCTAGTGAGTGGTGGAGTCACCGGCAGATTCAAGCTGTCACATGGATTATTTTGCTCAAATCGTTCCGCTCCAAGGCTATTGAAGTTTATAGAATATTTTTCATTGCCTGCAGTGAAAACTGGCCTGGGCCTATAGTTATGCATAATTAATGAGTGGGAGATGAAAGAACTGTGTTACCTCCCATTCCCACATTTTTAGTGGACTGTTTTCCCTACCCATGTGGCTGCAAGATTCTCATTCCAATCTGCTCTTATCTTGATTTGGGGGAAAACTGGTTCTCATAGTGGTTTCATTGTGCTGAGGTATACATCCCTCCTCGCAGGATTAAATTAACCTCTGCTCTGTTCAGATATACTATTATCATCATTACTATTAAATTAGTTGCTTCTGAAGCAATTGCAGACAAGACACCAAGCCAGCCCCTCTGGCTGCATTCCACAGGCTGAGCTGCAGTGCACAGTTCTAGCGAATGTGTTGGGAAACGCACCACTGCAGCTTGAAAAGCTCAGACACACCTCTGGTCTACGATTCCTTGCAGCTGCCCTCCGTGCCAGTGAGCTGATTTCTCAGGAAGGTGCTAGAGAGGAGGTCCTGTGTCCCTGGTTACGAGCTGATTCTTCTGTTCCTTATGTGCAAAATGGTTGTAATATGTTTTGCCTCCTTCCCTTTAACAGTCTTTTTAATTTCTCCATTTTGCTGCTTAACAGACATTGCAACTCCACCTTCAATGCAAGCATAGCTTTCAATATCACTTACCTTTTCTAATTGTTCTTCATTACATTTGTAATTTTATGCTATACTTAACAAATAATATTTGTCCGTTTTTTCTCTATGGAAATCTAGTATGTTATATGTTACTAAACTACATAACAATTTGGTATAAATAATATTTCTTCCATTTAGAAAAAGTGTATTCCTTTTATTCCTTTTCATTAATGCTTTTATAGTGCCATAACTCGTACTTTTTGTCTTGGAAAAGTCTCAGTTTGGGCTTTCTTGGATTGAGAACAGTAAAACTCCCATTCTTTATGTTTTAAGAATTTTCTTAGACAACTGGCATTCTTACTAGCAAAAATCTGGGCAGAGAATGAGCTCTTATTGTAAAAGAAGCTCAATGGAAAGAAATATGCTTTATAAGTTCAAAAATCCATGACAGAATCCTGTGTGTGCAAAAAATTAAATAAGACTAAGAAATAAGTAAGTATATATATATGACAAACACATAGGTATATATGTGAACATAAAGCCAATCTCTTTTTCAAGGGCAGGTAATGATTTCATGATGTGAACAGCTGACTTGATTACAAGAAGACATATGGTTTCATAAATTCAGTACTTAGTGTGGGGTATTTGCTCAAATTTTAATGCCACATAGTGTTCTAAACTTACTGTAATGAGATATACCATTTGATGATGAGAAGCAGAGTTAGGAGTGCTAGATCACACCAAGACTTGCAAGGATCCAGGTAACTGAAGCTGTCAAACAGTCACCAGTACGTTTCAGTAGACATGGTAGTGAGAAAGCCTCTTATCTGCTCTTCAGGTCTAGTGGCTTGGTACCAGTTTAGCATAGGGGAGCAGCCATTTGATATAAACCCACTATATCTATACTGGAATCCCCATCATACGAAGGATATGGAACTGTTGGAACAGGCCCAGAGGAGGTCTATGAAGATGATCAGAGGGCTGGAGCACCTCTGCTGTGAGGACAGGCTGAGAGAGCTGGGGTTGTTCAGCCTGGAGAAGAGAAGGCTCTGGGGGGACCTCATAGTGGCCTTCCAGTACCTGAAGGGGCTGCAGGAAAGTTGGGGAGGGACTTTTGACGAGGCCAAGCAGTAACAAGACGAGGGGGAATGGCTTTAAATTGGAAGATTTAGGTTAGACATTAGGAAGAAATTCTTCACTCTGAGGGTAGTGAGGCACTGGCACAGGTTGCCCGGGGAAGCTGTGGATGGCCCCTCCCTGGAAGTGTTCAAGGCCAGGTTGGATGTGGCCTTGAGCAGCCTGGGCTGGTGGGAGGTGTCCCTGCCCACGGCAGGGGGGTTGGGACTGGATGGGCTTTAAGGTCCCTTCCAACCCAAACCATCGTAGGATACTATGATTCTTTGCTTCAACTGTAAAACTAAAAAATATTAAAATCTAGGCATATGAAAAATACAGGTATGAAATCCTGTACCTGCTATGATCAATGTAAATTTTACTAGTGTCTTCAAAAGGCCAGGGTTTCACCCAGAATATTTTAGTCTCCTTATTTTGAAAGAAGAGACCTATTTTTAAACTTACTTCGTAAGGAACCACTTGTTTATATGTATAGTAGTGTTACTAATCAGCTTTTCAAGATGCAAACATTTATTGATTACCAATTTCTTTGTGTTTCGGAAAGGAACAATGCTGTAAGTGATGGCATTTCTGAACAAAAGAAAAGAAAAAATGAATTTGAGTTTTAAGTATTTTCTCAGGTGTTGATTTGAATTCTTGCTTCTTGTTGACGTTTGCCTGAGCTTTATGCTGGCATCAGTGTGATAATATAAATATAATATAAAACAAAGGCTCTAACCAGAGCAGAGCTGCTGATGCTTACATATATACAAACTCAACAATACAGATTTAATCAGCAATGGAGCTCACCTGAGGCATGTCATTCCCTTCCCTTCTGTAGTTGTGATGTGTTAGTTTTGAGCTACAAATGCCCGTTTTTAGAGGATTTTAAGTAACCTAGGCACATGCAATGCTCAGTGCATTGCTTCACAATAAATATAAGGTTTTAATGCTTAGTCTCTATTTCTGCTTGTTGAAAAAATAATTAAAACTGTGTAAATTTTGAACTGTACTATGAATATTGAGTTTCCATTGGACTGTGCTTTCAGCATGGGACAATTGCTGACATCCCAGCTTGGGAAAAGGACTTCAGATAGGGTGGAGAGCCTGCAAGAGGCAGCCATGGACTGGAAAATCTATGTGATGGCTTAGGCAGGGCTTTGGTTTGTGTAAGAATTCGTGATATCAGACTCCAATATTTTCTAAACTTTAAATAAGATTTATTTAGTAAATATATTAGATGAGTATTAAAGTTTTTAACTAGACTTCATTAGAACTTTCATTTTACAAACAATTGACTGTGACACTGCAAACACTGATTTATGTGCTTTTCTTTATGCATGACAGCGAATGGGAGCACCTACAGTATGAGAAATGAAGCATGTGCATAAATCTGTGCGGGATCGGGGCCACAGAGGTAGGATACTGATTTCACACAGTTGACCCTAGCCAAAATATTCTTTTTTTTTTTTTTTTTAAACAGCTTTCTTTTCTCTCCTAATCTATAAAGCAGTCTTTGGTTGGTGACAGCTGTGAGAATTCTGAAATCCATCATGTACCGTGGGGACCCTTTCTAATTTCTGTTGCCTTGTAATACACTTAGAGCAGCACATGGGAAGTGAATAGCTAGAATTTTCTGTTGGTGAAAAGAAACAGAGTCATCCAGAGGAAGGAGACCCAAGAGAGCCAGCCTCAGAGTCAAGTCTAGTTTTGCTCCAGCAGTTCCTTCACAATTCTGTGAGCATTTCCCCCCACACAGTTGCAGTTTTACCAGCTTTACATTTTTGCCCCGCAAACCTAGCAGGTCATGTGGCCTTTATTCCATACCAGCGTTTGGGAAGACCTGTGATAAAGCTACAAAACTCTCACATTCCTAAAGGAATTGAGATATTATGGAGTCCCCAAATATGTTTCTCATATGCATGTCTGTGGTTCCAATTTGTTTTTCATCACATATGCGTGAGTAACAGGGTTGGTTATATTAGGTGTATTTGATGTAAAATAGTTGACCCTTGTAGCTGGTAGGGGGAAGGGAGAGACTTCACTGAGGTTTGTAACTTGCTAGAAATGTATATTAAAAAGTGAAAACCAGACTCCAAGTTGATGAAATGATTTAAAATAATATCATTGAAAAAATATGCCCTACAAAATTAACACTATCTGCCTCCTATTCACAGATATACTCACATTTGAAACAGATAGAGGATTATCCTTTGAGTCTGTTAGGATTCCCTTTAAGGCAAGGAAAGTATTCTTGGAATAATGTCTCTATGAGGGCAGCTGAGCTGAGCTGTAAGGCTTCCTGCTGAAACTGCTGGAGAATGGTTTCCCAAATCAGTGGATAAAACCTGGGAGATAATAATTGCTCACCAGACTCCTGTGCCTGTTTTCTGGGACAGTAGCTTATACGTTTCTTTAGCAGCACAATGCATTTGCTCCACCTCTAACTTGTTTCTCGTCTAGCAGACTAAGTTTGTACAATCACAGCCTTGAGGGAGCCCCTGTTTGCTGTGTTGCTGAGGGAGGCTTGGATGTGCTTTCTTATGCTGCCTTTCCAGACTATGTGTCTACTATCGGTGGAGCCCTCCACGGTGGTAGAAGGTGAGAATATGAATTACCCTAAAAGCCCTATATCAGCCATGCCTCCATGGTATCTAAATTCATCAGACAAATAATATGCAGGCCTCTCCAGCTCAGTCAACAGAGAAAAGAGGTCGCAAAGTCAATCTTGGAGGATGAGTAGTTCCAGTTATTTCCTAAGCTACCTGCTTAGGATGGGAATCACCCTGTCCAACTTTAGAGTACTCTAGCTGTCTAAATCAGAGGTTATTATCCAGACTGCCTCTATAGTCCCTTCCTAAAATCAATATTTAAAATAATTGGAGTGAATTGCCCCCTTGAGGCTTTCTCTCTTCCCGTTGACTATTAAACAATTAGTATTAGAGTAAGCAACTCACCTTGAGATATTTAAACTGAGGCGAGATAAATAACACCCCTCTAGTAAGTGGTCTGAATACAGCCCTGTATTATTTCTACAGACTGTGTTACATACCTCTAGAGCAGAAGACTCTACTCTAAAAATGTTCATTACTTTCTTGAATTTAAGTGCAGTATTGCTCTGTTTTATTCAACGTGGTAAGTGGTCTGAGAACAAGCCTGTGTGTCTAGAAAAGACAAAAGCCACTGTGTAATGGAATAGTGTGTACAGTATTGCTCTTAGTCAGCAACGGTATTTTGATTCCATGACATAAAACCATCAGCAATGCAGAGAAGAGTGCGAGTTTGAAAAATGTGCACAAAATCAGCAAGAAGATTAAAGTGTGACCTTGGACAGACATTTTTCATCATTCTTACTGGTGACCAGTCAGAATGGGAAATTGTCTCTGTAATTCAGCAGCACAGATTTACTTTTGCAAATGGTAGGAGAACTGAAATCTTTGAAAGCTCTGCATGAGTCTCATTATCACCTGCATTCTTAACATGTCTGAGAGAGAGGATCATCTGCAACTTTGAACACACTAAGTATAGACAAGAGGTACATAAGCAGTAGAAGATAACACCACTTCATATCAAGAGCTGCTATCCAGCCCTTCAAAGGAATTTGAACAACTGCTAAGGATTTCTGGAGTCTGCACTTGATTACTGCAGGACTTCAGATACTCCCTCCAAATATTTACAATCTTTCACTACAAATCAGTGGCTTAAAGACACCTACAAATAATGCTGGAAAAGCTTGTCAGAGTATCTTAGATATAGAATTATTATTAGATTTGTTCCTGTTTTATAGATACATTTTTGGCCCAAACTATGTGTTTCAACACTCTCTCCTTACATCAAGGGCTCTGTGAGGCTTTTTCAATATGTGCTGAAAGACACTTCTTTACCTGAGGCTATTCTGCTAACTTCTTTGAGCACAAAATATCTCTGGATAATTTAACCACGTGAGACACACTCAGAAGATTTGGCAGATTTTCTCAGGAATTTGGAGTTAACCAATAATAAAGTCCCTGCTCCTAATCCTCCAGATTTCTTCTAAGTTCTGCTTCTATTTGTTCTTAGTGAGAAGAATGGCATTATCTTATTACAGCAATTTGATTTTCATTATCTAAGTAGGCTGCTGTGTCAGCAAAACCCAGCAATTTGGACAGGATGGAAAAGATTGCAAGTCATGGATGAATGAGTGATAGGTGGAGAACTAAAAGAAGATGGAAGAGGGTATGTTGACTGATTGAGAGAGCTTGGGAAAATAAGGTGAGGTCTGTGTTAATTAGTTAAGAAATACAGCTCTTTGTTTATATGGTTAAATGAGGGGAAATATGTCTTTTGCCTGTCACAGGTAACCTGTGCTTAGATGGGCTAAATTCAGCCAGAAGCGTGCAGTAAAATAGTTCGTTCAGAACAGGCTAGAGTACTGAGGTGACGACAAGATCATGTCTAAGTCATTTGACAAGAAAAACTACCTGGCAAGACATGGTTTACCACCAAGCCCCTTTTTAAAATATACTTTTCAGATGTATTTCCTTTTATCACAAGAAGAGTCCTGGAAGGTGGGGAAAATCAATCTGTTACGTATGAACATTCATTTAGTTATGCTTACAATGCCTCAGGCGTTCCTTTGGAGATACAAGGTTTCAAGAGATGATGTATAAATTTATACAGGCACAGAGCACAGTGTGCTCTTGTTGGGATCTAATTAACTCCAACTTAAACAATTTTCTGGGCTGAGTTTCTTTAACATTTACAATCTATTGTATATCTTCTTATATGTGTAATCCAATGCCTACTGAAAGCAATGGGGCTGCATATACGGTAGAAAATAAAATAAAATAAACCAAGGGCTGTTTTTTGGCTCTGACACCAAGCAGTATGGCACAGCTTATGTCCATGTTGCTCAGCTTTTTTCTTCTTCCAGAAGGACAGAGTGGGAACAACCAAATTACCACTGGGAATGACAATTCATGGGTCTGACCCCTGAATGCTGCCTGGAAAGTGTCAAGCAGAGCCAGTACCAGACTGTGGACGAGTTATAAATATGTGGGATAGTCCTGTGCCAGTTACACCTCCTTAGTTTATTAATATGGATATAGACTGGGAGTCTTTAGATTGGCATCAGTGGACTACAAGTGGGTGAAAATGAGCCATCTACTGTGATGGCTCTGTAATCCCTTGAGATTACCAGAGCATATTGCTTACTGGTAAAAGGGACTTCCATCTTAAAAGAGAAAAAGGAATTTAAAAGCTGCTTTGGGCATTTTGCCAGCTGCATAGCAACATCTGGTTGGCATTCAGAGGCTTCAGGGCAGCTAATCCTGCTCTGAGCAGGATTAACATCCATGTTTAAAATGTACTCTTGGTATGTCTGATCGAGCCAGGATTTTGGATGTTCAGAGCAGAAAGAAACAGTGCAAGAAGAAGGGTCTGTGTGATGGTCACATAATGTTTTTATCCCCATTTTGTTCTCTGGGACTTCAGTGCTTCACCTGATGAAATCAAGATGCACCATAGCTTTAGCATTGCCAAATACTCATTCGATACTGTAGAGATGATTTCCTATCTCCTCTTTACTACATATTCTGCAAGTGAGAGCACTTATCAGCAAGGGATGAAGTTATTTACAGAAATATTACTCTGCTTTCCCTAACATAGTTGACCAAGACGATATTCAGTGTAGATGCATGTAAATCTCAGTTGTATTGTTTGTACAACTCTTTTCATGAAGGAAATAAAAGATTCATTTAGAGTAGGATTGTAGTAGATCTCGTGGATGAGCTCCTACACAACTTCATAGTTATGGACACTGAAGTCAAGCACCCAACTCAAAGAACCTCTGCTGAAAGTGGCTGACTGATTTCTTAAAACCCAGCACTGCTGATGCACTCAGCTGTTGGAAATGAACAGCACTGATGCTGAACTCAGCTGTTAGAAATGAAGAGATAACACAGAAGTTTGATACTGCCTTAGACCTTCTGGAAAACCTTGTGATTTAAGTAGATTGTCTTTGAAACTTGAGTGCTGTGGACATGTGGGAAGCACAGAAGCCATAGCCCACCCTGTCCAAAGAGCAAGGAGAACTGTTTCCTGTGCCTCCAGAGCAAGGGACAGTAGGAAGATACAGGGAACTGCACACACAGATTACAGCCTGCACCTGGGCATCTTTGTGAGGAACATATACAATTAAGTGTTTATTAATTAACAGTATGTTCTGAGCACGGGAAACATTTATATTTGCAAACAGTTTCTTCTACATCATTTCCTTTCAATTTGTATAGAAGAGGAATTACTGGTGTACTTCACTATGAGAAAGTATACTAGTATACTGTCACTATGATAGGCTGCTACATAACTGCTGGTGGAAACTGGTTTGGCTCTGCTGAGGAGGCAGTTCAGATTATAGCTTAGCTGCATGTTTGGCCTGGTGTGCTCAGATTTATAGTTACCACGAAGTATATCATATCCAGGTGCAATATTTGCATTATTTATATGTAGAATTTGCATATCCAAGTACACTATTTACATTTTCTTTATTTTGCATGTGGAGGCTTTTCACAAATAAAGGAAACACTTTAAACTGTGTCTTTCTTTTTGTTTCCTATGTGTCAGTTTTTCCAGAAAAAAATAAGTTGTTGCATCCCCTTCTTTCATCACTGAAAAGGAGCAGGAAAACAAGTGGCTTTCCTGCAGCAGCCGCTACACCTGCTGTTTACAGTGAAGTTGGACCACAGCAAGGCTCCTTTTCTGGTCCACGACATTTCCTCTCGCAGCTAATGGCGGCACATCAAAGTGAAAGCTCCGAAGGAGAAAAACAATGTGACCTATTGTTCCAAGAAAACAAAATAAATCATTTGTAGGAAGCGAGTAGAAGCTCCTAACTGGATATTTAAAACTTTAATATTGAGAAGAAGACCACAAAGCAAAACGTAAAGTAACGTGTAGTTGCAATGATGCTAGAAATGATGCAATTTCTAGAATTTCACTGTACTGTCATTCAATATGTTCTAACAAGAGGAGCAATGCATACAATGTGTGCCATGATTCTTTGTAGATAACACATTGGAGCTCTAGATGAAAGGCAGTACTGGACTCTCTGATTTGCTGCTGTTCACAGTTTTAAAAAGTTCTGAATTCTGAAATTCTTCAGTCTGATGAGTTTTGGACCTATTATTCTATTTGTGGTGTTTCTTCTTTTATTCTTCTTCCTTTCTGTTCTTTGTTATTCTTATGATGGAAATACCTTGATGTTCCCACTGAGGGCCCCATTGTGCTAGACAATTATGCTGTACAAAGAGATTATGATGTCAATAGAGAAACCAGCCTGTGGTAGAGGAAACAGACACAGAGAGTGAAGAATTAGCTTGCCTCTAGTCACCTGCAAGGTCAGAGGCAGAGATAGTCAAAATCCAAACTTGTGTTGCCCAACTTGTAGATTCTCTTTAGCAGGAAGGAGGAAGCCAAATGAAGATGCTATGTTCTTTCACCTGAGTGAGAAGGATTACATTCTTTCAGAAGCTTAAAATACAACTTGCTTTGCTGGAAGGAGATGTAGAAACATATACCTGAATGCCAACCAGGATTTCTTAAGAAACTAAATGCAATCTGGAAGATTGCCTGCCATCATGAAATCATATTATCCAGAGGCACTTGAGTTACCTCCCCTCTCAGCATAATAAAATTAATTTTGACCTTGTGACCTAGATACAGGTAATAAAACCTTCAACTTTCTTCTAGCTGCGGAATGGTGCACCTTATTTCCTGTGATCCTAGTTTGGGATTCTGATTAGAATACCAAAGACACAGAAAGTCCTTACTTTCTGGATGCTGTTTAGGGAGCTCTATCATCAGAGAAAAGGAGAAAGAGGAGAAAAGTCTGTCTCAAAGTAAAGCTTCTCTGTGATTTTACTTGAAAGGGTCTGGAGCAGCAGATGCAGAACTGTGTATAATTTATTACCAAATAACAAACTAAAAACAAGGCAAGCACAGTTGTTTCATACGAAATGGATATCCAGAACTTAACTCAGTTTATTCCCATTACAATGAATATCCAGAGGAAATTAATGAAACCTACTACAAATTTCATGAGGAAAATGGAACAATCCCTCCACTTTGTTCCTCACAAAAGGCTCAGCAAGTTGGTACATTTTGCTTACTAGGTTCAAAGCACTTAGTTCAGTTCTTCATAATACTCACAGGCTGAAAAGTTGTGTCTCTTGTTCTAATTTTAAGGCACTGAACTGAAACCTGTGCAGAACAAATACTGAAAACAAAGGACTTTGGATTGGTCAGGAGGTAAAAGTACAGTTTATAGAGCTCAGTGGAGAGATAACTAGTGAACTCTGATGACCATTGAAAGGCCTTCCCTGCATAGCCTTTACAGTGACGAAACCACGATCCAGGTGAAAGCCAACCATTCTCAAAGGTTAAGTACATGCAATTCTACAGAGCATTAGCTTGATAAAGAAAAACTTCAGTAGGCAGACCTCTATTTCTGTTATTGGGCTGTATTTGATCACTTTGTGGCTTAGGAAAATCTTTCTTAGAGCAAAGCTAGAAATTTTGTTATACTTTTCCCTATTAATGTGAGAATTCATTACCTAATGTTTTAGAACTATTTATATAGTTAGATGATATACCTTGCTATCAAAAAAGCTATCTTTATTAAAAGAACATAGAAATTCCTTCATAATTTTACATGCAATTGTGTAACTAGATCACAATGTCTTGCACTTGAAGACATAAAACTGCTACTACATCTTATCTGACCCTAATGTGGCTCGATGTATTTTTCCATCTAAGAACAGCAAAAGGCTTTGAGGATCCACACAGTCTTTTTGCTGTGTGTCTATAGTGTTAGCACAGACTGGAGGGCATCTATCAGCGGCTAAGGCTCTACAAAAACATACTTAGTAAAGCTGTAATATGGAAATGATTTCTAAGGCACACAGTCACAGACGGGTGCAAAACTCCCTTTGGTCTTCACTGAGGCTTAGGTACTGTTGTACACTTTCTTCTAGTTTCCTTCTTCCTTCCATTCAAACTAAGATGTAAGGATTATGGGCCTTATCCTGCCTACTTAGCCCCCCAAAAATATTGGGAATAGCCTATTCCAACACTTGAAAAAATCATTTTTACCTGGGGATGCCTTAAAAGAAACCTAAATTGAGACAGATGACTTCTGGTGAATCCGGCTGAAGTGCTTTAAGGTATTGCTGCCCTGCTGTCGTCTGCCACTCCTGCAGCAGCTGCCCACGCCTTCAGAAGGTCAGCAAAATGGGATGAGGACCCACAGCCTGGCTAGCCTATCACAGAGATGAACTCACTAACTAAGGCTACTTTGTGGCAAATTGGTTTCACCTCCTTTTGCTCTGCTGCCCCACTGCCAGGCAGTAATGCCACCAGACAGGCAGCTGCAAGCAGCTATGGTTCGGTCATAATCCTTCCTTCCTTCCTTCCTTCCTTCCTTCCTTCCTTCCTTCCTCCCTCCCTCCCTCCCTCCCTCCCTTCCTTCCTTCCTTCCTTCCTTCCTTCCTTCCTCCCTCCCTCCCTCCCTCCCTTCCTTCCTTCCTTCCTTCCTTCCTTCCTTCCTCCCTCCCTCCCTCCCTCCCTCCCTCCCTTCCTTCCTTCCTTCCTTCCTTCCTTCCTTCCTTCCTCCCTCCCTCCCTCCCTCCCTCCCTCCCTCCGTCCCTCCCTCCCTCCCTTCCTTCCTTCCTTCCTTCCTTCCTTCCTCCCTCCCTCCCTTCCTTCCTTCCTTCCTTCCTTCCTTCCTTCCTTCCTTCCTTCCTTCCTTCCTTCCTTCCTTCCTTCCTTCCTTCCTTCCTTCCTTCCTCCCTCCCTCCCTTCCTTCCTTCCTTCCTTCCTTCCTTCCTTCCTTCCTTCCTTCCTTCCTTCCTTCCTTCCTCCCTCCCTCCCTCCCTCCTCCCTTCCTTCTCACTGTCTTTCTTTCTCCCTTCCTTCCTTCCTTCTCACTGTCTTTCTTCCTCCCTTCCTCCCTTCCTTCTCACTGTCTTTCTTTCTCCCTTCTCCCTTACTTTTCTCTCTCACACCATTCTGTTTTCCTCCCTTTATCTTTTTCTTCACTGCAATGTAAGAGTTAGATCTCAATATTCACCTCATACTCCCACCAGCACCCTCCTAGACAGTTAAGATTTCATTCCCTTTCCTCCAACCTCTTTTTTGTTTTGTTATTGTCAGCTGGTCTCTTGGATTAGAGTTTGCAGCTCTCTCTGGGCTCAGCAAGGCTTGGTAGCTTGGCAGGATTTCTTGCCAGATCACTGATCCTGATGTAAGTGCCAGAATCCTGCAGTTTGCATAATGCTAATTTGCTTTTCAGCCCAACTTGCCAACTCACATGCTGCTTAGCATATCGAGTAGCAGAAGGAATGCCATGTGCTCTACCCTGAGCGAGGAGGAGAGTAATTGGATAGATATCCAATACCTGAAATTGAAACTAATCTAACCAACCCTGGGAAAAAACCTTAATGTACTGTTGAGCTTATGGTAAGAGGTTATTAGACTGAAACTGTTTCAAGCCAATTACTCCCTTATTCTCAAAGCTCTGATTGCGGAGTTTTCACTGGTGTAATGAGGTTACAAATACTGCCTCGTTATGGCAAAATTCATTCACTTAGACCTAGATCCCGCCATCCTTACTCATTGTGAGTAAGGGTAACAGAACTGGACCTTAACACTGTGTTAATGAAATGCTAGACATGTCAGGGTGGGGCGATACTGAGAGATATCACCACACCTAAGGGATGTTGCCAGTCACCAGGCTAAATGCCAAATACTTTCAGTCGACTAGGTGTGGGGCTTTCTCAGTGTATTACCACACACTGAAGTGTCTTATTGCAATACTGGTTCTTCCAAAGCAAAACAAAACTAGATTGCCTAGAAAAAAACCCATCACCTCTGTTTTCATTCTAGGCTGCTCCCACATTGATGCTAATATAACTGCATCATGAGTCTAAGAAAATGAGACTCTTCTCTGAGTTTACCTAGGTGTGTAAATACACAATCTGAACAGGTTGTCCAGGCTCTCTCCCTCTCCCCTAAATAGAGGGAAATGGGTATCTTTGAAGAAATAATGATCCTTTCTGCGTTAAACACTTGTCTTAGGCAGGATGAGATGGGATGTGCTCTGAAGGTGGTGGAATCTTCCCCCTCAGCTGAAGGGCAGGGTCTGCAAGAGACTCTGAAGAGGATCCTTTCAGTCAGCCGAAGCTACTGGAAGCGTACCTCAAACTTAGTGAAGAAAACAGAGTCTGATTTGGTTTCTGACTGATTGCTTGGTCACAGACAGGAACTATGGTCACAACTCTTGCACCAACTGGTTGATGCAATCCTCCCAGCCCCTGAGGACAGGGACCATATCTGTGAGACGTATCTCTTGACATCTCCCAAGCAGCAATGAATAATAAGGGTTCTGTGAGAAGCGGCTTTGATTTTCTCTTGTCTGGTCAGAGGGAAAGCACGTGCCTTGGCTCAACAAACCATGTAGACACCCTCTTGGGAACGCAGCTTGCTGCTCTGTGCAATGGTCTCGCTCACAGGTACTTGGTGAGCAGTTTGCTAAGACATTGTCCCAGTGCCCAGCAAGCAGCACTTCAGCATGTGGGAAGGGCTTCAGAGGAATGCTGAGCACACAGTCCCTAATCTAGGAGGTGAGGAGATTAGAGGGAAATAGGGTAAGGAATTTATGATGAAGGCTATGAAATAAATTTTCCAAGTAAGATGTAAGCAATAATTAATGCCCAAATAACATTGCTTTAATGTCTTGATCTTCTGTGCTTGGGTGTGTTTTTGTCTGGAAAGGGTAAGGGTGAAATGCTTCCGAATTTGCCTCTAAACTTTGTCCTGTGCAATACCTTTCCCTGTGCTCCTCCCCATTTTAATAAAGCTCCAAACCTCTGGAAGGGTCAAGGCTGGAGGGTTTCATTATTCCTCCATCAGAGCAATGGCTCCGTACTGAGAAACTGCAAGACATTTCCATAAAGCACAATCTCTACAGTAAAAAAATCCACATCTAGCCATTTGGTTCTGTGTCAGTAATGTGCACTTGCTGTCTTATGGGACAGGGCTGTTGAAGGCAAGTCAAAGATGTGAGTTGCTCCTACTGCTGAGTATTTCAGAGGAGGAACACTGCGACGGGAAACCATCCTTTCATAGAAATCGCTCTCTAAGTTGCTGTCCACTTTTGCCTATTTAAGGCATGTGGTAGATATTTATGAAAAATATATTAGATTTTCAGCATGGTATAGTTTTAAACAATTCCAGAAGATGGGGCCCCAAAATTGCTGGCTTTCAGGCATTCATTGGGATGTCTGGATTTAGTAGGCCTCTCAGGTAGTGCAGTAAAGCACGTGCTTAGGAGACTACATGATAGGGGAATTAGATCACACAAAAAACACCTGCCCAGCAGCTGGCTCCTGGGGATGAAAATCTTGCAGAAAGTATCCTAGTGTGGGAAAGTATGGGATCAATGATAAACTTTTAGAAATCTCTGTGGTTAGGTATGTTTCTGGTGGGTGTGAGGTTAAGAGAGACGGAAACCCCATTATGAACTGAAAATGATTTCTGAGGAATTACTCTCTAAAGGACAGTCACAATAAAGCCGCATTTCCTTTCTTTAGGCACGTGTACGTTTCTTTTCTTTAAAAATCTCTGATTGTTCAGCTGAAGACAGGAGTAATTGCCCATCCCGATGATTCAGTATTCTGGGAATTTCCCAGAACCACTTTGAGTTGAGCTATGGTTTCTGCCTGCCTTTCTCAGCCTTAAAAAAAGTCCTTTTCTCCCTAAAATGGGCAAAATTCTTTGTTTTCATAATTCAAAGATAGAAGGGGTATTTGATTAACATTGATGATAGACAATGACTGACTGATGTATGTAAATATGCTTTCATCAGAGAGCTGAAGGTACTACTTTTATTTCCTCTAGAAAATATTGCTCTTCTACTGTATTTTACATACTTGTGGCAAATATATAGGGTATATTACTAGGTTACAAGGTATTATATGGTAACATAACAGCCAAGAAAACTAATCGGCTTAACAGAGCCAGAATATAAACACAGGAAAGAAAGTTACTCAGAAGTGGAAACTAATGAAAAGGAGGGGGTCAGTACAGTCAAATATGTGTGTAAGAAATGAATTTTAAATAACCAAATCAGTCAGGCAAAACACTACAGTGTTAACCCTTCTCTGTTGCCATCTTAAATACTTTCTTACTTACTACTTTCTTTCTAGTATCCCCAAGCTACTTAATATTGTAATGTTTAAATAGTGATCATTTTCCTTTTCTGTGTAGCTATTAAAATCTTTCCTCCTCTGTGCTCTGTATGTGTGTGTTAAAACTCGAGTTAGACACTGGAAGCTAAACGATATTGTAAAACATTTTTCTTTTTTCCTTGATTTTTAGGCTTGCCAGATCTCATGTGTGTACATGTGTGTATGGGTAGCTTCTGGTACAAATTAAAGTAGCCACACAGAAGGACACCAAAGGCATTTAGCCAGGATGAAGCATCTGTCCCCATTGTTTCCTTGGAGTTTTGAATCCAACATCCTTTGACTCATAATATGTTTAATTAAAAAAAAAATTCCTAGCAACCCGGAATTAAAACTATTGTTGCTAGCAATTGAAAGTGCAAGGACCGAGAGAATGGATGTCTCATGCCTTACGATTACTTTTCAGGATATTATAAGCTTTTCTTCCACTTTAACTCAATGGGAAAATTCCCAGTGACGTCACTGATGCACAAATGGATTCGAAGTCCTTACTCAGGGTAGGTTCCCCTTGCAATCGATAGGTGTGGATAAGCAGAGAAATCCCATCGGAATGAAATTTTTTTTTTTTTAAAGATTATGGTCAGCATGAGCAATCTCAGTAAAGTCCTAATGACTGTTGTTAACAAACTGTGTTTTATTAAGTTTCCTGTAAAACAATGTGCTTTGAGGGGGAGGGGAAAGAAGAGGGGGGGTAATTTTCATTCCAGTGAATCAGCTACTCTGGGAATTTCCAAAAGGTGCGGTTAGCTTGGAAGACTGTGGTGTTTGCCACATTTTTCCTTCCTAAGGCTAATCTTTGTAATTCAAATTAATTTGCAACTATTTAGTTTTGAATCTAGAGTTAATGTAGTTGATTAAGCCCTATTATTTGTAAATCCAAAGGCGCAGACAATGGCAACAATTTTAGAAAAGGACTAGGTATTAAGTGGAATATATTTGTTGTAAGTTCTGAGATTTGCCAGACAGTTCAACACTCCAAATTTATCCATCGAGAAAATGAGACTATCCAGATGTTGGGTCGAAGACGAAGCCAGCACATCTGCAACTGGAGGGTGGCACCACGCAGCAGGGAGAACACAGAAAAGGGACTGACCAGATGAGTCCCTGCAGTGAACACCACTCAGACAAGGAAAATTTAAGAGAACTAAAACATGGGAAAAGCAGCCCCAAATAGCCAAATAGAGAATGCAGTGGCTTGTTCACCTCCCAGGTAGGAAAGATTCATACAGAAAATGGCAGCAGTTTTCTTTCTACTCTGAATGTCTAACTTTTAAGAAAGCAATTCTCCTTAGAAGTGTAGCAGGGACAACACTTTAACTATTACCGGTACATATTTGATGAAGAGACTACTACTACTATTGTTGGTGTTCAAGAAACATGGCAAATTCCTCCCAGCTGTATTATTGTATTATAATAATTTTCCATTACAGAGGTGACTGTTGCTCCAAGCCAGAATATGTAAAGCAGCCAAGATTTGACTCTTCAGGCTCTGCCGTGCACAATGCTAAGCACCTCATGCATGATGCTGACGTTTCTCCATACTTGTAGATGTCCCTGGGAGTTGAAGGCACTCAGTATTGCCTGGGAGGAAGAGATCTGTGTGTGGCAGAAAATGTTAGCATATTAGGAAAGTAAATGGAGATGATTTAACGATGAGACTACTGCTTCTCATGCTGACCAACATTGTTTCATTGTTTCCTTGTGTTCCCTCGTCAGTGGGCATCAATCTCACGTCTCACTGCGAGCGAGGATTGCAAGCTCTCTGGAGCAAGCACTTGGCCTCTGGCACGGCGGTCACACAGAGCAATAGCCAGGTGCCTCAACCCCAGCAACCACAAGCTCCTGTAATCACGCAATGGCTGCTTCCTTCCTTCGTGTGGTTGCTCAGCCTGTTTACATCTGTCAAGCCTTTCATAAAACTTGTACTGCTAGCAAGGGCTGTTTTGGGGTGGTTGGTTTTTTGGGGGTTGTGGCTTTTTTTTCTCTAAATTGTTTTGAAGGCTCTTTTTAGTTAAAAAGTGTTTGCCACCACAGTTAAGACATGGACTGGATTAAAGTTCAAAACCAGCTCACGTCAGCAAGTGGATGGAAATTGTTACCATCTGACAGCTGGTGGCCTGGAAGGAAAATGTAAAAGTCGCTGCATGAAGGGCTGGTTCAGGGCAGTGCCACAAGAAGTGACATGGCTTTGTTTTATATCCTGGGAGCAAAGCTCTCTTCTGCCTGAGTTTTGCTCAGAGGAAATGGGCATGGAGACTAGTGAAACTCACTACATTTCGCTGGCTGCAGAGGCCAGGCCTTACCACATATTAAATCTGTGCAGAATAAGATGTAGTTTGTGCCACTGGTGATATGTGGCAAGACAGTAGGGTGGCAGGCCTGATTCAGGTCACCAAGACTTTTATGTTGGCTTTCAACCCCTTAAGTCTTCCTCCCAACCCTTACCTCATTGACTTTGACCAGCAAACAACTGAATTAAAGATGAAAAATTATTTTCTTTTCACATCTGGCTGCTTTAATAATGGGTCAATTTTATTATTTGATATAAGAATATCTTAGATGTGTTAACTGCTAGAATACTAACTAGAGTGCTTCTTAAATATCTGTTAGACTCCATTACAGAATGTGTAGTACAGATAAGACAAAGGCTGCAGAATTAACTGACTCACCTCAGGCCACCCAGGGAATAATTGAGAACGTTAAGAATGGCACTAGGATTGCATATTGGATATTGCAGATGTATGGCTTCTGGCTCCAACTATGCCAGCTAAAAAAATGTACTGCCTTGAACTTCCGATGCACCAGAAGTTTGTGTTGCTGTCCAGAGGGACCCCAACAGGCTGAAGAAATGGGCTGACAGGAACTTCATGGAAGTCAACAAGAAGTGCAAAGTCCCCCCCCCAGAGGAATAATCCCATGCACCAGTACATGCTGGAGGCATGGCTAGAAAATAACTTTACAGCGAAGGAACTGAAGGTCCTGGTAGACAACAAGTTGAACAAGAGTCAGCAATGTTGCATTGCAGAAATAAAGCAAATGCTGTCTCGGGCTGCTTTAGGAGGAGTGTTGCCAGCAGGTCAAGCGAGCATTCAACAAAGCTGAGGCTACAGCTGGAGTATTGTGTCTAGTTCTGGGATTCTCAGTACAAGAGAGAGATGGACGTACTAGAGAGATGCCAGCAAAGGGCCACTAAGCCAATCAAAATTCTGATGCAAGAAATGGCAAAAACTCAGATGGCGCACCTCTGCTGCTGTTAAAGTCATCTCTCAGCAAAAGCACGGATCAGAGCATCTCTCCTTTAAGGAAAGGCTGAGAGAGCTGGGACTCTTCAACCCAGAGAAGATAAGGCTTGGGGGGCATCTTATCAATGTATATAATATCTGAAAAGAAGAGGCAAAGAGGACAGGGCTAGACTCTTCAGTGACAGGACCAGAGGCAATGGGCATAAATTTAGTCACAAAGACTCCATCTGAAAATCAGGAAATGCTTTATAAGGGTAACCAAACAAGCCACAGGCTGCCCCAAGACTTTGTGGAGTCTCCTTGGTAATATTCAAAAACTATCTGGACATGTTTCTGGGCAACCTGCTCTAGGTGATACTGGTTGAGCAAGGGCTTGGACCAGATGACCTCCAGAGGCGCCTTCCAACCTCATCCACAGTACAAATCTGTGTTTCTATGAAGCCACACTTAAAAACTATGCAGCACCTTTCGCACTATGCATCACACATTGCCACCTTCCCAAAATGTACAAACCAGCTGCAGACAAGAAGATCTCCCAATGCTTATCAATCGCAGTCAGATGTGCTACCTTGAACAGCAGTTTTTTGTTGATCCAGATTATTTTCTGTGAAACGGTTTAAGGAGTGAACATAAGAGCATTTGAAGACGCTGGCAGAACAAGAGGTGACTTCTGGATGGGAGGAAGGTGGCCAGTGGCCAGGGCTGGACTGGGTCCTGTTTCTTTCACCTCTGTAATTTGTGCAGTTGCGTTAGCAAAGTGTATATAGGCTCAATGCCCTTATCTCTGAGCTGCTGTGCTAAACAAGTACTAGGAAATGGAAACCAGAAGAACAAGAGAGCCAACAAACTACTGCAAAATGCAAAAACTTCCCAAAAGAACTAAGGAAACCAACTTGAAGAAAATAAACTGTAGTGACAGCATTTACTCCTGAACTCAAATGGCTGGGGGTGGAAGAGGTCAAATAAATCATTGCTTGTGGCTTCCTTACTGCAGAGAATGTGTTGAAATGTTCAAGATTGAAGGTAAAGGCTGCCTGCTTATGTAATCGGGCAGATTACATGAAGTTAGAAAGAACATCCACGTATTTCAAGAGGAAATAGGTTTTCTTAGAGGAAAAGAGATGAACGCGATAACTGAGAAAAACAATTCATCCCAGATGAACTCCAAAAGAAAGTCCTTTGTAATCCAGATGACCAAATAAGAAATACATTGAATCTGGTAACTGGCACGTAGGGCTGCTGGTTTATTAGTGTTATCCATGTTCTGCCCACCAGTGTCTCCAGGGTACAAGTTTACAGAAGTCATATTTGCACCAAGAAAAGTGATCCCCGATTTTTGTAGAGGGATCCACACTTACAGAGGTTTGTATTTGCATTTTTTACATATTTTGGGATACCTAATATTTTAAAAGGCTGATCTCAGAATCTTAATCCTAAAGCAGATATTGCTTGTGAAATTTTTCTAATGAGATCTGTCCTTTAGGATTTTAAATAATAAATTTGTAATAAAACCACGTTAGCTTACTCTCCTCGTGCTACTTTATTTCTGGCAAAATCTGTTTCCAGATTTGTGTCAGTCTCGATCAGTAATGCTAGATAGGAAAGACAGATATGTTGTCAGAAAAAAAAAAAAAGACAAGACAGGACTTGCAACAGAACCTGAAAACTAAAGCAAATGATTTCTTTTCTGTATGACTTACATTTGTTGACTGAAGGTCATTGTTACCTGTTGGCTGCCTACTCTTTTCATTCCATTTCCTAATGGGAAAAAAGTCTTAGAAAAGCCAACATTAAACTTAATCTTAATAATCACGTGTGTCTTCAGAAAGTCTAGAAAATGGGCTGGAAAACTGTGGGTTTTTTTTTTTTGTTTTGGACAGCTACAAAGCCTCCCAGACAGGGAAAAGGATTCTTTCCTTCTCCTGTGCCTTCTTGGCAGTTAAAACAGGAGTCAGCACCTTTGAATACTCATAAATGCACCAAGAATAATAGTTAGAAATAAGGAAATAGTTGAACATGTCCTGTTAGTTATGTTTCTAGTCCAGAGGTGTTGTGAACATAGAATGCAAATGCTTTGTCTTGTTACACGTTTAAATACCGTGATAGAGCCTAGGGGCAGTGATGTCTTGACAATGGGGGCAAAGCAGTGCCTGTGAGTATATAATAATTATCCTTCATGACATTCTAAAATAGCACTTCATGGTTCACGTCTACCAAGGTTTTGAGCTGAGCCAGAGTGCAAGGCTCTCTTTTTTGAAAAAATTGCCTAAGCAAGAGAATAAAAAAATTATGTTGCCATCCCTCCTTTTTTTACCCAGTAGCTCATTGCTGAGGACAGTCTCTTGAGAAGAACGATTTGGGTGGTGAAGTCTCATGTGTTTGAGGGCTTAAATCCACATCAGCTACCCTTTGGACAGCCCTAAACATGGGAATACTGGGACTGGGGCTGAAGTTAGCCATTTCATTTTATGGAAGTAGTTCCTTGAAGTAAGTGTTCATTGAGCAAGAGGTAACTAAAGCACTACTCCATTACCCAATGTGCTCACTTGCAAAATGAAAGTCCTCAGCTTTATTCTTTTTTCCAACAATGCCTTACCACTGTATATGGCATAATGAGCAGAACAAGCATAGAGGCCACCTTCCCATGTCAGATTTCCCACCTCCAGGCTAGGGAATCTTACTCACATGTTTGCTTTCTCTCCTTTTCTTCCTCTTTTATAGAACTGAAGTTTGTGAAAGGTTGAGGACCTTTCCTAAATACAATGAAGCACAGAGGCATCGACAGCTGAGAATGGTCATGGGAGAACATCTACCTGATTTTTTTAGAAGATTAATTCTAACCTCTTACACCATTGCTCATCTGTGACTAGAAATAATGGGAGAAGGCATAACCCTTCTTCTGTTGGCCACATTTTGTGTGGTGGGTGATCTTTCAGGTATTTTCTAAGAGGCTGCTGGGGTGAGGATCTCAGAAGACACTCTTTGCCTATCAGTACCAAGAAAGTATAACATAGATACCCTCATGGCTATTCCAGTGAGTACACAAGAATATGGAGGAAATCGTTGCTGAAAACCTAGGGATTTGGAAGGCATTCAGGATTAGGTGGTGGTTTACCAAGGGTGTTGGAGGTTGGCAATTTTAGAATCAGGTGTTTAAAAACAAATTTGGACTTAGAAATGAACCTTCTGTTGTGGATTTAGGCTTCAGCTCTTCAGATGAGTTCAAAAGCTTCACTCGATGTATCCATATTGCTGATACTTAATTTCTTATTTATTTCTGTTTTTAAAAAGGAGATGTAAAATGTGCATACAGGATGATAATATTAATTTTCTTTTGTATTTTAAAAAAGTGACTAAGACAACTTCACAAATGATGAAGATAAAATAACAGTGTCACTAATGTTATTAATTACAGTGAATGCCACAGGAGGATCCCCCGTGCAGAGTTCATTTCTTTTGTTGTTAAATGAGTCTCAATGCTACTTATTGTTAAACTGTGGGAATCGACATAGACTGTTGGCAAAACAGGCAGTCTGCACTTTCTGCATAGTCGTGATGCCTCTTCTTACAAGCCTTTAAATTCACCTAATTCTGCTCTGTTCCACCATTTAAAAACTGAAGAAGAAGTTAACCCACTACTTAGAAAGCTTTTAATATATGTAACTGTAAAGGGCTGTAGGAGTGCAAACAAGGGTGTTGCTGTTATTGTCACAGAGGTGGTAAATGTTAACCACAGTCTAAATTAATATTTTAGTTCTTCATTGGAAGAAATTCGCCTTACTCTTTCAAAGAAAACATAATCTTTTCTAAGTATTTCTATTATTCCTGGTCAGGCTAGAAATTCTTCAACAGGGAACATTGTGTTCACATCATGAAACCAAAAGACCAGTCTCTTTTTAGGGGCATTTTCTAATGCCCTTGATGGTGCATTGGAGAGAAGAGACACCCTTCAGCAAAGCCACAATTTCTCTCTCTACATGTCTTTTCTTACTAGTCAGTTCCACTGCCAGTGCTCTCAGAGAAGGGGGGGGGGGGGGGGGGGCATACAAACAGGGCCTGAATTACTCTCACATCAAGCTCCAGCAGTGAAACCTTTATGCAAACTGGAGCATTGACTGGGCATGTAGTCCCAGAAACTAACAAGCACTAAAAATATCAGTGCATCAGTAATACAGTAATACACATTTTATGGAGCTCTGTTAAGACCTGCTGCTAGCACAAGTCTAGGTTTTTCCACCCTTTAATTTCTCTGTAAGTACTTCTATTGTACTTGCATTACATTAAAAAATTTTGTAGGGATTTCTCTTTGGATACAATTATGGATAAACTACTTGTTTATCCACTTTGGAATTTATCCAACATAATGTTCCTAATATTTTTAACCTAATAGTTTCATTGCAAATACTGAAACCTGTTACTTGGACTCTACACTTGAGCACAGCTTAATGAATCAGTAGACAGCTCTACTTCTTCTTCTCCCTTTTTTCACTGCTGAACATAGTCCTTGTGTCGAGGTTTTGTTTTTGTTGCTCTTCTCTGAATCCTTTCCAATTGGCCTGAGCATATTTCATGCAAATGTGGTGCCCAGAACAAAACACAATGCCCTATATGAAGCTGGACTACTGTATGATTGAATTACTGCTAAATGTTGGGCTTCATGTTGAGTTTTGCTCTTGCAACAAATGACAGGAAAGAGTCGTAAATGTGGTAAACAAATAAAAATAAGAGTAGAATTAGAGCACTCCCCACTTCTCACGTGTTTTGTAACTGACTTAGCAAGATTGGGAAAACCAAGATGTCTCAGATTCATGTAATTTCCATGTCCAAGTAAAGGGCATTAGTGCTGCTCTCCTGTACAGCACAGGAATACAATAATTGTTAAATCTATCAGTCCACCAGTTCGTCTCCACTCATGCGCTAGAGAGGGATGAAAATTAACTTGGATAGTCTCCATATCTGACTCTACATTGATAGTGATGCTCAAATCACATAGTTCTGAGTTTACAGGGATCAGAGTCAGAATGGAAATGTTTTCCTCAGTGTAAAGGTTCTCTAGGTGTATTTGGGAGCTTAGTCTCTATGGCAGCATCAATGCGTGATTGCTGGCAGTAAGTAGAGTAGCATGTGACCAGAGTTGTCTGACTTTTGTCGCTGTTTCAAGATAGGGAGGAATTTCTTCTCCCTTATCAGAGGGGCAAGGGTTGCAAGGTTTTTCATCTTTCTTGTTAGCATATGGCATAAGCTGTTTACTAGGATCATGAGGATCTTTGACATAGGTGACAACTCGGTATTTCTTGTCCTCTGCCTGAGGCATGCAGCACTTCAGCGAGGAGTATTTTTCAAGACATCATTTTACTCAGTACTGATCTACATCTATACAGGGATATAGAATAACTCTGTTTTAGAGACTGAAGTGAGGATTTTACCAGTCCTGTGGACTGTAGTGAAAAATAAAAGTGCAGTACGGTGTGATGTTACATGTGCTACACTGTCTCACTCTCATCTAAACCTTTTTAAAGAAGCTCTCCAGAGTTATCTCGGGAGTATGTGGTGAGAGTAAGAAATTATTAAAATGTAGATATGCTTAGGGATGGTACTAAAAATAAGCAGGGAAATCAGGTATTTTTAGTGTATTTTCATATAAAAAAGAGGAGCTGTACTTTTAAACTTGTATAACTTAATTAGTACTGTACTGTAGATTAAAAATATTGGACTTCCAGTAGAGAAAGACCAATTCCATCAGCCAATATTCGTTACGAGTGCAGATCTGACACAGTAGTGTGTTCGCAGTATAAAACCCAACTCATGACTTTAACATTAGACAACTGACTGAATAAGGGCAGAGGTGGCCATTACTAAACTTCCAAGTTGTAGGAATGTCTGAGTTCATTCATATAGTTACTGTTGCCTTTATTATATCCTTTAATAGAAAGAACCACAGGAGAAGGAAACATACTCCAAAAATACTGTGAGTAGCTGTGGTTATCTCACACCATCATCCCCAACTTGAAAAGTCACTCAGACAGAGGATTTAAAAGAAAATTAATTTTAAAACACATGGACCCTTGACACCACAACTGGAGCATCTGACTCTCACATAACCTGAGAGTAACCTTACCTTGGCCTACCAGCGCATCTCTGTCCTCTTTTGCTGCCAATGGCATCGTCATCGCAGCTGAGAGGACATCAGAGACATAAATTCATTGTTAATGTAGAGAAGTTCATCTGGTTGGGACCAGGTTTCAGCTCTAGAGCAACCTGTCCCTGCCTTTGGGGTGTATGCCAGGTTGTAGTGGTTATACTCCCATTCTGCCAAGTGAAAGCACAGCCTTTGCATGCTCCAATGGATCGAGTGTCAGAGGAATACGAAAACACCAACTCTTGATGTCTTGTCTTGTTGTTGCTTTTGCTCCTGTCTTCTCAGGCGGCGAAATGAGTATCCAAAGATCCATGGAAGGATGGATACAATGATCTATCAAGAACAAAGAGTGCTACTGGCAGTGTGAGCATTTTAGAACTGTACCACAAGTAACAACCAAAGGGTGATTTCCTCCCTTGTCCATATCAAGTTGACCACATACTCTTGCTTTCTGTGAGGAAACCTCCTGCTTTCCCTCTGGTCCTAGGACAATCCCAGCATGTAGGAGTGGTGAGAGAATTTGGCGCTGCTACAATGCTCTTCCGTAGAGCAGGTGTATGTTGTGCACTAAGGAAAAATCTGTATCTGTGATAGCCAGAGACTGCGAAGTTGGTCTGTGAGTGGTACACAGATTTTCAGAGGCTAGTGGGGCAAGAGAGACAGGATATGCTATTGTCTCCATCCAGATGGCGCACAGGAGAAGGCATGGCTCTGACATTCCAAGGCTTTTGTAGCCAATCAAGGACCATAAGGACATCCTTGCCTTCTCCCTCTGTAGCCTCAGGCCTACAGTCACTGTTTGTGCCTCATATTAAGCCCAGTTTCCCCTTCTGAGCTGGCCATCACCTCAATGCAACCTGGCAGCTGGTCCTGTAATGCTGCTGCACAGAAGCTGCCCAGCTTACTGTTCCCTGAGACTCATCCATGGCTGGGCCTCAGTCAGCTTTTTGATTTATTTTCCCTCTAGTCAAATACTTCTGCCATGAGCGTTAGCATATCATTAACAAAATTTCTATTTCCATTCAAGTCTGTGTTGTTATGAATTGCATTTCTCTGGTAGGTATTTGTTTTTGCAATCATAGTGGTGAAACTCATTTACTGGTTGTAGCAGTTACAGGAATTCCAAATAAATATCTGTCTTTGTTTAATTTCAGTAAATTGGGACATTTCTCTAGCATCATAATAATAGGGATTTGGGGAATACTATGTGTCCATGAAATAATACTTGAAGCAATTTATTCTTGCACCAGTGCAAAACCTCCTTCAATTTGGGCTTATTCCCAGAAGATAAGGGACTAATTTTCTGAACTAGAGGATTTTAATTTTTTTTTCAAGATTTTGTTCTGGGTTCTGTATCTGGACTTCTTTGCAACTTTGGTGTGTGGAAATATATAATTGCAGTTTTCCAATGGATGTAAATGGTGCTATTTATAGCACTTAGCCTTCCCAACCCCCAGGTTAGCTTCTGTCTCCAAAAGGTACCAGCACTGCTGGTGTGATCAATATCACTGTATCACTCCCTAGAAAAACATGCAGTTGTTGTATACATTGTAAGTGAGCCTGGGTTTAGTAAGATTGTTATCCTCGCTTCCCTTTTGAATTTACTGTTTATGTATTTCCAGGTAGTAGGCTGATGCTGTCCAGATTTATACCTTTTTAGCCCTTCCCAGCTGAATGGGAATGAACACATGTAAGTAAGGAGTGAATTTAGGAGGATATGAAAGGGACTGTAAAATAATGAAAACATAGGCAATGTTTGCTCAGTCTTTTCTTTTTAAAAAACATCACCCTCCTCGTACTTTTTGCTGCAGTGATATGAAGGATGTTGAATTTTATTCCATCAAATGGCAAAGTCTTTTCAATTTTTTAAAATTTTTTATTATCTAAAAAGGAATTTCAAATTACATTTTAAATGTAGAAAAACACTGCAGTTGTAAAATTTTGTTTGGCAATGTCAACTGTTTTCATAGATTGAGATATTTCATTAATTTCGTACATCTCAAATACAGGGATTAGTTTCTGAGAATTCGTTTCCCCACCGCTCCCACTTTGATGGAATGGATCTATTGTTTTGGGGGCATGTCTGAACACATGGGATGCCTGTTTCTGGGAGATCTCTATTCAAATGAGGTGACATGAAAAGCAGAGTGTGCAGAGTACAGCTCTAGAGAAGCAGATTGTAGCTAATGGATTCAAATTTTGCTAGGGCTCATCTGGATAACAACTTTGCATTGAGCTGCTGCAAATAACAACAACAAATTTCTTTCCACATATCCTTGATTTGGAGTGTTTCTTAAACCTGCCTGTGGAAATTTGTCCCCTAAACTCTCCTCAAAAGCAGCTAAATAAATGACGTAATTTTTTTCAGAACAATTGTGATTCATAACAGTAGGGAATATGGGCTTTATTATATTGCTTTTATGTATGGATATCTACCAATGAAATCTATGAGGACTGTTCTGTGAGAAAAGTCCTGAGGATCCTGTCTTAAACGCTGCATTTTTAGGGTTGCAAAGGGTATTTACTAAATAGGAAAGTTCAGTTTGTTTTTCTCTTCATCCTTCAATAACACGTGAAGAAAACAACATGGTCTAAACCTAAGTACAGTATTCACGCTGGCCAACAACCCGCTATTGCGCCACATGCAAAATTCCCGTTGAGGTCAATAGAAGTGCCCTGAGCACAGTGTCTCTTGGACTGAGCCCGTTTTTGTATGCATGTATATGTGCGTGCATGTGTGCATGCGTGTGTTGAGTAATAATTTTCCACACCAGAAAAAAAAAAAAAAAATAAAATTTTGTTGTCATGCTATCTTACAAGGAAACTAGTTTCACCCACACAGAGTTGAAAGCACATACCACTCTGTAACAGCACATAAACACTGTTATCACGCTAGTTGCAGAAAGAGCACTGTCACTGGGACATTTTATAGGCATGGGCTTTTATACTATTCAGCAAGCTATTGAAAATTAAAATGTAATTAGTGTAGCAAAACAATAGTTTGCATCTTTTAATTACTGCTCCATTTTTTTGTCAGAATGTTTTAATTATTGTTTTTTCTTCTGTTCTGTTTTTATTGATTTTGTGCCAGTTCAATTGTGTTACCAAGACCTCCCAGTACTCAATGAATTTACCTCAGGGGATTCTGTCTTCTTCATTGTTTTAAAATAAACCAGATCTCCAACTACCTACAAAACAAAATTAGAAGTGGAGGAAAAAAGAAAGGCAGAAATAATGGGAGAAAGAGTCAAAGAGGGAAAGAGGGGCAGGAAGAGAAGAAGAGAAGGAGGGAGGGCAGGAGGATAGAAAGGATGACAGAAGAACAGAAGGAAGGAGGAGAAAGAAAGAAGAAAAAAGAAAGAGAAATAGAGGAAGGAAGGAAGGAAGGAAGGAAGGAAGGAAGGAAGGAAGGAAGGAAGGAAGGAAGGAAGGAAGGAAGGCAGGAAGGAAGGAAGGAAGGAAGGAAGGAAGGAAGGAAGGAAGGAAGGAAGGAAGGAAAAGCAAGAAGGAAGAAATGAGAGAATGGAAAGAAAGGGAGAAAAAAAGAAAAAAAATCCCGTTATTACACACCTGATTTTTTATTCATATATGTGTTAGTATAAAGCTGTTATTTAGTTATAGCATCAGATTTTTTTTTCAGTTTTCCTAGTTAAAAACATTCTGATTTTTTTAAAAATGGTAGGAAAGCTCAACTCATAAAGACATAGCATTGACCAAAATTTTAATGTTAAAATCACAGTAGAACATGTCCTTTCACACATACACACTTTGATATTTTTCAATATAGTCCCTTGGGGAAGAAAATACACATCCTGAGAAGCTAGGTTATGGTAGTACTGCCATTCTCTGTGGGTGTGCATGCATTCAATTTATTGCAGCTTTTCAGCTGTCAGAAAAGTGCAAAGTAAGTGGGAAATGACACAGAGCACTGATTTAGAACACTTTCATCTCTATATGGTCTGTTTTAGTTAGTGATCAAGAGAGAGGAAAGTAGTGGTTAGGCACTATCTGTACTACAAAGCAAATGCTGCAGAGACTATAGAGCACATGGTCTTTTGAATAACTGTATACCTCTAACTAGAAACAAACAAACACACAAAGAACTGTATTTATTTGAGAGACTTTTACAGCTCCTTTGCAGCCATTTTGTACATAACAGGAAGCAAACCACTCCAATTTTCAGTGTGCTTTATCCTGAAGTATTTTCACTCAAGGGCATAGTCACCATGTATTTTATCTTACTTTTTCGTTATTACATATTTGTAACAAGTTTTTTATTTGCTTTTTTGCATATGTGATCCTTTACAAGGCAAGATATTATTTATTTACTGTGCCATTATTTGATTACTTAATAAACAGCTCACAGAAGGCAAACGGCAAGAAACCCCAATGCAAGAAGACCAACACTGCATTTTCAATAGTATGATCCCTTGGGAGCCAGGCTCTGGGATTTTCACAGCAGAAAAATGTGGTCATACAACTCAGAGACTTTAGCAGTTGCTGGTAAGGACTGGGAGGTGGTAGACATAAGCTCAAATGAGGAGGAAGTAGTGGAGAACCTGCTGAAGTCGGGAGGGTTAACACTGTGTCTCCCCTGGGGATTAATATCTTTAAGTTTCCTTCCTTTCATGTACCATCTGGTTGCCTTTCTTCAGGACGGATGGCCTCCAGTTACGTCTCCCCAAGTAAGCAAAGAAGGTCCACTTTGCAACTTCTCTTTCAGGGAAAGACAGACGTGGGTCAGACAAGCAGCTCGGTGGGTGAGGGCAGCAAGGTGGGGTACACCCATGGCACTCTTCCAGGTGGCTGCTCTTCCTTTGTTGCTGTTCTTGTGTATTACAACTGGACGCTTGCACAGGGATGTTAGCAGATCATGACATGCTCCTGTGCTCTATCTCCTCTGCCAGAGCATCTCAAACAGATAAGATACTCCCAGCTTGTATCCCATCATGTTTTTGCAGGGAGCTGGGAGCTTCCCACAAATGTGGGGAAAGGGACTTTTCAAGTCTTCTGCAAGTAGCCAGGGGCTGGGATGCACACGAGCTACTTACAGCAGCCCTAGTGAGGCAGCGGGCAGAACGCTGGTGGTGGCACATGTCACATCGGTGTTGGCATGGTTAGCCCATGACAAGTGTCTCCTGGCTGTAAGGGAGGTGTGGAATGGACAGCCTTGGTGTGAGGCTGGGGAAGCCTTGGCAGGGAGGTATGGGCTTGCCTGTGCCAATAGAAGGGGTGCTCCTCTTTTTTGATTCTCCTGTCTTTGACAGTTGCAGCCCTGGAGAGGTACGTTATCAAATCGTAACTCTTTTACTTCCTCTGCCGCTCAGCTAGAAAGTCTAGCAGCTTTCTGCAAGGACATTGACCTAACAATAAGAAAACACATGTTGCCCCACTCTGTACCCTGTCATGATCCTAAAGGCAGCTGGAAGGTTCCCACATCTGTGGGCAAAGAGGGCTCCACATCACCCACATTCCCTGTGTGCTACTTCTTTGTGTGCAACCTCCTTATAAACAAATGACGGAAAACTGGAATTTATTTCACCAAGAAGACCAATCTTAAAGTTTAACAACATTGTTTGTAATAAATAAATGTTTAAATAAGTATACTTCATGGGTGTTAGGCATGCGTATTGAGAACCACTATGAACTATATACTAGCACTAAAATTTTGACCTTAGCTGTTTTCTACTGATTTTCTAGGTGTTTGTTCTCCCAGAGCACGCAATTGAAATCTTTTAATATCCATGGTTCAACCTGAGGACATTTTTACACTTCCCATCTCTCCTATGCATAAAATACACAAGTATGAGCTTGGAGGCTGCTTCTGTATGTATGTCTGAGGTGAATAACTTTCTGAAGAACTCTCTACCCTTCACTCTAGACATTTGTAATATAGAGGCCTACATCTGAAGGTCAGGCTCCCTTTATAGTCAGTGGAAAGAAATACTCACAGGAGATGATCCATCTGACCTATTTTGGGTATCTATGTGAGAACAAGATTAACCATGCCCTAGAATTATCTATTTCTATTTCATTGTTGTGGGGAACTGGCTGCACTGCAAACATCTCAAGTTGGGCGCAGTGAATCCTTCTCTTAATGCAGAGACCACTTATACTGAGAAATCCCATGCTACTATTTGCCTTTGCTCTCTACCAACTGCATAATCTTATAACGAAATTAAAAACTTGTAAATGAACACTTTAATAGCACCACCACTGGATTTCTATTCAAGCATGAGACCTGACACTCCTCTCCCCCGAGGGCTTGAAATACAAATGCTGTGGATGTGTAGCACCATGTAGGAGAGTTTTACTGCATATGAAGACGGAGCATCTCCTCAGATACCAGGAGAGATTTAGTGCTTAACCACATGTATGCATACAGCCTTTGGATGGATGTATCACTCCTTCACAGTCTGTGAGATAGCACTGAAAACTTTGTCTCCTTTCTCCCTTCAATTCACAATTCCAGGGACTGCAGCTTTAAGCACTGGCATGTTGCTTATGCCATCCTTCTGTGCAGACTCCTTGAATTTTTTATCCCTTGCCTCAGTCCACTGGGACCATGCACTTCTTCAGGAGACAAAATGTATATTGTTGTGACAAGGTACTTAGGAAGTGTATGAAATTTGTACACATACAGTCCCCGCACCGAATATTTACGTGATAAGAAGTCAGAGAAAGTGAAGTAAAAGAAATCTCAACTTGCCAATGCTTCGACATTGATTTGCAGGTGTGAGGAGGGTAAAACTGGAATGAGGAAGGGAAAAAAAGAAAGAAATGTGATTAGATATAATGCATTAGGTATCTTTTTTTCATGAGACCCACCCATGCTCAGCAGCGCAAAAGCAAGTGCTAATCAGTATTAAGCCTCACAATACTATGTTTGTCTTCTTGCCCTTAGCAAGACAGTCCAAGTTGCTCACTCCAACAAAGTGTGGTGTTTCTGGCTGGAGGTTTGCTCTGCCAGCTCAGATTGGCTCTCATGTTTATTTACATGCATGCTGTTGTGAAATTGTTATGCTGTGACCGAGGTGCTGGAGAAACTGTGGGACATTAATCTGCCCAATACTACTGTCATAAGTAGGCCCTGATGCTGTGGTCTGTGCAAGATGGGCAGACCCCTGAGCTGGGGCAAAATATGACACAGGCTGGAGGTCTTACACAAGTTACACAGCAAGAATGAGCTACATTTCCGATTCTGATTTCACAAATGTTTGTTTGTTTGTTGTCCTCTTTCCCGGAGAGCTGTGTTTGGCAATCCATGGACTAGCATACCAGGACTCCTACAGGATGGTGTGACAGTGGCCAAACTTTTTCTGATGTAATGGAAGCCAGAAGATTCAGCAAAGTTGTCTTTTGTCTCAAGAATGTTAGTTTGGCGGCATCCCTTGCCTTATCAGCAACAGGTAAGGCTCTACTTGATTAGGAAGGATGGCCACTGTATTGTCTTTCTTCCTCTGCCCCCCACAGTGTTCCCAGGGTAGGTTGTGTTAGCAGTATCTCAGGACAGTGAAACTTGGAGTTAATACCTTCTGGAGATGGAAGAAAAGAGCTGCAGGACTGGAATGATTGTTTTTGGCTCTCTGCTGACTCAGGAAAGCACAGGAAAGCATATCTACATTTACATCATAGGCTGTTCGCATCTCCAAATTGTTTTGTTGAGCAGTAGAAGGTAGAAAAGCATTCAGAAACAAGCCTGAGCCTGATGTCATTGAATGGTTCCAAAGCTGGAGCCCTGATCAAAAGCAGCCTGCTTAAATTCTGTCCCAGTTTCCCCTTCACATGAAATCAATCATATCCTTGCTATATTACAATAAACTTACTTGTCTTCATGCATATCTGTCTGAAGCCTCCTGCAACTTTTCCCCTACCTCCACCTATTCTTATGCCTCTGGTCCTTCGTATTTTCTATAGAGGGAGTCCCTGATGTTTGGGAAATGCTGGAATAAACTAAAACGGGGTTTGTATAATGCTTATTCCTGTCATCTGTGTTTTTTCCTTCTCCAAGTTTATGAAGGCCAGACCAGGATTAAAAGATTTAGCATCACATTCCTAAAAGCAGTGTAAAACTTTCCACCCAAATTAGCTGGCAGTTCCTCTTTGGACACCATGAACATAAAAATATTGTTTAAAAGATGAATCATCTCTGGACAGCTCAGGTGAGGAGTAGCAGCTTGGTAGCAGCACAGACAGCTCTCAAGCTCATTTAATTTTTTGGAAACCCACGAGACAAAGTCTCATCAAGAGGAACTACCTACTTTTGGACAAACAAACAGCCTGTCTTTTTTTTTTTTTGCATTCTCCTTATATTTGTTATTCAGACTCTGTAACGGCATTCAAATAGATATCAAATACTTGGAGTCAATAGGAAGGACACAAAAACTGAATATGTACAAGAACCATCTAACTTCTCCTGGAACCGAAGAGTGATGTGGAACGAAATCTGCAGTTCTGGGCTATGCATTTAAAATGAGTGAATACATTATTACATTGTACTAGTGAGTTAACAAGAGCCTTGGACGCACAAGTAGCATTTCCTCTTCTCAATACCAAGCTATCTCGCAACATTTCCACTGATGCCTTATACTCAGGACAATATTACTGTTCCACATAAGCGTTTTCATGACTGACAGTGCTTCAGGCTGTGAGGAACCTACCCATGAGGACCTGAGCCACTCAAGGCCGGAGTCAAGAGGCTATGTGAGATGTGATCCAGACACTCAGGCACCCAACATGAGGCAGGCAGGAATATGAAACAGTGAGTTTGAAACCAATCTGCACACTAAACAGGGAGCATCTGAGAGCTGCCCTGTAGGAAACTCTTGGGCATAGAGCTCATCTGTAACTCTACCTTGGCACCTTCCTGCAGAAGATGAACCCCAAGCCACCACATAAACTTGTGAATTCTACTTAAAAGCTTAAGTCCTGAGCTCCTAAAATTCTTAAAAGTGCGGTCCTTGGTGTCTGACTTCAGGGCAGATGGATGAGTCCTGTGCTTTGCTGCACCCCCGGTGCCATTTGGTGCTCGAGGGGTCCCAGGAGGAGAGAGCCTGCTGCAGAGCTCAGCATTTTTTTTCCACGTATTTGCATGTGGCAGTCATTTAAATCTTTGATTGAAACAATCAGCTTGTTCAGGGCTGAGCTGTGATCCTCTGCCTCCACAAACAGTCCCAGTACTTCAAAGGGATGGCTGACATGAATCAGTTGCTCATGGGCCCAAAATCTTAAAGAGCTGTGTGCTCAGTTTTGGTTTTCCTCTTCTCTCATGTGGAGCAGGCACAAATGGAGGAGCAAACTCAGTGTCGGAAGCAGGGAGGGGAGACAATCCAGGTGATGGCACAGCAGTCTTGCACCAGCAAGCTACCTCCTTCTCCCAGAAGGTGCTCGGCACAGAGTAGCTTTTGATAACAATCTGAACCCAGAGAGGTGCAGAGGCCACGGACTCCGCTTTCCCCGAGGGCCTCCCTGTGACGTCCCAGAGGGTTTATGACCCTCTGACAACTACAACGCTGGCTGTCCCAGGCAGCATTTTGACATCACTGCTCTGTGTGAGGTGTCTGAACTTGAGCCTCATACTATGCAGGCATATTTCTGCATTTCCATCAAATTAGCCTGAGCATATGATATTCTATTTATACCATTTTATGCTGACTTTATTTTGCCTGTGACAGCACAGATAATGCCAAGTCTGGAGCAAGACCTGCTGATAAAAAGTCTAGCTGTCAAAAAATATCACTACATTCAAGCTGGAGCCCTAAGGCTGTATTTACTGTGCAGTTGAACTGCAGCCTCAGACAAACCTTGTCACCCTAATCTGCATCCCCGTTTAGCAGAGATAAATAGGCATTTCTGGAAAGCTGTCCTCATCCTTAAAGGTGTTTCTGAGAAAGGGGAACCATGCCCCCTGAAGCTGCTGCTGGTTATGAAGAAATCCCAGGTGATTAGCCTGGCCTGGGACAATCAACTTTCAGACAGCTGAACGCAGCTGATGTGGGGTCCCCTGAAATGCTAAACCAATGCATTGGACTGCAGTGCAATCTTTATACTTGACTTGAAGAGTCTGCTTTTCCTTGTTACCATATTCTTGGAGTACTGTTGAAGACAATGTCAAAATCAATACACCAGCCTGTGTTGCTGATTTCTGATATGGAAAGCATTTTCTGTTCACTTTAAGTGATCTATTCGGACTAATTTTTAGTCTTCCATTACTGGTGGGATTTGTAAAGATTGTTTCCAAAGCCAGTAATGAGGAAAACAGTCCTTGCCAGTATCCCAGTTGGCATAAATTACTCGTTCATGAGCAAATTAAGTAGCCACTGTTCCTCTGTGTTCTGAACATCATCTGCATTCAGCATCACGAATTAAATATATGAGTACAGGTTTTACTTCCCACCTCCAATATAAATGCTTCTTTATTTCTTCTGGTGAGCACATGGCAGAAATTGATTATAATTAAAGAGAGAAATTGGCAGCAACCTCAGGTCTCAACTGGATCTATTTTCATTAACTCATAGCTTGTCAAGATCTTTTTAATGCCTCCTTTGCCATCCATTCTGTGGGTTTCAATACTTGCTCTTTAAAAAAATTTGACTGCAATAAGGTGCCAGTATCAAGACAGCCTGACTCTTTTTCTGAGTTGTGGGGCAGGAATTTGAGTGGGTGAGGTCTGAGGAGACATTGTTTAGCCTTACAGTTTTGAAACTCTGTCTTCCTTAGATCTTTACTTTTCCCTTCATGTGTTTCCATTCACACCTGAATCATTCATTATACTGGCAAGATGGGAAGATCCCTGTCTTCAAGGTAACCACACATTTCTGAAGTAAATTATAGGTGTGGAGATTATAGAAATTTGTCGTCTAGGCACACACCTTGGCTCCTTTCCTTTTCCAAAGCATGTAATAATGATTTGTTTTTCTTTTTTTCCCCATAGCTAATGTATGCCTAATGTGGGAACAGTTGTTTTCTTTGTTTTGATGGAACTTTAAAGCAGGCTGTGTAACAAGAAAGGAAGTCTAAGAAGTGGCGTTTTACTTTTAAACACAGCTTTGAAAATAAGTGGCAAGTCAGTGGTCATGCTACATTGGTGCAATCACCTTTGTGATTTTCTGCTGGACTGTCAGCTTAGACATAGATTAAACATGGGACAAAAGCTCAGAAGCCCCTTTTGAATTTTGGGCTGGAATGTCAACATTCAAGACAACATTCAAGACAACCTCCCCTTTCCCACCATTTGATATTTTCAACCCAAGTTTTGAGTCCACTCTAAGTAAGAGCAAGTTAGTCATTGTTGTGTTATTTTGACCCAAAGGAACAGCAAAAATAGTTAACTAACTGCATTTATGATGCGGAAACCGTAAAATGTGTTCTACCACTCTAACACACTATGGAAGGATTCTGGTAGGACTGGAGGATGAAAATGTGGTGCCTTATTGGGAAATATTCATGTTCACAGTTATCATTCTCTTATATTTCCCAGACTTCAGTGTCCTGTACATACAGAAATGGAAAAGATTCAACCCATTAGTTTAAGCGCAATACAAACCACAGAAGGCAAAGGAACTGCTGGAGATCTTTCCACAGAAGTAGATGAGCTGTAGAACCACCAGATAATGAGAAACTGGGGTGTAGAGGCAGCATTACTTAGATCTTGAGACAATATTCAGTGCTTTCAACGACATCTCGCTCATAGTTACTTGGAAGCAACAGCAGAGAGAAATGGTCTGCCAGCTCTCTCAGCCTTGTCTGTCAGATCTGACCTCAGCAGATCAGAATACTATGTAAAGGATGAGGGCCAATGCAATGAGAGAGGGAAATGAAATGTAAGACTGGGGAGAACTCTTGATATAAAGTTTCAGAGGAAAAGCTTTGTGTTATTTTTTTCTCCGCAGAAGAAAAATAAAAACAAAATTTGGGAAAAGTGAAATAGAAAAGAGAAAGGAGGTATCCAAGTTAGACATAGAAAAAAGCAGCTCTTATTGCCATTCTTTTCTGATCAAATTTACTAAGTGACTAAAAATGTGGAGGTGCAGTTTCATTTGAGGAAACACCTTGTCTCTGGAAAAAAAAAAAGGATTTCCAAAGAATAATTTTAAAGATAATCATGGTTGTTGGAAGAATGTGATGGGAAATGGTGGATGCACCAAGATTAAAAGTGGCAGTTGAAAAGGTGGAGATGAATAAATCTGTGACCAGGACATTCAGGGAGAAAGGCAGTGCAACACCATGAGACTGGTGCTCAAAATCATGAGCCACATTGATATGAGCCACAACCTCTGCAGCTATGTTTCTGGAAACCCTGATCTGCGACACCTAGGAACAGGCAAACTGAACAGCCACCAGCAAGAGCTTTGCTAGCAAATTAGTCCCAAGTCTTTGTTACAACAAAATGAAATGGGATATTTGAAGTTTAGAGGTAAAAGAGCGTACAGCACAGTTCAGTTTTTTACCTCAGGAAACCATTCTTTCAGATTCTTTATCCCAGAAAATGGATCTTTCCAACTCTTCCTTTGGAATGGAAGCTAGAGGCATTTGCTAGTTGCTCTGTAATGAACTGAATGTGTTTATTGGGTTAAATTTGTTTAACAGGGGGGAAACAAAGGTTATTAAAATCTGTTGTAGCTGGGAATGAAAATTACAGTTCTTTTTTCCTCCTGCTCTCTCTACAGTGATAAATTCCAGAAAATACTTCTCAGTTCCCTCCAGTCTGAGCCATCTACCAATATATGTTTTCTTTCTATAACCAGCTGTAGCTAATTGCATCAGTGCCGCCTCTACTGCTGCACATGAAAAAGAAACCTGTAATTTATTGCAACAGACCATACTATTTCTGCTGTACATCTTGCCCATTCTGTCATTCCAGTGAACGGATTTCTCATGGTAAATTGGCAGCTGAGAAGTGGAAAACAACCTTGCTCAGAAGAAAGCTTTCAAAAACTCCATATGTGCTATCTAGATATTGATAAAAGAACAAATAGAAAACATATTGTTTATCTGTAGGACCATGATTTCCCCATCAGCCAAAGAAATACTGAATCAAATTCATGCCTCGTATCTTTGTTGTAGCCAACACAAGTACAACCCTCACGATAACGACCCATTCATTTTATTATTACTTGAATGGCAACATGGTGCCTTGAAAAACATACACAGGTGAGGTGGTGCAAATTAGTGTCAAAATCAGTGGAGCTGTGCCAGTTTATACCAACAACAGATCTGGCTCCAGTTTCTGCCTCAGGGAATTTATGAATCATAATGTAGCTCTAAGTAGATCTGGTGGCTGTAAAATTCAATCCTGTCTTTAATAGCAGTGAGGCAGGAGAAGGCGAAAGGTAAGCCCTAACCTACTTTTGAAAGGGTCACGTCAAGGGCATGAAAAAACCCTTTTAATTGTTCTTACAACTTTGGGAATGAGACTCTAATGAAAGGCAGTAAAATCTTAATCACAACTACATTGCTGATGTTAGGAATTAAATATAATTTTGCCTAAACCCATGGTTTAGCAGTATGAAGGCTTCAGAGACTACACCGTGCAAAGACCTCGCTTCCACTGTTAGCAACACCATCAACATCTAGGTACTAACGCTTGGGTAACTATGTGTGGGGCTATGTTCTCCCCTGGGTCAAGGAACTGTTAAAAATAACCCAGAAAAAAGAAACTAATTAATAACCTTACGGTATGCACGCTTAATAGCAGAGGTTAGCATTCACAAAAAGCTGGGAGAGCCTTGTGTGATTGGCGTTATATAAGTGTAAAGCACTTAGTAATTCCCATCTATTATTATGTAGTGTTGCTATTTATTACTGAGGATTCAGCGTGTTGTTTGCGTGTAGGTGTTCATCAAAAAGACTTTACATACAGGCTGTGCAGGCAGGTGGTTGGCTCACAGCTCTGCCTCCTTCACTCTCTGAGGCTGGTTGAGCTCAGACTTCCCTATGACCCAGCCACAACTGCTCACTCCTGCTTAGCAGCTGAGGAGGCTGAAGCCTCCAGTGTTAATTGCTCTATTACATTAATATGAAACTAGGGGTATGGAGTGGAAAATCACAGCCATTGTCTTTTCATTTACCCTAATTGACCAAGCGACAGTAAAAGCATGGCCTGGAGAAAATCTCCTCTTATAATACATTGGCACTAGTTGGAATTTTAACAGAGGGATTTTTAAAATTCTTTACATCCCTTTAGTACTGTAGCTTCAAAGCTATCACTGAGAAAGGCATTTGTACCACTTAGGTAATTAAAAGCAAAAGGCAGAGATCGCAGCTGTACAGCTCAATGTAAGCAGCAGGTCTGCAGCCGACTCTAGAGAAGACCCAGCACTGTCGATGGCCACAGCTGTGCCCAAACCATGAGGGCATTCTCCCTTCATGTACTGTATGTGGATCAAAGAGCAGAAGGAAAGCAGATTTCCTGTGGGATGGAGCAGGGTTTGTGACTTACATTATGTCACTGTAACCCAGAGAGTTATACTGCTCTGTGACACATGCAAGGACTGCCCTTCAGACCAGAGCTATATTGTTCCTTTTAACATGGGTCACCATAGTATACCTCTGTATTTAAAGAATCATGAAAAATATGATGTGTGGCTTCATTATTTTTTGTCTTCCTCTGTATATACTTTTCCCCATATTACCTTAGGATTAAACCATTTAAGTTTACTGAGGCAAGATCCCATTAAGTTAAAGGAAAGAATTCACTCCCTTTTCTTTCAAATAAGGAATGAGAGCTTCTCTTTTGGTTCCTGCAGCAAGGAGTAACTGGGTACATTACATTCCATCACTTTGCCGTGAATCGTTACTGTCCCCATTCTCCAGCCACACAGCTTGGTGAAAGATAAGTGAGGAGAAAGAGGCTTCACTTTCTCCCGTGCTAAACATTTCAGATGTGCAAGCCTAGAGGAAAAATAAGCTCTCATGGGCTGGTGGCCTGGGGTTTTGCACTGGGAATGACATTTGCAGACAGGATATGCTGTTGAGCTTGCAGTCCTCAATATCAAGGTGGCCTTAGGCACACAGAATTTTTCCCTATTAAATACAAATACAACCACTAGTGTGACTCATTGAGTAGAGTATCAAAGCAGCCCATAAGCAAAGAGACTATATACTAGAAGAAACTAAGTTCCAACTGAGTATTGTTCCAACTACGTATTTTGTGCTGTTGCTAATGTGTTTTATGCCCTGGTGCATGCCTGTGTCTTCTGTATGCCACAATTAAACAAGCAGTTCTACCATGCAACTTTTGGTCTGCTAAGAAAATGTGAAAAGGATAATATAAGAGCTATGTTTATGGTTTATAGCAAACTGTCTATTTACTGCATGTTAGGCTTTTCAGATAACCCCTAGGGACAGCCGGCAATTATGACTCTTCCTTTGCAGTAACATACTCCATGTTTTGTTACTTAACAGATTTTTTCTTCTAAGGAGATTTATAACAGGGAAGGTTGAATTTAAAGCCGCTAATTTAACCAATACAGAATGGGCCACAGTAGATTCTCAAGTGATGTAAGCTAAAATCAAATCTCAGTGGGTCTCAAGTCAAGGCCTACCAAGCATTCTTGACTATTTTCAGGGTGTAGTTACAAGAGCATTCTCTTCAGCATTCTGTCCAGCACAGGAAGTTCCTACACTTTTCTCTTATCCCACCTGTTTGTCCCTGTCTCTGTGTTGCTCTTGGCTGTCTTCTTGGTGCCAACTGGCAACGAAAGTGATGATGCAACTTTCTGGGGGTCAATATTGTATAGGGAATCTTAGCAATGACCCTGACTGAAAAATGAAGTCTTCCGTATGCTGTACTCTCAGGAGTGTGTGCAGACCAAACTGAAGATACCGCTGCATACAGAGAGTCTGAATGAGTCTGTATTCTAGTAGAGGTTCATGTTCTTACTGATAGTGTGAAGGTGGATGAGAGAGAAATATGTCCAATGGCACGTTTAGAGATACTGAATCTGGTTCTACATAACCACAAAGATAATGCTTTTCATTTGACCTCATCCTGGCATTAAACTAATTAATGTGACTGAGAAGCACACAGGTTTCTAAGACGGCCACTCTCTCAAAGCTACATTTCAGACAACTATTAATTTTGCTGCGTGGATTTAATGCTGGATATGCAGGTAACATACAGAATAGAATAAATCTTGTAGGATAAAGCAAGGTCCTGGGCCAGTGTGGTCATAGAGACCTTCTTAGACTGTGCTGTGACAAGGTGTGTAAACCTAGATACACCTGTATCTACCTGGCTTAACAAATTATCTGTCTTGTGGTTGGTGTCTCTACAGACCACCTGACCAAGGAGACCCTGTTGACTAGGCCTTCTTACTCCAGCTGCAGGAGGCATCGTATTTGCAGCTGTTCATCCTGCTGGGGGAGGCCTTCAATCACCCCAATATCTGCTGGAAAAGCAGCACAGCAAGCTGTAGGCAGTCCAGGATACTGCTAGAATGCATTTAGGGTAAATTCTTACGACAGTCCTACCAGAGGGGATGCAATACCAGACCTGATGGTCACTTATGCAAGTGAGCTAATGGGTGATGTAAAGAAGCATACAGCCTGGGCTGCAGTGCTCATGCACTGGTGGAATTCACAGTCCCAAGGGATATGGGTCAGGAAAAAAGTAAAGTCAGGACTCTTGAATTTTGAGAAAGCAGAATTCCAGCTGTTCAAGGATTTAGTCAACAGGATCCCCTGGGAAACTGCCCTTAGGGACAAGGGAGCAGAACAGAGATGGATGTTCTCCATAGAGCTCAAGAGCTTTTGATTCCCAGGTGTGAGAAATCAGGAAAGGAAGACATGAGACCAGTACGGCTGAGTCAAGACCTGCTGGTCAAAGAAAAAGACAAGAAGGAAATGCACAGGCAGTGGAAATAGGGTCAGGTGTCCTGGAAAGAGTATAGGGATGCTGCCTGGTTGTGCAGGGATTGGGTCAGGAAGGCCAAGGCATGGCTGATGCTGAACTTGGCAAAGGATGAAAAGAATAATATGAAGGGCTTCTACAGGTATGTCAACCAGAAAAGGAAGGTCAAAGGAAGCATACCCCACCTGATGAGCAAGACTTGCAAACCAGTAACAACAGATGAGGAAAAGGTTAAGGTAATCAACAAATTTTGCCTCAGTCTTCACTGTCAATGTCTTCCCGCATCTCTCAAGTAGATGGACTACAACAAGGAGAGAATTCCCTCCCATTGTAAGGGAATATTAAGTTTATGACCACTTGAGGAACTTGAATATGTAAGTCTATGGGACCTGACGAGATACATTCCAGGGTCCTGAGGGAATTGCCTGGTGTGGTTGCCAAGCCACTCTCCCACGATAAAGTTGAGGGAGGCAGGTGCTGTCATGACAGTCAGGTGGAACCCTTGATGACTGGAAAAAGGGAAGCATTAAAAAAGGCAGAAAGAAGGACCTTGGGAACTACCAGCCTGTCAGCCTCATCTCTGTGCCGCGGAAGGTCATGGAACAGATCCTCCTAGAAACTATGCTAAGGCATATGGAGGACAGGGAGGTGATTTGAGACAGCTAGCATGGCTTCACCAAGGGCATGTCCTGCTCGATAAACTGTGGCCTTCTATGATGGAGTGACTACATCTGTGGACAAAGGAAAAGTGACGGATGATGTCTAACTGGACTTCTGTAAAGCCTTTGACACAGTTCTCCCCAATATGCGTCTCTCTAAATTGGAGAGATATGGATTTGATGGGTGAAATGTTCAGTGGATGAGGAATTAGTTGGATGGTCACATCCGGAGGGTCCACAGCTCAGGGGGCCATAGTGAGACGGGTACTGTCTAATTTCTTCATCAGTGACATAGTGGGATTGATTGCACCCTCAGAAAGTTTACAGACAACACCAGCCTGAGTTGTGCAGTTGACATGCCTGAGGGATGAGCAGTCATCTAGAGGGATCTGGACAAGCTTGAGAAGTGGGCTCATGTGAACCTCACGAGGTTCAACAAGACCAGGAGCAAGGTCCTGCATCTTGATCAGGGAAACCTGCAGTATCAATACAGACTGGAAGGTAAAGGAATTAAGAGCAGCCCTGTCAAGAAGGAGTGGAGGGTACTGGTGGATAAGAAGCAGGACTTGAGCCAGCAATGTGTGCTCACAGGCCAGAAGGTCAACCGTATCCTGGGCTGCATCAAAAGAAAGATGGCCATCAGGTTGAGGGGGGTGATTCTGCCCCTCTACTTCACTCTGGTGATACCCCACCTGGTACCTGTACTGCATCCAGCACTGGAGTCCACAACACTGAAAAGACATGGACCTGTTGGAACAGGTCTAGAGGAAGGCCACAAAGATCATCAGAGGAACGGACCACCTCACCTATGATGGAAGACAGAGAGTTGGGATGGTTCAGCCTGGACAATAGAAGGTTTCAGGGAGACCTTATTGTGGCCTTTCAGTCCTTAAAGAGGGTTTATAAGAAAGACGAGGACAAACTTTTTAGCAGGGCTTGATGCCATAGGACAAGAGATAACGGTTTTAAACTAAAAGAGGGCGGATTTAGACTAGATATAAGGAAGAATTTTTTTTTTATGATGAGGGTGGTGAAACACTGTAACAGGTTGCCCAGAGAGGAAGCAGATGCCTTGTCCTTGGAAGCATTCAATTTCAGATTGGATGGGGCTCTCAGAAACCTAATTTAGTTGAAGATGCCCTGGCTTATTGCAAGGGAATTGGACTAGATGACCTTTAAGCATCCCTCACAACCCAAACTATTCTGTGATTCTAAAAGCCAGACAGAAATAGTGAGGATGTAGTGGGTTGGATACTTGTGTGGTTCAGTCCCTTGAAAGGGGTGTAGTTTTGTGTTGAATCCCATCCTGTGGATGATTCACTGCTGTTTATCTCCAAACATGCCATCTACATATGCAAGCTACAGTCCTGTCTTCAATTTGAGTGTGCATGCAGCCTCAGACCCCTTCACTACATTTTCACAGGGATGAGCTGGAATGAACACAAATGTGCCATGATTTGTGTAAAGGTCCTCTTTACTCTGCAGTATATTCACACCAAGGAAGAATTTATATATCTTTTAACCTTTAAGGAATCCTTTTTACAAATTGTAAAATAATTGAAGTTTTTTAAAGATAGCAAAAATAATGTAAAAATGTGGCCAAAAGGTTGATGTGACCCAGGGTAAATATGTTGATGATTATTCATGAAATATAAACAACCAATATAAAGGGTACCAATACATAAAATGCATATTTTTCTTTAAAGAGAGATGAATAAAATATTTACTACATTATTAAATCAAAAGAAATATGTAATTAAAAAGCAATCACTAGCTTCAGATCTGCAATAAGGCTCTTTATTAGGTATTAATAATTTTACTAGGTCCTGGATTGCCAGAGGGTTGGGACCATATGTGTTGGTAATAAACCATCTTGATACATCATGTTCTTTCAGTCTTGCCAATACGACATTTGCTGTGCAGGCACTAGGAATGTTATACCTCTGAAGTAAAGCGAGTGAAAAGACCCTGCTGATCCTGGAACCTTCTTACTGGCCTAGGCAAATTGGTTTGGAGGACACTGACTTAAGAAGAAAAAATGCATTTTGATGTGTATTAGTATGAGAAAAATGTAGCACACAGTAACATTGACTCCTGGTCAAAAACTGGAGAGCTATGCCTAAAACCTTCTAAGTGGTTATGGGGGCCTGTTTTCTTTATTGGTCAGTATAGTCACTTTTGCCAGGGCAATACTTACAGGGTGATATCAGTGCCACATGCAGTATGAAAACTGTTGAGATTTTCTATTAAGCTCTGATGCTGACCAAAAATCAAGCCACAAAATAAAACCAGTCCGATGCTAGCTCCAAACATGTTCTGTGTACCTCTTTATTGCCAGTGATTCCTGGGAAGAAAAATGATTGTTAAGAATTGATCCCACAAAGCCCATCTCCCTGACTCCCTCCAACCATGGAAACAGATCTCAGCATAAGAGTCTTCCCCAGTTCTGGAAAAAAACAGCTCTTGGCTTTCAGTGGGATTATGGCCCATGTATCCAAATCTGTTAGCAAGATGACATCAATGAATTTGAAATGTTGTTCTTATGTTAATGCTTCTCTAATTAGCAATGTTTGAAGTAGCTGTGCTAAACTAAGAACATATCCTAACCTCAAGCCAAAACACAATCCAACCCCTCTTTTGAAAAAAACTGGTTACCATTATTTTCTTTGTCAACATTATCTTCCTGGGCACAACCCACAACTCCAAAGAAAAAAGAAAAATTGTCTATAAGCACCTTCTACTTTAACATCAAATAATCATATATAAATGAGACACTCAAAACATTTCTGCAAGCATTTCACCTATGACTCAATAGTTTCAAGAACATTTTCAGCTTCTACAACTGACTTACCAATATTTCAATGAAATAAAAAGAACTAAAGAGCAAAAGAGTTCAACAACAACTTCTGTACCTCTAAACCGTATTTTTATCTGTGGGATGACTGTAACAGAAACAGCAACAGTGACATAAAAGAATCAAAAACCTGTAGTTAGGACTTTCCATTACAGCAGCGGTTGTGGAGGTGGGGCACTCTAGAAACGTCCTCTCTCAGGCTTATTCATACAGACATGTTTACTTTCAAGCTGATGTATTTCAGTATCTTTTCTGTTAAAACATCTTTCCAGGAGTATACTCATAACGTGTTTAAGGTTAGCAATAAAAACTCAGAAAACTCAGAAAGTCAGAGAATGTAGAATAGACATAGTAGCTGAGTTTTTATAGTAGTGGATCATACAGAAACCTACACATATAGGCAAAATTCACAAAGCTAAGCAAATCTGCCTGACAGAAGGGTAAGAAAGTGACAATCTGCCTGCTGTGCTGTCACGGAAAGCTGCCTTTTGATGGCAGGTAGCTAAGGGTAATATGAAGTATGGACAGGTTGATGTATATTTTTCTCCTCTTTGCTGTGGTGTGCTAAACATTTTGTTGTGTTTCAACTTTGATAGAAACATTATGTGTCTTAGAACCATTTTGTCATGTAGACTTCATTTGCTTTCTTGTGTATTTCAGGATTGTACGTTTATTCTCTTTGCATCTATTGTTTTAACAGAGAGTGTCTTGGTTATTTTTTTTCTTTAGAAATTTGACATGGATGTGTCATTCTTGATTAAAGGTAAAAATAAAGCAATGAATTGTGTTCAAGAGAAAGTGACCCACCATCCATTATGTGAGATTTGCATAATGGGAAGTATTTTATCTTAAACCATGGATGGCCAGTTATCTTGAATCAGCTAGGTTCCATGTCATTGTACAAAGGGCATCAGCTCCTGGGAAGCCCACCTTATTATTACTAATAGTTTCTTGATCTAGCTAGGGTTTTGATTGTATTCTAAGTGAATATTCAAATCAATGAACACCTTGGGCAGCTAGTCACTTAACCAGGATACAAAGCAATATATGGATGCATGTGAAGACATGCCCTGCAGGTAACCAAACCACTTGTCTAATTATATGACCATCATTGTGGCAAACCATACACAGTTGTTCAAACCACTGCATGTGATTTTTCCATAAAAAGAAATACAAAGAAAAATATATTTTATGATACTCTTTCAGAATATTGTGTTATGCTGCATAAACACTCATTTGATGGCTAAGTCATAACATCTCTCCTCACCTTTGGCTGGTTTTAGCAATGTATTACTGATATTAAAAGGTACTAAACAGCTAGGCAAGAGGCAGGGTTATTTTCCAAAATCATAATAAAATTATATTTTCTTTTACTCTCTGAATTCTGGAGTTCATGATAATCCTTTCTTTTTGTCCATACATCCTACAGAACTGCAGTACATTTTCACTATAGCCCAGTTTTGAAAAATGCATATCTTAAAATGCATCTGTTAGGGAATAGGCACATAAGTTACTACTTCTGCTGTCACCTGCAATCCTAGTGATTATACACTTGCCTTAGCTGGATGATTCAGAGAGCTGCCCTAAGCTCATCAGGCCCCTTCCAAGAACAGAAGGGCCTTCAGAATTGCCTCTAAAGGGCAAACTCAGAGAGTTTGAATAAAGTTCCTTTACTCTCAGATGAGCACTCTTCATCTGATCTCTTTTTGAGACTTTACTTCAGGATGACAGGAGGTGCACTGTAAGCCTGCTTCTCCCTTGACTTATAAGGAAGCTTGGACAAGTAATTCACATGTACAAGTCTACATTGCAGACATCTGCACATGGTCAGACAAAGCTCTCTCTCAATAAGAGATTCACAGACATTATGTTAAGATGCATATACATTCTTGAAACTGAAGTCACACACAATTAGATCACCTTGTCTGGGATACAAGAAAAGATACAGCTGGGCTTTTGCTTTTTCTGCTATGTAACCCAGGGAATGAGGAAAGAAACTGAAGAGATTCTGATGTTTTATTACAATTATGCTCTCTTTCTGGCATTATTATAACAATATTGGCAAAGCTTAGTTTCTTAGTGGGGCAACTACATGACAAATGTTTGATAATTACACAAAACTGTAAATTTTATTGGAGCTTTCAGATTTCCTGATACTAAATGTGTGCAACTAATTTAACTCATGGCATTGTGCAGATGCAGAGACAGTTATTCAAGTGATACCTGTTTTCTTCACATTCTAATAAGTATACTTATGGCTAAAACCATGTAGCCATAAAATTTACTGTTAGATTCAGTCACACCATAAACTATCATTTAGCGTCAAATAAACTGTAGAATTTGACACAATAAGTCCTGATGTGGAGGGAATTAATCCTTTCTTGTTTACCAGAAATTACTTTTTTTCCTATTTATTATTTGGCCGATCACACCACACGTTAGAAAGAAAGAAGAGAAAAGTTACATAGTTCTTTTACTACGTGTTGACAAGTGAAAAGTTTCAGAGGTTCTCCCCAGTCATGGTTCACATTTAAGCATCCACAGAAATTCTTTCCTGAGGATCAGAGGCATATCCTTGATAAACAGGAACAAATAAACAAACTGAGTCACATGTAATTGGAAACAAAGGTTGTGATCCTCATTTAAAGCTGATTAAAGTTTGTAAATCCTAATTCTGTATCCTTACCCTGTTTTGTGGGGGTTTTTTCCCTTCTCAGTCTTCACATCAATTTTTTAATTTGAGAAAGCTGCTGTTAAACAGAGTGAAATGTTCATTCATTGTTTAGATAGCATATGTAAATCCCTTTCTCCTGGGCAATGATTGAAGCCATTGCAGGCTGACCACCTGCATGCTGATGGGTAGTAGTGAATGAGTTCTGTACTTCACTTCGCTTGCATGTGCAGCTTTTTCTTTGCTTATTAAACTGTCTGTACCTCAACCCACGAGTTTTCTCACTTTTACTCCTCTGATCCTCTCCCCCATCCTGTTGGGGATGTGTGAGGGGGCAAGTGACTGTGTGGTGCTTAGCTGCCTACGAGGGTTAAACCACAACAGACAAGCATGGTCATGGGCAAATAAAATGTGAGGGTGTTGCAAGGAATTGCTAGACTGAATGGTTCTGATGAAGATACATTGAGTAAACAGTTTCCAGAAGCTTGCCCATGGAAATATCATTAAAAGGATTCCAGTGGCATTTTGACGGGAGACCCTTCTTCAATGTGGGCTGACCAGAAACAATCAATTCATACTACATGAGACCAAAGACTTGCTTACAAACATGCACTCCTGCTGGAAGTGGGAATTCCCTTAAAATAGTTATGCCTTTTACCTTTTTCCTTCTTCAGTGCCTAATGGGCAAGGGACAATTATAGCAAGTAGCAATCAAATTAACTGAGCTCAAGAAACATGTCAGTAAACGTTAGCTGAGCAGGGGACAGCAATTCTGCTACATGACTATTTTGAGGTTTAAGAATTTGATTTTGTCCCGTGTCGAAAGAAATCAGAAATGTTCTGTTTGGTTGTGTGTACTGGTGGGATGAATGTGTCACTTTAATAGCTGGGTGACGAGGGGACAAGGCCAGAATATGGAAGACCCGTGTGCAAGTTCTGGCTCTACGTGATTCAGGACAGGGATTTTCCATTCTACATCAGGGGTTTGAAGATGCTTCTCCTACATAGTCACTCAGCACAATGGTCAACCGGCTCTGGAGTCTTTTCTTTGCATCTTCTCTCTCTGACTATGAAACTGGGTAGTTCAGTGCAAACATTTTGAGAAGATGCGAGGAAGCTTTTTGTATGAGATTTTGTGTTCCTCTGTCTTTACAACCTGCAAGATAAATGATGTTCCCTCAGGTTTTGCAAATTGGGAAGTGCTGAGAATGGCAAGGGCATCTTACTATCCTAAGAGGAAGCAGGTGCAGAGTGTACAGAAGACATATTTGTACAAAACTGTAGCCATGCTGCAGAAGTTCCTGCAAATTCAAGTCACAGCTGCTGATAAAATGGAGAAGGAACAACAGAAGTTTATCAAGAGAATTAGGAGCACATGAAGTAAAAGGAGAAACTGAGGGAGTTAGACTGGTTTACTCCAGGGAAGAGGAGGCTAAGGGGCAACCTGGTAGTAGCCTACACTTGCCTAGAGGGGAGTGGCAATGGATCCAAGTTAATTTTGACAGCCTCAGACATAAACAAGATCAAACAGCCCCAAGCTGCAGGTTGGGAAGTTCAGACTGGACATTAGAAAAAAATGTTTTATTTTGTTTTCATAGGGAAGGTGGTGCAGCACTTGAGCAGGTCACCAGAGAAGCTGCATTCTTCCACTGGGTGTTCAAAACTCAAAGAGACAAAACCATGGATGACTTGATTCTGAGAGGAAGGTAGTCTTGTGCTAAGTGGGAATTTGAACTAGACTGTCTTTAGAAGCCCCTGCTAGCGAATAGTTCTATGATTCTGTTAATGTGACAGTGGAAATCTTCATCATGCTAAAGACTAGAGAAAACTCTGTTGTAGAGAGAATGAAAGAAGCAACTGAACAATATGTAAGCATGGTTAAACTACCCTGCATCACCATCCTGAAACTGCTCTGTTCCAAAACAAAGGAAGGGAGGTCTCTCAGTACAGAAAAACCAGTTTAATTGTCCTCTTCGGATGCTGTATACTAATGTATATTGGGACTATCCAGTGTCACAGTTGCAGTTAAAAACCTCCAGGTAATCCTCTACAGAGGCACAGCTTGGAGGACAGGAATATGCCTTGTACATTTCTCTCTGAGACATCCCATGTCCCAAGCAGTTCACCCAGCAACAAGAATGATCTCTGTTGTTCACAGTATAGAACCTTGTGAGACTCACAAGGCAGCAGCTGAGATGGATAAGCAACATAAATGGTTAAGCAGGAGAGAATAAGACTGCTAACACCACTTATTAGATTAAAGGAATAGAAGATACGTGATGGGAAATTTAAAGGTGGTTTGGATAGTCTGATGTGCAGCCAAGCCTTGACAATATCTCTGCTGATTCACAAAAGAGCGTTTGGTCTCTCCTTAGTCTGAGAGCTGCTGGCATCCTTTCTTCATAGCAGGATGACACTAGTGTAGTGCATCCTTTCTCTGCACCCAGGTCTCACAGAACTTATGCTTAAATTCCTGGCATCTAAGTTGAAAAAAAAGTAGTCCAAACAATGAACTGAGCAGAGACTGACTGGACACTTAGCTGTCTTATGTGAGGTCTGTAAGAGCTTGGGATAGTGTCCCAGAGAGGCATATAGGAGACACATAAGACCATAAAATATGCCTCCAGTGCACACTGTGCTGGGTATGGAAAGTGCAGTGGTGGATCTTACGCCAGCAACAGCACAGTCATGCCAGCAGAGCAGTAACTGATCATGCCACTGAACTCATAAGAACGGCCAAAGTGATAAACGATCTCCCCATGCTCTGATATCTCACAGAACGACATTTCCAACCACTGGATGACATATAATTCATTGTTTGGATGTTCTGTCACATGGTTAAGATAGCACAATCTTATCTTCAAGCCTAGTGTCTAAATAGGCATAGGTGTCAGGAAGGTGTCCAGATAGTAGGGGAACTTTCAACAGCTTATGAAATCACTTCGAGGCTGCTGCTTCAGAGCATTCAAGATCACTTCAAAGTATGATTTCTCCAGCAGAGCTGGAGAACACAGAACATCCAGGCAGTACGGGTGATCCTGGCCATCTTTTCCTCTTGCTTGAATGGTATTTCCTCCTGCTTATGAAAATACGTATGTGTTGATACCTATCGCCCTATACAATTGCACCTATATCCTAATACCCATTTATTTTATCAGCATTGATAGTGATTTATTTGCCATTTATTTGCTGTCACCAAGATGGTTGCTGCGTTGTAGGTTGGTCTCTAGGGGGTTAGGTGAATTACCATCTGAGGATTTTATCTGACTTTCTGTATGTTGAGGGCAAACGACATGAGAAATAAAGCCACAAGATTATCTTCCCTTCATGTTATTGTAGTTTGAAATGGGTTGTAACTGTGGCAAGTGTCTGTGACTTTCTGTAAGTATTAACCACATCTGATAAAGATGACAATCACTATGGTGTTAGAAAGTTGACTGAAAAGTAGGATGATCAGCATGAGTCATGCTGTCAGGGGAAAGAGTTCTACCCATTTATTTTGGTTTTTTAGTTGGTGCATCAGTTTCTTAAAAGTATTCCAAGATAGTATACAACTCGAAAGATGACTAAGTGCATTCTGTACACTGCTGAGTGCCAGGGTTGGCAGTCATTATTGAGGAAGCACAGTACTTTTCCAAATTTGGCTATAAATCCATGGAGGCAAGCTACAGAGGGGCTCTTCCCCTTTGGTAAAACAGCAGGAAATACAGCACAGAGACTGCCTTTTCCTCCTCCTTGCTGCTAGTAGGACTAAACCCTTTAGGAGCTTCTTGTCTGTCTTCTTTTTGTTGACAAGCAACTTCACACCTAGGTGGCCATTTTGGAAACAGCAGCCAATTGCTCCATGTTTTTCCATTAGAAATCAACTGATTCCAGTTTTCTTTCATTCCTCTCCAGGGATAACGCCTGCATACTTGCTACTTCCTTGTACAGATGGAAGACAAAATCATTAGCATGTGTTTTTCTCAAGACAGGCAAGCAAGCAAGCAAGTAAAGGAGTAAAACCTATTAATCTTGCTTAATTTTCAGCTAGATTCCATCCTGTATTTTAAGGTCAGGATCCCATGGTCTTCAGAGAAGCTACAATGACGTATGTCACTGATGTATGACATTTTAGTCCACTATAATTATTACTGTCTCTTCTCATTTCCTTGAACTTTCCATGATTTATTTTTTTCCTGCCTTTACTATGCAGCAAGCTCTAGAGCTTGCTAAACCTACATGTCTGTGTAAAGTTGTAATGGATTTGGAGGGAGGTTATTGATGCTTCACCCTATGGTTGATAGCTATTGTCACAATTTCTTTTGGAGGATATTATAGAGGAGCAAAACAGGGTGAACCAGAATAAGGATAGTGGTTGCAGTAGATCTTGTTATCTCCACCTGTAAGGCATTTTAGTTCCTTGAGAATTTTTAACGTAGGAAAATCAGTTTCAAGTAGGACTTCTAAATTCTGATAATAGTTGCCTTTTGTTATTATTTTTTCCTGAAGTGTGATGGAATCTCATTAAACCATGCTGGAATATTTATTCATCATCAATTAAAATAACACCTTTTCAGAAAGAGAAAAAGGTGCTGACCACATTCTAACCTTTCAATGCAAATAGTAGCCTTGTACAGGGCAGCTTACGCATACCGTATCAACTTCATTTTCTCTCTGGAGTGAGATTAATTCTGACCTGGGTCAGCAGAATGTGTGTAAATTCAAATCCATTTGAACTGAGTGAACTGCAGAGATTAGTCAAAGACAGAGTAAGTTATAATCTGTCTGAAGGATTCACAGCCAGGTTGGAAAATCTTTCCCAATGAAAATTCCCACAAGCCTACACTGGAATTCACGTAGTGCTGATGGTGCACAACACCCTGTAAAGCCTTGCTACCTGCAATAAGCATGCTCACTCTCGCTTTAGAATGAGCCTTTCTATGCCCCTAGATATTTCAAGATATATTTACTTTATGCCATGATATAATTTATCTCTGCTTGAAATCTTGGTCCTTGCTCCTCTCAAGTCAGTGTAGGCAAGGAACTGCTATGCCAGGTCTAACCTGTGAGTTAGCTTCAGGCAGGTATGTACCCCTCATGACACACAGCAGCAGTCATTTCCATACTAACTAAACAGACTGCTAATGGATTGTTCTGCTTTTCTCTGTTGAAACTGTGATACAAAGCATACTAATTATCCACCACCCAGGGTCATTGGAGCAAGGAGGCTTATTATGGAAAGCGGTAACTGGATATCTTAATACTCTTGGGTTTTAGAGTCATAAAACCAACACTACATAGCTTCACACTCTTTTTAATAAGAAATCAGCTTCATCAGCTAAAACAAGCCACTAAAGGCTCTTTGTTCATTCTTTACAACTTGTAAGTGTACCTGTGATATTAACACGATCCCTTTTGAATAAACGTACCTGGGTTTTGTGATAAGAAATCATACAGGTGATCTGCCTGGTTTTATTAACCAGACTGATTAGCACTCGATAGTAAGTTGGCAAGCAGAGAAAATACAGTAACTTTACTGATTCTTTTAGAAAAAAATCAATGGTTACATAAGATATGTTACCTTAGTGGTCAACAGCCAAGGAGAAGAATAAAAGAGTAAATCCACCTTCATTTGGAAACACCAGAATGTTGGTGAGGTCTCAATCTAGCTTGTAAAAGAACCAGTAAGCATGTTTGCATATCTCACTCCTACCTTGCTTTTAACATTCATTCAGCACTGACACTGTTTTACAAAAGATGTTGAAAGGGCTCCCTACAGTCCCCAAGAATCCACTGCTATTAGAAAGTAGGCGTGTGATGGATATGTCCGCATCAATCTTAAAATGTTGACAGAGAGTTACCTCCTGGCTAGCAGTCTTCCAGAGACAACAGGTGAGTAGGAGCAAAACCATGAACAAGAAACTTAGAGTTTTCCTTCCCTGTGATAAAGAAGATCTAAACCAAGAAGAATCTGCCTTTGGTACAGTGATTAAGGCCTCTTGCAGGCAGAAGCTCTAGGTAAAGTTGACTTCAGCCAGCGTGTGGTCTCTGCTCACATGTGCTGCAGAGACAGGCCAACTCTGTCCTCTGCACTCCGAAAAGCATTGTACAATGAACAGGAGCAAGGATTCAGAAGAGTACCTCGTCGTTCCTTTTCCTTTGCACCAGGACCCAAGTGATGCACAATGAAAGAAGACTTCCCTCGCAAGTCCAGAAAAACAAGGAGCTTAATTACTGCTTTTTATTTTTGGACTTAGAATTTTGTAATATCCTATTTTTTCCTAAGATTGACATATTAACTTCAGTAGAGACAATAGCAAGAAGGGAAATGATAAGTCAGTTTGAACATCCATTAGCTTGTGCTCCAAAAAGAGTAAAGGATCTTAATCAGTGAGAACCACCTGTTGAAAGTATATCCTGTATATTCTGTTCCCTTAAAAATTTTGCGAGAGAGCCCAAAAGTTTAAGACATGTTGGCATGTTTATTTCTGTAAATACTGTTTTGTTTTCTCAACCCCAACTTTGCCAGTGGGAAAAAATGATTCCCCAAGGGAAAGTTAGCATGCATTGGGATGGGCCAGAAGATGGGCGAGTTAAAACCTTTGTGTTTGTGAACTACGTATGTGTGTAAGTCACTGCTTTTCTGGAGCTCCAGATAGCTTGCACAACCTCCTCTTTGGTGGTTTAATTTTCTTAATAAAAATTTATTTGGAAGAAGCACAACATTTTAATTGGGGACTGGATCACATTAGAAATGGAATGCAAAGATGGGAGAGTAGCAGTCAACCTAGCTCTCTGAGCACCTCTTGTCAGGCCTCCCTCCCTCCTTTTCATCTTGGATACCTCAGCTACCTACAAATTATCTCAAAACCAGAAAGCCACTCTATTATGATTTCTTTTCAGATAATGTATTATTAATAGTGTCTTGGGAGAGGCAGCATCCTTAACCCCAGAATTCATTATTAAACTTTCCAAATACTTTTTAGGCCACATTTTAGGTCCAAACCTTGTATTCAATGCCAATATTACAGCAATTTGTAAGAAAACACTCAATCCAATCAAACCAAGTAGAAATGGAGCAATTACATGAAAAATTCTCTGCATATCATCTTCTTATTTTCCTTTTTTTCTCTCTCTCAGAAGTGCTGGTTATTAAACGCTCATACTGTATCCACCAGTTTTGCCTTATTCATCTGCTAGGTAAACATGGTAGCGGTCATGGACAAAGGTAACACCTGTAACACTGCATGGAAACACTTCTCCATAGCAGCACACTTCATGCAATACAGAAGGTGTGATCTTCATTCGTGCTAGACAATGTTATGAGTAGAAACCTATTGTAGATTTGAAAAAGTAATGCTGTTTGCTTTAACAAGAGAAAATCCTGATCGTGCCAATAGGCTGTGTTGAGACAGGATTTTCTTGGTCCAAGTTTGTGGAATCAACCCTTGCAGAATTTCAGCTCCCCCAGGTCATCTCCCCTCTGCTTTTAGAGCAAGTGAACTTCTTTGACCCAGTATTTAATAGTAAAATCAAACAGTAAAGAAGATATAAATACGTATTTTAAAATCCCATCATTTCCCCCTGTAACGAGAAAGAACATAGTATTAAAGATATTAGTCATCTCACTCACATAACTATTAGAAGGTGGTTTAATATCATAGTGTTGGGTACTATAGAAAAACAGATTAATAAAGCTGAAAATTTTCAAAATGCATTTAGACTTTTTCTAACCCACCTTTTGTCTTACCTCTCATCTTTTTCTCCTATTGATAGAGGCAGGATTATTTTTTTCTGCAAGTCTCAACACCACGGTATTTAAACACTTCCCAGAAATGGGAGAGTGGGGAGAATCCTGTAGCAACCTGTTAATGGGAGTACTTCATCCCTGATTGACAGATGGGGAGCCCAAAACACAGAGAGATTATCTGACCCTAATAAATTCACAAATTATATCTGTGGTAGGCCTAGGAGAAAAGTCATTGCTTGATTTCTTGCTCAGTGAGAAACCATAACAGCTTCACCATAACCATCACAACATCCATTCTTGCTCTATGTTAAATCTCTTTATTCTTCCTTCCAACACTCAGCTTGTTCTCATCTAACAGTATCATTTTTTTCTCTGCTCCCAAGAACCCTCCCAGATTTCATAACGGCTCATTTCACAACAAGTTCTTTCCCTACTAAGCTCTTCTGCTGTATGTGAAAGGAGCAGTAGATCATGAAAGGGTGTTCACATCTATCACAGACCCTATAAGGCCCTGTTCTCATCAGACCTTGTGATTCAGAATTTCCACAAGTTTAATTGGTTCTTAATGGATCACTTTATAATGGTTCTCCCCTTCATTTTCTGCTATTGCCACTCAGCAAATTGTTAGCAGAAAATAGTAGAGTACTGCCACTCAGTATAAACGCTCTCTTAAACTGATGATTGAATTAAACTAGTTTTTTGGAAAGAGTTTTAAATGATACAGTCTGCATCACAGAGAAGTCAGAAATTAATGTAACTTTCTATTGTAAGTGTCCTAAATATTTGCACAGGAAAGAGAAATGATTAAAGAGCAGCTGATCAGTAAATAAATATAGCTATTATTAAACGTTATCTGTTGGGGAAGATGCTCCAAGCTTCCATGAGTAAAGCTTTGTCTAAGGTCAGAGATATAGTTGAAGAATTTATCTGAAGCAGAAGAACCAGTTGTAAGGTTCAGCTCTTTCTTATATGAGCTGTTTCTATGCAGTGCATGAGCCATAGGAAACGCCTAACAACTTGTTAGCTGCTTTTTGTTTGAGGGTTTTATGTCTTCTACTTTGCCCAGAAGCAATGATTTGATGGAATTCATAATTTGTATCAACTCAATTTTTTCTTTTTCCTTTTTAAAGATTTTCCACTATTTTGGGGGGACTGCAGGTATAAAAGAATTTCACTATTCAATATTGATATTTGAAGTTTACCTTGGCTCAACTGTAACTAACTATATAAATCACAAGGATTATATTTGGTTCCCATATTGTTTTAGCTCTACTGTTGTAATAAGAACCCCAAATCTTTATAGTTGCATCTAAGGAAATCTCTGGTTATTTAAATAACTGAGAAAAGATTGCATTTTAGGGGAGAAAATGAACTTAATTTTTCAACTTTTTTCCCATCTTGACTTTTTTTCACTGCACAGATTAAAAATTAGAAATAAAATGTGGTTTTGGAAGAAATACTGCCTGAGTTTATAATTCATAGTTCTGATTTTGGTCTTACTTTGGTGCAGATAATCGTGTTTTATGATTACTTAAAATACCTATCAGCCCTTCTGCTCTATGAGACTATGAATCTAGAATTTCCACTGATGATACTCCAGAGTATAAGCTTACCATTGATTTTCTGTGAAGATACATACAAATATGGATGACCACTCATATGCTTGAAGGGAAGTGGAGGCAAAATATAAAAATATAGATGAATGGAATGCATTTTTTCATACAGTTTCATACATTTTTTTCATACATACTGCAAATTGTGAATCCAGATCTGGAGCAATTTTTTATATGGGATTCTTGGTCTATGTTTTTAATGAATAATTTACATTTCTAGCCTTCATCGGTGCAAAGGAAAGACAGAGAGCATGGATGACACACAATCTAATGGCTCAGAAATCAGAAAACAAATGAAAGAATGTTAGATTTTCTTAAAGCCATTTCCTAGATTTCCCTGACTTGTTTTGAGGGGTGACTGAATGCCAGCTCATCAAACTGGTTTGCTCCTAACAATGCGTAAGTCAGAACTTTAGGAGACTGTAATGAAATGAACTACATCCAAAAAATTCAGACAGTTGTGCAACTGCAAAATAGTGACCTGTTCAAGTCCATCTTATCTTAAATATATCATTTAGAACGTCGACTCTCTGATGTATTCTCCATCCTTTAATAGTTTCATTGACAGTCATCCATCTGCCCATTTATAAGCACAAGGAAAAACAGGAATTAGTGAATCACTGGCACATGATTTTTACATGGGAAAAAAACAAGTTATTGCCTGGCGCACTCTTTTTTTTCCCCTAAAGAAAAAAACATTGGGAAATGTGAGCATGTGGGTGCTACCCACAAAAATGCAGTGAATTATCCCTCATTCTTCACTGTTTCTCTCTGAACACTTTAAAAGGTAATAAAAAGCTCTACCACTTAAATCTTGCAGTGTATCACATTATACATTTTAGCAATAAAATCTAAGTACGTTTAAATATATATACACATCTCTTTAACTAATACATTTTATTGTTACACTTAGCTTTGCAGCTGTTAACTGCTTTATGGTAGGAGCTTTTCATGTTATTTCTTGCATCTGTGGCTTTTTTCCATCAAATGTTATTTCTCTAAGCCACTTTATTAACATCAAAGGCAGGTGAATTATTTAAGGATTAGAATGAAACACCCCTTAGTAACAATTTTTAATTGACTTCAGATTGGTGCTTTGGCACTACTTAGTTTAGCTGCTGTAACTTGACAGTGAGCACTAGCCAGTAAGATACTATGGACCTGTAAACCCACGATGGTCAAACCCAGATTCCCCATGCAATTGGAATGTCAAATATGATATCTTGCTCTTTGGCTGAAATGAGAAGAAAAAGAAGGAAGACAGACATTTCTTCATGGAATAGAATCACAAGTCAGTGATTCATTGAATCTTGTTCCGTGTGGGCTTATTAATGGATAGAGAAATGATCCTCTGTGAAATGGTATCTCCATAAATTTTCTTTTTAAATGATAATTCTAGTTAACATGAAGACCAACAGATTTGCATTTGTCAAAACTTCTGAAGAACAGTTAATCCCGGTATGAAAAATGTAAATATTTGAAATCAAAACAGAACTTTTTTTTAAGCGGTGGTATCACAGTTTGGGCATCTTCAACATTTTACAGCCTCAACCTGCACTAGCATGTAGTTTTATGTTTGTACTTTGAAAACAGTGGAGTTTTCATCAAAAGTGACATTTCAGCAACATGCTTTAGAACTTCAGTATTTTCCAGGAAATCTTTTCCCTCCAGTATTCTGGCTGCTGCATTTTCAAATATAGCCATGATAAAATTAAGCAGGCCCCACAAAAGAGGCTGATATCTAAATCAGGGCTGGTGGTAGTAAGTAGCTATGGAGGGTCACAATATATATGTTGTTTTAGTTGAAGTCAGTTGTGTGGTCTTTCTGTATTACTTTGTAGTGAAATTCATCCCAGGGCTTGAATTAGCACAAAAACTCTTTGGCACTTAAATCCCCTTTCGCTTCAATGAGATACGTACAGTGCACACTCAGTCTAATCCTCTGCTGAGGGCTCTCTGGAGGGTTTAATGAGGACATTATTAAAGCTTCCTTCTGTGTTAGAGGAGTGCAAGGAGGAGTTTTTGAGGCTAGATGACCAGTCACTTGTTGTAACCCCATGGGAAGCTTGAGCTCATAACTGTAAAATGTGCTAGCTGGCTTTGTAGCATGATTTACCAGGTAAGGCTCTGCAAAACCCACCAACTGCAATTTGCATAGGTTTTGGAAAACGGAGCTGGCGTGCTCACTTTACAGTGCTTTGGGACATCCCCTCCGCTATTTGTACTTTGAGTTTCAGTATTGTGTGAACCTGAAAACTCAAAGTGAAATGAGCCATAGCCATGCAGACACCATCGCTCTGTTGTGAACCATGAATCTGGAACTGCTGGTGCAGACTGAAGCGTCTCCGATCCCAGCCAGAGGCTCTGCAGGAGCCACTTCCAGTGAAGAGGATGCTTTGTCCAGGGGTAGCACTATAGGTCAGCTGCCTTCCCTCTGCAACATGTACTCAACATGTACACCCTATGTCTTCTGCAGCATTTCTGCATGTGCATGTCTGACTTGTTTAAAGATGGGAGCTGTGTGGAGGAAGAGAATAGATAGACTGGGTGGGAAAAAAAAATGGATAGAGACTTTAATCAAGACATTGCAAATATCAAGGATTTCTTGTCCAGGGATCAAACCAAGGTAGATCTATGAGCTCTGTGGTCTGAAGAACTCTTACAAGTCAGCTAAACACAGAGATACTTTTCATTTTCTGGAAGACTAATTTTTTTCTTCATATCAAAGGGCCTGAATTGTTTTAAACTGAACTTAAGGTGATGTACAGCTTTAACGGGTTCAAAAAGCAATGAGATGACTTTGTACATAAACAAATCTTGAAACGGGTATTTCTGCTAAAAATACACAAATGTGTATAAGACAGATGCAGGCACTGAGGAAGATAGGTTTCTTCATAAAAATTCAGTGAATAGTAAGTGAATAAGAGAAAAATTCAAATGAAATTACATTTCACTACGTTTCGTTTAAAGATTTCCTTATTTTCCAGCAAAACAGCAGAGCAACTATTCTGATTTTCAGTTTTGTAGCAAATACTTGCAAACTGCAAACAAATGAAAGGCAACGAATGAAAATGTATGTTTCAAAGAAAAATGAAATAGAAATATTGTCATAGGAACTCACAAAATTCTGATGTTTTCACTCAGCACTGATTTATTACTCTAAATAAAGAATCCCAACTTGCAGATAATAAAACAAGTCAGTATGACAAATTATTAGAATTCCTCTACTGCTGCTTCACATTTTCCGTTTTCCAGTTTGCCAACAATTGCTTCACTGTTTTTTTTGGTCTTACCCTACTAAAAAGAAAGGCAGAGAAAGAAAAGGAAGTTTCACTAGAAGAGGAAAATAATGATATTTTACAGCCAGTTAAATTAGGATATTCTATAATTGTAAAGCAAGTCTACTTACAACCAAATATAATTTAGCTTGAGTAACTATTTTTATTAGAAAGGACCCAACCCACAGTTTTACGAATCAGATACTGAATTTCTAGTAAATAGATGTGCACAATTGCTCTAAATTTTGGTCCTGTAGAGCTCAGATGTGGAGTTTAGCTCTTGAACTGAGTAATCCCTGTATTTGTATATGTGAATATGTGAGACTTGCCTTTTGAATCAAGATGGAATAGTTCATCCTACTGAATCATTTAAATTAACTATGTAAGCCTGGCCCATTAAGCCTTATGTGAAATGTACTACAAATACTGAACAATTCTGTCTTCTCAAAGAGTTTTCAGAAGTTGCCACATTTACTGCAATGTTGTCAGTGGAAACAAATCCAACTTCTTTTGATCCTCAGCACCTAAAGAAAATTACATTTCCTGCTTGCATTTCACTCAGTTATTAACGACTAACTAAACATGTCTCTGGGTCTTTAGCTGATTGCGGAACTTTGGGGTCTTCTAAGCAGTTCTTGCTCTACTTGTTCTTTCCAGAATTGCCCTCAACTAAATGTTTCACATCTTAGGTCCAATTTCAGGTAGAACATATAAAGTTGATCACAGGAGTCATCCAGACTGTACTGTGGAAACAGACCAAGAGGGACCTTGTGGAGGTGCACACACATATACGCTTGTACACACACACGCACTGATCTGAGCAAATGCATGGATTACTAACACAGGCCTTGGAAGCTTTCTTTTCAAATTATCAGGAAGTCAAGGGGAAAAACAGCTTGTAACTTGCAACCAACCAGGCAAGAAGGAAGGAAGAGTAAGTGGAGGGATGGAAAAGTTTGGGTGAGATGGACTGAGACTCAAAAGGGAGTCCAAGAAACAAGGTAGTCATGTGAAGGTCTTCCTTTGACATTAATACGTAAATCTGATTCAGAATGATCAGCTGAGTTAGCCACCGCTGCTATTGGTGGGCATCAATGTGATAATGCAAAGCAAATCCTAGCCTATGGTGCTATGCAAAGGAGGACAAGAATGTAGTTTCGGAAAGAAAACTTCACATGCACATATAACCACAACATTTAATATGTTATGGGAGTACAACCTGCTCAGCCTATGTTTATGAAAGGACTAAAACCTGGCAGATTTGTGGGTGATATAACCGTGTACATCTCCTGACCTTTCTGCCTGATTGCACAGGCCAATGGGTTTTGAACATGCAGAAAGAATCTTTGCCGTGTGATTGCTACTCAGACATCATCTCTGTAATTTAGATTATGAAAGGCTTGTGGTGACTTTCAGGTTTTGTCATCAATAGCATGTTTTTGGCGTGGGTGGTGTAGCTGTGCCAAGCCCAGATCATCATGATGAGACCGTGAACTATTTCAGGTACTTTGCTATAATAACTTTGCTGTGCTTAATTAAGTCACAGCTTAAACCAGTCAAAAGAACAATCTGGAGTGTATCTGTAGTGCCGTATCTGAAGTCCATCAAAATGATAAGTCATCAGGTACAGAAGTCTCAAACGTGGAGGTCTGATCTTATGGGGAGAAGGAGGAGGAAAGGTATTGCTGGCATTCCTGCCATAAGTGGTATACTCCTCTCAGAGTCTCATAGAAGAGCTAAGTACATGAAATGCCCTGCTTGTTCTGGTTGTATGCAGGCAACTGATATTAGTATGCACACACAGCAAACGTACAACCTCCCCCACATCAAAACCATCCTGAACCTTTATTTCTAGGAAATGGTCACCCTTGGGCCTAAGCAGTGACTTGCATTCATGTTCTCTGCAGATTTACAGAGGACTTTTCTCCAGCCCACCTTCTGCCCATCACCCTACCACTACCAGGCTTTACAATAGCTCTCCAGGCTGTTCAAACTAATGGTCTTTGGACATTGGGATGGGTGTGCAGAGATGCTCTTGGTTTGCATATATCACTGAATTCTTTGCTGTTTTTCCAAAGCTCTTTTCTTCTTCCCCTTATTCTCAGTGTTTACTTCAATTTATAATGATAGGAAGTGCTTTATTCATTGTGCAAGGAGGACTGGTCAGATCAAATGGGAGAACTGGGCACAATTAATTTAAATGGAAGGTATAAATTCAATGCCATAATAAACCTGAGCTTGAAGATCACTCTGTTTCTTCTTCACAGGACTGAACGGCTAAGGCCATCAACTGTGGTGTATCAAAGTAGGAAAGAATGGATGACTCAGTTTCCTCCAAGTACAAACTTATTGATACTACACTGTGCAGCCCAGAGAAATGGGAGGTGGCGAAACACTTCGTACTTGACCCTAATGGGCAGTGTTCAGGATGTTGGTCAATGCTCTTCAAACAAAAACGAGATCCAGTTTGTTCTATAAAATGAGGAATGCAGCACAGAAAACTGGGTCTGTGCCACAGAAAGCTCGGTGACAGCGGTGACTAAGAATTTTATACTGAGTTGAGTAATATCGCTCTGCAAGGCGATGCAGGAGAAGGAACAATTTAGCACAGTGTATACTCAGATTTATAGAAAATCAGCTTCATGGAAACTGCCAGTAGAGCAGTACTGATGGGTTTGCACTATGTGAACACAGCAGCAAAGCAAAACAATGCTGGGAAACAAACTGGTTTTATTCTAAGCCACTATGCACAGACGAAACTTTTATTAAGACACATTTGCTTGCTCTGGCAGCAGCATGAATATCACCTCTTAAATTTCTGATGACCTAGGACCTGCTCCCTCTCCCGTTACAAATATTTGTAAGTCAGTGTCCAATGAATTGGTACATCAAAGCTTTGGGGGCTTAGAAAGAGCAAGAAAAGGATGCCCATGTGCAAACCGAAGACAGAGTTGCTAGGCTCTTTCTTTCCAGTGAAGCTGTATGCATGGAGTGGAGAAATGTGTAATCACTACCAGTTACTTGGCAGTTACTTCTGTAAGTTAAAAAGATAATTACTATGTTGGGCCATGCGGTTCTTGCAGCTCACGTTTAAAGCTCTCACTGAGTTCATGTAGACTTGCCTGGAAAGGAGTGAGGGCAGTGTAGGATCACCTTTACATTTTCTCAGAATTAGGGAAGGGAGAAGAAATCATGCTTTTACCTTTGCAAACTGAAAATCTCCCTCCTTCCCCAGCTGACAGCTGTGCTGTTTTTCTAGGTGCAGCTGTGCCATAAGTTTGTTTCCTCACCCATGGGCTTTATATGAAAAGCAATGGATTGCTGAGGAATCTGTTCTGAAAAACTCTGGTTAAGAAGACATTACATAGTAAGATCACATAGACTTGAAACAGATTTTTAAAAATTTTTTTTTAGGTCAGAATTTCACTATGGCTATTTCAATAATGGAATGTGCTTTTACAAATAAAGCAAGGAGAAATTAGTGGGGAAAGGTAGTATTTCTTATTACACAAGCTGTGGAAAACTAGACAAACTCCAAAGCAGACCAGTTCTTCCTTAGATACAAACAATTACACTCATAAAATCTGGTTTATTATATGGCTGGCTAAATTCTAGTCTTCTTTGTTTTATTTTTCTACATGCACTTTCGGTTCATCTGAAGGCCTGTGGTGATGCCAGTGATGTTATCTTTTTAGACACACAGGAACTAACACATTTTTGTGCCATTCTCAGTCCCACATTTTAAAGCAAATCACTCCAGAACTCACCTTGGGAAAAGAAAAATATAAGACAAACAAACCCACCGTTGATTTCTAGTTCATCTCTTAAGAAAAGAAAGAGTACGGTTTTGCAGAAATCCTTTTATCACATGTACATGTATACTTCCACTACACATTGTGGCTTCTAAGTTACTTGCAAAATCTACTGCATGATTATATCTTTAAAATTCAGAAAGATAGTATGTTTGGAAAATAACTCCAGATATTTTATATCTTTTTTGTAAAACACTTAAACACAATGTATGCACAAATATGACAGTATATACCATAGGAAAAGAGTGGTCCTATCTACCTTGCGGTAAAATGAAATATGGCTCAGTATTTTCAGATGGTGGCATGCAGTCCTACAGATTTCCAACAGCATTGTTGTTACTCACTTCCACTATGATAATATCGTGTGGCTCCAGTTAATATGAGAGCCTGCAATTAAAAATTACAATGGTAAATGCTATAACTACACAGTAAGAGACTTGTCCTGAAAATCCTAAACAGCTGGCAGGAATACATTTAATACAATTTATGCTAATAATTGCTGAAGAACTTGCATGCATAGACTGGAGTTGTGGTCAAACCTCACTTTCAGGTCTGGTGCTTAACCATCTGTATCTCTGTGATGGCAAACAATCTGTATTTCTGTCTGCACTTTACGTCTTATCGTGCTCTAGGACCATGCTTGTAGCAGATGTTATTTTCAGTTCCAAAACTCATTTTGGCATGCAGACTGTAAATGCCCATGGCTGCACTTTATTGTGCCTTTTTGACAGTTAAGGTCAGGTTTACTGTAAATTCTGCCAGTGCAATCTGTCAATAGGGTCCTACTGAATTTTTGTGTGGATCTGTGACTGAAAAATTATCATCTGACAGCTGAATTTTCTGCTGACTTCTGGCTCATATCAATTTTGAATGCACACTTACAGAAATATGTCCTGAACATACTTGCGAAAATGTGTGAAAATCATCGATGAAATACTAATTTTTTGTTTTCACTTCTGCTGGTACTCATAGCAGTCTGTGGGACCTTAAATTTGTAGGTGTGTGGAATAACAGAAGGCTTTTAAACCAGTGAAAAAGTCTTTTTTGCACCTATTGAGTGGAGCAAACAATTTTATTCAGTTTACTTCATCATGTACTTATTTTTGCTGGTTCATTTTCTGTAACCTACAGATCTTCCTGATCTGATACCTCATATATTCACATGAATACAAATGACAGTAAAACTGAGAGACCAGAAATGAGCAGGAGGGTGAAGGGAAAAAGAGAGGCGAGGGCTGAGAGACATTATTTGTGTGTATTACGCTGCTTATTCACTGTATCTATATCCAGATATATACCATTAACTATGCTAATCTGACTGACTATGTCCTGACATGGACTAAACGTTTATCATTTGAAGCTTCTGGAGACATCTTGGCCTTCAACAATAAACGAAGCTTTATTTTCAATCACAAGTAATTGCTGAGAGTTGGCATGTTGCAATTTGTGCTCTCCAAAGGAACCAGATAAACAAGCAAGCAGACCTCGAGCCGCTGTAAACTGCATTGGTTCTTCAGTTCACATGGCTAGAAGGGCCCAGCACACAGCATGAAAGAATAGCTTAGTCCCAGTTCCCATCAAACCCTTGACCTCTCTGTGAGACTGCCAACATGGATACCAGTTATGGAAGTAATTTAGTGCGCAAACAAGCATTTACCAGGAATTAAACTGAGACCACCAAACACATTTCACAGTGCAGACCAAACAGTCGCTAGGCTGAGGCAGTTTTAGGTCACTACCAACTTGGATCTGATTCAAGAAAGCAACCTCAAGATAAAAGTCTCTGCATCCTATCATCTAAGTCCCTGAGGCATTCAGTCCCTGAGTTCCTTTTCTGTTATAAACATAATTCCTGCACGAGATAAGAAGTTTCACTGTACATTCAGTAATCCAGGAAAAGATTAGAAACAGAAAGGGGGGGAAAAAGGCATTTAAAACATTCAGCAGAGAGAGAGAAAGTGCAGTGTTCGTGTGGAGAAGTGGAAGAAAGCTCCAGCACTCCTCTCTAATGCAAGAGTAGTGAATTACTTTAGGGGGGAGCAGGGATCTGTTCTTCAGGAGCTCAGTGCTGACACGAGGCACTCCACAGCGCTCCCTTAATGAGATTCCTACATTGAGTTACCTTAATTATCTTTATGTATTTGTACATCTTTAAATACTTCACTTCTGATTTGTTTCTGTCATCATTTTTTCTGCCATCTGTGAATCCAAAAGTAAGGGTGAACTGCCTCCTCATAGAGAATTCAACCTCTATGATAATGGACAAGTGCTCTTAAGAGCACAGTTTTTGCCACGTATACGCTGCTGTTAGGAGCAGCAGCAACAAAGAGTACAACCCTGTCTGTAGGCAACACATGATGTGTAGGTAGTAGAAAAGTAAAGAGTGTATTAGCTATCTATTTGCATAGCTTGTTTCAGGTCTTGCAGGGAGCTGTTTCCTTTTCTTCAACTTTTTACTCTCACAGACGAAAACTCGTCTGCCCCTCCCTGCCCTGAATATTTGCTTTCTAGACAAGGAGGCAGAGGTGACATTACAAACCACCCTCCAAGAACAAGACACAGAGCAAGTGTGTTTCTGACCAGGAATACAGTGGTGCACTCTTATACGCTATTCAGTACTTGAGTTCAGCCCATCCTATGGATGTAATTAAATGTAACAGCAGTCAGAAATATTGAAAGATTACTTACCTGATTTTGTGCCTGTAGATGAGAACACCCCAACATTTCATTTTAGCTGTCCTTTCATCACTGCTAGAGAAAGCATCTGCATTGCCACCAGTGATTGATACCATGGAATGGATAGGAAAGATACTCTCAGCCAAATCTGCCTACTGAGGCCAGAATTGTCAAGGACTATTCATCATGGCGTGGTTCAATCCTTAATGAACAGTTATTGCTGGTAATAAGTTGGATTATCTCTAGGTGAGACTTCATAGCAAGAGAAGCTTCCTATTTAGTTTAACCCAAGTATAAACCAGTGAATATGATAAATAAGTTTAGTTATTATGTGTGATAATAACCAAACCGAGCTCTTAAGTAGTGACTTTTCACTCAGTAAAAGTTAGTGTTTATAAAGGAAATGTACGTATTAGAGATTTAGACAGACAGGACAGAACTCTGAATCTGAATCCAAATATGGTCCTATGAAATAGCAAGAACTAAGGCTTTGGATGATTAATATTCTTTAATGTGAGATCCAAAAACTAGAGTACCTTAAGTTGTGCTTATTAACAGAGATAAGTTGGAAGCCTTATCAGCATGTAAATCCAAAACTGGAATTGGAATCCAAAGTTCAAAATCAGGCCCTTCTTTTGCTGTTGCAGTGAGAGAATATAGACAATTTGATTAGGTAATATTCTATGTTATTTAATCCAGAAGAAGATACTCAGTGACTAATGACTGCAAGTGACTTCTTAGTTCACTGTAAGAGGTCTTTATTTAGCTCTTTTTCTGGCATCAGACATATTGTATCACCAAATAGAGAAATGTCCAACATGTGTAAGACTAATAAGGAAACAAGTCATACGTGAAGCTAGTTGTTTACCACAACAGTGGGGAGAAGTAGTTGGCTGTCCCTTATAAAATGAAGTCAGACTGGGGACAAAAAAAAAGAGACTGAGTGACCTTACAGAAAACAGCAATATAATCTCGGTATCATATTTTGTGATGTCACAGTGATTGTGGTGATACAACATGTTCTTTCTGAAAGAAATCAAGCTTCGGAGTGCTCACATTCTGCCAAAACTATTCTGTTCACAGTAATTACCTCTAACTTTTTTTCAGAATGAAGTCATAAAATAGACCATCTTGCATAAAACAATTTAGAAACTCTCTTCCTTCCTAGAAAATGCCTCTTGCCATTCTTGTAACTTGAACAAGTCACCGAAAGCATTTTTTTAAACAGCACTTCCTTCCATTTACTTACTCATTTGTGGTTGAAATATGTTTATTCACTTCATAGCTCTCATCTTGCCAAGGAGCAAACATACAACACAAGCCTCTAAAATAAATGAGGGTTACAAAAGGCAATTTCTGTTATCCCCTTCATAAATCCATTGTTTCAGTACTGGGCTCATTATTAGATGACCTCAATGGGCAGCAAGGCACCTGAACTGGAGTGAGGCCCCTGAACCTCTCTTTGGATCTTATCTCCACCAATGAATACAGATTCACACTAACAGAAATAAGAATAGTAAGCAATTCAAAATCTTGGTAAAGTGGCCTACAAGGTATTTCACTTTTCTCAGTATTTTCAGTGTCACAATTAAGCCTATTTGATAGAATAGAGGGACAAGTAATCAGAAAGACTGATCATGGTCTGCGTGCATAGCCACGAGGTCAGAGATTCAGCTTTTTGGGGACAAGGAATGATTTTCTATGGCAAGAAAACATTCACACAAAAGAGCCTGAAACTTTTACTTGACAAAAAATGTTAAAGGAAAATTTCTCACTTGCTAGAAACTAACTTCGATGATGTGGAGTCACAAAAGTTAGAACAGCTCTGTTTTCAAAGATTAGCATCCCCATTGTTGGAGTAGAAAAAGGTTTCACAAACAGCTTTTGGGGCATGAACTGCCTGTGGCAATCAAAACATTTCCCAAAAATCCTTTCTTTAAGGATTTTTGGTGAAAGTGCTAAAGGTGAGGACACCTGGTCCGACCAAGTGTTTCCTTCCTCCTTTGACTGTTGGATACATTCTGCAAACATGCACAACAGGTTCTGCCTCTGGGGAATGAGAAGTGCCACGTGATGGCTTGGCCTGGACACACACCCGTGGTGACAGAGTTTGTCTGGAGGAATGTTTTGGTGCCCCATACCTCCCCAAACATAACATCCTCTGCCCTTTCCATCTGGTGGCATCACACTTTGATGAACAAAGACCAGACATATTTCTGCAGCAAGTAGACCTGAAATTACACAAGAAAGACTGTGACAAGACACACTTGTGTTCTATGGAAATCTTGTTTGTTACCATTAGTTTTGCCCTAAATACATCATTCACCCTTCTTAGGGTGATGAAGTGCAAAATCCAGCATCCGGGCAGGGGCCATCATTGAAAGATCATTGCAAGATGATTGAAAAAGATTAGCCCTTAAAAATTACAGGTTCTTTTCTTCAGAGAAGCAGACAGTAGTCTATTTGTTTTAGGTTGTGTTTCAATGTCTTTCCTGTCGGCAGATTTCCTGTCCTTCCAATACTGTCTGCCACACCAACAGGCAGAGCCATCATGGACTTGGAAGAGTTGGTTAGCATAGGAGGAACACAGGCCCAGAGAGACATGAGCGATGTCTGCATCCTTTGATAAATGCTTGGGATAAAAAAGGAAGGCTGCGCCTTTCATGCTTGCTGAGAGAGTAACCTGACTGAAACAATGTAGAGATGAGCTTAATACACAGTCACACTCGATTTGGCATATCAACAGGCAAGCCAGCAGTCCTCCAGGTCAGGAGCACAGTCACTTCACCCTCTGGACACCTACTGGGTGCCTGCAACACGCTGGGTCCAAGACAATTTGCTTCTGTCAAGGCCGTTGTTTCTGCAAGTGTTTCCACTGACTGGAGAACCACAAGAAGTAGCCTTTGTAGATTGCTGCACTATTATCACCCACACACTGGGCTTTTTTCATCAAAGAAAAAGAGATGGGAATTCCCAAGGTTCTTAGTGCTGGACACATTTCCAGACCGACTGGCCATAATGTTAACACATCCACTGCACCACCAAACAGGCCTCCATATGCAAAGGAGCCATCTCCCTTGATATGATTTTATCCCTGTGGCCACACAGGCAACCTACCCAAGCTGACCTGAGTAACAGAAGGCAGGATGGTAACAGCTTCATGATTTTGAACAGATAAGAGTGTCTTTCTGCCTCTTCTGCATTGCCTTGGCAGCTTGGTGCTGTGCTTCCTGCAGATTTCCTGGAAGGTGGCCTGTGTCACCCTGACCTTCTGCAGTGACGGTTCATCTTCTTGCATCTGGAACACAATCTTTTGCCAATGATTTGCCACCAACTGAGGTTTCTTCCCTCAGCCGAGCATACAACTTTGTCTGGTTTGGCAAGCTGTGTTTTTCAAGCCCAGTAAAACTTCCTTTTCAAACTTCCCAAACTATAACTGTTGTCTTCCTTAGCCTCATTTACCTCCTGATTCTCTGCAGCCAGAAGTAAAGCTGGGAGACAAGGGCTGCTGGAAAGTCACAGTTGCAACTGCTTAGGTGATCCTAGGGTAAAACTGTTGATGTCTGAAGGCATCAACCCCATCAGCTCCTCAGCAGCTGGCCTTGGGTTGAACCTTACAGCACGGAAACCTGTTGGCTCTTGGCAGCCCCAGGTGTTTGAGTCAGCTACTCCAAAGGACCCTGATCATGGCACAGGGAAATAAAAATCATGTCATTTTGACCTTAGCCCTGAAAAATAGTGACTTAGAGTTAAAATCTTCTGGTTCTGGCCCTATGCACAGCAGAGGCTGTTTCAGAGTGCACAGGACTTGGTGTGAATGCACAGGGGCATAGAGACCCCCACAACTCTGAGTGTAGCTTAAGGGAAAATCCTCCCACATGGAATTGAATAGTAAAGTAGAATCTGGCTGTCTGATTAAACAAGGCTGGGGCAGCGGGGCTGAACAGTCATCCAGCTCCTTCATGCTCAGCCACTGATTCTTCAGCTGTATATTCTTGGCCTGTGACTTTTGTAACTGGGACCTTCAACCACACCCCCATCCAAGGACCAGACAGATCTGAACTGCTTAACTTACAAGACCAAGTAAGATTGAGTGCAGGCAGGGCGGGGCAGCCAAAGTTTAGAACAAAAGGATTACAGAGAAAGAACAATAAGAAACATCAAATTTTCTCCAACGAATCAAGAATCTTCTTCAGATTGACACAGGTCTTCTGCAAGGCCTGCTTCTCCTCAGACTGAAGTCTCAAATCAGTTTTTCTTTTTGTTTTCCTTTGGGCCAGGCAGTCCTTTAATGTTCTGCATTTCCTGTGCATCATCTCCATTGCAGACAAAGTATGAGATTATATGAAGTCAAAACTTAATTTAGTTCTCTCCTCTTAGTTTAAAAGCCTTCAGCTTCCTCCAACTTTACATCCCTTGATACTCCAATACATACAACACCCTGGAGTCATACTTCTCGTCAGTGCAACAACTACAAACATGGCAGAACAATTTCTGTTTCAAGCAGTAGCTCCTGATAGCTGATGGTGGACTTTCAGTGGTGTAATCAGGAATAAAATTTGCTCCAATGTGGTTTTAATACAACCAGGGAGACTCAGGCTATTTATTATGGAAGTCATATAAACAAGTCATTCAAACAAAATCCTCCTAATTTTACAGCAGTCTAGACATGTAGCATATTGCGAAGCCATGTCTAAGGACAGTATCATTAAAGTTTTTATCCTTATTTCCAGTTCAGAGGAGAACTGAGGATAAATGTGGCGGTCTGGCACCTAACATATCATCCCACAGTACCTAAAAAGATTGTCAGAACTATCTGAAAAGCCCTTTGATTAGTACATGATAAGAAAGGTTTATTTCGTGTTTGCTCTGCTGGGATAATATTGGCTTTACTCTATTTTGCCAAGTTTGCACACTTTCTGTGGGAACCTTCCTCGTTCTAATGAAATGGGATGATAGGAAGCATTTTATTAGAGCTTACTGGAAAAATGTGCCATAAGTGCCAAGGAGCCGGGATTGTTGTCCAGCTGGCTGAAGACAGACAATGCGTAAGTTACTAAGGTCGCAGGATTGCTGGGCTGCGTGGAAATTCCCGTCTCAGCTGATGCCTCGTCTCCCAGACTCATACACCTTCCGCGAAACACATGCAAGCCTTCTGCACCAATCCTAAGCAATATGTAGGAAATAAATTTCAAGTGTTGCCTGAATGTCAGCAGGATTTTGAAGAGATGTGGCTGTGCAGAGCTGATCGTCCTCCTGAAAGAACCCCAGGCTCCTAGGGACACGATGACCACACGACACTCCTGCACAACTTTGGGGCACAGAGCGTGTTTGCCTCCTTTGTGTTTTTGTGAGTTGGCTCAGATAGGACAACGATGTTGTTCCCTCTTCAAGCTTCGCATGTGCCTCCCCTCTTTAATTTTGGTATGACTGAGGCTCATAAAGCTTAGCCCAGAGCTCTTGCAGCAGAGTCAATGACATCTGGAAGTAGAAAATGCCTCACAAATATTTATGAGATATGCCAGCAATTTCCAGATTACTATTTTTCCTTAGCATCTGACCTGAAACTTCCTTACTGCATTTTTAACTAATGGCTTTCTGTTTGTTCATGAAGACATTTCAGTAATTAAAGTTTATGAGTAATATTCTAAATGAGAGAATAGAATTTCATGGGACAGCAGACCAAAAAAAGAGCCTTGATAAGAGATTTGGAAGAGATGGCTGGGGCTCATGTGTCCTTTTCTGGCATAGGAAATGTCATGGGTGGAAGGGAGGCAGAAATTGTGGGAGGAGGCAATGGAAACTGTAGCCACTAGTGGATGAGTGACAGGAGTCAGAAATATAACATTAACAGGAGCCGCACGCTATGTCTGGGTGAGATGCATTATTGGGGAAAGAACTGATGGAAAGATAAGCTAAGATAGGGGGAGATATGGCTTCCTAAGCTACTTGGAAGAGGTTTTGGTTGGTTGCCAGAACATAAATATTTTAAATGAAGTTCAGGCTCCACTAAACTCTATGAGAGTTTCACCATCAACTTCTGCAGGGCTAAAATTTCACTCTTTGTGTTTTATTAATTGGAGGGAGGGGATGTTCAGAAAGTGTCAAAATACAGATAGGCTGGTATTAAATCTCTGGGTCCAAATGCAGAGCTAGATTTGTACTTTACCAGACTCTATGAGCTGAGGTGAAACACGAGGTGGTAATGGACTGGACAGTGGCATGATTAGATTGAATGTTAAAAGCATTCAGCTAGAAGTAGAAGTCCTGGAGCTCTGGTCTAGCCTGAGGCTGAGATATGGAACAAGATCAGATTTTATTAAAAATAGATGCGGTAAAAAAAGTTCTGCAGAATAGTAGAAAGAAAAATTAGCAATTATTTTTCTCTTGTCTTTCTTTTTGCATCTGATCACTCCCAATGTTGTATCAATACACTGTAATGACATATCATCTACCACATGTATTTCAGTTTAAACTTTGAAATTTTACATTTTCCTATGTATTGTCACTTTAATACCACTGATAAATATAAGTTATGATTCAGCAAAATCCCTAAGCGTTCCCCTTCTGTGAATCTATGAGACAGAGTTATGAAAATGATAAAAGTTTTGGGCCATGACTGAGCTGGAAAAAATGAGGATTGGGATTTGGGGAGAGGAGAAGGAAAATGGAAAACATGTAATAGTTCATTTTTCTTTGATCTGAAATGGTTTACCTGAAAGAAATCATTCAGGGTTAACCTTATTTAGCTCTTTCCAAAAAAACATGAGGCTAATAATGAAACATAAGAACTGTTTCAAAATGAAACATTGAAATTTCTATGCAATTATCTTCTCTATTTTATTTCTGAATGCAGTTGTAGTTTTCCAACAAACTATAAAGTAGCCTAGCAGTCATATAAATGACCTTACACTACCCACGTGATCAGAAGTTAAGCAACGTTGCCGTGTTTTGCAAGATTAAGGTGAAATAAGAAGGAAAGAAAGCGTCCGTTCAGAGAGGAAGACCCACTTTGGGAATACAGATCAATGTGTGCAAAGAACACATTCTAACATGTAAACTGTCTGCAAGAGTTTAGCTAGCATGCAAACAGTCTTACAATGTGTTTGCATTTTGCGGGCCAACAAACACTCATCATTAAATCAGGGAGGCCAGTCAAGATGTCTGTAACACAGCAAGAGGCACAGCAAAAGCAGCAGCAACAGCAGCAACAGACTCTCCTCTCTTTGCCTGCGAACACCCCATGCTTCAATATTCTGACTCCAATATCTTTAGCCTAGCAAAGAGAAATCATCTTCTCGAAAGCTGGTACTTTGATCACCCTCGGAAATAAGATCAGAAGATGACTAAGGGTCTTGGGAATTGAGCTCTCGCTCTCTTTCTTGCTCATGCAGACACGCAAAAACGCACACAAAGGCACATTTTCATGTATTTGTTATTGACGCAGACACACTTCAATGAGAGATCCTTACAGCGCACTCACTTAACTGACACATTACACAAATGTTTGCTGCGTGCGGAATAATCAAGGAAACAGACTCATGTTTATTATTACTGAATCAGCAGCAGTCTAATGGATTAAAAACATCCTCTTTTTTTTCTCTCTCCTGTTGTGAAAGTGCCAGTGTTGTAAATTCTCCCTGCAAGAGAAGTGGGTGGAGATGAAGAGACTCATGACCTCCATGATCTGTGCACTCCCATTCTCTCAGGTTAGGTTTTCTGGCCACAACCCAAAATCCCAGAACATCAGCTACAGATGCTTGGAGCCATTTGGGTTGAGAAAGAAGACAGTAAATGTCTGTTTCCGGTTCACAGGCCCCTAAGCGTCATCACATATTTTGGAAGTCTGTCTGGCTTCCTGACTTTGAGAGTCTCTTAATTTAGACTTCAACGAGCAGCAGTGAAAGGGGGGAAAATCTAAACTTATCTAAAACCTCATGAATAGTCAGAATATTTTCTTTTCTCTGACTTTTAACACTCTTAAAGCCTTAATTTATTAGAATTTCTGGGGGAATATTTACAGCAACTCCTGTTTCTGTAATGAGTTGTGGTTCTTTACATGTATAATCTTCAGATTGGAAGAGATGCCCTAAGATGTATCTGAACGCTTTCTTATACATCCAGATTTCCACTGATTTCACTGGTATCAGGGCTGAGCCCCAAGGCCACTGTAATCTCAAACAAGAACCCTCGATCTACACCATAAAAAGTATTTTCTTAAATCTGAAAATACTGCCAGTCCTATTTAAACACAAACTTAAGTCAGCCCTTGAAAAGATTTTATACTTCTAAATTAACTCAATAAATTCACTGAATCTGATTCAGTCTGTCTGAGCATCTGCTTTTAATGTGGGAAGAACGGGATTTAACAGCACTTTGCATATCATTATAAAACTATTTTTAATCTCGCTGTAATAAACAGCACAGCACAAAGGCTTGGCTACCACTCAGAGTGAGGAACTGGTGTGTAATTATGAAGGACTGTACCTGTCCTGGCCCGTTAAAATAGCTCAACGTGTAAAACGAACTCTAATACTTGACAGCATTACTATAATGATTTGAAGAGGAAAAGAAAAGATTTGAGAGCATTTGCAGAGCTGTTAATAACTCCTATTGGAAGTAGTTGTTATAAGAAAAGAAGAAAAATATGGAAGCAAGGGGACCAGGCAAAAGCACATAAGGCCCTTTTAACTTTCTAATGGCCATTCCTGACATGGATGTTCCTGCCACTCTTTGTCAAGTTCTGTGTTGGTGGAGGGGGCTGGGTTTTGGATCCAGTTAGGTGCATGTGAGGGGACTGTAACTAATGAAACCTCAGCTAGATGCTGAATTTTGGTTTTTCTCTTATTGTCACAATTGGAGTACAGACTGTTCCTTCCTGGGCCAGGCACTGATACCCCACCTCAGCAAGAGGCTTCTGTAAGTTTCCATAAGTTTTCTCATTCTTGCAAAAGTGGTTCTGGAAGGGTCACATTTGCACAGCTGAGCCTACAAATACATTTAACTTTCTCCTAGTCAGAGAGCTGAATTGCATAACTAACCCCTAAGACTTTAAAGGAAAGGAGCTTTCCTGAATGCTCCTCTCCTATACAGTAGTTGGCCATGGGAGCCACCTGGTACACTGCAGCTGGGAGCTGGGAGAAAAAGCTGCCATCTCTCCCATGCTGTCACCGGGCTCAGGGGGCACCAGCTGTTCAGGTGAGACACCTGCAGTTTAACTGTTTAACTTTGCCTTGAAGACACTAGAAGTGCTTATGGGCTGTACATCAAGTTGAACGGATGGCAACTCTGGGTGGTACGAAGGTATGCTCAGCCATAGGACTGGCCTAGGATTAGATTCCTGCTCCACTCCATTGACATCACTCCTTTACAGGCATTCAACTTTCTCTTCACATTTGAAACTAATATAAGTTTCTAATATAACTAATATAAGTTTCTATAACTAATAAGCCAGGAAACTAATATGGGAATTAAAAAAAGACAGCCCTTGCAGGTGCACCTTTGTAATCCCAATACGACCAGAAAGTACCAAACAGGACGATACTTAGTGCAGACTTCCATTTGGTGCCAAGTAGGATGCCTCAAGCATTTTAGGCATGAGATCTACAGTGAGTATTTTTCTATACTGAGTATAGCATAGTGGGGATATCACGAGCATGGGAAGGAGGAAACTATATTGATGACTATAAAATTTCTGAAAGAGAAGATTGTCCTAATGATAGTAAAGACCTGGGAGCAGACTGCAGCCTTGGCTGGATTTGGTATATAACAGTGATACCCAAAGTTTTTTGCATTAGCCACAGCTTTTTGAAGACATCAGCTTTTCTTTCTAGGATTCTGTATCTGGATACTTCAAGGCATTGTCACTCTGCCTAATTTTACACACCTATTTTAGTCTCCAACATGACAAGTCTGTCTCCCCAGACTGTCTCTACCATTAACTGAGAGACAGACTGTTTTTTCTAAAAGAGTTTAGAGCATAAGCTTACCTTGGGTACTCCTGAATCCCTCTGAGGTACTTCTTAATTCTAGATGGAGCCTGTAGCCTCATAAATTAGGGATTTGAGTCAGTGTTTAAATTTAAGTGATGTAAATAATCCCCTCTAGGTGCATTTCAAACCACCTCATAGATTTCGCTGGAGTTACTCCATTTTACATCACTGTTTGTGAGATCAAAATTTGATGCAGCTCCTATCCTCACTCCAGCACCTCTCATTTTTCATCAGGAGGCTGCTGGTGGGTTCGGGTTTTGTTTTAATGTCAGTTCACTCATTTGCTAGCTTTCGGTTTGAATGGATGTGAGTATTGGCTTCTCTGAGATACCTGAGAAGCTTCTCTATCAGTGGAGGCAGCTTCGGCACACTCTGCACTTTGCTTTCGCTTCCCATCTCCGTGCACAGCACCAAGCCAATTATATGAATTTGTTGCATCACATTTGCTGAAGCAACTGCAGAGCAATTACAGCAATCCTGAAAACCCCTTGGTAGCGTAAATATGTTTAAAGCATATTTACACCGTGATACGTGACTATATTTATATAGTTTAATTAGTTTTTCCAGTTCACTCTCAGGAACAACGGACATATTAGAGGAAAGGGAAATTTAGGCACAATTGAAGTGAGACATGGTTTGGTGTGCACACACAGTCCCACACACCTCTGCTACAAGCTCACCCAATGGACAGACTTACACACATCTGCCCCATGGTGGTTATAGCCTATGAACGACTAAGGCCATATCGCAGGTGGGAAAACCTTGGCTCTGTATAAGTTTAAATTGGCAGCTCCAGTGGGATTTGCTCTGTCACAGTGGTGCCCTTCTGCCAGACAGCTGGCCTGTGTGGACACAAGGTTAATTTACTTCTGTTCATCCATCATCAGGAGAGAAACATGCGGCTCTGCTAGCTGGGAGAGGGGCTCTGGAGGCCCGGGGTGCTTGGCAGGCACCCCAAGAGCAACACAAGTTGAGGCTCTGAATTCAAGCAGCAACCACCAAATCACAGTAAGATGTGTATTGGTCAAAGGAAGAACCATACAACAAAACTGTTTTTCTTAAAATAATTATTAGTTTATAATGCAGTGTATGCTAAGAAATCAACAAGTTTTATGGTATGCTTGAAAACCCATAGTAGTGTAGGAGGTCTGTTCCTTTGTGGACAGTGCCATTATTATCACACTGCAAATCATCCCACTGCAGACGCCTGAAAAATCAGCAAGAAATTGTGAGTAAAAAACTGAATGAAATCTGTGAGGCTTGGCATTTCCTCCTGGTTCAGCCACAGGCTTTCTGTGTGACTTAAAAAACATTATTGATTTTTTTGCTACCACAGTTTTCCTTCAATAAAATGGAGGTAAGTATATTTCATTTCTTTCCGGCTTCTTCCAACAAAAAACAGAGTGAGGAAGAAGAAACAGGGGTAGCAAGACAGAAAACCTAAGGCACTGAAGAATATAAAAAGGAGGGAAGGCAGAAATATAGTGTTAAAAATATTTTTGGTATGGTCTTATACTGCACTAAAATCCTAATAATAAGGGAGAAATTTCAGTATAGCCTGACCTCTTGATTTGGGTTCCCTCTTGCATACTCCGAATATCTAAAACATCAGTGAGTCAGTTGTAGTTTGTATGTCTGGGAATATAGGGTTGGGCCCTTAAGGTGTGCTTGGGAAAAACACAAAGAACCATGCTTACAGCAATCTGATGGAGCAGTGGTGTGATGTCAGCATTGCCTGCAGAAAGAACAATTTCTTGCAGATCACTGAAAATCAAAAGTGCTTTCCAGGAAGCAAAAACCTCGCCATCAAAAAAAGAACACAATCATGCATGAATGGTAAGCAAATACAACTCACTTTCAGACATGTAGCTTTGAGTCATGGAGTAGTGCACACACAGTGTCTATTCTGTGACTCAAAGTATGATGGGCTTTTTGCAACGTGATAGAAAGTCTTGTGCCCATTTTGCATGTCACCTCTCCCATGAGGTTTCAAACAAGTTAGACTTATTCATCTGTTGGCAAAATACAGTCCTCCTATAAAGGCCTGATATTTTTTTAAACCCAAATCCTGTTGCTCTTGTGATTCTGCGCCTCTTTCTTGAGGAGTGGCAAAAGGAGTCAAAAATGCCTAGGGATCGTGTATATATGAAAAAGAGAGAGGGATGAAGGAAGACTAAAATTGCTTAACAACAAGGATGCACCAAGAACAGCTCAGGAAATCTCCTATCCCATGTTCACATCTCTTATTTTATGTCAGAAGCTTTGCGTTCCAGCTTGCTGGCACTTGGAGCTGTGCGTTATATGGATGCCCTTTCCCAGACAAAATGAAAAAAAAATGAAACAAGCCCCAGTAGCTGTCATTTTCTAGGTTTAATTTTTGACCAATTCATCTCTAAAATAAATACAACAGCAATATTATATCTACAAACTGCGAGTGCCAGTACTGTTTCATGAATGAATCCAATTACACTTCTTCACAAGACTGAAGTAGTTGTTTCACATACATACACTTTGAACACCACATATATTAAGAAACACTTTCCTACAAAGCAGAACAAAGGAATCATAAAATCCATCAAATGAAGCATAGCTGGATCCCGCCCATAAAGTGTTCGGCACAAGGAATCCTTGTTGCTTGGTGTGCTACTGAAATAAAATCTTCTCCCTCTGAAAGAGCTGTATCCCTCAGCAATATTAGGACTTGTACAACACTCATTTATCTCTATCACCTTTTTTAACTGAAATGTCATGGCCCTTTTTTTGCATCTCGATACATCAGCAAAATCTCCAAAGAACAGATCACATGTATCTCCCATATAAGTGTAAGAGAAAGGTTATTTTTGAGTTTGAAAACATGAACAATGTAGAAGATATGACTTTCTGAGGAAGGAAGCAGTCACACTAGAGTGAGTACTTTTACCCTGACATATCACAAAGTAGAAGTACCAGTAACAGCTAAATCAGTTTTTAGCCTCATTTATGTTATAATCACAATTAAGCAAAATTGATGTTACTGAGGTTTCAGTCATTCTGAATGGTGCTGAAACAGTTTCATAGTGATGTAAGTAGACTGGCTTTAAGTAAATCTAATTAAACCTCTATAATTTTTTAAGCATAAACAAGTCTTCAGTGAAGACATTAGTGAATATCCTTGTCAGTCATGCCAGTGAACACCATTTCTACAGTAATGAGCTGCTCAGTTTTGTGTCAGTGTGGCAGCCCTTCTCAGTGCTGGAGGAATAAACCATGAAGATGGGGTTAGAGACGAAGGCCAAGATGTTTCAGTCAAGGTTCTTGAGAGATGTGATGTTCCTTGGAAATGCTGGGAAATGGCCATACTATAAAGACTTCTGCTCCATTGAAAAGGCTAAATTCAGCATGGATGCCTGAGATATCACTCTGCCCAACTTTTGTATGTCAAATACTTAAAGCTGATGCTGATATGTCTCTTCTTAAATGTGGTTTCCACTTGAGAGGTGTTTTACTTATTCTTGCTCAATTTATCGTGCTTTGTATTCAGTGAGTGAATCACTGACATCCAGCAAAGTACAATTTTTACTGTTTTAACATTGCCTGAACTTCAGATCGTCAGCTCAGGTCCACATGCTTCAGCAGGCACAAACAATCTTCTACGACATAATACTCAGACTCTACACTCATCATAAAATAATCTCTAGACCTTTGCAAATAAAATGTATTAAAATATGGATAAACAACACGTATACACATTCTTATTAGTGCAGACTGGGAGTTTATGTTTAAGGCTGCAACCTAAAGTGTACAGGAAGAGACTATACTTTGGAAGGGCAGTAAACAGTTTGGCAATCCAGTCAACATCATCTTTCAGACTGATAAATTTCAAATTAGCAGTCTTCTCTACATGCCATTGGAGAGGGAGAAGTGATTGATGATATATTCCTCCTGAAGACTGGAAGACATGTACACAAATTCGGCCACAGACCATTTTGCGTGAGACAGATGTTTCTAAGTCATCCAGGGTTACTTCCCATAGACCAGAGAGAGACAGATTTTCTGAAAAACAGAAGGTTATACGAATGTTGGGCTCTCAGTGAGCTCATTTCCAGACCTGCAGGACCATATAGCAATGTACGACCTTACAAGTGAAATTTTCAACAGTAAGGGAGCCAGCCAGGTCACACAGCCTCAGAAGAAAGGTCAGAGTTCTGAAGTAATGTCAAAGTATTAGAGAAAGGGCTGGAAGCTAAAGATGCTTGAGGCTAAACAAAGAAGTTGTGGGAGAGAGTATTAAAATGTACAGGAACAGGTACCAATTAATGTTTGGTAGGGAGGTAGAAAAGCCTCAGGAACATAACAGAGAATTTCATCGGGAAAACCTGAACATGAAAAAAAAAGACAAAACAAACTATAAAGTTCAAGATCACCAGATGGCATTTCCAGAAGTCCTCCCCATTACAGGCAAAGATAGGTTCACTGTCTTACATGTGGGAGAGAAGACAAAACTGTACTAAAATTTTCTGAGAAGACGATTCTCCCATATCCTTTTGATGAGAAAGAAGGTAAATCCATGACGTGTGGGTGAAGTGTGAAGTACTGCAAGCCTCCCTTTGAGTTTCACAATGAAATTCGTATTTCCGGAGTCCCAGCTTCAAAAAAATACACTTAAAAGCTTGTTTCTAATGAGTACTTGTCACAAATACATAAAGCAGCTATATAAAACATTAAAGAGCTCTCCCATAACCTAAAGGACTAATGACTGCACTGCTGTGACTAATTACATTGCAGGAATCTACCTGGATTCAGTAGGACTGGAGCTGATCTGGCTGACCTGAGCTGAATACACAGAACCAGATGGTTTTCTACTCCATCCCACGTTATCCATACAAGATTTTCAATTGCCTAAGCAAAATTCTGTCTCCCATTTTCCTAAATAACAATTGCTGACTGCATGTGGAGCCATGATGCAGTACAAAGTGTCTTCCTGTTATAACTCTGGATCAGGCAATGTTATCAACAGTCCTAAAATGACTTAAAGCGGAAGCACTAACAGTCTGAAGACAGAGAGCTTAGGTGGGAAATTTTAGAGCAACACCCTAGACTGGTCAAGTATGACTATACTAGTAAATTACAGTGTCAGTCCTGTGGACCTGGATGCTGGGACATGGCCAAGCTATTGAAATGCTAGAAAGGTCCCTGGCACAGTTTTAGCCCAGGCTTTCTAGCACGGCTCAGGAGTCAGCATGGGTCCAAGTGCTTCAGCCTCTGCTCTAGGGAATGGGAGCATGCAACAGGGTGTTCCTGGTCAGAAGGTGCCACAAAGCTAGAGAGCACACCAGCACTGCCCTGCTCTTGGTCTGTAGCTGTTCGGTCCTTCAATGTACCTTCTTGAGGCTCCTGCACCTCCTGTATCTTGGGTGCTAAGTCTTCACTCTGCGTGTGAGAAAATGATTTAAAGGCTTTTGACTCATCTTAATGAGGTACAGATTTATTGAAAAAAAAAGAAGAAAAGAAAGGAAAATCTTTAAAAGTTTTCGATTATAAGAAACATTGTTTCCTGCCTCCTTTAGCCTCAAGTCCTTATAGGATGAAAATTGCGCTTATGCTATAGTAGATATGGGAGCAACATGGAGATAAGAAATCTGTGTCTCTTCGAAGACAGAAAAGTGCTGGCTTCAGCCCTGCACATTGTAGCTCTAAGGGTAGATCAAAAGTAACTGCAAGTAGGGGCAATGGGTTTCCAACAGTACAGATCAAACTTCCAGACTCTTTTTATTAATGCAGTGGTTCTAAGCCACTTCAGGCCAAAGAGACAGCAAGACTATCTTGTTTCTACTGTGGACATGGGTAGAAGTAACTTCTAATCTAGCCTAACAAGAGGCAACTTTTCATAGCTATGCACCGAAGCTGTACTCAGATTTCAGGGATTTGCTTATTGCTTCACACACTGAAGTATGCGAAAGGATCAGATGCTCTCAGTGAACCAGATTTCTGTTTTGAAAGAAAAAGGAAAGTACAAAGCCAGACAGAGATAACGTATCTGCGCTTCTAACAATTTTTCTTTTTTCTTTTATGCAGTATGAGCAATAAAAACTATTTACAAGGCATACAAACTTCAGTTAATAGCTCGTTTCTCTCTGTCTGTGTTGTCTCTGCAAGTGTCAAAACAGACTTGTATTTCATACCAATAAAACATGAATTTCGTGCCAAGAACAGCAAGAAACAAAACAAAATGAAGCTATTTCCTCAGGAAAAAAAAAAATTAAAAAATAAATCTTACAAATCTGCCTCTGGTCCCTTAACTGGGCTCGTAGGAGCAGACTCCATGGGATCGCATACAGCAGCCTGCCTGTCCAGATCTGTTCCAGTAGGCCCCCCTGTAGTTTCCAAACCATACTGGGAGGGTGCTTCTTTCCCCTGATTATTTCCTTACTTCTCAAGCGTTCCAGTTAATTACAGAGGGTGAAGGGTTGTGAATTTAGCCCAGAGTGTGAAATCCAGAGTTATTGCTAGAGCTGGTTAAAATTTTTTCCAATGGAATGCTTTTTTTCCATCAGAAAATGCCTTTTTGTCAAACCAAAACTGCTCTCTGAGGCATGTTGATTTTCACAACCTTTTGTTTTGGGGAAAAAAATTGGGAAGAAGTACTGTGAGAAGGTCAAAATATTCCATTTCAACATTTTTGGAATGGAAGTTAAGGGGGAGGAGTTGTTTTTTCAAAGCTACTTTTTGTTTCAAACTCTAATTTGCTTTCTATCAGAGAAAGAAAAGTATTGTGATGTAAGGATTTTTTTCAGTCATAGAAATTTATTTGTTTTCATTCTGATTCAGAGCAAAGTAAATGTTAATTTCCTAGAACTCCTTTGGAAACCGAAATTTCTTGTGCTATCATAGCATTAATTAGGGCGATATTATAGCTGTGAATATTTTGGAGATACAATTTATCCATCAATCTTTGCAACAAGTGCTTAGATAGTAATTTGATTCTAGTAATTTTCACAGTTAAACGAAAACCAACATTCATACAAACACTTGGCTTGAATAAATGTTCACAGATAGTGAACAATGAAGACATAAAACAGGCATATGTGACAGCTGATACTGATTTGCCGTAGTATTCTCATACAGATTTTTAACCAGTCAGTTTTTATGCTTATTAGCTCTGAAATAAATGTAAGTGTAGATCTTAATATATTTTGAGTGAAGTTTTTAAATGTGGCCCTGCTTCAGCTAGAAAATTAGGCTTATCTTTAAGTTCATACCAGTTCAATTAGAATGTGTCAAATAAACCAGGTCTATTTTTCCTTAGGTCATGATTAAATATCTTGGTTTGCTTGTATTTCCTTAGTGTGTTCATTTTATATTAATCATTTGATACTAAGGCTGGTAAATCACACACAGCACACAGGTCTGCCACGAATGAATAAAAAGGTTAAACGCTCAGTTTGTTATCTGTGCCTAGCTCTGAAATAACACCTTACGGAGATCTCCTTATATTTATACTTTTCTAGCCATACTTCAGATCCCGACTAGTAAAATAACCCAGAACTATGTGCTAACTTACACCACATTTGCACATCTAAAAGGGTGTTTGAAAAACCAATAGATCAAACAGAGCACACTGTGGATCTAAAACAAAGAGTAGCACTATTTGTTTGATCCTGTTAAATTTCTAAAAATATCTTCCTCTTTAATAAGACAGTAAGGTGACTCATAAGAATTTAGAAACTTGGCCTGGGTAGAGAGGTATCACCAACAACTTGTGGTGAGAACAGACATGTCCAGAGCTCTGAGAGAGGTGCAGTCATCACAAGGAATGACCTCTCCTCCCACTGCTCGTGCTTGCCCAGTAAAAGTCAACAACTTCCAGGCCTGACAAGTTAGTCACCCAAAATCACAGGAGTGGCTTAAAAACTACAAAGGGTCCTACAAAATGATGAATTTCAGGTCCTTCTTTGTTGCCTTTTGACATTTGAATGTTTCCATTTCAAGTTCTGAAGACACATCTGCAGCCTTAAAGCCCTAAAATTTAATTCTTAAAGACAGGCTGAGATTTACAGTTACCCGCCTGATGCCAACAGATGGGATTTTGATGTGGGAGGAAAGAACATTGGAAAACATCAAACATATCCACTTCTTCAGAGCTACCTAGGCTATAGCATTTGCTAAAGCAGAGGTGGTGAATCTTGCTATTCATCCCTTGGAAAAGAGGAGCAGTAAATCTTGACTGTGACCAGCAAAGTATTATTCTTGCTTAAGTGAATAACACTAGATTTTCAGCCAGTATAAGATGTCTTGAGCATAGCTAGTTCTTAAAGGTTATGAAGACAAAAAATGAGAACATTATAGTTCAACCCAACTGAAGTAGGACTGGGCCCTAAGTCCATCTACATTATTTGGCCTTTCATTTCCATATGTGTACAATAAATTGTAAGAAAATGGATCTTATCCAAAGCATATGTATTGGAGAATGAATTAGAATATCCATGTGTACATACAAATTCAGTACACCAATTTACAGAAAGTTTATGCATGTGTACCTTTTTTGGAAGTATTCACAGGATTAAATAATCAACTATCATAGTTACAGAAAAGTCACTTCTTTATAGAATGAATTGTGCTGGTTTTAATTGTGTATAGTTTTAATTGTGTATAGTTTTGTCTTCATCAGGCATTTATAGAGACAATAAAAACTGCAGGAAAAAAAGTTTTACTCAGAGCCTAAACACACTCCCTGGCCCTTTCAGGTTGCTTTCAGCATCTTCTTGCTCATGCTGTTACTACACCCTCATATTCCCTCTTCCTGAGGCAGGACATTGGCACAAATCACTTCTTAACCCCTCCTTAGTCTAGCTGGAATCTGAATGTGGATGTTGTTCAGAGGTTCAAGCGTTGAGATGTAATCCTAGCAAGCAGCAATACGTCCATACAAATTGTAGTTTCTTTGTCTGACAATTTCCTGGACTCCGATCTTAGTTCCCCAGTTGACCTTTTGCAATTTTATTTCTTTATTTACTTGTTTTTAACTTATGAGAATGGGCTAGAGTGACCCTTTCTCTCGCTTTTTATGTGACCTATTGCCATCTGGATTCCTAGGCAATGGATTGAGTTCTGGGCTCTGTTAGAAACTACGTTTTTAAATAACATTATCTCTTCTGACTAAATAACCTGTGTCAGATGCACAGCCTCCATGGGCTGCTGAAGTTGCATGGAGAAGATGATGGTGTCAATTACTTGAGCTGTTCTGTCTTATTTACAAGGAATACAAGGAAGGTCCTTTTTAAAAATTATTTTTCTCCGAATAGAGCAGGGATTAAAATTTAAAAAAAAAAGAAAAGAAAAAAGGAAGCATCTCAAAGGAAGGTGTGTAGACACACCTTCAATCAGGTGTGGACAGGCTGCTCTGCACAGGCTCTGAGGTGGCTGGACCCTGGCCAGATGAATGCAATAGCATATTCTGAAGGGCAACACAGACGAGCTCAGGCTGTCCTCCCAGGCTGACTCTGTGCACAGGTGGAATAGCACCAGCCAGGGGCACCAGGCTGGGTAGACATGCCCAGAGACTTCTCCTGCCATTCAGGTTTCTTTTCCAGTCAGTGTTCTTCCTCAGGCAGTCTTCAAGATTTTCTGAGGACACACTGATGGTGCTGCCCTGACTGTGTCCTTTGTACTCCTGCCTCTCTGAGACTCTCCTCAGCTGCTCTGACAAGCACTGGCACACACAGCTGCATCCATTCGTGCCACTGCTTTGCTCCCCGTGGCATCTGAGCTGCAAGAAGAGCCAGGCTAGCAGCTGATGAGCTCCTCCCTTCCCTCTGTTTTGAAACAGAGTGATTATCCTGTCCCTTGTTAGGGCCTAATGGAAGAGTCACTTCTACATATGCCTGCTTAACGAGGTCTGACCCAGCTCACTATATCAATAACTGACACAGCCATGAAGAATTCATATTCCCCAAGTACTTACTGCTCCCAGCTTATCACCTGGATCCTCTTATCAGATGTTTCTGACCTAAATCCTGGGTCCTCTTGTCATGTTAACAGGGGTCTGCATGAAATAAGCTGACTTTTGGGAAGCAACTATAAGGGACACAAGTAGAAGACCCCTGGAATGTAGCCAGTACTCTATTAGCTGCCTAATGATAAGAACAGTGGCAGTAGGTGAGACCAAGGACAAGAGTAGAAGGGAACATTGTGTTTTATGGAAACATTAGGGATAAAAAACTTGACCTATTTGTCTAAATGGGATTTATCACACTGAAGAAAACAACATGCCTTTCTTAGGCTACTCATTCACTTTGCAGTTGTTATAGGGCCACCGTGCAATTTAATGCACAAATCCATGTACTCATAATGTTTAGAAAAGGTGCCACTTTCAGTATCCTGCACTGAAGTCTCCCTTCTCCACCCACGTTCACATACAGTTCTTCTGCAAACAATGTGGCATACATCAGGAATCTTCTGTTTGGTAGAAAGTTTTCCACAGTTACATAAGTGCTGCCTGAGAGCTGATGCGGAGGTAGCTGAAAATGTGAGAGTGAGATTTACCGTAATATAATTAGATCACTTACAGTAAGAGGGAATGCTCCTTCCCGCGTTAGGCCGAATGCCATAGGAGCCTCCCGCTACTCCTCCTATGAGTCATTTTTCCAGAGGGACTTCTGAGAGCCAGCCAGCCACCCTCAGGTGTTGAGCAGTGTTTGTGCTGTGGGTGAAAAAATGTGTATGCGTGCAAACAACCTGAATTTGATTAAGCAAACAAGGGCAAAGAAACCAGAGGGTTGTGGTTTCTTTGAATGTCTGTCTGTCTGCTTGGTGACAGAGCCAATGCATGCAGTCTTAGCCACAATACCTTGACTCATCATGCAGTCTAGAAGCACCACTCATCCCTGGGGGGGGCAGGAGCCGAACCACATGCGCATACTGGAGAGTGGCTGGGAGAGCACTGGCAGCCTTATCAGCCTTTCTTGATGCTCCTCTTCCACGCTTGTCCATGCCATGGTGAATCAGGAGTCCAAGATTTATCATGGTGGCATAAGCAAGTGCTTTAACTTTTGCCAGGTAAAACAACATTGGAAGAACTGCTTTGGCCTAGGGAATGAAACACATGTTTTGGAGCAACCCTAAGTTCCCTTCCAGACTCTGCCTGGGCAAGTCGTTTATCTTTGGTGTTCCAGCAATAGAGTCCTGTCTCCTGGTTCACAATAAATAATATCTTGTGTGCATAATAAACCTTATCTACCTCCCAGGCACGTTGTGAGAATGAATGGTTGTTTTTAAGGAGTTTTGTAAGCTGTCCATGAAAAGAGTTACAAGCACACAGTATGTAATTATTGCCCTTATCTTGCACAACCATCCAAGTACTGAAGGAATTCTGGCTTCATACACGGGAGACAGCAAGGGCGTGCTACAGCACCAGACTTGCAGGAAGAAGAAGAGGTTTCCACTCCATAGCAGATCCAGGTGAGCCTCAGTACTTATTCGAAGGGGAGCTACATATGTGACTGATGTGATTTTTTTTTTATTCTGTGTCAGCTGGGTGAATTACAGGCACCAGTAAACTGCGAAAGCCTGGAAACAGGAACCAGAAGACAAGACAGCTTTTTTTTCCACCTGACTGCTATAGCCACTGGCCTACAAAGTCATGCCCCTGCTTCTGCCCTGCTTTAGTCCTGTTAGTTACTTTTGGCAATGCAGCATAGCTTTAATTTGGCCAGTGGAAGATGCCCCTAGCTATACTGAAGGGATTTAGCGACGATGATGAAAGGCATCTGAACTCACAAGTCAGACCCATAGAAATGGCCTGTGCTATTCACCTCTGAGTCATAAAGAGAAAGAGACATTTTTAAGGAACACATTGAGCACAGCTGCATACAAAGACAGCAAGACAACTTTCGAGGCAAGTACTATGTTCTGACATAACAGACAGACCTGAGTCATTACAAGCTTGAGCCAAGCCTTGTTTTTTTCAATCAGGAGTTGCAGTTAGAGAATTACCTACCAGCAGTAGCAAGGACAGTCACATCAGATCCAGGTTCTTGTACGCACTGCAAGGGAGTTCTATCCTCTGTCAGCAAACAAAGCCCCCCAAAACCTCAGAGTGAGTCAACTACAGATTATGCCAACTGCCTTGTATTTTATATGACATGGGGCCATATGTGCACTGGAAAAATGGCTGTGTAGAATTCTGAGTAATCCTGACGTGCGTGATCAAGGAAGGTTGTAGCAGAGCTCTGGCTCCAAGCAGAGCGATAACAGCTTCATAGCACTGAGACATTTGCAAAAAGGTGCCTAAGCTCAAGATTTTTTCAGTTTACATAAAAAAGTAAGAGAAAAGGAGTGATATTCTCCTTATTTTATAGGCAAAAATCCAAAGACCATGAGTAACTTTCTAGAGGTCATTCAGGAGTTTGTGACAGAGACAAGACCTGAGCAGTGTCTTTTTCCTCTCCTTGGCATACCTGTCCTCAGCTTTGAATACAAATGTACTGACTTCTAAGCTAAAGCAGCACAGCAACAGAGGTACATTTGTGGACTATGTACTTAAAAGGAGAACGGGAAGGGGGATATGCTCTGTGGGTGGGTGTGAGATCTGAAAGTGTCTATAGATAAAATGAGGATGTGAATTCCTATAGTTCGGAAGAAGGAAATAATGCTGATGCTTTCTCTGGGAGTGGTAAAGTGGTTTTTGCAGTGCTAAGCGTCAACTTCTGTGTAAGTGAACTTCATACCCTCCCTGCCTTCCTAGGTAAATTCCTGTTTCATCTAACAAAACATGTAGTCCATAGAAAGGTGGGAAAATCCCTGTTATCAGCAAAATCTTAAGCAGTCACAGGATGATTATGTGAAAAAGCCCTGATACAGCCCCTGCGGGACAACCATTTTAACACTGAGCTTTTATTTTAGTTTTTATGGTTGGTCTTTCAGTAAATACACATGGCTTCATCAAAAATTACTACATTTTTGGTTATTCTTTGGACCTAGGTATTTCCCTAGGGGGCTAAACCATCAGCTCACCTTTATGCTGGAGGCACATTTTCCTCATCAGTTCTGGTCTAGAGCCATGCTGCTTGGTTGAAGGCAAAGATCTTTGCCATGAGAATGCAATTCTGCCATCCCACCTCAAAGGATCCTGAGATGCTACTGTCTCTATTCACAGCATACAGAGAGCCATGTCAATTTAAAGACACAAACACCCAAAATATTTGCTCTGAATATCTGAAAAGCAATCTGAAACCACTCTCCCTAAGATTAATGGCAATAATCTCCTTGATTTCAGTGGGAACAGGATCCATTTTAAGCAGGACAACATGAAATTATGTGCAGTTTGAATGCTTAGACTTTGCAAGAAGCTAATAGTCTCATGCATCTAATTTCACCATAATTTTTAGAATAAATTACGCCTGTGTTATCCTCCGTTTGACAAAGTAGTTTGCCAAGGAGGGCATATTCAAATACAGACAGAGTTAAGTTAATTATTTTGCCCTTCACCGTTACAATATAAACAGTTCAATATTAATTAAATACTTATATCAATTTGGAGTTTATCTTATTTTACTTTATTTTTTTATTTTATTATACTATATTCTATTTTATTTCTTTTGATTTATGTTCCTATTTTATTTTCATTTCTTCAAATTTTACTCTATTCCCACATGTTGCCAGGGAACAGAAGAAGAAGAAAAAGCAAGGATCTGACTGAAGCCACTGCAATCAGCCAGCAGATGTTCATTTGTTTCATTCTTGAATCATATCTCCAGAAGCCCATGTGCTGGTATCTACCGCCTTATCAAAAGCATAAAAAATACAGACATTTCATACTGCTTAAGCATCAGAACACGTTCTTAGGAAAAGCTATTCTAACCACAATTATACTCTACATGCCAAAGGCTGGCTTTTCACTCAAGTAGTGGTATTGGTGGTAAAATCCAGGATCAAGTGGAGAGATTTTTCTGAAGAACTCAAAGGAAAATGTGTAGAATTCTTGGGGTTTGCTGCAGATGTGGTCTAAGTGATAGATTATCATTTGCTGGGTAGTACTGTAGAAAGTAGGTCCAGTAGCTCTTAAAAGTGGGTCTGTCCTCTTCTAGGTGGGATGGTTGTGTTTTCTGAACTCTGGCAAAGAGCAGCTGATTTTGCAGAAGGGGAGTATGCAGTGTGAAACCACTACAAACACTGGTCCCACCAGAAATAACCAGTTCTCCCTTCCCACTCTTTAGAAATGGAGAGTACAAAAATTCCAGTGATTCATTCTCTTATCTACCAGAACACAGAGAAAAAAAACCACCTAAATAAAAGTGAAATGTTTTACTCAGACATATGGTTTTAAATGAAATTCTACTAACCTCTCACTTTGTGGTGGTTTGTAGAAGACAATGAACCCTGAAATCTCTTATTCAGTTCCTTCCTAAGAATTCCTCTGAAGTGTGTGGACTGACAGGCTATCCCTGACCAACTTCATCTCATAGGTTTCTCAATGATCTTCTTTCTAGATAAGAAGGAAAAAAAAGAGGTGCTTTATCCCATCTGTCTTTTTTCTTGAGAAGAGACCCATCAGGCAGAGTGAGCCCTCCTTTTGCCTCCGGCTTACGTCCTCAGTTATGGCAGTAAGCAGACAACTTGCTCTTCTCCTGAGAATCCTGAGCTCTTCTTTGCACCATGGTTATGAACAGAGGCAGAAAGAAAACTGCCAGCATTCAAAAGGTACCTTTACCTCAGTGTTAAAACCTGATACATATTGATTACGTCAAGGAAAGGAAGAGCCTGATTTGATTTTTTTGATCTTTCCCTGCTCCACTAGTTACTGATCTTATAGTACTAAAGTCCTTTTGTTTCTTACATAATTATAGTCATTCATTGCTTGCCCTTTTGGTAATTCAGTTTGTTCATTCATCAATCTGAAGTCAAATGGAATTCTTTTGTGTAACTAAAAAACAGGCTGAGTGTTTTAAGTGCATCATTATCAATTTGTGTGTGTGCGTGAAACCGATAACCACAAACCACTTATGCCAACACTGCCACTCATGGGACTTTATTTCAGATTAAATATATCCTGACTTCTATGTATTTCACATCTTTGTGTTTTGGAGTTGGGTTTTGTTGGGGCTTTTTTGTTGTTTGGGGTTTTTTTGAGGCTGAGAGAGGTCTGATTATGCTGTAATTCATCACGGAAAAGAAGTAGCTACAAGCATATGATTCCATAATGCATCAGAGGGTTTGTGGCTATTACGCCAGAACTACAAAGTGAATGCTGTGCACTAGTTGGATGTGAATGTAGATGAAAATGGATTTAAACATATGTATGCAGTGGGTAGACACCATAGTCAAACCATCAGAAGATTTCTCAGTGAGCCAGGATTTTTATGAGTCAAGAGAAAGCACAACGCAGACGAGCAAAGCAACTGAGAGCTGCAGCAGCTGATCCAGTGACCACATCTCAGACATAAAAAGTCATAGTGATCAAGATGGCCAATGAAGTTCCCAAGCAACCAGACGCTGTGGTAAAAGTATCTCAAGTTCAGTGTTTGGTCTAGACATGAGTGAGAAGTGAAGAGGAGTGGGAACAAGATCTAGTAATTCTAAGGCACAAAGCATTGTTATAGCAGATCAAACAGGTTCAGTAGTCCATTCTGCCCTTCTGCTCTTTGTCCCTATTAAGGCCTTTTTAGTGCTTCTGATAAGCTCTCCTGCTCTTCTTCCTATATCAGTTGAGAGTTCACTAGTGAAGTGATAACTTGGCACAGAGGAAAGGTGATTTTGTGGCTGTCAGTCTATTGACAATTCCATCATACACAACAGCATTTTTCAAGAGATTTTATTGTATTTCATTGCTCAGAAATACAAAGTAGAAGACGCGTGTGTATATGTGTGTGTGTGTGTGCAAGTGCTGTTCAAATCTATTTTGTGGGATAAAAAAAGTTTTATTTACTAGATAACGTGTATGTTCACATCTGTAGTGGAAGAAATATATAGAATTATTAGATGATCATTCCCTAACTGCTTAGATGACCACTTGCTCAAACACACTCAGCACTGAAATTAGTTGGTAGACCCACTGGCAGCCTCGGCCTAGGAGTAATAGTAAAATCTCCAGCTTCATGGGAAGGTTCTTCCAGGCTTGACTGACTTATGAACATGTACTGCTCTGCATGAGCACATCTGCTGTACTGTTGTCTTTCTCCTTCTCATTTGTGGCTTAGAGACTTTTGGTTTCACTTCTAAAAGCTCTGTGTTTCACTTATTTTTAGGTGTATGCTGCCCTGCAGTCTCTGAAGTTCTGATACAAGTCCCTAGACTCCTTATAGAGATTAAAGAGCATCAGCTCTGCATGCCTAACTAATAGCATTACTCTTTGTTTACTAAATGGCTTGATAATTAGGTCTGTACCAAGGGACAGGCATTAAGATTTATTCAAGATTTCATATTACTCTTGAAATGCTTTCCACTCTCCATGGAACTGACTGTTGCTTCTAGGTCTGCTCAGCAAAATAAATTAGGCAATGCAGAACTCAAGGCTATGACAGCTGCCTGTCTTCTGGTGGAGGGGAAAGATCAGTTCCCTGGAAGCCAAAGCGCTTCTGCTGCTGCTATTTTACCCTTCCCGAGCTCATTTGGGCAGGGAGCCAGCTCTCAGGGCTGAATTAGGTAAAGACTAACCCTGCAAAGAAAAAAAGTGCATTTCCAGCCAGCTTGGCTCCCTGGCTGGGCTTGTGGTAGAGAGGGAGTAGAGATGTGCAACTCAGACAGGAGACTTGTAGGTCCTCACTAAGACAATTCCCTTGCTCCAGATCTGGACCTTCAGGACCACAGAAGTTGGTGAGGGGAGGATACTGTTAAGCGGAGTTTTAGAGCAGGGAGTGCAACTTTTGGCCTTTCACCCTTCATCCTCCAGAGCCCTTGACTCTTGTTTCTGCTCTGAATTTCAAATAGAAAAGCAGCATGCAACTAGTCAGGTTAAGCACAAAAGAAAATCTTGTTCTGATTGCAAAGCTGTTCGTGTATTTGTTCCTCTTGCTTTTGAAAGTCCCTGTCTCCAGCTGTGATATGTTTTATGCTATGAATCTGACTATTCTCAACAGTCTTTGTTAAGGAAGTGGGACAAAAACTTCATTTGTACAAAACTTATGGGTTTTGACCTAAGAGATGTCTACCAGTCGGAAAAATGTAAGGACACTTTATTTATGTCCTCCATGAAAAATCAGGACACAACAGCAGTCCCTCTGCCTGTTTTTTCTTAATGCCCTTCATGACGCACATCACTTTAAAGGGGTTGGAAGGCACTTTTTGTCAAATTTCTAGCAATGCATCGTGGATCAAATTTTTTTTTTTTTTTTCTAAACCAGAGTTACCAACACTAATTGAAACCTGACAATGTTGCTGAGACCAAATTTCATGAGAACAACAAGTTACTTAAAAAAAAATAAAATGATTCATCCCCCCTCCATGCACTGTCAGTTACTGGTACTCCCCACGTTTAACGCCTGAGGTAGCTAATGGCGTTAACACATGAAAGACATCAGCAACATGCTTTTGACTCCCATTGGAATCCTTTATTAAAATAGTCCTGACCCTTTTTTCTGTGTAGAGCTGGTATGCCAGCAGCCACATGACCAGCACCCTGACCAATGGAGTCATAATTCCCAGAAATACAGAATTTGTTTAGACTTTTCCAGACACAGTCACCTTGACTGGATAACCTCTTCTGGGTTTTGCAATGCCAAATGAGTATCCATTCTGGCAAGGCAGGGCCAAGCTCCAGCAAGGAGCATGGCTCTCCCAGAATGGCATTTGGTGGGCAAGAGGAAGCAAAAATGTCTGCTGCTTACTGTCATCCTGTGCAGCTGCTCTGGAGACTTTTCCATTCTTTTCCTCCTGCCCCAGGATACACAGATTGGCATGGTTTCACCATGCTTGGTGGTCAGGGAGTCACAGGGACTCCACAGAGTGCACCCAGGGACCCCACTGGTGCCAGAGGAGTCCCCACAGCTGACAATCAACACATGAACCATTAGAAAAAAGTGCACATGGAAAAACGAAAAATGTACCGAGAGGGGGTAGTATTGCCTTCTGTGGAATAAAAGTGGTGGTGACTTATTGACAGAAAATAGTTCCAGCAACTGAGTGTCCTTTTCCTCTTGAGAGAAAGAAAGAAGGACCAAAGTTGGGAGCTTTAGGCTTCCCCTACATTGTCCTTATGTGGTAACTGCTGCAGCCATGCTGCTTGCTTTCCTTTCCTAACCTTCTCCCATGACTTCGCACCAGTCCTTTTCACCCAAAAAAGCATATCTCTGTGTGTGTAAGAAGGAGTAACTTAGTGGGGAACGAGTAGGTCTTGCTGCAGAAGGCTGTTTATCCTAATTGTCCAAGATATGGATTCACCTCCAGATCTTAGGCATGTGGTATTTATCTAGCTTCTGATCAGAAGAGCCGGGAAAGGGAGCAAGCTTTAACCAGAAAAAGAAATTACTTGGAAAAGATGCAGAGGTTTAGATGAAAGGTTGTGGTCTCAAACAGAAAAAGCCTTCATCCTTATGCTCATCCGATAGAAGCAAAAGCAGTGAATTAAAATCTAAAATTATAGCACGCATTTGTACGTGATGTCACATTAAACAAGTGTTTACCCACTAACATATTGCCCTCTTATCTCCGGGATTGTGCCACAACATTTTGCTACTGCTAGAACTGTGGCTCCGGAGATCCATTTATGGTGTTGGCCAGGTCTTTGTTTAAAACAAACCCAAGACAATCTGCTATCAGGAAAGTAAAAAGAAATACTCCAAAGGCTGATAAAAGACAACTAAGTCAGTGGAAGTGTGTCTAAATCCAGGACATAAACGGTCCAACTCTCAGATGACCTGCTATTTTGGGACAGCTTCAAACTTCAAATAATTGCAAAATCTTACAATGTTGAATCTCCCTCATAGCTTCTCTGTTGAACTGAAATCCCTAAGCATTTGTGGGAGAGTTGTATTTTAGAATTGGATTTTTATTTTGGTCTGGGTGAGTGGAATAAAAAGTCACATTTCCTGCAAAGCAAAAATTCCAAAAATTTCAATCTGCAAGCACAGAAGCATTTCATCAGTGTCTTACAGCTAATTTGCAGACACTTGTATGTACCAGAGAATATTAGACAGACCTGACTTACATAGTGTATTAAAGCTATATTATAGTAGTAATATTCCAATATATGACATTTTCATGCCTATAGGCTAACACAGAAATTTATCTTAAAGAAACAAAGTAACATCATCATCATTATCCCTGTGATTCCGCAGCAGTGAACTGGGCATATTAAGAAAAGCATACTGTGACTTGCCTTCCCCTGAATAATCCCTCTTTCTCCATTTCTCTCCTGTCTTTTTTTCTCAGTGACCTCTCTGCAGTTGTGTTGTGCTGTTCATGTCTTCCAGAGGCAGTAGCCCTGAAGTAGCCCTGGCAAGAAGAAGCAGTTACTTCTGCCGTGAAAGAATACTTAACTTTCCAGTGGCTCAAAGAACTTGTTTTAATTTCAACAATTGACTTCTGCACAGTAAACTTCAGCATACGAATCCCTCCTGTGGCCATGACTCCAGTTTTTGGACATAAGAAAGTGTAATTTTACTGTCTGGCTGTGGTTTATGCTTTCTATATAGCGGTGAGAAATGTTCACCCACTCAGAAGCCCAGTCTGGTTGGACTTCTACCATTATTTAGAAAGGGATTTGTCAGGAGCATGAGGTATTATCTAAGTTCAGCACTGCTCTGATTTTTAAAATCAGATTCTTGAACACTAATATCCAGTTTCCCCATTCCTTGTGTGTTTGCATGTCCGATTTCAGCAATGCTGTGCCCTCATGGGAATGGCTACCTGTGGGCAAATGACAGATTCTGAGGCACATGTCACTCACCCTTCTACAGACCATTTCTTCAGCGTTGCTTCGTGTTTGACCTGGTTTTGAACGCAGTAGACCTATTTTTACCAGACTGCATAGGTAGTGCCTATGTACTCTAAATTAGCTCATCAAGTAATTAGCCACTTATTTGGGATATTAAGAAACCACAGCCTGGGCTACTATTTCTGCGTGTGTGAGCCTGGCTGGGGTAAGTTTGTCTCAGCACGTATTTATTGCTGCAGCTGCCACAGCTAGCAGTAAGCAGGGGAGACTTTCTCTTGTTTTTTCCTTCAGACTTGAGATAAGGGAAATGGTTCATTTCAGGACTCTACATGGAGATAATTTAAATGTCCATCTACCTCAGAGATAAATCTCTTGTGGTAGCACTGTGCATCCTTAGCTAAGAGATGGGTTCCACAACTCTAGACCAGAGTTTGAGCTAATTGCTAACTTGGCTTTAACTTACATCACCCCAGGTGCACTCTGGGCATTGCTTATCAGGAGTAGTAGGGACAGCTCTTCTGCCATGGGCTCTCATTCCTGTGAATCTACGTAGATCTCAGCTCTGATTTTGTGCTTTCCCTTACTCACCCTCCACTTTGCTACATGGGAGAGTTGTGTCCTTCCTCAGGTCACTCGCTCAGGGCTGACCACGCTGTGCATGGCCCTGTCCTGCACACCACCACTACAGTGCAGTGAGACCTAATGAACAAAGTCAAAATGTGGTTTTGGTTTTAGACATGCAAAACACAGCTGCTCAGGTTTAGCCAAAACCACCTTTTCCCCTGCCTGCTTCAGCCTCCACTTTCATCTTGGCATTCAGAAACATGTCCCCTCTGGGATTTAGTTAGAGATGTGCTCTTGGACTAAAAAAGACACAAAAGACCTCTCACTTTCTTATTGGAGTATTCACAGAATAACAACAGTAAGCAGTCCAAAATGTTCTTCTTGTCCTTTTCTTCTGCCCTGTAAAAAGTGTTACTTTTGATGGTGGTTGTTGTTTATTAACCCCGCAAGCCTCAATTACAAAGTCTTGAAAAAAAACCCCAACACACAACAGTTGCGAAATTTCCAGAGCTGGCATTGTGTCCTTCTTGCCCACAGCACGTAGTGTTGTTGCTTAACAATCAACCTAAATACTCCTTGTCCCTTCACTGTTGAATACATTACACTAGTCTGACGCCTTGGCTCCTAGACCAGCTGGGAAGTTTAATTAACTCTATACTTAGGCAAAAGTCATTGCAAAAACTCAGGGAGGACTTGGTGCTGCTTCTGAGATTATTGCTGATCTGCTTAGGGTAACATCCACTGGGTGAAACTCCATCTCTTCTCTTCCATGATTAAGTGGGTGCGTCAGCCTGATGGCTCTTTGTGGACTTTAATTCCAATGATTTATGGAAATAGTGAAAATTTAGGAACCTGGCTGTGAAAGTCCACCTTTCTCCTCCAAATTTGAGTGGTCCCATAGCGAGCTCTGCTGGTAGTACTGGCAGTGCCTGAAATGGAGTCTCTAAAAAAAGAAATCCAAAACCAAACAAACTGCAAAACCCCATATATCCCTCATTCCTTTGTCACTTTCCTCTTTTTGCTTAAAAAAGAATTATGCAACTTATTCGTTGCTTAGTAATGCACTTAATCCCCATAAAAGAAACAAATGATTCATTACAGCTCAATGCTTTACCTCCTGGATGAACGTTCTTCAACTTAGGAATGGGTAATTGCTATGAGGCTAAATAATTTTTGAGAATAAACACCCTTCTGAGAGACATGAAATATTGCTTTCCAAATTTTCCACCATCGGATCTTGGAACAAACGTGATCTCTTGCAAAGCTGCTGACATGGTGCAATTATGTTCAGGGTCTGAGTAGCTATGAGTGGAAAATCCATACTTGCTCACAGGAAACAAATGCAGATTCCTCATACGGAAGATGAGTTGGGTGGAAATAACCTTTCACCCTCTGATTAAAACTTCTGATTTAAAAAAAAATGAAATACTTCCCTCAAAAATGTTTAAGAAGAAGAGTGAAGAGGAAATCTGGTTAACAATGAAAAAGAAAACTACTCCAAGTCTGTCTGAGATCATCTTTCCTTCCAAAATTCCCATATTACAATTTTTTTGACAGAAATCTAATGACAAGATGTATCTGTAACCTCTTTTATTAGAAACATAAATAGGTAAATGCAATAGGCAAATCTGAAAAGGGAAGGGAAGGAAATCTTTCATAGTGAATATTTATTAAACTGTATTTTTCATCAGATACAATAAACTTTGTGCTGTCTTCCCTGGTCAGTACTTCAGGGAAGAAAATGTAGTACTCACAAAAGCTAGTTTTTCCTTGAAGTATTTAAAACATTAAAATAAATCTAAGCTGTCTAATAAGAAGGAAATGTAAAAAATTATATTTTCCCAAGCATTGAACTGAGAGATTGCAATTGCTCTTAGTAGCATTCTTCTCCTAAACACTGAACCTCAATATCATATTTTTACATGAGAATTTTCACTGACCTGTTTCAGAGAGAAAAATGGTTTTGGTTTGGGGTTTTTTTGAGGAATAAAACTAGTTTATGATAAGATAAAAATAATCTTCATCCTTAATGTTTTCCTTTTGTGCCCAGAAAGCAGGCTGTAGAGTACTGGAGTTCATAATACATTTTTAAATACTTATTAAAAATCTATATATTATACTATAACAGCATTATTTCAATTCAGAATAACACTTAAAAAGCATGGTATTGTTCTGAACCACATTTAATGTCAGTGTAGTGAATCAATCCAAACATTTATAATTTAATATTCATCCCTAAATTTTCTAAGTTTATTTAAAAATAACTCCTTTTGCGTTGCCAGCTGTGTAGTATATAAACCTGTATAGCCTTTCCGTCATGAGGAACCAGGATGTCAGCAGTTACTGCATCTTAGTTTAGCTTTCTTTATTAGTTAAGAATTCTTCTTTGGTATTTAGTGTTTCTTTCAGTATCACTACCACCTGCTTAACAGCTTCAAACCCTCCTTCTTCATCTTACACCTTTCATATATTAGATGCTACCAGGTATCCTGGCAGTTAAAATTCTTCCTGAAAAAAGTCTTCTTATGTGTTAACCCAAACTTTAGTACAGAAACTCTTGATTCCCTCTCCTAAAATGCTCTGCCGATCTGGCTGGAAAATGGGCTTTTTTTTCTTGGAAAAGGACAACACAAAAGAAAACTAAACCAAATGCACAAAAATGAGACTTTTTTTCCTGGCATGCTCCTCAGAGAACGTTTGGATTTAAGTTATCACTCTGAAAGGCAAGTGTAAAAATACAAAATGAAATATTGTTCTTTGAAAACGTGGCTGTAATACCTTCAAGGAATTTAGTTTGGCTGTTCTCCATGTCCCGGGGTTTTAAATCTCTGATCCATGGTCTTCTTTTGCATGTTCTTGTACTACTGAGATACTATGAAGAAAGTATTCTGTTTAAGTTGGCCACCTAAGAGGCTGGGCTTCCACTGAGAGATTGAGGGGGGCTGGTGGTGTAATCGCACTGATGAGGCTTGAAAATCACTGATCTCTAGCCTAGACCGGTAGTGATAGGCAGCTGCCCACCGAGACATCGCCTTCCACTGCAGGGCTAAAAGGGTCAATACCATTCTCAGACATGCAGGCAGGAACCTGGCATCAGGACAAATGTTGACATTCTCCCTTTTCCCTGCTTTTTTGGAAGATCTGTGGAAAGTCAGTTCAGCTGAGACTGCTGGTGGGCCAGGGAATTTCATCCTCAGAGGCTGCAGCAGTGCTGGGCAAAGCTGTTCCCGGGGATACCTGACTCCTCACCGTGGCAGGTAGCACCAACTTGGGTGTGTGAAACCCTCCAGGAAGGGAGATGGGGTTTCCATTCTGAGACTGTCTCATCACTTGTCTGGAAGCCGGGTAATTCTTACCTGGCAGCTCGGAAGCAGCTGGCACCCGTGCTTGCTCCTACTAGTTTTCCAGGAAGGTGATGGGAGGAAACTCCCTACAGACTTCCCCAAGGGCAAGTGTGAGTCATGGCATCCTACAGCTGGGGTCAGATCCTTATAGACCATCTGTCTGTGTGTCTACAAGCATACTATAACCCAGCCTGCTGCAACAATACTCTCGCCCTGGGGAAGGCTAGGCTGTGCCGAAATAATACGGACCAGAGGCAGGAGTCAAATATGGACAGGAAAATCCTTCACAATAAATATGGAAGGACTGTGCACAGAGATGCAAGTCCTGCCAAGAGGATTAGAGGGTAGGTGTAGGAGTGATGGCCACCCAGGTGAGAATGAAATAGGAAGCAGCCTTTGGAGCACCCTTCTTACATTGCATTTGTGGATGCAGTTCTGGAAAACATCGTGGGAGAAATCTAAATGGGCTTGAAATGCAAAGCCTTTTAGGTGATAGCCTTTAAACTGCTCTTCAAGAATTTAAGTGTGAATTATAAAAGCCTCATTTTTCTTTTCTTTTGAAAAATTGCTTGAACTTTTGCCCTGTACAAAAAGTGTCTGAGGCAGAGGTGCCAAATGTTTTGTGGAAAAATATTGTTAAAATGTTCACTACTTCGAATACCCAATGCTGCATGATTGCTTTGAATTACAGGCAGTTACTGTGGATTGAGGCATGGAAATGGCTTGTTTTCTCAGCAAAGTATTCATATGCAAACAGAAAATGTATTATGTGTTCCACTTCCATCAAATTCTATTGTGATGGTTCAAAAATCATATAATGTTTTCTACACACTGCTTTGGCTGAAGTAATTAAAAACTGGTATTATCTTTGGTGGTAGCAAAGCTCAAAGCTGTGAGCATGCTTAACATACATGTTCCTGTGAAGAGAATGGATTTTTCTCTGGACTATATATTTGTTTGTCATTGACTAAAAAAGGACACCAATGTTGTCAGAGGTCTTTTGCTGTAGAAATGACAGAATATCAGATGCAATGTTTTACTGAAATTTCTGAAATGTTTCCTCTGGAAAATTCTGGGATTATGTGCTAGGGATAAATACAGTATCATTGAGTTAGGGGTTGCAAAGGAAACTGAGGCAATCACACTTTTTCCTTCCCCACCAATACACTTTCTTAAAATTACAACCCAAATTTTAATAAGATTATATAAGCCCTATTGTTTCAGATAATATGAAGTGTACTCTGCAGTGCTCATTTTTTATTGAATTATTTCTTGATAAGAGTTTATAGCTGGAAATGTAAATACCTTTCTGGAGAGTGATACCTGGACTATGAACTCCTGCTGCGACTTAAGACGTTGCTTTCAAGTGGGATGCGCCTCTCTCTACCTGTGGAGACTCCTCAACTGTTTCCTTGCTGTCAGCCCAAGTGTAATTGGTACCCAGCAGTCATTGTGGAGCAAAAAGAGACCTTGTCATCATTCACACAGTTGTGTTCGCAAAGCTTACAGGCACAAAAGGCAAAAGAGACTAACAAGATCATTTCAAATGATCAACAGCAATCACAGGCTACAGGGTTACCTCCAGTAATTCCTGCATCAAGTCTCATAACCTGTGGCTGAATTAGACCATATCTTTTTTAGAGAGTTGTAATCTTGATTTATTAGTTTGATTTGATTTCTTTGCTTTATTCTCTTGTGGTTTGAATTAGTTCCAGCCTTGTATTTTTGTTTGAAATGGGATTCCTAAATTCCCAAGTGAAGTCAATCAGGCAGCAAGATGTACTCTAACGCATACCTTGCACTACTGGTCCTGTGCACAGGCACTGTATAAATTCTTGGCCCTACCTATAATCTTTCCAGTATGCCCCAAAATTAAAACACACATGGATATCACAACTGAGGGGAAAGGTAGTACCCGAAACAGTCCACTGCGATCCAAATACACCTAAGTCACACAGTTACCTCTGGTGAGAAATGGTTGTAATTGTAGCGTGCCTTGGTGTTGTTGCATCTTGTGACAGGATAGGTCACCATAGCTTACTTGTAGGCTTTTGAGACAGCATGGACCAAGCAGAAATCTTAGGGACAAAGGCTGATGCCAGGTCAGCACTGCCCCAGGTTCCCTAGCTCTGAAATGTTCTCCCATTGGATATCTACCCTGGCTTCTTAGGATGGGGATCCTAGCAGTAGGTAAGCTGCTTATACGGTTTAGTTTTTCAGCTGCCTTTGCTGTTCATTGATTGATTCCTGCCATGGAGGAAGGGAGAAATTTCGGAGTGGTGATTCTACTCCTTACGGGTGATTTTATACAATATATGGTTTTTAAAATTCCTGGGTGGCCAGCTTTCCATCTTAGCTGTAAACCAGCTAATGCTATTTTACCATGCTGCTCCACTCATCCTTGTCCCTTTTCCAGCCAGCAGTATGGATGGGGTGGATGCATTAGTAATGCAAGTACCCACTGCTATGCTGTGTTTTCTTTTTATACGCTAGTCTCAGACAAAGAATAATTTTTACATACACAGCATTCTTACTAAAGTTATATTTGTCATGATCCAATGTATAATATTTTACTAATATATCTTCATTTGGCTTTAAGAACAGAAAGCAGAATAAGGCTGAGAAAGCGGTTAAGTAGCATATACTACAAAAATATTGAGAAACACTGAGTGGGTGGGGGAAGGAAATTACTTCAGAGACTGAAAGGATGAAAAGAGGAAATGACTTCATTCCCCACATCACCATGCAATGTCTCAGCATCCAATCACAGGGAATGAGGCAGGTAAACAGGAAAGGCAAAGAAGAAGTGGGTCATTCCCCAGTGTGATGGGAAAAGAGCACTGTAAGTAACTGCTCAGGGTGACTTCAGATGCCCTGAACAGCAAAAGCAAGACAGGATTTTTGCAGCCTACCTGAGGTGGGTTGTAGCAGCTGCCTGGCCTTCCTAGCAAGCTGTCAAGGAGACTAAAAAAGTTGTAGAGATTCCTTACTGTTGAGTCCTAATAATATGATTTTGATTCAGGTTTGGGGACTTTCATTTCATTATTATGAAAGTATATGCTTCAAGTAAAGCCATTCTTTCACACATAAATCTTCTGCTAAAGATGACTGAATAGACTCAACAAGCAACACATTTCCTTCCTATGGACCTAGTAATCTTTAAAACCAGAATTACAGACAGTTTCTTGAGTCCTCAGTGCCCAGCACAGCTGAAGGAGTCCCAGCAGGTAAGTTGTTGCCAGCAAATTAGGCATTACCTGAACTGCTACCTGCAAGGAAGGCCACCAGCATGGTGAGGCCCAAGTTCATTTGCCCCTAGAGCGAGACAGCTGCATGCAAACTGCCCATCAGCTCTGGCTTTACTAACTTTCAGGCTGTATCAGGAATGATTTGGCACGAGCCAATAACGTACAGCAGAGGCCATTCAAACAGTTTAACAGAGGTTCAATTTCCAGTGCCTGGGAACATTTCCATTATTATTTGCTGGCACAGCTAGAGTCGAAGTGCTCCTGCGCTGAGCTGTGTGATGTGATTTAGGGGGTTTAAAACACAGAGTCTGCATGCATGTGATCTCTTCAAATACCTAACATAATCTGTGGAAGTTTCCTTGGCGGACAGTAGTACAGTGGATTAGAGCCTGAACCACAAGTCTCTAGGGAATAGGTAGCGCATTTGAAAGGCTCTCTTCTGACCTAGACCAGCTAGTGGCAAAGATCTCAAAGACTGATAGAGAGGCCATTGTGCCTCTGCTCACTGCTCCACTCACCTGCTCGGTGACTTCTGCCTGAACCATCCATCAGGAAGCAGCAGCCTCTGACTTCGGTTCTGTGCCAGCTTCTGCAGCCTTGTCCCATCCTGGCAGTACAGCGTCCCTCACGCTGCTGCAGCCTCAGTTGTAAAGCGTGGAGGGTTGTTGGTTTTTTGTTTTTTTTTTTACATTTTGAGTCTTCCCTCATTTCCTCTGGGGAATTTCACAACAGATGGATCAGCTGAATAACTTGGCTTAAAGACGCTCCATTTTGCACTGATTTCTGTGATTACAATGATAAAAGCTGTGCTATCAGGCAGTGTTTCACTAAGGTCCAGAGAGCTATATAAAAGAATAGGTCTTTAGGGCCTCCAGTGTATGTGAGATATAATGATGATGACTGCAGATCAGACCTGTTCTGGCTGCTTTACACAGCTGCACAGACAATCCGGGTTTATGACTGTTTTGTATCACCAAGATGATGGAAAGCATCCCAAGCATACCAGTGAATGTGACCTGATGAATATATTGTATTTCTTCATACCTAGGGGAGATCATTGTTCCTCAAACCGGAACACTCTTTGTGATTTTGAGTCCTTTTTGATTGCAAACATAGGAACCAGTACAGGAAAAGCATCCTTAAGCCAACTTATCCCACTCATGCAGCTGTTAAAAAATCCCCAGAGGAAATGAGGGAAAACCCAAACTTCAAGAAAGCTTGAAACTTGTATTAGGGATGTATTAATAATTGATTTACTGTCCCCTTTTGGCCAGTTCTGTGTTAACTTTCATTTGTTTTCTGGCCCTAAGGCTATAATGCTCCTAGGCCTAAGCAGCAGGGCTTATATGGCTAAGGTTTAGATAAATATCTGATCTCTGGAGAAAGTGCCTTATCCTGACTGAATCATTCTAGTTTTTGATATACATGTACTTCTGATCAACACCTTCTCAGACGACAATTATTTGGAAGGTACATGATGAAACTTGCTTTGGTATTTTAGGAGATCAGCTTTAAAATGTGTGAGAGTTACATCAGATAAACTGTGAAAAAAAGAATTAAAGTCCTTCCCCACATCGACAGAATTAGTAATTTGCTGCAATCATCTAGCACTTTCTCCTTGTGTCCACATGCTGAAGAACAAAAATCCAGTTAAAACTACTCCATTGTTTAAGGAGGGTCTTTTACAAGGAAAACCAAGAACATGCTGAATCATATTAAACTCTTGATATTTGCTTTCTGGCTGCACGTTAAATATGCTCCCGGATCTTATATTTGAGCAGTCATGCTTTTCACTGTGTTTGCTTGATCTCATTTCTGTAACCTACATAAAGAGGAGGAAGATGTAATGACCAGCTATGGCTAAGCAACATTATTCTGGAAAAGCCTGAGCATTTGGTACTCAAGACTTAGGTCCCGGTGATGCCTATGGCACATGGCGGTGCAGGGAAGGTATGGCGGTGCAGGGAAGATATGACAGTGGAGGGAAGGTGAGGGCGTGAGGTGTGAGGGCTCAGGAGACAGACTGGCAAGAACTAGACCTGTGATAAGACCTGCTTTACTGAAATGCTGATTTTTCTGACCCAAGTTGCATATTTTCAATTAAGCACTCCTGTTTTGAAGATTTTCAAGGCCATGTTCCCTTCCTCAGTTGCATCAGAAGGACAAGGCTTCTCTGGTATCCGTTCTTTTTCCGAGCCCACAGCTCTGAATCATAGAATCATAGAATGGTTTGGGTTGGAAGAGTCCTTCACTATCATCTACTTCTAACCCACCTGACATTGGCAGGGACACATTCCACTAGACCAGGTTGCTCAAAACCCCATCCAAGCTGGCCTTAAACACTTCTAGGGAAGGGGCATCCATGACTTCTCTGGGCAACCTCTTCCAATGTCTCACCACCCTCATAGTAAAGAACTTCTTGCTTATATCTAACCTAATTCTGCCTTCTTTCAATTTAAAACTATTACCTCTCATCCTATCCCTACATGCCGTTGTAAAAAATGCATCTCAAGTTTTCTTGTAGGTCCCTTTTAGGTACCAGAAGGCTGGTATAAAGCCTCCTCGGAGCTTTCTCTTCTGCAGGCTGAATGATCCCAACTCTTTCTGCTGGAGAGCATAAGAGAGGTTCTCCAGACCTCTAATCACCATTGTGGCCTTTTTCTGGACCCATTCCAACAGTTTCATATCCTTCTTATGCTGGGGATTCCACAACTGGACACAATACTCCGGCTGGGGTCTCATAAGACCAGAGTAGAAGGGGAGAATCATCTCCCTCGACCTGCTGGTCACGCTTCTTTTAATGCAGCCCAGGATATGGTTGGCTTTCTGGACTGTGAGTGCATATTGTTGACTCATGCTGAGCTTCTCATCAACCAACAACTCCAAGTCCTTCTCCACAGGGCTGCTCTCTATCCACTTTCCATGCATCTCAGAGTTTCTTTGCTGAAACACAGGAGCTGATTTTCTCTGAATATCCTCCTCAAAACAAAAACACATTCGGAAAACGAATTCAATGCTACAGTCCAATATAGGACACCTTGGGAACAACAGCTTAGGCCACAAGGCAGTTCCTTGGCAATTAAATTTGTAAAAACATAGGTGTAAAACTGCTGTCAGCAAAATGATGACCTGACCAGGACACTGAAAGAGAACTCAGCCCATCTGGAGAGCAAGATTCAGTTTGTCTGATGCTTTGGTGTCATCTAGACAACTGCCAAGGCAATAATTATGTCATTAGTGCTGTGGCTCTTTTGCATTAATTTCCCTTGTAGAAGCACTGAGTATTCTTGTTACGTTGATTTTGGTGTGTGTCCTGTTGCAACCAATTTTTATGGATATTTGGAGCTTTTCCCTCAAACCACTGACAAAAATTGTTTACCATAATAAATGGGCAGTAATGATTTCACTACACTCCATGTTTTAACAGTTGTCAAACATAATTATTAAATGAAAAAACTCGTGGATTCTGATCTCTCTGGGCATCTGCTTCACCCTGGTTCACAACATATGGAAAAAGTAAGATATTAAAAAAAATGTTTAAGGAAGCAAATTTTATAAATATCACTTGCTGGGAACAAAGAAGAAAATAATCTTTCACCCTTGATTGTCCAACTGAATCCAACTTATGCTTTATCACACAGTAGTAGCTAGCCTATTTCTTTATTTGAGGGATCCTTGCATTTTCCACGAGAGCTCCCATGGACAGCATTTCCCACATGCTGCCCGCACCAGGCTCCCCTTAAGTTTCAGTAAGTCACCCTGCAGAGCAAGCACCAGGGACTTTGGTGGAATTCAGGCCGTCTGACTGCAGCCCTGAAGCAATCAGTAAAAGGCTATGTTACTTTGATCTCCACATCCAGAAGAGTTAATTGTGAACAGCTTCATTGAAGTAGGCAGGGTGTTTCGCCATAGAAAGATACCCTGGGATATGTACTGAACTCTGGCTGCAGAAGGGTTGCGCTCCCCTAACTGAGAGCAGATTTGCTGTTCTGCTTGGAAAAAATCAACAGCAGAAGCAATAAACAAATGGAGCTATTATCTTTAAAATAAAGGAAGGATTTCCAGTTGGCTGGTTTTCCCTTATAAAACTATTTATGGTGCACATTTTTGTACATGGATAAGAACATTAACATGCAAATAAGTCGGTTCTTTGAAGAATGGTGGAAAAAACTTCACTGATCATGTAATCAGAAGGGGTTTTTTTCTGTTTTAAGTGGAAAGGACAGCAAAAATGGGATGGAAAGTGGTGGGGAAGGTCAACAGTCTAAAGAAACTAAGTGATCATATATATTGTAACTATGTCTAGTATATACTGTGGTTTTCTTTAGAGTATGATGACCCCTAAGACTCTCTGAGACCCCTAAGACTCTCAGTCCTATTTTTAGCTATGTTGGGAGCCCAGATCTGGTTCTGGAGTTGCTTGTGGCATTAAAATTGCCATGGCTTGAGGTTTTATTTTGCCTTTGCCATAGTCCTCCAAATTTCTACCAGCAAGCGCTGCTGTCATTTTCATGAGGGATCTGAGCCTAAGATATTTATTACTAGTGGGAAGGAAAAGCCTGCCTCATTCTTGGGGTCATTCTGCTGCCAATTATGAATTGACTGAAAACAACACTAAGCTACTTCTACTCTCATTTTCAAATTAGTTCCTCACATTCTTGTTTCCTTCCAACAAATATGTTTCTGGAGAAAACTGGGAAGCAAGTGAAACTTTCTCTATTCTTCACTAGTGATGGATGAGCTGTGTGTGGTCATGGTGCCTTTACCACCTGCAGCTCTTCCCACTGCATCTGAAAGCACCAAGTCACAGGTTCCTCAACAGCTCTCCATCCTCCTCACCCTGCTTGGGGCCTTTAATTTTGTTGGTTTGTTTTAAGGTACCTAATTTCAACCTTTCTTCATAGCTATACTAACAGTTGCTTCTGAGGCATCCTCAAGTGCCTGATGATCTTGAAGACTTAGGAAAGAAAAACTGTGTACTTTTTGCCCTATTTTAGGTTAGCCACTTTTGTGCTAGATGTAACCTTATTTGCTGCTGCAATCTGACTGAAATGTACTTTGCTGGCATAGCTGTCCTCTTTAACCCTGTGTGTGGATAGGATAGTAGCATACAAATAAGAACTCTCTTTAACTTACTACAAATTCCCTTCAGTATTTACTAAAGAAAATGAATCGGGGCTCTTCTTTCCTGTTTCTCTGGCTCCAGGTGTATGCAGTTCTTCTGTCATTCTCATTTCTTGCTTCCATTTAGTTTCTAACCTGTCCTGAAAATTACATTTTGGTTGAGTTGCTGAGTGTTGGAATTCATACTCTTTGTTTGGATATGTACTCTGGACATGCATCTGATTTACAGAACCATAGAATATCTGAGACTGGAGACAGTCTAGTCCAACCTCCCTGCTCAGAGCAGCATCGACAGAAGCATCAACAACGTTGCATAGGGCCATGTTTGTCAGTCTTTGCGTATCTCCAAGAATTGAGGTTCCCAAACCTTTGTAGGCAGCTGCTCCAGTATTTGATCACTCTTACAGTAAAAAAATGTTTTTCCTTATATTTAAATGGAATTTCCTGCATTTCAATTTGTGCCTGTTGTCTCTTGTCCTGTCACTGTATACAGCAAAGTAAAGCCTGGCTCCCTCCTCTTTACTTTCCCCCGGTCAGATATTTATGCTTATTCATCAGATTCCTCCTGTACCTTCTCGCCTCCAGGCTGAACAGTCCCAGCGCTCTCAGCCTCCTCGTACAGCAGACTCTCCAATCCCTTAATCGTCCTTGTAGCCCATTACTATACTTGCTCCAATTCTTTCTTGTAACGAGGAGGCATTCTTAAATATTAGCAAAGAATAGTTAGCAGAAAACATGGCCAGTGGATGAGGCAAACAGAAATCAAGAAACTCTGTGGACAGATATTTCAAAGTTATCGCACAAACCACATGCTGGTTTTACTCTCTTGATCGTGCTTGTATGAAAACCACGATGCTCTTACCGAATGTGCAGGTTCTTTGACATAGAAGATTCAAGCACAATGCAACTGTTTTTTCCAAGACCCAAGTGGCAAATACCTGAAGGTCTGAAGCTATGCACCCTGTTCCCATGTGAGTTAGTTTAACCCTTTCCCTTCCTAAATGAGATTGGTAGCAAAGTATCTTCCCATATACTGCAAGAAGGTTAGTGAAAAAACAATTGAAAAACTAAGGTCTACCCTATGAGGACAGTTACTGTTAGGAGGATAATTAAGAAAAGAAGTAGACAGCAGATGGCTGAAAGGAAAAGAGCAGTTAAGGAGCTAAATTAATCCCAGAGAAGGAGTGCTCTCTAATGTCCTCTGCTACAGACTTGGAAAGGTAAAGCTAAAAGAAAGATTACTACCAGAATACAGTCCTGCTAGACACAGGGGTAATGACCTGCCAGTTCCCCAGCTGATTTTATGAACCTTATAATAAGGTGCACCTTTACAGAGCAGAGACCTCTTCATACAACAGACCGAAATTTCAGCAACTCATCTTGTAGACTCTTAAATGAACTTGCCAAATCCCGGCATTTGCCTGGGGTTTACTTATTTGTAAATAGGGAAATAAGCAATAGCCCACACTCCCTTCCCAGGTCCAATGAGTCCTGGTGCATAACCTTTTGCTGCTGTCACCCAAATATTCCTGTTCCTGAATTTTATTGCCTGAAATACTTGTTGAATGTTTTTTGTGGCATTACTTTGTTTTAGCATGAAAATGCAATTCACGTCAGATATTTCCCCTTTCCTGCATATTCTGCGGAACCTTACTGGAAACTGTTCCTTTTCCAGCTTCACAGGAAAGGGAGATTTTACAATCTTCTGTTTGTTCATTATGCCAAAAGTGCTTGAAGAATTCCATCACTTCGAATAAGTGCCAAATGTGACAATGAACTTCACCCTTTAAAGATCGCACTCTCAGGGGATTCTGTAGCAACAAGTCATTCTGAGCAATTGTCTTGCAGACTAATGATAAAAGTTTCATGAGCACAGACATCACGTGCTGATGTTGACACTTGATAGTGACTAAAGCATAAATGACATGCAATGCTGTTGCCTTGATATCCTGTATTTTGACCAGATTTAGCTCATCTTCCTGCCTAATTTCCTTTGTCTTGTTTGTAGTTCTTTTTCTCCTTAATTGCTGCTCTAGCCTGTCTTTATAAATTGCATTCCCGCATGTTTACTTGTCAGGGGCACACAGTCACCATGTGACAGGACGTGTGTGCTCAAAACTGACAAAGTGTGTGGATCAAAGCCAGCAAGGCAAAGAAAAAGTTTCATAAACAATGCCGTAAATAACATCTGGGCTGTCCAAATATGGAAGAATGTGGTAGTTTTCCCTCTTTGTTGTTATTTTGTTTTGTCGTGGACATCCCCCCATAGACACAAACAAGTCTGAAGTCAGTAATTACGGTGCAGATTATTTTAAGCTAATTCTCATCAGCAAATGCGTATAACAACATGCTGCAGACGGAAAAACCAGACAAGGTGAAGTGAAATTTCAGGAAATGAATGAACCAGTGTTGAAGAACAAAGACAGAAAAGACAAAGAAATCAAGCTAATTAAGAAACACATGGAAAATGATTAAATGAAACTCAGTTTAAACATCCTCCTCTCATCTGACTACAGAAGATACTGACACACAGTTTATCCAACTTATCTGGATATCAGAAATTGGAATACAAACAAAGAAGAAATATCCAAACTCCCAAAAGAGTGGACTTCAGGCAAAATCAGTCCTGGGTCTGAAAATGCTCCTACTTGTGTTTTGTTTCCTAAGTCAAAGTTGGACTGGATACTACCTTGCTAGGATTCCTGGATGTGGGTGTTGAACCTAAGTTGCTGCTGTTGTTTTGGCAAGTTGCATAAAGAGGTGGATGAGAAATTTATTTGCCCTCAGCCTCAAGGTTATCAGACACTGATATTTTTTTCTGGAATTGGTGACATGCATATTAAGCCCCTCCAGTGGACAGCAGTCACGCAATGATACATAAAATAGGAATTATCATTCCTTCATTCATCTCATTTAAACTTTTAGCTCTTTCTATTGGGGACTTTCTTTGTACAGGGTCCAGCTCTATAGAGCCTGCTTTTGGTTGGAGTCTCATAAAGGTAATGTTGAAGCCAAATAACTATAGATGGATAAATTAATTTGAATACCTGGATCTATGAATTCAAGAGGGCTTTAGTCTCTGTTAAGATTTTTGACTGTCAAAACAAGATAGATGATACTGAAATATGCTCTGATTTTCAGAATTCTCCCTTCAGAGAGGTAAAATGGTTGCCACTTGGATTGTGTTAGCTATAACTGAGGGTGGTGACAAAAAAAATAGAGTTTTCCTGTACATTTTCTCAGTCTTTGTGGACTTACATAAAGCAGAAACATAATTAATCCTTTTTCTGTGTGAATATAAGATCTCATGCATATTCAGAACAACCTACCCTGTTAGGATCTCCTTAAACATACCATTACATCTTCCCCAAAATTTAAATAAAGTTGTTGCTGGGTTCAGATAGAGCTAACAAAATTTCATGGCTTCCAGAACGTAAATCACTCATGACTTTGGTTCGTTGCATAGATGCAGAAAGAAATCCCAGGTGTCACACTTTTCCACCAATAGCAGGGAATATTTTTTATATCAAAGTCTCTTCACTGTAGGCTGGCAACAAGCTGTGCACAAAAGCCCCGCTAAGGCTGCCAAAAGCTCTGCATAACTCAAGGAATCTGATGTCCATCCCATCTTCAGCATAGGACAGGGACATAGAACTACTGAAACTGATAATGAAAAGGTTAAAACTACCATCTTCTGTTCTAACCTGATCCAAGTCTCGGTGAAGTCCAGGAGAGGATGGTTTATGACTAGGTCTCGATGGATGCCTTCATCTTCCGTGAATCCAGTTATTGTCCAGCAAAGATAATCTGTGATTCTGGGAATTTCTGATGCTTTGTGTTGGTGATTTTTTTGCAGTTAATACATGTGTTTGTAAATAATTTTGCAACCACTGAAAACATCTTGCCTGTTTTTCTGCAGGCTATCAACACATTTATAGGACGCCAATATGTATGCAAATATAGATCTTACACCACATGGTCAACCCAGTCTAGACTTCTTGAGCAGCATTTCTAACATTTTTCAGACAAAAGTATGTGACATTTAGACGATATTCATGCTAATAAAGAAACACACAAGTACTGTCCCCCTAAATGTTCAGGCAAGCACTGATTTAAAATTTGTTTCTACCAGAGTACAGATGCTGACCCTTGTAAAGCTGTATAAAAACCAGTCATAAGGGAATATGTGGGACATTTTAAAAGTGCAAGGTCTGCATGAATACAGCCAACTGTGCTCTCCACAGATAGTTATAGTTGTTAGAAGACTGTCTAAGAAGGCTATTTGCCTGTTCATAAAATCAGATGGATGCAGCTTGACAACTCTGTCTGAAACATTTGATGTTAGTAAATACTTACTAGGACAAGAGTTAGCTTGTGGCAGGACAGTTATTCCTCTGAAATATTGATTTCCTCAAATCTGTTAATTTAGCTTGTGAGCCTGACTATTACACGAAAGTAATCATTATTTGTGTAGGAGACCAAAATGTCTACAAAGTTCTTCAGATTTGTTCTAGTCTTGGATATCACTATTTTGAAGATTTATTGATCTGCAGATGCTAGAAGTGAAGAATTTTCTTGGTGTTAAGAAGCTTGGTTCCTGTTTTCTCTAAGGAAGTGACCAGAATGCTACAGTTTTTTCTCAGAGGCAGGGTACTCCAGGCAGCTGTTTATTAGCTTTCCTACACAGCATGTGCAGATGATTTCTGCAAGAGCAAGTGAGGAGGAGATAAAAGTAGTCATTTAACCGATAACCTTGAAATACATTTTTCTGTGTATTTTACCAGGTGATACATCTTGTAGGAAGCAGGTAGCTTGGATGAGAATTATTTGGACTGAGTCTTAGGTAAGTGAGAAAAGATTTATATGTTCAGAAGTGTAAGCCCCACTTGTGTTGCAGCCACAAAAATAAAGTGTGCTCTCAGGCTTGACAGTGAGGGACTTCCTGGACATTTTTTTCTGAACACCTGTACAAGGATATTTATTAAAATAAGGGGTAGAGTGTTTTCCTTAAAAAGCATGTTTGCACGTGCCTGCTCTCTCTCATCTCTGTAGGGCTGCTGCTATAGACTCTTTCCCCATTCCCATCCTGCCTGATTTCCTGCTACGTGTTTAAAGAAACAGAATATATATCCTCATAAAAATAATACCAAGTCATTGGTTCAGGAGAAAGATGTCACCATTTGAGTTAGCAGGCAAATTTCCTTCTGCATCAAAAGGCATGACTGAGACAGACGCGTCTGACTTGGGATCCGATGTTATCCAAGCAGATGTAGTTTTGACTATAGGATGTTAAAAATAAGCTGGTGATAACCGGACAACTGTGTATTTTGAAACACTTATTTCCTTGGATACAGAGAGAGACAGTGTGTGTACTTCTAACATCTGCACTTTTTCTTATTCATGAGTGCATGAAAACAGGAAAATAGCATGAAAGACCTGAAGGAGAATTTTGGTGTATCACTGTTCTGCCAATGAACTTCCACTGGAAAGAAAAGGACAGTTTTAATTGTGTTCTTTAAGTATGTAATGCACAATTCATCATTGTGTCATGCATCCTATGATTGTAAGATACTCTTTATTGCTCATTGTTATATCAGGCAACTTTTCTCTCCTGCATACATCTGTTTTATGTAGTTCTTGCAATGGAAAAAAACATCGCACATGCTTTGTGGCATCTCTTCACAGCTGAGTTTCCTTTGCTTCCTTTTAGTGGGTACTTAGTGTTCACTTGGACCTCGATGCTTTTGAAGCAAGTCTTTATTTATAAGTGATGACATTAAAGATGAATAACTGAAAGAGAATCAAGAGAATCGGTTCAGTGATATAATTTTGAAGTCAATCAAGAATTTCATAGCAATTAATAGATAATTTATTTTAATCTCTTGCAACAGATGCATGTGTTTCTCATAGCAGTTAACTGCTTTCAGGCACTAATTTGACACCATATGGGTGTCAGATTTCTGATCTCAACAACTGCTTAATTAATTGATGTTTTTATCCTTGAATGGGTTTTGTCGGCTCAGATCAAAAACCTAAGCATGTTATAAAATTGTAAAAAGAGAGAGCTTTCCTTAGAGATTAATGTAGCGTAACACCAAAAATTGGGATATGTTATGTTTATGACTGGTTTCACTTGGATATCATGTTGCCATAAATGTGAGAAAGAGAAAGGAGCTAGAAACCAAGGCAGTGCTGGGAAGCACATACGTAAAGTATTGCCAACCCCCCAAATCATGAATCACTCTCCCTAATAAAAAAACCTAAATCAAAACAAAACCAGAGATAGACCTGAAAGCAGTATGCTGTAGAAACAGGTAAACAGAAACTTCAGATTTTAAAATTTTCTCTATTTTGTTCCAACAAATAGAGCTTAATGTGGCATTTGGGGTAGCTTGCAATGTAAGTATGAGATTTGATTTCAGATGCTTCAATGCTGTTGCCACACCTGCTGCAGTCTACTGCAGGTGTGAGTTCCACTCACCCCATATCTAGAAGATAGAGCAGAGTGGAAAAGATGCAGACAAAAGGCTGATATAGATGATGAGAGGTATGGAATCAGCAACAGAACTATAATTCTTCAACTAATAAAAGAGATGACACAGCAAATCTGCTATATTGACTAATATAAGGAAGGTGAATAGGTGCCGTAGGTGGATAGGCACCATTTATTCACTACTTCTTGCCATGCAAAAGAGTACAGTAATCGAAATTTTGAGGTATATAATTTTAAAAAAAGAAGCAAGTAATTTTTTACCCCAAAGCATACTGAATTTACTGTCACAGGAAGTCATGGAAGCCAAAAGATATAAATGGATTCAAAATAGGAATACATACTCTTACAAAGAACTGATCCATTGATCAACATCAAAACCAATAGCCCAGATCCAACCTTTGGCTCAAAAACTCTCTCAGCTCTCAATTGTTGGCAGTTTTATGGCCTTGCTCAAGGAAGCTCCATTTGAATTTACCTGTTTTCTTCTGTTCTTTGCTTAGCCAACCTCTGCTGGCTAGTGTAAAAGAAAACTACCAAGATGGGTTTGGTTGGTCCTATTGTGATCTTTCCATTTTAAAAAACAGTGGAGTTTTGCTAAACTTCCATGTATCTTTCCTCTGTCAGCTGTGTCTTGTTTCTACTGTAATCACAAAAATACAAAGAACAACTTAAGAGTCTGGAGTGGGGAGGGGAATCTTGCGGAGAAAAAGACTGTCATTTTACACAAAGTCTGCACATTCACAACAAACAAACAGGAATTCCATGAGGAGAATCAGAACAACGGTGCCTTGGACCCTGATCAGTAGTTGTCACAAATACTTTTGAATATGTTGCATTTTGAAAACAAGTTTTCCTTAAAAGAAAATTTGTTTCTTGTAAATGTGAAAATAAAAGGTTTATTTGTTTCTTGCAGCTGTATCAGAAAGGGAATTCCTTGTCTCTTTGAGGAACATTGAGGTTTCTCCAGTCAGGCATGTTTCTTATATCACAGTCCGAGGACAGTAAAATTTAACTTGTGCTTTCAAGTATGGTTTTAGTTCCAGTTTGAAAGGGTTTTTTTGAAATAAGACTCTGACTTCTCAGCTGTTCTCTACCAAAAATTTCAAGCCAATACTCAACATTGCTTTCCCTCCCACTCTACCCATGAATGTCCAGCTCCGCTTGCCTATAGTTCTGCCATCCTACCCTGCAGGCTCCACTGCAGCCATGGTTAGCTAATTGCAAGTAACATATTGAGTTAGCAGCCACATCCTGCTGACTATAAAATTAATCTTGCATTTTGTCAACAGCTCAGTCTCACAGAGGATGGAGATCACTGGAAGCACCCTACACTGTTCTTTTGGCTACTGTAATTTCTCCACTGGATGGAATTCATGAGCTTCCAAAGAAGTCCTGTTGCTAGAGGGACAAGCTTTACCTGAGGCTGGTAAATCACTGAGAAACTAGTGTGTAACACCACTGGAACAACTCACAGTAATTTCAGTGTACCCTGATGTTCAGGTCAGGAGTGATAGGGCTACAGCAGAACGGCATGGTGATCATTAGCTCATATTCTTGTGCAGAGAGAAAAAATGAACTGCATTACTCTGCATCTGTACTTTTCAGCTTCTCTTTTCCTGTACATATGATGTGGAAAGCAACTTTTTTTTTTTTTATAACACTGAATAACTTGAATATAATTTGTCTTATAAAATGTCACCAGAAGCCAAGTAGGTGTGTTAGACCAGCTATTCAGACTTCTAAGTATGACCTCCTTTAAGAGCAACTGCTTTAGGAAATATTGACTTAACTTTGTGCTCAAACAATCAGATGATCTTTACCACATGAGGAGTAATAACAGAAGATGAAAATGAAAATTAAAATTTATTTAGAGTTGCGAGAAAAAGGAACAACCAAATTAAACACCAATTACCATCAAGTACTAAGTTACTCTGAATGAGGCATGACTAAGGTTTGGTGAAGCCTGAACTCTTCAGGTTTGTGGTTTCATCTGTATTAACTATCAGTAATGTCAAGAAAAGCAGAAGTGTTTTCTGAATGTAAGACATTCTTACTGACACTTGTCAGTGAGAACTGAACTCTAGCTGACACAAGTCATGAATCGCAATTATTGGAAAGCTCTAGAAATACACCTGGCCCTTCCTCTACTCTTTCTCCTGGAAGAATGCTTCCTTTTTGGTTCTCATCAAGTTAAATAGCAGTAACTGGTCAGGTGCTAGACTACCGGTGGTTGACAAGCAAGCTGTAACTGGAAATCTAAAAATGCACCACCAAAACCTAATAGTGAAACTGCAGGCTCAGACAACTGATGAAGCAAAAAGGGTAGGTGTGAGTTTCTAGCACAGGCCCCCTGCTGACATCGATCTATTTCCTGCTCACCTTACTCACAGGACTAGCCCTACTGAGATCAGCTAAATCAATCGAGTAAGCAAAACAGCTTTTGGACCTTTTGCTTCTCTGCAGAGTTCTCCTAAAGCAAAAGAAGCAGGCTAGTGATTTTTTACACAAGGGTGTTTTTTACCACCCCTTATAGTAACTTACTGCTTTTTTCAGAAGTCAGTTCTTTCCCCTTCATATAGCTTTCCCCATCTGTCTCTTTTGTCCCTCCCTGGTGAGTACCAGTGGAACAGTGTTTTCTGGCCCCCAAATTAAGTAATGTGATAAAAATGGGTGCTTACACACAATGTAAGCAACTAAATATGGTACAAGTGTTTATTGGTGAAAAAGAGAATTCAGAACAACCAAAGTAGAGGTATATTGCAATGACTGCACAGGACACAATTAGTACAAAGCACCAGCACACACAGATGACTGGTTGCATTTGGCCTTTTGCTTGGACTTGTTCCAGATATCCAGCCACATTCACTCTGCTCAGTATCTCGGTATGGGATCTTAAAAAGGTGCTGCAGAAATTGCAAAATCAGTGTCCAGTCTGGTGCAATCTCTTCTAATCCTTTTCCCACAGACTTGCATTGCAGCTCGTGCTTCCTGAGTCCCACATTCGCGTCTCTTCTTCCCTTTTCCTTTCATGTCTGTCTTTCTCACCCTTGCTTCCTTTTCCTATTTGACTGACTCTTCTGCACCATCACCCTATCCTCCTTTTCTCCCAGACGCATATTTATCAGCCAGTGCAAATCAGCGTTGGCCGCATTGATGTCAATGGGAACGGTGTCAGCTGAAAACCTGTCTGACGACACTTGTTTGAAATGCAGAAATTCAGTCTAGCACCCCTGCCTCTCCTCACCGAGACTGCTTTGCCTTTGCACTGGATGTCGGTGCCTGGCACAGCCTCTCCTCACCACCTCATCCCATTAAAGAGTGAACCATTCACAGGCCTCTCTCTGATGGCAATAGCTAAGGCGATGAGAACGTGACATCCTGACAAGGATAACTTTGTGTTAACAAGGACACAGGGCTGCAATGGCAGAGTGGCTATAACAGGGACTTAAACCTCTCGCCATTACTCAGCAAGATGCCTAAGCTTTCAATATTTCTGTAGTCTTCTCATAATTTTTGAGGTCCCTAGCAGCCCTTTTATGCCTGCACACCAAACACTGATTGCAGGCTGGCGGTCTTGTCGTGTTAAGAAAACAATGGCTTAGGTCCAAGCTCCAGTGTTTTTCTTTCTGTGGGATGATCAAAGGGCTATAAACAAAGGCACAGAGAAGGTCTTCCAAACAAGTTTCTGCAGTGATTGAACTGAGGTTGCAGACAATGGGCAAAATACAGTAAAGTCAGTGAAAGTGAGAAAGGACTGATAGGGAAAACAACATCTTGAGAGGCTCAGAGAACCCTGTCAGGTGATAAAAAGGTGACTTAGTTATGTGTATCTTTCCCTCTGAATTCTGATTAACTCAGTGACAAGTCTCATCAAGACAGTCTGGATTAGCATGCTTCATTTTGATGTTTTTATCTCTTGTACCTTATGACATTGTTGTTCCAGCCTGTGGCCCCGGAGAGATTGCACTTTCTCCCTCCAGAACCATTGTGAGAAGAATGGTGGATCCAAGGGTGTTGGAAAAGCCTGCAGCATTGTTTTGATGTCATGTAAGCCTGGCTACATTATCATTATTATCATAGACTTACATCTTTCATTGCCTTTTCTGTTTTCCAAGACAAAAGAGCCAGCTGACGCTGGAACAAAGGAGAATACAGGGAAAAGGAGAGAATATGTCAAGCAAGAATAGTTTGGAAAGGGCCAAAAGTGGAAAAGGAAGTCTAATTCTAGCCTCATCCAGGGGAAAAAAAGTTTTTTGAGAAATGTAAACAAATCAGGAAATCCTGGCACTTACTCCAGTTCCGATTTGGCAAAACACACCAGCCCTTTCCCTGTGTGTGAGCTGCTGTTTGTGAATGAAATCCAGATTAGGTTATTCATTGAGCCCTGCCAGTCCCACAGTTTCCAGGTTTCCTTTTGCCTATGGCATAGCTTAAACCTTAAAATAATAATAATAAAAAAACATATGCATGTTATTAACTCTCCATATTCAAATGGAAATACAATGCTATCATAAATCTCTTTTTTTTCTAATGTAAATTCCTTTCTCCTGCATGAAGCTGCAGGAAAGCTATTGTATCTGTGCAATCTAAACTTGAAAGGGAATTTTTGTTAAACTAGTTATGGTAGGGGAAACATGTTTTTCACTGAGTTGAAAGATTAAATTGGTCATAAAAAAGGGTGGAGGGGCTAGGGCAGGATTATTGGTTGCTCAACTAATGATTAGATACAGGACTTCAAGGACAAATTAAGGAACACAAAGAAAGATTTCTGAAGATAAGTGAAACCATTTCCAATAATATTAAATAAAAGTTGCCTTGTTTATCACGGATTCTAATGTCCCCCGGTTCTAGTCTACCACTATTAGTCTAATTAGACAAAGAGAGTGTAAACCCCAAAAGAGACAACCCAAAAGAGACAACCAATCTTTTGTAGACCTTGAAGTATGCCTAGCATATCTGTCTTCCAACTTGCCCTCCTTTTGCTTCTTTCCCAGTGCAGGCAAACTCATTCTCTTGTTATTCCAGCTTGAACAGCTTCTTTGTAAATTTTTTTGCCCTCCCAATTTTATTTTTGATTCCTTACAGAAATACAACACTGGTTGCCAAAATTCCCTTTTTCCTGATTCAAAGCAGTTTCTGACTCGTTAATGCTGTCTGCTTATGGCAGGGAAGGGGAGCAGGAAGAGGAAAGGGGACTGAGTATCACTGATTTTACCTTAGGCAGAGTTTATCTAGGCTGTGCTATGGGATCTGTTTGGGGCTAAACCAAAGATAGGTCAGAATCCATAAAAATAAACTACCATGGGAGAGGTCAAATTCACTGTGTATCTCTAAATGGCCAAAAGAAAGAAGTGTACCTTGTTCATGGAGAAACAAGAAGGTTTCATAAATGCCAACTGGTCGCAATTGTGAGCTCCCATTCAAAGTCTGCCTGTACAGCGAATTGCAAGAAGTCAAGGAAAAAAAAACCCATCTGCACCGAATGATCTGGGCCTTATGGGTGGCTGTGGCTAAGGACTGAGGAAGCCAGGAGCAATTTCAGCCCTGCTTTGAGGTAGACACACATGTAATTATGCAATTGAGCTGTTGCCTCTGAGCCTTGTACACTCTCACTCAAATCCCTGCGAAATTAAAACAATGGAAGAGCTGCTCGAACAGCTGAAGAGCTGGAGCTGTTCTTGTTTCCAGCAGGAGTCTTGCTTGCTTATTTATTTCTCTGTGTGTTTATGTATGTGTTTATGTGCATGTGTGTGTCTGTGTATGTTCATGTGTGTGTCTGTGTGTGCTCGTGTGTGAGCATGTGCACCATTTGAGAGACGTAAGACAGAGAAGGTAGTGTTTGTATAGTCATCTTTAACGTATAAAATTTGTTCCATCTTCTGCCTGGAGATAATAAATAGCTATGAGCCATCCTGAGCCAAAATCATAGTGAAAACAAGGTGTTTTATTTTACTGTGATATTACCAGAGTGTCACAAACCTCTTTTCCACATGGAAGCGGGTCCTGACTGTGATTTACATGGTGGTAAAACAAAAGTGACACTGTTCAGTTTTGGTTTCTTTTTTCAGGTAGATATATTTTTTTAGGGGTAGGTGATGTGTCCTAAAATACAATTCTGCAAAGTTTTCCGGCAGATTTTTTTTAAATACTTACATTTTCTTGACACAAATAATTCTGTGACCAGAAATTGGAAGATATTGCTGACCATCCATATTTCTCTAAATTATAAACAAAATAAAATGTTATAAAGCAGTTGGCTTTTTATGTTCTCTGTTAGTTTAAAACCTATGCCATTTCTTTATTTAAAAACTGACTACTGTCTACGGCAGGTCACAAATGGAGGTTACAGCTCCTGCATTGGACACAGTCTTGCAGTCTCTTGAAAAATCATTTCTTTCTATAAGATTTGCCATCCACAAAGGCTGCAACCAAAGCCTTGCTCTTCTTCCTTGTCTGAAGGGCACTGTTTTTGAGGAGTGGGAGGTGGGAAGGGGCAGAAGAAGGTGGGCTGAGGCTAGAGAAGGCTCATTACATACCATGGTGCTGCAATCTGCTTTTTTTCCCAGCTCAGCTCCTGCGTCCTAGCCGTGCAAGCCACAGGGACTGTCAGACAGAGAAAGCAGAGCTTAGTTAGGGTCATCATTTTTGGTGACCTTTCTTGTGGGATTACTAGCACCTTTCAGGTAGCATCCTGACTTTCTATCACCTGCAGAGGCAGTAGCAGGGAGTCAATTGTTCTGAACACAGCACTGTAACTGCATTTCTGCATCCAAAAGAGATACTTGTAGAACTTGTGAAAATAGATACTAAATATACATTTTTTTTTTCATTTAACTTTCTTCCTGTCAGGGCTATAAAAACCCGCGTGTTTGTTTGCTTGTTGTTTTTTTTTAATGCCAGGGCATGGTTAATGATGAATAAAGTAATCTGGAGAGAAATGAAGTTACAGACCAGTCTCTGACTGCCTTCTGTTGCTCTGGGAAAAAAAACCCAGTAATTTGCACATGTGTATGAGCACTCAGAGGAGTGCTTGCAAAAGCCGTAGATGGTACAATCTCTGTTACCCTGTCAATGGAAAACTGCAGCAGTGCTATTAATCTCAGGCTGTTTCTGTAGTCTGCATAGCGTGGTATTCTCCAGTGCAGAAAAGAAGGGAAACAGGTGCTCCATCTCCTCAGCATCTGGTTTGGATGACCACAATACTCCAAACACCTGCACTTTGCAGTCCCGCCAAGCCTTGCCTCCCATTGTATTAGGCAGGTCTGGCTGCCTATAGCAATAAAAGACGTTGTTTATCAGTTGTACCGGAGGAACGTGGGTTGTGAGGACAGGACAGAACAAACAAACCTGAAAAAACATAAAATCTAATAGGAAAGAAAATCTGTTCTGTGACTCAAATACTTTTAACCATGAAAGGCCAATTTTTTTCTTCTTCTTTTCCAGAAACTAGAAAAGGAAGACCAGCCTTGTGGCAGGTTTTCCTGTCTCAACAGACAATTGGCACTTGTGTTAAGAGGCTGATAGTTTTTTAGTATCAGGTATTAGGTTTTGGGACTTGAAGAGGAATTGTAGTTTCACATTTTAATACAGAATTGTTTTTATAGACTGTGTCAGGTTTTATCTCTGTAGCTCTGGCTATAAACATGGTGATTCACTTCTTCGTAAGAATGGATTTAGGGCTATTTAGGATTAAAACTGAAACTTTGCCCAGAACCTTAGATACTGCAGTTTATTCTACTTTGTTTCCTCTTCAGAGCTGGCAAAGCCATCTCCCTGAATGTGAAACAACTGATACTTCAGCAAGCAAGTCAGAGCAGCACATTTTAGAAGATGTCGTAATGTGAGCTATCCTAGTGAAGTCTAAGGTATCTCTTACATCCTTAAAATCATGCACAGCTTTAAGGACCTTTTTCAGATGACAAATTATTTGGTACTTAAACAAAGTCTTGGCAGATGGTCTACCTGGATCCTGTTCTGCAATCTGCAATAGTCTTGCCTTCTGCCCTTGCAAAAGATACTTAATTTAGGAGCATTTTACTTTTCCTTACTGGCAAAACCAGGATGGTAATGGTTAGACAGCTTCTATGTCTGTGTTTTTGTGTAGACACACAGAGCCTTTGAGGTCCCCAAGATAAAGCTTTTTGTAGAATCATAGAATCATTAAGGTTGGAAAAGTCCTTTAAGCAAGTGCATTCATCAGCCCAGCACCACTGTGCCTACTAAGCCATGTCCCAAAGCGTCACGTCTACATGGTTTTTGAACTCCTCCAGGGATGGTGACCCTACCACTTCTCTGGGCAGCCTGTTTCAATTCTGCACCACTCTTTCAGTAAAAATTTTGTTCCTAATATCCAATCTAAACCTCCCCTGGCCCAACTTGAGGCCATTTCCTCTTGTCCCATCACTTGTTGCCTGGGAAAAGAGGTCAATACCCACCTTGCTACAACCTCCTTTCAGGTAGCTGTAGAGAATGATACAGTCTCCCCTTAGCCTCCTCCACATTAAACAGCATCGATTCTCTTAGCTGCTCCTCATAAGACTTCTGTCCCAGGCTCTTCACCAGATTTGTTGCCTTTGTCTGCACGTGCTCCAGCACATTAGTGTCCTTCTTGGGCTGAGGGGCCCAAAACTGAACACAGTACTTGAGGTGGGGCCTCACCAGCACCGAGTATAGGAGAACGATCACTTCCCTAGTCCTGCTGGCCACACCATTCTGTTACAAGCCAGGATGATATTAGCCTTTGTGGCCACCTGGACACACTGCTGGCTCATAATCAGCGTGGCTGCCAACCAACACCCCCAGGTCCTTTTCCACCAGGCATCGCTCCGGCCATTCATCACCAAGTCTGTAACACAGCATGGGGTTGTTTTGTCCCAAGTGCAGGACCTGGCACTTGGCGGGACACTTGGCACTTTCCAGAAGCGTCAGGCCCTTCTGCCGGGGCAGAGGATGCAGCACCTGCGACCCGCGGCTGCCGGGCGCTGGGCCGAGAGCCGGGAGCGCTGCCGGGTCCGCCTTGTCCCTTTGCCGCGAGCGCCAACTAGCGACAGGCCAGGGGTACTGCAGCAGAACTGCGCTTGGGGCGACCAAAGCAAACGCCGCTGTCTTAGAATCACGGAACCATAGAATGGTTTGGGTTGGAAGGGACCCGCGCCCCTGCCATGGGCAGGGACACCTCCCAACAAACCAGGCTGCTCAAGGCCCCATCCAACCTGGCCTTGAACACTTCCAGGGAGGGGGCACCCACAGTGCCACTGCCTCACCACCCTCAGCATGAAGAATTTCTTCCTAATGTCTAACCTAAATCTTCCCCCTGCCATTCCCTCTCATCCTATCACTGCTTGCCCCTCCAAAAAGTCCCTCCCCAGTTTTCCTGTAGCCTCTCCAGGTACTGGAAGGCTGCTATGAGGTCTCCCCAGAGCCTTCTCTTCTCCAGGTTGAACAACCCCAACTCTCTCAGCCTGTCTTTATAGCAGACATGCTCCAGCCCTCTGATCACCTCCATGGCCCTCCTCTGGACCCATTCCAACGGTTCCATATTCTTCTTATGTTGGGGATTTCAGAACTGGACACAGTACTCCAGGTGTGGTCTCACAAGAGCAGAGTAGACAAGGAGAATCACCTCCCTTAACTTGCTGGCCGCAATCTGCTGGCTGCGCTTCTTTTAGTGCAGCCCAAGACACAATTGGCCTTCTGAGCTGTGAGGGCATGCTGCCAACTCATGTCAATCTTTTCATCAGTCAGCATCCCCAAATCTTTCTCCAAAGGGCTGCTCTCAGTCACATTGTCCCCCATCCTGCATTGAAATATCCTGTATTGAAATACACCCGGTATTGTATCTTTGGGCAAAGTACTTTGTGGGGGAAAAAAAGCTTTCTCCTCCCTTCCTCCCCCCCGAACTGGGGTTATTCCACTGGCCTTAAAATATCTGTGACATTGGACTTTCATGCCAAGGAAGATGAATATCTTGTCTTTTAGCTTTTTTGAAAGCAGGGGGGAGTTCATACTTTGCAGTGATGGCTTTGCTGAGAAAAAGCTCTCCTCTGCCTGGCATGAGGAGTGCTTTGCAAACAGGAAATACTTTTGTGGAGTGGTGGACGTGAGGACATTAACAGGTATAGAAAACCTGACAGCGCTTATGCAAAAAGTAGAGCCATTAAGTACTCAGCTCAAGAACATAAAGGGACACCTGCAAGACAACATATGGAGCACTGGATTTTGTTAGATAACAGCTCTTTTCCCTTTGTTTGCAATGATCTAACTTCCCAGTTTACTACATCTCACACATAAATGCCAATGTTTAAGATCCACAGCTACCCATTCAGATAGATGACAGCGTAAGACATAAAGCTGAAATAGACAAAAGCATGGAGTAGAAAAATGAGAATAGATAGGAACTATCGTTATACTAGTCAAAGGGCTGGTGTATAGCACATACATGCACCCATTGCTGCACTCCATGGACACGGTTAAAGAGAGAAACTACTGCTCGAACTTCGGTGTTGCTGGACTTAGTGAAATTACATGAGAAAGGAAGTACTTGCACTTCCTTAAGACTTTTTTTTCTTGTCTAAGCAGATGCATCTTCTCAGATTCACTCTGGTTTTACAGTAACCACTATGACTAATTGCATATTTGGATAAAGAATGGGGAATCTTATTTCCAGCATATGAAGTGTGGTGATTAACCATCACTGAATTCAGTCCCAGTCCTGGATTAAGTTATACTCTTGTTGGCCCCTATGTACAAATGATGAAATTTAAGGCTAAGAAGATAGCCATATATTATACACAGAAGGAGGGAGAGAGAGAAAGAAAGATAAATATAAGGAGATATACATTTAACTGGTAGGAGCTCATATTTTAAGCTCAGCAGTTTGCAGAATGCTCTGCATGATAAAGCTGTAATTGGAGGCTGATAAATCTGCAGCATCATTTTTCAAATGGGTTAATAACACAGTTGTGCTCAAAAAAGTTGTTCAACCAACTTCTGATCCCTAGGGATTAAACGCACTGGCTATTGTTGGTGTGGCCAGGAAAATCCGGTTCTGTGCAATGACCACTTATTCCTGTTAATGATTAAATAGGTTCCACAAGATAATTTGGAAAGTGGTTTGTTTAAATACTATTTATTTGAAGGCCATTAAGTCTCTGGAGTTCAAGGGTAGCAAGGGAGATAATGTCAAGGCAATGATATCGCATCTCTATTTTATGACACCAACAGTGCCATAGATCATACTTTGTACACGATATAGGTGTGGAGAAAAGCTGTTTTATTAATTCATCTTATCCTTCACCTTCTCTCAAGACAGTTCATATTAAGAAGGGAGACTGGGAAGATAAGGAAATTAGGACATTAGCAGTCTCTTTGTCAAAAACTACAGACACTGCACTGCAAGATCATCTCTGCAGAGTGAACTTTTCTTATCACAGTGCAATTATGTCACACACCTCTGATTCATCATCTCCCAAACCCCAAATTTGTGTATTTCCTTAAAATAATTCACCTGTTGTCTGGTGATATTTGGATCCTGTTTCAAGGCTCAGTCTATAAATGCAGTTCTCAGAGGTACCACAACTTGTTTGTCTAGTAAGAAGCAGAGCAGGAGGAAGCCCAGCTCTGTGGAAGTGGGTGGCAAAGCTCCAGTTGTATGAATTGAAGCCAGGATCTTTTCCCCATGATGTTCCCATAAAGTGAATTAAAAAAAAATGTGAAAGTAGGACACAACACAGATCTCCATCATCATAAATTTGCACCATATCCTGCCATTCATACGCAGGCACCAGTGCCTTTGAAATCACTGAGTCAATGGGAGACTTGCCTCACAAAGAATTGCAGAATTACATCCTCAAATTGTTGAAGTTTCATGTGCGTAACTGAACAGAATTTCCTTTGAAATGAAGAACAAAGTCCTTGTAAGGGTAAAAAGTGAATCTGAATTTTGTATTTTTCTGAGTCTATAGTTCTTGCCTTGGGTCTAATTTTTGGAAACACAGACTTGGATGTGACCCAAAACTTTTTCAGCACCTCATCATTATTAACTCAGTGTTTCTGCATGAATGTAAGTTTTCCAGTCCTCACTGACTAGACAGGCAGGCAAAGCTAAATCCGTCAGGGCATGCTTGACACATCTATTACAGGAAAGGAAGAAAACTGGGCATCAAAATTCAAAGTAGTTAAAATGAGTGCATTCACCTTACCAGGGCAGTATCAGAGAATTTATTAAAATGGTGCCTGATAAGAAGTCTGTTGGAAGCAGACGTTTAAAAACAATGGGATTTACTGTAAAACAGCATTTGATCTTACCAGAAGCCATGTGAACTAAACCAGCTGCTATGTATGAGAATGATACTCATCTGAATAGATGGCTTACCATGGGTTTCCTCAGCTTGCCAGGATTTTAGGGTGTTTATTGTTTCTCTGTGGTGGCCATATAATTTCTAACCAGAGCATCATACGGAATGAAATTTAATCCACAAAAAGAGATGTTCATCACCAGCTACCTATTTCTGACACATGGACTCAGAGAGGCAAAAATTGATGTCTGTTTCTCTTTTACCTCCATGTCTTGCCCAGACCTTGAGCTTGGTGGACCAAGGCACAAAGAGGTCCAACAACTTGGGCAATTTCACAGAGAGTCAGTAGTTTAGGAGAGATTATGGCCTGAAACTCTCCCAGCTCCCATTGGTTTACTGCAACCACCACACTTTACAGCCTGTCTTTGGGACCAGGTGTATGGTACTGAGAGGCAAGTGGAAACAGCAGTTAGTGAAAAACCCAGTGGCTCCCTTTCAACACTTACTCTCTTTTTTGCAACTCTTGCCATTCAGATTTCTATTCACTCAAGGGTGCCTTTATCTGAGAAGAAAGCAACACTTTATGCGTCCATCAGGAAAGGTCTTCTGTGTTCATTATACTCCAGCTCTGGCATGGACACGTTTTCTATCAGGGAAACATCCCTTGCCCTAGCCCTATCCTTGAACCTAACGGGTTGGCTCATGAATACATGTGAACACATACTGTCTGGACTCAACTAGTGAATTTTGTTCTGGGACTACTTTTAAATCTTCCAGGCATATTTTTTGTACTGCAGCCTCATTGCCAGCTACCACAAGGCAGCCCTGCTGGCAGAGGAAGCCACTGAGCTCCCTTCCTGCTTCAAACCCCCTACATACCCTGGGACTGCCCCTCCTTCTTCTATTGGCTCAAACATTTTGGAGGGGCGATCACGTCATGGTTGATCTGGCCTGTTGAACAGGTTTTATCAATTTATTTTCTTCTGTACAAGTTAGCTCTCTGCTCTGGTCCCACAAAAGCCTCCAGAGAGGGATGAATATAGGGTGGGATGGAATGGTTGGGGCATAAGCACAACTGATCTAAACCAAATTTGTTAGCAGTAGAGAAGTCTCAAAGGGTCTGTGTGCTTGTCTACAGGTATCAAGAAAACAGGCGAGAGATTAAAGAGAAGAGAGCCTGTTTGTGACAGTTTGCAGAAATCAGTGCGGCATGAGCTCACCCCTCTTGAAGCATCAGAGAATTCACGTGGGAGACAGAAATGGTGAATGAGTGCTCCTCTTGCATGTAAAGCTTCAAGCAAAACTTGCACCTTATTAGACATCAGAGAACCCAACCACAAGACAGAATTCCTTGCAGACTGAGCTCCACCAGCTCTGCTGTTCAGACCTACTCATTTCTTTTTGATAAAATCTGGTGGTTCACTGCAGTCTAACCTCTATGTAGCAGATGCATGAAAAGGAACCAGGTGATCAGAGTATTTTTTGCTCTAGTGTCATGAAGCGCAGTAATTCCTGCAGAGATGTCAGGACTGGTAACCCTATCTGTCAGGCTGCCACATCAGCAGTTTAGGAAACATACTGATAGCACTTTCCACCTTAGTTTTCACCTATTTCTAACCTGACTGTGTCAGATTTTCAGTGCTGGTTCCCTTGCTTTATTTTGAAAACAAAATAAATTATTTATGAGAGGAAATTTCATGAAAGAAACAAATAAGGTTGATCATGATAATCAACATTATGAAAATGCAGGTTTGGCCTGGGGTCTGGTGTTTGGTCAGATCTAATAAAAATTACTGTGATTTTTCACTGGCTCCTGTGCGAGATCATCCCATAGGGTACTGTGGATCTTACTGTAAAGAGATTTTCCTGCTTATTTCTTCCCCCTTTCTGTTGACATACATATCTGCACTGCCTAAAGTTCCAAATTATTAGAAATGGTCCTACTTTTAAAAATATCTACCACCTCTGATCAAAATCTTCTCCCATAAATTAATCCTTTAAGACGTCACATCATTTTTGATGTAGTTTAATCCAATTAGAGTATATATTTTTGGTTAGCAGAGAAAGGAACTATTTCAATGACATCTGTCTGTGTCTGATGGCTCTGTAAGAGCTGGCCAAAAATGGTAGCAATGCTTCATGGTAATTTTGGGGAAGATGCAGTGACTAAGTTCTGAATTTTTGATCATTGGAATTTAGAAATTACTTGGTTTAGGATTTTCTTCCTGTCTTCTCTTCTGCTTTCAATTTAATGCTTTTTATTCCAGAGAACTGAAAAAGAAGAAAAGCTGGAAATGGAAGAAAACTTCTTGAATTACTTACTTGTACTGTTGTTGCCATTGCCTACCTCAGAGAAACTCAGTCCAGAAGCTATACTAGAGTCTTCTTTTTCCCCATAGATATAGTTAATAAACCAAGTCCATTTTACTCCAGCAGCCTTTTTAACTGATTTATTAATCTCCATGCTTATTAAGAAAGCCTTTCAAAAGCCTACCCAGTTACTACAGTCCTCTGCTCTCCAATCTTCCTGACATTCACCTTGGTTTGTTTCAAATTACTCAAAATATATCCTCAGGACACATCAAAAAGTAAAGAGGGAATTGAAAAACTAATTTGTAAGTATGAAAAGTTTACTTATTGTTACCTGGAAATTACTGGTTCTTGTTCAAATTGGCAAGTAAGATGACTGATATGTTATGAGGGTGCTAGAAAGCTGATGGAGAAGGAGGCAAAACCGATGCTGGCCTGCCTCATGAAAAAGACTAAAGCTGACACTGTCTCGAGACCTTTAGTTAGTGAGAGACTGATACCATTTCAATTAAGCTCTTACTATACAACTGAAATACAAAGAAGCTATTCATTTGGCAAGCTGACTTCAATATATGGATTTGGATTACATGTCTATTAAAACACTGTTGAGATTGCTAGTTCCCATTATGCTCTTCAGAACCTGGATCGCAATGTGGCGATTTATTTTAGTTCAATACTACCTTGGTACCTGTAGCTACTCTAAATTTTGCTCATGTCATTGTTCCCTCCTATCTGCACCTACATTCTAGGCTAGCAAGGGGTCAGGAGTGGCTCTTCTCCTGGGGCTTGTGCTGCCCTGACAGTTTCTGACAGTAAAAGCATTTTGTGCAAAAATGTAAATGTTAGCCAAGATTCCAAGTCAGAGGCTTACTTCATTTTCTAAGTACTCCTGTTCCACTTCTTTCTGGTTATTCCTCCTGACCCTTTAATTTCAGTTATTGACAGAAGGGGAGAAAAAAGAAAAAACCCAAACCACAAGATCAAAACACCTACAGTCGCCGGGAGAAATACAGCAGACCGCATAAATGGTGCCTGACTCACAATATTATCCACCAGTATCTTCTAGCAAAAACAGGGGATAGGGAAAAATGCAGGCCAGACAAGAGAGCTCTGGGCCAACTGCCTTCTGCACCCTTTCCCCAGGGCTGTCTGCATCTCTGCCAAGCAGCCCACAGAGGACATGGCAGCCAGACTCCACCTACACAATGTTAGCCTGTCTGGTTGCCTATGCACACTGAGAAAGCTTTTCCCTTTTCTTCCCTTCAGGACGCAGGGCACATGAAATGAATGATCATGGATCTCTTTTGTCACCATCAAGCAGTGGTGGTAGTCCTTTCTGGGACTGCACACATCTTGGCATGAGAGGAGATGGAGTCATTCTTTCCCATATCGCCAAGTCAGAAGGCAAGATGCAGGTCAGCAAAGTGACAAAGTCTCACAACCTGGAGGCAAAGCCTGTCAGTAGTGCTTGGGATAAAACACATGTTCTCCCAAGTCACACAGGCTGTGAGAAATGAATTGGTTTTGTAGCCTATCCCCATGGGACAAGACATTTATGGATGATGCCTTGCAGTCCTCCAGCATTCACATAAATACTCAGAAACAGGGAAACTGCCCTAAGCTCCCAGGACCCTCACAGGAGAACTCCAGAAAGGACAGGCATTTGCAATGGAAATGGTGCTGCCACACGACAGTGTGCCAACTGCAATGGCAGCATTCAGTCCAGTGCTAACTCTCACTCTTTCCTTTCAGGCCAACCTTCAAATCAGGACTGGCAATTTAGCCAACAGACCTGAAAAAAAATGCATTAGGTAATGCATCTTTTAATAGGGAAACCCTCTTCAAAAAATATTATTCTCGTGCCCTCTCTATGGCCTGTGTTGTTGGACCTGTTCTCTTGACTAGCTCGAGCTCCTAGCCCATTGAAGAACTGGGGTGTGCAAAGAAATTCACTTTGCAGATGGTCTGGGGCAGCTCTGGAAACATCAGTAATCATATAAATTATTCCCAGGACACCCTGAGCAACACTTATTCCCAACAGAAGAAGCAATGGCAGAAAGGATGCGACTAACAGGCTGTTGCTTGGGCCTAGGCTCTCCCTTTCTAATACAATTTACCAAGGCATCTCTCAGGATGTGTCCCAAGAGGCCTTTATTAGAAACCAAGAGAGCACGTAAGTGTCTCTCCTTCTCTTGCCAACACAGCAGCCTAAGCGGTGACTGAGCTTAGAGGCCCCAGGACAGGGAAGCTCAGATGAAGATATTAGTAAGAGGAACCTGGGGAGTGTTTCATCTGTAATTTTAAGAAGATGTAGGGAGAAAGGTGAGGTCAGCGAGAGAGCAAAAAATAGGTCTAGACCAACTACCTACAAAGGTCACAGTACTTCTTGAGCCTATTTCTCAGTCTTTCTAGACCCTTCCCAGCCTCTGAGCACCAGATGCATGCCCCAGCATGCTAGGCCTGGGAGTTTCTAGGAGAAGCTGAGACCAGCCCCACAACTTTGGTGGCACGAGGCCAATCAGCTTGCTGCTCACCTCTCTGCGATGTGCCTCACACCTGCTCCTTCCCTAGCCAGGCCTTTCCAGAAGCATCCAGAAGCATTACTATTGCCTTGTCAAGACCTTCCAGCTTTGGTGAGGCAGACACCTGAGCTACGCCTACCCAGATGCAACCAGTGCAAGTCAGGAGCCATCTCCAGCACCCTGCTCTGCTCCCTGGAAGATGTTCTTCTGGCCAACCTTCTATCTCCCTGTAGCACAAGGCAGCCAACTTCACAGCCTGCTTTTCCCTAAGTGGTTTACTCTCTCTGAACCAAGACAGCTGGTCTTGGCTGGCTTGTGGAGGATGCTGGAGACAGGAAGAGGGAACTGCTTCCTAAGAGCTTATGCTGGGACCTGGAGGAAAGGAAGGAGTGCTGAGTGGCCATGCTGTCTGACAAGGAGTGATGGTGTCAGGCCAGGCTGTTCTGACATGTGTTTGTGATGAATTGTTGACCCCCCAGAGCCGGACAGTCAGGCTGGATCTCACGTATGTGACTGCACACCCCTACATACCATCTTGCTGGCTCTCTGGGGGTGAGCTGGAGGGAAGGCAACCTGCAAGTCAGGACACCACATGTCCTGAAATCCATGCCTCATGGCCAGTATTTCACATCCAAAGAAAGACCACACCTATTCGTATTTATTTTTGCTGCCTGCCTGCTCTTGCATGGTGGCTGTAGGCAGTACTTCTGCCCATTCAAAATGCCAGACCCACTTCTGCTGCTGGGTGAGTAAGGGACAGAGGAGGATTCCTGAGCAGCCCACCCTGGTGAGACTGCAGCACTGTATGGGTACCCCGCAAGCAGACAACATTGCCTCCATCCTGGTGCGGCCAGTTGCTCATCAAACACAGGATGCCTCCCAACAGTGAAAAAGGATGGCAGGATGTCGTTGCAAACCAGGGTCCAGGAGGGGTGTGAATTGGTCCAACTGAATGGTAGTGAGGCTGAGGAGAGCCTTGGCCCTGTACATGGATTGCCTTTGGGGTGCTGCTGGGGTTGCAAGAAGGAAAGGGGACTGTTGAGGGGGTGGGATTTCTGAAGTGCCGATAGGGACACTGTGACAGGACAACATGGATAAGGTTTGCATGGATTAAAATAGCCGATGGTAGGCATGAGCTCAATAGCATCTTGGTCCTGGATTCATAATGGATACAGCTCCTTTCATTCAAAGGAGAAACTGTTTTGTTTTCTAGGCTGTGCATGAGAAATCCAGAGGCTGAAAATCTATCTATAGCTAAGAGCAAGTAAATATGCATTGACTTTCTGCTTTTTCTAAAAAATTATTTCAAAAATCATTTTTGAAAATACTGAAGAACTTGTACCAAGGTATTTCCATGGGGAAAAAAACTACTTCACTCATTCTTTTAAAATCAAATAAGAAATGTGCCATAAGTTTAATTGAGGGACAAACCTACTGAACATAAACATAGAATTATGTGATCTTCGGCATATATTTGTTGGAGAAATGGAATCTAGTTCCTCATGCTAGGGATGAGTGAATGGGTAAAACATGTAGGAATATCCCTCCTTCTTACTTCACACCGTTATGGAACTTTTGCCTGGATTACTGGCCAATAGAATACTCTAATTGCTCTGATGACTAGCATTTGAGTATGCCGCCTGTTGGGGGAGAGAACAGAGGCTGAAAACTGACTCAACTTACGAAGTTTCTTTTCTAAGTAAGCATTTATTTCATTCTCCAGTGACTAATTGCCCCCTGAGATCAGGTTCTGAAAATAGTAGATCCAAGTGTAAAAGCACTGTTTTCATTTTCTGTCGACCTAGTGAGGTCAGGAAAATTGCTGCACATCCACCAGAGCTCTCTACCACCGCTCTTGACAACAGCTAAGCCCAGCGTGGCCTTTGACCAAAGGGAGACCAAACAGTTTCCAGAATTCTGGACCAAAAAGGAAGGCCAAAGTAATGAAATAATTGGCTAATAAAGCTTCATGTTGACCTTATTTTGATTTGAGTCTTTATGAGGCCTTTTGAACAAGGGTCTAAGTCCTCTTTGGTGCACAAGCACAACAAAACGTTTTGATGACAGCAGGGGGTTCCTGTGAGTGCCCAGAGCAAACCTGTGCTGGGGAGGAGAGGAGCCTGGTCCCACCACCCCATCCTTGCAGCAAGGCCTGTCGCAGCACAAGTGAGGCCAAGCAGACTTGGTGTGGGTTTCCACTGCCAGTCCCAAAGTGCCCTTACAGCACTGTCAAACAACCTCAATTGGAGAAGCAATCTGATGTGTGCTCTTAGCTGAAAAGGCCCATGTCATAGGCAACCAGATCCTCTAGGGGAAGAAGGGTGCCTGGATGCTGAGCTGCCCTGAGAAAAACGTGGGTGCATGACACCCACACCTTGACAGCCCAGAGGCCAGACACACAACCTTTAATCATCCCCTGACCAATGTCTCACCTTACAGTGCACATTTACCTGAAAAAACTTTGTTTGATCTGCTAGGATGTACTATCCCTGGCTAAAAAACTGGTTTCAAAATAAATGCAACCTCTTTTAAAGGCTTTGGGGAAATCAGGGGTGAAATTTGTTGCCAGCCTGTCAAACAAAGATTAAACACTAGCTTATCTGTGTGTAGCTGGGTCAAAGATTCATTAGTTTAGCACCTGGGGCTATGTTGCTAACTGTTCTTTCCAAGCAGGGAACAAATACCTGAAGGCTAGAAATTGCCTGTATGGATCAGAAATGGGAGTTTATAGACAGTCTGAAGATGAACAGTGTGGAGAGTTACATCATCTTAAATGACCTGAAATCATACCCTTTGAGTTATGTATCCCTATTTTTAGTGAGCCTTGTGACACTTCATTGCCACACTGATGAAAGTTGCTCAACAACCTCAAGACTTAAAGCTCTGATATGAAAAAGTTGGGTATATCCAAGGATATACACAAAGTGGCCTTAGGAGGGAGAATCAATGAAGGGAAAAAATGTCTCCCATACAGAGAGGGAAATAGTTTCTGACAAGCCGCCTTTGGTGAAGGTGTAGATGTAGCATCTGGTGCTTAGAGTACTTCTTGCTATGCATTGCCAGTCTGAAAAGCCTGAGGTGTTTAATAGTGTTATCCCTCTTCAGCAGGAAAATAATCTGTCATTTCCACTGAAAGGTTGATTTTATGAGAGTTTTAAAAAACTTCCATGGGTGAATTAAATAAATCACAGATGGAGGCATCTGAGATCTGTTAAAGGTATTCCTTCAAAATAAAATAAACCCCTCTTTCAGCAGATTTATTCCTTAAAGATGCGCTGGGTTAACTTGTCTGAACCATTGCTGAAAAATGCTGTAGATCAAATACATTTACTTAACAGGGTGGTTCACAGAAGAGTCATGCAAATTGCCGGATTGGACATATGGATCTATGCTGTGTGAACAAGTTTTGTAAAATGTTTTTCTTTCAAACTCAGTGAGAAGTGTCTGCCACACCACAATCAGTTTATTCATTTGGAAGATTGAGGTCTCATGGCCAAAGGCAGCTGAAATCCCGCAACTGTTTTCTAACCTAAGGGTGGTATGGTCATTTTCATGCAAGTCATCTGATTAAGTACAACATATTGGATGCTGACATAGGCACTCTCCATTTCACTGGAGCTTCAAACAGGGAGGAGACCTCAGCTTGTAGAACCTCTTCATCAATAGGAATATACTTTTTCTTTGCAATTTAGGAGGTATTGAAGACTCTCGGTTTGTTCAGTACTATGTAAGCGTATGCTGGTTTACTCTGTCCCCTTTTAGCCTATTAACATAAGGCAAACAACTCTAAATCGAGCTTAGGCCAGTGAATCTGGGGAACTATCCTTCCGGACCCTGAGGGTTTCTGGAGCTATATTTGCAGCATCAGTATGGTGATTGCTGAGCTGGTGATAGGTGAAGCCTCTTCATCTGCAAGCAACCAGCCAACCAGCCCCTAACCGCTACTAACCTAGTCATTCCTGTGTTGACTCGCCAGTGTTGTCCCCACTCAGCACAAGGGCAGCAGTTCCAAAATGAAGGATTTATTTAGAACAAAAGCAATATAGAAAAGGAAGCCCCAAGACTTATCTCAAAATAAGACAACTATCTGCAAGCTTACTGACTGTCAAGTTACCTTTCCTCATGAGTGTCTTTGTGGATTGTGCCACAGACCCACCAAGATCAGTAAATCTTGACTCCTGGTCCCTTTTCTAAATGGAAAATCCGTCTCACTCCAGCTTCACAGACAGTGTCTTTTAAAGGCCACTTAGCTCACTTAATCTCCCTCATTGTTTTTCAAGTTTGTTTCAAGATAATCTTATCTGGGAAAATGTTGCATTACCTTCCTGGCTGCTCTTCCAAGAGCCTCCAGTAAATGACTGCAGAAAAGACATACAGCAATTATCTATCTGATTTGCCTCCAAAACAGGATTTTGCAGTAGTGTCCTGGAAGTAGTAGGCTTTACTACCCATAGACACACATGTTCACTTCATATTGTGGCCATGGCTCCATGTGGCACTCATTGCATCAACATGCTATACCATCTCACTTTTACTTAAATCAATGCATCTCCCATGTGTTACCAAGTTCAAGCTGTAACCTTTTATGAAGATGGCTGGAAATCACCCTATCTAAGTTCACATACCTGAACACATAATTTCTCTGGCCTATTCCTCTCCAAATGAGTTGAATTGAACTTCAGATGTGCTCATTTCTCTTCACTGTTTCTGAAAAGAGCCTTGAGAACTAGCTCAGACATAGATACCTACGTGGTAGACATCTAATTTTGGACCAAAAGTCCAACTCAGTATAGAAACATAGCAGATTCCTATGTAGCTTCATTCTGAGCTAGTCAGGCATATATCGGGTCCACTCTGAAAGTCATAGCTGTGCTATCATGGCAGCAAGCCCAGGGTACTAAACTGTATTGCTGGAGGAGTGTGTGGCAGTAAAAAAGCGGCTGCTTAACTTCTGGAAGGGAATGAGCTAGGTAGGGTACGGCCTGCGCTAATGATACACAGAGTGAAAAGGCAGCTGTCTGCACTTGTTTGTGTACCTTTTCTGCATTGTTTAGTCTTTATAAAAACTCGTGATTGGCACGGGATCTATTCTGGATTCAGGATTTTGATTTAAGTGTCTGAATCAAGTGCCTTCTCCAACGTGCTCATTAGGTAAATTCAACTGTAGCACATTTAATGCAGAGCAAGTCAAGAAGCTTATGTCTTGCCAACTGAAGCGCTATCCAGCCTATAGCTTCATAACTCTTAAAAGTCTTGCCAACTTTGCTATGAAGTGTGAAAAATTCACCTGAAGCACATAGTCATGCCAAAAGTACTCTAATGTAGATATATCAGTAAAAATATCCTTCGGCTAGTTTAGTTTATTTACATCAAAAAAAATTATGGTTGCTTATAGCTATATTTAATATGCATCCTTGGGTATGCAGATACTTTTATATATCACACATATACCAGCTGCTACGGGAAAGATAGACATACAGCAGACTATTAGTGAATACAAAGACTCTGCTGGAAGAAGACTTCTGGTTATGCTTTTCACGATGTTTGAAATGTGCATTGTGTATATGGAAAGATTGTACACTTTTCCCATTCTTTCTTAACAGGATATAGACATAGTGTTTTCAGGGTGGGTTTTTAACTTGTTGGGGGCTTTTTATACAAACCAGTCTAATTAAATTTTCCTAAATGAAGAGATGTAAGCTATTCATAACTTAGAATGAAAACGAAGTATGGTTTAAGACACAAAGTACAACAATTTAAGTATTTGAATTTATTCATTTGCCCAAGGCTAATTAGGGCCTGATCCAAAGCCCATTTGAAGACAATGGGAATCTTTCCATGGGCTTTAGTAGGCTTTGGATCGGGCTTGGTGGGCTATAGAAAAAAAACAAAAAGAAAAGAGAGAATATTGTCACAATTCAGTCAAATAAATTAAATGACCTGTCACTTACTACGATTTGAAACTAATTGCATGGAAAACTAGATTTATGCCCCTAGAGATCAGAGGGAATCTGGATTCAAGTACTTCCTTTCCCTTGTATTTTAAAATATTTCATTTTCACTTTGTTAGCTTATTTTTAAGAAATAATCTCAACCCCTTTCTGTAAAAAGAATAGCACTGTCTTATAAGTGCCAAAGCCCAAACTGATATTCATGGTTTTCCAGAAAAGAAATTCAATTCCAGCTTTGTTATTGTGATAATTGCAAGCTTGGTTTTGTATGTGAAAAGAGAGAGGGTGAGACCTTAGTAAACAAAAAACACAGATTGGCTTTTGCTGCTTTTTCACTCTCCAGCAAAATTCTGGCTGCCTGGGTGTAACCCCCCCTGCACCCTCCCTGCATGGGGTTTGAGGTGCTGCAGGCCCTGGGGCCCCTCCCAGCCCCTCCTGCTGCTCCCCACTACCTGGAAGCCCCCATGGTGAGTGCTACCTACAGCCCTGCCACTCAGAGGGCAGAGGGGAGGGTACCTCATCCTTACGTCTGACCCCAGTGCCCTGGCATGTTCTTACTTACACTGTCTAAATGACTTGTGAAGTAAATAAAACGTATTTTAACCCATCTTGGAAGTGATTTTTGAAGAAAATAAAGGGATTGCACATGCTTTTCTTAGGCATCCCTTAGGAAATGGTTTATAAAAAGCAAGAAAGTGAAAACAAGGGACTCCTTTTGATCATGATTTCTTGCTAAAGCAAACAAAGCTCTGTTTGGATGTTTGGGACAGATTTGCACCTTGAATCAAGCAGATTTGCTGACTAGTCTATTCACTACCCTAAAAAATTACTCCACTTAAGCAATCAACAAGACTCATCCTGCAATTTCCATGTGCTCACTATCAAAGAAGGTGAGCTGAAAAGCCCTGTATATGAGATGCATGTGGGGGTTACAGGGCATCCTTCTAATAAACTGTGCTACGACAGGCTTTTTGGTACACGGCCACATTCCAGTGTTTCCCTTATGAAAGGGAGACATGTAGCAGCACATCCTCCTGCACACTCACCCGGGAGCTGCAGCAAGCTGTTTGTCAGGCCCCTAAACAAAGAATGGGTGAAATTGTTTTGTCTATTTTCCAACCCACTTGAATGTCATGGGTTTTAAAGTTCATCCTTGAATGGTTATTTGGTTTGCATTCCTCTGAGGTGAGGCTGCAAGGGTGGGGTGAAGCAGAAAGAGGTCCTGGATGAAAAATGGGACAGAGGAGACAAACAAAAACAAAGAAACAATGAAAACAGGAGCAGAAAGGGAAAAGGAAAACAGTTAAAATAATGAAGCTTGGCCTATAGGTATTGTCTGTAGGGCATCTTATTGTATGCGACTGACACGTGCTTCAAACACAAATGCAATTGTATTTATGTTTATAAGACTCGGGGCCTTAGGGCCGATTAGGGGGTGACAGGGAGAGTAAAGAAGTCAGAGAGTTAGATTTTGTAGAAATATGGAATAATGGGCTTTCCTCACCTCAACAGATATTCTTTTAGTGAATGTAAACAAACTAGAGATCAGGTAAGGGAAAATTAAAACATTAAAAGCAGGGAGAATAATGATTAATTGAGATGGGAGTTTGGTTCTTGAAGTAGGATTTAATTAGGAAGAGATTAGTTACAAGGAAAGATAATGAAGGGAAAGTAATCACAGAAGAAACTCCAATGGCAAGGGAAAGAGGGAGGAAGAAGAAAGACAGGAGGTAAAAATAGTGAGGGTACTGGCTTGGAGAAACTGCCATAAATTGCCTGCCAGTTCTTACAGTGCCCTCATTTCTCCTGCAAATTCTGCCCTCATGTAAAAGTGTTGCCAGGTTAGGGGCATCATAAGGCCTCTTCCATGGAAGTTTTTTTATTCTAAACGCCCATTTTCCTCAGGAGGAACAAAAGCTTGTGCTGAACTAAATGAACAAACAAGGTCAATCTGTGTCTGCAGAAATGCATTTTCACGCTCTAGAAAAGGAAAGTTCTAACTCAGTCCCTTGACCAAGGCCTGAAAACTAGCTCCAGGTGGCTCTTGTTTCCCCTCCACGGTAACCTGCATTCTCCAGGGAGCACCCCCTGGAGACCAGCGAAATGGTTTTCTCCTCTTTCCAGGGGACTCCTGGAGCCTCCACCAGAGGAGGGTAGAGACGGGAAGATGGCAGAGCCATCCTTTAGTGTTTGCTTTTGACTTTCAGCCAAGGAATCCCAGTGCAGCAGGAGGGAAGGGACATAGCTGCAGACCCTTCCGGCTCACCTTCCACCCCATCTTGAAGCCCAGTAGGTGTGGGAGAGCCTCCATCTCTCCTGCCTCCCTTCCCTGAGCTACCCCAGGGCCAGCATAGCTCTGCACTACCCTTGTTGCCAGCTTGTGTTTAGAGAGTACATTGAGTTCTTAGCTGTTAAAGAAGGGCCTGGAGGTGTTGTGTATACTGTGGGACACGTGCATCGTGCTAGATCACTTTTCAATAGGAGTGCCACTAGCAGCTGAGCGGGTGGTGTGAGGTAATGAAACATTGAAAGAGCATACAATCTTTTGGCAGGCTCTGAGCAGAGCTCTTGCATCACTGACGACATTTGGCTTTGCTGAAAAGGGCAGATCAGGCACCTTGCTGTTCTCTGTAGCCTCACCTGCAGCTTGCACTTTTCCTTGGCATATTACTGCCCCGACTGAGCCGTCAGCACCTTCCTTTGCTCTGCAGGAGTGGCAAACTACACTGTTTGTGCTATAGTTACCAGAAAGCCTGTAGCTTTCTGGTAGGACACTCATGAGAAACTTTAGCAGAGTAGATGCAGTAACAGAATAAATGTTAATGGGATAATATCCTACTTCCTGTGTCTCCACCTGCCTTCTATATTCACTTATCTTCAGAGATAATCCCTAGCATTTAATTTAATGAGCTTTTGTGTAGGCTTGCTAACAGAGCGCTTTCAATTGTGTTTTTAGAGCAGAAAAGCATGCTTTTCAGGCAGGATTTTTCAGTCCCTTGCAGCTGCAATGGAAGTGTTTGCAGAAAAAATTATAACTGTGTTGAGTTTCTGATGACTTGCTTGTGGTCTGCATTGTTTTCTGCATTCAAAAAAACCACCAATCTCACCTCACACGATAAAACCTGACAGATAAGAGGATCTTCAAAAGATGCCTTCCACAAAAATTCTCCAGAGAAGAGGTTTGTAAGACCTTCATTGTTTTTATTTAGTCTTTTAAGTGAAGGTTTTTAAATTACTAGAAGTTTTTGGGAGGGTGAAAAAGAGACACAGCAGAGAAACTCTCCCTTTCCTTTGTCATGCTTGATTAATGGATATTGACATAACTTATCTGTTGGTCTCCTGTCATTTTCCATTTCTATGCCTCCAACATTTTTATGCCTCCAACTAAGGAAGAACAACTTTATTTTTTTTAATTACTGCTCTTTAATTAGAAATCAGAGGACCTAACTCATGTCTGTCATTAAAAATGAAACAATGATTATTGTACAGATCTATTGTTTGATAGAGAAATTCATTAACTAGCAATCCATGCTCGGTACCTACAAGCAGTGTGAGACAGTCCCTGCCACAAACCCCATGCATTCAAGGACAAGGAGAAAGGAAGCAATGCTCAGGCAGGAAGCTGAGATATCCAAGGATGCAGTCTAAGTCTTTGTCTGCATTAAAAACAGGACAAGTCCTCTGAGCTCTAAGTTAGTGCATTTTGCTTAAGGTTGTATCTTTTTTTCCCATCACTTAAAAACACTACAATGATTTGAGGGTATGGCAGCAGGAATTCTCCCGAACAATTTGACATCTTAAAAGCAGACCTGAAATATCATGATTATCTGATGATGCTTTCTGCAGCCCATGATACCTCCTGCAGTTATTTTTTGACTGAAGAGGTTGCATCAGATGACCCAGGGAGACGAAAGTAATCGCTTCTTGGCTCCTCAAATGAGCAGACGCCGCTTACTGCTGCCCTCCCTGCCCGCTTCCTATTTCTCACAGCAATCGCCAAGGATCACTCCTAACCTATCAGGATGTGTCTGTGGCGTTGTTCCAGGCAAGTAAACAACACTGAACAGTTTGGGAATACCAGACCAGGAAGGGTTTAGAAACACCATCATGGGCTGTCTCCTTCATTGTGTTAGCGACTGAACCACCCAGTGCTTGTTTCCTCCAAATAGCAGCCCTGTAATTGTTTCCTCTTGTCTAGTTCATTTTTAGAACTGCTTTAATTTCGCCTATTGTTGACCCTGCTAGTTTAGTCTATTAAGCTTTACATACACATGGAAAAAAATAACAGCACCTAACTTCCTGCCTTCCATTAACCTCAAGAGTAACTCTCAGGGCAATGCACATAAGGAATTGGGAAAGATACATTTTAAACTGCGATACTAACATGTTTGCAATTTAGAAAGTTAAGCTGGGCAGGATTTAAGGTACAAAAGGCAACCCATCCCATGGATTGTTCTTTTGTGTCATGTACTGTGCAGGGCAAGGAGTCTGGACTCACTAGCTGCAGTCTGAGATGCTGCCCAAGGACTGGCTTGTTGGAGTACTATGTTGCCATTGTATTATTTTTCTCTAGTCTTATTTCATATTTCATTAAATATTTCATATTTCCTTTTTCTCCCAGATGAAACATCCAGGCTCTTGGTGAAATCTTTGGGAGATTCTGCCTATTTCAAGATGTTATACTACTTACTATTTTGAGCTAAGCTCTCTGATAATTTCCCTTAAAATATATTCTTGTCTCTGTGCTTAGTGTAGTGTCTTCACCCCAAGCCATTTCAAAAGAATTTCATCTATTTTCCCAACAGTCTTCTTGTTAGTCTGTTACAAAGTTCTAACGGTGTACTGGCTCAATGTTGCTTTCTAATAGCTGGCCCATGTTGGAAAGAAGAGCTCATTTTTTTCACTCAGCTAATGGAGTAGCTCCTTCATGTGCAAAGACAGCGCTTCTTTTTTGACTCCTATAGGCTTTGGGTTGGGTGCTGGTTACTGAAGATCTGAGAAACTCTCACTAGAGCTCTGTGGCCATCTGCATCCACATATGGACTCATCCATACCCAAACGGCCTCCTAGGTGACCTTCTGGCAACCTTCAGCGCTGGACAGCCTGAGTTGCCCATGACAGAACGAGAATGTACTGAAGCAGTTGATTCACACCAGTGCTGAGCATCTGTTACTTAAGCAGAACAGTGTGTCTAGACCAAGGTTGCAGAAGGAAGGTTCGGCCTTGCAAAAACCCACACTGCAGGCTGGAGTGCCTGGCTGTGGAGGTACCTAGAAGGCTGAGTGGAGAGCGATAAGCATCCAAGAATGAATTCCTAGTTGAGTGCTCGACTCAGCATGACAGAACTTTCAAATCAAGCTATAATAAGCACTGAAAAATGAGGAGTCAGGAATATTTTTCTTTTGCTTGGATGTGCCACCCTTGTGAAACTGGGTTTCAGACCCTCAAATACTTTTCTGTGCTCAGGGAAGCAATGTTATGCCCTGTATTTCCTTAAGCTTGGATGAAGAAGAAAGTATTCATGCACACCTTGTGTACGATGCCATAGTCCTGCCATCCAGGAAACCAGAAAACTGTATCCTCAGCCTCCGAGGGCTTAACTCCACAGTTCTCACACATCAGAAAAGCCCTGTAACCACCAGATCAGTTCCTCTGGGGGAGATAAACCTCCACCCTTCCTGCTGGAGATGAGTCAGGGTGAGCTACAACAGGTCAAATCAAAGGTCTAAAAGGAGAGTAAATGAGAAAGCACCTGATGCTGTTCTCTCCTGAGGAGGCCATGCAGCAGGAGAGATGGGATATTCCCATTTGCCAAAGAGGCTTGGATACAGGGACCCACAGCAGAGAGCCCTAGCAGCACCAGTTCACTGAGAACCTTCCTTCTCTGTTAAGAGAAATGACTCCAAAATTGAAACGTTTTGGTTGCAAATATTGTACTGGGTTTTGTTTTCCTTTTCCAAGTAAAATATGTTTTGAGTTAAATTTACATAAAGATCCTGGAAGAAGCTGTAAATTTTAGGGGTTTATTATACTTAGATGAACAAGCATATAATATGTAGACAGAAAGATTGGGAGTTGATGTATGACACATTTATATACTTAGCGCTTTTGTTGACAAAGCAATTTTATCATCAAAAAGTACTGTCAAGACTTGTAGCCTTAATGGCTTTCTCTTGTATGCAGTAGGGTGACAAGACATACACACAAACCCTTATCTTTGGTTTTATATACATATTTGTTTTTCATCATTTCGTGCCTTGTTGCTTTCCCAAAACAAGAAAGTGAACTGAAGTCTCTGGATCTTTTCAACCACATTTTCCCGATTCCAAACTAATTTCTATTTTTGTATTTTAAAAACAGCACAGAAAAGGATCACGAATTTACAGGAATAATCCAGGTCAAATTGATGTGCTCTCTGTGAGCAAAAGCATGGATGGAAATCAGAGACCTATGTCTCTCCTCCACCTAATGCACCTACTGCTGGAAGCATGCTTTAGTCACAGTGGGAAGGAGGCTTAGCACCATTGGCTGGCAATAGGAACAGAGAAAAGATTGTGTCACTGCTTTGATTAGGAAACGCAGCAAGTTTCTTTCATGGCTGTATCAGCTACCTAACACTCTTAGGTTTGCTGCAGCTACAAGCTGTATGGTGCTTTCAAAACAAGGTTCCAAAAATATCCCCATAGAAGACAAAAGGACATTTCTTTCATGTGTGCCAGCGGTATTGTTGCCAAGCTCTGATTCAACAGTAATGCGTACACATTTCTGAGAACTGGAGACTTATTTATTTCTATTTCAGGGTGCTGCATTAATTTATCATAAAGTACAAAACATATGACACCAATATTTACTTGAACTAGACTAAGCATTTCCAAATGCACTGAGCTTTCATCTCTTCGATTTTTTTTTGGTTTTATCTCACAAAATACTTCTAAATACTACTGTATGTTTCTTCCAGTATTTATACTAGAATGAAACATAATACTCAAGATAGCAATGAATTCTAAGTCAACTCTGAATATAGATTTTGCTGTTACGAAGTAATATGCTAGCAACAATAGCAGAGTGTCCCAACAATGGAATAAAAATCTGGAAGCTTTCAAGTATTTTGAAACCAAAATCATAAAGCCTCATAATAAAATAGGGACATATGGTTTCTCTGCTCACCAGGCAGTCTTTTACCTTCATTGTAACTACATAGCTCTTAAGAAAACAAGGCCTTTTGAGCTCTTCATGAAGAAAATTCATAATAGGTAGAAATTCCAGCTGTTTGAAAAATTGCAAGCATTAACTGAACTCAACTCTCTAAGCACTCCTGAAACTCCAATGCTTTATCTATTATCCTGAACAATGTGAGTGATGCATCCCATAGAGCAGAGTGACAAGTGTTTGCTAACACTCCCATTTGCAGAAAGCAAGAGGAAACATAATCCTAAAAGGTCCTGACAATGCTGGTTGCCAGGCTTCTTAATTTTCAAGGAAGGGAGAGCTACTGGGTGTTAAATTGCATGTGCCTGCATGCTGCTGCTTAGAGAGTAATGCATGAGAGAAAACTCGTTTATCAAGACTCTGATGGCATGTTAGTGTGCCCTGAAAGTAAATACAAGACAGCTTCTCTCTGCTCTCTGTGCCAGTTGGTATGACTACAATACTGTTTACCCATCTGCGCGTGCCTCAGCATGTTGTGTTGCCTATGCCATGATATCATAGCTGGAGCTGTGTCACTTGAATGCCTTTCAGTGCGTTAAATGACACAATGAAATGAAGCAGAAAGAGTGATGTGACATTTCTCAATAGGAAGTATTTATCTCTGTTCCATCAGTGTTTAATTGACTTGCAAACCACTTAGGACTCTACAAACATTAAGTAAAGAGGTCTTCAGCAGACAGTAACACTTTACACTGAGTGTCTTTACACATGTTCACAGTATAAATGTTCAATAAGTAATATGTTTTAGATACACACACTGTGAACATTAACAATGACATTTACCTTTGGGTTCCCCTATCTGTATAATTGCAGGAAATTTATGTTTAGCTTGCTAAAAATATTTGTAGTGTTACACAGTGAAATCCCTACTTGCTTGCATTCCTTTGCCTTTCTTTATTCCATTTTATGCTTCGAAGTCTTACACTGTGATCATTATAAGTTTGCAAGTATAATAATTGTCATTAATGCATTAAGTACCACAGCTAGTGTCTATCATATGCTGTTCGTTTTCTCATCCACTCCCCGGAAGGAGAGGCACACAGTTGTTTGGTTTTGTTATAGAGTTCTGGCCTTTTTTTGCCTTCCTTTTGTTTTTTTAATATATACGTTACTATGTGGAATCTAAGACTTCCCCCATACACTGGGATATTGAGAACAGGACTAAAAGCATGCTAAGCACATGTATTCCGCTTGTCTCCATCTACCACAAGCCATATATTTCCCAGCATACCACAGAGAAAAGATTTGTGAAGATTCTTGTGGGACTATGTAGTGTCACAAGAAAGGAGCAAGAGAAACCAAGATCACAGATAACGTCTTGTTTATGTTTGCTCTTTGACTTGCTAATTTATTTGACCCTTTGTAAAGAAACTCCCAAACATCTGTGGACCTCACCAGTTTGGCATGAGGGAAAACGTGTTCCTGATCCTAAATTTGGTGATTAATTTATGCACCCAAGACAGTAGGTTGGGGCCCTAGTTAATCCTTCATGGTACCTTTGGTCTTAGTGTGGACAATGTTTATTGCTGCAGAAGGAAGCAAGAAGAAGTTATTTTAAAAACAAAACAAAATTGGGAGCCAAGTTTAAAGTCAAAGAAGAGGAAACAAATCTTTGGTCTCTGCAGGTGGCTAGCAGAAGCATGAAGCCTTACATTGATGTGACACAACTCAAGAAAAACAGAGTTCGCATCTACTTTCAGTGCTGATCAGAAGGTCTAAATATGAAATAGACAAAGACTGATGGCTCAAACATTAATCTGTATAATAGGTTCATTTCATCTTGCCATTTAATCCATACATGTATCTTAGAAGTAATTTTGGATTCTTTCTCCTACAATACTGTTACGAAAGCTATTTCAAAACCCACTGTTGCAATAGCTGAAAAATATTTTCTATTTTTTGTTCTAAACAGATAAGTAATCACTGACTGCAGTATAGGGCTGGCAAGGTCCAAGAAATGGGCCCCAATATGCCAGGCCCTTGAAGGGGAAGTTGGCAGAATTTATAATATTCCTCATGTGAGTCTAACTATGTCTAACTTTGTCTTCAAAGATCATCATCCTTACTACTCTTCATTTCACTACTGCAGAGGAAAGATTTTGCTGGCCATGGTCTTCACCCAAGAGCCTGAGGAACTCTTGGATTGTGCCTGTAATGGTTTTCACAATCTGGAAAAGAAAAGGATTTCAATAGCTTCAGACAACCTATGTGCTATAGCATCCTATGCCTTTTGAAGTTGCATCAGCCTCTGTACATCACATCATTGCTGTAGCCTAGTGAAAGGGCATAAATAAGAAAAGCCAGGTCAACATCTCCTGAGATTAGAAGGAAACCCTTCACTGGCCAGAGAGGACAGAAAAACACATGTTTAGGATGAGCAGGACTTTAACAATATTTCTAGATTGTAGTCCAAATAAATGTATTAAAGCCAAGAAAATTATTAATTACGGCTACAAAGTTACCATATTACTTTCCACCATCCATTCACACGATTTCTCTTACAGCTTTACTTCAGATCAATCATGCTTTACTCATAATTTGATCTGTCCAACAAATAGGCTATTCTGGTAGTAACAGTGTAAAAGAAAGGTGGAAGGAATGTAAACTTTAGAACTTCCTCCAGTGAGGTACTGGTTTATTTCATTGACCTGAAATCCTACTGCTTTTCTCAGTGGAGACAACAATTCTTGATCACCTTTTTAAAATGCTAAACACAGGATCTGGAGGACAGAAATGCATGCATATCCCTATAAGGACACCTATTCACTGGAATTACTGAATAATCCATAATTTTAACAAACAAACACTTGAAAAAGTATTTTTTTTCCAGATCTAAAATATTACTTCCAAGTAGTTGAGCTTGTAAATGTCATATAACTCCTCCAGATCTACAAGTGGAGTGTTTGTCTAATGGTATTTGGCTGTGGTATAGCCAGAAGTCTTCAGTGCTGACCAGCAAACTATGCACTTGTTAAGTTCTTGTTCTCTGAGTGAAATACTGGCAATTTCAGCTCAAAGGTCCTTCAGTGGAACTTTCGTTCCAAGAAGGACATGCCACATCTGTAAGTCTTGAGTTCAGATTTGCCTTGTGTGTTAGGAGCTTCAAAAGTAAATTAAGGAACAAACAATGCAAACAAATTGTTGATTAAGAAGTACCATGTTATTTTAGAAGGCAACTTGTTTATGTATAGAACCTTTTACAAAGATGATTAATATGTGTTCAGTCCTGAAGTAGGCTGCAGGTACACAGGATTGAGGAAGATGCTTGGATAAGATTTGGATATAAGGATGCTCCTAAATCATAATGTAACTTCACCATAGATTTTTGAGTTTATTGTGATTCATCTGCCTGCACAAGTATACTTGTCTTTCTGAATCCATGAACAGCATTGTGACAAAGGGCGTGAAAGTTTTTTGAAATAATCTTTCAGTCCTAGAAACAATTTCCATATATGTCAGTACAAATACTTTCTTTTTAAATAGGCCCTACTGTCTTTATTTAAACTAATCATAATTGAATTACCTTTGAGACCCTGACCAAATATGTCAGCAGGCACTGGGGAACAGCTGATGACAAAGTCTATGGGATTCCGTGCACTACTTACCACATTTCTGTTATGTTAATAAGCTTCACCTGCTTTGCTTGCTTGTTTTTTTTAGAAACATGAAATATTTTTTGGGTAGGCACATGGATACCACAGATTTTTCCCTGTGTTTGTGACATATGGCAGCAAAATGGTTTAGCAAAACAAGGGAGAGAAGAGGTTGTTATTACATCTCAGACACATCCATGGGGTGGTATGACAGTGCACATGGCACTCTTCCTGCTACATGCAGAGTCAAGACAACGAACTAATTTCTTTTTCACAGTGCACATATCTCTCTGCAGAAACCCACTTAGTTGCACAGAACCGATGTCTGCAAAGCCTGTTTCCCCTTCTGCTAGTTACCAGGTTGATGCTTCTTATCTGAATAGGTGTCAAGGAGACCTTACTAGTGGCAAACACTCTCCTAGCAGCTAAAACTTATTGCTCACATCTGTGAGAAAAAACACAGGAAAAGGAGCCACATGTGCCCCTGAAGTCCCAGGCAGAGCTCTTGCTGAAGAGACAGTTCCCTCATTTCAGAAGGGAATTTGAGCAGGACTTTATGTCCAAAAAGCATATGGCAAATTGGTTTTCTATCCTAGGTTCCAGATCCAGATTAGTGAAGTTTCGCAGTACAGCAGATATTTTTTAGTACCTGATATATCGCATAATAGTATGCTATAGCAGTAATGTGAACTCTCATTCTATCAGCTATGCTGGTCCTTCTGAAATATTTTGCAGTGCAAACATAAGCAGCTACTTTTTTATTACTTAAAACACTCCTTTCAACTTTCATTGTCACAAAGATAAAATGGCTTCAAACAAAAAAAGCCCTTTAAAACAAACAAATGAATGAAGGGTCATGAATCCTTAAAAAAAACAATGCCACGGGTCTATTTTGGTAATTCTCTTGGCAGAGTAATATGGAAGCTTCTCTCAAATGAACAACTTCCAAGTTTCAAGGGAACAGGTCAGAAATAGATTTTTCAGGAAATTCACAAAGTTTGGGTACAGTGATGCCAAAGTAGTTGATTAAACACAAATTTTGAATTTACGTACCTGACTAAGTTAGAGCAGCAATGCACTTGTCCCCCAAACAAGCATGTTTCTTTTCCTTAACCCTTTATGGTTTATTTTTCTAAATTAAATCTCCATCCTTTTCTTAGCAGAGACTTTATCTCTGGAGCCAGAGATAGCCTTTGAGCCAGGCCAGGAGAGGACACAGTACAATAAAGGACATAGAGGTCTTTGTGATGACAACAGGAAAAGCTCAAGGAAGAAAAGAGAGTGGTGCTGAAGGATGTGTGCCAGCGAGGGACAGGGAGGGAGGGGATGCCGGGACCAGAGAGGGAAGAAGGTGAAGGAGTCTTGGAAGTTGCTGTTATTTCAAGAGATGACACAGATAGGCAGAGAGCAGACTACAGAGCACGGCCGCTGACCTTTTGCAAGCTTCATGTTACAGCAGCCATCAGCTGCCAGCATTAACAGAGCTGGCCCGTCTTCAGTGGTACTCCAAGACAACCCCTCGCTGCCTCGCTGCGACTCCTTTCTCCTTTACTGACAACACTCGCTTTCCACAGCTTCCTATTTTAAACCACTGTGAACCTCCCGACAATTCAAGCAGGCTCCATTCGCTCAGCATAGAGCTGGCAAAAATTGACACCGCAGGACAGTAAGAGGAATAGATGTTTTGATTTCCTCACCAAAACACATCAGTTTATGTTTAATCATTGTGAAAGAACTCAAAATAGAAGTTTGAAGCATTTACAACTTTCCTTTTCTTCTCAAGGGGAAAATACACACACGAATAATTCTATCATCAGGAAATAATATATTATAAAAGGGACAGAACTTATCTGGGAAGACTTTCTCTTCCTTTTCAAAACCTTTTCTTGCAGAAGAAAACAAGTCTACAGTTTTCATCTCTCTTTTTTTGGTAAAAATATTGATTAACAGGAATTTCTCAATTATTTTTTAATTTTAAATTTTACCTCAGTAAGAAAGATTAACTTTCTTCTGGCCATCTCTCCTTTTATATGTATATTAAACTGGGAGAAGACACAACATAATTGGCATTTTAAAGATTTTTTATATTAGTCATAAAAAGAAAATGGCACATTCAAACATACTGTGTGATTTATAGCAAAATAATTGAATTAACTGGAATGATCTCTCCCGAAGGATCCTAAAGCATTTTAGAAAAAAACTCTAAAGGACAGTGATGTATTGACAGTCAGTCATTCTTCTTTTGAAACTCAGCACCTTGTTGGCAGCAGCACTACCTGGTTATTTAAGACAGGAAGTGAAATGCATTTCCTTTAATTGCAGGAATAATGTATGTGGCTGGAGCAACACTTTGATACGGCATTTGGTCACGTCACACATTTAATAACTATGTTATTGTGATAAGTGCTAGGCAATTCTTCACAACCCAAGTGGTCAATATAATTTCATCTGAATGATGGCACCTTCAATAGTACAGCACTACCCTAAACATCAAGTGGGTCACTGATTCAGTGCTGGCTCAGAGGGTATATTCCAACATGACAAATTACAAACACTGTTCTCTACACAATGTGTTAGCTGGACAATTTTTCCTCAAAGCAGGGTCTTTGTTGAACTTCTTCATTTTGAGAACTGAAGAAGGGCTAGTACAGAGGGTGTGAAAGCCTCCTTCTGAGGGCTGGAGTTACCGTTCATTCTTAGTTTGCTGTTCTGATCTAGGTAGGCGGCAAAACAAACAAAAAAAATAATAGAAAAATGGTGCACATTCTGTGAGATTTCAGCAGACGTTTTATTGTAGTCCAGATAGAGCCACAAAACAACTTTCACTGACATCCACTCTGTTTTCCAGAAAATTTTAACAGAATTTGATTCTTTAAAAGTAGGAGATAGACTTGTTCGAACTTGCATGTGACTCATCATCTCCAGTGAATACACACATAGGCACCACAGAAAGCATCACATCAAGAAGGTGCTGCTCAGCTTCTTGTGATCTCAATAAAAATCTCGCTGTGTTTGTTGTTTGGAAGCTTTTTTTATCTTTTGGCTGTCCCCTTGTATCGGAACTGTTTTCTGAGGTATGTGAAAATGTATGACCTCTTAGTTACTTCCCCCAGCCCATTTTGTGGGAGTAAGACAAGTTAATTGTGCCTGACGATATGGATGACCCTTTCAAGTCATGTAAAATGATACTGTTCTGCTTATCACAGGTAGATAACCATTAATATAATGTGTACTGTCTATGGGAAGAGAAAGGGTCTTGTTTGTTTTGAATGTTTTCAAAGGTAGGAAACAAAGGGTCCAGCAGGGACACCAGTACACAGCAGACAGTGCAGCCATACAATCTGAAGATAAAAGACAGGAATCTACAATAAAAATAGGTGAAAGACAAAAACCTGGCTGTTTCTTTACAATAAGGCTAAGCTGTTTCATTGAGGTGTACAACAATACAAAAGCAGAATAATGTTGCATTTAAGTCAAGCAGATCTCCTGGCCAGAGCTCCCTCTTGGTCAGTCATTATTTTTACTGAATGAAATCCTCAATTCTTTCTCATTTTTAACCAGACTCATGTGTAATAAAATCTCTTAAAATAATCGGCATCTCTCAGAATGTAGGCTAGAAATATTTTGGCCAGATAAGACTCAAAGGAAAGGGAATGTAGAGACTGAAGCCTTTCCATTGTTGTAACGTTAATCGTTACAGCTCAGCAGCATGGATCACAGTCTTTCAATCTAACTATAAACAACATGTCTCAGTGCAAGACTATCTCTGCAACCATGGGCACCACTCAGTACTAGTAGAGGGGCAAGGCAGGATGGTGAGGACTCTAGTCAGCTGGCTAGTGACAGGAGGATTTATGAGTTGGATTTCACCTTGGTGAAATCTTTTATAGTCACAGAACAGAATTTTCAGCTTGATTTAGCCTTCTGAGAACAGTGGACTTTGGGTCTAGCCTTTAAACTCCTTGTTTAAAAAAATCCAAACAACACAGCTCCCTAAAAATCCCAAAAGTAAAATGCACCTACTTCTTTGTAACACATAACATGTATTGGACTCGGATGAATCACACTTTTAAGTCAGTGGAAAATGTCTCATTAGCTTGAGCTGGCTTTGAATCAAGGTCCAGAAGGTTTTGAAAAGACATTACGAGTGCCTCATTTTTGGAAGCAGAATATAGTAGCTTCTAATGCTATTTAAAAAAATGTATCACTATGTCATTTGTTGTAAAACAATATCATAATGTATACCTTGTTTATATTTAATTTCACAGATTTTGTGTTATCTGTAAAATAAGAATGTAAAGTATAGAATTGCTGGGCAGGCAAAGAGCTGATTGAGGAAAGGGATCTCTCAACAGAGCTCAGTGGAAATATGGAGTTTTAGAGAATAATGAAGATTCTAGATCCCCGGTGCCTCAGTCCTTTAGAATAATTAGGGGTTCACTTACTAAGGGTCAGATCATCCATTGACCTCTAAACTTTCAGATCATTAGGAACCTCCACAGAACAGGCAAAAATCAAACAAGCAGGCATTATCTGCTGTCTTCTAAAGGTTTGGGGTTTAAGCCTTTCATAGAGGCAACTGTTGCCTTGGTTGAGTGAAATCATAACATATTTCCTACATCTTACAGAGAAGAAATGCATTTTTAAAATTGATCTAAAAGAAAATTCCTGTTGCTAGTTATAAAATAACTTTTTTTTCAGAGGCAATATTTTTACGTTTCGACACTTGGTTTTCATTGTAGAAAAGCTGTCAATTGAAATTGCTTAGAAAAACAGAAATATGAGAAAGTCATGGGACTGATTTGTTTTGAAAATACTTCTGAAATATCACAGTAGTATTTATTAGATAGATTTGAAACAGTAGTGATATATAAATATGAAATGTATGGTTAATAAGATACACCAAGTAATGAAAATCAGGATGGTGAAGTGGGCACAAATGGGTAAATCAAAAGGTTCAGTACAACATTTTTCTGGCAAATACAGTCATTGAAGTGCTTTGAATCTTTTTGATTTCAACAAAAGATCTATCTTTTTTTTTCAGTAACAGAAAATCTCAACATCATAGTGTTTGAAACACTTTCATTGCATGTCTGTGAACAAAGAGACAAAAAAATGAAGTTGAAAACTAAAGATTTATTAACACTACAAATGCAGAAATAAAATTATATATGTTTATGAATAATATATGTTCACTTCATTTACATAAGGCTGCAAAAAACATATCGCAAATGATTTACAGGGCAATAGAATTCAATATTGATGTTGCATTTGCTTGAAAACTTATTATAATGGCGCATGATTTTAGTTCACTTGCAGGATGAGACACTAAAGATTCTAACTTGAAAGAAAATTATACCATTGCATGCTTATATTTTTTCCCATGTTTTACAGAACAAGTGGATCTTCTGACTTTCCTTGGATGCTCCTCATATTGTAATGAAATATCTCTTTAAAATGTTACATGAAAGTTTCCTTCTTTTCAAAAAAATCTCAGCATTGTGAAAATTACTGTGACCATATGCTTACCTTCTTCTGCTAATAAAATAGAGTATTAAACTAGCAACTTCAGAGAAATTAACAATATCTCTGCTATTCTGAGAAAGAATCTCTCAAAAAGAAGTGCCAGAAAAATCATGAAATCCCCTTGACCTCACTGCTGCTCTTGATGTTATGTAGAAGGCACTAAGATTTCAAAGATACTCATGCACCCAGTCTCTCTGAAATCATGACAGTTGTTAGGTACTTAAATACTCTGAAGTATTTAAGCTTTACAGTGTAGTGATAGGCTGTAGTGTGCAGTTCTTAGGCAGACAACACTGCTCTATCAAATTCATTTTGCCACAATAACAGGAATACTTGATCAATTTGCTATTCTGAAGAAAAACTACTCTTTAAAGTGGTTTTCATTTAAGGTCTCATTCTATCTATGTGAAAAGCCTCAAACCTTTTGCTGAATCCTTTAGGAAAGGCTCTATTGATATACACAGAAAATAATTTGCACTGCAAGCATAAATTTTAGAGCTCTCATAAAACATTATGTGTGGGACAAGTGAGGCCATATTACACAGAAAAATGGACTCTGTCCATAGAGTTATCAGTTAGGTTAGTGGTTAATATATAATCTCAATCTACAAACCCTGAAAAATGAACGCTTCGTACTCCATATCACATTGAAAAATGTGTGGATACAGTCACTTTCCATGGTCTCATAAGTTTCTCATGAATTTTGTTAACTTCACACTATTAAGCTGAACAAAAATTCTCCTTGCATTTGTTTTTAGTCACACAGAAATTTTTCATGCTAAAAAGTACTTAATAATTTTTTTACATGCTATTTTATTTTATCATTTTTATCTAGATAGAGCATTGAAACTATTTTGTGTTTTCCTAAATTATATGATGCAAATCTGTAACAGGAAAAATAGATTAATATCTGGAGGACATATTTTGCTTAGTTTTTTCAAGGATCTAGTATACGATCTTATAAAAGAACCTTACCATTTTAACAAAATTCATCAAGCAAGATGCCACTGACTTTAAAATTTGGTGTTGATTTTTTTTGTTAATATCTTTTTTAAATGCTAAGCTGTATTGAATTATACCAGCCAAGCCTCTGTGCCAAGCCTTATTTAAATGCTGAGAATTTTTTTATGGTGTTCTCTTCTCCTCAAAAATCTAGGATAGATACACACGATGCGGAGCTATGCAGATACTCTTTTAACTATTGTGGTTGTTGCTACTGCACCCTAGAACTACAAAGCCCACATAAATACTATTTGTGCTAGGCAAGAATGGATTTGGCTATGCTGTTTTCCTGTAGTATCATTCATACCCAGAGGAAGCTTACTCAAATAGAAATGAGACACATACTCCGAGCTTGAAGACATTGTGTACCCTAAAAACCCTAAATAAAGACATTTTTCCCTAAATTAAGACCCTATTCCTTAAATAAGGACCCAACAAATCCTGCTTAAAAACTACGGAAGTGACTGAACTTTTATTGAACCTCAAAGTTTTGGCTTATCTCTTGGGCAATGGCTGGGCTGGTTCTTATTTATATCCCTATTTAAAACAAGCAGATTAATTCTTAGGTTTGCTTTCAAATTTAGTCACACATGGAATGTCTTAATTGTTTGTTAAAGGAACAGCACGTAGTGGTCAGGGTCAAATGCCCTTGTGCTCAACAGATTTTAACTTTGCATAGTACTAACTCTTGAGACCATGATAAGCAAGCAAAGCAAACCTAGAGGAAGATCTCCATGCGTATGTGAGGGAAGTGCTGAGTGTGCAGGTATGTAAGGGTGAGGGAAAGGGAGGAAGGGACCCGTGTCCACAAAACTGTGCAATTTTTACCGTACTGGACAGCACAGTAAGTAGTGGTAAATGGGCTTTCAGTGCAAGCATGTCAGGAAGTACGGAATTCTGCAAGATCATTAGTAAAACAATGCAAAGTATCTCCACTGCAAAGTTAACTTGGATATTGGTGGAAAGGTTTAGCTGTATGGGCTGAAAACTTGGTTATGTGTTCACTCCTGCTAGTAACTCATCACCTGCTTTGTAGGTGCAGGCTGGACCACATACCTGCTAATGGTCCTCCAGAGGTGCCATTCCAGAATTCCATGTTTTCTAGACCAGATAGGGTCCTTCCTGAGTCACTGGAAAAGGCTCTTCAAGTAGTTTACTCTAACACAGCATAAGGTATCATAAGATTTCTGCTTGCATATGGTAAGGATGTCCTTCAGATGTATGTGAGGAAAGGTGAGGGCCCAATGGAGTGACAGAACCATGAAGTACCACAGGAGACCTGCCTGTAGGCATGAGCTCACCAGTTTGACCAGTGCAGTGATGGGAACCATGGGCTGGTTGGGTGGTTTCTAAGACAGACTCTCAGGGAGCTCGAAGATGAAGGTTTTCTTCATCATTTCCTCACTGTGCTTTCAAATCTGATCTTGCTCATTCGGGGATAGGTTACGAGGGACTTTGGAGTGGTTGGATGGCAATGGGGAAGACATGGATAAATCTTTTTTTATATGATCTGTGAAGTGTCAGGCTCAGGTGTAGTGCTCCCTGTGATCTCTGATCCTTGCTGGTGAGCAAATCCTCTCAAAAAGGAGAAGTCAGCAGCAGGGAACAGAGGCTCAGCTTTCCCTGACAGCAGCAGGCTCAGCAGTCAAAGCACCTACTTCAACCCAGTGGTTGGCACAGCATCTTTCTTGCCTATCAGGCAACCTCCAGAGAAGAAAAAAAGGTTATTTTATACCAGTCAATCATGGTTTCTGTTCTGTGCTCTTCTGCAAGGAGAAAGGGGAAGGGTCTCCTGTGTTTGGCACCAAGGGACTAGTTCTGTTTGCTTTCTCTTGGAGAAGACCGATTGCCAACTTTTCCACTGCTTGAAAGAAGGGGGGCTGGCTTCATTTATTTTAAGCACCCTCCAGGAAATGAGTCTGTTCGGTTTATTATCCTGAAGCTAGAAGGCCAGTTCAGTTTCTTTAGTAGGTGTAGGGGCACAGTTACTAAATTTACTGTGCTTTTTTCCAAAGAGTTGAGCCTTGGAGCAAGTCTGTTATTCCCACAAATTGCCTGATGTTTCTTTGGCCAAAACCTGTCTGCTCGAATCATGACCTGCCAGTACGAGCAAAGACCTTATGTAGGCAGCTACTTTCAGTTAGCTCTTGTAAAAGAGAAAGCCTAAGAGTTTTGTAGAAATATGTCTATATCCATGTGCCCATGGTTGTGTCTGTATAATATTGGGTGCAGCAGTGGAATTGGTTAAGGACAGTGAATGTAGAAATTATTAAGAACACTGATTTAAAGAATATGCCAGTCTCCTACAAGACAAAAAGAAAATCCAGGTAACATTACACACGAGAAAGGTACATTTCTTTCTCTGATCTCTTTAGTGCTTACAAGATTTAGATAACGTGCTTATCATGAAGCAAATGGAAATATTTTGCAAGTTTTACTTAGTGTGGTAACAACTATTACCCTTTATACCTTTGTAAATACCCTGAAGTTTGCAAGAGTACGGGCATGAATAAAGCGAACAAACACAGCCTAACTCTGAATACCTCTTGACTTCTCACATACATCTCTAATTAAATGATAAGGATGATTTTTTTTTTGTCAAATTGTAATAAAATACAATTATTTAAATAAATATCTGAACAAAATAGTCATATGGCCAGAATAAATTACCATCATATTTTTAATTACTGATGTAAGCTTTGGTAAAAGGAAATGAATAATACGAAAGTATTTAATTAGTGAATTCTGAGAGGAGTTATTTACAACACCTACAACAACAACATAACATCTAACGTAATTAGAGATCAAAGAAAGTCTACCAGGCAAGCAAGACCCTTCTTGCAGAAGTTGATGTGGTCTCCCAGTCTTTAAATCTTGCTTTTCTCTCCTTTATGTTTCTTTCCCAAGTACTTTTGTTTCCTCTTGAATACTTAAGCATGGATAATTAAATAATTCTTTTATAGGATCAAATAAATTGCAGTGGTATCCTACTGGTTCTACAGAAGCTAGGCATCAGAAATGGTTGCTGAATATTGACTTCACAATACCACTCTTTATAAGTGGAATCGGCCAAGGAGAAGCAGGAGACGTCACTGTTACTTAGCAGAAATGCTGATTTAATTCTTTTTCCCAAGATGTATACAGGGTCCTTTTGACCTCGGTAATTTCAGCAGTGCTTTGAAATAGTAGGTCTATAAAGTCATAAGGCAGAGGCTTTGTTCTAACTTGGCCTTGTCCTGGTCCTAAATGAATTAGATTAATTGCATTAAATTAGAGAAAAGTTTGTGAGGAGTTTTTGCAGAATTTTCTTCCACTCAAATGTGTCATACTTATTTCTGCAATTTCTTTGACTTGTTTCCTGCCTGTGCTCAGAAACCTGTTCCAGTTAGTGAAAAGGATGCCTTCTCTGCCTAGATTAAAGGCAAAGGAAGAAGATAAAAAGTATATTCAGAAGAGGAATTGATTTTCAGAAGATTTGTCTCAATTCTCCTCCTTTTTTTGTCCGAATTTGAAACCCTATGGATAGAAATTTTTTTTTTAAAAAAAAAGACCTTGCAAATATTTTGCAAAAAATACCAGGTAAACAAAATGTTAAACTCCTTCTAATATCTATGGAATCTTTGAAAATTCTGTTCCTTTGAAATTCCTGCACACTCCTCCAAGAGAAGGAAATAACTAAGTACATAAAAGCATAGTATTCAGTAATATTGTTGTAACTGAAGAAACTTAAAATTCATCTCCAAAAGAGACTATTTACTCAGTACACCATGTAGGGCTTCTTTACCATCTCCATCCTACCTTAGAATTTGTGTCTTTAAAAGTTTTAGGGGTAGGATTTAAAATGAGTTATTAAAAGCTTTTGTTATCAACAAATCACATGCTGGAACAGGAGAATAATATGCCCTTGTTTTTCTCCAGCTTTCTGTGGGCTCCAAAGGGCTCTGCCCTTGGTTACCTTCCCTCCTCCCTCTGGACAGGGCACCCTCTCTCTGGGAAAGCTCGTCTGTAAACACAAGTCCAACTGCTCATGCTGATGACTCAAATCCACCTTTATGCTCCCTTCTGTCCAAGTCCAAAGCTCAGCCTTCTTCTCTCTGAATGTCTCGCCATCGGCTCAAGCTCAGTATGGCTCACCAGAGCTCTTAATCTGTCTTCTAAGCTTTCTCTGCTGCTGCTTTTTCCAGTCACTGTGGCTAACATCACTGAACTGTCTGCTGCTTGGGCCTTGAACTTGTCAGCACCTTCGGACCAGGACCAGCTTCTCATATCAAGGCTCTGTGTAAATTTTGATACATAAAACTTCAAAGCTATGGCCTTCCTCATACTTCTGTACAGCTAAAATTACCAGTTCGCCTTTCATCCTTTTGCCACAAGATGCTTCTCTCTAGTTTTGACAGAGCATGTTTCCCACTCTCTGTGTCCACACATGTAAGCAGGTTTCTTCTCTCATCCCATCTTCCCACCAGCTCCCCCATCATCAAGCACAACATAATTCTCCTCCATGCAGATTGCTGCCCCACTGCCACCTCTGATAACCCACGGCACCAGCTGTCAATGCACTTTTGTAAACCTTTCACACAAATAACATTCTCTTTCTACGCTGCCCTTCCAGCTCCCTGTAAAAATACACAGAACTCTGCCATTATGCACCTTCTGAATTTCCCAAGGAGATTTCCTTTTTCCCACTGTCTGCAAAAAATAGGCTGCTGGCACTCTGCAAGTGCAGTACACACAATGACCAATAATGTCATACTGTTTTCCTCCGCATCTCTGAATGTTGTTTTGTGTTTTCTACTTTGATCGCACACCTTAGATCACAGATGTACCAAGCATCAGTACCACTTGGGCATGCATGGAATAGGGCACAACAAAGCCCTGGCCCATGTCTGAGTTGCACAGACGCTGCAATACTATAATAGAAACACAGAGATTTTACATTTAGCTATACAAATGTTGGGAATGTATTATTCAGTTACAAGACTAAGTTTAACTCATGCTCCTTTAGCAGAGAGTATAAAGTTACCCAAGTGTTAAAGAAGAGCAGTTCCTTACAAATTTAAATATATAGAGTCTACCAAAATTCAGTGCCTTTCTTAAAAAGTAGTTTTGGAATTGAATATTTTTTATTATTTTTGTGTCCATGTGTAGTGGTAACGTTGAAAATTATTTGTTATACAGGGTGGACAGAGAGCTACTATATGTGATAATCTAGCACTTTGTCCACTATACTTTGCATTTCAGACTCATCGGTCACTGAATTGCATACAGTTCTTTCTTAGTTTTTCCCATGTATTGAGGGTCTTCTCAAAGGCATGTGCAAATCTTGCTTGGAATCACATTCTTGGTACTCTGACTCTAAAGTTTTTTGGGTTGTTTTTTTTGAAGGTTTTGGGGGGAGTTCTTTTTTTTTCTGCAGGGATCTATAGTTTCTACAGTGTTATAACCCAAACCAAATGTTTTCTGAGGCACAATAGAAAGCTCTGTTTATAAGCCATTTGAACATATGTATTCAAAATGTATTATCCATGAGTAAATGATGACTGCAGAAGATATTTCTAGATGTTGAGTCTTTTAAAAAGAGCTAAAGCTGTTTTCCTTTCCAAGAAAAGTATATCAGTTTCCCTAGGTTTTGTGTATTTCAAATTCTATCAACAAGTCATAAGCTGTTAACAGGAAACTGCCTTCTGTTTTGCTTGCTGCCAAGATCAGGGTGACCCACCTATCCCCTTGAAATCAGTGACAAAACTTCCTTTGACTTCAATAGGCAGAAGATTTCATCCAAAGAAAGAAATTGTTTATCCTTACATTTTCAGAATCGAAAAGAATAAAAAGCCTCCTTCCAATTCATACTTATCTCCATATTCAGATACTGCCATGTAAGAATTATTTGTACTGCCATCCTTTTCAGTATAAAGGTTATCTTAGTTGGTTTTGATGCCTGAAGACAGGAGTTCTCTTACAGAGTCTTTTTGCAGGATACAACAACAACAAAAGACCATTTCAGAAAGACTAAAGCAAACAGAAAAATAAGCCTTTCTGTCTCCATTTTATTAATATGGATTTACCATCTTTCCACACAAAAGAATGAATATCATTTCATTACAAAGAAAATTATGCTTATAAATACAGTTCTTTTTTTCAGAGTGATTTTTGGTGGGAGTAGCTGGAGGAAGTGTTGATTCAACGATCAGTGAAATAAGTGAGGAAAAGAGTAGATAGAAAACTTCTATTGATGGGGGGTGCTTTATGCCACAACTTGCCCTCTTGTTAAATACTGTGTATCAACGAAAGTTCAAACCCTTGTGAGTTCTCTGCAAAAGCCTTCTCCAGAAGAACAGCGAAATACATGAGCCATGGAATCCCAGCTGAATTGTATAAGATTAAGGTACATTCCCACAAATGCTGAAGTAACCATAATCTAGGCGTCAGGCGGTGATTTAGTGCATTAGCAGGCAACACCTAATTGCAAACTCTGAAGGTCTCCCCAACTTGTTAAGAGTCCCAAAGACATTGAATTGAGTGAAAGCTGAGAATCAATTATCTACCCAGGCGTAGGGCTCAGATCTCTGGTGTTTTCTATGTGATCTCTGGTGACTGGAAAATCCTTTTAATAATCAATTGTTACTAGTTAAAAACTGAAGAATAAAAACAAACCATGCATTAAAAAAAATTGGTCTTCAGCCTCTTCTAGAATTAGAATTTTGTTTATTCTTCAGTTCACAAGGCAGGTCACTGCTGAATGAAAAGGAGAGACTAAAACACCTTGACTTTCATTCTTTGAAAAAATTCCTTTAATGTTATTTTTAAATGGGTGTGGTTATACTATGATCTGCATGTTGATACTCATATGTCTGTTTAGATACATTTATTATACCATAATCAGGGTTTAGGTTGCTTACCTGATGAAACAGTTTGAGATACTACTTTGTAATTGCTATTTCATACTAGCACCCCATGTGCTACACCACAGTCACAGCACTAGAAGCATAAGCATATCGAAGCACAACCCCTGGGCAAGCTGGATATGATACTGCACCATACCACTAACTTCAACATACCCGTCCTGTCACACAGCACACTGAGCAGTTTACCACAATGAAGTATTGCTTTGCTTGACTGTACTTTCAAATATTGACCAGACTCACATCATGTAGAATTTTCTGTAACTGAGATAATAAACCATATTTTATGTAAGCTACTTCATAGTTAAGCTTAAAAAACAAGCAACCCTTCAATTATCCACAAACAATGCACAATTTTCTTAATTAATATGTACAGTAGATTATCATAATTTAGGAATCAAAGATTCACTGAAAATCAGCACGACTTAGGCTCTTGAGTCAGTGCCTCTAAAACACGAATCCGGCAGGACAGACACTTCGTCACATTCTTCTGAAACTCGAGTTATTTGTACAGCTCAGCACATGCTCGTGACAGTGAAAGGCTGAGGTTCTGCTGACACCTGTTGATAAATGTCTGAACAGCAGAGCTGGTGTCTTACAATTAGATAAATGAAATTTAAAAACACAGAAGAAAACAGGAGTAAAGGTACAGAACTGCCTTCTTTCTGTAGCAGAAAACTTCTAGTCATTGCCAGGTCATAATGGTAGAGTGAGGTTCGGAAAAGGGCGAAAAGGAAAGGTAAAACCAAAAAGTGCTGCTAGATTTTTTGTCAGATCTTCCCTGACAAGGACAATGAGGTCACTTCCTACTAAGTCAATAAATTACTTGCAGTGAGTCATTGTGGAGATGCTGACTAAGCTGAAAGAGATTTGCTAATGACTGGATGTGATACCAGCAGAAGTATAATTAATATCAGCAGAGACCAGTATGTGCTTTTCAAATGATCAGATTCATGCTAACATGGGAGTGTGATAAGATGATAAAGACTACTGAGAGATTTTCAAACATTTTTTTTAAAAAATACAGGAAAATAATTTTTGCTTACTCATCAGCTTATCTTCAAAACTCGGCAAATATCTGAGTTCTGTTGGGGTTGCTTAGGCCTAAGAAAAGGTAAAATTTGAACAGAATTTTACTTGCTGCTACAACACTAAACAATAAAGACAGGCGTCAAATATTCAGCTCTGATGCATTCCTAGCATTGATCACTTTTAATGTGTTAAACAAACATACTGAAAAACGGAGAAGATTGCTACACCTTTCATCGCAAGTACTTCTGTTCACAGCCTGCACACTGCACTGCCTTTCATTTGTACAGCAGGTGCATGGTCCCTGGAAGAAAAACATGGTTTGGGCGGGATTTCCAACACTGTGCAACCTGCATTCACAGCTTTTCTGATAAGAAAAAATCAGACATTGTAGATGTGCTGGTTTTGCTGTTGTTCACATGTGATCCTCCTCCTCTCCCCCCACCCCCTAGAAGGTGAAATTTACAGTAAAGAGAAAATTCTCTGTCTGTCCCTGGTGCTCACCTTTGAAACAAAATTACTACTTGTAAAATACAGGCTCAAAGATCTTATCTTGGACAACAAGGTACTTAGGTTTCTTTGTATATTCCCGCCTTCTCCGCACCCAGGATGAATTGGAAGATATTGTAATGGATAAATACTGTGATTACTGGATGCTTGCCAGCCCTTTCAGGATTACCTTGCCTTGGACTGAAAGCGTTGCTGAAGCCTGAAAATCCCGGGCGCTGCTGTGTGCCAGCGGAACTGCGGTGTGCAGTCAGGCTGCCCTCTCCCGGCAGATTGGATCTCTTCATGTGCGAAAGCACATCTGCCCAAAACTCCCAGTACACCTGAGCTTGGCTGTTTTTACAACATAAACCTCATCTACAGAGACATGGAAATGCCCAGGATATATGGATGTACGGCTGCTTAGTCAGAGATATGTGCAAGTCTGACCGAGCTGCTAAACATCCAGAAATTCTTGACAAATTTAAAATACATCGATCCATACAATATTTCCAGAGTGTAAAAGACGACATTTCCTTCAGGCAAACTGCAGCTTTGAATTAGGTGCAAGGCCTTTGCTGTTTATGAAGTGAATTTGTGTGGGTATGAGCTGGACTGTGGGCAGCTTTGTCCTTGACTAGATAAGACTCTGCCATTGGACCAACAGATAAGCAACTTCCAAAGAAACCAGCAAAAACAAGGAGGCGGTTTGACAGTTGAAAAGACTGTGCGAGATGTTTAGAATAGTGCGTGGACATAGAGCTTGAGCGTGTTAGAAATGTAGACAGAGTGCATGGACAAATAACAAAGATACATAAGCTTGTGTAAAAGCAGAATAAAGCGCTAGTGCTTGGAACCTTATCTGAGTGTAAGTCATCCATTGCCACAAATTTGCAGTTGAGACTGCTCAAAACTCTCAGATACACTGTGTGCATACAGTATGTTTGCACAGCATGCAGGTAAGCCGTACGCTTTACGGAAGTACTGAGCTAATAGTTCTCCAGTTTATGTACATCTGCACTTCTGACCAGGAAGCTCTAAACAAAAATGTGACAGCCTTTGCCTGCCACTATTTACCTAAGTAAGTTGCTCAATTAGCAAGCTTTTATCAGCATTGGGCATGTGAAGGCATTGCCATCACCACCTTGCTGGTTGCATGTTCTTGGGTGCTATAACAAAAGGTGTAGTTGGCAGCTGTGCTCCAGACTTGCAAAGGGAGAGAAGCAAGGTAAAAAGGGAAAATGACCAAAAGAGAAGGGAGGAGAGACAAGAAGTCATGTAGGTGTTGTTTAGGATGTAAATGAAGTTAATGAATGCAGTTATGTCACTTAGAAGCAGTGATCATTATGGGGTTGCTTATTTCCTCAGCCTCCCCACAGGATGCCCAATTAGAGATGGTAACTCTTTTCATTAAGAGTAAGCAATCAAAGCACATTTCTGAGCTGGTAACTATAAGCATTTAGTGCCATTTTTGACATTGTTTAGATCATTGACATTCCAGGTGGTTATTTTATTTGCAACTGTGAACACTCTTTGGGCTGCTCGAACCTTTAAACACCAGTGCATGTGAACTTTGGTGAGGCCTGCTGCCAGCGACTCTGAAGCAACAACCATTTGGAAGAAAAGGAGTTCAACTGTGTTGCTAGCCAGAGGGCAACTCCTCTGCATGTTGCTTCAAAATACGTGGGCCACTGGGTGACTACCTAGAAGGAAATAATGTTTTTAAGTTTTCTGACCCAGGAAACCTTATTGCAAAATAAATGCCTGGCTGATGAGGCTGAAGTCATCCACCCAGAACACCTTTAGTGGTGATAATGAAAATGCTGGCAAATAAACGCTCTGAGTTTATTTGGAGTTTTAGAAAGTGAGCATTCTTTATTTTGGCGCTGGATGTGTGAGGGAATTATTTCCATCAGTAATGTGTAATGAGACAAGAGCTGGAAACAGAATATATTTCCCACTTACATGCATATGTATAAATTTTCCCAGAAATCTTATGCATATTCTATTACTTTCCAAGGACTACTTTTAACTTTATAATGAACTTCACAACAGCCAAGTCTCTGCTATTTGGAGATGTGGAGCTGGCTCTCTGTCTAACCTTGTATTTTAGATAGTGAAAGACTGCAAACAGGTTCAGCACAGACTGTACTTAACACAAGATGTTACCATTTCTCATTGAACAGTGTCTGGAAAAACATTTAAAAAAAACCAAACATGCTATAAAGAAATCATGCTGTCAGAGGGACATTCACAGTAACTTTCAGAAAAATACAGTTACTTAGATGAAACTTAACTCCAGCTTAAATCAAAATGTTACACTTTTTGTAACAGTAACTACTTCCTGTATCAGTGGATGCACATTCATCCAGACCAACTGTGTAGGCCAAAGTCCATGCCAGAAAGGGGCCGGAGCCACCTACACCAGGGGTGAAGCCATCATCACAGTGGCCACCTTAGCCTTTGGCTTTGAGGGTGATGGTGAGTCTCAGGCAGCTTGGGGAGAAGTGGCTCTGATGGCAACATGCTAAAGGTTTGAGTGGACCCAGCTTGAGCCCCCTGAGCTCCCATCCATGAAACAGCTGGGTTTTTTTGGGCAGCACAGAGGGGACTTCACTGGGTTGGGCCTGACCCTCTCCCACCCTCTGTGTCAAGGTGGGGGAGCTGAAAGGAAAAATAATAAATCCCCACAAATTTATATATTTTTTAACATTTACTATAAGGAGGATGAAACCTGTTGGATGGGTGGTGAGCAGGAAAAAACTTCCTCTGCCAGGAGAGGCAAATAGTGAGTGAGGGCAGCAGGGACGTCTGGCCTGCTCCCCTCACCTACACGTCCTTTTCCTTTTCCTTTTCCCTTCCCCTTCCCCTTCCCCTTCCCTTCCCTTCTCTTCTCCTTCCCTTCTCCTTCTCTTCTCCTTCCCTTCTCCTTCCCCTCTCCTTCCCCCTCCTGCCCCGCCCCAGCCCCGCCCCAGCCCCGCCCCAGCCCCGCCCCAGCCCCGCCCCAGCCCCGCCCCAGCCCCGCCCCAGCGCGCATCCCCTGCCAGTGTGGCGGCCGCCTGCAGGGGGCGCTGTGGACACTGCCAGCAACCGGGGGGCCTCTCTCTGCCGGGTCGGGCGGAGCCTCGCGCACAGGGGTGGGGCCTATGGCGGCGCCCCTTCGCCTGGCTCGTGCTGCACGCCTGCTGCCGGCCGCCCGCGTCTGGGCCTCGCCGCCGCCTTCGCGCCTTGCTTCATCATCATCACCGTCCTCTTCCTCTTCGTCTTCTCCTTCTCCTTCTTTTCGGTTCTCCGCGCCGCCCGCCATGCAGGCTTTCCAGTATCCCGAGGTGTACCGCGACGAGAGCGCCGTGAGTACGGCCCTGGCCGGGGCAGCCCGGCCGCGAAGCAGCCGCTCCCCTTCCAGCCCTCTCTCTCCAGACTCCCTCTCCCTCCAGGCTCCCCCTCCCTCCAGGCTCCCCCTCCTGCCTCCCCCCTCCTGCCCCTCCACTCCTGCCCCCCCCCCCACCCCAGACTCCTTCCTCCTGCCTCCCCCCTCCAGGCCCCTCCGCGGAGCAGCCTCTCCCGCCAGCCCCCTCCGTGCTGCGGGGTCCGCCGGCCACCTCTGTGCGTGGGATGTGTTAGTGGCTCCTTGGCTTCGATGTTTGCAAGCCCCGCACCCGGTGTTCGTAACGCCTTAGGGCCGCGGCAGCTGTCCTGGGGTGGGTTTAATCGCCAGGTTTGTGGCCGCGGTGGTGGTGCCCGTGGGCCCGTCCCGCGTGTGAGGATAGCGCCGCCTCTGCTGCCCGGTTTGAATGGGGGGAGCCTGTCTTAGGGCAGATGTGGTACTACTACGTGTTCCAGGGAAGTCCAGGCCTCCACAGAGGGACCAGCAGTGTGTTTCAGTGTGATGACACACCTGCAGAGTACTCTGTCCCCTTATGTTGCAGCCGTAATTGCTGTGTGGATTTGGCTAAAACGGATTCAGTTTTGTTCTCCTTTTGCAAAGCACTGTGCTTTAGCCGCCAGCCTGGGAATTATTTGCCCAACTAAAATCGCTTTTAAACTGTGCTTGCCTAGGGGAGAGAGCACTGGAAAAACTTAAGTATTTACTTTCATAGTTGAGTGAAAAGCTGAACTATGCGACTCCTGACAGCAGGTACCTGCCAGTCTTATTTTCTATACTGGAGAAATGCAGCAGATAAATTCAGCAATGTAGGGTTAGTCTTTTGTGTTGGGGTTTGCTTTTTTGATTCCTGTATGTACTTTACTCACGTTTGTGAGCAGCAGTAGTAGGGGGCTAAACCAGAGACAGTTGTGTAACTAGAAACTACATTTTGGGTGCATACAGTAGTCAGGCTTTTTGACTTGACTTGAACACCTGAGTTTGGATGAGGTCATGGTTGTTTGGGTTTTTTAGGGGTTTTGCTTTGTTGTTTCTTTTTTTATTACTTTACTAATCTGTCTTCTGGAAGGAATTTATATTGATGTTCTGCATTTCTCTGGTGCTTTGCGTTTTTCTGAGGACAGCTCTGCTGCCTTGGTGCTGTCACTGAAGAATGGTAATATTAACGACACATATGGGAGCAAGGTGTTGCTTTTCTCTTCCTTTGCTTATTAACGCTGTATGCGTTTGTGAAATTCCAAATACCCTTTGTCTTGATGACTATCATTCCTTGATGAATAGAGTTTGTTTGTGTGCGTATCTTTTTTTGAAGTATTGTCTTTTTTATATTCAGGTATTGGATTACCATGGCCGTAAAATCAGTGACCCATACTGCTGGCTTGAAGATCCCGATAGTGAACAGACAAAGGTAACCTTTCTTTGTACGGAAATGGCTATTTTGACATGGTTGTCTTTTACAGACTAGGTGCACGGGCACTCTATTTTTCAAGGACTTGCTAATACTTTTCAAAATACTTAAATACTTCTTGAATACTTTTGAATACTTTTTAGGCTTCATATTAGGAAAAAATTCTTCACTGAAAGGGTGGTTGGTCATTGGAATGCGCTGCCCAGAGAGGTGATGGAGTCACCATCCCTGGAGGTGTTTAAAAGGAGATTGGATGAGGCACTTAGTGCCATGGTTTAGATGATGAGTAGGTGTTGGTGTTGGGTCATAGGTTGGACTTTATGATCTCAAAGGTCTTTTCCAGCCTTGTGATACTGTGAAAACTTCCATAATGAGTGTAGGTGTAGTTCATGTGATATCTTATGGTGCCAACAGCAGTGCAATTATTTTCTACTGTTGTGTTAATGAGAGAAAGACTGGAACATTCAGGTATAATCTAGAGCACTGAATTTGGAAAACTAAAGCCTTCTTTATCTTTCACCCAATTTCTTAGACAATTTGAATGCTCAGGGTGGTGGTGTCACACTGAAGAAAAACACTCTGATTTTAGAGCACTTTATCAACTATCCTAAGTACATTAAAATTACCATAATAAAATAGTTAGGAAAGAGTAAAAGGAAAACTAGTTTGACTTGCTTTCTTTGTACAGTGACAAAATCTTTGAAAATGTTTTATTTTTGTTTGTTTTCTGGACCCCCTTTTAAAAAAAAACAACTAAAACCATTTTCCTTCTGAAATTAGGATTTGTTAGAGAGTTTTAATTACAGTTTGCAGATGTTGCAGGGTTTTCAGCCTGCAGTCTGGTATAGTGAGGCAGTGCCGCTTGAAGTGATCTTTTGCTGAGAGAGAATCATGAAAAATGATTAAGTATGTCTGAACCAGTTCCTCCAATATTCTTAGCATAAGGGAGTTGCAGAGGTGATGGCCAGAAAGTGGTAGGTGGCCGCGTGGAGGGGGTTCCTCTGTAGTGGCTAATAATTTTGTGATAACTGTAGTTGTAGATCTAGAACACTGGCATGTGTCTAGTATGTATGATTGTGTCAGAAAGGTGATGGAGGGCAGGATCTCCATTTGAAAATATCCTGCAGGATGATTTTCCATTAGTAAGAATCATTCTGGTTCTCTTATATATGTGCTTACATCTTGATGAGCCAGAGGTTGGTCGAATAGAACTTACTGTAATCGTCAAGAGCAAGATAGAATGTGTACAGTTAGGATCCCGTTCTCTACTTACAAATCTTTTAGCATATATGAAGATTCATGTGGATTAAAAAAGGCTCAGGATCATGTTTTAGTAAAAGACTCTACCATGGATGCTAACATGGAAAATTAGATGTTTAGTAAGCTGAGAGTATTTTGATTTTTTGAGTCTAGCATCCTTAAGAAATGGTACACATAGGTGCCAAATTCAGAGGGGTGTATGTGTGTGCAAGTATAGTTATGTCTTTCTTTTATAAATGCCTTACAAATAGCTATTAAAGTGGTTTTCAGGATACTGTGGAAAAGTTGGGATTAAGAAAATGCAAAGACCTATCTCTTTGTGTCCCTGTGGTCATACTTTTGCCACATACTGTGAGCAGATTGGGTGAGAACAGTTGGAGGAGGGTGAACCTCATTCTCCAGAGGTTGTAGTTTATGTAGCATGGACAATAAGGAATTACAAAATCCTCATAAAAATGCAGCAGCCCAGACACAAGTTGTCACATTGGTGGAATGAAAATATCGTTATGTCTTACTTGCCTACACTCTAAAATGAGCACTTTAGCAGAATTTTGCAGTGCAGTAGCAATACGATGCAAAGAGTGGAGAGAGTTCCTGTGTGGTTATTTTTTCACAAGTTCCAGGAGTTAATGAACAAAGGGAGTTAAAGTATTTTGCTGTTCTACTACTTTTCTAGAAGAGGGCAGAAAAAAATCTTGGAAGTTCTAAACTCCTTTCATCTGCTTTGTTACTCACTTCTTTGTGTTCTGCAGCGGAGATTGCTGACAACCTCTCTTTCTTGCTAGCTTTTCTTAACAGTTTCATCTCCAAGTTCTTGAGGTAGTTTGCAGAATTCTTGCAGAATAGCCATTGTGCACCTAACAGATCACAGAATAACCAGGCAGAGGTATAGAGAGAATTGAATGACTGTGCAGGCTTCAGAGAGAATTTGCAATGTGCTTTGTAGACTTCTTAAGCCTGCAAGTCACTGACCTTGAGACCTGTGTCCTTTCCATTCTTCCTCAAAGTCACTTGCTTTCTTTTGCCCTCCTTAATATCCCAAACCTCCATTTGTTTGGGGAAAAAGTAAAAATACCTTGTGTACACCTCCAGCAACAGGCTACCTTTAATTTTCTACATATTAAGTATGGAACTAGAAGAGGAATTCCTTGGACATCCATGCTCGTCTGTAGTGAACGAGCCACTATTGTGTTCCTGTTTGCGACATGCTTGCTTGATTTGAGTATGTGTAACAGTGAAAATTCTGGTTTATGCCAAGAGTGAGGACTGAGTGTCATTCGTTTATTAAGTTAGCAATCTCTTCTCACAGTCAATTATTTGGTGCCGTCAAATACATACACAAATATATTGGAATTCTACTTTTATAGACTTAGCAGAGATAGTCATGTCAAGCATTGGTGTGATCACACAAAGTAAATGGGTAGGCCTAACTTAATTTCTGTGTTGATGCGAGTCAGTGAAACATCAAGTTTACTATTTCTTGCAGCACAGAGAATGAAGCACGGGCAAGTGGGATTGGTGTTGACTCTGGAATTTTCATGGTAGTTTCACCTGATGTCCACTGTAGGGTTAACAGGACTGAGAATGAAAGAAATTACCCGCAACAGCTATGAGTATGAACAGTCATACTCATTTTTCCTGTGGTCGTAGTGGGCTCTGATAGTCAGCTTAGAAACATGTGAATGTAAGAAGGGTGAGATTTTATTTTTTTTAGTTGGCTTAAGCAAATATTTTTACATTGAGAGTAGAGTGCAGGTGGTACTGTACCTGATGCACTGTAGTTTGCAGGCTTCCATTAAGTCAGGTGATTCTGTGGTTTCTCTCTGCCCTCTCTCACCTTCTTACTCTGACCTGAATGCTTTTGTCCCTCCCTTGCATGGGTGTAGCTGTCACAAGGTGATGTTCTAGGAGGGAAGCCTTTGGTGGATTAGTTTTATGTTGGTACAGATGCTTAATCTAGGTCACCCCAAGGCCATATGATAGTTGGGTCTAAGATGGTTCAAGAATGGAATCTTTCCTTTTCTAGCAGCCTACACCCTACACTTTTCCTTAGGTAAAAGTTAAATAAGTCTGGAAACTTTTCAGCTGAGTCACCAAGGTAGTCTTATTCTGTATGTAGTGTATATATATCTGCTATAAAAGTGAGGTTATTGAAATTTGCAGATGGCTAAGCAGGACTGTTTCTTGTCAGATATGCAGTCTTAGAGCTGATTAAGCTGATCGTCAAGCCACTTACTTTCTTGTGGAACAGCTGTTGCTCAAGAAGCATGGATTTTCATTTTCATGATCTGTGTGCTTTATCAGTTTTTTCCCTGTGTGTGTTTAGTTAAGAGTAGACATGCGCAGCTATAAGCAAACAAAACTCCTTTCTCCAACTGCCTCCCTGGGCAGCTTATTTCCATGTTTGACAACCCTTTCAGTAAAGAAATTCCTCTTAATATCCAACTTAAATCTTCCCTCGTGCGTCTTTAGGCCATTTCCCCTTGTGCTGCCACTAGCTACCAGGGAGAACCCCCACCTCGCTACAACCTCCTTTCAGGTAGTTGTTGAGAGCGATAAGGTCTCCTCTCGGTCTCCTTTTCTCCAAACTAAACAACCCCAGGTCCCTCAGCTGCTTCTCATAAGGCTTGTGCTCTAAACCCTTCACCAGCTTTGTTGCCCTTCTCTGGACACGCTTCAGCATCTCAATGTCCTTTTAGTGAGGGGCCCAAAACTGGACACAGTATTCCATCTCTAAGACAGACTGAGGAAGCATCTCCGACAGAGCTGAAACGTTGTGCTCCACTGGTGAAAACACTTCTGGTGATGACGTGGGCCACAACTGCAAAACCACTCTTACTATTGTCTTGGGTTTGGCTTGGTTGGACTTTACAACTTCTTCATTTGATTTTACACTTTGTGGGAAATAACCTCTTTTTTTAGACTGCAACAAAGTCTTTTGCTGCTGTCAGTCATGTACAGCACCTTAACTCATTGACAATGTAGACAGTAATGCATATCTTGTTTCAGATATGAAGGATGGACAAGGGAAGAAAGAGCAGGGACCATGTAGCATCCACAGTTGAGTTGTGGTATTATGTTAATAACAGGTGTATGTTTGGATTATGCCTAGAATTGAAACTCTCAAAACTACAATTAAATGGATTTGTAGTTACACTAGACCAATGTTTCATTCATGTGTTTTCTTAAATTTCCAGTTGTACTTTGAATTTTTCTTTTTCAAATACTAAAGTAAATGCTAAGAGACAAGCCACCAGAAGTCTGCTTAGTTTTATTTTGTAATGCTTAAAAATACTGTGTAACCTCTTGTAGGAGTTGTGCTGAACTACCTTTTACTGAGAAAGTAGATTTTGGGAGTAACTGTTAAACTGTAAATACTTTATAGATTAATAACAAAGACTGGTAATATTAAAACTATTTATATCCTAAGACTTGTCCTTGGAAAGTATACTGTAGGTAGAAATAATTATCTTGGGACAATAGCATAGTGGCATGTAGAAAGCTGGTAAGTTGTAACAAAGCATAATTATAAAATTGTGGTGTGTTGTTTTTTAGATGAAATTTAGTTATACATTTTTTTAAATAGCTTTTGCCTGCTGAAGTGATGGCCAGACACTTTGGCTTCAAGTAGAACATCTCTACTTTTAGTACAACACTTTAGAAATTCTTTTACTTATCGAATTACCTTATTTTCTCAGAAAATAAGAACCCTTATTCTGTCTTTTATTCTGAAGCCAATTCTGTCCTAGTTCAAGGCTTATGATCGATTGTCAGATGCAGATTTCTACAGGTAAAATAAGAATCTTTCTCTAGAGGCTGAGTTACTGTTAGCCCTATAGGCTGGGTGGCATCTGCTTAGCTCAGCATAGTGGATGGAGTTGTTTACTATGAGTTTCTGCTGACATCTGTTTCTGTACTTTACCTAGAGCAATATTTCAGTTATGTATTGCTTTTTGAAGACAAATGCAACCTCATGCTCAGAAATGTAAAAAAGTATTTGGGAACTGAGTTTCCAAACTGACTTAGATTCTCCTTGTTGGAACTCCTACCTCCTTTTTCAGATAGAAATGATGTTCCCTTTTACAAATAGTCTTGGAATCTTTGGTGTATACTAGTGGAAACAGGAAGAATATATTAAGTTTCTGTAAAAGCAAAATTACTGGTGATTCAGTTGCATGCAATAGTATGTAAGTGTGCACTTGTGCAGTGAATGCTCATGAAGAAAAGGTTGTCTTGGACATGTGGTAAGATGTGACTGAGCATTTATTAGTCAGTAACACAGTTCCCAGTACACTGTTGCAGCCGTGTTCCCATTTCGGTGGTGTTATTGATGGTTGAAACAAATATGTGTGTCTGTTTCTGCCCACTGGATGCAACTGAGAAGCTTTTTCCCCTTCAGTACAATGGATGGGTTTATACGTGTTTCTATAAGATATCTTTTCTCTGAAAATGTCACCACACTTTCAGTAGTTAAGGTTATTTGTGTAACATGTGCTGTCTAGATTTTTTTGTATATGTGGTCTTTGAAATTCATGTTTCCATTTAGAGAAAACAAATTCAGAATCATGTAATTCTTGGCTAGATTTGATTTAATTCTTTAATCATTTGATAGGGCAGGCAGGGGTCTAACTGCCCCACAATGTGGAGGCTGCATGCTGTTTTGATTTACCACTGGGATGTGCTGTGCTGCCATGCTGGATGTTAAAGCTGTCTATGCCACTATGGTCCTGGAAGGGATAACAGCAAAATTGACCTTCCCTTACAATGTATTCATCTCTTCCCTTTTTCTCAGTGGATCATTTCCTGAATTGATCCTTGCTTATATGTAGTCTGATATTGAGTAAAGGTCAAAGTCCTCATTGTTAGCCTTCTGTATCTCTTCCTTTTCAGTGCTGTAGTGCTTGGTTTTTGTTATCCTTCAGTGGTGACTTGGGTGTAACCAGCCCACGTGTTCAGCTAGTATGTTTTAGTACTGAGCCAAGTGCTCTTAGTGTATTACTAATTCTGCACTCATGTTTAAAGCTTATTAATTTCTGTATGCTTGGTTAGGCATGAACAAATACCTCTCAACTGGAGACTGACTATAATTAATGCACTTTCTCCTTTACCTTTTGCCCTGACAAGTCTCTGAAAACACAACTTGGCATGTAATGCAGCTCTTGGCTGCACTGCTGTGGCAGTGAGAGACGTGATTTAGTGATGGAGTTGGCAGTGACAGGTTAAGAGTTGGATGAGATCTTAAAAGCTTTTTCCAACCTAAACAGTTCTGTGATTATATGAAATGGGAGGAGGAGTGTCTCTACGTGCCCTGTGTGCACACTTCTCACCATGTGAAATGTCCGTAAAATGCTACTGAAAGAGTTTTATGTTTTATTCTTTCCTCTTTTTCACCTGAAGAATTAATAGATTAGTAAACATTGGTAGCAATTTGTAATTTTGAGCCAGGTTCTCTGTACAGCAGCTGTGTCTTCTGAAGAACTGTGAAACACAAGTTGTGGAATATGGATTGTATCCCTGCTGCTTCTGTGAGTCTTGCCCTGTGGTGAAGTGTGACTCAGATGTGTTCATGCATTGATCTGCTTGCTGTCTGACAGATTCAGGACAGGTAGAAAAAATAGCCTTTCAAAACAACATAGGAAGAGACCTGTGTAAGCAAGAGATGGGTAGACAGGGTTTCAGGCTAGAGACCAGAGGCTGGGGTTTTAGAGTGATACTGCAGCCATTGTTGCAATGTCTGACTGTGAATTACAACCACATACACTGTGTCCTGTCCTTCATATTCCATGTAAGAGAGAGAAAAGCCTGCATGTCTACTGCTTGGCACCTATGGTTCACCTTAAGACATTTAAGTATTAATTTTATGTTAATGTACTGTGCTATAAACAAGGATGGTGAAACACCTGTATGCCATGGGAGTGGCAGCCTCTAACAAACAGCTGGATTGGTAGTGGTGTTGGCCACTGTCCTTAAGAGTTTGTGACTAGGAGGTGGAGTGTTTTGAAGAAACTAGTCTCCTCAAAAGTTCTCTTCTCAGAGATTTAGTATTCTTGCTTTTTGTAACTAAGAGCTGATCTGTGGACAGTACTTTGGCCTTTCCAAGAAATACTGACTGGGACTAATCCTGTATATTATGTTAATAGGATGAACAGAAGGTACCCATGGCATTTTGTATCATCTTCTAGCCCTTTATAGCTCTTCAAATTACAGTGTTGGCAAACAGCACTCTGTTCTTTATCTGTTTCCTAATTTATTTATCATAGAGTATTGGTATATCATATATTTGTGGTGAAACAAGGGAAGATGGTATTTCCTAGGTATTTACTGTAAGTTAGCTTTTCTATGACATTTAGGAAAATATAAGAAGAGTTTATAAAAAGCACAGGGTTTGGGTTGTCTTTGGCCAAGCCACTAGTATCTCCAGTGCGTGCCCTGGAAAGGTGCTATTCAAGATGTAATATCAGTCTGATTACCGTATTGTGGCATAACAGAAATAAGTATGTAAGAGTCTTCAGGCATGACTCCACACAACCTATATGGAGGGAGAGAAGTCTGTGATGCATTGCTTAAGAAAATAGTGGGTTTTGTAAGAAATATGCATTTCTGTTTGAGTTCATGTATTTTTGTGGGGGGGATTGTTTTCTTTCAGGCATTTGTGGAGGCTCAGAACAAGCTTACAGTACCCTTCCTCGAGCAGTGTCCTGTCAGAGGACTGTTCAAAGAACGAATGACTGAACTCTACGACTATCCTAAGTACAGTTGCCACTTCAAGAAAGGAAAAAGGTACGTTAGGATTGTCCTTGTAGATGGTGATGGATGTGGAGCAAGTCAAAACCAACGACTAGTTAGGAAAACAAATTAAAAATATATTTGTATTTTTTTTCTGTATAGTTGATAATTAGGAAAAGCAAGCCAATGTTAATACATACGGTTGCATGATGCAGAGCACACAATGCTTAACTGCCGCTGGTTCCCAGTGATATTACTTTGTTGTACTTTTGTGGTCTTTTATTTTTATAGGAAGAACTATGAGTTTAGCAAAACTCAGACAACTATTGTAAAAGTTAAACTTTGAGGAGTTCCTTTTGGAGTTGGTCACTGTCAGTGCAATAAAAGACATCTCATGCTGAAAACAGCACAAGTCTGTCATGAATATGTTGTTCTAAGTATTTACTAAAGTGCTGTTCTTATATTGGACATCTTTTGAGCAGCTGGTAGGATTTTTGTTTAGTCATAGCCAGTGAAAAGCAGTGGCAATTCCCTTGTGAAAAGCAGCTCCTATGTCTGCAAGGGATAGGGGAAAAATTGTTTGCAAGGCAACTGGTGCAAAAAGCTTTGTGTTCTGAGAAATAAAAGAATCCTGAAGTGTTCCAATAGCTCGTCTGCTTGCACCTCTGTTTTAATTCTGTGACTAGGTAAAGAGATGTGCTTATGTGGCTTATGGAAAGTCTGGAAACTACAGTTGCTACTAGATCTATGTGACCTCTTTAAGAAACACTAGCAGTCTCCTAGTGAAAGGGAGTAAAGGGATGAAACTGCTGATTAACTTAGTAACATCTAAAGATTGTTTTAGCAGTTGAGAGAGAGGTAGTGTGAATGACCAGCTGTTCTTAATGGGGATCAACACAAACAGTCTTTTTCAGTATTTTCAATTTTTTTGATCCTTGTTGAGCGAACACCCAGAAATGCCAGGTCTGTTTTCGCTTTCATTCACAGGAAAGAGCGGATGTCTCATTGCCTTAAGATTTCTGCACAGATATTGAAGGAGATCTGCTACTCCTTAGTTATCTGTCCCATGCTGTGAGCAGGGTGTGCGTACTGGTCGCTGAGGGAGGGCAAGTCTGTACTGTCTAGGTTTTTTAAAAAGTATATTGTGAGCAGTAAACCCAAGCTGATGTTGATTTAAGTTGTCACTGATGTATGGAGGTGTGAGATTTAAGCTCAGAAGCAGTGAAACTGTTGTAGGACAGTACTGCATCTGGGGAAATGAACCTTGCTGAGCAAGTTAGGCAAAGCTTTTTAGTTTGTATGTGATGCTCATGCAGATGTAGGTATGCTGAATCTGATTCTGGAGCAGGCCTGGTCAATGACTGCTCTAGATTCTCTGACCCATTCTCCCTGTACAGAGCAAACATGTATGGGTGTGGTTATCTTTATTGCTGATAAGACTTGATGTTGCAGAAGTGCTCATGGCAATGATGAATATAGTCTCGAATGGGGATAGAAAGTCCTAATTTGATGCAGCTGAATGTACTTCAGGAAGAGCATTTATGTTAGGAGCTTCATGTGCTTTAATTTATGATACCTTACTTTGGTTTTAGTAGATGTCTTTTTAGTTTTTCTGAGTGTTACTCTGTTTTTTGGCACATGCTGAACTTAAATCACAGTGCCTTAAAAATCATACCAAAGTCTCTATATTGTGGTGTTTGAGGAGATGAAGAGGACTCTACCAAATTAAGTAACAGTAAGGGATGGTGGAAGGAAATATTCTATTTGAAGAACTCTGAACTTCCCGTGACATTTAGAAATTCTTAAATGTACTTACTCTAGTTTTCTGCTGACGAATAGCTGCTAAAGGACAGTATCTGAAGACCTGTTCTGTAGAATCCGCAGAAAGAAAGAGCGCCCAAGGAGGTGCTTTGCCTGTCACATTGTTTGATCTTTGCTTCCCAACTTATTGCCCAACATTGTAGAGGTAAAATTGGCTGTAAAATGCACGGCCAAATAGAAAATTATGTATCTCTTTCCTCTGTTCCTTTGAATCTTTTGATTTAAATATTTTTGATTTTGTCACTGTTGCAGTCAAACCAGAACACACTCACTAAACGTTATTGTTAGTATTTGAACATATTACTAGTTCAGATTGTTAGCCAGGCCTTTGTGAATAGAGTTCCCCCTTCTTGGTTTACCCGGTTCCTGTGCTTGTATTCAAGTACTGGAAAGTCTTAAGGAACGTGTGAATTTATGTTGAGGTTTGAACATTACCCCGTAAGTCCCCCTGGTCCCTCAGGTGAAGCTGCTATTTGATTTATGAAGTGACAGGTTTGTGTAGTAAAATTCAGAAGTCCTATGAAAGAAGTGTAGTACCTATGAATTGCATGAATATTTATTAATGTATTTGTGCTCTATAGTGTCTTATGACATGAAGAGTATCTTTCACTAAAGACAATTCTGTAATTCTCTGTTCTCTAAACTTTTTCAAAACGTACAGTTTTAGGGATATTAGGAAACAATTTCAATTTTTTCATTTGAACATCTGTCTGCCACCTGATACAGATTGGAAGCTGCAATGTGCATGACAAAGCTTAGAACTTAGGGGATGGAAGCCTGTGCCAATACTTGTATCAAAGAAACACTATGGCTGCCAGAGCTGTTTAACGTAGACAGTTATATAGCCTTTATAGTATACTTAGCTTTTTTTCAAAAGTACTGTGGAAAATGTCAAGTGCAGCTTTTGTTTTTAAAAGGTGTTTTGGATGCATCCTGCAGTCTCCTCTGTACAATCGATATCACATTGGTATGAGATTCCTATCATTTTTAGAGGCCTAGAAATTGGTGTCTGGATTTGCTCTGTACTAGGTGGGAGAGAAAGGCACCTACAGAGGATGGTTAAATCCTTGATGACCACAGAGGAAGCCATAATTCTTACTGTACTGTGAAGCTTGTGTTTCCATTATATATTTCTGTCTTTTATTCAATTCATTACAATCTCATACATGTTTTTCTTGCTTGCCTAACTGAAAATCTGAGTTCGTGCTACTTATTTTTCCTTGTGTTCTTTTAGGTATTTTCATTTCTACAATACAGGACTGCAGAACCAGCGAGTTTTATATGTGCAAGACTCCTTGGATGCTGAAGCCAAAGTTTTTCTTGATCCAAATAAGCTTTCTGATGATGGCACTGTCGCTTTACGAGGTTAGTGAGACAACAGTTCCTGCTGAATGAGTGTTGGTCTTCAGCAGAAGCTGGAAATGGTTTCCAGTTCTTCACCTATGCAAGTATGGCTAGAGTGACTTGTTTTAACCAAAGCAGTCACAATATCCATATGTGGATTTGTATAGTGTTTCAGAAGGAACACTCCTAAATCTACTTTATATTCACAATTAACTTAGTTTAGTTTCTCGACATCTTTTTTTTTTTTTTTTTTTTTTTCACAACTCTGAAAGATTTTCACTGAAATATGAACAGATCTTTGGGGTGTCCATAGCAAGGAAAAAAATTGTATATTTATATTTAATTACCTTAAAATTGAATTTTTAAATCTTTAACACAAGCTAAAAAGTTGAAGGAAGAGACTGTGAAGGAATGTAGCATTAGCTTTTAGGAGAATCACAGAACTACCTGAGTTCACTGGGGCTTTAAGTTGTGTTAGCTGTTCATTTTCCCACTCCCTGTTGGCTTATTGTAGAAGCAAAACCCTTTAACCCAGAAGTCCTTTAAGGCTGTTCAATGCCAGTTAATAAAATCAAAGGACAGAATTAGTGAATGCTGCTTTAAGTGTGACCTAGTTGAAAAAAATCAATATGGCTTTTTATAATGAGAAGTCCTTCCTTAAACTGTGGATGTAAGGAAGTGGGTTCATATAATCTTTCTGTATTTCTAAAAAGCTTATGACAAAGTCTCTTTCCAAAAGCACTTAAGAGAAAAAACAGCTGTGGAACAAGAGGGAGAACTCCTGTTGTTGGTAAATAATTGTTTTAAAAGCAAGGCCAGGAATAATTGATTTGCTCTCAAAGTGGACATCACCAATAGAGTTCTGTTGGTGACTGCTAGGACTTGCACTGTTCAGTGTGTTCATGTATATTAGAAAAAGGAGAGAGCAGTGAGATGGTAGAGTTTGGTGACAATACAAAGTTATTTCAGGTAAAGGCTGAAGAATAACTGAAGAGCTGCAGGAGGACCTTAACAATAGTGAGTGGGTGATAAATTAAAAGGTAGAAGTCTCTGTGCAGATAAATTAAGTAATGCCCAGGGGACAAACAATCCTAACCTCATTTGCAGAGGAGTGGGTGGAATGGACTCTTGAGCTGAACCGTGACCGATTGGGAACAATTCTTAAGCTGTAATAGATAGTTCCGTGAAAATGTCAGCCTAGTTCTCGGTAGCAGCCAAACAAACACATCAAGTGTCAGAAATTATTAAGAAAGAAATAGAGAAGCAAACAGAAAACACCATTACATTAGCAACCTAGGGATTTATGCACTAAATATAGTTCTGGTCCCCTCAGCTCAAAAGCGGCTCTGAAATACAGTTCAGAGGAGGGCTGTAGGAACGAAGTATGAAGCTAAGGTCGGGAACAACTGAGTGTGCCTGGATCATTCAGAATGGAAAAGCACAATCTAGCAGAGATGTAATAGAAGTTTGTGGTGTGTAGTAGCCGGGAGAGAGTGAATAGGTGTTGGTTGTTCGTCATTTTTTCTGTTACAGGAATGAGGGGATATCAGGTGAAGGCAGTGGTAGTCGACTCCAAAGTAAACAAAAGAAGGTAGTAGTTTAGAAGTAAATCCTTTACCAATGGTGCAAAAAATTTTCTATGGGTTTGAAGGGAAGCTGGACAAGGTCAAGGAGAAGGGAAACATTGAGGATTATTAGCCAATTAGTTCATGGAAAAGGTGTCTCTTAAGCTAAAAGTGAAGAATATTTGTAAGCTTGTAAGAATATTTGAGGGAAATATTACATGTGCTTCCATTGTTCTTACTCTTGTAGGCATTTACTTGTCATTACTCCTAAGGAACTCTAGGTGAATCAGAATGGCCACTCTTATGTTCTTATGGGAGTGAACATATCAGAGTGGCACAGTGTTGTCTCTCAAATCTGTGATTTCTATGAAATCAACTTTTTTGTGTCTTTTTCAATAGTTACTTTCATGTCTGTACAGGCCTATGATAATTCAGTCTCTTCACTTGAGTTGATTTGTGAGAATGAATTTGATCCTTATCAACTATGATGGAAGCTTATCTGAATCTTTTTCAAAATCATGTTTTCTTTGCAGTTTGGATAAAACCATGTATATCTGAGGTGTTAGCTGAGAAGACCAGTGACTAATCTATTTGTGTGATGGTTGCAGGTTTTTCCAGTTACTTTGGTTTTCATGGCTTTGCAGGGTCAAGTTTTCATTGACTCCAATATTGAAATGGTATTTGCTTTATTTCAGGATGCATTGCTTGCGTTTCAATTTACATTCACTTCTTTGGTACTGTTTCTTTCTTAAAATCTTTAAGTCCTCTACCTGTGTGCATTTTCAGGTTCCACTTCTTCCCCCCCCACCCCCCAAACTTGGGCAAGCAGAAGAATTATTGTGGAAATCATAATTCAGATGTTGGGCTTAAGTGATGCTACTGAACATAGTTATTTGAGTATGCATACCTAAACACACATCTATGAACCTCTTGAAAAGTCCACAGAGACTAGAAAAGTGCTGCAAATCCCAGATGACAGTAGATGTAGTTGCACTGTCTTTTGGAAAGTAAACCCTTTTTTCAGTGTTCGATGAACTGAAGTCTTTTATTGTTTCCTCGATTTCTCCTCTCTTTCATTGAAATTTGGCTGGTGTGTAGTAAATAATAAATAGCTATGTGGCAAAATAACAAACTCCTTTTTTGAAAATGTCAGGTCCTTGAGCTGGTTCTTACTTCAGCTTGTTTGGTTCCAATTTCCTAGGTTATGCGTTCAGTGAAGATGGTGAATACTTTGCATATGGCCTGAGTTCTAGTGGCTCTGATTGGGTTACTATCAAGTTTATGAAAGTGGAAGGTCCTGAGGATCTTCCAGATACACTGGAGAGAGTTAAATTCAGTTGCATGGCATGGACCCATGATGGAAAAGGCTTGTTCTATAACTGCTATCCAGAACAAGAAGGGAAAAGTGATGGTAAGTATGGCTATATGAATTGCATGTGTTTGGAAGCAAAACGAGCTTTCCAATAAATTGGTGCAAGAAATAACTAGCTCTACTAGTTTATACTGAAATAACTAGCTCTGCTGGTTTATACAATTAGATATCAGATGATGTCTTGTATGACTCATTTAGCGTGAGTATCCTCTTGTCCCTGTCTTTCTCTTAAAAGCTTGTTGCTGCTTTTCTTTTTCTCTGCAAAGATTTGCTTATCTTTCATACAGGGTGTTACTGGCTGGAATTTGATGTCTGATGTCCGACAGCTTACTTAGATCTTTACCCCTTATGCGTTTGTGTAGGCATAAATGAACTGGCTTGAGAGGCTGACCAGATGAATAGCAATCTGGGGCTTAGGTTTGTGTTATTCAACGAGATTAATTCATCTGAGGTTCACAGCACAGCAACACAAAATGTTTATGCTAGCAAAACTCAAGTAGCAGCACGCAAAGGGGAATAAATTGCTGAGGAGCATCAGTAGAGAAGGACTTCAGCAACTCTTATTGCCAACAGTGTTACTGAAAAGCTGTTTCCGGGGCTATGGTCTTTGTTAAACCTTGAAGAGAGCCTGAATTTTGCCTTTTTGTTTGCTTTTGCAGCTGATCATTTTGCCAAATGTGGATGTTAGATACTTACCTTGTGATTTTTCACTTTATCGTATTTGTAGCTCAGAAACTGAAGTATTGGAAAATGTTGCAAGAAAAAAAATAATAAAAAAACCCCAAATAGCACTATGTGCAGTGCTTTAAAATACTTTATTTTAGGGAAATGAAAGTATGAAAGTATCTAGGCATAATAGTTAGCAATAAGTCTGCCCTTAGTTGCCCAGGGATTGTTATATTTCTTTTTCTGCTTACTGTTTCTAGAAAGCCAAGCTTGAAATGGTAAATCTTCCAATTTGGAGTATGTATTATCAGCAAGGAAAGGAAAGGGTAACTGTTTGAACAGGTTTGCAGTGTGATTTGAAGTTTTATTTTGGTTTTGAGGGTGGTATTTGTTTCAAGGAGAATGATTGTGGACTTGAACCATTTGTAGTTCTCTCTGCTGAATCACAGAATTGTTTAGGTTGGAAAAGACCTTTAAGATCATCAAGTCCAACTGTTAACCTAATACTGCCAAGTCTACTGCTAAATTGTTTTCCTCACCACATCTACACATCTTTTAAATACCTCCAGGGATGGTGACTCAAGCATTTCCCTGGGCAAGCCTTTTCCAATCTTCAACAACCCTTTAGGTGAACAAATTTTTCCTGATAACCAGTCTGAACCTCTGCTGGCCCAACTTGCCATTTACTTTCTCCTATCACTTGTTACTTGGGAGAAGAAACCTACACACGTCTTGCTGCAGCCTCCTTTCAGGCAGTTGTAGAGAGCAATTAGGTCTCGCCTGAGCCTTCTTTTCTCCAGATAAACAGCCCCATTTCCTTCAGCCACTCCACTTGAGTTCTGCTCCAGACCGTTCACCAACGTTTTTGTTCTTCTCTGTGCACGCTCCAGCACAGCGGTGTCTTTCTTGTAGTGAAGGGCTCAAAACTGAACACAGTATTCAAGGTGCGGCCTCACCAGTGCCAAGTACAGAGGGATGGTCACTGCTGACCACACCATTTCTGATACAAGCGAGGATGTTGTTGGCCGCCTTAACCACCTGGGCACACTGCTGATTCATATTCAAGTGGCTGTTGACCGATGCTCCCAGATCCTTTTCTGCTGGGCAGTTTGCATTGCACAGGGTTGTTATAACCACAGTGCTGGACCTGAAACAGCTTTGTTGAACCCTATACCGCTGGTGTTGGCCCATCGATTCAGCTTGTTCAGATCCCTCTATAGAGCCTTCCTTCCCTCGAAGCAGACTGATGCTCCTGCACAACTTGGTGTTGTCTGCAAACTTCACCACCGGTGCACTCGTCTAGATCATTGATAAAGATACTAAACAGAAACAGACTCCACACTGAACTGTGGGGAATGCCAGTTATGACAGGCCGCCAACTGGATTTAAATCCATTCACCACAACTTTCTAGGCCTGGCCATCCAGCCAGAGTATGCCCATCCAAGCCATGAGCAGTCTATCTCACCACAGCATAAAGGCTTTACTAAAGTTGAGGTAGACAACATTCTTAGCCTTTCCCTTATCTACTAAGCAGGTCCTCTTGTCATAGGAGGAGATCAGGTTGATCAGGCAGGACCTGCCTTTTCTATACCCATGCTGACTGGACCTGCTCACCTGGTTGCCTTGGACATGCTGCATGGTGGCACTCAAGATAATCTGTTCCATAACCTTCCCCAATCACTCTTTTTCTGTATCCCTTTGCATATAAAAGACATTTCTAAGGGTTTTATTTGGCTGTTGTTGGGTTTCCTGAGAGCTAATTGATTTAAATATCTGCATTTCACTAGGTACTGAGACCTCCACTAATCTGCACCAAAAGCTGCATTATCATGTGTTAGGAACTAACCAGTCAGAAGATATCCTGTGTGCTGAATTTCCAGATGAACCAAAATGGATGGGTGGAGCTGAGGTATGGTGAACACACTGGAACCTCTCATTATGCTCGTTTTTTCAGATTCTAACAGCTTGTAGTAGTTGTAAAGTAGAAAACATTTTGTTAAAACAATGTGTTTTATTAGTGTTGCAGAGTTGACCAAGAATTGCTGGAAATAAGACTGGTCTGCTTTAAATAAGTCCTTAATACTGTAGTGACACTATCATATACTCTTCCTTCATTGAGGACATTCTGCCTGATGTGAATTCCAGGACAGAGAAGGATCATTTGGTGGACAATGTGTCAGTGTTCTTGTTCATTCTTAGTCAATGTTGAGCCCCAGCCTTCACTTCCTGCACAAAAAGCTTATTCCAATAATCAGTATGTCTGAAGATTCCCTGTCATGCATTTATTTTTTTATATTTATTTTTGTTTTTCTTTCCTAAATTCCTAAAATTAAATAGCTCTCTTCTACTTACTTGAAGAATGCAGACATACGGGTAAAATTGTTAATACTGCGTGCATGGCTGGAGACTTTTACTTTTCCATGCAGCAGGTTTTATCAGCACAAATATTGTGTGGACTGTTTTATTGGAGGTGGAACAAGTGACTGCTGGAATTGATTTCTTAAGCTTATTTTGTTGAACTACTAATATATTGTGCAAAGTCCCCGTAAGCCATGATGGCAGGTAGCCACGCTCTGTTTCTTCCTTACATGAATCATTCAAAAAGACTGTAAGTTTAGTAGTTCACGCGTGTTTTATTCCTCGTATAACATTTAACAGTGCTTGATAGAGTGAGCTATTCTAAGTGCTGTTGGAATGTAGCGGTGGTCTTTCTGTTTATCAGGGAACTGATGTTTTTCCAGTTGATAAAACCCATTGTAATTCTTTCTGCACTCTTAGCCACTAGGTTTAATCTTTGCTTTTTGTTTCTGTACAGGGTCTGCTTTGGTCTGACACTTTGGATAAGTACAAAATATTTTTACTCTGATTTAGGGTGTTCAAGATTTTCATGCCTTTTCCCTAGGAGTACCTCATTTTAAAAATTTGATCACCAGTCTGTGCTCACTTTTCAACACATCAACCCATGAAAATGTTAGGGGTTTCTTTTCTGTGCCCTGCCAGAAAAGATAGGTTTTTTTCAAAGGATTTGTGTAGTGGGATTCAAAATATGACAGTGAGTGAGAATGCAAAAGACTCCCCAGGAAAGCTACCACATTGAGCTTTCTCTATACAAATCAGACTTACCTGTAGGTTCTGTGAATAAGCAGAACCTTTTTTACTTAATTTCATCTATTCATGAAACATACCTTTAACAACTGACCTGACTATCACTGCAAACTTCCAAATGGGGCTTTGGAATTTTTTTTACTGTTCAAAAACTAGTCAATTCTGTTGAGTTGATCTGGTAATAAAATGAAATTTGGAAGTCATTATCCTTATTTTTCCCTAGTTCCATAAATAAATGGGCTTTCTGTTGGTGGCAGATGTCTTGTAGTGATGTATCCACTGATTCACGAGTGATGCATATTATTATTATTGCTGTGCAGTGTCATGAGGTAAACTACACATGTTGTTGTGAAGGCAAATTAGTTTTCTGTGGGGGAGTGCTGCTGCAGTCTGATTCATTAGACTATACAGCTTTTTAGGGTAGTGAAATGTTTGCAGTCTTGGATGGTGTATAATGCCATGGAGATGATACCTTCTGTATTAGTGTGGAGGTACACTTGTCTTTCAGGTGCCCCAACCTTCTTTGAGATCATAGCACACTAACAGAGCCTTTTCTTATCTAAGTTGAAGAAGCAGGGAAGGAACATTTCATGATCAGTACCAATGTGCTGGAGCATGTCCAGAGAAGGGCAACGAAGCTGGTGAAGGAGTTGGAGAACAAGCCTTATGAGAGGCAGCTGAGGAAAGCGGGGTTGTTTAGCCTAGAGAAAAAGGGACTGAGGGGAGACCTTATCACTGTCTACAGCTACCTGAAAGGAGGTTATAGCGACGTGCGTATTGGTCTCGTCTCCCAGGTAACAAGTGGTAGGACGAGAGGGAATGGCATCAAGTTGCATCAGAGGAGGTTTAGATCAGATATCAGAAAAATTTCTTCACTGAAAGAGTTATGAGGCACTGGAACAAGCTACACAGGGATGCAGCTGAGTCACCATCCCTGGAGGTATTTAAAAGATGGGTATACGAGATGTTCAGGGATGTGGTTTAGTAGTGGACAGGTAAAGCTGGACTCAATGATCTTTTCCTGCCAAACAATTCTATGATTCTGTGAACTTGGTAAGTAATCATGAACGTCTCTAAGTGAAAGTACTTTAAAAGAGCTTGTGTTCTGGGATTGTGCTGTGAGCCCCAGCTGTGAGATGTGGCTCTGTCATCCTGATGATAGTACTTAAAAATGGTTTGTCATGGTAAGGAAACCCCCTATATTTTGCTATTAAAAAAACCAAACCAAATTGCAAAATTTGGTTTCATCTTTGTGCAGTAGGTCAAAAATCTTCTTTTTAGGCCATTCAAACAAGTTTTCTGGTCAATTTCTTGAATTTTTTGAGAAAGTGGAAGACCACAAAATAGTGGGTTAAAAATTAAAATATCTTTAGTAATAATCAGATTATGTGGCTTACTGGCACTGTCCTCAGTACCCTTACTTGGTACTAATACAGTGCCACAGACTGTAAAATACGACATTTGTGCTCTCGTATTTTACACAAGCTCCAGCAAAGACAGTTGGATTATGGTGGGGGGATGTAGTCTCAATTAGCAAACCTTTCTGTATAGTGGGAGCAGAAATCAAGTTTAGAGCTGAATTTGTAGGTCTCGCAACTGTCAGATCAAGAGATCAAAACATGTTAGTTGCAAGTGAAAAAAGCACCTGATAAGATGATTTTTCAGAGACTACAAAAGTGATAATATTGGCATCATACTTTAAAAAATGAACGATCTCGGGTTACACTGTAGGAAATTGGTGCAACTTGTATTTTAAATGGAGAGAAGAAACCAGGTCACTGGTTAGGACAGAAGAGTTGTGAAAAATTTTGTCAGCTGAATACAAAACAATATGCAGTAATATAGCTTCAGGTTTTTTCCTCATTACACGTTTGACACCAGTCCCAAGTATGCTTGATTTAAACAAAATCTGTGGTGCTGAAAATGGTGTTGGCATAGGAATGTAGGTGCATTTCCAGCTCCTCACTTGAATGAATCGCTTGTGAGGAAAAAAAAAATGTTTATTGTCAGTCAGACTTTTATATTTACAGATGGGTAAGTTTTGAAAAAGAGACTATGAAATCTTTTCCTTAGTTTAGAAAAAGCATATATATTTCTGGTACAAATTCTAGGATGGTGGGGAAGCTGCAAAGAGCAAGGATGGAGTTTTCTTGAATAATGTCCCAGCAGAGGGCAGTCTGGGATGAAGGTTTTAAAAACCTTGGCAATGTCACAGCTACTCTCAGAAAAAAGGAGCTTTCCATACTTCTCTGTTTAAGTGGCATGTTCTTGCTTCCTCTCCAGACTCATATAGCATATCTCTCTTTCACAGACAGACTGTTATTCTCAAAGTTAAGCAGTAAGTTATATAAGAGCCTTTCACAGTTGATAGTGTTAGAAGTCTCTACGGTACTGGCAGGAAAGTAAACAGGAGAGAAAGGAGGGGGTGAGTGGAACTCTTCTGTCCCAGTACTACCAGCAGTAAACAAGTACAGTTTCTCATGTTGTTGTCTAACAAATTATGTGGACAGTCCCTGAATTGACAATGATTTTTTTTTAATGTTTCAAGCTATCAGTTAACATCAGTGGTTTGCAACCAGGGAATTGATTTTGCAAGTAAAATTCAGAGCACAAAGGAATAATCCGTGCCAGATGTGTGCTGGCTATGGTATGTTTTCACTGCAGGAACTTGGAAGTGCAGCATCCGCACAGAAAAAGTGAGCATCATGAAGGGGAAGGGCTGAAAACATTGTCAGTTTGTTGCAGTGAGACTTGCTGCTGGATTAAACAGCTGTGGAATTCTTTCTAAAACCTTAACACTATCTTTATCAAGGCTGAATCTGGAATAGAGTCCTACTCTGAATATATTTTTCTTTTTTTTGGACTTGGCAATAAGTCTGGAGAATTTTACCATTAAGGAAAATGCGGACAATCTTTGACTGCACGTGGGGCTATGGTAGATGATAATCTCTTACATAGTGAAGTTCCTGATGTTTTGATGCTTTCATTGCACTCAAAAGCAAGCTGAAAGCCATAGGAGAAATTGTGGACGTTTGTCACCTTAGAAGGCTCCTGCTTTTACTCTATGCTAGATTTAAGAAAGAAAATGCATATAAGTATGCATGCATTGCTGTGTTTGTCTTTTGAACCAAAGCTATCTCCTATCCTCTTATAACTGAAACAGTCATAAACACGATAATGTGGGGTCAGAGTCCCACTGCTTTGACTTTGGCAGGTCTCCTGGAGAATGGACAGAGAGAGCACATCAGCAAGTTGTTTACATATAATCAGTCCATGTCCTGCATAGTGTGTCGGGCCTGCTCCTCAAAATGTAGCAAGTGGTATCTGTTGAACCTGATCCTGAAATTATGCATTCCTGTGATCAACCATTATTAGGTCTTTGAAATCTAGTTGACTAAACCGGTATGATGCAAGTAGAAAACAAGACAAACCATTTGCAGCATTAGAAGGTCTTGGATTTTGCAGATGGTCCAAAGGGGTCGCTTACTGAAAGGGAATTCTTGACTCAGTCCTCATCTTCTCAAAAGTCAGCTAGAACATAAAAAGTTATAGGAGATACATGCAAACTTAAGTGACTTTCTAGCACCACTGTAAAGATAAAGTCTGAACATAGTTGTGTGTTCCTTTCATTACAAACACATATCCCACCCAACCTTCCCCCCCCCAAAGAAAACCAACCAACATTACTTTCAAGGTAATTTGACTGTATGAAAAACTGTTTCTTGTTCTAGGAAAGGAAACAGCTTAGCTTTTTCTAGTAATGAGTTAGTAAAAGTGGAATTTGAAAGGCTAGGAGATTGCAGTAGGGGTTTTCTTGACTTTGTCATCATGCAAGCAGAACTTCATGGTGCAAGAATTATGTGTACATCTAGGATATTAGAGCACTTGAGGTTGTTCAGACAGTGTAATTGCTCTCATCTTTTACTGAACAAATGTTTCGAGAAATTCTTCAGGAATTTTTATTTTTCCCCCTGCAGAACACTTGTGTTTTTTGTGTTTGGTATTTTGCTTTACTCTACTGATACAAAGCTGTAGAATATTAATACATAATGCAAGACAGGTAATTTCTGCATCAATCTGAAATGTCTCTTCCACATACACTCTTCTTGGTCAAATCGTATTCAGGTTCAGTGATGTTATGCAAAAATCTTTGTATGGCATATACCTAAATTTGAGGTCTGTTTTATTGTGTTGGCTGGGTACATTCCTTGATGACTACCAAAAAAAAAAAGAAAAAAAAAAGAAAAAAATTCTAGTCATTTGCTCACTCTGGGTGGTTCTAAACTGTTATATGCATAGTGTATAGTGAAAATTATAGGAATTTTAAAATGCAGCTTATTGGTTCTGTGAGTTTTTAATTCCTAGTTGATTAATGCCACGCACTGCATGGTTGCACCATTATTGCTGCCCATTTTGCCTTCTGTGTGGTTTGATCTTCCCATACCTGGGTACACGGAGTGCAGTTATGCATTTGACCTTTTGACTTGGTTTGAAAGCTTTAATTCCGTCTGTGATTTTCTAAGCTTTGACTTTGTGTGATTCATTTGTTCAGTTTCATTTGAAATGCATTAGATAGCAATGACAGTTGCCGTGTTCCATGTGCAAAGGACGCTAGTGTATGAGGAACAGTAATTTGTAAAATAATCATAGACCAGGTTGTAGATTATTATAGTGTTGACATCTGCAGTTAAAGGAGAAGTCAGTTTAGCTTTTCTTGTCCCCGGACATATTATCTAATAATAAAGTTGTACTTATATAATTTTTTAAATATCTTGTTATGAAGAAAGAAATTACACAGTGATTAGGTAAATTTCACCTTGATAATAAAAAGGGCAAAGGTGGTAGAACTTTTAATTACCTTTTAGTTGCCTTAATATAATACTGTGCACTCATAGAGCTCTTATTTGTGAACTAAAAATAGAGAGCTCTTCCTTACCTTGAATCTTGCAGTGGTGATTACCCAGGTAGTATTCAAAGAGTTAGCATTAATATTCACTGTGGTTGCTGTCATGCACTTTACTTGGAAGAAAAGCACTTTAATGTCTCCTATTGATGTTTTAGCTGAAGAGTAGTACATAAAGTCAGGAAGTCTGAAAGCCTGACAACATTCTCTTCATTCTTTTTCTTTTTTTTTATTTGTTTAATTATGTATGAATTTTTGGTCTAAAATGTGCTGCTGGTAGACAAAATATTCAACTTGACTTTTGCTGTGAATCCTCATAGATGGTCACTGCTATTATAAATGCAGAACATATAACTGAGGTTCCTTATATGGCTTGTGCAATGAATTAACTATATTTTGTAATAAAATAAAAAGAAGTGGTTGAAAAACTTCTTTTATTAATTGGCCTTTAAATAATTCTTCTTCTTTTGATATCCATTGATTTATTGAACTTACAGGTAAACCACTTTGTCTTTTAATGTTTTTCTAAGTAGTGGTTACTTTTCATGAAAACAGAGAACAAGTAATGTTGAAACAAAATTGCCAGTGAACCCCCAAAAGTATTCTACTATAATCCAAAACTTCTCTATAAAGATTTTACTTCAAAGGGTTTGCTATTGAAAGACTAAACAGAATAATACTTGTGAGCACAGCTATCGTAATGATACTTCTGTATATTTGTTTGGTGTCAATATAGTTACAACAAATATTTCAGAAATAACAGATCTAATAAATTCAAAATTACCAAATGATTGTATGGCAGCAGTGAAGCTACAAACCATGTACCAACATCAGCTCTTTGAAATAATCCTTCCTTTACTAGTGCTGCATTGGGGATTAGTGCTGGATTGTACCAATAAAATCATTGTTAAGCTGAAAGTTTTTAAAAGCTCCAGTTGAAAGGCTACAGGAATTCTCCTGTCCTATTTTGACATGACCTAAATGTCATTTTAAGATGTTCAGTTACTTTATATCCTCCTTACCTTTATCAGTATGTGTTTTTGGAAATGATAGAAATTACTTTTGTGAGAAAAATGCACTCTGACGAGCATTCCAGATCTCTCTTGTTAAATTCTTGAGATGTGTTTCCTTTTCAGCTTGGATTTGAGAAACTAGGAGTCTGATCCAAGCCGTCAGTTCTGACTTTACAGCTGTCTCCCTTATGCTGAACCATGAATGCATTCTTAGATTTGAATGAAATGCTGGTATGAAATTTCTGTTCCTAAGTTTGTGGGCCAAGAGCAAGGATTGCAGTTCAGCTTATGAAGATGATGTAGCAGCGTTAAGAATAACCCAAGTGATAGTTTGGAGAACCTATTTCCTCTTGCCATTCTGAAACCTAGACTCTCTGTTTATGGTATAGAAGAGTCAGTGGCATTCAGGCTGTGATTACACATTTGTCAGTACTGTCCTCTGAGCTGCCTTAAGCAATCTCTTCCCTATTATTCTTGTTTCCAGCTGCTTGGTGCAGCCATTTGTGCAACTGCACAATGAACTGAGATACTAACCTAGCAAAGGGACTTTTATTTTTTTTCTTTTTTGTGTGTTGTTTCTTATTCCTTTTTTCCTCCTGGATTCTTCTTTGTTTGTTTTATTCTGGATTCCTCTCCTTTTCCCTTTTTTTTCCTTAAATTTGCTTTTTTTTAAGCCGCATCAGCTGCCTGATCTGGTTTACCACACAAATGGTATGTGCTTATATTGGCTTGATGAAGGGAATGAACTTCCATGGGTATGAGCCATCACAGCAGTAGGAAGAGCTAGAGTTAGAAACAGCATAAGCTGATATTACTGCAAATATTTTCTCATAAAGCTGTAGGTTTAGAATTGTAGAATCGTAGAATCACCCAGTTGGAAAAGACCTCTCAGATCGAGTCCAAACATACCCATCCCCTTACTAAACCATGTCCCTAAGAAACGCATCTGCCCATCTTTTAAACACCTCCAGGGATGGTGACTCCACCACCTCCCTGGGCAGCTGTTCCAATCCCTGACCACCCTTTCGGTGAAGAAATACTTCCTAATGTCTAATCTGAACCTCCCCTGGCACAACTTGCAGCCATTTCCTCTTGTCCTATCGCTTGTCACTTGTGAGAAGAGCCCAGCAACCACCCCATCACAACTTCCTTTCAGGCAGTTGTAGACAGTTATGAGGTCTCCCTTCAACCTCCTCTTCTCTAAGCTAAACAACCCCAGCTCCTTCAGCCACTCCTCACAGGGCTTATTCTCCAGCCCCCTCACCAGCCTCATTGCCCTTCTCTGCACACGCTCCAGCCCCTCAATGTCCTTCTTGTAATGAGGGGCCCAAAACTGAACCCAGCAGTCAAGGTGCAGCTTCACCAGTGCTAAGTGCAGGGACACAATCACCTGCCTGCTCCTACTGGCCATGCTGTTTCTGATACAGGCCAAGATGCCATTGTCCCTCTTGGCCACCTGGGTACACTGCTGGCTTATGTTCAGCTGGTTGTCAATCAACACCCCCAGGTCCTTCTCCGACAGGCAGCTCTCCAGCTGCTCTTCCCCAAGTCTGTAACGCTGCACGGGGTTGTTGTGACCCAAGTGCAAGACTTGGCACTTGGCCTTGTTGAACCTCACCCCATTGGTCTCAGCCCATCAATCCAGCCTATCCAGATCCCTCTGCAGAACCTCCCTTCCTTCAAGAAGATTGACACTATCGCCCAGCTTGGTGTCATCCACAAACTTGCTAAGGGTGCGCCACATCCATGGCCTTTCCCTCACCCATTAAATGGGTAACCTTGTCACAGAAGATCAGATTGGTGTGGCAGGACCTGCCTTTCATAAAGCTATGTTGACTGGGCCTGATCACCTGATTGTCCTGCATGACAGCGCTCAAGACCATCTGCTTCATGACCCTCCCTGATACCGAGGTCAGACTGACAGGCCTGTAGTTCCCCAGATCCTCCCTCTGACCATTCTTGTAACGTTTGCCAGTCTCCAGTCAAGCGGCAGTTCCCCAGTCAGCCAGGACTGCTGGTAGATGAGGGAAAGGGGTTTGGTGAGGACCTGTGCCAGCTTCCTTAATACCCTCGGGTGGATCCCATCTGGCCCCATAGACTTGTGTATGTCTAAATCTGCAGTATAATAATAAACATTTCAGTATGCTGCAGTCAACAGTGTCTTGTCCTGTTTCTGTCAGATTCCTTTGGGTTATAGAACTCACTGATGCAAGAACAGCTTTAGCGATGGAGACAGACCTAATTGGCATCCTACCAGCAATATACTTTGGGAATTCCTACTTCAAATTAAACAAACTTCTATCAACTCTTCACTAGTCCAGCTGGGAATGTGGAAGGAAAAACTCATTAGATTTACTCAGATTTGCTGTCATTAGAGGTTCCGAATTGCCCTTGCAACAACATCAGAAATATGCAAGCAAGTTTTCTCTCTTGGGTAAAGCAGCTGCTCGTCTGTTAACCACTAACTCACAGCATCGAAGAACAAATTTGTGTGGGTTCTGATGATGACTACAAGAATTCTGTGTGTCATATTCTCGGGTTTAACTGAAATTCGTATTTGTATATACCACTTGCAATTATTTGACATGTTTTGTGGGTTGGTGAGGAAGAGAAGGAAACCTGGTGATTTTACAAGTATGAACAGTTGTTTAAGCAGCATATTGCAGTCACTGGTTTAATAAAAACTGATGCCTGCAGTTAATGTTTGTCTAAAAACACTGAAGATGCTTCTTTCAGAAAAGATAACCTGGTCTTGGTTTCCATTTCTGGATATACTCCAGTCTTGAAAGGAGGAGGCAGAATGTCTTAGCTTTGACAGGGCAGTCTGCAAAACTATCTTAGCTGTTTCGTATAATGGGGGGTTTCTTGATCCAGTAGGAATCTTACGTGTTCTCTTCTACTTGCCTTGTGAGGTTTCAGCTGTATAGTCTTTTTTTAGTGGTATAATTCATTGTTGACAAAATGCCTGTTAAAAAAATACAACTTGGAAGCCCTAATTCAGGTGGAGTTTCTTGTTTTGAGGGGTCTTTGGTTGTTGAAGGGGTTTTTGTTTGGTTAGCTTTCATATACTGAGATTTGGCTCTGTATCCTACTAAGTTCCTTTCTTGTGGCTTGAAAACTGGATCTATTTGAATAGCAGTATAGTTAGGACCTAATTATTATGAAATTTATTTTGCATAACTAATTCTACAGATATTTTACGCAACTAATGTTACAAATATTAACCAAAGTAAATCTAAGAAGTAATTATAATAGATGAATAATTTTTTTTTAAGATGTGTTTAGGGCTAAGTGGAAAGTTTCCGGAACTCAGACTTTTATTTTGTGACCAGGGGTTTAAATTTCCGTTAGATTCTGTCATGCAAGAATGTGAACAGGAAACAGCCTTCTTATAAGCTATTAATAAAACATCTAAATCTGTTAATTTTGGAGTATGCTCAAAACAGCTTAATCAGGCAAGGAAGACTTTTAAGTTGATGACTTCCTGTTCCTTCCTGCCTTTCCTTGATGGACTTGCACTTTCAAAAGCGTTACCAGGAAACAAAATATGTTTGGAAAGCCTTGAGTAGAAAGGATTCATTGATAACTTTATGTACCAGCAGACACCACTTTGAAAATTTTGTGTGTGCACGTGCCATGTGCAAAAGCAAACAGAAGCTTCAATGAAAAATGTGATTGTAGCTTATAATGTTCATTTAACAGCATTAGATTTTTGTGTATATAAATCTAATGAAAATGACAAAAAAGAAAACTTCATAAGCATTGTTTAGCTTGCCTCAGTAAGCAAAAGTACCCTTAAAATTACCATCTTGGATAGTTTCTAGGAAATTTGATACTGCTTTGTGACAGAAAATATACCTTATTAATTCCATAACTTGGAAGTTGAGGGAAAATCTGCTGTGAATTAAATGTCTGTCATTCAGAGAGACTAAGCTGCCCACCTTTTTCCACCTCTGAGATGGACTTAAGGCAGCCAGAAATCCAAATCTAAACTCTACCACTTGGATTTCTTTTTTTCTAATATATGTTGTACTGTGAGTAACCGTATTAAGTTGGTGACCATTCAGCTTTTGCTTTTAAAAAATAGATTGGCAGGGCAGCTATGCAAAGCAAGCATGTTTGCCAAGTGCCGACTTGATGGTTTTCACTGTCCTGGCATTTTGCATTTCCCACTCAAATGACAGGTATTGTTTGATTAAACTTTATTGCTTTGTACCTAGTACCATAGTGGCACGTGCAGGGGTGTGTATGCATTAACAAAATTATATTACAGGGCTTTATTCACCACGAGTGTGAATTTAGGGTCTTTTGAGGAACCTGGATTTCAGCAAAGCTGGGATGTTCACAGGCTCAAACACTGTCTGTGTTGTAGTTGCTGGAGAGAGGAAGAGACCTCCTTGTGCAGAGGAGGCAGCCATAAGTTTATGTAGGCCTGTAAGATGCACTGAGGGCCCTTCTTAAGAAGTTAGTGACAAACTTTTGTCTGTAGGTTTGGTTTAGCTGACAGGTTACATAGTAAAAAAGGGGTGTTCACAGAGGGATCCAAATAAAGATTTGACTAAGATAAATGCCTCTGTTGCTTAAGTAGTAGCAGTTTCAGCAGCACAGGTTTTCCTCTGATGAGCAAATGCAGTCCTGGTACATCTCCTAAAATACCTGAATTAATATATATGTCCTAAATTACTGATGTTCAGTGAGATACATGTTACTGGTCTTTCTCACATCACTTCTTGTCTCCATCCATTTCAATAGGATTTGGAGGGGAGGTAATTTATTTTTTTTTTTCCATGGAACTGATACCTTGATAAAGGAGTTTAGAAGTTCAGGAGTTTTGTCATCATCCTCACAAGGAACCCTTTAAGTTTTGTTTTGTTTGGACAAAAGCCACTGGTCGCTCTGTTATGTCTTTACAAAGGTGGCTAAGTTAGCAAACACTGTTGCACAATTTAACATTGGATTTTTATGCTGACAGTCAGTGACTGGAGGGAAGCTGGTTATCTACATCACCAGATGTGGCTGCCTCATAGTTTTTTGAGAAATTTCTATGGAACTACATAAATGTATGTTTTAATTGATGTAGAAAGGTTCTTTTAGAGTACTATAGTTCAGTAGGAGCCTGGCAATCCAGTTGATTACAAGGCTAAACAGTGGTTTATATTCAACATGCTGTATTAAATTAACTTCTCCGTGTTGAAGGCATTGACTGTGAGATATTGTTAATGTGGCTTGTGTTTTTGGTGTGGTTGGGTTTGGTTTGGTTTTTTTCACTTCTTGCCAGCAGGTTGCAGTTTTAGACTGTTTATACTGAGTCCATGTGTAGTTACTGAAATGTCAGGTTAGTTGGGTTTATGAGGCAAGGTTTTGGTATCAGAGGTGCTGCAGGGGTGGCTTCTCTGAGAAAAGGCCAGGGCTGCCTCCGTGTTGGACAATGCCAGATGGCTCCAAGACAGACACATGGCTGCCCAAAGCTGAGTCCATCAGCAATTCTGGTACCACCTCTGTGATTACGTATTTAAGAAAGGGCAAAAACCCACTGATATAGCAAAGGAAGGCCAAGGAGAATCTCCAACCTTTAGTGGATGTTGGGGGAAACTTAGTGACAGTGGATGAGGAAAAGGCTGTTACTTAATGCCTTCTTGGCCTAAGTCTTTAACAGTAACACAGTTGTTTTCTGGGTGTCTCCCACAATCCAAGAGGAAATGGCTAGTGATGTGCTGCACCTCTTAGATACATAAAAGTCTATGGGGCTGGATGAGATATACCTGTGTATACTGAGGGAGCTGGCAGAGGTGTTCTCTAAGCCACTTTCCATCATTTGTTAGCAGACCTGGCTTAACAGGGGAGGTCTGCATTTTTAATTGTTCTTTACCTCAGTAGCCAGATTAAGTTCTAGTTGGGCTTTGGCCTTGCATAACCTCACGTCCTTGTAGTCCTCCTTGCCCCTTCTTCCAAAGGTCATAAACTCTCCTTTTTCTTTATCTGAGTTCCAGCCAGAGCTCTCTGTTCAGCCAGCTGGTCTTCTTTCCCCCCTGTTTGTCTTCTGGCACATGGGAACAGCCTGCTCTTGCACCCTTAAGACTTCCTCCATGAAGAATGTCCAGCCTTCATGGACTCCTTCGCCCTTCAAGTCTGCCTCCCAGGGACTCTGGAGGTTGTCCTTCTGCAGCATATTAATGTCCACAATGGAGCAGATATCCACCCTGACTCATTTAGACACCTTTTTAGCTGGAATATTTTTAATAATTATAAACTATCTTTTTTTCATTCACGGTGGAAATAAACAGATAATGCTGTTTGGTTTTTGTCTCCTGAAACGGCAGCTGGCTATACTTATGTTATTTCTTGATGTAAACAATGAATGTGGTTCTTGGTAAGTTCTCATATCCCAAACACATCTGATCACTCAACTAACTATAGCATCAGGTTGTTCTTGTTAGGTGTTTAGAGACTGACTTTTCATGGTGGATTTTTTTTTCAGAGGATGAATTGTCTTTGATTTTTCTGTAACTTCTTAAAGGTGTCGGACGATGGTCGATATGTCTTGCTGTCTATCCGAGAAGGGTGTGATCCAGTGAACAGACTGTGGTACTGTGATCTACAGACAGAGTCTCAGGGTATATCAGGTATGCATTTTCTTGCCTTGTAAGTTTTACTTCGTTTTAAGACAATGTAAGACTTGAAATACATATATGTATTGATTAACTTCCTCTCTTTTTCTGTAATGCAGAGATTATGATAAAATACGCTCTGCTTCTGCTAGCATTCCATTTTCTGTTATGTATTGGTAGATGGAAAACTCCATTCTTAGTTCTGTAGTTTGTTTAAAAGGTCACAAGGAAAAATGGAAATAATATAAGCAGCCTTACCAGTGCATATTCCATTTCTTTCTACGCCACTAGTACTTTTCCATGGTTAATTTTTTTTACATTTTAAAAATTCATGTGTCTCCCTTTAAGTGCTGATCTCTCTATTTTGAAAAAAATACCTGGTTTTATAGGTAACATTTTTTTTCCCTGCATATAGTAGTAGGACATGAACAAAAATCTTCTAATATTTAAGTAATATAACTTTGCTTTGTAGCATCATTATTATTACAGTAAAAGTATCTGCTCATATTTCAAATACACGTTCATGAAATGGCCTTTCCTTGCCCTCTAGCTGGATTAGCCTTTGGCTTTTTAGCCTTAATTGTGTGGGCTGAAAGTGTGGTACTTTGTTCCATATGGCTGTTTTTGCTGGTTGGCATAGTTAGTTGTTTTACTGTTCAGTGATTTTGTATTTACAGAGTATGGGATTATTGAAATCTCTTTCTCAATGTGTGCTTTTTTACGTAGAACACAGCTCAGCTCTCTTTGATTCTTTGCAGCTTGTGTCTTCAAAAATTTAAACAGAATAATTACTGCAGTAGCTCCTTGTTAAATATTGAATCTGAAGAAACTTGTTTTCTTGCCCATAAACGTAAAATTCAAGACTTATGAGCGTGATTATAACCGATAGCAGCTCTGCAGTGTGGGGTGTATAGTCCTGTTTCTCCCTGCCTTTATTACATTGTGTGGTTGTGTGGTTTTCCCTTAGTTAATTCATCAGCGAATCTTAGTATAATATTTTTAGTTTTGGTGAGTTAAGTGTTAGTGATGATAGTTAACAGTTTTATATTCCTTTCTGGGTGATTATTAATAATGTTTTGTGGGCATGTCATTCTCCTTTTATAAAGGGTGTTTCTTAGTTACTTCTAAACTTGTCTTGGACAACTGAGTAGTTGTTTAAACAATTTTCATTACAAAGAACATGTTCTTATAGTCCAGATCAGTGAACACTGAAGAGTGAATTTCTTTTCCTTCTGATGTACTTGAGGCCTTGTGGAGTTAACTGTAGTTCTGTTACTGTTTCTTAGAGATAATGGTTGCAATGATAAAGGCTGCTTATTTGCCCTTCTTGCTAACAAATGGCTGTGAAGAAGTCATGAAGTTCAGTGTCGAAGCCTCATTACTGACTGCCAAAATGCCAGCTGGTTGCCAGTAGCAAAACTGCAGGGATATCTGTGAAATGCAGTTTCCTTATGGTTTTAGATCAATAGTTTATTCCCAAGACAGAGAAACTTATATTTTTACTGGGAGATAGATATCCATATTTCTTGATTTTGGAAAGGTAACATGAGATAATGTGATGTAAAAAAAAATATTAGTGCAATTACTTGTTTATGCCTGTGTATGTGTTGGTGGTTCAAAAGCAAAGAAAAGGAGTTTTGAAAACTAGAAGCAAATGCTGTTATTAATGCTTTCTGCTTCTGAAAAAGCAGAAAGAATTTTTTTGAGAAGGGAAGTACAAAAGTGTCTCGTTCATGCTAGGAACTATAGTAGCCAAAAACTAGAAGAAAAAGAGAAAGGTTCCTCTATCTGTAGATTAGATGTAAATTTGTAGAGGAAGGGGTGAAAATAGCAGGGTACCTTGAAAGAGTGTGTGTATGTTCTCTGAACAACGTTTCTTCTTTTACATATTTTGCAAAGTTTGCATTAGAAAATTCTGTGTTAAGTCTTTCAGTGGGAAGAATGGCAGGACAAGATAACAAAATATAACCAAACGGTTGCATTAGACATAATAACCAAAAAGTCCTATCAGTTCTAGGTCCAAGTGCATCCTTGTCTACTATACTGAAAATCTGGTGGTTTATTTATTACCAAAGATGCATCAAATCTTCTAATTATTGAATCTTTTTGCAGTGGGGTCTGTTAGTTTCCTTCAAACTAATATTATTGAAACAACAAATAACTAACTACTTGCCTTGTTTATTATGATGAGATATGTTTTACAGCTTTAAAGTTGACAACTTTAGTGTCACATTCGGCATTTAACCGTTGCAGTAGTGCTGATGGTCTTAGTTTTTAGACAGAGTTAATGTGGTATTAATAGGTGTTTGGTTGATCGGGGTTTGCTTTTGCTTGTCTTAGGACTCAGTCCTCCAGATTAAAACTTGCTTTAGATGTACGGAACTCCAGAATGTTCACAGTCCAGGGTCTGCTGAAGATTTAAATGAGTCAGTAGGAATGTTACAAATTGAAAAAAATACAGTTTCTTGAAAACAGTCCAACCTTGCTGAAAAAGAAGCACTAAGTTGCTCTGTTCAGTGAAGGATGTGCAGAGAAATTTCTCTTGGCAATAATATGTCATCATCACCATTCCCTGACTGAAATGAGGAATTTTTTTCCTCCTTCTAAAGAAAAAAAGCCTGAATGATTATTAATTCTGTAGGACAGATGAGTATCTTAAATCAGTTTTAACTAGATTGAGTTTGATTAGTTAAGAAATGTTTTAATTGCGTAGTGTGTACAGCAGCAAAATTTATTAACATGTTATTTCATACTTTGTGTAATAGTCTGTTCATTAAAACAGTGAAGAAACAATATTTATACTCTCTTCCCGAGTTGGACCCAAATACTCTTGTTTTTTCATTATTTAGTGAGGTTTGGCAGTTGATAATTATTATTTGACCTTGTCCAGTCCTGAAGTGTCTTCATTCTTGTTGTTTAGGAAATGAAAATGCAAGCTGAAACACACCACATGTTAGGGAGCACTGAGAGAACAGTATATTTGGGATCTTCAAAGAATAATATGGTACAGTTTCATAGTGTGTCTCTTAATCGGTAGTAATTTCCAAAACTGACAAAAATCTGTTTTCCAGGGCAGCTGGGTTCGAATTATCCTAATAACGCTTCTAAATGCAATTAATAAACAGATTATCTTGGTAAAGTCATAATTAATTATTGCTGTCCTCATAGGTTAAAAAATGAACTGAAGACAGCAAAAAGGCAGATCCCATCTTACATCATTATATAATCTCTACCTTTTATATTATGTTTCATGACAAGGAGAGAAAATTAGTCTGAAATACTTGGCACTTCTCTGCGAAGGTCCCAGTCAACATACCCTCTACTCTCTCTTGCTGTTGCTGAAACAGAGACCTGGCAGAGAATTTGCAACAAAAAGCAATTAAGGAGCAATGTAGCCATAGTTTGTATGTGCATTCTTCTTGGTACCATCATCCTAATGGAAATCCTGAGCCCATCAGGTCTCGTGGCTGATGGAAGCATGTATTCAGGCTTTCCATTGCTTCATCATAGTGATGAGGTATGCTGCCTGTGTAACTCAGGCTCTGTGTCTATACAGTATCAGGTTGGCCGCAGCCTGTACTCTGGCATTGAAGGCAAGAGGTATCTGTCAGCTCACCTCTGTGTGTCAGAGCTCTCTCTACCTCCAAGACTTCATAGCTCTGTCCAGGTTGGCTGCTGGGAATGATTTTGGCAAATGCTGTCCCCCAGATTGTGACTGCATACTATCTGCTAATTGGCATGGACTAAAAATGTGACAGGAGATGTGCTAGCAGTTAAACAGTGCAGAAGTCATGGAGCTGTGCTTCAGGCCTGTGCCCCACCTCTCCTTTATGTACTTATGTGTATATAGTGGGGTTAATTTCACACAGCAGCCTGTTTTGTGTCCATTTCTTCTACATCCAGGGATGTGAATTACCCGGCGTTAAATATAGACTTCTTGTCATGACATGTTTCCAGCTGAACTATTCAAGAGCTGAGGAGATGGCGATATTGGGTGATGGACAGAAGTGAGGAAAGAAAGCAATACAGTTGAAATTTGCCTGAATGCAAATTTAAGTTGGAAGGGACCTCTGGAGATCATCTAGTCCACCTACTTTGCTCAAGCAGGGTCAGTTAGAAGAAGCTGTCCAGGACTCTGTCTGATTGGATTTTGTAAATCTCTACAGATATCTTCTCCTCAGCCTCTCTGAGCAACCTGGTGCAAGTGTTTGACCACCTTACATTAAAAAGTGTTTTCTTGTGTTCTGATAACAGTAGAGGAGTAGTACAGGATGAGATAACGTAACATAGCTGCTGAGTCTTTGATTTCTCTAATGAATATGGATGGATGGATGGATGGATGTCTTCTATTCCTTAATTGCAACCTGTTTTCTATGGAAACAAGAGATGCTCAATCCCAGTTCGTTTTTTGAACCATTTGCTCCCAGATTTAATCAGCTCTGAATTGAAAGGTAGGAGTCCCAGTGTAACTCTCACAAGAATGCATGGGAGATCAAGTGGCCAGGGGGAGGTAAGAAGCTGTTAAGTAAGGGCTGTGGCATAAACTTGATCTTGTTATACCTCGCAGATTCACTCAGATAAGCAACATTATGGATGCCTAAAATGTGGAGAAGGCTTCAGAAAATTTTTTGTGTTACTAGACTTAAGAGACTTTCAGTCAAGGTTCTCTCACTTGTGGATTATCAGAGACATGAAAGTCAATGGAAGTTTATTCCTTCAACTGTGACATTCATAATGGCTTTCTTCTGTGTGAATTCTATGATGACATTATGCTTATGCTGAATCTTTATATAAATGCAGTTAAACTGTCAACTGACTTCATACTAATCTGTACACCAGGTTGCAGTAGTTCCAGTGTTCAAAGTCTTAAGTGCCTCTTCATTGCATGTAAGATTCTATTTTTGCTTTGTAGTCTTTTAAGAGGCACCCTTTCTGTGCATTTGTTTACTCGGGTTCTTATAGTGTTCAGCAAGGCTTTGTCATCATGGGGAGTTGTGCTGACCTGAGATGGCACAGTAATGCCATGGATTAGAAGGAGCAGTAATAAGCACAGCTAGATTTATAGAGAGCATCTTAAACAATATGTTTTCTATTCTGACTTTTCTCAGAGATGACAACTGTAAGTCATAGATCAATTCATAGTGTTTTAGACAAGTGTGTACTCAGAGTTGAAATAAAGACTAACTGCTGTAACTGGGAAAAAGCACTGGAATATTGTAGTAAAGGAGTATTAGCTGATATATCATTTAAAGCACATAGAATGGACAAATAGGGTGGCTCTGTTTGGTTTTAAATTTGTATGCCCATTTTCTTCAGTCGTCTGTTAACTGAGATGTAGGTTGGGTGTGTAATAACAAGGCTAAGTTGCTCTAAGCCACATGTTCGTTAAGCTTGTCTGATAGCTAGGTGCATCATTGACTGCTGTGAGATCCAAAGTGTGCATGAGATAATTAATGAATTTCTTGCATTATGCTGTACTGCAGGAATTTGGTCACTGCCAAATCCTGTGTTGGAGGTGAAGTGAGAATCACCTCCAGACCCTAGCTGTGTTAAAAGAGATGATGGACTAAATCTACCTGTTTAGACCATTAGCTGAGGCTCCTGCATACGTGTATTCCCCCTGTAGCTATTGTACAGAAAGAGCCTGTGTGAAATGAGAGATCTCCAGGATTATTCTGTCCATATGGAATACAAGTAAACCTCTGGATAGGTCTTTACCTCTTGTGCTGATTGCCCGTGGCTGTGAGCTCACATCCTCCTAAAAATAAATGGAGGGAAAGACCACAAAATTGAGAGCCACTTTCAAAAATTAAACCGGGAACATTCCGCTCGTGGTATTTGAAAAATGTACAAAGCTGAGGTGAGAGAAGAAAATTATTTTATTAAGACACAGGTGTTCATGAAAGAATATCTCAAAAAAAGAGAACTAGTTGCAGGACTATTTAAGTGAGTATCAGTTATTTCAGAAATTGAACGGACTGTCAAAGAGAGAATAAGGGAAATTGAAAAATGAAAGAAAATGTTAGGTTATCACAGGTATCTTAGGATCTAGCAGATAACACCTCTGATGTAGATGCTTCTTGTATATTTTAAGGACAGAGTGCTTTGACAGTGAAACTTCAATTTAGTGACCTTAAAGAAGAGGTTAAATAACATTCTATTAGAAAGAGGAGAGGCTCTGATTATTTGTTAAAATGCCTTTACATACTGGAGATGCTTGCTAGATAAAGATGTACAAATAGTCTGAATTTGCAACTGAAAACTGAGATGGTGAGCGTTGTAATTTTTTTAATTATTTTTTGAACACCATGTTAAGGTGATATTGACGAAGCTAGTTAGTGGATTGTTGAAGTTGATTTACCAAGAATGCTTCTGTCAAATATGCCAGAGACAGGACTATGGTTTTGTAGTGAGAAAATTAAAAATAACAGAGCTGGTAATTAAGGGAAAGGATTTAATATATGGGATGCACCTCAAAATTGAAGGGGCACGACTGTTTTTCTCGTATTATAAATAGTTTTGTAATAATACTGTACTTAGGTTTTCTCCCCTCTCCCTTTTTTTTCCTCCTTCTGTAATAGATCCCTGACACCCCTGTTCTCTATGACACTTCCAGTATTTGCACCTGTCCTTTAAAATCTAGCAGAGGCTGTTTATAGGACTGTCCTTTATCCTTTTAAATTTCTTTGAGATACATCAAAAATTAAATACTGTTTGAGTGGCAGGTAAAAATAAGTGCTTGTGTGCATATACATAAGGATTAAGGCCACACTACCACTGCAGAAGCTTGTGTTCAATCTAAGGGATATGTTGCTCTACAGCAGCATCCTGGCTGTAGCAGAAAGGCTGAAGGATAAATAGGCAGTTCTGACTTCTCTTGTCTAGATGGGGCAAAACAAAAGGTAGGGCTTCCCTTAAATACAAAAGGGTCAAGATACTGAAGTACCCCTGTCCCAGATGTTTTATAGGCATGTGACATGTTGCTAGCTCTTATGGTACTGAATAGTAGTGTTCTGGTTGAGGCCCTTGTATTAAATGAAAGACCATAAAATTGTTGCCATAAATGATTTGTACTTTGTGATCCCTTTGGTGTGCTTGCTGTACAGCTTGCTTAGAAACAGTAATTGCTTGTGTCATTTTTCTCATTTCTGGAAGACCTTAAGAAAAAAATTTGGAAAATTCCATGCAATAAGGTAATATTACATGGGATATAATTAGAGGTTGGGAGGTGGCAGATTTCATAAAAGCGTATAAAACTTTTTTTTGTCTGTCATGTACAGAGATTGTGATATGTTTTTTTGTTACTGTGTTAATCTTTAGGGATTTGTTTGTTTTAGCTGAACTAGTCTAATTCAGCACACAGGCATATAGGAGGGGGTTATACTCTTGTGGAATATTTCAAGTCTGGTATTAACTAATTTTCAATAGTTTTGAATTTATTTATATTGTAAAGTCATGGTTTAGAAAGTTCCATTGCAGCAGAGTAAATATACTGTACTTAGGGAGGGCTGTTACAACTAAAATTGGCTAGCTCATTTGTGGGATTTGTTTCTAGCTTGATGCATATTAGAAATGTGGTATGGAGGGTTTTTTGAAAATTTTTTAACATATATTTTAACAGATGTGCTTGCTCAGAGTAAAGTTTTGTTTCGTTGTTCTGAAAGACAAAAAAAATTAATTCTCCTTCAAAAAACACAGTATCTGGTTAAATTATTTTGTTTAAATTTTCAGGATGGATTGGAAAAATGGGGTGAAGGAAACGATCTTGGGAAAGAAGAAATAGGAATGCAAAATGAAACAGTATGTTTCATGTGTGGAAATGAAAAACACTTATCAAATATCTGCCTGACAGAACTCAGAAGATGACTGTGAATTCAGGGATTAGTCAGCTGCTGAGGGAATTACTGAGCTACACAACATAGTCCATAACAGGCTTGTAGTATTTTAGATATGTCTCTGCCCAGCAGATGGAAGGAATGCATAGTCCTCCCTTTCTACTTTTATTTACATGTAGAATGTTTTTATAGCAAGAAAAATATTTCCTTTTTAATTTAAAATTAAATTCATGCATTTCTGGCTGTTTTGAAAAGATTAATGCAACAGGATAAGTGTATCTAATTGGAAAAAAAAACCCTGTAAAAGCTTTTTTGCTTCCTTAAATTGTGACCTTTTTCCATATTTATACTCAATTCCACGCCTATCCTGTTCATTGTATATATAGGCAGTACAAATTAATAAGTAGATTTATAGGTTTTCCATCTTAGAGGGTGAAAGAGAAGATCCAGATCGTCTTACAAGAATCAACAAGAACTGGAACAGAATGAAATAAAAAGTTTACCCCTTTTTGCTAACAATCTATAAGTTTGTGCCGTCCTGAGCTACATGTCCATTCTGTAAAAGTCAAACAGAGACAGGGACCACAGAAAAGAATGCATAATAACCTGCCCACTGAGCTTCTGAAGTTAGGAAGTAGGCAGTGTTGGGGTGAGAGGGAAAAGATTGAAACTACATGGGATCTTGTCATTCCGTGTTTAATAGGTTGCTCCCTCTCTGAGTTTTCATGAAATAAAAGAGAAGGTGTGGTTTTCCCAGAAGGGCATAGCATGGGGAATCATAGAATCATAGAATGGTTTGGGTTGGAAGAGACCTTAAAGCCCATCCAGTTCCAACACCCCTGCCATGGGCAGGGACACCTCCCACCAGACCAGGCTGGGACCCATCCAACCTGGCCTTGAACACTTCCAGGGAGGGGCCATCCACAGCTTCCCTGAGCACCCTGTGGCAGTGCCTCACCACCCTTAGCATGAAGAATTTCTTCCTAATGTCCAATCTAAATCTTCCCCCTTCCAATATTAAGCCATTCCCTCTTGTCCTATCACTACAAGCCCTTGTAAAAAGTCCCTTTCCAGCTTTCTTGTAGGTGCCCTTCAGGTACTGGAAGGCTGCTATGAGGTACCCCCAAAGCCTGTCTTTGCTTTGACTGTGGATATTATCTCTTGGGATAAGGCTCTGTATTTACTCGATACTTTGCCTTCAGCTGAGCTTCTTAGGTTAGCTAATCATATCAGAATCTAGAAAGTGATATTTTAAGTACTCAGGGAAAACAAGTTTCTAGTGGAAATAGTCTGCTGGGACCTCTGTCACTTCTGTGCATATCGGTACAGTATTCTAGGTGGCAACCAACTCAAAGTAAATTGCTTTGATATAGAGAGAACCGTTTTCTTAACTTTCTCACAAGTTGTCTTTTTGTGAGATGTCGTTTGCAAAATATTTGCTGCTTCATTATTGCTTTAGTAATCTTGAGTTAATGCAAAGCGTGAGTTGTGGCTTCTCTTTGCATGTACTCCTTTAATTTATAAGTGAGGAGATAATATATCACACAGTATCATGGTATCACAAGGCTGGAAAAGACCTTTGAGATCATCGAGTCCAGCCTATGAACCAACACCAACACCTACTCATCATCTAAACCATGGCACTAAGTGCCTCATCCAGTCTGTCTTTAAGCACCTCCAGGGACGGTGACTCCACCACCTCCCCAGGCAGTGCATTCCAATGGCCAGTCACCCTTTCAGTGAAGAATTTTTTCCTAATTTCGAGCCTAAACTTCCCCTGACGAAGCTTGAGACTGTGTCCTCTTGTTCTGTCACTGGTCGCCTGAGAGACCAACCCCTGCCTGACTACAACCTCCTTTTAGGTCGTTGTAGAGAGCAATAAGGTCTCCTCTGAGCCTCCTCTTCTCCAGACTAAACAACCCCAGTTCCCTCAGTCGTTCCTTGTAGGGCTTGTGCTCCAGCCCCTTCACCATCCTCATTGCTCTCCTCTGGACACACTCCAGCATCTCAACATCCTTCTTAAACTGAGGGGCCCAGAACTGGACACAGTACTCAAGGTGCGGCCTGACCAGTGCCGAGTATAAGAGGATAAGAGGATGATAACTTCCCTAGTCCTCCTGGCCACACTATTCCTGATGCAGGCCAGGATGCCATTGGCCTTCTTGGCCACTTGGGCACACTGCTGGCTCATGTTGAGTTTCCTGTCCACCAGCACTCCCAAGTTCCTTTCCGCCTGACTGCTCTCCAGCCACTCTGTCCTCAGCCTGTAGCTCTGCATGGGGTTGTTGTGTCCAAAGTGCAGAACCAGGCATCTGGACTTGTTAAATCTCATGCTGTTGGAATCAGCCGATCTCTTCAGCCTGTCAAGGTCCCTCTGTAGGGCCCTCCTACCCTCCAGCAGATCGACACTTCCTCCCAGCTTGGTATCATCTGTGAACTTGCTAATGATGAACTTGATCCCGTCATCCAGATCGTCAATAAAGATATTGAACAGGTCCAGGCCCAACACCGATCCCTGGGGGATACCACTAGTGACCGGCCGCCAACTGGATGTGACACCGTTCACTATCACTTTCTGTGCTCGGCCATCCAGCCAATTCCGAACCCAGCACAGAGCGTTCCCATGCAAGCCACGGGCTGCCAGCTTCTCCAGGAGTCTGCTGTGGGAGACAGTGTCAAAGGCCTTGCTAAAGTCTAGGTACATCCACAGCCTTCCTCTTGTCCACCAGGCGAGTCACAAGGTCTTAAAAGGACATCAGGTTGGTCAGGCAGGACCTGCCTCTCCTAAATTCATGCTGTTTGGGTCTAATCTCTCAGTCATTCTGCAGGTGCTGCATGATTACACCCAGGATTATCTGCTCCATAATTTTACCTGGCACTGAGGTCAGGCAAACAGGTCTGTAATTACCTGGATCGTCCCTACACCCCTTCTTGTGGATGGGTGTCACATTAGCCAACTTCCAGTCATCCGGGACCTCTCCAGCAAGCCAGGACTGTTGATAAATGATGGAAAGCAGCTTAGCAAGCTCATCCACCAGCTCTCTCATCACCCTAGGATGGATTCCGTCTGGCCCCATAGACTTATGAAGATCCAAGTGGCTCAGCAGGTCTCTTAACTTCTTCCTCCTGGATGACGAGGGGGGTATATTGCACCCTTACCACATCCACCACTTCAGAAGAACCAGTTGTCCAGTGGACAATCGGCCTTAGTATTGAAAACGGAGGTAAAGAAGGCATTAAGCACCTCAGTCTTTTCCTCATCTTTAGTTACTATATTTCCCTCAGTATCCAATAAGGAGTGGAGATTATTGCTGTCCTTCTTTCTGCCATTAATATATTTGTAAAAACACTTATTATCCTTAACACAAGTGGCCAGTTTGAGCTCCAGCTGGGCTTTTGCCTCCCTAATTTTCTTCCTACATGACTTAACAATATCTTTGAACGTAACCTGACTTACCTGCCCTTCTTTCTAAAGGTGATACACCCTCCTTTTCTCGCTTAGCTCCTTCAGAAGCTGCTTACTCATCCAGGCCTGCTGTCTGCCCCTACAGCTCATCTTATGGCACATTGGGACAGCCTGCTCCTGTGCCTTCAAGATTTCATTCTTGAAGTACATCCAGCCTTCCTGGACCCCCTTGCTTTTTAAGAACTGTTTCCCAGGGTACTCTACTGACTAGTTCCTTAAATAATCTGAAATCAGCTCTCCGAAAATCCAGTATGGATGTCCTGTTTATGCCTTTCCTTGTTCCATTGTTTATGGAGAATTCAATTATCTCATGGTCACTGCAGCCCAGACAGCCTCCGACCATAACATCACCCACCAGCCCTTCTCTATTTGTAAACAGCAGGTCAAGGAGACCCTCACTCCTGGTAGGCTCACTCACCAGCTGTGACAAAAAGCAATCCTCAACGCATTCTAAGAACCTTCTGGACTGCTCCCTCTCAGCTGTGTTAAGTTCTCAGCAGATATCTGGGAGATGGAAGTCTCCTAAAAGAACAAGGGAAGCCGATCTTGAGGCAACTTCCAGCTGCTTAAACAACAGTAGATCCACCTCTTCCTCCTAATCAGGCGGTCTGTAACATACTCCTACCAGGATGTCAGTCTTACTTGCCCCTCTTACTCTTATCCATAAGCACTCAATCTGGTCATCGCCAATCTCAACTTCTACAGCATCAGGAGTTTTCTTAGTGTACAGGGCCACCCCTCCACCCCTTCTCTCACGCCTGTCTCTCCTGAAGAGTTTGTAGCCTTCCATGGCAGCACTCCAGTTGTGAGAGTCATTCCACCACATTTCCGTGATAGCAACTATATCATAGTTCTCCTGCCGGGCCAGGACTTGGAGCTCCTCTTGTTTGTTACCCATACTGCTTGCATTAGTGTACATGCACTTCAGCTGGGCTACTGGCTTCACCCTTGATAATGACTCACTTTCTGCAGTCACATCACTGGTGAGACTGGTTACATCCCCCTCGGACCTAGTTTAAAGCCCTCTATAATATGACGTAAGTTCTGCTGTACTGAGGCCAGTTGAATCTTTTGCATTCATTGATTCTTGATATGTTTCAGTGGCTGTGGAAGTTAACTTGCCCTGTATTGGGCAGGAAATGATCTTGACTCTTAGTGGAGATCACGTCTAATAAATGGAAGTAGACTATTTCTAAATGGTTTAAGAAGTTTAAAGAATTTGACTTGCTTATTTCTGCACTTGAAACTTCAAGTGTGTCTGATATCCCTTCCCCCTTTATTGTGATTACTTGTGATATTTTATCAACAGCCATTGGTTGATTGAATTTGCTGTGCAATCTTCTGTAATAATCCGTGTCAGTTTGCTTTCCTCGGAAGATAATCTATGCAGCAGTGATTCTGTTTCTTTCCACAAACATTACAGGGAGTATTTGAGCATCTTCTCTGCTTCCCAGGTTAGTTAAATGTTCTTCATGCTTCCCTTCCCCCTTCACTATCTACAGACTGAGTAAATTTCCTCTTCAAATGTTCAAGTTGTTTGCTAGGTTTTCAAGTGGGCCATTGTGAGCTATTTGTGCCAAGAATACTCCTTTTTACAATAGAAAATCACCGTGATAAGTAACTTATGAGAAATACATAGCTATTTTTTATGAGAATTTTATATTGGTCTGAAATAATGAGAAGTTTGGGGGATACCGTTTGCCCTGCTCTCCTACCATGTGCATTTTGTGAATCCCACCATGTTAACCCAGTTTGCAGCTTACTTTTTACCTCAGAACACTTTGTTAGAAATGTCAAGGTTTGCCAGTTGCAGTTTTGTGTTTACAATTAACTTAACCAAATGCACTTTAAAAAAAACCCCTTTTGTTATGTCATATCAAAGTGCTTTGCAAATAATCCGTTTCTCAAGACTAGAAACCTGCAGTCACAATTCATATTGTGGTAAAACAATACTGGGAGAAGACAGTGGGCTCTTCTTTAAGCTGTTGGAGGAACTCTTGCTATACTCTGTGTCAGGGAGCTGTGGATATGGGTACTTTTCCCTTTATGTGTGCCTCTCTGGTTATTTTTGGGTAGGGTTTAGAAGGATTAGGGAAAATTAAAGTGATGGAATTTTTGCTAGGATTTCGTCACTCTTTGTCAGCCGCTGAGTGGACTAATACAGGAGCAGAGGTGTAACAGCTGTACTTTTTCGGGAAGGATAGCACTATGTGTTCGTGGTCCAGAAGGTTATCCGTCATTCAAGACTCCAGATTTCCCTGCTTATCTTGCCAAACTGCAAGCAGGATTTTCAAGCCTTGACTCTTAACATACATTTAAAAGTGATCTGATGCTGAGTATTTCTTTAAAACACATTCATTTTCCAGTAGCTGAGTATTGTAAGGCACAATTTTTTAGTAGCTATTTTATCAGACTTGTCTTCCAGAATACAGACAGCACTCAAATTTATGTGTGTATTTAACCAGTCAAACAAGGAAACTACTCTCATTAATCACTTTGCTTAAATGTTGTTCTTAGTATACCTGAAAATGCCTCATACTAGCCAAACAGCTGGATACACAGTAATCAATTATATATTGACAAACCTTATTGTACACCTTACAAAAACAAAACAAAAAAACCCCACCCCACCCCCCCCCTCCCCAAATCTAAACAAAAAACCAACAGTGCATTTTCTGTACCACGTGTCTCACTGTTTCAGTGTTTGGTAATATTTTTGGGTTTTCTTTTTCTTGAGAAATGAGATATTTCTTTTCAATTAGATTGTCTGCCTTGACTATTTTTTGTTTTGAATGTGTGGTTTGATGCAGGAAAGAGGGGATTTAGCACAGATCTGTTGGTGTGCAACAAGAAATAAATGAAAGCTCTTTAATCAGCCTTGGCTGTGAACTTAAAGCAACGTGACATACCCAACTGGTCTTGTTAAAATTATTCTTAATATTGACCTTTTTCTTTATTTAGTATTATGGTAGCAGCTAGGAAGCCTAATAAAAAAGTCAAAATCCTCTTGTGAACACCAGAAAGCTGATTTATGAGTCACTGAGTAAGAGGTCTGGGCAGAGCCCCACTTTCATCTTCCTATGGGAGCTGATACATGAGGACAGAGGGATAAAGGAGGTATATAAGGCAGCATGGGGAGCAGAATAGGTAGCTCTCATTATAAACTCTGGGCACTTAGAAACTTTGAAATGCTTCTGTGACTTCTGGAATGCAAAAACATTGAGAGGGATGAGTAGTTTGAAAGCACAGCACCAGTTGTTGGATTGGAAGGGATTGCACTGGCTGGAAGCTAAACACACGTTTGTATAAGTTGGAGGTAAAAGGAGTGTGGGGAGAGAGGACAGAAGTAGGGGTTTCTGTGCTTGGGTACTAGGCTGGTTGGAGACTGGCAGTTTGTCTGGTGGGAACAGTGAAGGTGGTGAGAGGACACGTATATGGGAAGAGGAGCTAGTGTAAAATATTTGAGAATCAATGGCTTGGAAAAATGCAATAAAAATTAAACAAAAGCTGAAGTTCATAATTTGCTGGTTGCTTAGTCATTGTCAGCTGCAACTGCTTTGTACTAGGCTGTCAGAGACAGGTTACAAGAAGGAATTTAAGAGTAAGGTTATCAGCCATAAGAGTTTTTATTTTGTTCCTTTGTTTGGAAGGTTGTACTTTTTCACCCTGCACTGAAGAAAGCATGTATGGTGCTATGAGGGTGATGTTTGTCCACTTCCTGTTTAAAATAGGGTTATCTGGCCTTTTGTGTTTTAGTTTAGTCTTAAAATTTATAAGGCTGTCTTTAAAATAAGTAAATAAAAAGCAATGAACAGTGCTATTTACAGTAGCATCAAAGGGATGAGTCAGTGTGTGCTGCGTACCCTGAAAAAGTGTATCAAAACCTTTTTAATGAAAATGAACAAGAGAAAAAGGATAGTGAGGACACAGGTGGAATGTGGGGGGAGGGAGGATACTCTTCTTTTTTTGAAAGACTTCTGTGATTGAATTATCTTTAAAAAAAAAAAACCCCAAACTTTCAAAAATCAATATTGGAACAAGGCCATTATGTCCTAGTTCCCTAACAAATAAGGAGACAAAAAATCAGTTGAGTCTTGGAAAATTTGTGAAAGCCTCAACAATAGAGTGTTTAATGTAAGAAAAGGGTTTCCTATTCCTTAAATGGCAATGCCAAAGAGTTACTTTCAATGCCATTTTTTTTATTAGAGGAAAATCATTAGCAATAAAGTCGACTAGCTTGATATTAATATGAGGAAGGACATCTTCGTGCTGCTACTGCCTGACTGAACCTTACATTTATAAATAGTATTCACAATGAAATTTAAGATTAGGTATTAGTACTTTTCTTTGTGTATATTAGAAAAAGTGTGGCATGAGAGAGCGTTCAATCACCTTTGGTTCCTGTTTTTCTGTTGCTGTGTTCTGCTGCATGAGGACATAAGCTATAACTCTCTCAAAACGAAGCATATACAATCTCTTCTCCTGTCATTTGAGTGATCATTCAAGTGGAAGTAAAATAGGAGCCTTGAAAATGATGGAGAAATCTCTGCTCATAAAAGTGTTTGATTTCTTTCTTCGGAGATAATCTTTGATATATGTTTCTGTGTCTGAACTTTTTAACTCAAAAGGATAAATATTGCCTCCTTCCCGTTATTTATTTTTTTAAATTGCAAATACATTAACTTTCCATGATCATTGAGCCATCATTCATCATTTGCAGGCTGAGTGATACTGAGAGTCCTCTCCGTACAAACATAATAAAAGTTGCATTCCTTTCAGGGATATCTTAATATATCTTCTCCAGTATTCCCTGCTTCATACATTTGTAAGTGAAGTCGGGTCACAAGAGATTAAGAGGTCTTACTTTGAAAGAGAGTGCATATTGTTTAAAAATCTCTCTTGCCTTTGGAGACCAGAGTGAGACACTTAATTAATTATTTGTGACTATGAAGAAGAAAAAGGAAAAAAAAAACCCCAAGTTCTTTTGTGTAGCTGCCTGGCTGAGAGTGAGAGTGTGAGAGCAAGCTGAGTATTGTATGATGATTCAAAAAGACATTAGATTCTGATGTGGAAGTAGATGGCTGAGTGCAGAGCTGTGCTCTGCCATTCATTTCCCAGGGGCCCTGAAACGTCACTTCAAGTCTGGAGCACAGAGTGTACCATGACATTATCTGTCTTCTATTGAACATAAAAACTGTTGTTGATTTGTACTGTGACAAACTCCAGAGTAAATGCCCAGTTTTCAAACTCTCCTGTCGTAGATGATACTTCAAATTTACAAGCCTTTGGGAGTACAGATTTTCAGGGTCTGAGGAGTCTCTTTAAATAAAAGTCAGATGGATCTGACTTGCTTTAGTGACCCAGTATTCAGCCATGCAAATGTACTTCTGCATGAAATCTCAGATACTTTTTATATGATGACTGCACTGTTAACCATACAACCTTGTGCATTTAAGCTGATGACTGGTATGAGTAGCAGTGGTGAAAATTAGATTACCTTCATCTGCCTGTCAAAATTGATACTTTTGCGGATTATAAATGTCTGCTGGTCAGCAAATTCACCACTACTCCCTTGTTTGTTTGGTTTTTGTTAGTATTCTGGGCCACCAGGAAAGGATAATGATTATCTAATCTGTTATCATCCTAAACATATTGTGGTTACTGTCCTCATAGGTTTCTTCTCCGGTGCCAAATGATGTGAAAATTCATAGTCAGAATAAAAGTTTTCACATTATTTTAACAAAGAAATTCAGCATTCTTTGGTATACACAGTAACAAGTACAGAAATTCTGAAGTAAAGAAGAAGAAAGTTTTTGCCATTGCAAACATCAGAAATGGTACTGTGTTTTTCCTTAAAAATACTTTTTTGTGTGTCCAACAGTGTGTTATATTACTGAATTGGGTCTTCACTAGATACCAAATACAGACACTAAAACGTAGGGAGGAATAGCTAGCTATTTACACATGAGCATGATCTGTCAGCCTCTTATGTTTTGCAGTTGTGGGGGGGGTTTGTTTGTTTTGTTTGTTTCTTTTTTTAAGAAAGCTGCACTGGAGTGAAGTCAGAGGTCTCAGAAGGAGAATTGTCTATAGAACAGGGTAGGTGACTCATAATTTGAGTATTTCTGAAGAGAAGTCTTCATCTGTTGGAAGATGCAAATCAAGTGAAGATGCACAGTTGATGCAGCTGCTGATGGGAAGTAGGAAGTAGGATTAACATCAGTGTGGTGGCTTGAGGTTTGCAGATGAAGTAAAACTATTTCAGTTAGAGATATTCTAGCTTATAGAAATCTCTTAAGCACTGAGGTTCTTGGGAACACTTGGGCTTTAAGGATAGAGCCACTGTGACAGACTGAAGGGATGGGCACAGTGCATTAATGTCTAGCCACGATCTGCTCTGTTCTCCTTTCACATAGGAAGGTGCTATACACTGCTGTTTAAAAGCTGTGTACGATAGCTACCCTAAAGCAAACTCAGATTGTTCTAACATACTCTGAAAGACAACAGTAGCCTAATACTGGGTTCTTTGTTCTATCTAAATGTCCAGGAGTCATCAGTATGAGATACAGGATTCTCTCTGATATGATAAGAAATACGGTGATAATACATTCAGTAAGTATTTGTTGTGAATTATGGCCATGTGACATGCAAGTAGTTGGCTGTTATCTGTTACAGTGTATAGGGTAAATCCAAGAAAGGAAAGGAGAAAATATAAATGGGAGAATACTAAAAGAAGATGCAACTATTAGACAAACAAAATTTGAATTGGACCATGAGATTTGGGTCGGGGGGGGTTTCCCTGTGATTAAAGGCTTTATGCATTCTGTGATTAAGGTTTGTGGAGATTGAATACAGGCTGCCAGGAGCTTCAAGCAAGTGAAACAAATTTTCAGATAGTGATCAACAGTCCAAGGGCAAAAGATACTTCTCTGCTGTAACAAAGGGTATTCAAAACTTTGCATGTGTGTATATATGTACACACACATATATATACATAAACCTATGTGTATATATATTTATTTTAAATTTTAAGCCATTTTAAATATACTCCACGATATGTAGGTAGGTTAATATTAAAAAAAACGGGATCTATAAAGGATGTATGTAATTCTTTAAGAAAATAAAATTTAGGGAGTAAGAGCTTTCTCTTTAGTGGGAAACATGAAGAGCAGAAATAAGGGAATGAGTAGCTTTAATCCATTTTCCTTAGACTGAGAAAGAAATAATCCAGTAACAGACTCTCAAATTGTAGAATTTGACTTTAGATTGTGCTAGCAAGATCCTTCAATCTGTTGTCACAGTGGAGGTAAAGAATGGAGATCCATGCAACAGTGAAGACATAAGGGTTGTTGATGTGTTAGAAAGCACAAACGTGCCTGAGAATGGTCATGTGGATATTAGGGCTTAACCTCCAGAAACGATGGCAGTATCAAGAGCCCAACTGAAGTGCATCTGCACCAACGCATGCAGCACAAGCAACAGACAACAGTGTTTTGGTTGTCTAGAGCTTAATGATGATGGCAGTAGTGTACCGAGGGAGCTGGTGGAAGTGCTCACTAAGCAACTTTCAATCATTTATCAACAGTCCTGTCTAACAGGGTTGCTTCCAGTTGACTGGAGGTCAGCTAAAATGACGCCCATCTACAGAAAGGGCTGGGAGGAGGATCAGGGAAACTTTAGGCCTGACAGTCTGTACTCAGTGCTGGTGAGGTTGCACCTCCAATTCTGTGTTCAGTTTTGGACCCCTCACTACAAGAAAGACATTGAACTGCTGGAGCATGTCCAGAGAATGGCAACAAAGCTTTAGAAGGGTCTGGAGCGCAAGTGTTGTGAGAAGCAGCTGAGGGAACTGAAGCTGTTCAGTCTAGAGAAAAGGAGACTGAGCAGAGACTTTTATCACTTTTTATGATTACCTGAAAGAAGGTTATAGCAAGGCAGGTGTTGGTCTCTTCTCTTAAGTAACAGCTGAAAGGACAAGAGAAAACAGCCTCAAGTTGTGCCAGGGCACAACAAAAATTCTTTACCAAAAGGGTTGGCAAAAATTGAAAAAGGCTGCCTGGGGAAGTGGTTGAGTCACATTCCCTGGTGGTATGTAGAAGACACAGATGTGGTATTTAAGGACATGGTTTAATAATGAACTCAGCAGTGTTAGGTTTATGGTTGGACTTTTGATGATCTTAAAGGTCTTTTCCAACCTGAACTGTTCTATGATTCTAGTTCCTTACGGAAATAAAGATGAAGAGAAATCCAGAGTTCAAAGAGTAGATACAGAGACTTTGTAAAATTTGCCTTAAAAATACAGTGAAGTAAGAATGAAATAGTGTGACAACTTAATTAAAATCAGTATTTTTACCTTCATAGGATTTAAAACCTAACTTAGAGACACATTCATTTCTATTTATAAAAATTTCAGTAAAATGTGTACTTCTCTTAAAGGAATGGTGAAATCATAGCAAATTAACGAAATTAAGTTGAAAGTGCTTAATAATGCATGTACCTGTGGGACTTGTGATTTTATAAGGCTTTTTTTGCAGTGTCCAGCTCTTGGAACTGAAAGTGTTAAGGCTGTGAAGTTACTGTCCTCTTGTGTCCTGCTAGGATGTGCTGTTGTGTATGTGCGTGTGTTGATTAATATGTCAATAGCAAAGTATTGAATTAAACCAGCATGTTTCTCTCTCATTTGTCTCTGATGCTAGTAATACTGAATGCATGTGTTATTCATATTTAGGAGATGATTGTAGTGTAGATAAGTCTAGTGTAAAATATACATAAAACCATGTGCTCTAAAGTTGGGTTTGCATGTGGATGCTCATGATGGATGTTACTGTATATATGGAATCACAAAAATAAATTACACTGGTGAGCAGATCAGATTTAAAGGCATTTTTGTTTTGATTTGTATTTTTACTTTAAAAGAAATGTTCCTTATTGAAATGCTGAAGGAAATTAACAGCTTTAAGATGAAAGGCAGACTGAGTTCCAAATAACTGATAAACAGCTGTCAAATATAATTAAATTTAGAAAATCAAACCTGTAGCTAAGTTGAAGATTCAGTTGTTAAGGCTGAAGATGAGTGGCTGGGTTTGTTTGTTTTTTCGGTTCTTGTTAACATTCCAATTATGATTCAGAGACAAACACATTATATACTTATCTTCCAGTACCTCCCTAAAAAATAATTTTGGAGTAAAATCTAAGAGCTGAAAGATCGTGATCTTTCGTTGAGTAGAAGTTTACCTTCTTAATGCATGTGCCATAATGAAATTTTGCATGGCTCTTTCAGGTAGAAAACCTGTCCTAGCATTACATGGGCATTCTCAGCTCTGCCCTATTTCTAGAAAAACTGTCTTATGAAAAATATAACCAGCAAGTTAGAATGGAATGTAAATTTAATGGAGACTAACATATCTTCACCTGAGAATTTTGACTGCTAGAATACAATGAAAAAAGCTGAATGAGACTATTTACCTTGTAAAAACTTTTTTTCATAACATCAGATAAAAACTACCATTAGTTGATCACTAAGCCCTGTCTCCCCAGCCAGCACAGAGGTTATTTACCACAAATAGATCGTTGGGGCTTTCCGTGAAACATGAAATACAGAAGAAAGTATTGAGAACATTTCGTGAACACATGAACAGTGACTCTCTGCCACTCTATCCTTTCTGTCTGAAAAAGGATTGATAACAGGCTTTATGTGATCATTCTTAATGTTATAATCAGTTTACTCAAATTAGCTTTTTCTTCTCCTGTAGTTGTCATTATTCAGCTTCAAACCTGCTTCATCACACAGAGAGCTTGCAACAGACGAGTGAATGATTTGCTATGTTTAGTACAAGATTGAGGGCTTAGTCTGTGATGCTTACTGATAGAATTCCCCTTTTGATCTTCTGTGGATCCAAAAATGTTGTTTAAAAATTCTGTCTGTACACCCTGGGTTGCTTTTTTCCTAAACATTGCAGAAGAAGGGCCAGCTTTGCAGGGTTATGATTTTCTTTTGTGTGAAAGGACTGGCAGGTGGAAGGATTAGGTTATAGCAGCAGTATGCAGTAAACTGTCAGGATCTTCAACCTCAGGCTTTTCCTATGTATAATAGATCTGCCTCACTGTATGCTTATGTAGATTAAACAAAAGGTTCAGCCTCTCTCTCTCTGCTGCTGCGTTGTACAGTGGCTCTCCTCTGCCTGAGCAGTGAGGTAGTTTAGGTGCTGAAAGAGAAAACTTTATTTTGGAGCTTTTGTTTTGAGTCATTCAACTTGATTAACCAGCTTATTACTGGAGCAAATGAGTAAAACAGAAGCAACAGATTAGGAGTAATGGGATGAAAGACAAGCTCCTCTTCAGTGATGATTAGATGTTAATTCAACTGCAAGGTCAGGGTTCTTGCTGAAGAGCAGTGCCACACTAGTAAGCTGCATGGGCCTGCCGCTGGTGTGACCCAGGCAGAAGATGTTTCCCCTCCAGCCATTTTAGTGCCCAGCTGACCGTCTATGCAGGTTGATACTACTGGCCTGAAGGAGAAAGCTAAGCATGGTGATCTAAGGCGGGGCTACAACATCCGTTCCAGTCACAAGCCACAACTGGATGAACTGCAACCAGCTGTAAAGTTTCATCATCTTATGTGTGATATCTATCGCTTTGCAAAGGGTTACTTCCTTTCACTGGAAAACTACGGCACATACTCTGTATAGTATAGCAGATGTACATGATGTAATGGTCTCTTTCAGCTACTTGTAACTGCCTCATTGCTGCCTTAATTTAGACTATATATTGGTATATTTAGCAACTTCTGTGAGAAAATGATTTAAGGGTAATTCATAGAACCATCAAATTGTTTCGATCGGAAAAGACCTTTAAGATCATCAAGTCCAACCATAAACCTAACATTGCTCAGTCCTGTGTTCCTAAGTGCCACATCTACATATCTTTTAAATACCTCCAGGTGGCTCAAGCACTTCCTTAGGCAGCCTGTTCCAATGCTTGACAGCCTTTTCAGGAAATAAATTTTTCCTAATATTCAGTCAAAACTTCCCCTGATGCAACTTGAGGCTGTTTCCTCTTATCCTATCACTTGTTACTGAAGAGAAGAGACAAGACACCCACCTTGCTACAGCTTCCTTTCAGGTAGTCATAGAGAGCAATAAGGCCTCCCTTCAGCCTCCTTTTCTCCAGACTAAACAGCCTCAGTTCCTTCAGCTGCTCCTCATAAGACTTGTGCCCCAGACCCTTCACCAGCTCCATTGCCCTTCTTTGAACATGCTCCAACACTTCAGTGTCATTCTTATAGTGAGGGGTCCAAAACTGAATGTAGTATTTAAGGTGCCACCTCAGCAATGCTGAGCACAGGGGGATAATCACTTCCCTAGTCCTGTTGACTGCACTATTTCTGATACAAGCCAGGATGCTGTTGGCCTTCTTGGCCACCTGTGCACACTGCTGGCTCATATTCAGCTGGCTGTTGACCAGTGCTCCCAGGTCCTTCTCTACTGGTCAGCTTTGCAGCTACTCTTACTCAAGTCTGTAGTGTTGCTGGGGTTGTTGTGACCCAGGTGCAGGACCCAGTTCTCAGCCTTATTAGACCTCATCCCATTGGCCTTGGCCTATTGATCCAGCCTGTCTGGATCCCTCTGTAGAGCCTTCCTTCCCTCAAGCAGATCTCCATTCCCACCCAACTTGATGTTGTCTACTTACTGAGGGTGCACTTAATCACCTCATCCAGGTCATTGATAAAGGTATGAAGCAACACTGTGCTCTGGGGAGCACCACTTGTGACTAGCCACCAACTAGATTTAATTTCATTCACCACAACTCTCTGGGCCTGGCCATCGCGTCAGTTTTATACCCAGGGAAGAGCGTGGCTGTCCAATCCATAAGCAGCCAGTCTCTTCATGAGAATGCTGTGGGAAATCGTGTCAAAAGCTTTACTAAAGTCGAGTTGACCACATCCACAGGTTTTTCCTTACCCACTAAGCGAGTGACCTTGTCATAAAAGGAGATTAGGTTAGTCAAGCAGGACTTGCCTTTCATAACCCATGCTAACTGGACCTGATTACTAGGTTGTCCTCTGCGTGCTGCGTGATAGCACTCAAGATGATCTGGTTCACAACCTTCCCCAACACTGAGGTCAGGCTGTCAGGCCTGTAGTTCCCCAGATTCTCCTTCTGACTCTTTTCGTAGATGGGCATCACATTAACTGATCTCCGATCAACTGGGAGCTCCTCAGTTAGACGGGACTGCTCATAAATGATTGAAAATACCACCAGCTCCATCAGTACTGTAATCTGCAGTATTTGTCTTCTAAGGACTACATAACATCCACTTTAACTAAATGAATGCTCTTCATTTTGTAAAAACAACTTCATATATTCCTGTAGAGTATCAACCCTCTCTCTGTTTCCCTAGCTGTTCGTTTGGGAGTGGGTGCATGAGTGGTAAGGCAGCAATGTAAATCCCTAATGTCACGTTACTGTCCTTTTTTCTTCACAGAATCCAACTTCTGTTGTGATTGCAGAGACTATTGTTACTGTGCACATCTACCATTAAAAAGTGGGGTTTTTTTCAGCAGTCTGGGGATTCTTTTTTCTGAAGTCTTGTTCTTCCTTAGTAGGATGGTTTCATTCTGTCAGATACTAAAGTACAAATGTTCTGATATTGTTATGGAGTTACACTGCTCTTATGTTTTTATTTGCTAAAATGCTTGTGCACGTGACTTGAAATCTTAAAATAATTTCACTAGTATATATCAGAGTTCACTACAGGCTGGATTTTCTTTTTTTACTGTGCATCAAAACAAGTTTTCTCTGTAGAACTTTGAGCAGCTGGAGGCACACAGCAAGATTTTTCTTTGACGTGAAATCTCTTGAGAAAACCTGTGACCTCAGTGAAAATAAAGTTTTATCGTGCATTTGGTTCGCTCAGAAACAGGATACTAAGTTGACTGGATCATCTGGAAATTTTGCATTACAGCAGTATGAAAACTAGAATTTAATTTGATAATCTATTACTTTGCATGAAGAGACAGGAAAGTTTTTCTTAAACCAAAACAGCAATTAAGAGATATGAACTTTATGAATGTACTAGGCTTCGCTATGGTCTCTTATTACATTTAATGTTTTTTAAATTACTGTAACCATCTCACTGCTTCCTCAATTATTCTTTTCTTTTTTTAAACTTACAGTAATTACAGCTCAGCTATTATCTACTTCCATTATTTTGCTTAGCTTTTAATATTATAAAATAAGCTGATGTGCTGTTTTATTGATGCGAGCATTGTATTACAGCGTTTCGTGAATGGATTTATTTTTTATTTATTTATTTGTACTTAAAAGCAAAGACCCAACCTTTAGTTTTAGTAAAGAAAGAGAGAGTGGGCCAGACTTTGTTTTAAGGTACAAAACCTTTATTTTCATGTATCGGTAGGATTCTGATTTTTCAGCATAAGTGATGTATGATACTTATAATAGTAAGTTTGTTTGATAGGTTGGGTTGTGGATATAACAAGCATATTATATATCTGATCTAATCTTGCTGCTTTTTCTTTCTGCTGGCCTCTGTATCTATTGCAAAATAGTAAAATGTAAATAAAAAATAGTGGAGTCTTTCAGTCCCTTTCCAGGTTGAGTGAATACTGAGACTGTGGTACAGAGTGAGTAAACTGAGGTAATTAAGGTTTGAGAGAAGTGTACTTTCATTAGTGAGTGTGATATTCTAGAAGGTTGATAGGGAAAGTGCAATTTCATTCTTCACAAACTCACAAGTTAACATTTTAGCTAACTGTTTGCAGTTGTCCTTTTGTGGTGACAAACTTTTGCAGGAATGTCGTTTCTGAATTGGCGGGAAATTCCTGATACTGAAGTTTATTGTAATCATTGAAGTAGCATCGTTTCTATTCTGTGGGAAGCTCCAGCCTTTTTAGGAGGATGGAAATCTTTCCACTTGAATAAAAAGTAACTTTACAGAAAGAAAAAAAAAGTAATTTATTTTATAATTAAACATTAATTTTTTAAAAATGTTCAAAATAAAATTGAGCTTGAAAGCTTAATGCAGAGTCTTTTAACTCAGCTGCAACTCCCTATTACAAGAAGTCTATAGTAGTCAGGGGCTTGTGAGCTCCATTGACAAGAATCTGATGTGCTCAGCATTGTTAGTTCCAGGAGAGTCAGTAGTAGAAGTAACTGTAGCAAACATCCAAGCTTTCCTGCAGCTCCTTAGGCAAGCTAGTGAAACACTGGACATAGTTGTGTCAGTATTCTGCACATATTTTGCTAGTAATTCCTCAAAACCAGTATGGTAACGTGTCCATGAACTGGCATTTTTCCACTGCAGCCTGTTAATCTGGAGAATTCTTTCTAAGTTCTTAATATTTGGTATGTATTCAGCTCTTTTCATAGTTGTACCTCTTCTGGTCACTGCTGTTGTTCAAGAAAGAGCCTACAAAAATCATCAGGAAGACCTTAGTCTTTTGTTTCAGGAGATGAAGAATTTACATTGTATGATTGATCTTGCAGGAATTCTTCAGTGGGTGAAGCTGATAGATAACTTTGAGGCTGAGTATGAATACGTCACCAATGAAGGAACAGTGTTCACTTTCAAGACAAACCGCCATTCTCCAAACTACCAGTTAATCAACATTGACTTCAGTGACCCAGATGAATCTAAATGGAAAGTTCTCGTCCCTGAACATAAAAGAGATGTTCTAGGTAAGAATTCATGTCAAATAATAAACTTTCTATTCTGCTTTTTTTCAAAGTAGATTAGGAATTAGTCTATCGAATGATGTTGTACAGACCTTATTTTTTTCCCGTGTTTAAACTTTGTTTAGGATTTGTGATGAAAAGACTTGCCAGGACTTGAGATCTAGGATTCATTATTTTTCTCTCTCTCTTAACACCCTGTGTGGCCCTAGTGAAGTTGCTTCATCTGTGCTTGCTTTAGTTCTATGTTTGTAGAAATGAGGACAAAGTATTTTCCTGCTTTATGTCAGCATAGTAAACATTTACTAGACAGTCATGGGTTACAAAAAGAGGGACTGTAACCAGAAAAAAAGAGGAAAGCAAGTCAGACAGTAGTGCAGCACAGTATGAACAGAGTTGGTCAGTTTGAGTCAGGATTTTCTGTTTTTCCTGGGATAAGAGGATTTGACAACACTTGAGAAAAGGCCTCAGGGATGTTGAGGGATATGGAATACTCTAAGTATAAAAGCAAGTTTTTAAAAAAAATCTTCAGGTTCAATATAATTAAAATGAAGGTTTATTTTTTTAATCCCATCATTTTTTTGAAAATTCCATTAAAAGTTAGAATTAGTTTCAGATAATACAGATATAACTCCTCTGAGCTGTTTTTGACAGATCCTTTATGTGTTATACATTTATGTAGTCTGTTCTCCATACAGTGCAAAATACAATTATGATTTATCTGACTAACATGACTATAGCTTTTCAAAATAACTCTGATTTTTTTAATTAATCCATCTTTATACAAATTCATTCATGTTTGCTACTTTTCCAGTGAAGAGCAGATGGAGTAAAATTCTCTGTGTGCGTGTGATCAATTTGTGTATATTCGGTAACTTCCGTCTTTCCACACTAAACTAAACCTATTTGACTACTCTTTCAAATTCCTCTTGAGATCTTGCTTTGTAAGACACCTAAAAAAAATCCTTAATTTCTGTCTGCATTTCACAATGTGTCCTGTGTGATTTCTGCCACAGCCTACACAAGGTATGTCCCCAGTGTGACGTAAGTGGTGACTCTGAGCACACCCAGAATTGTAGTGACACTGCTAACGACTATGGTCTAGAGTATTGCAAGAATTTTAATAAACACAAAAATAGCAAAATAGACCTTGGTGAGATACGTATCTTTTTCTTAAGACTGCGAACTCTTTGACTCAAGAACTACAAGCATCTTAAATGAATTACCTTTCAAGTCCTAAGCAAAGAATAAATAATAGGTGTAAGTGAAAAATTTCTTCCAAGTCTAATTTCTGATTCTGTGTGAATTTGCTGACAGTCTATGAAGCCGTACTTAAGTTATGAGGAGCAGCAGTTTATGAAGCGAGATCAAGTTGAAGAATTGACTTGGAGATAGCATGTGTCCAAAGAGAATGAAACAGAAAAATGTGATTGATGTGAAATGTGGTTCTGATATGTGGATTTACCTGAGATGTGGTCTAGACAGCCAAAGGAGCTTTGACCAGAAGCTGTATAAGCACTGGCTTTATATTCCTTCTCAGTAAGATAAAGGCTACATCTACTCTTCACTACATTGCAGTATTTAGCTCAACTCCATTTTGTTTTCATGCCAGAGGCAAAGTTGTGCTGAGTTCCTAGTTGTGCACATGCAAAAAAAAAATTAATGCATGCAACATTCCTTTAATGGATTATACATGACAACCTCGACTATACAAACGTAACAAGAACTGCGTTTAGATGACAAAGTTCAGATGGGTTTGCTGAGGGCATTGGCCTTCAGACTGTAAGCATGACAGGGATTTAGCTCTTAAACATTTGAAGGCAAACATAATTTGTCTTATAAGTCCATCAGACTGACTTTCAGGAGTCTATATTGTGTCATTAAACTTCTAATAGAGTACAAAGAGAACTTCTACCAGTGTCCAGAGAAGGGCAACAAAGCTGGTGAAGAGTCTGGAGCAGAACTCTTAAGTGGAGTGGATGAGGGAAATGGGGCTGTTTAGTCTGGAGGAAAGGAGGCTCAAGTGAGTTCTAATTGCTCTCTACAACTGCTCGAAAGGAGGTTCCAGCGAGGAGGGTATCGGTCTCTTTTCCCAAGTGGCAAGTGATAGGACAAGAGGAAATGACCTCAAGTTGCATCACAAGAGGTTTGAATTGGATATTAGGAAAAAATTCTTTACAGAAAGAGTGGTGAAGCGTTGGAACGGGCTGCCCAGGGAAGAGGTGGAGTCACCATCCCTGGAGGTGTTCAAAAACTGTGTAGACATGGCACTTAGGGACATGGTTTAATAAACATGTTGGTGTTGGGCTAACAGTTGGACTTTATGATCTTAGAGATCTTTTCCAACCTTAATGATTCTATGATTCTACCATATTTGAATGTGAAGCCAGAGTAGGTAATCATATGTACACTTCTCACTGGGTTTTTGGATTGGTATGTAAAGGAGATGAATTAAATTAACAAATGGAAATGTCTCCATAAGATGATCAGTTTTAGGTAGATCTTGGCACTGTGGTAAATAAGTTTGAATTGTTCAATTTCTTCTTTGTGGCAGACACTTGCAAATTGGTGGTGTATCCTTCTCACCAAATAAGGGAGTTTTTTTCATATTGTAGGGAAATTTTAGCCCCAAATAAATAAAATACTGGCTCGTTCACTTGATGAAGTCAGGAAGCAAGCCAATCTCTATGTCATGTTGTTGTAATCATTCCAAGATTTGATTTAGAAAGACATAATTATAGCAGAAAGCAATTAATAATTCATTGTCTTGAAAACCTTGCAGTCAAGTGAATTTGATTTTGTGTGATCTAGAGATGACAACGTAATGGAGCGCCTTCTGCAAAAGCTAGGACAGCTGTGATTCCAAGGGTAAATGAGTATTGCTGCTTGTCCAATTTTACGTATGTGTGAGACTGAGTCTTTACCAAGATGTAATTAGTTGTATTAGAATTTCTTCATAAAATATATATTTTGTGATGCACTAGGTCAGAAATGTTTTTTACTGGAATAAATAGATACTCAGCTTGAAAGTCTTCTACTCTGGTGTGATCTTCCTGGCAGCCACAGCTGCCTTCATTGCCATGTGTTAACTTAGATTGAGTTTCATAGAAACTGCACCATGGATATAGAAATACTTCTATTTATGAACAATAAATTCAGAATTACGGATTATGAAGCTCTGCAAGTGTCCGTCAATGGCCAAAAGAGAAATTCCACAAAGTATCATAATGCATTCTTAGGGAAGATGGTATAGCTAATATTATCTTACCAAGAAATAAACACCCATGCCAAAAAGGTGGCGTGAATGTTATTTGGTTTCTCCAACATATCCTTCAAGATAGACTTTTTTATTGGCTTTGACCTTTTTGTTTTCAGAACTGTTTATAAATGAACTAATTTGGGGAATACAGGGGAAAACCCCAAACATTCCTGCAATGAGGCTGTACACACACCTCATTTTACAACTCTCAGCAGGGATTTCACATAGAGTTGAGGTAAATTTACGTCTCTACTTTGAGCTGAAGGGAAGAAATAAATGACAGCTATTTTAAAATGAAATTTAAGAGTAGCCTCACAACATGTTTGGGTATGATGGAGCTTGTTTATGAAGTGTTACTTTTAATTTTCAAGGAGTCTAAAATAGAACCATAGGAGAGATTCACATCTATTGCTGAATGACCACATAGCTGCAAGTAGATATGCTGTATTAGTTAAAAGGCAGCTGTGAAACTATAAATGCAGACTAATCATTACAGACAATCTAAGCCTACTCCTAAGATATAGGACAAATCTGCTGTCTTTAGAAGGCTAAATAATAAACTCTGAGAACTGTGACCCCCTCAAAAGTGCCCCGTGCTGGTGGAGCAAGGCAACTTGAGAGTAGTAGTTATATCCAGCCCTGTACGTATGACAATGAAAAGAAAAAAAAGAATAAATCTCCTGAGAGGAGAACTGAGAAATAAGACGTATTTCTGAATGTGTCATGGATGAGGTAAGTGATCTTGAACAATTCCTTGAATTTCAGTTCCCCATGTTCCTGTACCTTGTACACATCTGCATGCCATGTGAAATGCTTCTCTTCCCTCAGTTAGCATGTGCACTCCAAGCGAAAAATAATATTTCTCTTCATACCTTTAATCTGCTAGCTGATTCATAAACACTTAAGAGTTTGGGGAGGGTAATTACCAGAACTAAAATCTTGTTACAGTTCATCAGTGTCACAAAGATTTGTAGCTGCGATTTTACAAGTTTTAACTCCAAAGCCAGGTTTTGGGTAACTGTCTTATTCATACCTGAAGTACAGCATGAAATTAAAGTTGACCTAGGCATTCTTTCAGGTTTATTTAATTCTTTTTGAAGTAGCTTACAGTGGCAAATACAATGTGGAGACAAGATACTGAGCAACCACCCAGAATTGTCAAATGCATTGTGAGATAGAGTTATCTTTTGGCACTGTAGTGAAACCAGGAGGGAAATTCTGGAACGAGTACTGCAAAATTGTTGATCCCGAATTACAAGGTTGTGCATGGATGTGAGTAATCCCTCACGTTCATCTCAGTCCTCAGGAAGCTTGTGTGCTCCATTACCCTGTGGTGTTTGTTTCAGAGTACCCATAGCTTTACCCACTTGGGAATGTTGCTTGCAAAGTGTGTGCGTGTTCTGCTGGTGTGACTGTTCTGAGGAGCCGTCTGCTGACCTTCTGTGTATAGGCCAGAGGAAGCACCCTGCAGAGACGGCTAGCGCAGAAGCGTGACAAGGAGAAAATTGGCTGTACAATGACCAGATTGATAAGCTTTCTACTGTTAAATATGGCTTAGCTCCAGGGTGTCCTAGCAGAAAAAGGCACCTCCTAGGATCTGGCCAAGCTAGGTACACTCTGTCAGTCGCTGGGTACGTGGAGAAAGCTGCATGTCCCTGACTGAAAGTTTTGTTTTAGTAGGGCTTATCTGTCTCTAACTTTGTTTACCAAAGAAAACCTGCACCAGTCAGATAACTAAGGCCTGAAGGTTACTTAAGTTAGCATTGCTCCTGTTGTTAGCAGCTTCAGAAAAGCTTTGTTCCACCCCCACCCCTGCCTCTATTTGTCTCATAACTGAGAGAATGTGAGGAGTAAAATCTTTGTCTTATTGAAATTGTTTGGAGCTTTTCTATTAGCTTAAATGTGGCAGGCTGTCACTGAAGATGGTGTCCAAGAGAGAAGACATATTCGTGTGTTGTGAGAGCTCATCAACATCTGCTCACATGTTTCAGAATGATAAATGTTTTATTCTGTATGTTGTTCATGCTTTGCTTGCAAGTCTACCCATAAATAACCCTGAGTGGTGGTTACCGGTCATTTTAATTGAGATCAGCATGGGTACGTGTTAATCTGCAGAGACACTAAAGTTTGTGGTCTCTGTGATGACCAAAGAAAATGACCTTCCAAGTCTGTTTTCCAGCTGAAGCTTTGACAGTCCATCAAAATATATTCTTTATTTGTTAAGTGGACACACAAGCACGTTGTACGTCAAGGAACTCAGCAGTTCCTGCTGAAGACTTATGGCTACCTAGCTCTCCTGTCTTGGCATGTTCTTCTCTGCATTTCAGCCTGCATCTGTCAAAGCATGTTTGTAGAGTCGGACACTTAAATGCTGTAGCTACTGCTGCAGAAATGAAAGATCAGAACTCTCGTAGGTAATTAAGGTTAGTGGCACAGATAGTGTGATGATTCAACCTTTTTTCCCCTGAAACTATTTCAAAAGTTGTACATAAAAATGTTGTGGGTGCCAAATTAGTGGCATACCTCTTCTACCAATGAAAGCTGTCACAATAAAAGTGTTTTTGGAAAGTAACAGTATATGAATTTTTATCTAAAAGGTTAAACTAGACCATTTCTTCTACAGATGGTTGAGCTTGGGTTTTAGGCCTTGCTAAGTATAATTACTCTAGCCTATATTTAGCCATTAAAGATTTGTGTGTAACTTATTGTCATGAAGATGATCACTGTCATCTCCAGAGACAAATGGGCAGTACCAAGGATAATTCTTCATACCTGCTTCACACCTATGAGTGCTTCCCAGTATGTCCATGTCTCATGCCTGAACCAACAGGCTTAGCCTGGAAAAGGCAACCTCTACACGTTAATAGTTTAATAAAATAAATCCTTTGCCTGATGCACGTTGTAAGTAGGTGAACTGTATGCTGTAGATCAAGTGATGAATTTAGGTTAACTTTGAGAATAACTACTGTGTTTGTTTTGTATTAACTGAAAATAAACTGACCTTATACATTTGGAGAAGTCTCATTTGGTTAGCTTTTCTAAAGAAATACTGTGAAACTGCCCAGAAAGCAAGTCACAGTATTCCAGAACAGGATACACAAAGTAGTTGTGTGAACAGCATTCTAAATGTGCTTATTTCTGCCCATTATATATAAAGGGAGCCTACAGCAATGGTGTCAGGTTTAGATTTTAGACGTGAAATCTGCAAGCATACAATCTTAAAAGCTTACAGGAGGTACAGAGGCATGCAAAGCATGAGCAAAACCAAGGAGGCTGGCTGCTAGTGCAACAAGCTTGACAGTATCTGCAGATCTCAATGCTGAGCATGGGAGTAGCAGAGACTCAGCTTATAGCTTGCAGTCAAAAAATAGTTCTTTTTAATAATTCAGCATTGTTTTAGCTTGCTACGTATATAAGTGTTTGTTCTTAGTGTCTTTTTTTTTCTTCTGCTCTTTCAAATCTACTTAACTTTGCTCTATTTTGATGATCACATTTGTAGCTTCCATTACTGTAAGTTTGGGAGGCAATTAGCAATGCACCATGACCAGTTATAATACAGGTATTATGCACAGAAGCTGTGGTTCTAAATCTCATGGAATGTTTTAAAAACCTTTTACATTGTCTTCTTATCTGTTATGTTCACTTTCTTAGAGCATCTAGTTTGTAAACCAAAAGGTGATGAGTTAATATTGCTGCTTCCTAGGCAAGTTCTTCAACAGCTGGAATTGCCACATAAGCTAGCAGCCTTACCCCTGGGAAACTGAATCTTTTTAATGAAAGATCAATATCTCTTCTTAATATGTAAATTGAAGTAATAATGTACTTTGACTTTTAATGAAAACATCCGTTAAACTGCAATGCTTCATCAAATGATTAGTAAGCAATTAAGGGTCATCACAATTTAATTTTAAAATAAGGATTGCTTAAGTAGTATTTCTGGTAGAGCAAAACTGCATATGATACATTTGAAGTTGATCTGAGAGTGTCTGTAATCCATTTTGTGATTTTTTTATTCATTTTTTCACTCTTTTTTTAAATTCATATTTTTTATTATTAAAACAGTTGTACATGTGAATGATGGCAGGTTTGCACAGTGACAATATCATAAATATTTTAAATAACTGCATATTCTCCTTGTTCATATAATCAAGAATTATATATTTCAAACTATGTAATTGGATATAGCAATTAAACTTACAAATTTTATTCTGTTCTCCAACCTGACTTAAGGAATTTAAATCACTCCATTGCTGAAATTACACATCAGTTATTAATCTATGAAGTGTCATGTTGTGCTGTATGTTATTATTTCAGGTCATGTCTTTATGGTTGAAATTTCAATTAGCGTTCTACCCTGGGATGTTGGTTCAAAAATTCCCAGATTTAGACTAGAAGCTCATGAGGGAGTTAGAAAGTCTAGGGATAAAAATATCAGTGGTGGTCTTTGGGAAGAGGGGAGTAGTAAAGCTTTATTTTGATGTTTATGTAACACAAATTCCTATGGCTGGAAAGTGAGACTTATGTTAAATTTCACTGGTCCTTCAGGAACAAGATAAAAGTAAAGCAGACTGTAGAGCTATTAGGATATGAAGGTCTTCAAAGCTCTAGGAGGCTGTGAAAGACCTGAACTGTGTATGAAAGCAGGGAGTATTAAAGAAGCTAATTGATACCAATTTTGACCTTCAATTCAGAAAGAGTTTGTTACTCTTAATGGAAGCGGCACATGATACAACTTTGAACTTTTGCTCTGAAACCTAAATGTGCAAAGATGCATTTATGAGGCTGTCTTCAGTACAACTGTGAATTCGAATTATTTGATTTTTGTAGGGCTTTGGGGAAATTAGAAAGAATGTTAAAATCTGAACAACATAAAATAGTATAAACCTGAAATTCAGTCAGTTTTTGCCTTGCTTCTGTTTTGTTTTCAGTGTTTATTCCTCTGATGCTGGTATTTTAAACTCCCCATCTCACAGTGCTACTTTGACATTACAACATGCCCCAGTCAGTCCTACCTGATTTTTCTTGCTCATTTGATACCATCTTTTCAGGTTTTTGCTTCCAGCAAGTCCACTGGTGGTACCTTGCCCATGATTTACATTTCCAGTCTGACTTGGCAGAAGTTGCACATACATAGTTGGAAGAGCACAAGAATCACCACCTCACATAGTCCTACAAAACATTATCCCTCATTCCTTTTTTCTAGATATTTTTTCTTGAATTCTAACTTTGATTGTGTTTTGTGTAGTTTGCATTTGATTTGTGAATTAATGAGAAGTTGTTGAAATACTTTTGTTGCAAAGTAGGGTAACCCATTTCTCAAATGACAGAAATACTAAGAGACATAAAAAGATTTTAATTGTTTTCCTGTCTGCATGAGTAAATAAATAGATTTGTCACTAGAGATATAAAGCCAAAGGCAAGGAAGACAGGAGGGAATGTGTTATGTGATATATTCTAAGTGAATTGGAGCTCTGAAGAATTTTTACACTTCACAGGATATCAAGATGGGGATTGAAGTGAAATAGTCAGTAGAACTGCAGGGTTTTTTGTAGAAATTGCCAACTTTGTTTTTTTTTTTTTTAATCAGTTTGGATTTTCCAAACTATAATTAAAAAAAATGTGTCATTCCATTAAAAAGTTCATAGGTCTGTGGGGTTGTTTTGTCTTCAATTCTTCTGAGGAACCAACTTAGAATGTGACAGTTCTGTGTAGCAGAAGCTCTCATTCCTGCACAGCTGTACAGCTGAGGTGAGCAGCTCTGCAGGGACCCAGAACTGTCAGGAGAGGCTTAAAGTAAGTGAACTTCTGCAGAGTGCTTTGTACCTGGGTCCTTTTACTAGATTGAATTCACTCTGCTGTGTCCCATTGCAACTACCTTAGAGTATCAAGAATGCTATTTAACAACATTAGCTTCTTAAATAAATGTGGTGGATTTTTTATTTGTGTGTTGAGGATATTGCCTCAGAATAGCCCTTTTCTTATACCTGCTAGAACTTCCTTACAAGAATAGCCTCTTGAATACTTAGGCAATAAAAACAAAATGGACCTCTGGGTTCTGTACTTTAATGTGCAAAACTGAATCATGTGTCTTTTTGTTCTTACTGGTATAGCTTGAGTGTAGATCACAATGATTGTTTTGATTTTCATGCATTTCCGTAAATATTACTGGCAAAGATGAATATTTTGCTTGGATTTTCTGTTGAAGTATGTGATATTTAAGAGCAGTGTTGATGTATAAGCACCCCAAATGCATATGCATCTTGGTTAAACAACTCTTCATTCCTGCGTCTGCATAAATTAACTTCAAGCAACATCGTTAGTGCATTTCCAAACAATGTCAGCCTTTACTTTCGGGTTCATATTTTGTTCCAGAAGGCAAATGACTTCTAAAGATTTAAGAGTTAAATTCAATACATGTCAGAAATTTTGGCACGTGTATTTGGGTATGCTAAACAATTTTATAATTGGATTATGTCTGTTTTCTTTCTTACAATTTTTTTTTTACTGTATTTTCTGTGGCTTTGTTTTTCTTTTCCACACTGCAGAATGGGTTGCTTGTGTGAGGTCCAACTTCCTGGTTTTGTGCTATCTGCACGATGTAAAGAATATCCTGCAACTTCATGATCTGGCTACTGGTACACATCTCAAGACTTTCCCCTTAGAGGTTGGCAGTATTGTGGGATATAGTGGCCAAAAGAAGGACACAGAAATATTTTATCAGTTTACTTCCTTTTTATCTCCAGGTAAGATTGATTTTTCCTTAGTTATTGTTTCTTTTCCTGGGAATTGTATCTTTCTCATTTTCCTTTGTTTAATAGTTATTAGGTACATCTAAGATGCAGATAAAACTGCTTCCACCCATGCAGTGAGTAGTGGCTGTGCACATCAAAATGTACCAGTATTTGATCCATGAGGTCTAAATAATATGCCTACTGAAATCTGAGAAACATCCTTACTATCTGTCCTTACAACACTTTGTGTTGCTGGATTGCTGCAGGAATCCTCTTTGTACAGTCCGGCAAAGCCAAGAGCTGTCCAAAGCATTATGTAATATATGTATGGCACACCAGTAAGTATTCCAGGATTTTGAATAGGAAGGGAGTTCCTATATAATTGTTACACTAGTATATGACAGGAAAATGTATTTGCTTTTCTTTCTTTTTTTTTTCTTTCTTTCTGACGCAAACAATCAATAGCTTGTTACAGGGCAGGATTCAGGCCTGGAGAAGGGGAGATAGGCTCCAGAATCTTTTATTCAGGATTGTGAGTGATCATGAATCATAAGGTGATCAAAAATGTTCTTATGACATCTATTTTTGCTCTGTTTCAGTTAGAGCACAGCCACACTGCAAAATGGCTGTATAATAGTTTTGCTGGGTTTGCTAGAAAGGATTATGTCAAATTGTTAAATTTATGCTTCAAGCTTAGGATATAAGCGTGATGAATTTCTTCTTATTATCTTACTGTTTACATCACCAGAAATAAGATATATTACATCTCCAGTTCCTTTCTTAAACGTTTAGATCATTGCAGCCATTGCTTCTGGAGAGGAGTTTAAGGGCACTCTTGCTTTTGCCACTAACTTCATCCCAACTCAGTGGTTCAGATAGTTCAATTGCTTACATCTTACCTTGCGGGCCAGAAGTTGCCAGTCATATAAGCCTGCACTGTTCATTTCAGGTGAGCCAGTGGAGTCTCTGCAGTTGCTAAATATGTGGAAAGGAAGTGCCCAGGAATTTGTTTTAGTCCCTATCTTGCCAGCCAGCCAGGAATGACTGCCTTCAGTGCCTGCTGGTTGCTTATGCAGATTATTTTTCTCCTTTTCATCCATGTGCTTAGCATCTACAGAGAATTCACTGTGGCATAGGTGTGTTAACTGGGGCAGAATAATATGGAATCTAGAAGAAAGTGAAAGGTAAGACTTAGGGGTATGGAAATAAGGAAAGGGTGAGGAAAGCAGATGAGAGAGAGAATTTTAGGTAGCTGTGTGGATATTCGCTGTGTCAGTAGAATTCAAAATCAATATAATTTGCATTTGTATTAAGTAGCACGTTTTTTTTAATTATACGAAACAAATTAACAAACTAGTGTTTAATGCCTACAACAAAAGTGATAGTAAACATATATATGAAATCATGAATAAAGGAATTCTTAAACCATAGATGCTAGCACTGTAAAAATAATTGTTGCTATTCCCTGAAAAATATGCTTATCCCTGCTCTCCAGTCCAGTCAGGTGCTTAGGTGAGCACTCTATAGTGTTTTGTGTTTATTTAGCACCCAGCAAAAGAGTTCAGGCCCCAACATTACTATGTTTTGGATAGCATCTACCATGCCACTCAAAAGAAAACGGAAGAAAAATGCGATACCAGGAGTTAAATTGCATGTTACTGTAATATTGGGTTGATTGACTCCTGAAATGCAATCTATGACTGTGCTTATGCTTCATCATGTGGTTTCCCAATATGCAGCTCCTCTGCCTGCTGTCTGTGTAATGTTTGCCAATATGTTATCTAACTTGGGCAGCTGTATATATGTCAAATGATTGCTCTGCCTGTGACCGCCTGATGTGCTCTCCTTTGTGCTTTTGCATCACTTTCTGGATCCTAATTATTAAGGGAAACAGTGCTTTAATGCTTGTTTGTACCTGTCACCCTGCATTAGGCTTGCTAGGCGCTTTGTGGCAAATGAAGAAAAAAATTCCCAGCATATGAGGGTAGTCCTACTTTTATTCCCTGACTAATTAATGAGAAGGCTTTATCAGTTATTAGAAGTGTTTGATTTCATCTGTGTTTCCTTGCCAATCTGTATCTTTGATTTTCCGCTGTCTGTAAAAGTGATTTAATGAGGCAGTTCCCTTGTATCAGATATGTTACTTCATTATTTCATGTTTCAATATATTTTTTATAGGTATAACTTCTGTAATAATTACTTCTGGTTTCCTGAAAATATGCACAGTACAGCAGTGTTTCAATCAATTCCTATCCACCTTGGTTGGTTTTATTACATTGAGGATCCCTGGAGAGGGCTTGTTAACTGAACTTTTAGTGCTGTTTTCCCTAATATGTGTTTAAAATTTTAGAGGCCAGCTTGTTGTAAAGCAGAAAAACAAAGAATAGGTGACACTGAGCTTAGTTTTATGTATCATGTATAGCTATAGGATATCCACAAATATTAGGATATTTTGTATTATGTTAACCAGTGTGCAGACATGATACTCAAACTGTGTGGCACAAGCTCAAATGTTATTAGGGTTGAGTGACAGGAAAGGGAATTTATAATCTAAATGCAAAATTCTTCTTGGCCAGTTACGTATCTGTGTAACGTCTAGATTGCTACAGTCTCTGTGATTCTGCCTGTGCTGCAACCTAGAACTTTTACACTGCTTATAGACATAAATGTTCTCGTGCACAGTCTTCTGGAAATCATAGGTGCAACTCAAGCTTGTGAAGTTGTCTTCAAACCTACAGGATTAGGGTGTAAAATAAATTAGATGAGATAAAATTCTTTTTAGTTACATAGGTAACCTGTGCTAATCTTGCCACAATTTCAAGTGGATGCTCAGCTCTTTCCATTACCCGGGGGTCTGTTTGAATTGTAATTTCAAAATATTTTATCACAAAGAAAAAAATGTTGACCTGAGTGAAAATCTTGATACATTTATTCTCAGTCTGGTGGCTCCAGAGGAGATGTTTTAGAATTGATTTTGTACTTCTTTCTTCCAACATTTTCATTCTCAATAAGTGCTATATTAATGATTGCTATATTATTAAAACAAATCTTTTTTCCATTTTGCTTAACTCACTTTGAATATCTGACTTTGTATGGAGAGGTGACAATTTTTTCTGTACAGAAAGCCTTTGTGCCCTTCCTAGTTGAAGTGCTTCTATATATGTGTTAAATTATATATAACCTGAAAGAATGTTCTGGAGCTGCTCTTTTTTGCCCTGCTGAGTTACCTTTGCCATTCATTATCCATCACAGTGCCTAAATCAGCATCTTTTTAATGATGGACATTCACTAAGCTGACAAACCTGCACTCTGTTTTAGGTATTATATATCACTGTGATCTGACCAAAGAGGAACTGGAGCCAAGAGTTTTCCGGGAGGTGACTGTGAAAGGATTTGATCCTTCAGTTTACCAGACAATTCAGGTAATAAACATGAGTTTTCTTGTTTTACTATAATCACTTATACAAGAGTTTAACAAAATTGCACTTGGCTAAAGGTGCGAGTTCTTTGATTGGCTCCTGGGTTGTAGGTCTGTGTGCGTTCTGAAGGAATTCCGTGAAGTCGTTTACTAGTCTCTTGCTAGTTAGGACTCATTCCTCAGTCATCATACATTATGATGCAAAATATTCCCTAATTTTCCGCGTGTTATGGTATTCTTTGATATTTGTTTTGACACCAAGCTACTACTATTCTATGTTTATGTACTTCTTCCACCAGGGCAACTTGGTATGGCTTCAGTAGACAAGTGTGTTGATATGGCAAGGCTTAAGAGGCAGCAGAGAAAAAGAGGAAACTTGGAACAGATAGTCATCTTCCCAGCACTTCCATAGTATTCCAGGGCCAGCCATGGGAAGTGACAACAATAAATGAAACTCTTCGGTCCCCACTGCTGTTCTATAAAAATAGTGATGATTTTTGCCAAAAGTTCAAGCTGTTTATCTCTTGTTAAGATCTCAAGAAGAAATTGGGAGGGAAGAAGGAAATGCATTGATCCATCTGTACCTGAAATCAAACATGAAATCTGCCATAGAACTATGAAAGGTCTTAACCATGATTATTCAGAAGGAAAGCAGGAAAATCCCTAATGACAGAAACAGAAAAATCATGTGCTGTGTTAGAATTTCCCATGCTGTTGACCTTTCCGAGAAGTGCCATAGTATATTGTGTTTGTTAATGCATCAGTGCAGTTACACGTGGAGCAACTCGCTCTTCTTTTTGTTAAGAGCAGGATTAGACCCTTTGCTTGCAATGCTGGAACAACAAGGAGCAAAAGATAAAAGCGATTTAAATGCATACGTATATGTAATTAACATTTCTAATATAAAAACCTGTGAGGCAAGTATTGTACAGGTCTAATGGTGTAACAGCTTTTAGTAGTAGATGTTTAAATAGTTGAGAACAAGGACCCTTCCTTTCTATCTGTACGCTACCCTGCACTGTAGTATCTAGGTCCATGGGACGTTGCTTCAGTACAAAATAAATACTAGGTTAGCACTGCATTAATACTCTGTTTTAATTGTTTCCCAAGTACTTATCATCATTAGGACTCCATGAATAAAGAATTAAAAAACAAATATATTTGTCCTGTGTAGCATGGTGTCACGAAAAACAGGTGTTGTCAAATAATCCTGCTGCCTCTTGGGAGGGTAAGATTGCATAGATGGTTTATAAAGCTTTCAAGTGCTCAAATTTCATAAGAGGGTTTTTGCCTTGATGAAACAAAGGACTCTGGATTTAAAAGTTTGCACGAGTGGAATTAAAATTACAGACATAGATGATCTGCAGACTGGTTCTGTGAGTTGTGAACATGGAGAGAAATGAATGAGCTATTTCCTAGCAAGGTCTAATGCCATTCAGTAAATTTCTAAGGAATCTAGAGAATAAAATCTTTACTGATAAAATATTTGAAGTCAACAAAGATTGGCAGATAACAAAGTAAGGAGTAAAGTGGGTTACTGATTTATAACTGTGAACTGCTTGTTGAACGGTCCCATTATGACAATCTGCATTTCAGTATACCCAAGTTAGGGTTAGACATCTGGGAACCAGGGAGGGATCTGAAATCAGGTAGAGTGTGTCAGCCGGTCTCCCAGAGCTCTCTTTGCAATCCCTGAAAGGCCATAAGCTGCGTCTACTGTAACAAGCAAAGTAGCATAAAAATCACAGGAGTGAAATGGCTTGTGCTGAGAATCTAGTGTCCGTTTCAGAGTTTTATTTTGGACTGGCTGTAGTCCTGTCCTGTGAACTGAAGTTCCGTTATCTATTGAAGTACTTTTGATGCACTCCTGGAGTGTATCTGCTACTTGAGTTTCATCGAAGGAATCCAGTCTGCGTACACTGAAACCTCTCTGCTCTGGGAAGTGAGAGTGCTGTGGAGACTTGTTTTAGAAGCACTTTTTTGTTTAGAACTGAAGTGCTATTGTAGGTGCATCAAAGGCAGTTTAGTAGCATGGCCTTTGGAGGTGCCTATTCGTTGCATGTAAGTGAAGACATATAAGAAAAAGTCTAAGGCTTATAAAGTCAAGAGAAATTACTCCTATGGAAAATAATGTAAGCTACAGATGATATGGAACAGGTTTAGGGAAATACAGGACACTGTTGACAATTGCTTTGACTTCTTAACAAGTATTATAACTAAAAAGATTATGCAAAATATGCATTTTAATTAGCAAGTGGTCCTTTCACTAAATGCAGCTTTGGTAAGACCCTGATAAAATAATATGTCCTGGACAGGATTTGGATGAAAGATTAGATATTTTTCTTAATCTCTTATTTTTAATTTTGCCTCTGGCACATACACAGGGCAGATTCTTGATAAGCGTAAAGACAGTAGTGTGTATGCATAAGGGCGTTGTAAATAGCTCCATCTGTTTTTCCACAGAAATAAGAGTGTTGTAGAGGACAGTTTTCTGGAAATGTTCTTACAGAGAACATGTTTTTACTGCTTCACTCAAATTTATTAAGAGAATTCTGCAGGGTAACTTCAGGGCATAGTGAACATTCTCTTTAGGAAAGAACTTGGTACAATTAGAATACTGCCAGCAAACTCAGAAGGATAATAATGGAACACAAATACGCCCGTAATTAAAAAGGGTTTAGAAGGGGTTGCCATAAATTAGAAATAATATATTTTTCTAATAAATCAAATTTTATTAAGTATTGCCTGGAAAAACAAAATCTCATTTTACATTTAAATCAATTACATGCTAAATTAAGGTAAAGTAGAACAGTAATACACATAATTTCAAAGAGGAGTCATGCTGTTGCTATGCCCTTGGAAGCCTTCACTGTGTAAATCACTGGCAGAGCTTCACCACTCAGCTGTAATGGGGTAGAAGTCAATATCACTGTTTCTGGTTTTCTCCTTGCTCACTCCTTCTCAGTACCAGCTCTAGGGAGATGCGACCTGTGTAGTTATCCTGGAATCAATGCTTGTAAAGAGCACTCTTGGCTCACCGCTCATCCAGTTTTGTCTTTTATCAACAAATGATCCCAGTGTGGCAACATCTTGGAAGTTAGTTTCCCACATCATTCAGATCCATGTAGAAATCTCAACAGAGCTGTGAAACAGGCTATTTGTCAGTGCCAATCCTAGGACTGCCTGGACACCTAGTAACTCAGCCTGCCAGTGCTACACACTTCTGCCCAGGTTCCAGTCCTCATTGTCTTTTTGAGGGTCCCACTTGGAGCCTTGATGATACTTCTGCTTGGAGGAAGGAAAGGCAGATGGCAGCTTATCAAAGCAGTTTCTAAATGGCTGTCAACCTAGATGAGAGCCTTGAATAGCCATTGCAAAAGTCTGGAAACATTGCAGTGGATTGTGAAAGAAACTGAAAAATAAGAATGTAAGGAATATACCAAGAACAGATAAAGATTGCTTATTACAAGGGAATGAACAGTACTGCAGAATTTGTTTCATAATTAGAATTCATAATCAGAATTACTAAGTAGTAAAGAAAAATGCTGCTGTGCCTGTTCTGATCCATGTCCTTAATGAAAGGCAGGTTTCCTGCCAAGGTTCTTCCTTTATTCTCGTGTACCTGAAGAAATGGCTGCAAAGACTAGCAATCCTCCTAGCTTTGTCTGTGTAGCATATATGAAACTTTAATGAGCTGTGGTTCTTTAGCAGTCTTTGAACATAACTGAGCTGAGAAGATTTGAACTGAAGTGTAAGGTGTCATGTGTATGTGAAACCTGAATTAATGGCAATTGGAAAATGCCACAGTGCCTGTTTTTTGTTCTTTTGGATCCGCTTACAGTATTTCACAGATGAAGTGTGGACCACTGATAAAGTTTACTACACTGAGTAAATTTGTGGTAGAGCAGCTGCCTTGTAGTACCTGAGGTTATGTTCTTACCCTTTGGCAGCCCAAAGTAAGAACAAATTAACCAACTTATCTTGCAGTCGAAGGAGAGCTGTGCCATCATACCTGACATTTACACCAGAGTAAGAGTGTGCCTGTAGGTTGTTTGCTGTATGTTACACCCTTCAAGTACATAGCCTATTTTTTTTAGCTTGAGCATATGCCCTTACCTTGAAAAACTCTGTGACCTTCATGAAAAAGTCAGCCTGTTAAAATACTTGCCACACATCAAAAATTTATCCTGGCTACTTTTGTTATAATAATGAAATATTAAGTTGTGTTCATAACTTTTCCTCTGCCAAACACTTCTTGAAATTTGTCTTTGCCTCCCTAGATGCTTCCATCTATCATGACAACAGACTTTTTCTGGAAATAGCCTGGGGTGGCTTTTGCAGGAGAAAAACACACTTTTGCAGGAACTTACAAATGGCACTTGCCTAATCTGTTTACTGCATAAATAGTGCAACTGCTTGCTTTAAATAAAAACCTTTTATTTTATTTTCACAAAGTGTCCACCTAAGTACTTATATGCCTCTCCATATTAACACCTCACAGTGACACTTAATAATGGATAAACAGTCTTCTGGCATAGCTCACAGCTCACCTACTTTTAGGCTGATATGCAGGATTATAAGTGTTGAAATTGCAACAATAAAAATGCTGTTTGGCTCCTTTTGCCATTCTTTGAATACTTTCCAGCACTATCCTTAAAATAGTTGGAGATGAACCAGAAATAGATTTTTCTCTTGACAGATGCATTTTGGATTAGCTCTTGCTGAAGAATGGAGAAATTCATAACACAACTTAGTTTTACAACTTAGTTTAATGTAAAACAAGCTGCTGTTTAGATATTTTTGCAGAGATGAAACAAGGACAAGTTTTTGAAAGGATATTTCTTTTCTTGAGACTGGGATGAATTCCCTCCTCTTTTGCAGAAATTATTTTTATAGGTGAAGCAATGTTCATGAGACGTTTATTGTTTTATTGCAGAATCACAGAATCATAGGATTGTTTAGGTTGGAAAAGTCTTTTAAGATCATCAAGTCCAACCTTAAACTTAAGACTGCCAAGTCCACCACTAAACAAACCATGTTCCTAAGTGACACATCCACACTTCTTTTAAATACCTCCAGGGATGGTGACTCAAGCAGCCTGTTATCATGTTTGACAACCCTTTCAGTGAAGTAATAGTTACTAATATCAACCTAAACCTTCCCTAGCACAACTTGAGGCCATTTCCTCGTGTTCTATCGCTTGTTACTTGGGAGAAGAGACCCACACCTGCTTCCCTACAGCCTCCTTTCAGGTAGTTGTAAAGAGCAACAAGGTCTCCCCTCAGCCTCCTTTTCTTCAGACTGAACAGCCTCAGTTCCCTCAGCTGCTTCTCATAGGACTTGTGCCCCAGACCCTTCACCAGCTTCGCTGCCCTTCTTTGGACACACTTAACACTTCAGTGTCTTTGTTGTAGTGAGGGCCCCGAAACTGAACACAGTTTTTGAGGTGCGGCCTCACCAGTGCCGAGCACAGGGGGACAGTCATATCCTAGTCCTTGTGGCCACATCATTTTAATACAAGTCAGAATGCTATTGGCCTTCTTGGGCACCTGGGCACGCTGTGGACTGTCAACAAACACCCCCAGGTCCTTTTCCACTGGGCAATTTTCCAGCAATTCATCCCCAAGCCTGGAGCATTGCATGGAGTTATTCTGACCCAAGTGCAGAACCCAACACTTAGCTTTGATTGGCCTCATACAGTTGTCATCGATTGGCTCATTGCTTCAGCCTGTCTCGATCCTTCTGGAGAGCCCTGCCCTCCCTCAAGCAGATCAACACTTCCACTCAATTTGGTGTCATCTGCAAACTTACTGTGGATGCACTCAAATCCCCTCAACTAGATCATTAATAAAGATACTTAAGTGGAATTGTCCCAGCACTGCGCCCTGAGGAACACCACTTGTTCATTCTTCCATCCACATCTTCAGGCCTTTACGGCACTGATTTCAAGTTATGAGACATTGATAGGCAAAATTTGTCTACAGTCATTGTAATTCCTAGTCGAACTTTACACCATACAGTTTGGTACAGCAGTTAATCTCTGTTTCAGGAAAATACAGCACTGAGAGATGAGTAAGACTTGAGGCTGATTGGCAGAGTTGTGTGAGAAACTTGTGCATAACACCTGCCTGTGCTATTCCTGGATCTCGCTATGGCTGGTGGTGTCATTCCATGAGCATCAGATTCCCTCATTAAAATAAAAACTAACAGAGGGCAGCAGAGGAAAGCAGCATCCTATGAAAGCTGTAGGAACCTCAACCTGCTTAGCAGTGCAACAACTGCTGTTATCACTGTGTTTTTAGTGTAGATATAGAGTTGTTTTACTATTGTTTCTTTCCCTTATCTAAGTATTTACGAATAGGTCACTGGAGTTTAGAGAGAAATTCAGTAGTTAGAATTTATCTCGAGAAAAAGCACTCTCATACGCAAGAAGAGAGGCATTTACTTTTTTACATTGATTTTGAGCAGAGACAAAGAATACCCTCCTTTTCTTCAGGGGAATAAGTTGTTTTGGCGTCCTTTTCTTCCCCCTTTTAGAATCCAGTACAGCCAAAAGGGCATTGATTGTGACAAGCTGGACTTTCTTGCTTCTAACAGTATTTGGGGTTTCAATCCTGCCTCGATTTCATGGGATGGGAGGGTAGAATCAATACTTGGGAGAAACAGGTTACTTATTGTTTTTTGTTTCTGTTTTATTCCTTTAATTTCCTTGTAATTCCATGTTGCAGTGAGGAAGAAATTGAAGAAGTATTGGGAGGGGGAGCAGAATGTGAAGAAATGCACCAGTTTTAGTCCTTGCCACCACGTGGCAGACGCCTGCCTTCTTGCAGGGGGGAAACGAGCTTTGAGTTGCTTTCTTTAGAGCTCGCAGGAAGAAGACTGAAGTCTTGAGTTCTGCCAGTGTTTTTGCACTGGCTGTGATTTTGGCAGCAAGACAACAGTCTCACTGTGGAGGACATCAACAAAATCACAGTGATATCTGTGGCAGTACTGGCTGTTTGCCGATGTGAATTTAGCATCTTACACCCTTGACATGTGGTTGTTTCGGTCACCACTTTTATCTGCCATTACCTCTTATAATTGCACGTCAACAAAGGAACACCAACTGCAAGTGTAGTCCTCTAGTTTTAAGGCCTTGTGTTTCTTGAAAGCCAAGAGATTGTATATTAAATATGTTATGTATTTGCAGCCACAGTGCAATCCATTTTACAGGGGGAAGTTGTCAGTGTGAGGCAGTTTATGTCTAGAAGAGTATCAAGTGAAGGATTTCCCATAATGGCCGTACATGCTCTTGAACCTGTAAATGGTTGTGCTTGAGCAGAGGAGTAGCAGTTGGCCCTACACCCATTGTATTTAAGTAGCCCCATTCAGCACCTTTTGTATAATTCATACTAGTAATTCTGGCAGACCATGATATTCCCTAAGTGTCTGGAGAAGGAGTCAGATCTCCATATTCCAAGTGAGAGGATGAAGTGATAGGATTTTGCATTGCTTTCTTCACCCATCCAGTTCAAATTCCATTTTAAGATCTAAATGTCTGGGATTGCTTTATCCTCTTCTTGCATATCACAGAGGATTGCTGCACGATTTAGGATGTTGAGAACTTTTGTTCAACAGAAAGCAGAACAATGGAAATGTGGTTTGGGATGGAGAAGTACTGAACTAGAAGAATTAGCACAATACCAGACTGCACAATGTGGAGGGATAATATAAAAATAATAGTCTCTGTGTTCATTTGAATCATCATATAGGCTTTGGGATTCACAAGTTCCAAGCTTTTAGCATTAGATTGTTTCTTTTTCTGCTAAGTGTGCAGGAAATTGAATACAAGAGAGTCTGTAGAACTTTCATATGCAAGACATTATAAAAACATTAATTTGTTTTAAGTCTGCAGGTCAAGTGATTGCCTAAGTAGTTTAACTAAAATTCTTTTTTTGAAATATACTTCTTATGCCTTACTCAGTAGAACTTTTGTTTGAGCTTTTAGTGGTTTGGTTTCCACTTTTCAAGTGAATGGAGATGTCAGTTGCTGTACTTGACCCCAAGCTGCATTCCGTGCTCCATTTCTTTCTCAGAATTTCTTAAAATACAAAGTGAAATAATGTGGATTAAAATAGAGCTGCAGCTATTAAACATAGCTATTAAACATAGACTCCCTTTTTATGCACAGGAGTTTTAAGTAAGAGTTTAAAGAACTTTTTAACAGCCTTCCATGTCTTAAAAGACTGCATTATTAATTGTGAATAAAAATAGGGTGTCGTCTTACTCTAAATGCCTAATATTCTTTTTCGTCAGGTAAATGTCATTCACTCAGACACCTTAAATAAACATGTGTGTTAAAGCCTTCAGGAATCTCAGTAGGTAGATTCTTTGCTGATATAGAGAGATTAAAATGAGAATATTGTTAAAGTGAAAGTGCTCATTACTTGTCCTCTTCTTAAACAAACCATTGAAGATTTTTCCCATTTTTTCCAGCTTTCATATTCACTTCTGTGATTGATCTCTTCTCTAGTAATTAACCATGAACACATCACTATTTTAATTAACTTCCTTATTCACAAGATAAGTCAGAATTCTGTTTAATGATTCTCAGTAGGAATCTTCTTTCAACTTCTCTTCTGCCTTTTGTGTAAGCATATAAATGTTATTTCTCAAAGGTAGTAAGTATTATTAGCTTCGTTCTACAGGGGCAGAAACAGTCAGAATGAAATTTTTCCATGGTTGTACATTGATGGGGTGTTGCACCACAGATATGTTTTGATGTTTTGCTGTTCTAATGGCAGTGGTTTGCTACTCCTCTTTTCACTGATCCTTAAGAGTGGTATCTTCAGATGTGGTTTGAAAACCTAATCAAGTACACAAGTAGCAGTTTATAGAACTTCAGCATCAGTAAAAAGCCCCCACTAACGATATCTTTAATAGTATTAAATACTGACAAAACACTGTCTTTTGATCAGCATGGTGTTTGTGTCTTGTATAGAGCAGATTGAGTGGCAATTCTATCAGTGGTGGAGGATCAGATAGGACTTTTCTGCAAAAAAACAGCTACAAAGCTTATTTATGGTTGTTCAGTTCTTGCTTAGACCAAGCAGTCATAAAGTTGTAAAACTGCAGCACACTAAGGACTGCATGTATAGTCCTCTACTGAGAGAAAGACGTAGCTACCACTTTTCTGTGCCCCATTGTTGAGGCTAAATGTCAAACTTTGGCGTGCCAGCATTGTTCAGAATGAGAGCGCTCCTCTACAAGTGTGGGAATTTTCCTCTCCATCTGCCCAACCACTACTTTGCCTCATGGAGCCATCCCAGAGGGGTGTTAAATTGTGACAGTAATGCTGCAGTGAGGACAGATCACTCTGGAACTACAGTCATTGGTTTTATTCACACAGCTGGCAAATAAACGTGGAGGTGATTTCAGTTGTCAGTCACCACTGATGTGGGCCAGCATTCAAGCCATTGATCTAGCAGAGAAACACATTGAATTCCTTTACCAGGCCACTGGAACAACCACACTCTTTTGGTTGCATTTTTCAGTGGTGCTCTAAGCAGTGTCATGTAAATCTGCTGAGTAGTCACTAAGTTTCCAGAGAACGAGACTTGAATTAGTGAAAGTTATATATACACAGGTATGTATCTGTCTACCATGGAATGTTTTTTTAAATTGAAGCAGATTTGCAGAACAACAGTAATTACAGTTGTTTACTTATTAGTGAAGTCCATACTACTTGAGAATAAAATATTGTGCACTCTGTTTATAGGTGTTTACACATTTTAACATTTATATTTTTACTATTTAAAAATTTAAACTATTTTCTGAAATTTAACTACTACAAATTCTCAATGCACGTGGTGAGATTTTTAATGTATATATATTCTCACTAGTTGTTCCTCTGAATTTTATATATGTAAACTTCCTGGGTGGTCCTCATTTCTCTCAAACAATCATAGTTTTGTAAAAAGTTGTCTTTTGCTTGTTCTCTTTCAGTCCCTTGGTCTTCTTCACTTATACTTTTGAAGAATCTCTTCTTGAAATCATATAAAACGTGGGTAGAAGCAATCTCAAAAGAGATGCATTCTAATCCATTGCAGTCCAAGAGGTAGGATACTGGCTTTTCCTGCAAGAAGAGAGGAACCAGCTGTTACTGTCCAGCAGATGATGTCGCAGTTGTGAACAGAAAAACCTGTGGCAGAACTGCTGTAATACCAAGGAACAGAAAAACTGGGGAAGGGAAGTCCTCAAGTGTCTGAATGTGGTTGGAGGTGGTGACAACATGGACCTATATCCATGTCCCAAAGTTGGCCATTGTGGCTACCAAGCCTAGAGCATGCTCATCTGTCCTGGGCTCTGTGACAGGTCACTTCTGCCTCCACCATTCCTGCCTGGCTTTTTTTCTGCCTTGTGTTTAAAAGCCTTCAGTCTCCTTAGGCAATCTGTCCCAGTGTCTCACTGTATTTACTGTTAAAAAGCTTTTGCAAGGAGCAGAGTGTCCCCCACAAAGTCTCATCTAAATTCCCTTGCCTTCTCTTTCTAGTTAGAGTGAACTTCTGCACATTTAGAGACACACCATGCATACCTGCAAATTTTTTTTCTCTAGACTGAAAGAAATGTTGCACTCTTCAGTTTTTCTAGTGGATTGTATTTTCTGCATCTCTTACCACTCTTCTTGCTTTCCCTGGATTCTCTTTTGATGACCAGCGTATGATGTGTTATGTTTTAAACAGAACTCAGCACTCTCACTAAGGCTTTGCAAATGTTCAGTAGAAGAAAGCTTTACTTCATACATCTTGCGGGTGAGATATTGGCTTGTATGTCCCAGTATGGAGTTTGCTATGTCCCTGTGTAGGGTTTGCCTTTTCCATAGTAATTGATTGTTTGTTCAAGTTCAGTTTGGTGTGTGCTGTAACTACAAGATACTTTTCTGAATTCTGTTTTTAGTCTGTTGTTCCCTATCCTGTAGGTGACTGCGCCTGTCTGAGTATACTAAGTTGCATTTCTGGCTTTATTGGATTTGCATTTTACTTTTTCAGATAGTTTTGCCATCTGTTTGTTTCTTCCCTTCCAAAAAGCACTCCCTTGTCCCCAATTTGGGCAGCATCTGAGTATTTCCTGTTAGCAATTAAGCTTCCCTGCAGCTCCATATTCTGTTTAAATACTTTAAAGTGGGTGCATCTCTCAACCTGAATGGTGTCCCTCTAGGCTACCAGGGAACTGGGATGTTCTCAGAATGGAAATAGCTCTGGCAGAGCTGGGGAGGTTTGTGTTTCAGAGCTGCAGGCCTCCAAGCACACACAAGTTGGTAACTAGTTTATGCAGTCTTTTATTAGGCTTGGCTTACAATGATACAGAGGTTTAAGGTAGTAGAGCAGTCTGTAGGGAACAGAAGGGTTTTATTCCTTTATTCACTTGTGTTATCACAGCACTCGGGAGTCTTAGTCGTGGACAGCATTCACCAGTATATTAGATAGCATACAAATGCCGGCCATCGCAGGGCACTTACAAACCAAAGCTTGAAAGCAGGGCAGAGAAATAAATTACACATTTGGAAGATAATAGTGATAAATATCCATTAACTGCATACAGGAGACAAAAAAATTATAATTGATAATATTTAAAACTAATGAAAAATGCTGATAAACTTTGAATATATATCACAGCAGCCCAATAAAATTCTACTTGCTCTCTTCACCTGGGGCCGAAACTACTTGATGGATTAGGATTGTTGTTCTTGTTGTTAATTAACATTCAGCACTATGGTGTGAAACATATTAATAGAGTTGAGAGTGGTGAATATTAATGGTGAGATCTTACATAAACTTGATTAAAACTTAGTGTAGGTAAGTTGTTCATAACCCGGGAGACCCTGCAAAGTATAAAGGCTGTGTGGCCACTGCTTGGAGCAGACTGCAATTTTAAGGAAAAAAGGGAAGGAAATGAAAGCTACACTCTTGCTTTCACTGACTGTGTGATTACCTTAGAACAGGATGCATTTTAACCGAGATGGTCGTATAATAGTTAGGGGCATTTCAGTTTATACTGAGAAAATAATTTTTGCTTAAAATAATTTTTGCTAATTTTTGCTAAATAGAAATCAAGGGAGTTTCAGAAAACCTTTCAAAGGTTTATCTTTTATTAGTGTTCTGTGGCACAGTCAAACTTCTTAATATGTTGATATTGCTGGATGCTTTTGAATGACATAGTCTCCGTTTATACAATACACAGAAAAAATTTACACTGATACCTTGTAAGACAGCTAAAAAAGCTTCTTGGTCAGTAGTTTTGGGGTTTTTTTCCTGATGTTGTCATTCACTGGTGAAGAGGTAAGACAAATGAAACAAAAAGTGCTTTGATAAGTGTCCAGAGATGCAGTCGTCATCTTCCATATGTGGAATGCTCATCTGAGTGGGATCACTCAAGAGGCTTCTCGACCCTTAGTGTAAGATCAGAAGTAGTAAAAATTTGAAAAACATGAAATCTTGGGCTGTCCTGAAAGAATGTTTTTTCCAAGGAAAAGGAAGGGAGGTAGTAGTTCAGTTTCCACCCAGAAACAGTTTGGTCACTAATTATGTGAGGCTTTTTCTGTGGGCTTTTGTCTGCCTATGATCCAGTGCAAATTCATCGGTGTGCAATTTTATTAAGGGTAACCTAGTTTGCATCTTCATTTAGTGGTTGATTTGATTTTATCAGCATTGCTGAGGGGTGCTGAAAGAATATCATCTTTCCTTAGATTAATTATTTCTGCTCTGTCCTTGAGACATCTCCCAGGAAATTTATGGGACAGGGGAAGCCTCTTAGAAATAATGCTATTATTCATAGTAAATAGTTTTTGAACTGCATAGATGAATGACATAAAGAAATAGATGATTTCCTTAGTTCTGGCTTGCTGTTCTCACAGCCAGGAAAAAAATGATACATGAATTCTCCCTAACAGCTCCCTGAACTGCTTGCTTTTCAGCCAATTTGTCATTTATTTTTGAAAGTAATAGTGCACAGTAATCACTGCTAATGGCTAAAAATAAACAAGATGAAGAAAAGTTTCAAAATGCAATGGTAGAATGCCTAAAATCAGGGAATCATACTAATAGATATGTCTCTGACTTTTTCATTCTACTTAGTGGTGATATTGCACTGTTAGCACTCACTGAGGTTGACATCATTAAGTATTTGGTCTGTTGATTTATTGGTAGTTGATTATTAGTAGTTTAATTCTTCGTGACTATAAAAGTTCATTGAATTTTGCTGTCTTGTGCACATTTTACCCAAGAAAGAAAAGTTTGATGCAGGCTGTCCTTAGTCTCATGCTTTAAAAAAAAAGAAAACAAAAAAGGCATTCCTCTTTTGTTGTTCATTCTTCTCCTTGTTCCAACAATATAATATGGATGCATCAGCGCAATTCTTGGTGTTCTTGTTACCTTAAAGTCTTGGTTATGACATCTGTCTGGAAATTATACCATCAAGTGAGATTGTTGCTGGGTTGTTTTGTACTAGTTTCGGTTTATTTTTATCTTAAGTGTTGTTACAACAGTGTCACAAAAACTCATCCTTATAGTTCTCTTCTACTTGCTGCTCTCTGGATGATTTTTCTTCATTGTGCAATGAGTACTGCAAATCTGAAAACAATAAATAAGCCTGGAGTATTGTCTCCACAGCAAGGAGGTGGTCACCAAGACACGGATGTTCAAAGCAATAGCATCTGCTCCTTAGAATTATTTTCTTCTAAGCTAGCATCCCAAATATTTTCAAGGACTTTCATTTATCCTTCACTATTCTCAAGGGATTTTTTTTTTGTCTTCTGCTGCCGTTTTGAGGTTTTTTAATCATAACAAAGGGATAAATTAAATTCAAGCTTAAATCTCAGAAATTGATCTATTTGCAGCTATAATTTGGGTGGGAAAGTGCTAATAGGAGTGCTTCACAATACTTTAAGGTGACCTGTTTATTTCATAAGTTCTTCAGAATAAATAATCGCACAATAAATTATCTGAGACTGATTTTGAAACACACATTGTCCGATGTAGTTGATATCTCTCTCTCTCTGTTCAAACAAAAAAAGTAGGAGTTAAGAATATCAGCTGTTTTTTCAACATTGTAGTAGCCACATGCAGGATTTTTGTAGGTGGTTAGTGATTTATAGCGCCTCTGGTTTTGGGTAGCCAATTTGACATCTCTAAACACGATATGAGTCTCTAAGGAAGAGTGAGCAGACTGCTCTGAAATTGTCCCAACTATTGAAAGTCATAAGTAAAGCTTCTTGGCAATGTAAGTGGAATATGTTGGTCCTCTAGGGGCTTTGACACAAGCTGAGTTCTTAACATTACCAGCGTCAAGATTGAATTTGTTGTGTGTGAGAATTTTTTATACAGGTTTACAGGTGAAAGTTGAGCACCCTGAACCATGTAGAAGATCCTGCCTTAGAGACAATAAACAAGAGGGATTTTTATTCTCACAGTGTTTATCATTACAACTTGAACTGATTTCCGGCATGTTAAAGATGAGTGGTATTTACTTTCTAATTCCTACATGCTATTATAGTGAGTTGTCTTCTGTCAGAGCAGTTTTCTCAATGAAGTAATGCTTGATTTAATGAAAAGAAATTGCACAAGCCAGCAGCTGCTACTTATGCTTTTATTTATAACAGTGTGCTACTTCCATTGAGACAACCCGTTATTTATCTTATACTATACTACTTCATAGTAATATGTTTCTTGAATGTGTAAGCAGAGAAGTAATTCAAGAAAAAGATTGTAACTTTGTCCATGGTCTTAGTTTCTGTTTAACTTGATTACAATGTATATTTAACTCAGAAGGCAAATGTCACCTGTCTGATATCTCTCTGCATCTATGCTGTACGGTAAGTTTTCTTTAAGGCAAATTGATGAAAGAAAGGAAATAACTTTACATGGCAGGTGCTAATTATTCTGCTGCAGGAAGGTTTGAAGTGACACTGGGAGGAAGTGGCAGAGGATGAACATTTGGAGAAGAGACAAAAAATCTTTCAGGCTGCAAAAATGGAGTAGAGGGGTCTTATTGAATCCCATTTACCACTAAGATTTTATGTAAAGGGAGTGCTGCCTTTTAACTAATCTAGAAAAGTGTCATTTAAAAGCCATTTCTGTCATGCTGTTCCTGCAGAATTTTGGAACTTTCAGCCACATTTTTCTCCTGCCTTCCCCTCTCTCCTTCCACCACCCTGTGAGATACCTCCCTGCAGTCATTTGCAGCTAGGCAGCCAAACTTAGTTATAAGGCATTTCTTCTAAAAGACCATCTCCTGGCACTTTGCCTCTGTCAGCATGAGGCTGCTTTTTGTCCCAGTGGGTGGGTGGTGAAACAATTTCTTCTAAAAGTTTTCCTGCTTATTTTCATAGTGCTTTTGCAGATGTCTGTAGTGGATGTTCTTCTTTTTGGGCTTTACCTGCATGAATTTTTACTGTACTGAGTTACTTTGGCCTGTGTCCAGTTCTATATTAAGCAAGCTTTGCAACCCGCACAGAATTGTTTTGAAGCTAATTTAAGAGACTTTAAGACGATTGATGAGGATTCCCCTCTGAAGAAAGGAAACCTCAGATCCTGATGATTTGATGTATAGTGGTAATAGTTCTCTTCTCCTGACTTCTGGTTCATCCTGTATATGGGAATACAAAGACTGGTGGTCAGTAAGGGCTGCCCTTGCAGGTGGCTGTTGGCTGGCTGCCAGGGCTGTCCATGAGGCCACTGGTGGTCTTGTACTTGGGTCCATGCAACTGTTGCAATAAATAAGACATTTTGCTTGTGAGGTGCTATATAGTTTTTAACCCCAGACTAGTATCGAGGTTTTTTTAAGGTCAGAGGCAGTGAGGAATTAAATGGACTGTGCAGAGGTGTGTGCACAGCCACACAGGATTCTGTTTGAAATGATGAAATTTCTGCCCTGGCATCTCAAGGAGAGGATTTCGCCCAGTCAGCCAGTGCTGAAGTGTTCGTACTTGCTGGTGTGAAGGCCAGATCTTTGTGACTTTCCTTTCTGAAGCACTGAGTTGCACCTATTAGTGGGAGGTGTTGCTGTGTAGCACTGTGCAGCTTGAGGCGCCAATAACTCTGTACCTAAAGACAGGTTTGAACACCCTTATGCCACTGTCTGCATCAAAAAACTTTCTCCAGAGACTGCTCCCTTAAATTTACTCTTCCAGTCATCTTCCAAAGAGAGTTGGGGGGGATTTTTAAACTGGTGAGCCTTTCACAAAGCATTTGTGGTGTTTGAGAAAACATGTCACATTAAGTAGCTTACTATGAATTGCTTGTGCTTTTCTTCTCCAAATCTCAAAACACAAATGTGAAATGAGAAGTCTTCATTTCACACGTGATGAAGGAAATAATTTAGGTGAAACTGGATGCTTGGAAAGCAGTTCCAGGATATAAAAACTGAAGTAGTTGTTCCCTTTAATCAGCTGCTCAACACAGCCATGCATGCTTCGCTCGTACCTGTGTGTGCTGGGACTCTTCAGGATGCTGCGCTTCTCTAGCACTGCCTGTAGCTTTGTGTGGTGGATGCTAGTGGAATCGGAGCAGCCGTGTGTGAGGGCAGCTATTCTTACCTAGAAGCAGAAAACAATTGCTAAATTTCACAAGACTGATGCATCCTGTATATTTTTCAAATGGAATTATCTCAGTAAAACTAATATAGAAGACATTGGAACCAAACCCATTTTAGAGGCATTGTCTTATGTTATTAAATCTAAATTATTGAACACGCATTTTTAATAAGATATTCTAGCGTAACTTGTATGCCTTTTTAGTTGCTTTTGAAAAATTCTTCAACATTTCACACAGTGAATGTCAATCTAATGACAAGCGTAACTCTTACCTGGTTTTGATCAAGCACACAAAGACATGGAAAGAATTGCTATCTCTGGCATGTAGTACCTAATCTTGAAAGAGAAGTTGAGACGTTTTTAGAATCACTAGTGGCTTTCTAAGAATAATTAACCCATTGTGACTTAGGAGATGTTTTCAAGTCCCAGAAGTCAAAGTTTCTTCTCATATGTAAAATCTATGTATTATCGAGAGGAAATAATTCTTTCTGAAAAGCCAAACTGAATACTTTTTAATTGAATTTTAATTTAATGAGCGAGTCAGAAAAATTCTAAAATATTTCTAGATATTCAGATATTTTTCACAGCTTGAAATATATTCATTATAGCTGTTTGGATAAGATTTTTTTATTCTGGGTTTTACAGCAATATTTCAAAAATAGTGTTAAATTTTACCTTTATAAGGTTAATTTTAAATCTCTACAAGTTTGGACTTGTTTTTTGTTTAGGATGATGATTTTAGGGATACCTGCACTTTTTTCCCCAAACAGTTGCAATTACCTACATCTTTTAATCTCTCCATGTATAAACCAAGAAAATAGATCAGAAAAGGGAGAAAAGGTGAAACTGAATGCTCACAAGTTGCTGAGTTTTTTAATTTTTAAAAATGGAAGTTTCTATTCCATTTCAGTACTTTTAGGTATTTTTAATTATGTGACACAACGTGAGTATTCAGGCAAATTAGTTTTATTTTTTTATTTGTTGTGATGATTGTATCACTTCCTTTAATAGACAAAGATACTAATTTCATATTTATTCACAAGAAAAGTGTGTAGTGGATGATTGCCAAAATTATTTTTAGGTCTGTGTGTGTCAGTGTTTCACTGTATCATCTCTGTAGCCAAAAGAAAAACTTTCTCTCCAGCCTCTCTCTTTCAAATCCTTTTAGCTTTTCAAAAGCTGAAATACTTAGTTTTGCCTCCTGATGATGTGGTAGAGAGGATGCTTCTTGTCACTGCAGAGACAGAAGTGAATATATTTAGAGTCTTTCTGAATTTATGTCTGTGTGTACAATGCTGGCTGATTTTTCCCCTCTTCCCTAAGAAAAGTTTCACCTAATATAAATACTGCATATTTAAAGCAAATAGTAATTAAGAGGACAAATACCTCCCCAGGAGTGAATGTACAGAACTTTTTTATCCTACCTAACTCCTAAGTAAATTTACAAATCCTGTCACAGAGCCATTAACACTATTTACTTACAAACTTACTCTGTAAACTGTCTTGGAAGTACGTTTTCTTTTTTAGGTGAAAATGGAATGTAAATTGCTTTCAAATGCTAAGCTTAAAAAGCAAACAAACAAAAACAAAAAAAACCCCAACACTGTGTAAATATGTAGGTATACATTAAGGAAGAATGACTAAGATTGTGTAGCTTATATAGTTTAATCTTGACGTAGTTTATAGTAATGAGTAATTGTGTGAACCGTGTTCCTTTCTCCCTGGGTTGTAATAATAATAGGTGCTATAAATTTATGGGCTCAGGTTCCAGCATCTGAATTGAAGGTGATTCTTTCTGACACTGAGACCACTCTGCCGTGTGACAGATAAGAGACATTAGTGTGAGCTGAAGTTAGCTGCAACTATTTCAGGGCTGGTGTAGGGCTCCTGGTATGGTCCTAGAATAGCATGAAGAGTTGCATGCAGCAGGAGGGCCCTGTCAACCACACAGCTTGTTGGTGCATTCCTAGAGGCTGAAAATATTTATTTTTAGCATGCCCCTTCTTGAATGATGAGTTTCATTATTCATAACAATATATCTAAAGCATTAACCCCAATCCTTACCCTCCAAAATCACTTTGCCAATTTGTCCTCTTCTTATATGTGCTAATGACTGTAGTGAAATGAGAGTCTTTAGTTGAAAATATATGCACAGTGATTAACATAATGTGGCCGGTACAAGGGGATCACTCCTAGCTGTGGTAAAGCAGAAAACAGTAGTACCCTTTTATGAGCATTTATTCATGTAAAAGCTGAGAGCTTCTAAAATTAGGCATGAAATACCATCATGGGAAATTCTTCTTTTTAGGGCTTGCCCTTTCCAGTTTACCTTAATCTTTGAGATAGAAGCACATCACTCTATTGGTTACATGAATAAACCATTGGACTTGCTTCAGAGATAACACCTAATTTAAAGGTGAGATTGGATCAGTTGTTGAAAATATTCTATTTGGAGTGGTTTAAATAGCTGCACATATCTTGATGTCTCACTGAATTGATTTCCACCCCCTCTCCCGTTTGTTCACCTTGGAGGGAGAAGTAATCATTATTTTAGCAAAGATAGGAGTGAAAACTTAAATTGCAAGTGTCACCTTGACATGCATCTTTTTTTGTTGAGTTTTCCTTTAATGGTACATTATTTAATATTAACTGGTGATGATAAAAGCCCTACTGAAGACAGTTTTCAGAGAGTTGTTAAAAAAAATCCCTTGTTCAGAAAGAAGCAGAAAAATTAGTGATGTCCTTTAATCATCAGGAAAGGACTGGCCAACAGGAGTAAGAGACTAGAAACACAGGAGGGCCAAGTACTCACTTTGCATGAGTTGCCAGCAAGAACTGGAGTTGATGGATAGCATTTTGGAGAGGGGTCTCTTTGTAACTCCTCTTCACCAGCCTCAGCAGTTCTTCTATCCATCTGATATTTTATTTGTTTATAGCATTCAGCTAAATACTAAAATTCAAAATCCTTTTTCTTTTGCTGCAGTGAGTTCTTATGAACGCTTTGTCAGAAAAGATGTAGTTGTGGTGGTGATAGGAAGCAGTGATTTTGTCTGTGGAAAAATGCTGTCAGGCTTTTGGTGTGATTTTTTCCATCTTTTGGGAACTATGAAGTACTGAATTTTATATGGAATATGTCTAAAAGTTTTGGTGAAGCCTTTCAAGGTAGATGTGGTTTCATTTGAAATTTCTCACGTTTCCATAGCAATGGTTAAACTAAAATTAAATATGATTATTTTGGTTTCAACATACCATGTGGATTTACATGTTTCACATTACAGGCAGTGCTCAGAATAAATGCCTTGCACAGGTTCATATTACTGTTGAGGTTCATGTGTTATAAAAATAGATCCTGTTGATCATATGCTTTATAAAGTGTCATAGGTTTATTTCCTTTAAAAGCGCAAAGGTTGTAAATATGCAACAAAATTGTAAGAATGTCATTCTTCATTTACTTGTTTGTTCTAATTAGACCAGAAGCTGTCAATAATGATGCTAAAATCTAAGCAATGAAATGTAGTCACTCCGAACTTCACAACAAGCAGTAAACTGCATTCACACCCACACGTTTTGCTTGACTGGCAAAATAAAGCACTCTGGATCCTAAATTAAAGCAGGCAGGCAGACACATGCATCAGAATAAGAAGATATGAGAACTGTGTTAAGCAATTCCAGTCTGTGCTTGTGTACACAGAATTTAACTGTTAAGTTCACACAGTGCTGTAAAATTAATAGAAAGGCATATGGAAACATGTGCTATATGGATGCATTGTGTTTTGTGAACTGATTTCCTGACAATCAGGAGGTAGTTCAGTTGTCCTGCTGAGTGGATTTGGGGGTTCTACAGTGCTAGGGCTCCTGGTTCTAGCTGCTATAATGCCTGAAAACGTACTGAAGGCCACAAAAGTGTCTGTCTTGGCTTGTGGTATCATCCTAATGAGATGATGTGGTCATTGAGGCAACGTGGAAGTACTGACCAATGCTTAGTCCACTTTTGCTGGATAAAGACTTGCTTTGGTGAATTTGTGCTGCATGCATAAATGTTGAGTAGTCAGCTTTTTGCTATTTTCACAAGGCTTAGTAAGAAACAGCATCTTCAGCTCTTCAGAGTTTACTCTTTTGACTTGAATCTGGTGTGTGAAGTGACTGTTGAGAAATATTGTTATTGCAATGTATTTATGCTAAAACCAAAATACTGTGACTTTTTAAATATCTTTGGCCTTCTGCTTGTGATTAAATTTGTGGTTTTGCAAGCAAAGACTGCTGCATCAACTGATACAAAGGAATTCTCTGTGATTTCATTGATACAGGACCAGATCTTCAGAGTTTTACTGTTTCTTTGGTAGTAACAGCGCTTTGTTATCCAAAATGATGTAATGTTTAGTAGGATCTCACTAAGTCACCCCCCTACCATGGGTTTCTTTCTTCCCTGTCCACTGTTCTCTAGTATCTGAAATTTTGAATTTTTAAAAAGGAGACATTTTTAGAAATTGTAATTTTAGATTGGAAATCTGGGTTTAGTTCTGTGCCTTGTCATCTCAGTCTTTGATGCTTTCCTATATGATGGACCATGCACTTCTTGCGTTTTCATGACAGTTTTCCCTTCCAGAGAATTGTATTGGTTTTGTAGTATTTTCTTAAACCCCCTTTAGAACCAGTGGATAAAGTACGTAAAAATGATGCTGTCATACCCTTTGTATTGTCTCATTTTGATGCATTTTCCAGACCTATTAAGCAACCAAGCAGGTGATAGCCATTTCTGAACCTGACCCAGGCAGTTGGTGCAGATTGCTTGGAAAATTTTGCCCATTGGACAGGAAGCGATCGCCTCTGATTCTTGTTAACAGCAGTTGTAGAGAGTTATGACAAGAATAGTATTTCATATTTCTTTTTCTTTTCTCTTAGGTTTTCTACCCTAGCAAAGACGGTACTAAGATCCCAATGTTTATTATCCATAAGAAAGGAATTAAACCGGATGGCTCTCATCCTGCCTTCTTGTACGGATATGGAGGATTCAACATATCAATTACACCAAGCTACAGGTAAGCAGGGTAATTTATACCTTCTTCTGAAGAATCTAATATTAACAACTGTCACAGACTGAGGACAGGGTGTACTAGTGATCTGACAGAGTAATTAATTTCAGGTGCCTGAGAAGCAACATAGGGCCCATAAGGACTTCACATCAATGTCCAAACATCATTTGTCTGCTTTGTTAGTTCTAAATTCAAAGATTTTTCCTAGGATCACAGAAAAATCTATGTCAGAGCAGAGAAGTGCTGTGCTCTTCTGAGGTTTATAGCAGGCACCCTGCCCTTGACATTAAACCTTAACCTCTTCCTACTTTGTCACTGAGCTCAACAGAAAATCATATGGGCATCTATTAAGCGAGGTTCTCCTTTTTTCAAAGTTAAACAATTACCTAAAATATTATATAAAATAAAATATTTGTTTACATTGAATGTAATGTAATGTAGGTGATGGGAGGAAAACAGAAATGCAAAGGACTGAATGGAGAGCGGTTTTTCAGGTAATACAAGAGCAGTTTACCAACAGAAAAATCATCTATTATGAAACTATCCTATTAAGTTTAGGTGCTATCAGACTTGCTTTAGAGTCAGTACACTTCAAGAAATCCTTTGTAGTGCTTGCTTTTCCAGATCATTGTGATTGTTTTTCTAAATAGCATTTACAATTTCTCATCCTTTCTAGCAAATACCTTGTCTAACAATGGGCCTCACTTCTTGTGTTCTGTGACTATTTGTAAGCTTTTTATGTATCTTGTAAAGCTGCATTTTTTATTTTCCATGGTTTTTGAGCGACACAATTTTGTAATCAGAATAGTTTTTAAATTCCTTTTTAGATTAGGTTCAAGCACTGATTTATTACAGGTTATTGTAGTTGCTCAAAACTGTGATAGAACTTCCTGTGTTTTCTTTTTTAAAGTAAATATTATGTATTTATTGATTTAACGTAAAATTTGACATACTACTGACATGAGCTGGCTGCTGGCAAAATGAGATGATATCTCACAGTGCTTCCTGTCACCTCCCATCCATTGGCCCTGGTATTTGCTGGAACATTTGCTAATCTAATTTACCTCACAAGAATGGCAGAAAACTACCCCAACCAACCAGAGTGGGTTATTTCCTGTCATTTTTGCAAATTGAAAATTGGATCCCTTAGGAGTCCAGTGAAGAGCAGGAAGAGTGTGCAGCTGACAGTCAAAAGAGAGGAAGACGAGGGGTGGAAGCAGTGACCTAGTCCTCCTGAACCCTATAAAAAAATTATTATACAGTTTGTAAAATAAGAATACGGATCTATAACAGTTCCTTAAAAGTAAATGCACAGAGAACCATCAGTCACCTCCAGATCAAAATACATTATCTCACTGACAACGTAGATAAAACATGATTTGCCACACCTCCCTCCTCATTCTCTGCCTGTAATATCAGCTCATCCCTTCTCAATCTTTCTCTTTCTGAAAGAAAAATAGGAAAAGCTAGAGCCTTAATTGCATCTTTGCCATTAGTAACGCAAGAATTGAGTACTCACTGAAGCAGTGTGTTCCAAAACTAGGCAGGCAAGATCAGGGAAAGGAAATTGTAGAAGAGAATTTATTCCAGGAAGGCAGGACATCCATTTCCCCCTTTACCTGGCAGATTCAAGTAGTTTGACTACATCCCGGTTGCTAGATACTGCAGTATTCCATGAGTAGGTCCCATGTCCAAGCCACAGCCCAACACCACAATTTGGTCACTTTTTTGTAGGTGATCACAGGCACAAGTACAAGAAAGCAGCCACAGTATGGTCAGGGCTGAGGCTTTCTACATAGTTCATCTGAGCCTGAGCTGAGATGTAGCTATGGAAACGCAACCGAGTTGCTGCTTACCTTTAAAGAAGCAAGCAAACAAAAGTTCATGGGCAAATATTGCTGATTTTTTATTTGAACTTAAGGCTCTTATAACATTTCACAAAGCACTTTGTCTTCTCCTTCGCAACGGTTCATTTCTGTCTTTTATTTCTTCAACTCAGTGCAATGTTTTCTCACTGGTGTTTCACACTCCTTAACGTGAGGCAGCTCCCTGGCTTGGGGAGCTTATTTCTTCTTGACTCAGAAACTGATGTTTCTTTTCATTTATTCTCCAACACACACACAAAAAAAGCGAATAGAATCTTTTTCAATGAAAGCAATGGAAGCAAACAAACAGGTTAGAGGATCCAGAAATAACTATGAGAGTGATAGGCCAAAGTCATTAAGTCAGTTACGGTAGTGGTTTATTTTTGAATACGAGCATGCATCTTTTATATGCTCCTCCAGACTGAAGAGTTGCATTTGGTAGTATTTTGAGTACGGTACGCGCTAGAGCACTGTCATTAATTATCCAGCCTGCATAGCGAGTGCGCGTTAAGGCTGATGGAACTGTCAGTAGTGGCTTGGCACTGCTTGGGAAATGCCATCACAAACCCACCACTAATGCCTCAGATTTGGCTAATTACCCTGCAGGAACCAAGGTGTTTCCCTTCACTGTTCTGTATTTGCCTCTGTGGGTACAGGAGAAGCAATTTCTAATGCATCCCGGAATACAGCTGATTATGAAGCAGACGGTGAAATTGCATGTCACTGCGACAGGGCCAGGTTTTGCAAAGCCTTCAAGCAGAGTTGGTGCAGGGAGAGACTGTAAAGCCAGAGAAAGGTCATGTAACATAGCAGCCGGGGTGCAGAGTGCAGAAGTACTCTTTTCAATTACTTTGTTACCACGTCCTTCTGCTTCACAAAAGACGAGAAAGCAACTGTGACTCACTGTTTCTTCTTCACCATCAGTGCACTATCCTGCATTCCTCTGTCAGCTGTAATACCTGACAGCAGATCAGTAATTCTGTCAAAGCATTCTGGCTCCTTACGTTGTTCTGTACTGTAAAAAGCAATACCTATTTTCTTATTTTCTGTGTTATGCTCCTTAAGAGTGAGAGGGTCTGGAAGGAGCTCTCCAGGGAAAGAACTGTCTTCTCTCCCTCCGCTAGCTCCTTACTGACCCCGTTGCACTTCTCTTTGCTCATTTTCTTCATGCTGCTCTCAGGAGAGAAGGAAAACCAGGAATTATGAGCAGAAGGCTACAGAGACTGTTGGGAAGATCAGGAAGCCAGACTTAGCTCTGCAGAAAGAGGCATTTTGTAGGCATCCAGGATGACTGGGCAGTTTGCTGTGACTTAGACACTGAGTTGACTTGGAAACAAATCTGGAAGCAAAAACCCACCTGAAAGAATACAGGACACAGTAGCAGGATTGCATATGAAATTTGAATTTTGTGCTGTCTGATGACTTGAAATTTTTACTTTTTTATAAAGTTTATGAGTCCTGATTGTATACATTATAAAACATGGCTCCTTGAACTTCGCGGTCACTTTGAGAAAAGTTACAAGCTCTACACACATCTGCCTCAAAGTATTGGTCATTAGGGTCCTGACTCACTTACTACTGACTGTACTGAAGTGGGTATTGATAAATAGTCATTGGCAGTGAAGTTTTCTGAAGTGCCTAAATCTCAATAGTATTGCTCAAAGCAAGCACAGTTATGCTAAACTTATAGTCTTGGTAGTATAATGCTTGTTACCAAATTCTGGACTTTACTCCATTGAGAGTCCGTGCAACAGAAAGCTTGTTTGATGGTGGAAATGGAGATTAGCTTCCTATAATAAGTACTGCATATCCTATGAGATCCTAGAGGCACTTAGACCCCTCCAAAAGTTATCATCAAGGTATCGTCTCTGTTAGAGGAGTCCACGGGCAGGATAGGATGCACTCAGTACTTTGGTTTTGCGTTGCTCACAGATTCTATACTAGTTATATATCCTGATACCTCAGACAGGCACAGTTTCTTCCAGCAGATGGAAGAGAATGGACTCTGTTTCGGAGTTTTTTATTTTTTAAATATTCTCTAGCAGTGTATTTGGGTAGCAAGCACTTACCTTACCTGCAATTCCTATACTTGCTATCTTTGATTACCAGAAGATTAAGTAAGTTTGTACCAAAAAGTTTCTATTGGTTTAATTTGTGACTGAGACAGGGAAAAGAAGCGTGGAATATTCTGTGAGGTTTGGCTCTAACATACTAAAAATTAAGAAGCCACGGTCCCATGAAGCAACCTGCGGTCAGGCTACTCCACATTAGCTGTGTAGCAACTCATTGAAACTAGGCATCATGGAGTCTTACAGAATAACGCTCTCTGACCATTGCACAGTGTGCTTATGAAATATCGATCTTGCATCTCATCAGCATGTCACAGCAATCTAAACAAAATACAGTTCACAGTGATGGACTTCAGAATTGATTTTAGAGAAGCAGAGATAATTCATGCTTCCTGAGGCATCTGATGATCACAGATAACCAGCCAAGGTGGAAAGTTTTTCCTTTGATGGATTAAGAAAACACAGAATTCTCTTATCAGTTATCCTTCTGCTCTTCTGTTTGTTTCCTTAATCCTTGGTATGTACTCCTAAGAACAAGTAACAGTACATAGGTAATTGCTTTTAGAGGTATGAAAAATATATCTATTTTGATGCTACATCCACATGGGACACACTGTAGGACTACTGTGAAGAAATTTCTGATAAGCCATAGGAGGATTTAAAGGTATAAAGGCCCAATCCTTCCTTGTTATTGTGGTTGAGTAGGATTCACTTCTGCAGATAGTTTTCTTCCATGAGCAAAGATATCAAGTAAATGAGAAGTTTAAACCTACTAGAGGAAGAATAAAGACTTGTTGGGGTTAAATTTTAATATTTTACTGGTCTCCTTGGCATATGTTTGGTTTGCCATCTGCAACTTCTGTGTTAAGCTACGGCCTCAACAGATCAGCGATCTATTTCTTTTCTTAATTGTTAAGTATAATTTCTATTACTTCAGTCTCTTTTAAGCTGTTATGAATAGCTTTGATATTTTTTATTTGACATTTTAAAAAAATTATGCTACTTTAGCTTTCAGTCAGCTTCCAGAGATAGATACTAGGGAAGGCAGAACTTGTAATTTTATTTTTTACTGCTTGTTTTGTATTTAGCTACACAAGTTGAAAATAAATAAGAGGGGGATTGGCCAGAACTTGACTGCAGACCCTGGCATAAAACAGTGGTAGAAGCAGAGTTTTTCTTTGCAAACACAGCTTTATAAAGGTCAAAAAAAAAAAAGAAAAGTACATTAAGCAAAAGTTGAAAATATGCTTATTAACGAAGAACAAATGTTGATCTTAGGTCTTAATTCTTTGCATTCTTCATTTGGGCTAAGCCTTCCTTTGCTCTCTGAAAAAGCAGAGGACCCATGGAAGAGGAGCAGTTCAGAAAGCTATGGGAATTCAGTGGTACAGCGAACCTCTAGTCTTTGCACTTCAGGCTTTGAAGATAATAAAAAAATGGTAGCATGTCCTTGGGGGTACTTCTGGCTACTCTCCTCCAAAAGTGAAGAACTAAAGGGAGGAAGAATGGACCAGCACTGGTTCCTTCCTCTCCGGATGCTACAGAGGGTTTCATTTTCATGGATAACCATTGAAAAAAGCCTGGGCTACTCAGGTTTGCTATCAAGGAGGACTCCATTCAAGATTTCATCATTGATTTTGGAAGACATTTTTCTCTCAAAGTATTTTTGAAAAGTGATAGGGAAACAAAAATTGGAAATTAAAAATAATCCTTTATCTCTTTGTTTTTTCAGTGTGTCAAGACTTATTTTTGTGCGACATTTAGGGGGTGTTCTGGCAGTGGCAAACATCAGGGGCGGTGGTGAATATGGAGAGACCTGGCACAAAGGTAAATCATTCCAAGTAGAGGAATAAAACTGCAGACTTAACAACAAAAATTACGTTTTCCCTTCTTTCCCTCTTCCATACTCACATCTTCTTTTGCCTTTTACTTATTCTGTAGAAAAGTAAATTTTTTCCTTACTCTAATGTTAGATCTGTACGTTGTCCAGTGTTATCTGGTAGTTTTCATTAGATTGTTTTAATTTTTGCAATCTACTTAAAACCAGTTTTGCACAAACACAACATTTCCCAAGAAAATTATTGTGGTTATTTAAGCAAGATCAAATTCCCTAGACTTAAGGATTTGAAAATGCAGCTATTTATCTTGAACTGATTTTCCAAAAAAAATGTCTGTGTACGTTACAGATCTGGTTTCCTCTGCCTTATCTCTCATTATTTGTAGGTGGACATGGCTCCGCAATTCTACATGCCCAAGAGTACAGCACTGACTGTTTAGACTGTTGTACTATTACACAAAAACGATAAACCGTTTGCAGAACCTTACAGAAGCTGTGAACTTCAGAGTTCAGAATGTAACTCTTCCAGATTGTTTTTGCACAATTTATGAATAGATCTTTTTTTCTATTTAATGAATGTGATTGAAGTTAGATGAAAACAATCAGTTCCACAAGTGTAGTAACATGTCATCCCCTTCACACTCTCTTCAGGGGTCTAACTTCTTGTAGGCATGCATTTGACCTTTTTGATTTTTTTTAAGCTGACTTTTATGCTGCAGGGAAACCAAGGCACTCACTATAAAACCCTGTCAATCCCTTTTCCCCTTTTCTTAAAGGCTTTGATGTAGTTCTCTCCATGTTTTTCTTGTCCAGTCCTTGCCTTAAATCTTTGATTGTCTGTTCACTCGCCTTATTGTTGACAATTTTCTGCATGCCTTCATCAGAGGAAAAAGCTGGAAAAAGTCCTGCGCATCTCTGTAACATTTCCATCACTATTTAATGGTGATGCCTTATTTATATCACAGGAATCTGGTGGATAAGTTACTGGAGATGATGTCAGCAAGGCAAATGCTGCATTTTGCCATGAGAGTAATCCATACTAACTTTTTATCAAACAAAACAATATTTCCAAATCATTATATCTTGGTTTTACTATTTCATTTGTGGTAACTTTTTGTCTGGGTAATTTCCTCACAATTGAGTTAAATATGTAATAGTTTCATAAATAGAAGCTGTATATGCTTGCAGATACAGGATATTATTGCTAGAGCTGAAGTATCCATTAATTTTAATTTGCCGATTCGTTTGTAATAGATTTTAATAAAATTTATCTTAATATGATAATGCTTCTTTGGTCCACCTATTTCCTGCTTAATTTTGACCCAAGTGTTTTATTGCAGTTGTTTAATAAGATATGTATCTGGTTTTTGTTAATTCCAGAAGCAATTACAGAAGTCTGTTTACTTAGATGTAATTGTATAGGTAAGATCCTGGTCTAACAGCAGACTAGAAATTTGAGTAAAGAGTAAGCCACACCTTTGAAGACTTCTGCATTGTCCCAGTATGTCTCTATCCCGTGGTCTTGTTAATGCAAGATTGATGTGTATTTGTTAAAAAAAGAGAAAAGTTTACTGGTCCCAGTTCCACAAGATCTTTATGACTAAATGTTAGAGTTCTCTTACCGAACTTTTGCAATAAAGAAATGAAGCACCTAGTGTTAACTGGGTGTCTAGGATCACTGGATGGACAAAGGAAATACAGAGGAAATACACCTCCAGATTATAGCTGATCTCACTTATTTTAGTGTAGAATTAATTGTCCTGGAGGTTCCTGGACCATAGCAGGAGCCTTAGGAAATTAGCCTAGAAGAAACATCCAGCTTTTAAACAAAGTAGAAGGAACTGGAGTTTGACTTCTGCGTCCACTGAACCCCTGCTACCTGGCTGGACCACAGCCTTTGCTACAGGAATCAGAGTATTTTCTTCCTAGTTCCCATTTCTTACTAGTGTTTACTTGCCTAAGAAAGAAAATGCCACATCTTAAGGCACGATAATCTTCAAGGAGGAGCCAATTTTAGTCTCTTGCTGAACAGGCATCTAAAGCAGGAAGATTATGAGATTTGGTCAGCTGTGAGTTCTCTTGATTGATGTTATTCTGCTCTAATCGTTGGAAGATTACAGGGCAAACCCATCCTTTTCTTTCCCTGTCCCACCCTGCAAAATTTTTTGTTTTGAGAACTGGAAGCCTTACCAATGGTGCCATCTGGACTTACATTTTCAGTCATGATTTGTTCCTCGTACCTCTGATTACATTTGGAATTCTGTTTAACAGGATGGCAGTGTCTTAATCATTTATGTATTAGTAGTTAATTAACAGAATTTCAAATCAAGGTGTAACTCTATAAGTCCCTTTTTGACCACAGCTATGCATCATCTGCTTTCAAAACAGCTCATGGGAAAAAAGTAAATTTCCAGCCACATATTCTAGATGTCCAAGAAATTAGAAGTGCTTATTTTATATAGCTTATTTTATGTTGAACTTTATTGCTTTAAGAAACTGTCATTGAGTTTAATGCTGTTAAAGTCCCATTAGATCAAACCTCAAGTGGATTGTAGCAAACCTCGAGTGGGTTGTATGTGGTCGTTTTGTATATATTTTGCAATGCAAAGCTTTTAGCTTTAATTTTGCTGGTTGGGAACAACTTGGCACTCACTCCATTGTATAGGTATGTATTATTCAGAGTTTCTGAAAGCGTTAGTTTTATCGACAGAACTATCTTATACCCTCTCCGTGTTGAAAGAATCTTTCATTTTGCTGTCTTTCTAAACTGCATCAATTATTAAAATGTCCATGAAGCTGGAATTGTTCCCAGGTATTTTTGCGCACATGTTTTTTTCTGAAGAGATGGTATCAATTGGGTTTTATGTTATCAACTGATTTGGGTTTTTTGTGTGCTAGGTGGTATCTTGGCCAACAAACAAAATTGCTTTGATGACTTTCAGTGTGCTGCCGAGTACCTCATCAAGGAAGGCTACACGTCCCCAAAGAAGCTGACTATTAATGGAGGCTCGAATGGGGGCCTCTTAGTTGGTAAGAACTGCTTATATATGTCCTGAGTTTGGTACTGGGTTTATCAAAGTGACCATCTGCAGAGTGCACGTCATTCCAGTAGGAGACAGGTGTTAGGAATCTAGACCTCCTGCTCTGAAAAATCTCTTGTTAGAAACCTTCCCTTGCACTTGCAGATGGATTAAAATCCAGCTGGATTCCCATGCTATTGATGAGCCAGGTAGGGATTTTCCTTGACTGGGTAGAATTAGGTAAATCCAGGACATTCTTGTAAGTGCTTTTTCATCAAAGCAGAGCTAAATTTAGCGGTAGCAGTTCATGCAACCCTAGAGAGCATAACTCATGCTTTAGGTGCAAAGAGCAACTGCCAAATTTTCTCAGTTCCCATTTTTTAAATAAAAAAATGACAAGGAAGAGTATTGTCAGTCTTCCAAAATACTGTTTCCTTTTAGTCTGACTAACAAGAGGTATCTCTGAGGAGTACAGAATCCTGAGCTCTTGCCTTATTCAGCTGCAAAACAAGACTTCCTTGTCCTGCAGTGTGATCCCAAAGCTGAGCAGAGCAGCACAGATGTGAGCTGAAAACCTTCATGCAAATGCAGTATTTGACCTTTTGTGTTTGCTTAGACAAACAGTTCTGAGGTTTTGAAATCTTACTCTTGTACTGAATTTTAAAGTTAAAACTATATGTACAGGAATAAGATTAATGACTAAATTGTTTTTCCAGGTTACAGTTTATTAGTGCATTTAATTAAGTATATGGCTAATTAAAGGAGTGTAGTAGGAATGGAATGAGTGTCTCCATGAGTGATCCCTTACTGAAGTAACTATTTAGAGAACTAGAAGCAGCAATTTTTTATAAAATTCTGAGCAACACACAGTGCTTCAAGAGACTCTCTGCAATAGAGCACTAAAATCAAATGTTATCATAGTTGGTTTGTATTTTTTTCCTACCAGAATATAATTTATGTTCATAAAACAAAATAACATGAAGGGGAAGGATCTGATTAAAAGCTTCACTTAAAAGGATAAATAGCGTTTACGTGGCAGTTATTTAAGGCACTTCATTAAAAAGGCTCAGAAAAGACCCGGGACGAGTTAGCATAGTTACTTATCAGAGATGACCAGAAGCAAAATCACATCCTTCAGAAAACAGAAATCACATTCAAATGAAGAAAACAGGGTAGAGCATAAACTCTGACAGGGACTGATGGACTACAGGAGACTGATGAGCAAATTGCTTCCGATATAAAGATTAGCAATGAAAGCTTTCTATGCACATCAGAAGCAGGAAGCTGGCCAGAGGATCTGTGTGATGTACAAATTAGTGAGGTATAAAAGGAGCACTAAAGAAAGAAAATGGCAGAGCAGAGCAACTAAATGATCTATTTGTATAGATGTTCCCTCCTGGGGAGTTCCCCGCACTGGAGTCTCTCTTTGTGGGAAATACTCTGAGAAGCTGGCCAAGCTGAAGCATCAGCAGAAGAGGTTTTGCAATAAATCAATCAAATGAAACGTAGGTTGTTGCCAGGACCAGATGGTGCACATGCAAGATCGTAAGTGAACTCTAATTTGAAATTGCAGGCTACTAAGCCTGAGTATCTGAGGAACAGAAGGGGGCAACTGCAGTGCCAATTTGTAAATGGTTCATGGTGATCCACAAGCTGCAGATGAGTAAATCTGACTTCTCTAGTGGGCAAACCAGTTGAAGACAGTAATTAGTAGCTGACATACAGAGAAGAATTTTGCAGGACAAACTTTCATCTTGCAAATCTGTTACAACTATTTGAAGGAGTCAGGCAGCTTACGGTGCTTGTAACAGTGATTTAGGTGAGGAGAAATTCTTGGATTATCAAAAGTGTTTTACAAGGTCCCTCGCATAAGGCTACACCAGAAAGTTCCTGCTGAGATGGAAGAAAGGCTGCATCATAGTGGTATTCTGGTTAGCAGGAGGGAAAGAATGGGAATAAACCATCCATTTTCACAATGGACAAAAATGAGGAGATGCAAGAATTTGGGAAAGAGTATGCCTATGTGTGGATGCACAGTTATTAGCTCTGAATTAAGAAAGGAATTGTGGGGTCCATTTTAGTAGTTATGTGAAAATCTCAGTGCTCTTATTTCTTAAAATTCAAAAAAAGTAGGGGAACTTGTAAAATCACCAGGCAACACATTTAAATCAAGCTGGGCATAATTCCAGCTCAGGGAAAACCTAAATGACTAGATCAAAAGCTGATAATGTACTGGAAATATCTCCCAGTATTTTCTTAACACCTTTTCCCAGAGCATCTGCCAGTTGCCACTCTTATAAACTGAACACTGAGCTAGACGGGCCTACTGTGCTTATTTTTAAAATATATTAGGCAAACATTATTCTTATATAGATTGTCCCTTCCAGTAGTAGGAAGATGGAAATAGTAAAAAAAAAAAAAAAAAAAACGATAGCAATTTGCTCTATTATAAAGAGATTATTCCTCTGATTTTCTAGTAGTCTGCTTTTATGAAAACTATTTTCATATGGGTTTACATAGTAATTATGGAAGAAAACTTTCATCAGTAAATGGAGGGCTTTTGCTCCTTAATGCCTTTTTCTTTGTTGATACTAATATTAAAAATGTAGGCAGTGAATGATTTAGGAAGCTTCAATTCAGTAGTCCAAAAGCTCACATATTTTAAAAGTGTATTTCTCCTTTAACCCCAGTTTGCTTGTTTGGAAGGCAGTTTTCAAAGAACAGCATGTTTGGTGCCTTAAGAGCAGGGAAATAATAATAACTCTTGAGCTCTTTTGAACATACCATCTTTGGGAGTCATAATTTTTGTTCTTTTGTGTATTTGCTTTCAGTTTTGCTTAAAAATCTATTTGGCTTCATATTCACTGGGGGTCTTCTCCCAGTGCGATTATGTTTATATCAGATATTTTATACTGCAGCTTTTTGGTTCCAGGTATTATAAGATAATCTATATTTCTTCTCACATTGTTGTAATTTAATGTTTTTACATTTATTTAAAAAAGCAAACAAACAAAACTTTGAATTTATAGAAGACAGATATCTGGAAGTTGGTCTTTCATGAACGTGGTAGCGGACCTTTCACTGCCGAGCTTAATTCTTAAGATATGCATTCTAATAGAGTTGTTTTCCTGTCAAAGCTGCCTGTGCTAATCAGCGCCCCGACCTGTTTGGTTGTGCTATTGCCCAAGTGGGAGTGATGGATATGCTTAAGTTCCACAAGTACACCATTGGCCATGCTTGGACCACTGACTACGGTTGCTCTGACTGTAAAGAACAGTTTGAATGGCTCTGCAAGTAAGTGCCTTTAAATACTTCCATGGTTGGTAAAATGCATGGTCTGCTCAACAGTTTCAGATCATCATGATCAGTATCTATTGTAAGAATTACTGTATCCTTTTCCACGCTGGGTTTGGGGAGTTCATCCTTTCCTTACAAGTCGGTTTTGCATGAAAGACTATGTTCAAAGCCCTGTTGAGTCAACTGGTCATATTTTCAAAGACCTTGTTCTACTAGCAGCTTTAACAACTCATAAGGTTTTCTTTCTGAATAATGACTCCTTTAGGCTGTCACAACAGAATATTCTCAAGTAGATCACTACATAAACTGGTTTTTTAACAATGAGGGAGAGACAGTCATCATTGTGAATTGTATTATACAACACGGATGGGATTTATTTGCAGGAATTGAATTGCAGTAGACCATGACAGGATATTAATTCATTTCTTAACTCCTTCCTGAGAGGACTGGAAAGATTGTTTTAAAAAAATAAAATGAAAAAGGAGGTGAGAGCGACGGCTGTGTGAGAACAGCAATGATCTGCTCATTGGATATGGCTAATAATGAGTGTATTAGAAGAAGTACCATAATTTTAAAATATTTTTCTAGAACCTTGTCTTCTGCTATTGCATTTGTATTCCTTTAATAATGGTGATTGACATTCCAGGAGAATGCTTCAGACTTATTAAACAATTTTGCCGGTTTGAAATTTAATAGAGTGTTCAGATATTAAAAAGTTCTTCTGCTACAAGTACATTGAGACCTAATTTGATCTAAAGCATTTATTAAAAAAAAATAATGTGTATTCTAAATACTAGATGATCAGTTTGGCCCATTGTAATAAAATTGTTTTAAAACCTCCATTGTCTAATTTAAGCTTTCAGTGGCAAACATATTTTTGTAAATATGCACAAAACAACAAATTTAGTAATTCATCTTTTATCAATATAACTTAGATAATACATAAAATATGTACTGTTATAAAAATGATCCAAGTAATCTTCTTGATGGTGGACACTGAAACTTGCCTGCATATCTGTGAATTCAGATATTCTGAAGAGGTAAAGTAGAAGCAAAGTCTTAAATTCATTCTGCAAGTAGGAGAAATGCATTAGTAGGAAGGAGTTACTCTATACCTACTTACACATACGCTTACTCACAAAATCTCCAGCATAATTTTTATGGCAATATCTGAAATATTTGTTTGCCTCCTTTTCAACAGCTGACAATTGCTAATCAAGTGTCAGAACATATGTACATAATGTTGGTTAAATGTTACCTTTACAGATACTAAATATATAATGCAAACAGAGTAACATTTAGCAGCTATCGTTTAACTTCTTTTCCAAACAAATTATAGGCTGCAAATTCTCCTGCACTGTTCCTTAGATGAAAATGAGAAAGCCAGGAATCTGTTAGGTTAGACATTCAAATACCGCCATGTGTTCTTAAAAGTAATTTGAACTTACTAAATGGGTACTCCCCCAAGTAGGAAATTCATTCAAAAATAAAGCGAATTTCCTTCTCTATTTTCTGTCATGAAATAGAGGGGGAAAATAATATCCTGCTCTTAGTTTAAAGAAGGTAACATTTTTTCTAGGTATAGTTTTGTCTAAAGGAAGTATGAAGTGGTTGGATAGAATCCTTTCTGACTTACTGTTTTGTTTAATTTCTAATTCTAGAGACTACTTCATGTTGAGATATGTAGATGCACATTTTATGTTATGCTACAGTAGCTAAAAGATGTAAATTCTCTTGCAAATAAAGCAAATTTTGAATGTTAGATTATTCATTGCTCAAAAAAATAGGAATCAAGTTTATCTATGAAAAGTGAGAAAACTTAGCAGTTCTCCTTTCAGTTTCCGGCATGGTGTTCCCTCTGAGTATGTGCACGTTCAAAGGTGGACTAAATATTGGAGGGAGCAAATGTAATCACTGTAGAGTGCTTGTGGCTTACCATCAGAGACCGTTTCCAAATTTGCATGGGAAGAAGCCATCCACTTGCAGACCTGGTCTACATACGTATGCTGGGAAAAAGCCTTGATTTCCTTGTTTCCCAAGCAGGATGGATCCTGCTATGGACTTGACACCTTTTGTTGTAGTTTTCCCGTTGCCCATTCCTGATATTTTTGGCATTTCTGTGGGATATGTGCATGTGCCTCTCTGAAATTAAAGAAATTTACTTGCTTCACATTTGAGAGTCGGAGATCAATGGCCACTGCCACATATCAGTTGCCAGTAGTGCAGTTGTGATTTATGCAACTGAGAACCGTAGTAGTTTGAGTGCTATCAAATGCCGCTGTGACAGTTTCAGTATGTGAAGACCTTCTTGTTGGATCTTGAGGAAAAAAATATGTAAACATTTATGTGCTTTTCTCAGGTACTCTCCACTTCACAATATCAAATTACCAGAAGAAGATGGCATCCAGTATCCCTCTACGCTGCTTCTCACAGCAGACCATGATGATCGTGTGGTCCCTCTGCATTCCCTGAAGTTTATTGCTACTCTGCAACATGTTGTGGGCCGAAGCCGTAAACAAACCAATCCACTTCTCATCCATGTTGACACCAAGGCTGGGCATGGAGCAGGAAAGCCAACTGCTAAAGTTATAGAAGAAGTGTCAGATATGTTTGCTTTTATAGCACGATGCCTAAATCTTGATTGGATTGAATAGGCAAAATGCTTATTACTGTCTCCTTTAGAAAACAAGGGCTTTAACACCATTTAAGACCAACCAGACTACTACTTGGTGTAGTACTTACATTTAAGAACTACATTTTAATATTTTATTGATCCAACCTGCTATGGAGTTTTGATCTTCTGTGCTTCCCTCTGTTTGGCATTTCTCTGAATTTTTTTTCTACTGCGTTCCAAAGTACATTTTGAAGAGCATGTTCAAATAAATAGCTGAGCTACTGTCAGTGCTGTTGTGATCATTTAGATTCCAGACTTAGTGCTTGTTGAATTTAAACAATTTTAATGTAAAACATTAAAACTTTTAAACAATTTTAATGTATTTTGCACCTATAAACATATCCAGATCGTCTGTAATTAAATGTAAGTACTGTCCAGATACAAGAACTCTGAGCATACTTTTTTTTTATACAGTACCTTATTTAAGAATGTAAATTGAAAGTGTTCAATGATAACCATGAAATACTGAAGAGACAGTAATCTGGGTAATTAAGTCAAATATTATTAAAAATCTTATATTACATACAGTTCATTAATGCATTACAGTCTATAATAATGATGGCGCCAAGTTGTTCTTTTTTCCTGAAGCGACTTCGAAGTGTCACCAGTTCTATCTTCTGTCATTTATTTCCACCCAGAAGAGAAAACTGAAGGCTGGAAAACTTGAAGAATTTTTAGATTCTCACTGTAATCTCAGTCAAGCTCTAAAGATACTCTCCAACAACTGTTCTGCTGTTAGCACTCTCACTGTTTCTGAAGGGCAGACCAGAAACTGCTTTAGAAACAAAACAATAACGTCAAAAAAGCAACAACCCAAACCCACAGCTTTGTTGAGATTGTTCAAGTTCAGCTTTTCCTGATGCCTTTGACAGAATGGTCTTTACTAAACTGAAATCTGAACATACGTAGATAAACTAGTTCTGGCTGCAGAACAACAGGAGCTCCTAGTTAGACTCTGTAATGATTTCACACAGGCATAGTATTTGAACTGCCATTTCGTTATCTTTCCCATCTAGGCTGTAAGAGATATGAAGTAAATGTGAGTATTTGCCTACTGACTGTGTAAACTCTGATGCCCTGCAGCAATTAGGATTTAATTTTACATAGCAAAAAAGTATTCTACCAGTTATTATTAATGTTTTTGCCCCTCCAGAAAACACTGATGCTTTTCAGTTTTGGGTGAGCTGCTATATTCTTCCAGAATCATGCTCATCGTTATATTCATACTTAGACCTTAAGGCCTGCATTTTAGCTATGGGGTCAGGAGTTTAATCTGTAGGGAAACAGTGTCTCAGCCCAGAAAGACGAGGGAGTAGCGTTTAAAAGTGAGTGAGTTGCTGTAAACAGCAGCCAAATTAAAAATAAATTTGCACCATATTCACTCCGTGTTTCTTTCATGCTCTGGGGTTTCTGCTGATTCCCTCTGCAATCCAAGATGGATCATTCCTCCCAAGCCTTATTATGTATAATTTGATTTCAGGAGGAGAAAAATTTCTACTTTTCTGTGAAATACCACACCTAAAACTTGCACATGATCTGGTGTTTATTTGTGATCTATGGGCGTTAGAGTTCTACCAAATACTTCATGAACAGCTGCATTCTGATCACAGCCTTAAATTGAACAATCAGAACAGGGAGCTAAGGGAGAGTTTGGGGTGGGGTTTTTTCCCTCTACGCTGTGAAAGCAGAGTTTAGGTTCGGCGCCTCCTTTTTCCCAGAGGTATGTGAACAGCTGTCCATGATCATCTGGGAGTTTTCGAGAGCTTCCTTGCATAGCAGAAACACAGCGCATAAAGCAGTGCCATCTCTGCTTGTAACACCTCCCACTTGCTACATCTGGCCTGTAACTGAATGGTACGGTATCGTCATGAGAGGAGATCTCCACCTCTGAGAAGATTGCTTTGCTGCATAGAATGTGTGGAAAATGTAGTCCTCAAGCGTTTGTGAAATAGAGCTGAATTGTATTGGTGCATTGAATTGCAAAGGTTTAAGCACAGCCATCTCTTATCATCTCTTCAGGTCTTTGTTCCTAAAAGTACTTTTTCTTGTTCTCCAGCTGCTCAAACACAAAACTTTTGGCACGGGTTAAAAATTATTTTGTTCCTGAAGCTTTCTGCTCCCTGAATGGCTCAGTATCAGGGCATATGATTTTGGAAACGATATTTCTCTCTGAGTGGCGATCAATAGCATTGGAAGTGGAGCTGGCTTGCTGGAGACACCACTCACAAAATAAGAAGCATTTCAAGAGTATCCCTTGTAGAAGCTGGGATCTCTATTGGGAAGACATTGTATTTCTGTAATAGGGTCTCAGTGTTGATGTTTTAATTGATCTTAATCAGCTATGCCAAGTCCAGGATTCAGATGCCAAAAAAGTGATTTTGCAGAGCTGTCCTTTTAGCCGAGTTGCTTCTCTTGGTACAGAAAGGGTCATGCTCCAACTGGGATCTGTAATTCACTCTGAGCAAGTAATGCTCTTGTAATATAGTGGGATTTATTAAAATAGACCTGGAGCCAAACCATTCCTGCTGTATGAAACCTAATAAAGTTTCTGTTAGTCTGTTTTCAAGCTTAACTTCTTTTCACTACAATGGAAATGCTATTTTGTGAAGAGGTTCTGTGTTTTATGCCTTTTGTTTCCAGTAAGTGAAGCAAAATTCAATAGCTGGGCAAGATAACCTCTTCACAACTATCTGCATTTTCAAAATCATGTTTCTTAGAAAAACAAATACCAATGTTTTCTGTCAAGATCAAAACAAGAAAAATCTTTGAAGTCCTATAAGAGACTTATGCTACATAATCAAAATCTGGTTTTAAGTGGAAATAAATGAACTTTTTGCATATTGCTCCTTCTGATACTCTTCACAGCTAATATAGAGATACCTCAGTTGTCTTTGCTCCCATGAGAATATATTTGCATCAGAGTTGAGTTACGTGAAAAAGGTTAGGAGTATTTTTAAAAGCTGAGAGCCTTCATGTTCTTCACAGAAAGAGATGTTTGAATTCCTTTGCATCAGATTTAACTTACATTCTGGTAGCGGGGGGGGAAAAAAACCCCAAACCGAAACACTGACTTCAGATAGGTGCTGCACGCTCCCCAGCAACGTAACCATCAAGATCTAAGGGTGCGAGAAGGTCGGTTGGCCTGTGGAAATGTGGGAATAAAGGATGCTCAAGACAGAGTTCAGAGGCGCCTGTTCCTGGCACCTAGGACTTCCATTTCACCAGGATTTTCTTGACTGGGCTCTACTTTGCCACCTGTCTGTAGGAAGGCAGAAACATGAGCAGCGTTACTTTTGGATTCGATATGGCAGCAACAGCTTTCAAACATCTATGTTGTCAGGTCACTTATTTATTTTTAGCCTGAGGTAGCCCCTCAGGGTTGCATAAGGATTTACTTATAGTCTTTCTGACAGCCTCTCCTGTGAAAGGGTTTTCCAAGCCGAGTAGGATTTAAGGGGGAGGGCTGAGGGAGGGACTTGGAAGTCAAGCTAATAAACAACCACACAGTTTCCTGCCAAGCTCTTCTGCATTGAAAATCTTTAGTAGACAGGTTTTGTGCAATTGCCTCTTTGTGCAGACCATCAAGGATTTGGATAGTCCATGCTGTTTGAACAGCCAGGTTTGGCAACTTTTTTCATTTCTTCATATGTTCTTTTAATTACTTCTGCCTTACTGCATGCCAGGAAAAAGAAAAAGCATCTCTGGTTTTTCTTTTCAGTGCCCTTGCAGGAAGGGGAGGTGGAGTAGCCTTCAGTTCTCACCTGTCTAAAGATAACCAAACTGTGTCCTCAAGATAACATTGTTCCTGAATAGCCATTTCTGAATAATTTTGTGTCTTCAATTTATTCATGGCAGAGAAATCCCAGTGATGGAGTCCCTCAGTGGAAGCTGGACTAGCTATGAGCATCTGCAGAAATGCACTGAAATTCTGCACTAAGAGGACCATGATTTGGCCATTTCTTCTAATTTTCCATCAGAAGATTAACTGAAAATTCAACATTTAAAACCGAAGCTTAGCAATAACAGGTCAGTGAGAACCTCTGTTCTGTAGACATCCCTCTACCTTGCTAACAGGAGTAACAGAGGCAAAGAAAAAACTTGGTACTCCCGCCCTTACCCACAGCAGGGTAAGTTTAATGCTCAACGTCTAAATGGCAAGAGTGGATTTGTGGTGATTTTCCTTAAACATTTCTAGCTTCAGCAGCAGATGCAGCACAAGAGCTGGAGTCAACGGATGGATGATGTCTCTGCAAATGTCACGTTTCTATCCTGCCACGTGGTGTTCAAAAAACTACAATTTGTGCATGGGCACTACTTTCAGTGCCTCTCGGGCCTTCTATGTACAAAAAGGAAGGAGGTGTTCTTGATCCCCTTAAAGTGGAGGCATGCATGCTTTTGTAACTGATTTGAGTGCTAGGTAGGTATCTGATTGACAGTTCTAACTGAAGCATTAAATTAGGCATTCATCTATAACCTAAACAAGGAAATACTAGGCCCAAATATATCTATGATTTTCGTCTTGGCATCACTGTCAGAATATAGGGGAAATAATCAGAAGAAAAGCAATAGAAAGAATTTTGTAGTATTGATATTGATTTGGCCCTTTCAGTACTTCAGGAGACTGGGTGAACATCCACTGTATGGGTTCCAAAATAAGCATCCTATTTTGCAGCATGCCCACAGAAAAAGCCAGGGGGAAGAGGGGGGGGAATTTCCTGGGTTTAAGAAACAAGGTTGTATTTGAAATAAAGGATTGCACACAGTCAAGCTGCAGACAGGTGTTGGTTGAGCTGCATGAAATACCGTAATTCAGCAGGGGCACCTGGACTCATAGGTGGTAATTCCGTTTAGTTCTTAGCACCATCATTTTCATGCTTTTCTTTCCCTGCAAAGAGCTGTATTTAACCTCTGACATCTCCTTTAAGGAACAGATGAACATTAAGATATATTGCATTTCAGCGATGCCATCAAATGTATTTTCTTCTCCTATGGGACTTTGAAAGTGTCAGAAGACAAGACCAACCGCGAAAAAATTGTTTGTTTTGCCAGCTGGGAGTGAGTGTACTAAATAACAGAGGAATTGACTCAATAGTTATACACCAATTTTTCAGAAGTTCAGATGAGAATGCTTAGCTGGTGAAAAACTGCTTTCTGTGCTGCTTTTAGGCTGTTTGCTGGTGTGCAACAGTAGCATGTCATTTTGACAGCAAGTGACAAAGTGCTGTAGCATGGACTGTTGTTTCCTTCCTGAGGAAGAAACAGTGAATATAAGGTCTGGACATCTCACTGTTAAGAATCCTTTGGAGCTGCAACAGAAGTAGATAAATAATATTTAGTGTCTTCTGATTATTATCTTCTGAAATGAAATAGTGACATTTCTAAACAGAATGATGTTTTCTGGTGTTGTTATATTGCAGAGAAAGCTCTGCTATACTAGAACAAGCTTTGAAATGTAGGTATATGCAGCTGCCTGTTTCAGTAGTGTAGCCAAGCTGTTACGTACTTTCCGTTTCGTATATTTAGAATTAATTAACATTCTGCTGCTGAAATTACTTTTCAATTTTGATTTAAAGCTTCTCAGTATGAAAAATGTATTTTCACCATCAATACAGATCTGGCACTAAACTGTAGATCCAAGACCATTCATAGGGACCCAAGCTTCGGCTGTTTTATGGTTTACCTTTCATCTTGCATTTCTCTAAGTAGACACAAGCACTGTGAAGACTTTGCATTACAGTAAAAAAAGTGAAATAAACGTTCATGATCACTGCCCATAACTTGCAGAGCTTGGGAAACCTCTATTGTTGGCTGTACATAAACAAATGTCCAGCTGTATTTTGAAATTAAAGGGACTGCTTTTCTTGATTAGACATGCTTGGACCTCCTTACACCTCAACAGGGTGCGGATTCAAATCTGATTTTGCAAGAGCACTCATCACTCAACATGCCTAAAACCAAAAGCAAAAGCAAAAGTTCTTGAAAGTCCACATATTCATAGTGAGGTTATCCTCTACCACTAGCTTGCAGATCTCCGGCTGCCAAGAACAAACTGGAAAACATCCTCCTCTCACAGATGACAGTCACTCACACAACAGCCCAGTCATTAAACAGTCTGCTGCTGCGGGCCTGCTGCCCATTCTTCCTGCCTGGTGGCGCTTTCCAAGGCCTTTGTGCTTGCCAGAGGAAGTTGATTGAGGGGGAAGGGTATCACAGTTACAAAATTGCCTCCAGCAAATGAATCAGAAACCTTATTGAGACCATTTCATTAGAGGTTTTGGACAGCTTTTGTTATTTTTGATGCTTGTTCCCTTTGGTGAGAATTACGCAGCCTGTTCCACCAACCGGGGACAGCAGCTCTGGACCGTAGAAAGAATCACTCTGATGGTAGACATCGCCTGGAGAGGCGTTCTGGAAAACATACTTTCAATTAACTGGGGTTTGACACCAACTTACACTGATTTCTGCTTTACTGATCAAATCTGTTGCAAGGGAATATCCATCAGAGCATTGACTGTAGAGGAGTGTTGTGGCCTCTTCAGTCCCTCAGAGTGGCTATGAGGGGGCAGACACACATTGTAGCAGCACCTGTCAGAAGCACGGGGAGCAATCACCGCCCAAATACAGACATATCACTTAGTGGATGACAGGATAAGAACTGTGTTTCTTTGTTTTCAGATGCACAGGCCTAAGGAGCTCTTGCTGATGGAGCTGAAGGAAGAGCTGTTCTCCCCAGCTGTTAGAGGCTGGGTTTAAGGCATGTTGACCGGAGCTCATCGCAAGCTCCTACCCCAGCCATCAGGCTAGTACTGTAGTCACCAGACCATGAAAGGTCTCTATTTGGCTGCTATTTTGGGAGCCGAGGATGACATACCAGTGGCTTGAGGAGGGATGTGAGAGATTAAAACATTTAACCACTCAGCTACTTCACCCTGCTCTGCACACCTTGATGCGGATAGGCTTTATTGGATTGCCTACAGACCAGGGTGCCACAAGTTGACCCCAACTGGTGGCTAAGGGCAGCGGAGTTGAAATGGAGGGCAGATTTTGGTTGGGAGAACTGGCCCTCTCTTGCTGGCTGGAAAGGCATGGCAGCCTCTAGCTCAGCCTCCTCTTTGGGCACCACGAAAAGGCTGACAGGGATGTGGGAATACTCCACGACTGGGACAGTGACCAGGTGCCAGCCCATCTCAGAAACAAAAGGAGATGAGGCTAGAAATAGGACAGGAGACAAGCTACAGTGCCCATCCAAGGAGTCCGTGGAGGAGACGGGCTCCCCACAGCACAAATACTGTAACAGGGCCTACCTAGCACTTGAGACGAACGCTTGCAATGTCAGTTTTGGAAATAAATCTGAGATTTATTTCCCAGTCACTGGATAAATGCCTGCATTCCTGCTTTCCAGGAGCAGATATTGGACCATCTCCCAGGGACAGAACAGGATATTCAGACATCCCTGTAGATGGTGATGTCGGTGCCCTGGGTGCCGTTGGCCTCCAGGTGCCTCTGGTGCCTGAGTCGTACCTCCTGTGACTTAGTGCTTAACCTCACAGCTATTCTGAACCCAGTTTGAGATCTGGGTTTACATTCCCCCTGCTCTTGTAGAGGTCTAGCAGACACCTTGCTGAACTTTGTCATCTCTTTGGGAAAGCCTGGCTCCTAAAATTAGGTATTGATATGGTCAGCTTAACTGGCATTTAAATCCTACACAAGAATTAACCTGAGGCATCTCCGCTTGACTGTATCATCTTCTTGGGGCTTTTAGTAAAGCCTCTGTATGTGCTCAGTTTACTCAGTTCAGATAACTCAATACCTCACTTGAGGCCAGGTACTGGCTGTTTGCTCTGATTTAGTATTTTGAGGGATGTACAGGCATTTTCAGAGCATGTTTAACAAACAATCTGCCAGGACAGAGCTCCTTGTGAATCACAGCATTCCCCTCCTTCACTTTTCAAATACAGCAGCAGCTTCATGGCTGGGACCCTCATCAGGGACAGAAGATGGGGCAGTAGCATGATGCTGTGAGCCTCCCTGGCTGGGCAATGCCAAGTTGTGATCATGAATGCAGGGTCACGCTCCAGCATCAGTTTACTCTCCATAGAGGTGTTCTGGGCTCTGGTGCCAGCATCCAAAACTGTTTTGCTGTTTTATTCCATGGTGTAAATATAAAATACCAATATGGGCTAAGGCAGATTCCAGGGATCTCCCATTTCCCAGTAAATACTCAATTACAGAGCCTTTTTTTTTTTTTTTTTTCCTTCTGGGCCCTGAAATTATTCATTTATCTCAGACCAGAAGTAGTGGCTTCTTTGAGTAGTGGGGAAGGAGGCAGGATCTGCTCCGGCTATACACACATGTAGGTGAGTTTGCTCAGACAGGCAGATAAAGGCTGTGCTGTGCAGCTCCTGACTTGGGCCTGTTTAGTGGCTGTGACCCACTGTGAAAAGTTTTGTACATCTTTAAATAAATAAATCCTTCAAGACAGCTTCCAGCATTGCAGACATCCGGTCAGACTCAAACAGCCAGTGATAAATCACTCTGGAAAAAAAAAAACATTTCTTTTCTTCCTCTACTTTGTGCCTAGATATGATGTTCTTCCAGCTGACACCAACCCCGATGCAGAAGTCCGGTGTTAACCATTTTTGCCAGGCTGCCATGGTAAAAATTCAGAGGATCTCGCAGGACCAGGGGCACGTAGTCCCTCACAAACGCAATGTATCCCCCCCTGCAGCAGGCAGCCTGGGGACACCATACCAGCAAACTTCTCAACAGGATAGGACACTCTGCGAGGTGGAAGCGATGGGAGGCTCGTGCCTGTCTCTCCAACGCAGAGCCCAGGAAGGATTCCTCAGTGAGGGGCTGCCAGTGCTGCAGCCCTGTCTGCCAAGGCTGGAAGGGCAGCAGCTGCTACTGGTGTATTTATTACCTCTGTCATCGTCCAGACTAATGCACCAGCCTGGGGAAGGACTGTGCTGTCTGTACGTCTGCCAGAGGAATGTCAATGCTTAATGTAGGTCTTGGCCGTGAAGGAAAAAGGCCTTACATAGGAACTCACGAAGTATCAGGGGAGACTACCTGCCCTGCCTCAACAGAGGGCCTGAATTCTGTCAAATTACAGGGGCAACCTTTCTCTTCCTTTAAGTATAAACATCTCCTGCACTCAAAGCTTTTGGTTTCCAAGTTTATTAGCATATCCACCTCATTTGTGGGTATTCTCCACTATTCAGAAAGGCCACAGAAGTCTAGGGAAGATAATCACTCTTCTGTTCAAGCCCTGGAAGACTGTGTACGCCTTTTGGGAGAGCAAGTCATCCTTATCTCCAGCATAAATTCTGTTGAAAATACCAGTTTTGCCTAGAAGTCAGCTTCCCAGAAGTCTTCCTCTTTACAACCAAAACATGGAGCTGATCTCCTTGACTTGCCAACCTTAGACCCACACAGACCTATAGATAACTGAAGGGAGATGCAGCGAGCAAGGAGACTCCTCAAACCAGCAATGGCATCCAAGGCAAGGGAGCTGGGAGACCCAGTCTCTCCAGGACTTACCAAAATTGTACCGCCTGCTTGTTTGTTTGCTTTGTTCTGCTGTGCTGTAAAGGATGGAGCCAGCAGGAGAAAGCACATGCAGGAGCTTGGCGCTGCCATTGAATAACCAGGGCCTGTCATTCAACGCAAAGGAGAAGTCCAGCTCAGGTAAGGGCTTGGGTGCAAGATAGCTCTGCCTATCAAGAGAGCTTTCTGTCCCACGTGAGAAACATTTCTGGAGTGAAGCAATGAATTGACAGAGACTTTTGAGCTGCAGTTTTTCACCTAGAGCCTGTCGGACATAAATCTGCCTATTAAGTCTGAACCCATATCTTACAGCAGCAGAATCAGCATTCTTCTCATTCTCCCATCCATTCTCACTGTGTTACATCTTATAAGAATATCTTTTCTTTACCTGCTTTGAGCTCCACAAGATGCTCTTATCTTTCCTAATCACACTACTCTTGCTCATTTTTCATTCTTGGCCCTTCTTGCTGTTTTAACCTTGTCTACTCCTTGAATTACCTAGAGCTTCAGCACATAGGAATCACTACAAAGCTCACGGCGAAAGCAAAGAAGCTGTGGGCTCACACACACACATACAGAGACCTTTCCCTGGGGCTCTGCTTAATTTTCTCTGCTTCGTTCCAGATCACTTATTAGAAATTCAGAAATCTCTCTCGAGCCAGTTTCCGAAGACATGCTGTTCTCCTTGAGTGACATATGGTTCCCACATACGTGGCCCTCCAAAGGACTATGCTTCACTGAAACGTTATTTCTGGGATGCAATGGGGACTTGAATCAGCATACTTATCTTCCACAGACAACTGAAACTCACCCATCGGGAATGTTTGGTACTAGTGTTACAATTCCCGTTCTGCCCTCCGGTTTTAATCTCTGCTTTCACTGCGCTTTCACCATCTGCTGCTAACTCCAGCTGTCATCTTTTAAAGAGACACCTTCTGAACATTTATTAGTGGCTCTGACAAACCTTCTCTCCAGGTGCTTCTGTGAGAACTGGATGTCTCTGGTTAACAACGAGTCAGCACCACTCAACACCCCAGACATACCGCTGCTCTGGACTTCCACTTGGTCTCTTTAACAAGCTCCTTGAGCTGGATCTAGCTGTGGTTCAGCTTCTGCTGTTTTTTTTCCATTCCTTTGTTATTTCACTAGGGAAGCTGTCCCTACAGACTGCTGCCACCTCTTGTGCATTCACAACTTGTTCCTTGAAGTTGCCAGCTAAAGCACTTTGTGCAAGTTTGACTTTTTTTACGGGTCATTAATTATCACAGCCAACCTCAGTGATGGGGTGGATGAGAAAACACATTAGGGAAAGGGCAGAGGAGGGTCTGTGCCATGGGGAGGAGGCTGGGGAGCTGTCCCTGGGATGCTCACCCTAGAGAGGCACAGACTCGTAGAATTGTTTGGGTTGGAAAAGACCTTTAAGATCACCAAGTCCAGTAAACTTGCAGGCTTTCCTAAAACAGCATCCCCCTCTTGACCCTGCCCCTGGGGAATGCTCAGCTTTAGAAAAGTGGCAGCCTGACACCCTGCTCACTTCAAGCCCTGGAAAGTCCTAACTTGACCTATTCACTAGTCAGTAAAAACATATCCACAAATACATTTAGAATTAAACAAATAAAAACGCAAAAAACCCAACCCTGAAACCCCAGCACTGTTAAAGAAGAGGACAGTCACTGAAGGTATTAAGCCTCCTCTGAAATTTTTTATTGAACTGCATTGCTTCTACGTTGACAAAAAAATGGAAATAAAGTAGGAAAATGCGTATCAAATCCAGTGAGCCAGATGCCTGTTAGGAGAGACTGAAAAATTAGGAATTTTTCGTTCAGAGAAAAATAAAACAGGAGGGCATGAAAGATGTATTGAAAATAAACACTGCAGAGATGGCAAATTGGATACTGAAATCTGCATTTTCTCTAGAAACAAAAAGACATCAAAAGAAAATACAGAGGCAGAAATTTTACAAACAGTGAAGGAGAACAGTTGCACACAATGCATGATTACTCTGCGGCACTGCCCGTCACAAGATGCCATTGGGGTTGAGTGCTTACCAGAATCTGAAAAATAAAAGGCATATGACATGCTAAAAAAACCCATGCAATCATCTGTGATAGCTGAAAGTTAGGGAAAAATTATGCAGAATTTGTAGAGGAAAGCATAGACGAAAGATGACAGTGCAGAGGTCGGTGGAGGTAACTCTTACCACAAAAGTGCAGACAACCTCCTCTGAACTGGAGCCAATCAGGTTTATATAAAACCTGCTGTTGAAATACCCAGCAGAAAAGGCGTAAGCATTCTCAATTCTCCATGACGCATCCTGAGGATTATTCAGAATAGAGAAATGGTGGGACAAAAGTGAGGAATAGGTTGTAAAAAGGGAACACTGCTTCATTCTTAAAATCATTTTCAACCCTTACGGTCTCTGCCAGATAGAAGAGCCAAAACAGAAAATGATTGAACCCATTAAACATTTGAAAAGGAATAAGACTGTAAGGATTAAGCTCAAATTTTCTTTGAATGTGACACCCCACAACTGATGAGAATTTTTTATCCAAAGGGCTTGCAATTCTATGCTCAGTCCTTGTGTTTCTCCATCCTCTGTGATGATCTGAGGTGGCCTTGTTGGCCCGTGAGAAGGTTAAGAAGCACGTGTTTTGAAAAAAAGAAAAAGTTACAGTGCTCAGGGATGGTTTTATGCAAAGGGTTATGTAAATACCTAAGCACTACTGGTACCTTGCAACTTGGTTTCATGCAGGGGTCTATGAAGGAGCTTCCTGAACCCTCTGCTTTCTGAACAACACAGAACCAAGCTTTTGATGACAGCTCTTATTACCAGGAATGCCTTTAAACACCTAAACATCTTTTGCTCTACTCACACTTCATTATGCACTCATTTGACAACTGACAATCCTGATTTCCTTTCAATCTTTTTCCTTCTCTCTTTTAACTTACCTGACTGAGCTATAGATGCTAACATTGATGCCAGTGCACTCTTGGTTTCTGCCTTCTAACTCCCATTTTCCATCCCTGCTACTTGCGCAAAACACAGTTTTCAGTTTTCTGGCCATACTCAAAAATAATGGGTTCAATGTATTTCCTCTCCTCCCCTCGCTGAAATGCATGTGCCAAATTTCATATTTAATTGAAGAAAATGTGTCATTTGTCCAGGAAATAAAGAGATCAAGCACATCTATCCCAAAAAAGAAGCAATCTGAGAATGAAATTACTTGACTTTGCCAACATTTTGTGAGTCTCTTTTCCAGCAATTTTCCAGAATTTGTCATAAGCACATCGCTGTGTGGTCTTAAAATACAGGGTCCTATTTTCTCCTATTGTTGCCTTTCACAGTCCTCCCAGAACTGAACAAGCCTACATTATCATAAGCCTTCCAAGGTTTTTTCCAAAGCCTTTGTAAGCTTTTTTGTTATGTTGCCACCTTTGCTTTTGTAAAGCTTTCTCCAAGATCGGTCCTGCTTCTGGTCCTCTGTTTTTTCCTACTAGATTGCTGCTAAAACGTATACGCGCTCAACAGGAGGTAATGGCACAACACCATTAATCAGTGTCACCTACAAAATTCTTGCCAGTATTCAGAGTAGCACTTGGGGGAAATATTTCTCAGCTTCCATTCATAATCAGTAATCTCTTGCTTATTTTTTTACTGCAGCAACAGTTTTCTGGATCGAGAGACTTCCCCATATGTCCTCTGTTGAATCTGCAGCTGCTAAATTTTAGTCTTTCTAAATTCATATTTGGCTGCAAGTTTCTTCCCTGTTGTAAGTCTCCTCTTCAAATGCTTTCTGTGGATGAAAACTGGCTTTGACCCCTCTCTAGCTACTTTGTGCAATAAGACTGCATTGCGGGAGCAGCAGGCTTTCTTATTTTCCTCCTTTTGCATACGTTTTTTTCTCTTTCCCTCACCATCTCAGACAGAGGCAGCAGCTGTAACATCAAACATAGAATCATTGAATGGTTTGGGTTAGAAGGGACCTTAAAGCCCATCCAGTCCCAACTCCCCTGCCATGGACAGGGACACCTCCCACCAGACCAAGCGGCTCAAGGCCCCATCCAACCTGGCCTTGAACACTTCCAGGGAGGGAGCATCCACAGCTTCCTCGGGCAACCTGTGCCAGTGCCTCACCACCCTTACATGAAGAATTTCTTCCTAATGTCTAATCTACATCTTCCCCCTTCCAGTTTAAAGCCATTCCCCCTCGTCCTATCACTACCAACCCTTGTAGAAAGCCCCTCCCCAGCTTTCCTGCAGCCCCTTCAGGTACTGGGAGGCCGCTATGAGGTCTCCCCATATCCTTCTCTTCTCCAGGCTGAACAATCCCAACTCTCTCAGCCTGTCCTCACAGCAGAGGTGCCCCAGCCCTCTGATCATCTTCACAGCCCTAATCATCTGTGTATCTTCAAGAAGGAGTCTGAAAGGTAGTGAGAAATCATGGGTTTCAGCCTCCATAATTTTCATTTTTCAGATATGGGTCCTGATTCATAGCTAAGCAGCAGCAGCCTCACCTGAGCCTCCAGCCTCCCAAGGCTCTGCAGCCCCACTGCAACAGCCGAGCCCTGCTGTGCTCAGGCATAGGCCTGGGTACGTCACCTCTCACCAGTGACACTTCCCACCAGTGGCCACCCGACCTCATCAAGGAAGGGCCACCTTTCCTATCAGAAACCGCAGTGATGCTGCGGGTACCACAGACGTGGGGAAAGGCAGGAATAATTCCAGCAGTAAAACAGGCAATGGGATGCTGTTACTGTCACACTGCAATTCCCAGCAACACTACTGGAAGCCACATGTGCACTGAGCTCAGTTTAAAAAGGATTAATACAAAGTTATGAGCCTACTGGAAGATTATTTTTTAGCTTTTCAGAAAATTCAGGCTATATCATCCCATTTTTAGTTCATTTTTGCCCCCTTACCATAAAGTTATAATGAATCTCATGGACACAACTTCAGAAGGAAACGGAAAATATCTTTTAGTTTTTCAGCAGCAAATAAAAGAATGTTAAGATTAACTGCAGTTGTCAGTTCAGTTAACAATGTCTTTTGCAGATTTGCCCAATCTTGGTGTTATTTTCATGCATAGTGAAGTATTAGCTATTGTCTCTGTCATAAGAAAAAAATTCCATTTCTTTAGCAGTGTGCTAAAACCTGAAAAAGAAGAATTGTCCTTAATAATTCTTGACAAGATTCCATTATATTGAAAGAGAAAAGTGATCTTGTATTTTGTGTACCCAAAGAAGATGTCTAAAAGGCTGTGATACCTCTGTTACACAAAGAATATTTTTCCACATCAGTGCAGTTACTCTTAGACACCACATCCATTACTGCCCTCTAAGTCGTTCTTCCATATAATATGGGAGTACATTCTGTGGAAGACACAGAATAAGTTTCATTTCACATCAGAATTAATCAAAATATCACAAAGAAAATGCAATTTTTTTTTGTCAAAATCTTTAAACCTAATAAATGGTTTATAAGAAGGCTATGGTTTAGAATAAACCGATAATTCTAACCTTAGCATCTGAATAAACTACACGATATTGTTTCAGCACACAGTTTTGCACCTCTGGGATATTACAGCAAAGAGAACTGGAGGAATCCATGACAGCTGAAGATGAAAAGAAAAAAATCCTTTCCTACTATAAATTCTCCTTACTTCATCAGATTCAAGCAAGCTACAATGATTTACACTCCTCCAGAGTGTTTTCAGCACTGTTTATTTCATAAACAGAAGAGTGAAAGTGGGAATAAGAAAAAGTAGAATTACGGATAAATAAAAGAGAGAATGGAGACTGCATGAAATCTGCCAGGGACCCCTGTTCAAATATAATTCAGCTAGGAAGTGCATGTGCTTTATAGCTCTGTACCATACAAGAAAAATAAAGATAAGTTTTTAAAAGACCTTTAGAAAAGAAACCTATTTTGTCTCACACAGTCCTGTGTCAGATGAGCTCATCTGTGATTGCTAAGAAATACCAGTTCAACGGTGTGTCATTAGGGGCTCAGTTCAGTTGCCCAAATGTGCATGTCTAGTGGCATTTGGGGTGCTCTTGAGCATCCCCTCAGCTTCCAGAAGCTCCCCTAAAGGGTGCAGATTTTGCAGGCTTTGGATGGTAGGTGCCAGCCCTGCAAAGGTGTCTCAGACACCCTCAAGCATCTCAAACTGAACAACCTTCTTACGTCTGGACACCTGAAACCTGTTCCTGGCAAGGAACCAGCTCTAGATTAAGTCATGTAAATTTAGATGCCTGCATAAGCCATCTTAGGTGCCTGAGGGTGACTCAGGGTCCACACAGGGCTGGCAGAAAGGACCCAGGCTCCACAGGAGACCCACAGCCTGTTGGAGAGGCATCTGGAGCTCAGCACCCCCCTGGGTGTTTCAAATGGCCACAGGTGCTCACATTTGAGCAGGTGGGTGCAGCCCTAGGTCTCCACTGACCAAAGTAAGAGCTTGACCTCAGCTTATACAAGCGCGTTACGTGTACACACACAACACGGACAGTAAAGCTGAAAGACTGGAAGACTGCTGCTAGAAAGCCTGGAGTTGCCCGAGTATTAGTCACCCCAATAAAAGCTTCGTTATTTTTACTTCTTTTGCCTGAGCAAGGTTTGAAAGTGGATGCCCAGTGATACCTCTGCTACCCAATATCCCTGTTCTGAGGAGATTACTCATAACTTTACAATCCAAGTTTTTAAATATGTTTTAATATTACCTCGATGCCACAAATAGAGAATTTATACTCTACTCAGACCCTTGGCTTCAAAAATCGAAATTTTCCTGCAACTACAAATATAAATTTAGTCTTTATCAGATGCCATTTTGTTATTTGCAAGTGTTTTTTGTCCTGAGATGACAAGAAATTAAATTTAGATACTAAGCTAACTCTTTTCAAGGGTAAGATCTCACCAACTGAAGATTTGTAGCGCAAATTTTTTGGCTATTTATGTGGGTATGGAATTCTGGGAGGTTCTGGAGTTACTTCAAAGGCTGGCAGTTTAGTTCATTCATTCAGACACTGGTTCTTTGCTGCTGGACTTTATGTCACATACTTATTTTTCAGTAGAAATAATTTATGAGTGCTCTGCAGAACTGACAAGTGAAGTTGTTGTATGCTGGCTCCCAGTGATACTGGCTTGGTTTTTTTGAACTCATGTTTTCAGTCTGTTCAGTAACGTTCCCACTGGTTCAGAAGAAGTGGAGATCTCATCCTAAGCCCTCCCCTACACTCACTCTGCACCTGCTTTGATGTGTCCTGAACAGAGAGAGCCACAAAAAAGATTTGGGCATTAGGCTATCTCTGCCCTATCTCTGCAAAACCCTAAATCCGATGCTTTGACACAGAGTCTGGAAGTTTTTACTTGGATAATTTCTAATTCTACCATACAAACATATAGACTTAAGTGTCATCTTTTGGACATGTAAACTCATGTTTTGACTGAATTTAACAATAAAGTATCCAGCCTGTAAACTTTGTTGGGTCCTACAAGTCAGATGCTCAATACGTTGCATGTCAAACCCATCCGGGATGTACCAATACAGCGTGCACACATATACACACACACACTCCCCCGATCCTAGATGTAACATGGGTGAAGGCAGTAGTATCTTCCTTCCGGATAGTCCCTGAGGAAGGCTGAGGTGGTGTCCCTGCTCCACTGATGGACACCAGAGCAAGCAATAGACTGAAAAGTGATCACCACTCGCTCACCAATCTAATAAGTAACAGCTCTGGTTTCAAATGGAGAAAGGGTGGACCACACCTCTTCTTCCTATAGGCTAGCCCAAAGCCCACGAGCAAAAGAAGGATTGAATTCCTGTCCAGCCATATCTCACATGGGCAGATGAACAAGGCCCAGTGGGTAAGAAGGCAATCAATGCTGCCTCCTCACTTGGCTGTGAGGCAAATGCTCCCCTTGTGAGAAGGAGCAAGGTCTGGTGCTTACCGCAACTTCATGGTGAGGTAACTCAGCCACAGTCAGACACCTGTTTGGAGCCCCAGATCTATCTGGGTCTCAGGTGTCATTTCTGTCAGCACTTCTCAGACAGCTCTGGCAGGTTCCCAGGCAGCATGCCGGGCTTCACCGGTGGCTTTCCCTGGTATCTGTACAGAGGGCGGGGATCCACAGAGTCAATTCCAATTCTGGAAGTTGCCAAAAAGTCACAAGCCTCAGTGGTTTTCTAGGTTGAATTGCTGCCCTATATCGTTATTCTTCTGCTGGTATACATAACAGTGATTTAAAAGAAGGCTTTTTTGTTTATTTTCTGAGAGATCATCTCACACAGGAATTATGGGTCTATTTAAATAATAGTGCAAAGAGCATCTGGTCTACACAGAAGAAAACAACAAGCTAATTATAAGTAAGTCCCTCTATACCTCTATTCCTTATTTTTTAATTCCTTCTCTGATTTAATTTCATTTTCATATTGTTTCAGGGAAATGAGATCTTTTGCTTTAAGAATTCATCTTCTCTCGCTTCTCATAATTTAGAAGCTAATAATCCTCTTCATGACATCACACACTCACTGAAACCCATTACGCCAAGGACAAAGTACGACAGTCTCAGGCACAGGGAATAAGAAGAACAGATGAGAAACAGCAACAGATGCAAATTAACTGCTAAAGACAAAGAATTATATTGTCCCCTTCCAGGAGGAAGGAAAACAGCCCAGCAGTGCTATCTGTACCCTGGGGATGCTTTCTCAAATCCCTCATCCATCATTAGCAGCAACAGAATTGATCAGACCAAAGCTTTGCTTCTTCACAAAGGAAATGTAGTGGGCTAACAAACGGCAGCTAAAACATGGTGTTAAACTTAGCCTTGCACTTAGTGTAACCAACTCATGGTTAGCCTTAGGTTGCTTTTAGTACTAAGTAAAAGCATGGCTTTACTCCAAATCATAGTGTTATTGGTTTTCCCATGCAGTTTGAAATGTTGTTCAGTATTTTTTTTAAAACAATTATAATTTTTTTGAGCTTTTCTAAAGGATAGACAGTGCAGTAAGCTGAGCTGGGTTCAAGTGGTGAAGGTGATAGGGATGTTTTGATAGACCAAGCCTATTCAGTCTCACATTTAATGTCATTTTGGCCAAATGACTCACACGTTTACTGCAAAGCCTAATGCTATCAGTAACATTGCAACGTACTACAGTCAAGCAGTGGAAATGTGTTCAGAGACCACGGCGGCCACAAACACAGGTTTTTCTCAGACAAGGGGTTCCCTGTGAGTGCTCTCAGCTGGAAGAGAAAAGGAATGAAGGTGAGTTGAGAGACTGCAACACCAGGCTCAAATGTAAAGGGCAAAAATATTAGCATCTTTGTCTTTTCACTGAAGGTTTCTGCTTCCAAATTGCAGATCAGGAACCACTTATACCTGGCCATAAAAAAAGTTGTGCTTTTTTTTTAATTTTGAGTTTTTAAAAGTTTTTTAAAACATAAGAGTTCTTTAAGGCAGTGCCTTGTCTCCAGCAGTGGCTGCAAGCAGATGCAGTCCAAGGGGAGAGCATTTGAACATGGCAAATGTGCATGATCTTGCTATGGAGCACATTTGCAACATCCAGTAATCCTCAGCAAAGCTGTTTTCTAGGAGCTTGTCCTGTGACCTCTGAGTACATGCAAACTTTGAACACCCATGATGTCTACGAGCAGGAGTTCACTACCCAAGGACACCCTGAGTGGTTAACAACCTCCTGGGCTGTGAGCTGAACCTGCCACCTACTACCTTCGTCTGATAGTGCCTCATTCCTCTACCAGAAGGAACTTGCTGAGATCCCCTCTTTTAAACTCTTTCACGATTTCATAAATTTCTTGAAGCTCTCCTCATTCGGTTGTCCCTTTTTAAGTCTGTTTCATTCCCTCTCATTATTCCTCATACAGAAACAGTTTCATACTTTTCATCATTCTTTTTGCATTTTTCTGGAACTCTTTCAGTCTTTCTACCCTTTTTTGAGAACGAAAGACCAGAACTGCATGCAATACTAAAGGGATGAACAAATGATGGACATATGTAGTGGCACGATGATGACAACTAGGTTTGCTCTTTCTTTCATGGCAATTGTTAACACTTGCTTTGCGTCTTAGATTGCACACTGATAGCAAGCACGAATAGTTTTCATGGAGCTATCCACCATAATTCAGTGCTTTTTCTATTGAGGGAAGCAATCATGTTTTTATATATGAAATTAAGATTATTTTCATCTCACCTTCATATTTGTCTACATCAAATTTCATCTGTCATATTATTGTCCACTCAATCTACCAAACTCCTTCTGCCACTCTGCACAATCACCATTTCTTAATGATAAAAATTAGACCTGATTACATTGGGAAATATTTTGGAGCTCTGCACACATAACAGTCTTTAGGTTTTGTTTGGTTTTTTTCTTTTGTTGTTCCTTTACTCCACAGATCATAGAAGGCAGACGGTAGTATGGCAAATAATGTTTCCATCTTTTTTATTTAATAATACTTTGTATCCAGTGCAAATAATAATCAAAAGTAAAATATTAACCATCTAGGTTCCACCTTACTTCATGAAAATTTATGATCCTGATTTCTGGTGCATCTATGTGCCTTCAGGACTGAGCTAGCACAGGCAGCTCTGAGTTAATTTTGCTCTAACTAGACACGTCCACTTTAAAACTATTGCATAAAAATACTCTAGCACTGTCAAATAGGAAGCTCAGAGGGCTGTAATTTGAAAATTAGCTTTGATAGATCTCTGATATGTTTATGTCCACACACATTTATTTCAGAAAAGGATCGACCTTTTCTACTCTTTATCACAGAAGCAGGAAAAAAAACCCCTAGTACAAGGTATTTTTTATTTACTCCCTTTTTATTTCCATATGCAGTCTATTACTGTAGCATCTGAGAATGTCATCCATGTTCATACTCCAGACATAATTTTCTGTGCATGTAATAAATGCAAAAGTAGTTCAATTTTTAATATCATTTATTCACTGTATGTTTGCAGTCTACTGGCATTACAGCATATAATCTACATTAACAAGCAGAATGACCTTCCCAAATAACCAGTCTTCAAGAGCACAATTCACTTGTCATTTTCATAAATACTTCCAAACGGCTCTTTTGAGAGCAATCCCATTGACACTACATTTTAGGCTATGTATCTGCAATTAGATCTGTCTGTGTTACTCTTTCAGCTGAAAGAATTTATCCAAAACGTACACTGCAAATTGTAAAGATAATGCCAGAAAAGATGAAAGAAAAAATATTTTTAGTTGCTGTACATAAGTGCAAGCAAACATTCCTGAAAACAGATTATGAAAAGACACTTTCCAGAAATAATAAGCTATTTCTAAAGTCCCTAAATTGAATTTTGATTGTTATCCATTTTCTTATCTAAGTTTGAATATGTGTGCCCAGTGTGAGTATGTGTATGCTGAACACCAGTCTCCCTTATTGCATTGATTTTCCCTCCCACTGGACTGCCTTGGCGACGTATTTGTACTGCTGATATACAGCAAAGGTGCCTCATGTCCACACCGTTCAGCGAGAACAGCATCATGTTCCTCTTTGGGGAAATCCGTAAGCTCTGATGTACCAATACTTGCTAATCTTTCATACTCTGTTGCACTTGCACCCTCCTGCTGATTTCCACAGCATAGAAATCTGCTTTCATAATCGAAATGTAGCTCATTAACTGAGTAATTGCTTCTTTGTTGTCTGTTTCACTTGGTTGGTTTGATCCTGCGCACAGGCAAAGTCTGAGTTGAACATCTGGGGGTGAGGTGGAGGGAGCAATCTGTGGGGACACTTCAGAAGCCAGATGCTCTCTGGTGCCATGGAAGACCCAGGTGAAGATTTTGGAAGAGAAGGCAGCCATCCTAATGCTGCACTACACAGCCAGGGCACTAACATTCCATTGCATGTATTTTTTTGACTTGTACCTGAACGACTGAGAAAGGCACGAGCGAATTCACATGTCAGGAAGCTGGTCATGGGTGCTGCTTCAGGCTAATGTGCCTGCCTAGCTAGAGGCTTCTTGACAGTAACAGGAAAAAATGGATTTTGCTGACAGTGGCTGAGCAGCTCTCTCAAGGATGGCTTTGCCCAGGCAGCCCAGGAAGCTGATACCAAGTCAGGGCCTGGCTCCCAGAGGAGACAGCTGTCTCAGTGCATCCAGCACCTTCGCCCTCCCTCGCATCGGCTCAGGGAGAACAGCCGTACCCAGCTCTGCCCAGGCAGGCTGACTACAGCAGCCTGCAAGGAAGGAGCCAGGGAGGCCATGCTCGCCCCAGAAGCCTTTACTTCTGTTTTGCCTCCTTCCCTGTCATGCTGCTCACAGGAGTTGCTCCCACCTCATGCCATGGGACTTTGATTCACTCATCGTCCCGGCCTGCATCTGTCTGCCACCCGTGGCGACCGCCTGCCTCGTCCCAGCCAGCGAGGCTATGGGACCTCACGGCTGAATGTGGCAAAGTCAGTGCAACAGCCAGGACATGGGGTTTTGCCCCACGTGAGGATTTTTGACATTAGAATCTACCCCAAGTCTTTCCTCATCCAGAACTACATCTAAACTCTGCTGAACTTAGGGAGAGTCTTCTTTTCTGTAATCGATTTGCAGATGGCCCTCCCAGAGGGCCACTGACTAAATTAGATTGACTGTGTGTGTGAAAGCAAAGGCAGGTTTGAACCAAGAAAGAAGCATTTTAGTAGGTGAAGGAAACAGTTTTCTCTTTGCTGGTTTGGTTGTGTGGGTTTTTTTAATGTCATTTTTTCACAGTATCACAGTATCATAAGGTTGGAAAAGACCTTTGAGATCATCGAGTCCAACCTATGACCCAGCACCTACACCTACACGTACTCCTACTCCTACTCCTACTCCCACATGTAAATGCTGCACTTTGAAGAAAGAGAGCGCTATCAAATGCAGTCAGCTGTAGTCCGGGCTTTCTGCCTTTTCTTTGTCACTGGAAATATTTACAAAATATTCACATTTTAAAAACTCTTACTTTTCTCTTCTGTAAGTTACCGATTTTGTTTTGTGGCAGTATACATACAAGATAACTCTGAGTGTTTCTTTTTACTAAACCTTCACTTGAAGAAAATATTTTTAATATGGACACTATTAAAAGAGTTCCCCATAATGGATTAACTATATTCTGGGCTTTCCTTTAACTGCCATCAATTGTGGCTAAATTGTACACCCTGAAGGTATTGCATCCAACAGCCAAGCGTGGTACATGCCTATTTGTTTCTACTCCTCATTTCCCATCACTGTAAATTGATCACTTCACATTATGCAAGAGAAACTGTACTAAACTAATTCTCCAGTGCTTCTTTCTTTGCATGTAAATGCACGTTAACTTACTAGATTAGGGTAATCTGCTTACTGACACCTAAGTAGTTGGGTATATGAACCAGCATCATTAATTATCTTCACTGACATGAAGCCTGCTGGTGTCAAGGACAGGTGGCTGTCAACATTTTCTATGTGTTTTGTGCTAGGAATCCAAAAAGGAATACCTAAACTCAGAACTTGCTTATTTAAATTCAGTGTGATAGCATTTTTCTCTGCCTGTGACTACATTCATTATATCAGTCCTAATTGTTCAACAATGATGTGAATGTCATTATGCAAATAAGCAACTGTTTTTCATACTTGCAGAAATTACAACAGTTATACAAGGACTACTGAGAGTCCTTAATAGTGGCAGTCACTGAACTTTACAAATACCAACTTGTGAGTACTGCATTTGGTGATAATAAGGGTTTTTTCTGTGAGGCTGGCCATTTTTTAAAGTTGTAGCTCTAGGCATCAAATGTTGTAAAAATGTTCCCATCTGATGATGCATGTAGCTGGCACAGTACGCTTTGCATTTATCACAGTGCTCCAGATAATACTTGTATTTAATGACTATGCACTGATAAGCTGAAACTGGATGAATAGACTGTCTTCCATCTCATTCTGCTTAAGGTGACATGAACTTTCACTTATGTCAAAGCCACTTGCAGCTGTTCAGATACACTCTAAAGATGCTGAAAGGAATATTCCATCAATCCACAACAGAATGAATGACCATAAGAATGAGTATGTTGTCTTACTGTCTTTGGATTGCTTTAATAAAAGCATTTGTATTCCAGGAAGGAGGCAAGAATATAATTAATGATTGACACAACTCAACAGGCACATTGTCCAAGTGATTAAGAAGGAATTTGAAGAATATTTATTTTGATGATATACATTTTATAATTCATTAGCAACATAATAAAGTGAACACTCAAAAGAATCCATTTCCTATTTTTATATATTTGAATTAAATATAGCTGCAATCCTTGCTATTTCTGACTCTCTTTGCAAAGCTTTGTGTTTGAAGCAAAACACAAGAACAGTAACCGTGATGGATATAGTTAGTAATACCAATATCCTGTATTACTAACTATGTCTATAGGTACTAACTATCCTGTAATAAAAAGCTGAAACCCATTTTGTATTGTTAACCACAATTCAAAGCAGAAATATGATAGAGATGGTGAAATTCATCTCCACAATATAGTATTACAGATAACCACCTCCAGAGTTGCACTCTGGAACTAAATGAGTGCAACTACATCCTAGAACAGGCATCTGCAATTATTTTATTTTCCCTAGTCCATGTGCACCTCAATGTGTGAAGAACACAGGCAGAAAGTGAGAAATAGCAATGCAGAATTCCTCACGCTGCCATGCCACTCTTCTGTACCTACATGGACCTTGGGCTGTATTACAGTGGCTTGGTATGATACATGATTTTTCTCTCTTTGAATGCTTCAAAATAAAAAGGTTAACTTGATGAGGAGCATTTTTGCCAGATATTTGAGTAGTATTTCTTAAACTCCATAAGCCTTCATGGAAAGTCTGCCCACTAGGGCTTACCTTGGTTCTGTTCACTGCTAGGGCTCCATGATAGACATTACCCATAGTTTCCACCTATAATTAACCTAATGTTTTTTTGTAAATGAATCTTCCTAACACTGAGAATGAGAGCTACAGTGGATGAAACAGGAGTTAAATGGTATGATATGTGAGTGAAATTTGAGTTAGTCCAAACTTGTTTTTAACAATAAGATGGGCTCCCCCAGCCAAACAGACCTCCAGCGTTGGCCAGCACATCTGGCCATCTGGATCTTTCTAAGCAAAGATAATAATTTATTTAAAAGATCTTTATCTATTCTTAATGACCATGTTTGTGAAAATAGCTTGATTGGTAAGGACTGAGACAGAAGGCTTCTGGGAAGACAAGAAGAGAGAGCTGGAAGAAAGCAAGAAAGCAAAATGAGCAGCGAGTTAAAAATAAGGGGTGTAAATCTAAAAGCTATCGAAAACATTATGTAGCTAGTAAGTTGTTTGACATGAAAGCTTAGGCTGGGAATTACAGGTTTATTTCCTTTTTCTAACGACATCCAGTAGGAGGTTGTCGGCAACTCAAAACTTCAGCACGATAGAGAGCATCAGATATCAGAAACCATCTCCATGCCTGAAAATTCTTTAAACATTTGTGATAGAAAGCATCTGGTTTATTTGTCTGACTGTAAAATAACCCTTTCATTTTCACAGTTGACTTCTTCCATAGCTACGTAATACTTTGAAGAGCTTTTAGATTTACACTCTATATTTTTAACTTCATACTTTCACTCCTTAGCAGACACCTTACTTGATGGAAGGGCTAAACCACAGCTCTGCAGTGATGTAAACATCAGCCCAGTGGAGCACCTTGTCTCACAGAGCCATGATTCAGCCACATCATGCAGACAGCCTACTTTTTATCTAACAGTCTCATGGTTACAGCACCCACCTAAACAGCTGGAGGTCTAGAACTATTCACATCTACATCTCTTTTTCACCATACAACCATTTATTGTGCTATATTGGCCAGCTTCTGAACACCTGGACATACTCAGCATCTGTGGAGCATATATGGGCAAGGCAGAGATGTCATCGGGCAGTGGTTTTGCTACACTGTCCAGCTTTAGTGCTAGTTTCCATATTTGTTTCTGTACTTGGCATTAGACTATTTAGCTGAAAAGTAAAAACAGTCTTGAGAAAACGCAGGTCTTTCCCACACTGAGCTCCCTAAGCACTGGGTTTTCAACCCACATGGGATTTGCACCACTTTTCTTGGCCCATGGAAATATTGGCTTCTTCTCTGGTTCCTACATTTGACATCAGCTGATTTGTGCAGAGCTCAAATCTCTGTGGATCAGACAAGGCGGCTCTGAGCCTGTGCTTAACTCTGCCGTGGTCAAGGCACAGTGACTGAGCTCAGCCCTGAGCAAAGTGACTCTGGCCACTTGCAGAAATCACAGAGGGGAACCCTCTACAAACCTAAAGCAATGAAAGCACTCACTCAGTGTATTTAAACATCTCCAGCACCAGCAGCCACAGACTAAGATTTGCATATTTTTGTTACTGCTAAATCTTATGTTGGGTACTTCTTCCACCTCTTCTAGATGCTGGTGTCTGAAATGAGATGAAGTTGGGAAGTTGTCATAAGAAGTCTCCTCTTCTGTGATCAGGCTCCTTCAGAGTGTGAAGCCACCTTGTCAGGGAACTATATCCCTGACACAGTGACTTCACTCTTCAGGGAACTATACCCCTTGACACCCTTACTTATGGAAACCTGAGAGGAGAAGCAGCTAAGGCTCTTTATTTTAACTGCTGCTGAGGATACTCATTTCCAAGTCTATTATCTGGAATCCTTCAAAAGTGAAAAGACCAAAACTTAAATGTACTAGTTAGAATTTTATTTGACTCATGCATAAAAAAAGGCTTTTGCCTAAATTCAAACTATTTTATCTATACCTGACAGGGAACACTTTTAATTGAATGACATTTTTAAAATGCTTTTAATTGAATGACATCTTAAAAAAGGTTTCCAATTTGAATTTTTCTCAGCTCTGCAGGCTGAACTGCAGGATTATATTGTGTTATGACACAGCTTGGTTGATGTCTTGCTTGTAAAAGGTAGCAATAAAAACTAGTTTACTACATGAATGCAATTCTGATTCTTCTTACTTTATTTGTATCCACAAAAAAAGGGAAGGGGGATTTCTGTAGGAGCCCTCAGCTATAGAAAATCTGCTAAAAGTTTTTCAAAGTACATAAGGAGTTTAAATCTCACTCCAAAATGACTAAGAGCTCCAACACCAGAGCCCTCTTGTGACTACCTGGGAAGTACAATAATACATCCATAGAGAAAAAGCACATTGCTTCTTAAAGAGATAATTCATCATGTCACCTGCTACCATATCTCCCTGCATCATAACTTATTTTTATTGACCAAGGACAATGCAGTGAAAGAAAAAATGCAGCAGAGATTTATCAAACATTGAAGAAGCCTAAGAAAATATTAAAAAAATCTCCCTTTAAACGCTGTCATTGATAACTTCTCCTCCTAAAGTACAGTATGATGTAAGAAACATCATTACTCTACTTTAGAAACAATGAAGAAGGCAACCATCTGATGCTGCACTCAAGTCCCTCCTTAAGCAGTTACAGAGGAAATGGATGGGGTTGTTTTCTAGACAGTGAAAGGAGATTTTTTCTCCCTCTGTCTGAGGGAAATAGCCTGCACACCCAGAGGAAGGTTGGATACCAGCACTCTGGAGGCACTTCTGGGTGCTTACTTGGGTAACTCTGTCTTAACTGCAGCAATGGTATAAGTGGCATCTGGAAGCAGGGCTGTTGAGAAGCCCACAGTGAGGCAATCTGCACATTTTATGGAGCTGTCAGACTTTCTGTAGAATAGATTGTGCTCAGAGATAGATGCATCTAAGGTGCTTCCATAAATCTGATGGTGGGTATGAGAAGAGAGCTGTTTACAATCAGCCAGAAACTCATGTTGTCCATATTCACAGTTGAACAGTGGGACAGATCTAAAGACATTGGATCAGGTGTTTAGGTTCCTGTCCAGCCCAACTGGAACAAATCTTGCACTTTCTGCTGCCCCTTTCTAACTGGCCCTTGCTGTTTCCTTGGCCAAATGCCATCCCACCCTCTACGAAGAGTGTTTGCCACAGCTGAGCCTCTCCGTTGACACAGGGCCACAAAGTCTCCTGCAGCTTTTTAGGTCTGATACCAGATTTCTGAGTCTTGCCACAAGCTCTCTTGGAAGCTCATCTTTAAATATGACCTTTGTATCTTGTCATACTGCTGCAAAGAATAACATTGGTTATAATTTGGGTTTACAATTATTATATTATTTTACCTTTTAAAAATAGTCATTTTGTATGAATACTACAAGTGGTTTTAAATACATTAAAGAGTAGTTTGATCACTCCAGTGGCTGGTTCAAAGCACGCTGGACATTGCTAGTCTCTCTTCAGCCTACAGTGGTTTTGCCATTTTATTGTTGCCTCCCTTGGACCTTTCATCCAAGCCCAGTTTTCAAGGCTAGATTGAGAAGGTCATTTGTTGTTTCAGTCTTACAGTGCTAGAGAATAATTTATGTGGAGTTGATTGAACTAAAATAAATATTATTGTAGTAGAACTGTTCTGTGCTGATTTGTATGTCTGTGGAGAATTATGATGACTTAACTGTTGCGCCCAACCAAGTGCAAATCAAAAATTGTCTTACAGATATGCCACAAAAGTACACCTATTTTCTTTCTTTTATGATGATTAGGAGGCAAATTGCTCTAATGCCAGTTTATTAGAATAATATAATCTCAGTAGATAAGAAGATCAAATAAAAAACTGCAGCAATCCTTCTTTTATTATATATTTCCTGATCCCTTTGCTATCATCCCAATGAAGTGTAAATATAATGGATACATCTATGCCTAAAGCAACTGGAGATGAATCGGAATAAGTGGTTAAATGCCTTCAACCACACCCCAGTACAAAGAACAACAACAACAACAAAAATCAGTACTGCCTCAGGTTTGTCCGTGTAGAAAACTCTCAAATGATACTACTAAAAATAAGTTCTAAAATATCATAGGCAAAGCATATCTGAAAGGCATTTGGAATGACACTGCAAACACTTTTAAATGTGTAAACCACAGGAGCTTTAATATATACTGTAATAAAATCATAAAAATACTGTTTTTCTCTCAAAAATAATAAATATAAGTATTCTGCAATCATATAATGAAGTTTCATATAAGTGTAACTCAGGATATCTTTGGGTTAAACTGCTCTGGCTCTTTGTTTTCTCAAGTTTTAGGAGAATCGATTATTCCAAAACTTCGTGCACCTTCTTCCCTGGTAAATATAGAGATCAAAAACTTCAAAAGAAATAAGGGAGCCCCTTGGGAAAGCAAGTTCACAAAGGTGTTAAGAAAAGCCTTAATCCCTTTATCTAGAGCACAACAGGTTGCTCTCTGCTTTTACTTCTGGGAAAGTTCATGTCGGTTCACCACCCTGCATCTCCCTGCTGTGCAGTGCCAACGCCATCCACACCGTGGGACCTCAGAGCTGGCCACAAGATGCTCCACCCTTACTATTTAAAAGATATTATTGCTCATGCTCCAGTTATTGAGAAGCAGCTTCTGTGGTAACAGGAGCTGCACATTTAATATGCTGTGATTTTTTTTTGTATAGTAACGGCTTGTAAATCTGTCTCCTTCCACCACCAAACTCTGTGTTCCCAAGACATAAAGACAGCACCAGAACATACGCACGACTGGTACCCCGACGGGGCTGTGTATTGACAGGATATTAACACTTTCCTCCACGCTGCTGGTGAGGCATGACGCCTGCTCTGAAAGGAGACACCTGAATACTGTGTATAAATAGGTGCGGGAGTCACGTAAAGAAGGCGCCCCTGTGCCGCCGCTCTGAAGCCACGCGTTGCCGGGGTGAGCAGGTGGACAAGCAGAAACCTGTATCTTTATTTAATTCCAAGCTAACGCTTCCAGACAGTTCAGCCCGAGACAGCAGCACCAAAGGAGATGCCTTTCCCTTCGAAACCCTTTTCTGAAACCCCTTCAAACCTTTGAAAACCTGGATTCCAAGCGCGGGAGCTCGGTGGGTGCCGCCGCCGTCCCCGCGGGATCCCCGCGCGCAGCGACACCGCCTCCTCCTGCCCCCGCCCGCCCCTTCCACGGGGGAGCGGGACGGGCTGCGAGGAGGGCGGGACGGGACGGGACGGGCGGTAGCTCCCGCCGGCTCTGCTGCCCCGGACCCGACCGGGCCGGGGTGTCCCCGCACCCCGCAGCCCCCAGGCGGGCGGGAGGCGCCTGCGCGCTGCGGGCGCTCGGTGCCGGCCCCGGAGCTGGCGCCGCCCGCAGCTCCCACCGCTGCCTATTTTAGTCACAGCGGCGGCTCGGCGGGACGCGGGGTCGGGTGTGACAGTCCTGGGTTGTCCACGAAACTTTTCCGCGGGAGCGGGGCAGGTAAGGGGCGCGGGTGCGGGCGGGGCGGGACCGGAGCCGGGACGGGAGCGGAGCCGGAGCTTCCCGGCTGCCCGGTGGCGCTGTCCCGCTCGCTCTGCGCGGGGCTGGGGGACTGAGGGCAGCCGGGGACACCGGGCTTGGGGGCACTGGAGCAGGAGTAGGGCAGCTGCCCTGGGGCTCGGGAGGTGACCGGGAGCAGCTCCGGGCGGGTCGGGCGGAGCGCGCTCCTCTTCAGCGCGCCCGGCGGAGACCGGAGCGCCCGGATCCGGCCTCAGGCAGAGTCATGGAATGGTTCGGCTTGGGAGGGACCTTAAAGCCCATCCAGTTCCACCCCCCTGCCATGGGCAGGGACACCTCCCACCAGACCAGGCTGCTCAAGGTCCCATCCAATCTGGCCTTGAACACTTCCAGGGAGGGGTATCCACGGCTTCCCTGGGCAACCTGTGCCAGTGCCTCGCCAACCCTCAGCGCGAAGAATTTCTTCCTAATGTTTAATCTAAATCTTCTTCCTTACAATTTAAAGAAGTTGGAGAGCTTTACCATGTCCCCTTTGTAAAGAAGCGAGACATTGCCCGGCTCTTACCCTCCCGAAGGCTCTGCCTGAAGTGAGAGTCTTCATTCTGTATCTCCGGTTTAGTGATTATTTCTTGGAAAAGTGTGGTTTCTGGTTTCTCTGCAGCCTGCTCACAAGAGCTCACTTGAGAAGTATCTCTGCTTTCACAAAACCAGGTCGGGCTCTGGGGATTTCTTCCACTGAGCAGGGGTTTGCTCCGTAGGCTGCCGTTGTTTTGATTCCTCTCTCTCCCCGTCAACAAATGGTAAGAGCAGATGAACCCTGACATTAAGATCTGGCTCTGCATTTGCAGTTGTTTCCTTCCAAAGATACAACGAATGATACAAAACACTTCTCACTTCTTTTCTCCAAACTGCAGTATTTTTTTCCAAATGCATTTTTTCAAACTGTATTATTTCATATTTTCTTCAGCTGTTCCATAAAGCTTTCTGTGCACTCAGGCTGACAGTCACATTATGGACAAATATTTTATATAGCTGATTTCTTGTAATATTGAATCATGGACCACCTGGTAGTGTTCAAAAGATGTAATTGATGAAATTCGGCTTCCAGAACCAAGGCTTTTTGCCACTCTGTTGATTAATGGGAATATGATTGTATACATGCAAGTAAAAATGTCTTCATTAACCACAGCAAAACAAGAAATGGTTTCCACATCTGCAGAACTGTTGCTGTTCAGGCTTTCCACAAAGTTCTGTGTGATGCCAAATAATAAAGTAGCTTCAAATGTTGATTTCTTAAGAAATACCTAGCCAGCACAATAGCAAGTACTTTGCAGGTCCTGTAGTGAGGAGAACAGGTACCAAAACAGAAAGAAACGTGATACAGGTAATTATGAAGGCAAAATTTGTGGCAGGGGAAACTTTTATCATAAAATTTAGAACAGAAGTTTATTAAGGATTCAAGAAAAGGTTTGTTAGCTGAAGCTACATTTAAATCTATTTACTAAGTGTGTAGGCTTTTCAGAGATGAGGGGTTTTTTTATCATAGTAGTATGTTCCACTACCTTGCAAAAAGAACTGTGATCATTGTCTCCAGGTCATGGTACAGTACCTGTAACTGGGCATGCAGCTCTAGCCCAAACAAAAGTCAGATATTGTACAGGGAACAAATTTCGGTTTGTGATTATATTACATGATGAAACTAAAAGTATTCTGGCTCTCATAGCTAGAAAACTAATGAAAGTGATGCTAAACCAGTGCCATGTGTTCTGCTTGGCTCAGTTTTGTATGTAAAGCTGTATGATGCTCGTTCCAGCAAAGCAAAGTGTAGAACTGTTCTTCTAACCCTAAACCCTCCAAATAATTTCAGCAGCTCCATTAGGGCATCCTTGCTACCTTTCACTGTGTTTCACTCTGCTTGAGAGCTCACAGGGTACATAAATGTGGCATTTCCTGGTTCAGAGTGCTGTTTATCTGTTTGAACACAAGGCTCAAAACACTGCTTCTTTATAATGCAGTTGTACATGCAGGGATGATGTGATGAACCAGCTCTCTGTGTTTACTTCCTTTTTGAGAAATTAAATTCACATCAGGTGGTTGGTTTCATGGGAATACATTCCCGTCCAAAGGCACTACTGCACCATACAAACTCATTCAAGCTGAATTCTGCAGAGTTCAGCTGTAGTTCATTAACATATTGTTAAAGCATAAGTGAAAGATACATCGTAGCCGCTTTCTATATTATTAATTTAAAAGTTGAACTGTAGAAAAATTTGAACTTGTGCTTCACTGTGCAGTTTTTATTATAAACTACAATAGAACAGACCCTCTAAATTATTATTTGGTCAATGCTGTTCAGTGCACAAGAGTCTTGTTCAGAATTCCCCAAGTGCTTGAAATCCATAGTTAGTTTAAAAATCGCCTGACTGTCATTCAATGTTTATATTTTCTAGGAGCAAATGCCTTAAAAAAGGGAGGGAGGGGATTATGCTTCTAAGTTTGGCAGGAATACCGCAGGTACTTACAGTTCATCATTTCTGATTCAAATTGGAAGAAAATCTGTAATTATTTTTTGATATTAAACACAGTCTAGATGATGAAATAGATAGCATCTTCAATATTGGCTTTGCAACCATGGAAGATTGCATTGTATATTTTACAGTGATAAATGAGGAATTTTTCAAGTACTATAAGCAGTGTATGGTAAGCTGGTCTTTAAATATTTAAAGACTAAATAATAGCAGCTTCACTGTATGCAGTGCTTCTAATGAACTTTAAGCTATTCTGTATTGCTGCGGGTTTTCTTTCTGTCTTGGCGCCTCCCTCCACTCAGCTTTTTTCCACTTCTTAAAAAGACTAGGAGGAATTTGAGCAAATTGTAAGTGGAATCAGGCCTTCCCAGCTGCAGCCAAATAAGCTGAATGAATTGAAAGTCCCGTGAAAAGGCTTCCATTAAAGCGCTTTGCTTTGGATGAAGCAGTTCTGCATCAACTGCAGCAGGGAGACAGGAGTCAGGCCCACCCTGGCAAGGTGGACAGTCACCAGCCTCATGCTTTTGGTGGGTCATTCACACAGACCATTGACCTGTAGAGATGGCATTGGGGCGTCTCCAGGGTTAGGCAGTAGCTGACTGAAGGGGGTTCTTGGCTGAACAGCCTTCAACTTGGGAGCCTAAATTCTGCCTGAGCACGGGTTTTGGCCATGAGAAGTCCTGCTTGGCTGATGGTTATTTCTCAGAGCTGCCCTGAAGGCATCCAGCTGATGGCTGGACTTGTCCCAGCTGCTTGTGTTGTAGTTCTGAGCATTCCCAGAAGGATTGCTCTCTGAGGAGGTGTCATTTCACATGGATGCTCTGGAGGTGGGTGTCCAATTCAACAGCTGCAGGCTGCAAAGCCCAGGGGGGTACATACCTTGTGGTACTGGGACTGGGAAGAGTGTGGTTTGAGAGCTTTCCCTACCACATGAGGTGCTTTAGTTTCTAAGTGACAGCCTGCACTCAGAGCACTGATTCAGGGGGTGAGACATAGCAATGAGACACCAGTGAGACATAGGATGCCTTCCTCAGCCCAAGAGAGTGCAAGTCCATCTTCCCTGCTCCCACGAGGGTGCCTGGAGTGATTCATTTTGACTCGTGGGTGGGTCACTTGCAGCCCTTTTTGATGAATCCGTGGTGTTGTGCGGAAAGGAGGCAGGGAGGGAGAACCATGCTGCAGTCACTTTGTTCTGTGATGGGGACGCTTGCCTTGCAAGTGGGATCCTGAGGTTGCATATGTGTTTCATGTTAACGCATTCATTGATAAACATCCCTTTCTTTGAAAAGCATTGCCAAGAAGGGATGCTGGTTCCACATAGATGAAGGTTTATATGGGGAATAATTTCAGAGATCTACCTGTCTCCAGTGTTTTGAGTTGTGTAAACTAGCTGCTTAGTTGGCATCTGAGATAGACTCCTAGATTTCATTAGGAAGACCAGCTGCATAACTTTCTAGTTATATACAACTTCTTAATATTAAATAACTTAAAACAAAAGTCCAGAAGACTCCATTGTGGTCATCTAGGTGATGCCATAGGTGACTTCCTATAGAAAAAAAAATAGAATTGTAGTAAATCAATTAATTTTTTAATAATAGCATATCCAGATTTGTTTAAGGTACCAGACAGCATCCTGACTTCCCTAATTCCCAGCACAGGAAATCTTTAAATGGTCCCATTAATCAGTTACTTTTGCTATGTATGCTTATGTGTCTTTGTAATCTGAACATATTTAGTTTTATAGTGACTGACTATCTTGATAATTTTTTCTTTTGGATTGGATGGTCCTTTTCTTCCTCATCCTTCTTCCATCTTCCTGAATAGATGTTATGGACTGTGATGAAGCTATGGTAGCCTTCTCTGTATCATGCAGGCTGCATTTTCTCAGGAAAACCATGTTACCAAGTATTATAATTATTGCTTTCTCTATCATACGGTCATACAAAGTTTAAGGCAAGCTAGCATATGGACTTGTGTTGTTAGTTACTTGTCCTAACTGCGGCATCCATGCTTTGAGCCTGGAGTGAGTTCAAGGACAGGTTATTACTGAAAGTGGCTTGTTTGCCTGTCCATACTTGCCTATAGGCGCATAGCCCAACCTGTCTGTAGATGCATGAGTTAGGCGCTGCATTGCAATTAAGAGTTTGGTTGTCTTGGTCTCTTTGGGTATCTAACCCCAAGAGGACAATTGCAGAAGGAAAATAGCTTGGGGAAAGCGTGCCACACAGCCAACCATTGAGAGCAGTGCATGTCAGTAGAAGGGCAGAGAGAGGATTTCAGAGACATGGTGTCAATAGAAGGAAGGGGCACATTAATCATGAAGTTGCATTGCATGCTAGAGGAAATATTTGCTAAAATTAAGGAGCAGCTTCTTTTTATACATCTAAGGGATAGCCAGACTAGATGTAACTTGCCAGGCTAGATGATGTGCTCGGAGCTCGTCCCTCTGGAAGCAGGGGAGCACTGAGCCTGGAAGGGTCTCCCTTGGCTGGAAGGACTGCGTGGTTCCTGTCAGAGTTGCTGGAACAGCTTTGCTGACTGCCAAGCCAGGCTGTGGCCACTAGCTCATGTGTAAACATCTGCCCTGTAGATGCCTAAAACCGGTGAGACAAATCCTACTAAATCCAGCATAATCTCATTTTCTGTGTGAAAACATATTTGCTGTAAAGGAAAATCTTCGCTTTTGCTTCAAACCTGTGGCAAACAATGAATCCAGGCTGGTTACATGATCAGCATGTACAGCCTATTCGAAGTATACAGTGTGAAAGTGCTGAGGCCTTTCTGGATGAGTACTTGGGATAGGACAACTGAAGAATGGAGTAGTTGAACTCTGAACAGCTTTACTTTTGACTTAATTAAAAAGACCGAAGAGAGAACTGCTGTTAGCCTCAGGGCTTTTAGGGTTTATTTCTTGCAGAAATTATTGTGACCAGACACGGTAATTTAACATTCAAAGTTTCTCAGAGTTGAATTTGAGTCATCAGTGATAAAAATGGCATAAAATATCCAGTTCTCAAGCAAATTAAATATATACATGATTGGTAAATCTTTATGGGAATACCACAGTGTATGAGGAAGATGCTCATTCGGGGGGGGGAGCTTGTACTATGTGAATTTAAATTACAAGCTAAATTCTTTCTGGTCTGACTGTTGTTGTGTACTGCTGGCAGGTATTTATTTTGGAAAGTATGAGTGAAATACTCCATTTACTGCATTGAAACTCCAGCAAACTCATTTATTCTAGCACTTTCTGATGATAGCTTAATCCTTTCATCAGTGCTGTTGTTTGTTTTAAAGAAATCCATTCTAATGTATATTGCTCACAACTCTAAAGTGGTTGATTTTTCCCAGCACTTGATCTGTTCCTGCTGGAGAGGATGGGATATGTGGTGGGGCAAAACACTAAGAAACTTCTCAGTAATTCAGCCTGTGTTGGCTAGGTATGACTCCTTCCTGACCACTTTTCCATGCACCTCTGGCTCTGGCAGCCTACAGATGTCAATGTTGTGTTATTCTGGATACAGTAGTCACATAGCAGAGACTCTGCTTGTGCACAGTGTTCCTTCTTCATAGGCAAGGGACAGAGCAGAAAGAATTCAACATTCACTTGGGGAAGATACAATTCTTCAGGCTTATAATCCAACATACCTGCTTGAAATGCAGTTTCCTGTTCCTGCTTTTCTGGTCACGACCATTAAAGGAACCTGCAGAGATAACTGTTCACCACAGCCAGGACAGCTGAAGCAGGATATCAAGCAAGGCCATGTCAGTTGACACATTCCCTGTAGCCCAGAGTGCCAAAGCATCTCAGTGAAAGGATGGTGTCCCCTTCAGGTGCTTAGAAACTTGGTAATACACAAACTTGGTAAGTGCCAGTCTACTGTGGGCACTTTGTAGATGGGTCCTCAGTGATGGGTTGTTCATAGTTGGTGCTACAGCTGCTTGATTTTTTGATTTGGGGGATTTTTCTCCCCATATCCTCATGTGCAGTAGATGTATGGCTTAATTAGAGTGAGTATTTTGAAGCCCTCAAGAGTATAAATTTTGGACTTGTAGGAACTGTAAAAAGCAATGTCAAAGGCCTTATCTAGGACTAAATATCAATCAAAATTAGAAATTTTACTATATCTAGGTACGTGCATTCTATTGTCTGTACTCTATTTAATACTTCAAAGAAAAACCTACCAAGATTTTTAGCTATCAAACTGTAGATTAATTTCTTGATTGAGAAGAGGTGAATCCTCTCTTACTGCCTGCAGTTCCTGGCAGGAAGCTTGCCTGTGCTTCACCATTGCCCTGAGAAAGCAGCTCTATTTAGTAGCAGGCTTTGTCAGTATTTCCAGAGGGGAATTTTTTGCCTGCACACCTTGCATCGCCCAGGAGAGGGTCATGTTGGTGAGGCTGTATTCTGCGCTAGCACCAGCCTCCCTTCTCTGCCCTTCCTCTTGCACAGATAGGGGAGGCCCTTTCTAGCCTGGGAGGATGCTGTAGCACAGTAAAAGTTCTTATTGTGTAGAACCACTGAAATAAGTCAGAATTCTGCATACAGTGGTTTTGGAAGACATAGATAGTTACAAGTTACAAGACTTGTTACAAGACAAGTTACAACAAGATAGTTACAAGATAAAAAATAGATAGTTACAAATACAGGACAGTTTTTCCAGGGCTTAAGTTTTACATATGGTGACCCCTTCATGTGTGTGTTAGTGGTGTGTTGTTCTTTACAATTTTTTTTGACCCATCTTGTCATGAGGAGATGTTTTGCAGCAACACAATGAGCTGTAGTGTGGGCAGACTGTGCATGTGAATTTGAAAGTGAACAAAAATTCTGTGAAATTATTGCAACATTGTGTCAAATTATTGCAATGTATGGCTTTACATAATACATTGATAATGGGAAGTAGATTACAGTACGGATCCACAGGGGTTTTGTTTGTGGTGGCATACAGCTTCCCCTGTAACTTCTCAGTCATGTTTCCATTCTAAACAGTGATTTATTTTTTTTTAGAAATTGGAGTTTTCATGAGAACTGTTCAGAGCAAAACATTGTCAATAGATAAGAGGTATTAACAATAATACAAAATCACTGTTATCAATGTTTCTATTTTAAAAAACAAACAATCAAACAAAAAACTTCTGCCGGTGAATTTCGACTGTGCAATGGAATGCTGACTGGATTCAGAACACAAGGTCTGGGAACCACATGTTCCAATTTTGTTTTCATTTGGTTCAGAAATTTTACCACTTGATCACAGAAGTACCCCTTAAAATTCCTCATGCTCTTACCATACCTAGGTAGCTTCTTTGTAGCTGATGCAGTTCTTATTTCCCATTCTCCAAGGTCTGAATCCTGCACCTGGGGAAGAAATCCTGTACCAGAGAAGAGTATTTGGGTAAAAAGACAAAAAAAATCTCATAGTTACGAACTACCTACTAGCCTTCCTCTTAAGCTTTTCTTCTGAACTTTGCTGCTTGATTGTTTAGCATTTTATGCCTTCATTCATCATTAGTGTTTTTTAATCATGGAATTAATGTTTGGGCTTGAATAAACTTAAAAGAAGTAAAACTGTAGCAACTAGGAGTTAAGATATAACTTTGCTTTATTAATTTCTTAGATGTGTCATTGTGAAAACCCCCCCACCATTGAAAGCCCTGCTGAATTATGTTGGATGCTTCACTGCACCAGCAGTATTTTTTGACTATTGACTTTTGTGGCTCTTGGGGTGGGGGGGTGGGGGGGGAGCTATCCTAGAGAATCAAATAATTTAGATAGAAAGATACTTCTTAGCTTCCCAGCAGTTTTACCAGGATAAGAACCAGACAGTTAAAGACTTTGGTGGGTTTCAATCCTGGTTATGCTACTGATTGTCTTTACAGTTTCTGCTCTGTCTAATCTCACATGGAAGCATGTATTTTTACTTTAAAAGACAGACATAAAAATCTGGTTCTGATTTCTTTTGAATTTATATTGGTTTTTTCATGCTTTTTGGTTATGTATTTATTTATTAACTCTTAGGAATACATTGTCATATGGAAACAAATAGCATATTTAACATTTTACAGTGTTGAACAATAAAATTATACGGTCCGTAGCATGAAATTATACAAGCTAGAACTCCAAATGTTAAAAAATTGCTCTGTAAATGACACTTGAGAGTTATTTTGCAGGACTACTTCCTTTGTATTCTAATAACATAATCTGTATAAAGCTGCATTTAAGATTTGTAGTTTCTTATACATGACGGCTATTTTGCCTGTCATTCTTGAAGCAGAAAAGACTGTCCCTCATGATGCTTGGGTTTCCCTTATTGTGGTGTTGGGTACATAGTCTGTTGACTCTGGGGACAGAAAACGGCCTTTCTCAACTCATTAATGAGAGTGGTTTGACCAAAATCCAGAGTAAGATGGAGGAGTTGAACAAGAACAAGACTTCACTATTACTTCTTGTCCAAAAGCTAGACAGGGTCTTAAATGAGTCTTGCAGGCAGCAGGTTCAGGACTGACAGATGCAACTACCTCCTCAGCAGCTAGGCTGTGGAAAGGCTTGTCCCAGGACATTGTGGATGTGATGTACAGGTTTACAAGGATTCGCTGGCGATTCAACAGTCTCTACAGGGTTCATATATATAGAAACATGATCTTCAATCAAATGAATATTAAGATTTGATCCTGGAATCACAGGGCTACAAGGGGAACTGGAAGATTGTAATGCAGTCTCAGGTTTTAGAAAATAAAAGCTTTGACAGAGTTTAACTGATGAAAAATTTTTTATAAGTAATTTGTCTGTTCTTCACTTGTCCAGATCAGATGGAACTACAGATGACACGGCCAAAATCAAAACAATGCATGAACTGATGAAAATCAGCATTGCCTTCTGAGAATATTAGCTTCCTAATTGCTGGAAATCCCAATTGCAACTTTACTACTGAAAGAGACTTTGAGGTACTATGATCATTGAGCAGAGTTTGCAAGAATGGAAAAGCAAAGGCCCCCGCTAGCTGTATTTCATAAATGAAGATTTCCAAGATTCAGCTGAATTGAAAAATTATTCCAGCCATGGGAGAAAATGCAAGTTTTTGGGAAAGTCTGATATACGCACATCCTACATGTACCACCTGGAAACAAGAGGCAGAGGGATCTATCTACCATCTAGCCAGTATTCTCTTTGTCGTGGGCTTCATGGGTGGAAGTGGATTCTTTGGGCTTCTCTATGTCTTCAGCTTGCTTGGATTGGGCTTTCTCTGCTCTTCTGTTTGGGCTTGGCTGGATGTCTGTGCTGCTGATATATTCTCCTGGAATTTTATACTGTTTGCTATATGCTTCGTTCAGTTCATTTACGTTACCTACCAAGTTCGGAGTGTTTCCTTTGACAGAGAATTCCAGGAACTCTACAACGCTCTCTTCCAGCCTCTGGGAATTTCCTTGACTGTCTACAGGAAGATCGTCTTGTGCTGTGATGCGGAAGTGGTTACCCTGGAGAAAGAACATTGTTATGCCATGCAAGGCAAAACACCTATTGATAAACTGTCCTTGCTTGTGTCAGGCAGGTTTGTATCAGTTTGTTGAGACTTACTGCAAGTATTTTTGGTTTTTCCTCCTTGAAAATGAAAGAAAAAAAATTACCTTATTTGTGTATTGTTTTTTCATTTTTGCAGTACAGTAGCTTCAATATTAATGTAAGTAATATCAATATTAGTAGGATAAATACACTTGTCTAGGACAGCACTAGCGTGAAAACACTAAGCACAAAATCTGTAATAGCATAAAGAAATTATTTTAAGTCATTCTTTTCTGTATCACAGCACTTAACATGTTAGGCGGATAAAGGTAACAAATGTGTTCTTCGGTCTCCAGCCTGTAGTTTGCTATGTGTCTGATGAACACAGCATCTTTCTTGTTTTTCTTTGCTAGTATTGTCTGAAACAGGACTAAAAGGTAGTTATGAAACTGAATATACTGAGAAACTCTGTTTAATAGAGATATTGACTTTGATATAGATCATGTTTGGTTGCTTTTGGGGGGGGTGGAGAAAAGAGGGAGTAAGGGAGAACAGAAAGCCTTAAAAGCACCCTTCCATTACAAGAGGGCATCGTTGATCCCTATCGAGATTTGCACACCTGAATCTACAGTTTCTGTATACTGTGGCCCTTAGTTAGACCCTGAGGCAATAAATCCACCTGCTTGTACTCCCTGCTTACTGGAGGCTCTTCTGGCAACCTTACTAATGCTTTCCCGAAGGGAAATACTAGCTTTTGTACTTTACACAAAGTGGTACAAGTAGTGAAGCTCCACAAGGGTAGATGGGATACCCAGAGGTGATGCCCATGATCTTGCTTTGCTGGGACACTGTGTATGTGCATTTTGACAGCCTGCCACATGGACAGATGGAGTTTGTGGGCAGCTTGAAACTCAAATGATTAGGACTGCTTTTAGCCAACAGCATGGATTTTAGGTGGCTGTCCTTAGTGACACTCAGGTTCAGAGCATTCTTGGAGGCTGTTTAGGAAGTATCTTCTGGAGATTGCTTTTGGTCATAGTCCTACTGAAGGAGAGGTATCCATCATTCTGCATGCCCAGTCAGTTAGTAATCATGCAGGGAGCTCCTGCTGCCTCCTTCATGCAGCGTAAAGCGGCATCTTCTGATTTTGTAAGAAACATTAATATCGGAGCAGAGAGGGTGTAAAAAGGGGACCCCTACAGCTTTGGTTTTTCTTTTAGCTCATGAGGTTTAAGCATAAGTTTTCTGCTCTGTGCCTTCAAACTTAAATATGACTTAAGAAGTAGAAAGAAATTTTTTCTTTGGCATCTGCAGAAGGCCTCACATTCACACAGAGATCCCATACCTCCGTGCTGTTCTCCTGGCTCCAGAGACTCCTGTGGCCATATAATTCCTGTTAAACATAAAGACAGCCCTACCTAACACATGCCGTGGGGAACTCCTGCTTCCAGCTCCTTGCTTTTGCCACTGTGTTCAGTCTAAAATGTTTATTTGCAAACCTAGAAGTATATCGCATGGCTTTCAAGTGAAGGAGACAAACGGTGCGATATGCGTTGGTCTTTCACCTCTCCAGTGTACGCAGGTTTTTCCATGACAAAGCTCGTGTGTCACTGCATGGACTTGCCCCAGGGAAAATAATACGACGTGAGGAAGGTCTGGAAAGATTTCCATTTCAGTTGCACAATTGTCTTGTATTCTCTTTCAACCAGCCTGATCAAGATGTGTTTGAAAAAATAATTAGAATACTGTTGGCCAGTGATTGTTTCTTCAGGCTCTCAAAGCTATCTTTAAACTCTTCACATAGTAGAAATAACATTCTTCTTGCAGTCATTTCTATGTGGAGGTAGTACTAACAAATTAACACGTCTTATCTTGGTAGGATCAGAGTTACAGTTGATGGGGAGTTTCTGCATTACATTTTTCCTCTTCAATTTCTGGATTCTCCTGAATGGGATTCACTGAGGCCCACGGAAGAGGGAATCTTCCAGGTAAAAGCAGAGGGGGTTTTTTGAATACTACAGAAGACTGTTTGCGTATTAATTGGCAAACTTCATTATGCTATGAGTTTTGTTTGTGAAATTACATAAACAGGTGACATTCCACTGTTTTGAGGAGAGAGGTCCTCTTCATCCACTGGACTGATTATACCATTTGTTTCTTCTTTCTGTTTGCATCTTGTCCTTACAACAAACTGGGTTTTTTTTTTCTTCAAGCTTATCTGGGAGGTAGACTCTGTTTGCATTCTTTGACTGTGCTAAAATACAACCCTGAGAAACCAGGTTTGTGGGAGGTGGGTGGAAGTTGGTGCTGAGGAGGTTTCCCTAGGGGAGGTTAACTGAAGAAGATGGGCTGGGGAGAGTGGTGCATGTGGCACAGCTTAGTGTGGAGGGACAGCATGGGACACAGTCTCCATCGGGATTGCCCCTTGTGATCTGTGAGTCCTCCCACTGCTGCCATTTGATTGACATGCTAAGCTCCTGCAGGGGGTGGATCTGATGTCTCATGTCATGAGAGCAAATGACATTTGTTGAGATCTTTCTTTAGACCTGCCTTTCGAGCTGGGGCTGCCGAGAGCAATGCAAGGCGTGCAGGGCCAAAGCTGGGGCACGCTGTCAGCCTGAGTCCTTGCTGGGGCTGCTGTTCAATGCAGCCAAAGGCGTATAATGTCACTGAAGCCAACAAGGTACAAGATTTCAGTCCATTCACAGTCACCCTTCTCACTTGCCTTTTGCATACAGTAGACCTCACGGAGCTCTGAGGCTGGGCTAAATGGCTTTCATTGCAGTGGGTGCAAAGGTGCAAAATGTATATTACAGACACAGTCTGCGTGCCTGCTGAGAGAGAGGGAGTGCTTTCTGAGCAAGGGCAGCAACAGCAATACTACTGCCCTATCACCTAGCTAAATTTAATTTTCTCTTCTATAGGTAACCCTTACGGCAGAGACAGATTGTCGGTATGTGGCCTGGAGGAGAAAGAAGCTGTATCTATTGTTTGCTAAACACCGCTTCATTTCCCGCCTGTTCTCAATTTTAATTGGGAGTGACATTGCTGAGAAACTGTATGCCTTGAATGACAGAGTGCACGTGGGGAAAGGCTTTAGGTATGACATTCGGCTACCAAACTTTTACCATGTCTCGCTGCCAGAGACCCCTTCGGTGCAGTCCTCCTACCACCTACAGAAAGGGTCCCCCCGACGCAAGCCTGCAGGTGTTACAAACTGCGACTCCTTCAGCCCATAGTTGTAGGAAGGAAAACTACGCTGCAGCCGTTCCCAAAAGCGATGAAGGGAAATGCAAAGCAGTGAAGCAGAAGAGCAGAAAAAGGAAGTAGAATGAGACCCAGTCAAGCCAAATTTGACTGACAAGTGCCATTTACTTTCACTGGAGTAGCTTGAATTCTTCCTCTCTCTAGAGCCAGTGGATTGGCTTCTACATTTTGACTCTTTGTGCAATATATTTGGTTTCTGTTAATTCTTCTGTTGATCTTCATCTCATTACTTCTGGAGAAAAACAAATCATAACAGGCTGAAGTTTTATTTTAATTATGGTGGCCTCTGTGTTGTGTTTTTTAAAAAAACAAACTCACAGTATTTGTAATTATATTTTCTCAAAATTATTTGCTATAATGAAGTATAGTCAATAAAAACAAGTAAGTTGTATTCAAAATATAGCAACTTGCTTGTAACATTCATATTTATGCTGTGTGAACATTGTCTCAATTAACATGAAGAATATTGCAGAAAAAAGAATAAGACACCGATTGTATTGGTTTAGTTTATTAAAGAAATCAAAGATTTTGAAATGTACAAGATTCTTAAAACACAAACAAAAGAAAACACCACATTCTGTCCAATGAGCAACTGGTTTCTCTCCGACTGCCTAAAGAGGTATTATGTGAAAACAAACGTAAATGTAACTGCTGGTATTAGAAAAGTAAAGCAGTTGTAACTGCTGCAGAGATAGCTGAGGGAAATGATTGTGTACTCTTTTTGATAATGTGATGCTATAGGACCTAGGCTTCCACACTGTCAGTGCCATTCGTGCCAAGCGCAATAAATACTGTTAATCAACTGCCAAAACACTGGAGTTTGTTTTACAATATTCTTTTTAACCAGGTTTGTCAGGAAGAAACTAATTAAGAAACAGCTGCAGCAATAAATACAATTTTTAACCAACACATTCTTTTTTAGCTTCCAGAGTCACTTCTCTGTGCCTGTGAAATTCTTGATTTAAAGGGTATTCTCTCTCTAATTCTGTGGTATTTTAATAACAAAATATAGCACCAGCTCACTGTTCAGTAGGAGAAAGTTGGTTTCAACCCTTGAGGTCACAGTGCCTTTGGGGAGAAGTGTCTGACTGTCTTTGCTAACTCACCTTCTTGCTGCTATGCCTGATGCCTCCCAATAATCAAAAAATGAGAAACATTACTATTTTATGAGACTATATTGCTGCTTGATAGATCTGGAGGTAGATCACATATTTAATATTTTAAAATTGCTGGACTGTTTGATAGGACAACCATTGTGTTTGTGTATGTGTGGGTATACATATGAATTTAAATCTTGGAAGTTTTTGCTGGAGGACTTAAAATAATGACACGATGTCATGCTTGAAAGATGATGATGCAGCGTGCGTAGGAAAGCTATTAGAAGTGATATGAAACATTACCTGTTTGAAAGACCTTCAGTGTAGAACTGATAATGTTGTATGAGTTTTGCTCTTAGTTTTATGTCCCTGTCTCAGAGAGGAAAATCTGCCAAACATAAATGTCATAACATGTAATGTGAAATCCCCAAATCTTTCTAATACCCCTTCCACATGATGTATTCGGTGTTTATTACTTGGTGTGTGAAGTCCCTGAGTCACAAAGCTACTTTGTCAAAAGAGAACTGAAGAAATGCAGAGTTCATTGACAGCTATTAAAGACCGGCCCAGAAAACAAGGCACAAAGTGCCAGAGGCTGACAGCTGTCACACAGCTGTGTGTGCCCTCTTCCTGTACTTGTCACAGTTAAGGGACAGGACAGCAGGCTACCTGATGCCTTGGTATGACTCAGCATAGATATTCTCACATAACTTCAGCACTGTGATTAGTATCTTGTCTTATTTATCGGTGGTGCCCAGTGCCAGAGGAGAGCAAAAAGTGCATCATCTATTGTGGATGTTATCATTTAGGCTTTGCCTCACAATCCTTGCTACACTTCACCCCGACAAGCTGCTCCTGATGAACATGCTGTATGCTGAAAATCTTGTGCTGGTTTTTAACAGGTGAGTTAAAAATAGTGCCCCCATCTCTCATTCCAATAAAATAACAGGAATATATAAATCTCTTGTGCTATAATATGTTGGACCAATATGAAGTTTATACTTAATGTTTTATGTGTTGTCTACAAATGTAAAAAGATTATACTCTAGAGACATAAAACGTATGTTATTCTAGAACGAGACATTATATGAATCATAGATAAATGCTCTCCTATTTTTCTTGAATATATGCACTTGCCCCATATTTTCAAGAAAACTTGCCTTAACCTAAATAGAGTCTACATTTAATAAAGTAGTGTGGTCACCTTCAAAATAAGAATAAAGAGTCTTTCCCACCTTCTGTATTAAGTTTATATTTTCAGTTTAAAATATAGCATGCTGCTCGGAAAGAGAACTGCTCTGGAGTGATGGGTGCTTCATTACATAATTTGGGGTTTTTTTCTTCTTTGTGACAGGTACATGCCTTGGTTTCAGCCTCATTTCCAACCACAATCCTTGGCGATGATTTTCTTATCAGAAATCTCTACTAGGACATGACTCTTAGATACTCTTAGATACTTAGATACTCTTTGAACATACTCTTAGATAATCTTGTTTAGCTTTTGTTGCTGTGCCTTTTGAGCTTTGAGTCACTTTTAAAAAATTGTTTCTGATTTTTCAGCATCTGGTTGAGTCATGACTGGCAGAACATTTCAGCTGTAGAATTCATGGCATATGTATCTACAGTATTGTAAGTACATACACAAAGACTGGAGGTGAGACAGCAAGTCCTCTCCACCCCTGTTTCTATTAATCTTGACAGCAACTTTAAAATATATTATAAAATATGTCCTAGTTTTTGGGAGAACACTGTAATCTACCTAAATAAAGAAGTACTCGGACTGATGTCAGTGAAATAATACAGTGTTTTTTGATACCATATATGCTCAGTCATTAGAGAATTTGGGTTGTTCAGCATTTTCTGCCTCAAAGTGTTAAAGTTAACATATCTTTTTTTTACAGTACAACAAAATAAATACCCTATTACGCTGATTTGTTAATCCCTCTTGAAAATACTTACTTTGAATACATTAATATGCATAAAAATACAATAGATTCGGGGCTCCCAAGGGAAACACTTTTTTTTTATTTCACATTAGCATTCCCTTTTTGTAGATTTTTGTGTCTGCAGTTTCTGTTGCTTTAATTCTACTTCTGTGTGAATTGAAAGGGTTAATTGAACTTAGCATGTAAATCAAGCCACCTCATCCCGATGAATCAAACTGTGTAGGTGGAGCTTCATCAGTGGGAGTGTGTAGGAGAAAGGCAGCACAAGCACATCATGTGCAAGCCCCAGGATTTGGGGTCACATCCCAAACCATGCCTGACAAAGCCCTTCTAGAGGCTAGCTTTGGAGGTGGTTCCGCCAGCAGAGGGTTTGGACCCAAATCACCACTCTGCAAGCCCCAAATGTTGTTAAACGTTGTCACTGACTGGGAAAAAGATGGGACATGCCCAAAAGCTTGTGAGAGCAGAAGGATTTTAAAGCAATTGTTCTTCTGCTGTGGATTCCCAGGCAATTTTATTCAGTTCCACCACAGCTCCTAATTTAAAAGGATCTAACATATTGTAGGGACAGGGCTATTTCCCTACCTCAGTGGGGTTTTGAAGATAAACGATGATACAAGATAAATGATTAAGGACTCGGCCACTAAAGTCATTTAAACAAACAATTGCAATAAAATAGTGGTGGTAAATAGCTCTTTGAGCCATGAATCACTTAGTTTTCATTGTATCCACTAGCAACTCTTCATCCAAAGCTGTGTAAAGCTGTGGGACATAATCATTTTCTGGAAGTAAGGTACCTTGTGCTGAGGAAGGCACTGAAGCCAAAATTCCCATTTCACGTATAATGCTCTAACTATGTCATAGTATAGAAATCGGCAGCACCATCATCTTCTGTAACAAGTGCGCATCACAGGAGCGCATTAAAGCATCTTAGTTCTTTTAAAGGAGATCATTGGGTCCCTACCCCCTGGCAGGCATTCTGACTGGATTATCCCAGGTAGCTGGGCAGCCTGCTGGAGCCAGGGCTAGCTGGCAGTGAGGAACACCTCTGTGTTCAGCATTTCCCATCTGTATATTTTAGGATTCCTAAGAAGTGAACAAGACAATCTAAATACCTGGAGTTGGGTTTGGACTTCCATGCAGGACATGGCCACAAGGGTGAGATACAGGCAGGAAAGCTATTGGGTGGGTTTAAAACACATTAGGTATGATGTATCTTCCTGTATGTGTACTCTTACACTGGGGTAAACACAACATCACTTATCCCATAATAAAAAATGAGAAAAGCCAGTTCACATCTGCTAGGATACACGAGGATGTGTATCAGCAGTTACCATAAAGTAGATGGAAATCCTTACTGCTTTTTGTTTATTTAAATTGCTCGTGTTAAAATCCTTTAAAAAATTTAATTAATCCAGTTGTAACGAATATTCTGTTTTGCTAAGAGATACAGCTTAGATAAATTTTTTTCAACACTTATTTTGACTATGAAGCAAAACGGTTGTGTTTCCATTCATAGAAAAGTTGAGACCTCTCAGATGATATTTTTAAGTAGATATCCCTAGTGAGGTGCATGGGAGTACTTCTTAAAAACCATTCATACGGCACTGCATGCTGTTTTTTACTGGGTCTCTATTTTCATGTTTGGTTATGGCTTTTGAAAACCATAGTGTCTTTCCAGCATATGTGTTCATATTTTAAAGAACTAAGAACTAATAATTAGTAAGGAAAAAAATAAAATAAATAATGATAATCTGAAATCAGATATGGAACATAAAACATTTTTATATTGGGTTCGGTTATACAAATTATTATTACTTTTCTCTTTACCATAGCCATTGTCATTTTAGTTCTGAAACTGCTTTGTAGAGTGATATATGTACTTAAGCTAATACTATATGCAAAAGCAATAATTATATATACATAAAATCTGTAGGTTTATTGTGGTCTGTATCCCTGTTTTTAACCTTATTTAATAGGAGTTGGTTTGTTGCTTTTTTCTTTACCAAAGAAGTAAAATAAATGTTCCAGAGAAGACTGGTCTTATTTATCCACTGAAATTAGAGGAAAATTATATTTATTTATTTTTTATTCTATGTTGGTCTGTACTCTCTTGTTTAGGATCACTGGTGTGATTAAGTACACAAAATGTTCCTACTTGATACCTGGGCTACATCAACCTCTTTCTGTGCATTTGGACCAAGCATGTGCATTCTTGGTTTGCTTTTTGCTCTTGAACTTCTGTTCCTAAATTTCTTCACTAGTATGCTCTTTCATGAGATTATCCATTTTCTTCCCACTCTTGGTCTCTTTTGTGTCTTTTTGCAAAGAAAAAAACTTTTAAAAAAGCTACCTCATGCCCATTCACAGTTCTTCTGAGCTAATCTATTTACCTTCTCTCCCAGTGCGTGGAGTATTTTCACTCTCAAATTCTACATGCTTTCTCTGTCACTTGTTTAAATAATCCTGTAGACTCATCTTCTGCCTCCCCTCACTTCCTCTTTGTCTTTCTTCCTCTAGTTCTTAAGTTCTCTCTGTCCTTCTAGATATGTTAAACACTTGTTATTTAGCTCTCTTTTTATCTTGAAATAAAACTACCCTGACAATATTTGCAGTTCCATTGTTTAATACGTACAGTCACATAGGCTCACATAAATTCACAAAGATCTCTGCAGAGAGAACATTGTGAGCTGCGGTTGAGACGAATTTAGTTCAAGATTAGCACACATCTTTGCATGATCATTTTGAACTTTTTTTTGTGCATGGAAGTTGTCCAAAAATGGAAGAGAAAAATCACAGCCAGTTCCACCAGCTCTGCTGAATCCGCTGTAGTGGGGACCCCTAAGAAATGGGCTGTCATACAGTGAGGGGACAGATGCAATGCAAAATGCACTGCTTTATTAATAGTCTTCCAGTTATGTGGTTAGTAAGAGCTGCCTCGCATTAACTAAAACCAATCTGAGAGCAACATGTTGATAACAACTTGAGTCCTCGGCAGTGTCCAAAACCTCTCCCCAGTATTCCTCTATTTCCACCAACAAGCAGACATACTGGGGGCAGGCTCCCCATTATTTCTTGCCACTGCTAGCAAACTGCTCTGGCAGGGCAGTGAGAGATGCACTGTGACTCTGGCCTTAGGAAATACAATTGAGTTTATAGCAGCTCTGCTTTGCGGGGGAACCATCTGATTTCGGCAGAGCAAGAGCAAAAGGAACAGGTTCTTCCAGCAGCAGCCTCAGGAAATTCACTTGGGAGCAGATCATAGACCCACTTATACTCATGGAAATCACTCACTGAGCGATTTCAAATACTAAACATACAAATTATATTGTCAGCAGGAGACTGTTCACATATAATTCAGGCACAAGGATAATTGCTAAGTGCGAGTGACTAAATTGTTTACTGTGCAGAGTTTAGATAACATCAATAGCAAACAATTTTACTCTGCCTTTACACCTCAGGATCATGTATCCATTGCATAAATGTCTATGCCCACTAGTACATCTGTTAAAACTCGGATACTTTGACAGATCAATTTAGAAGAAAGTTGGCTCCTGACTCTACGTCTGCAATAACCAATTTCTACACTATCAGTCAGACACTTGGAAGCCCCAGGACATGATGGTTTATACCTCTGGTTCCAATGGTGTTCACAAATAAATAGCCCTTCTTGCATAAACAGAAGATAACCTCCCTGCAGACATGCCATCGGAAAAATTGCCAGATTATATTGCAATACATCGGAATATGGCTGTTGGAGGGTCTAAGGTAAAAATCCTCCAAAATGCACATATGCCTCTTAAATAAACCTCCAGAATAGAAAAGAGCTGAGAGAGCATTTATCATTTACAATTTCTTCCATATAAACTTCCTTCTAATAAAAAATAATTCTCAAGGATGCTTTCAGGCAAGACCCAAATAAATTTTTTTTTCAGTGGAAAATATGTGTAATTTTTCAGCTATATGGCACATAATGTCAGCATCTAGGATGGGATCTGTCTCACTGAAATGGGGCACTTCTGAACTATGCCAACACATTTCATCTCACTCCAGACAGTTGTCAAACACAAACAGGATTAATTACCTTCTAAAAGAGCCCCCTTGCATTGTCTAAAGAGAAAGTTTAAAAGATTAGTGTAGAGTAGTCATCTTTGAGCCCATAGATGCTGAGTATGCTTCCTAAAACTATAAATGGAAACATTTCAGAGACCTCGCTATTGTCTGAAAATAGCCCTGTCAGCCTGGCACATCTGGGATCCCGAATACAAAGCATTTGTTCTCTTTAGCAAGAACTTTGCCTAAAAAAGGCTACAGAATCAGGCTCTCACTTGAAAGAGGCAGGGCACTTGCAATTTTACAAAAAATTACTTTATCATCTACTTAATGAAGTCTTTTAATGCCCAAATAGGCTGAACTGAGAAGCAGAAGAGGGAGGCTCCAGTCCGAGCTATGCTTCTGAACTCCTGCCTGACCTCCATGAGCAACATCTCCCTCTATCACCCGTGTGCCCTATTTTCCCTGTAACACAGGAGAACAGCCAGGCACCAAGAGGTTGGGGTATACTGTCAGAGGTTATAAAGCAAGTCAATGGAGATAAGGAACAAGACTGAGCAAATTGCAACATTTGTATGACATTTTCTACTGCAGACCATTACCGTGGAAAATAACTAAATAATTGAAAAAAGCACTTAAGCTATCAAGACTTCAATAGTAAGAGAGAGAAACAAGGCAGCAAGAAAGTCTGTATCAATGAACAGCTATAATACCATTAGATCTGTCTTTGCTAACAAAATCTATCCATTCAACAGAAATCTCTAATCTGGCTATTTGAAGCCAACTTCTTATCAATGTAGATGCAAACAGTTTTTATTTCTTGCCTCTGTCAGATAAATTTATATTAGCAGACTTCAATGAACTTCTGTTTTATTGACATAGAGAGGAGGTTAACCCAACTCTTTAAGTCTTTACAGTGGTTTTACAGTAGAACATTGAACTGATTTAATTAAACCAGCCCATTCTCCTACAGTACATGAGACCTTGGTTTAAGAGAATAAACTGCTCTTAATACATCTACTTAGAGAATGTTTATGTTTGCTACATAACTATGGATAATGTTATCTATGTTATCTAATACTATGTATTTGACTAAAGGTTGTGTTAAATTATGGCCATTAATATCTGCATAGGACTACGTGCTGTTGCCTACATAAAATTGATGCTAGTCTCTATTAGAGAAAGGAAGGTTTCCTTCTATGTGTGGGTGCACTCTGCAGCACAAGGCTGAGCCCATCAGAGCCATGCCTATACTCTTCATCTGCTTATGGTCCTCCTGAAGAGCCAGGACATAGAGGCAGCTCTCAGCTCCCCCCTCATTTCTCTCTTTCTGCTGGCAGCTGTACCACCATCTACGTTGCCCGTGCAGCCTTGGCTATTACCACTCTGCTGCACAGGGGAAATGACATTTAATCACAAATATGCTGAAATATAAAGATTGCAAGAGACTGGATGCAATCAGGGCAAATTTCTATACCTTCACACAGCTGCCAATATAATTAATTCACTGCAAAGCTTTCCTAACTAGGGTTTTCTGTATTGGGCTGAGGAGATATGGTTTATCACCAAGGCTCCCCACAAAAAGAGAGAAGAGCTGGAAGGCAATGAGTGAAGTACAAAGACTCTATAAAAGACACAACTAGTACAGCAAACTGTTTTTCTCTGATGCACAGCATTCAGTAATGTGCTAGAAAACGCTTACATGTCAGACTAGATTTGGATAGGAGCTCTCTGACAGGCTGCTTTGTGCTGCTTTTGGAAGCTACTTGGCTTTTGCTCCAGCAATCATAACTCAATACTACCGATCTCAAACAGATGCTAGATGCTGTCTCTCATGGCTGTTCCTATGGCCATGCTATCCTGACTTACTATTCCTACCATTTTTCCAGCTCACTTACTACACCTATCTTGGGAAAGAGTGAATACATCTGTAAGAATGATTGGCCAGCCAGAGGAAACACCATCATAAACCAAGTCCTTCATCATAAATTCATAATATATTTTGGAAAATCGGTCAGCAAGATTCATGAAAATCCTATTCACATGGCACACACCACTGGAAAGATCCAGGGTTTTTTTTTCCAAGACATAAAATCAAGAACAACCATAACAAAACTGGAGCCTCCTGAGACACATGTTGATGTGTATGTGTATAAAAATTTAGTTCATAAATTATTCAGGATTCTATATTCTTCTTTCCAAAAACATTTAAGTATAATGCTGATCCTATGCTCTTGGCTGCTGAAAATGATCCCTAATCACTTTGTAGGTAACTCATCAGAATGTATTGAAAGAGAATTTCCGCTTTTGCAGTTCTCATTTTTCACTGACAGTCAGGTTTTGGGATGGGCTGGGATGCCCACAGACTGTATCTGTAATGCCTTTCATGGCTGCATGATACACATCAACATCCAGGCTTGGTGGCTGGTTTGCCTGTTCTGCAAAATCTGGTGGTGCAGGAGAGTGCTAGGCAGGACATCAGCAGTGCAATCTGCTGACATGCACGGGCACAAGTGGCCTTCTGTGGAACCACACCATTTCTGGAAGCTGTCAAACTGCCACACCACCAAACTTGATGACATTTCTTGAACATTATGCTTGTGACAAAGCAGCCACAGCAGAAACCAAGTGGAGAAGAGGAGTTTCATAAAGGCTGTTGTGGTTCCTTCACTCACCATATAGGGGAAATACTGCATGCTGCTCCTCTAGGGGAGATTTCGCTCTTCTAAATTTAACTCCCTGAGAGCAAAACCTATTCTCTGGATTCACTCTACAGTGCAAGGTCGTACAGCTGGGTAGGGGCAATCCACGGTTTCAGTACAGGATGGGGAACTACGTAATTTGGAGCAGGCCAGCAGAGAGGGCCTTTTGGGGTGCTGATTGATAAGAAACTCAACATGAGCCAGCAATGTGTGTTCACAGCCCAAAAGGCCAACCTTATCCTGGGCTGCATCAAGTGAAGTACGGCCAGCAAGTCGAGGGAGGTGATTCTCCCCCTCTACTCCGCTCTTGTGAGACCCCACCTGGAGTTTTGTGTCCAGTTCTGGAAACCCCAACATAAGAAAGAGATGGAACTGTTGGAACAGGCTAAAAAGATTATCAGATGGCTGGAACACCTCTGCTATGAGAACAGGCTGAGAGAGGTGGGGTTGTTCAGCCTGGAGAAGAAAAAGCTCTGGGAAGACCTCATAGCGGCCTCCCAGTACCTGAAGGGGCTACAGGAAAGCTGGGGAGGGACATTTTACAAGGGTAAAGAGTAATAGGATGAAGTGGGATGGCTTTAAATTGGAAGGGGGAAGATTTAGGTTAGACATTAGAAAGAAATTCTTCACGCTGAGGGTGGTGAGGCACTGGCACAGGTTGCCCAGGGAAGCTGTGAATGCCTCCTCCCTGGAAGTGCTCAAGGCCAGGTTGGATGGGGTCTTGAGCAGCCTGGGCTGGTGGGAGGTGTCCCTGCCCGTGGCAGGGGGTTTGGAACTGTATGGGCTTTAAGGTCCCTGCTAACCCAAACCGTTCTATGATCTCTGTGGGGTCATTCACCTCACGTGTTTTGGATGTGTGAGTTGGTCACTGCTCGGTGCTCACGGGCTTCAGACTGGGAAGGAACACCAGCAGGTGACGCTCGGAGCCAGACGCGGGCACAGCCGGCCGGTCAAGCTCCCACATCGCCGTTCTCTCGCGCTCGCGCACACCCAACACGCCCCGCGCCCAGCATCGTCCCCTGGCGGCCGCGCCGCGCCCCGCAGCCCCCGGGGCGGGCTGGAGGCGCCTGCGCGCTGCGGGCTTTCGGTGCCGGCCCCGGCGCTGGCGCCGCCCGCAGCTCCCGCCGCTGCCTATTTTAGTCACAGCGGCGGCTCGGCGGGACGTGGGGTTGGGTGTTAAAGCTTCGAGTTGTCCCCGAAACTTTTCTGAGGGCGCGGGGCAGGTAAGGGTTTCTCCCGCCGAGTACGCCGGTGGCACCGGACGGACGGGAGGCGCGCGGGAAGGGAAAGAGCCGCTGGGGTGGGCGCGGGGCTCCCTGCTGGACCTGCGGTGCCGTCGGCACCGGGAAGGGCGCGCTCCCCAGCCCCCGTCTCCGCTTTCCCCGTTCTGGCGCTGCGGGAAGGGACAGGTTGTTTGACCTATTTATTTATTTTTTAACTATAATTTTTTTTTAATAAGCGGGTGGTTTGGTGTTTGCACGTTGTGGGCTAAAGCGAAGCTTCAGAGGCGTGGGTGGCAATCACAGAGTCAGAATGGCCTGAGTTGGAAGGGACCCACAAGGGTCATCGAGTCCAGCTCCTGTCCCTGCATAGGAGAACCCCAGCATTCACACCGTGTGTCTGCGGGCGTTGTCCAAATGCTTCTGGGATACTGTCAGGCTGGGTGCTCTGAGTGCTCCCCTGGGGAGCTGTGCCAGTGCTCCACCACCCTCTGGATGAAGAACCTTTTCCGAATATCCAACCTAACCCTCCCCTGGCACATCTTCCTGCCATTCCCTCGGGTCCTATTGTTGGTCACCAGAGAGAAGAGATCAGTGCCTGCTCCTCCTCCCCCTTCCCTTGTGAGGGAGCAGTGAAAGGCTATGAGGTCCCCCCAAGCGGGACCGCAGGGTGACAGCTGTGGCTGTGTCCCTCAGCTTGGGCTTTCTGAGCATCTGTGTGCAATGTTAATCCTCAAGGCAGAGTGAGCTCAAAGGCAAGAAACAAACTCCCATTGCCGTAGCATAGCTGTGCTGCTGTTATGTTGAGCCTGTGTAAGAGTATTTCTCATGGTATGGGTATTTTTGTTAACAGTGCAGAATAATAATATTGTTAAATTTTGTCTAGAACAAGTTGTAGAGCAAGGCTAAGAAATTTTGGTAGTTAATGATAAGTTTGGTGGAAATAACTTACGCAAAAGAGTATGCTGAAATATATTCTTTTCTTGTACCACTTTGCCATTCATTCCTACTACGTTATAAAAAGGAAATTGGTAACTAAAAACTGTATTTAACAGTTACGCTAGCACTAATAGTTCATCTTCAGCTCACAGAAGCAAAGAAATTATTAATTGTTTAAATTCTGTATGCAGCTTTTGTGCTACAAGACCTTAGAAAAGTAGTTATAGTTCTGCAGGTATGATATTTTTTAAAAATTGTTGAGCTTGGTTATTTGGGGGGTTTTCCACTTTTTCTTTAGGCTCACAAAATCCATCTACATAAATGATGGACTATGACATTGCAATGCCTGTGAAATTATACAAGCATACTCAAGCAAAGCATTAAGAAGTTCACTTGAATAATATAGAACAGTAAATCTGTGGGAAACAAATAATCTCAATAAAGTGGATGAAGACATGAGTGGGACACTGCACTGTCCTGTATCAGCTTGGCTGACCTATTCTACTACAACCAAATGCTTTAAACTTTTTTGTCTGCTATGTCAGCCTTCTGTGAATGTTGTGTAGGTATCCATAAACCCCTCTTTTTTAAAAGACATCTTTGTGTTTGAAATTTAGGGACTAAATACTTTTGGGAATGACTTTCAGAAGTTTGACCTGTTGTATAAAGAACTCCTGAGCACAGAACAATCCTGGAGTAAGCTCATCTCACTTACATTCTGAAAATTTGTATTTTCAGACCTAAACCCATGATCTATTACCTTAACTCTCCATTAAATTTATTCACACACACACATATACACAAAAATAGGTTTTGTCGATAAATCTATTAGTATAGTTATTGTTAAAGTGATTTTTTTTTTAATAATCTTTTTTTTTTTTTTCCTGTTTGAGTAACAAATTGGCTTGAATATTCAGACTCTTAGCTTAGTAAATCTAAATCCTTATGAAGGAAAAAAATACTTTATTGGATATTAAAAATACTATTGTAATTATTTGTCTTATGTTTCATAAAGCTTTCATTTCAGTTAACTCTGTTTCCCCAGTTTTACCAAAATTACTTACACATGTTTATTGCATTTTTTTATTTCTGATAGTAATCCCTGTCTTCATATATTGAAGTCTTAAGCATAACACTTTGAAGTCTTATGGTGTATTAATCCTTAGCATATATAACCCTAAATCAAAGTTTAAGGCCTGGTTCTGTACTTCCAAAATTAATTTTTTGACCCTCTGAAAGCAGCAGAGGCTAAGAAATGACAATTGCTTCTTCATCTGTTGAACATCAAATATTTTTCTAATTCTTCAATATTATTTGACAACAGTCTATGTTAGGAGTAGAGAGTTGGATCTGAAAATTGCAGAGTTATTATTTTGAATATTTGTCTTTCTCGTTTATGGACAAACATTTTGGGTTAGAGCTTGTAACTCAGCCTGCCTGCCTGTTTTGTATGTTCTTAAGGAGGCTCCCTGCTTCATGGGCAGCCCTCCTTTCAGAGCTGCTGTCACAATCTGTCCTTGTGTCATTGTGCAAATATCATCAACCTATGTCTGACAGCTTTGAATGCCATCATGACAGAGAAGTTCTGCAGCTTTCTGCTTTTTCTAATAGGTTAGCTGTGCTGCACTATTTCTTTGAAAGTAGTAAGTTAAGCTCAAATATATTCGTATACGAACTTTGAAGTATTAAAGACAAAGCCTATAAAAATAGAGGTGGCTAGATCTAGGTTCCTAGGTTCTAATTTAGGCAACTAAGTAGATGACCCAGACTTTAAGAAGCATCCTGTTGTTAAAACTGTGAACACTTTATTGTCAAAGGATTAAAATGACTCGGTCCGCACTTGCTGGAGAAACAGCTTCTCGTTATGCCGGTTTATGGCTGATGGGTTGTGGCATCAGTATCTGTGGCTGGGGAGGGGAGCACTGTTTGGGCTGGATTGTGAGAAAAATGATTGTCATGTGCTGGGTACTTGATTTGGTCCCTTGGTTTTCCGCTCTTCAAACATGCGATTCTTTACAGCCAAGTCTTAAAGAATAAAGTAGCCTCTCTTCTCCCAGCAACAGAGTACAAAATTTTGGTCTTAAAAAATGAAGCTTCTGAAAAGCTTTGTAATCAAATGCAGCTGAAAATCTCTTGCAGCCCATGTTGATCTTGAGATGAGCTAATGGACTTATGGCTCGTTCTGTATCTCTATGATGGTTTGGTTGTCTTTGCTGGTTCTTTTACCAAATGATGGCATGCTCAGCGGTGCTCTTCTTCACAGAAGACAAGGCAGTGAAAGAGTGAATGTCAGCAGAAACTCAGCTGATAATTTTTTGCAAGAGATCTAGAGATCCTGCGGCTCCAGTATAGGGAGCTTATATTGTTTGAAAACAGCAAGAGCACAACGATGTGACGCGGGTAAGATGCACAAACACAGTTACCCAGAGTTAGCAATTACCTTCTGTCTATAACCACATTAAAATGCGAGTCCTGCAGTCTCATACAAGCTCATGCTTTGGCTCCGTGTGTGAGTGGCTTTGTCAGGACCGTGGAACTGCTCTTATGGCTCTTGTCACTAAGTTCACGTGAAAGAATTCGAGGAAAACAGGAGCATGTTTAGGTGGTGCCTGTGTGGTACCTGGGCTATGAATTTGTTTAAGCAATGTGTTTATTGGTAACAATTTAATATAGAATGTATTTAATGACAAGCCCCACATTTTAGTTAATCTTTGTGAATAACTAATGTAGGGATGAAAAGAGGGAAGTGAGCTCTTGAGAAATGTCAACTATGCATTTAGGTGAAAATTAGATATATTTTTCTTTGAAAACCATTTCTATCCAAAGACTCTGTACACCATGTCCGTGCTAGTGTTTGATCCCACAAGATGCCTCTGCATGTTCTGTAGCATGCCTTAGCTGTGACATGCTCTGGGCATTGGAGAGAAGCTATCAGAGGTTTGAGGTTTTCTTTCAGATTTCTTTCTTCCCACTGCTTTAGAAAGGAGTTTACAAGACTGATTAGTTTCAGAAATCATCCCGCTTGCTTTGCCTTGTACACAAGTTGATTGGGATGGGAAGTAATAAAAAGAATGGATGCAGCAACTCAAGATTACTTCACAGCCCAAGAAGCACTTTCAAATAACAGAAATGCTGAGTGTATTAACTATGACTCAAAAATCTGCTGAGCAGATGAATTACAGGACAGTTAGTAAGCACACACGGCAGGAACATGCACTGTCTCTACAGAATTTATTTGAATGCAAATCCCACTGTATTGTGTGTAACGAAGCCTGTTTGCTCAGTGATACGAGCATGTATTTCATTAACAAGACTCAAGCAGAGCTCCATATAATCACTACTGCTGCAGCAGCAGGGGACCATATGTGCCTTGCTAGAAGCAGGGTTCCCCTGTGTTTCTGAAAGTTCATCTAGGAACAGTCAGGTTCCTCCAGCTGGGAACTGTTTTGGGTTAAGAAGACCTTCTGGAGTGCTTGCAACACTGGCTGCAGTTCCCTATAGAGACTATCCTTTGAAATTTTAAAGGTAGTGTCTTGAAATCTTCCAGTTTCTCTTTGTAGTTTGTTTTTAATAGTAATTTCATACTTTGTATTGGAAGGATATTTGCCCACAGGTATCTTTTTTTCCTTTTAATTGCTGTGGAAAATATACTAGATTTATTATTACAACAACCAAGAAAACCTATGTATTTTTAGTCTAGCAATTAACTTTTTAATCTGTCTACTAGATACTAGGTAGACAAAGTGAATTCCCTCAAACACTGGCAACCTTGTCATAACTGATGCCTGAACATCTCCCTTTCTGATTTGGTAGTATCTGATCAATTAGAAGGAGAAACAGTAGTTTTTTACTGTTCTGAAAAGTGGTTTGAGTTGGTTTTGTCTGCTTTGGATAATGTGTGAAATATAATATGTGGCTTAGGAGACCACTATATGATCCTTCAAGTACTGCAAGAGAGCCGGAACTTGAGACTGTCTTTTTTTTTAATTTTTTTTTTTTTTTTGTATGATTTGTTGGCTTTGTTTTTTTAAATCAACCAAGCAGCACATCTTTATCCTTTAAGACCTTCCATTTCTTATTTAGAAGAACATTTTTATGCTGTAGAGGAGACTTATGCTACATAAGCCTCTTTTTTTCATTTTTTTTTATCTTTCAATTCTCATCTTGGTTGTTAAGTTCTCCTAAATATTTGCTTTGCCTATGGTCGTGGACCTATTCAATAAACGGTAGACAAAAATATGGCTTTTATTTGTGTTGGACTGGGAACAGTGAATAGGATGTTGTACTGAGCGATGACAGTCATAGTGTAGCTAGTGTCATGCTAGTGCATATGGTCCAAATTTTGAAATATACTGTTCTTCAAGCCTAGCACTTAGGTGACAGAAATAATAAAGCATGACCAAACTATAGATTTAGCTTACTCTTTTAAAGCATTTGTAGACTTTTTTTTTTTTTCCCCCCATGAATGATAATGGAGAGTATATCCTAGGAAAAGAGAAAATAACCCTAAAATCTATGTGTATGTCTACTATATTTCAGTTTAATACATGGTGAGTTTTTTCCCTCTGTCTTATTGCAGGAATCTCCAAGATGAATACTACAGCAATGACCCCGCTCACTGTTACTCCGCTAGGTTTTATTGCAGATTTAAAAAATGCTACTCTTGTGCCTTTCAATGAGACTGCGTGTGAAAACTGGAAAGAGATTCATCATCTTGTTTTCCACATGGCAAATATTTGCTTTGCTGTTGGACTGGTTATTCCAACTACTCTAAACCTTCATATGATTTTTCTGCGTGGCCTGCTCACCATAGGTAGGAGAATTATTCTGGAGAGATTTGTAGCCTCCCCGTTGGAGAAATAGCAGTTCATGACCATTACAGAGCTGGTCCCTTTAGCTTACGGTGAAATTGCAGCCCATATTCATGGTTGCTGTACTGTACTAAAGGTGGCTTTGATGGCTGTTCTGGCCCTGGAGTAGCCTTTCTAGAAAGGCTATGTGTGCCTAGGCTCTTAAAATTTACCAGATTTGTAACCTACAATTTCAGACTTCTAAAGATGTCAACTTGAAAACAAGTGTAGCTTATTTACTTCAGATGTGACTGACTGCTTAAAATTCATTAAGTTCCAATCCTAGTTTAGTTAATGGATCCTTAGGATCTTAATTTTAGATTTCAAGTAAGTCCTTGGGACTGTATTGGCTGCTGCACTGGCTCATTATGTCTGCAGTAGCTGACGTTTTCCTTGAGAAGCTTGATGTTGGCCTGTGTGTTCTTTAAATGTGGGTCCAAACACATGGCACTTGTGGGTCTAGTGTTATTTTCATTGCCAGTTTAGAAGCGTGAGCTTTTGATACCAAGTGCAGTCTGTGTTCTCTTGAATTCATTCCTATTTCCTCCACCACTGTAGGCATCTTGCAACACCAAAAAATGACTCCAGAGGAAAAACTAGATTTGACAGTCTTGAGACAACGTAGTTTCACTTGTAACACTCTTGCTGTCCCACAGCTATTTCTAAGCCCTTGTACTCTGCGTGGGATGAGGCCTTTGTGATCAAAGGAGTAGTACTGAGTCATTGCAGTCTAAGAAAGATAAACGTGAATGTGTCACAACGCAGAACATGCTTAAGTATTTTTAAGTGAGAATGCTTATTCATGTAACTGTGGGTCAATTTTGTGATAGAGCTTCTGTGGTTGAATTTACAATGATCCTGCCATTTCTTTTTTATGGCTATTTTAGGATAACTTATTAAACAGACTGCACTGCCAACCAAGGGGCTGAGCATTGCAAGACCTTTTGTCTGTTCTTGTTTTAAAACCAGTGGGAGCTCTGCACTTGCTGAGCTTGCCTCTTTGTTCTGTAGGTCTTGTTGCAGTTTGAGCAGATATGGAATCGGAATTTTGCAAGCTTGAGGTGGCAGCTGGAAGCAGATTTATTCTGCGGGCAGCATAAGTAATGAAGCCTGATTCCTAGGGGTCTGTCCCCTTTGCTTTGACCCTGCCCCACCTCTGGGCTGCTCCGCAATATTGCTTCTCTTCAATTATTTCAGACCTCATATCTTCCTGTCCCTTGTAATTTAATTAACCAGCTGGTCAAGAGTCACCATGTTTTGATTTTTCTGATCCATACGTAAGTGCTGCCTGGCCAGTCAACAACCCAGACAGAACAGATAACACTGTGGTAATGAATTTGGCATTGTCTTCATGGAGAAAGGGAGAAGGTACACTAAATTGGCACCTTCTCTTTGTTGTCTTTGCATGAAATTTAAGGGAAAATATGTCTATGACTTCTACAGCCATCTCTATAGGCACATAGTTATCTGGGAGAGACTCACTGATGCATAATCTATCATTTGGTAAGTATTGTCTTTGTAGGCTAAAAATGGAATACTTAATCATACAGCATGCCTTATCCTTTAAAGCAATTGTCATTATTCAAAGCAAAGCAACTAAAAAAAAGATTAAGCTTTTGAAATTTTCTTTGATGCCGTACAAGACAATTCAGATTCCTGCTGTGACCTTGTCAAAATGCAACAATGATCCTTTAAATTTTAAAAAACACCTGTCTATGACTTTAGGAGATTTTGGGGCAACTACTGCTTGCTAGTTAAATATAGATGTTACTGATATGAACAACAGGCATTCATTTCTAGGCTCCTGTTTGTCTAATTAATGCGGTACTAGTAATAAAGTGGGTTTGAGCTGCTTAATTTTTTTTGTACTTAAGATAGTTTCCCCCATCCTATTTCTACATTTTAGTAACAAACTATCATAGCCTGCACCTTTGTGCTTTTTCCCAGTCCTGACCTGAATTATTGTTGCTCCAGTATTATAGTCCCATGCAACAGGACTGCAGTCTGCTCTCAATGTGCTCTCAGTCCTGTTTGTAGCATTGTAGTGATTTAGCTCGTGCTATCAGTGCGTACATTGATCCACAGATCCTAACTATAGTAAAGCTTGTAGAATATAGTGCTTTTCAGTGTAGTTACACCCAGTGGACACATTCTTGATGGCTTTGTATGTATGTTTTTATTGCCCAGTGAAATTTAACTTCCTCTTTTTTAAAAATTTTTACAGGATGTGCATTGTTCATCATTTGGGCTACACTCTACCGTTGTGCCTTGGACATAATGATCTGGAATTCCGTGTTTTTGGTTGTCAACCTTTTACATTTCATATACCTAGTGTATAAGAGAAGACCGGTACGTATAACAGCTAACTTGCACGAGCGGTCTAGTAAGATGCAATAAAAAGGAAGTTTTGCCCATATTTTCTGGACAAACCAATGAATTACACATCAGTTCTTGAATTAGACAGGAGTTCTTTTGGATGAAATCAGTTAGCTACTTCAGGAAGGATCTGGACCATAAGTATAATCTGATGCAGTACATAATTGAAAGCTATTCAATCCATTTATGTGTCATCATCAAGATACAGCAGCACGGTGAAACTGCATTGTATTTCTGCTAGTCAGCCATGGTCATGCTGTCCAATGCACCTCACAGAATAACAGTTGTGATAATGTGGATCCAGTGAAGCCAAACTCTACACATTTGTGCCTGCAGTGAGGTATCCCACACAAGTACTGTAGTCTTTAATATGGGATGAGCTCACGTTACATTCTTTGAGGCATGTAGTCCTTTGTCAAATGGGACAGGAATTGGCTAACAAAGTCAGGAATTATTGCAAAAGGCAGGAGTACACACCTGATATAAACTCACTTCTCTAGAAAATGGGGCCTTAAAAATTATCTTCGTTTTTAAAAGTAAGTTTTGGGATGTGTCCTTAGAACACAGATAATGATCCTTGAGTTCACATCTGGCCAACTCTTTCATAAAATCTGAATAAAATGTTATTGGAGAGTGAAGAAGCACTCTCCAAATGTTATTGGAGAGTGAAGAAGGGAGGAAGACAGTGTCTTGTGCTTTAGTGTAAAAAAAAAAAAAAAAAAAAAAAAAAAGGATAATACTGAATGAGGAAGGAAGAACATTTTCTTCTGTGATTACAGTTACGAACTCAAAGCTATGTTAGCATAGGCTGGGGGTTTCCTGTGCTTTATAGTGTAGACTCCATCCTGTTGAAGTGTCAGCTGTTTTCACTAAATGCTTTAGTAAATTTGTTCGCAAAATTATTTGCAGGAGTGGGGATAAGCAATAGAAGTAGATGAAGTACTCTATAGGTGGGTTTAGAAAGAAGGAATTATTTAAGGACATGAAACTTTACTGATAAATACCGGTCAACAAAGTTGGTAGAAAATTATTCGAAGAGAGGAAGGACTGGAGGACTTACCTGTAACTTGCTCTTCATTTCTGTAGTCCTTCCACACTGGCTATGGAACCACAGCGGAATCGAGGTGTTCAGTACTCCCGTAGATTGTGCACCGTGTACACATGTGGTGCAAACCCACAGCTGTTCTTATACAGAATGAACTAGAATTCTAGGCAGAAAACATTAGAGGAAATGTAGGAAAATAGACTTTGGATGTCTGAAAAATGCTGTGCAATGTTAGGGATTTAAACTTAAGTAGAGCCAGAGCAAGCTGTCAAAGTAAGAAGAATTTGAAGGAAAGAAAGGGAAGAAAGGAAGAAAGAAAGGCAGGCTGAAGTCTTTACCAGTATGGCTAAAACAACTGCAGAACAAATTCCGATAGGCAATTACACCATATAATAAGAGGCTAAAGTGAAATATCATGTGTCTACAGCAGGTTGATAAATCTACTTAGACGTGTTAACAAAGGAAGGGTTCTATCTACAGTGGTGTTCCTCCAATGTGGAGCACAGACTGACCCAAAGGTTACCATCTGCAGCACTACATGACCTTTACAACTTAAAGCTTAGCCAAGAATTAGTTCTGATATACAAAGAAACAGCACTACGTGGCTAATCTACTAGGACTTAAAATAATGTCAGTACTTTTCTTTCTATTAAGTTTGAGAAATTAGTTATGTACATTACATGAAAGAATGTACTATTTTAATTGGTTTATTACATCATATTTTCAGTAATTACTTTTAAATTGGGTTATTTGTTTTATTTTTTAAAACACCCTCCTACACACATTAACACTAGCTTCAGGTTTAGTTCTCAGCTCACTGTCCAACAATGAGATGATACTGAAAAGATCTTTTTCCAGAAAGACGTGAAAAGAAAATTAGTCTTTTTTTTTTTTTTTTTTTTTTTTCTCCCTTTACAACTTTTATTCAGGGCACATCATTTGGGCAGAACTTTTAAGAGTGAGTAATAGTTGATGGCAAGCACATCAAACACTTCTTTGCATCCAGCTTGATCCGTAGTGTGGAAACTATTCAGGCTACCACATTCCCACTTAAAATCATAGAATCATAGGGTTGGAAGAGACATCTGAGATCATTGAGTCCAACTGTACCTGTCTCCCTACTAAACCATGTCCCTAAGAAACTCATCTGCCCATCTTTTAAACACCTCCAGGGATGGTGACTCCACTACCTCCCTGGGCAGCTGTTCTGATCCCTGACCACCCTTTCAGTAAAGAAATTCTTCCTAATGTCCAGTCTAAACCTCTGCTGGCACAACTTGTGGACATTTCCTCTCGTCCTGTCATTTGTCACTTGTGAGAAGAGACCAGCACTCACCCTGTCACAGCCTCCTTTCAGGCAGTTGTAGACAGTGATGAGGTCTCCCCTCAGCCTCTTCTCCAAGCTAAACAACCCCAGTTCCCTCAGTCGCTCTTTGTAGGACTTGTTCTCCAGCCCCCTCACCAGCCTCGTTGCCCTTCTCTGCACACGCTCCAGCCCCTCAATGTCCTTCTTGTAGTGAGGGGCCCAAAACTGAACCCAGCACTCGAGGTGTGGCCTCACCAGTGCTGAGTACAGGGGCACAATCACCTTCCTGAGTGAAACCAGAGGAAATCAGGACCTTTAAGCGGGCTGGAGGTCCACCTGCAGATGTAGATAGCGAGCTTGTCCTCCAGCCACTGACACCTGAGATATGGTTCAGTGACAGACACTGCTGTTTGACTCTGTGCTAGAACACTGAAGGAGCACTTGCACAGCTAGATACCTACTGTGAGGCAAGCTAATAGGTCTGGCATTCACCCCATTGCAGTACTTGCCACACTATATACTCATGCTTGACTGTGTCATAACTTGTTTACCACATCATGTGGTAAAGCTTACAGCATTTACTTTGGAACAGTGGCCCTACCTCCGTACTCCAGATCCTGAATGTAACAAGTGAGCTTGCAAGAGCGGTCTTCCATGTGAAATCTTCCTAGATGCTCCTTCTGATGAGACTGGAGTTAAAACTGTAAGAGCCACCCTAAACCAAATGTCAGTTCTGTTGATTCTAAAAATGAATGACTACATCTTGACATTCTCTAATTTTGGATACAGAACAAAGCAAAATCATGAATCTGCCACCATAGATGCCTTTATTGAATTTCTCTTTTTTTTCCCTTCTGCAGTATTTAATGGCTTTCTAAAGACAGAAATATACAGGAAATAGGTATTCCTCCTACATCTCATTGTTTCTAATACTTTTAACTGGGGAGTGTATGTAAGCATTTACTATTTTCAAGAAAAATAGTCTCAGTCACATTCTGATACTTTTACTGAGATATTACATCCTTCAAATCATAGGCACTCCCAGAAATTAAAGACCTCTTAGAGAAAGCACGTAATACTTGAGTCTAACAATTAAGAGCATTTTCAAAGAGAACAAATCATTATTTGTGATCTCTAAACTAGCTTTACCTTATGAAATAAGAGTCAGAATCATCTTGTCTCACCCCATCCATATCCAAGTTAAACATCTAATTTAAGCTGGTTGTCCAGTGTGATTCAATTCATCCATCCACTATCTGTTTGAGATATGATAGTGACATCTCTCCACTGGCTAGAGAACGAGCCTACACAACCATTGTAAACTACTAACCTAGTTTTATACAGTCACAGGTGAGAAGCACTTCACTGCTGCTCTCTAGCAGTATGAGGGGAAAAAAAATCAAATAGCTTCATGCTGAGCTAAACTGTAACACAGTGGAGAACTGGACTGTGACTTTCAGATCTGTATTTCTACCACTGCAGCTGTGGTCTGGTAACTGTGGCTTTTCTGAAAACTGGACTCTTAAATACCTAGTAAATTATGTGAATTTAAACAATGGTTTAAATTATATGGAATCAGGGTAGTATCCCAAACAATATATGAATCTTTTTGTTACGGATGATCAGCGAGCTTACTTCAAGTGACACATGGTAGTCAACACATGTCTTTTTAGCAGACTTACACATTTTGTTTATTATGAACTTGAAGGCTGTTTTTAAGTGCTTTTCCTATAGAAAGGTAGAGAATGGAGAAAAAATAAATAGGAACTAATTCTGAATAAGATTTTCTGTCTGTAACAATTGTATTGCCCATCTCAAAATCAATTTTATTTGGTTGTCCTCACAAAGACGTTTTTAAGGAAAGGAAGGAATAGAAGAGTAATTACAAGTTAGTCATATTATAAAATGAATAATTGATATGTTCAGTTGTTAAATATTTATTTTATTAAATGGAGCATGCAAAATAGCAGAAAGTTTCTCTTCTGACCGGAAAATTATTTCTCTGGGTTTGACTCCTTGGAGCTTTCAGATTTGGCTTTTTTAGTCTGAGTGGAAGCTGAAAAAATCTAATCGGTGTCTCTACAGAGCTCTGACTCGGAGCTCTGGCAGCATCCCAAAGTATTTCAGCCACTGCTGAACAAAACATTACACCTACCCGTATGGCTCATTTGGAATATGACCCACAAGCATGACTGGAGGAGCAGTCAGCTGCGCTTGTGAAGGGTGAATAGTCTGTTACGAGGGAGACCATCTGAACTACCTCTACAGTGTCCAATCTGATCAATCTTTAAGAAAGTGGTCATGCTTGCTTTCTCTTATAAGTATTGCACGTAAGAGGAGGATCAGAAAACCTGAATTATGTGCTAGTTAAGGAATTGCATTAGCATTCCAGGGCCAAATTCTGTCCTCAGTTCTGTGTGCATTGTTTTGAACTCATGAGTCTTCGCAGCTACTTGTATGTTCATCTAAGAAAGGAATTTATCTCTTTAAGTTGCATGTATAGAAAGAGGTGCAAATTAAATTGGTATGGCCATTAAAAATGAGGGAGTTCCGGGAGAACCGGTGGACATCTAACCTCACAGGTATATGAAACACACTTCGTAGTCAAACAATCTAGGGCAATCCCTGACATAAGATAATCTCTTGCCTGTTTAAATTTAACCTTTGTTTTGTCCGTGTATTTGTCCTCTGAGGTGTTAAAGACTGTGGCATAAGGAACATACAGGAAATTAAAAACCTCGATTTGATATAAATGTAGTCACTGGTGGAAGATTTAATTAGTAATTGATTCAGTGTGAAACCATCATAACTTAAAGTCAGATGATGTAGGCATGTGTAAGTCTATGAGCCCTGATGGCATGCACCCAGAAGCACAGAGGGAGCTGGCTGATGTCACTATGAGGCCACTAGATAATTTTTGAATAATTGTGTCAACTGAGAGAAGTGCCTGAGGACTGGGGGAAAGCAGATGCCAGTGCTTTCCTCAAAAAGGGCAAGAAATAGAATCCAGGGAACTGCAGCCTCACCTCAGTCCCTGAGAAGACAATGGAACAAATAATTCTGGAAACCATTTCCATGCATATGAAGGACAAGAGTGTGATTGGGAGCATCAGCACGGATTCACCAAGGGCAAGGCATGTTTAACCAACCTGATAAAGTTCCAAAATTAAATAAGTGGCTGTGTAGATGACAAGAAAGTGGGGGATATTGCCTAGCTTTACTTCAGTAAGGCTTCTGACAGTCTCCCATGAAATCCTCATAGAGAAGCTGTTGAAGTATTGACTGGATGAGAAGACAATGAGATGGATTGAAAACTGGCAGAATGGCTGGGCTGAGAGTGGTAATCAGGAGTACAAAGTCTATTTGCAGGTATGTACTGTACACAGTACTGTACTGTACACAAGGGTTGTAACTGCTGAGCCCAGTCCTGTTTGCTGTCTTCATTAATGATCTGGATGATGAGGTAGAGTGTTCCGTGATGACACAAAACTGGGATAGACCAGAAGGTCGGGCAGCCAACTGGAGAGACCTCGACAGGCTGGAGAGATGAGATGAGTTGACAGGAACCTCATGAAGTTCAACAAGAAGTGCAAAGTCCTGTACCTGAGGAGGAATAACCCCATGCACCAGCACATGCTGGAGCTGACCAGCTGGAAAGCATGTTTACGGAAAAGGATGTGGAGGTCCTGTGGACACCAGCTTGAACATGAGCCAGCAGTGGGCCCTTGCAGAAAGGAGTGACAACAGTATTCCAGTGACGGGAGCAGAGGCAATGGGCACAAACTGAAACGCAGGAGGGTCCATCTGAACATTACAAACTTTTTTACTCTGAAGATGATGGAGCACTGTCATGGGTTGTCCCGAGAGGCTGCAGAATTTCTGTCCTTTGGGATATTGAAAAGCTGGCTGAATGTGGTCCTGGGCAACCTTGCTTTAGGATGACCCTGTTTGATTAGGAGGGTTTGAACCAAGTGACCTCCAGAGGTCCCTTCCCACTTCCACCATTATGCCATTCTGTGACTTTATGGTTAATCTTGTCTGAACATTTATATTCTGGCCATCCTGTTCTTTGTTCTGAGAGAGTTTTTTAGGCAGAGATTAATTTATAGAAGGAGGGAGACGTGTAACAAAATGTTAACAGTGTAATGAAATGGAAAGATCCACTTAAATGTTTTTAGGTGGCAGTAATTCATGTTTGATTGAAGCTTGTGTGGACAGATCAAACAAACTGAGTGCTTTAATACAGTTGTGGGTGGTGAATGTACACAGATACCGTACACAAAGTTGGTAGTAAGTTCGGCTATGCGTAAGAAAAAGTTCTCAGGAGAACTCTCATGACAATTTTTTACATTAAAGCCTTGAAAACAGGTATCGGTGTGTGTTTCACTGGAGGCTGCATAAAAATCCTCATGGCTTATAAAGCTACTTGTACTTTTCATAGTTAGAGGCTGATTAAAAAGTGAAGTCTGCAGGTTTGGGGTATCGTTTTGTTGAGCTTTTGTGCAAGTATAAAGGCTAAGAAGTCATGAAATTATAATGGCTGGGTCACACAATCAGCCTTAAATCTTCCTGCTTAGCAATTTAATAACAAACTGTACGCTATTTCTGTGGGATTAGTCCACTATCTCTCTCCACTGGATTTTGACTTCCAGAGTGATTTTCGTGGCATTTGGTGGCCCAAATGTGGGATGGATTGCATCAGTGACAGAGGCTATGTAGGAATACTCTAAATGTGGTTCCACACATCTAGAAAGTTTCTGCTTTGGCTCAGTTTGTTCCATGTTTAAATAAACTTGAAATATAACAAGGAAACCTCAGTTTTCCAAAACCTTTTCGTTACTCTTGGTTTACTATTTCACACACAGAGGTAATTCTGTTAAAAGCAACTTAGGGAGGACTTTTGATGTGGAAAACTTACGTCTCTTAGGGGCTAAAGACTAATATTTTCACCCTAAAATGCTCTTCTGGGGAGGGATTATTGACGGTTTCAAGCCCATAGTGGCTTCGGACAGCCTTGGGCCTTTTGTTGTCATTCTGGATTCCCCACCTCCCACAGCCACAAGGTGACCAGAAGTTTCTTGATTCCCACTGTTGGCTACTGTCAATCGAAAGGTGACTCCTGGACTCCTTTACTGCTGCCTTCTCTCCTCCCTGTTTTTAATATTGAACTACAAAAAAAATCTAGAAAACTGCGTAAAATTGGAATATTCTCACTTGTTTAAGTAGTGGCTGCTTTTCTATTTTTTTTTTTCTTGGCTGCTTTTCCTTATTCTCTCCTCTACATACATTTTATCTGTTCATTATCCTATGCTTATTGTTCTAATTTGTTTTCCTCCCAGCAAATATGCAGGCTTTGTTCAAACTGCCTCTGCTTTTGGGGAGGCTTGGATACTGTCTCATTCCCTGCTGCCTTCATTCAAGAAAGACTTCCAGGCCGGGATTTCAGCCAACATCCTTTCCCTCATTGCTGCTGCCTGAGTTTGGGTGGGCTGCTGGATGTGGGATGTTCAACTGGCAATGTTTTGTTGGGTTTTTTTCTTCCTTTATCACACATGGTTTCAATATGATGGGTTTGTTTGTTCAGGATTCATAGTATTGCTTTTCTACTGCAAGTAGGCGAAGAAACTCAGAGATGAAGGGGGCTCCCAGGAGAAACCTGAGAGATGCCCAGAATGAGGTGTGCATGTGGTATGAAAAAGGCAGACAACCTCATTTTTTTTCTTGTGTAATTCTGGCCCAAGTTCCATTTGCTGTTACGATCAACGGACATCTTAAAAGGCTCCTTGTGTACGATTTAATGTGCCACTTGAATAGAACAGCATCCCAAAGAACCAATGCACCAATGTAGCTAATTTTAGATAAGATTTTGGTCACCCTATAATAGGCAATGCTTGTGGATAGATATCACACTTTACCAGTTCCTTCCTTGCCTAAATGTAACAGAAATATTCCTCAAATATAGCAAGTAAAACATGTGCAGAGTCTTACCCTTTTTCAACACATGCTTCTGTATTTTTTTGATGTCTTTTATTTTTGCATTCTAGATCAAGATAGAGAAGGAGCTTAGCAGCCTCTACAAGAGAATGTTTGAACCTCTCCATGTGCCTCCAGAGCTCTTCCAAAGACTAACTGGACAATTTTGCAACATTCAGACTTTAAAGACAGGTCAAGCCTATGCTGCAGAAGATAAAACATCAGTCGACGATAGGCTAAGCATCCTGCTGAAGGGGAAGTAGGTTCTGTAAAGCTTGGGGACAATCTTATGCTTTGTGTGATGGTTGAACAGATTAGAAAGTTGTGGGGTTTTGTTACTTTTTAAATTATGTTGTTTGTAGCACATTATGGTCTGTAGCCGAATAGTCTATAGCCATAGACTATTTTGTGACACATTTCAAATGACAGTGATGTCTCTTACTGGGAGCATATTATGTCTCCACTTGTGTGTGCAGCGGCATGGATTTTAGTGGGAATTACATTTGTATAATACCTAATGCAGTGTTTTCCAGAACAAGCAAGAGATTTCTTGGAGTCCTAGATATCTAAGTCATCTTCTCAGTGCATTCTCAGTTTTAAGGTTAGAGATTGTGCATAAGGGAAGGAAAAACTGTTTAACCAGTAGACTTTAAATGAACAGGCCTGTTAGAATTGATCATTGCACATGTATGAGCAAGTAGAGAGGGGCAGGTGCACTGCCCAGAGGCTGACAGAACGCAGATGAGAAACTGTGAAATAAATGCCCATGGCCAGGCTGTAGTCTTGAAGCTCTTGCTAAGTTCTGGCCAAAATTTTAACCAGTTTTTGTTGATGGCAAGAGTGATGTTGGGTTTCATTGTTTTTCTTTGAAGTCATTAGCTGCTCAGTACTGGAAAGCTAGTTATCTAAAGGAAACCCGATTCTGGTCTGGCTGTATAGCATAACCCTTTAGACCTTTTTCATTCTGAATAGCAGTGTTCTGAGGATACACACTATGTCTGGCAACTTGAATTAGCTGACAACTGTTTGGATAAGTGGAAGTTTAAGCAGAAGATAGGGTAGCTCTGGGTCTGAAATTCCAGAACAACGTATTTTTGCCTGTTACCTGCTGATTTTCCGTTGTCAATAATCATACCCAAATTTAAATTAATCAACTGCCATGACTTTAAGATATTGTTTCATACATTTTTATTTCCAGAATGAAGGTGTCTTATCGAGGGCATTTTCTGCATAATATTTACCCCTGTGCCTTTATAGATTCTCCTGAATTTCGATCAACGCAGATGAACCGGGGTGAGAAATTCCAGGTACACTTTCGTTTAAATGTCACTGCATATGAATGAATGAAATCATAAAAAAGAGAGTATAAATTTGATCAACAGTGAACTATTTGGCTGCATAATTTTTCTAGCTTTCTGGTACTGTTAAGTGATGGACCATATCAAGAGTAAATTTTCAAATTAAATGCAGCAAACCAATATTATGATGATGTTAGCTAAGCAGTCTGGCTTTTGCTATTCTGTTCTCTCTTACTGTTTGAAAGTTTGTTTTGTGTTAAGAGGTTGTTCAGGATAAATAATTTAAGAGAGTTTTACTGGAAAAGAAATGAAGCTTTACTGGAAAAGAAATTATGTGAACAGAAAAGGAAAATTAGTTATTGTAATATTTGATGTTACTAAAATGAAAGCCTAAAAATTCAGACAGTAGTTTGAAATTGATGTTTATCTGGATTTATTAATGTTTCTGTCATTTTGAAAGTTGTTAAAGCAACATAAGCTGAAAGAGATCACATTGTTTTGACTAGAAAACACTCGTGTGGAGCACAATAGCGGTACACATCTCTAGCAATATAATTATACTAATACATTAAAGTATATCTTATACTGTAGCTTATGGAGGAAAAGAATTGTTAGGGAACTTTTTTTCACATATTACGAAAATGGCTATTTTGCTGCCTCTTACTTGATGTTCTTTAACCATGTGTGTGTAGTAATGACCGAACTGCGGCTGACTGGGTGCATCCATACTGATACCCTGGCAGAAGGGGAGGATGGGGGAGCAATGTAATATCTAAAATGAGTGATTGATGTCATATATTCCAGTCAAACACTAGACTAAACGCCAAGGAGAGTTGTCCAGATGTATTCATTTTGCAGCAGTGAGGCGTCCCACGACATGGCTGCCCTCTTGGCACAGCCTATTTCTCTCGTAAGCAACTGAATATAAATCGATCCCTCTGAAGGGAAAAACCTCATGCCTCAGTTTCTGCCTGCCTTACAATAATTCTTAATCTACTTAATCTACTGCAGTGTACCTATTTTCATTTGTGAGTTCTGCTTGTTATTCTCTGAGTGCAATATAAACACATTGCAACATGACATGGATTCAGTCTTAAGGACCCCATCTGCTGGCAACGTGGGCAAATTCTTCCTCAGCCTGTGTGCTTGTGTTACAGATCATGTTACAGCTGAAATTCATGGATATGTGACAGTTTCCCATTATTTCTTAGGCTTTATAGATATTTAATTTTTCAGGGGGTAACATTAGGAGCAGAAGGCACCCATTTCTTGACTTTCTGTTGGTTATCACGGAGGGGTGTGGGTTTCGGTGTGCCGTTGCCCTCTGCCGGCACAGGGGGATGAACCCAGCAGGTCCAACCTTCCTGGAGAGGCTGCAGGCTCCTCTGTAGCTACCGACAGCTGAATTATCAGTAACTGAGCAAACACAGCCATAGCTCAACTGCTGGAAGGTGATACTAGGGCATCAGCAGGGCTGACAGTAAAGAGAGAAAGGTGAAACTTCCTAGGAAAAGAAAATGCTTTTGGATTATAACTGTTGTTCCTGTTTGGTAGCAGCAACATAGAATAAAACCAAGCAACGTGTAGTCCTGGTGGAATATGAGTAGTGCACTGTAGGACCAACTTTATATTGAAATCTCCTCTAACATAAATGCTTTTATACTTGTGAGAGATTTCCTCCTATTATCTCCCCCCAGGCTTTCTGAAAAACAAACTGACCGTGCTAATCAGTTAAAAAATATGATGCTAATAAATATCTGAGAAGTTCTATGTTTGTAAATATCATGTTCTAAGGGATACTGAAAAGTTTTATGGCTTTAAGAATTATTTTAACTGGAGACACAGATAAAATGGTGTCACTTATTTTAAAGCAAGAGAGAAGTGCTAATTCTGAGCATGTATTTTCTCAGGTCACCATTATAGCAGATGATAACTGCAAGTTCCTGTGCTGGTCCAGGGAAAGACTGACTTACTTTCTGGAATCCGAGCCATTTCTTTATGAGATCTTTAAGTATCTTATTGGCAAAGATATTACAAATAAACTTTATTCATTGAACGACCCAACCTTAAATGACAAGGTAAGAAACATTTTGTTTGGGAATTTTCCTCCTGCACACAATTGCATCGTTACTTCAGTTTCAAATCCTCTTAAAGCACCTTTTTTAACCCGCTACTGTCAGCTGCTCAATTCACAGTCCTTGCCTTTTGCACCAAAGTATGAGCCAGTGCAGCGTTTTTGTCAGAAGCAATATTGGTTAAAGTTAGCACAGTAAAGTACAAGAAAAATGAGTAACTGAAATTCAGAACTGGTTAGCTAGCACAAATATTTCTAGCCAACCAGAAGACATGACGGCCAGTAGCAAAAATGGTACTTCTCCCTGGATATGCTTTTTTATTTAAAAATGGGTGCCTTTGTACAAAGCATCAGGATTTTTTGTAAAAGCATTTAATTGCTGGGTTCAAACAAGTGGGTAATACTGATTCCTAATAAGAATAATTTCAACATGTGTTTGAGGTTTGCAAATTAAAAAAAAATAAATGGAACATTAAGTTGATACGATGCAGTTAGTGGAAAGAGGTGTGAAATACATATAAATACATATAAAATATTAAGTGATGTGAGTATAACTCATTCTTCTTTGCATGTAGAGGGAGTGTGGTGTAGGTATCGAAGTAAGTGGTCTGAGCGTAGTCATGGATATATTGATTTTCTTGTTTTACTTTCATTTTGTCTCCTTAGTTAGTTACTTGACTTTTCAAGATTTGGACAGTAGCTTGGCTGCTGGTGGCTTCTTTATTATTTATGTAGTGGCTGTAGGGTTCTCATACATAATTTATTTGAAGGACTCTCACCATCATTTATGAAAAGCTTTCTAATTTTATAATACAGTATTTTTGTATTCTATCTGTATTGATTTAACTCACAGTAACTCAGAGCAAAAATCCTTCCTTATCAGATTGCCTCAAAATATCTCATATATAGGTTTTTAATAGTTACTTCTGCAAAGTCGTGAATTTACTAGAAAATTATCAAAAAAAAATGAATGCCACTTCTACTGTACAACAGACTTCAAGAGGCTTAACTTCTCGTGTCTTTATGGCTAATTAGACATTGTAAGTTTTCTCAAATCTGTATAGGCTATAGAAAGAGAAAAGAAATTGCTAGTGAAACAATTTAACAGCATTAAAGCAGGTTTTATTCTGCCTTCTGGTCAATGAAATAGAGAATTATGTTGTCTTGCAGTCAGGTCCTCAAAAGTATTTTGGATCACTGTTTTAATCTTACTAATGCAGTGAGACAAAACCAATATAGCAGGAATGTACTATCTATAACACACACTTTTTTTAAAAAAAAAAGAATTACAGGGGAGTCTTCTGTAATAAAAACCACATCTACATAGATAGTAAGTAATTTCTGGAGAATGGCATCTGAAAGGAACATGTAGCGACGTGCCTCCTGTGTGTACTAAGGATTGCGTTCAGACTGCCTTTCCTGGAAGACTGCCCCTGTCCCCTTTTACTTTTTTATCTTTGTTTCTCCTTTCTATTCTCTATTTTATTTTTCTCTTTTCTTTTTCTTTCTCTCATTTTCTTTTTTTATCACATGGATGACAGAAGTAGGATATCATGCCTAGTACACAGTCATCAGCAACACACTTGTGACTTCTGGCACTGTAGAGCATCAGCATGAGTATAAATATTTCTTGCAAGGAAATTAAGTACTGACAGTAATGTTGTATTTGGTTACTTTTAAGTGGAAGGTCCTTATAAATATTGAAAAACCCACCAATCTTCAGCCTTCCTTTGACTTTCCATCTACACAGTTTAACTTCAGTTCGTACCAGCCTTTATTTTTAGTGACAATAGTCACATGAATTTAAGATTATTGTAACTGTTTGAAAATATATGTAACCTTTGAAAATATATGTTCTAAAAATTAAGAGTGAGCATTTGGGAATTTTGTAGTACCTTTCTGTTCTTCCTTAAATGAAAATCCTGTTGCATGAGCCCTTCCTATGTAACATACTACAAGAACTGTCAAGTAAATTCTTCATTTCCCCATTGCCAGCACCCTATGCACCACAGTTATCACAGGCTTCATTGTCAAATATATGTATTACTGGTATCTTTAATGCTTTTTTCTGTTAAGGTATAAATTGCTAAGCTGTGTATGTAGCAGATTGTTTTGTTTAGCGAGGAGGACCAGGCTCTTTATAAGAGCTGTATTTAAGTGCAGAGCATTGTACTTAAATAACAAATTACCAAATACTAAAAATTAACCTTTCTGTAGGATAATACATGAAGACTCCAGTGCAGAACAGAATTAAAACTGAATAATTAATCAGAGGTTTCATGCTTGTCAATGTTATAATTCCAATATATTACTGGCATCTTCTATTTTCATATAAATGAGTAATCATTTCATATAAATGAGTATAAATAAGTATAGAATCTTCTAATCTAACAGGTTTCCTGATTTGTGAATGGTCTTAACTGAGACCAGAGCATCTACTACAGAGAATGTAGTTATTTTGCATTTTTATTTTAATTTACTTGATACTTTTTTTAAGATAATAATTATTTATTTTATTTTAGGCTTCAAAAAAGATCGATCGACAGCCTAGTCTTTGCTCACAGCTGTCTGTGATGCAGATGAGGAACAGTATGGCCAGTTCCAGTGACAGTGAGGATGGCTTGCAGATGTTCCTTCGTGGGACTTCTTCTGCATCCTCTCTTCGTGAGTGCTCAAAATAGTTCATGCCATTTTGAACAAAGCTTGGTTGATCATGAGAAATGATTGTAGAACTCCTGTTGTCTCCAGTGGGAGCAGGCTGTAGCTTTTTGGATGCTGCATCAACTAAGTGGAAGGACCTAACTGTAGGAATTTCAAAAGATGCATAATGCTTTGTATGCTAGCTGAAACTACCTCTTATAGACAGTGGAAAAAAACAGATTGTATTCCAGTTTTTGGCATAATGTGAATGTGTAGGCAAGATACGGAATGTTTATAGCAATGGGGCAAAACTGTGAATGTACAATGCCTGTCAGAGTAGTATCTCCTTTTAGTCTGTGATGTGCTTGTAGAAATTAAAAACCCAAACAAAAATTTTTCCCTCAGCAACTTGGTGCTCTGCATTTCCTCCTGAGTATTAGCAGAGTCTGGAGAAATGTGGTATACAACCAATGTTTTGATGCCACATGGAAAATCTCCAAATATCTTGTCAGACTCTCCTTCCCTATGCTTTATATGGCAGAGATAGTAAAGGACAAATGAAATGAAGGGGAAAAAACATGCCTAACCTTTTTGCTTCTGCTGTTGGGATTTTTTTCTTTATAGAAACCTTCTAAATGATTCTTTCTAGGCTATTGTTATTTTTTACTGTTTTTTCCCGAATCTCAGCTTCAACGGTAGCCTGAACTCTGAAAGCAGCTTTTGAATAAAAAACCCCCACATGATGCTCAGTTTTCTTATTTCACATAAGCTGTTAGTTTAATGAAATTCAAAAGGATCATATTGGATTATTTATTTTGATTTGGGAAATACTATTCTTTAGTAATTAGAATTCAGATATATGAGGAAAAAAGTCACTGCTATTTATTTATTTATTATAATTAAACTCTCTGATAAGAGAAAATTATTTAAAGTATTTGTACTTTCCCATTTAATTATCTGTTCTTTATTGCGTTCCTCACACTTCTTATTCAGGAACTCCTTCAGACTTGGAAGGCCTATCTGTTTTCACTCCTTAACATTGATGTAGTCCGCATGCCCAGATAGATGGAAGCAAAAGCCGTGCTAGTGTTTCACCCTACTAGAACGTCAGGGGTGACAGCTGGGATATAGGTGTTAAAGACTGGTGAAAATTCCAGTGTTTTCTTTATTTCTCCTCTGTTCCCTGAAAGGACGTTTAGAATCACAGAACATTTGAAGTTGGAAGGAACCTCTGGATATCGTTTTGTCCAGCCCCATATTCAAAGCAGGGGCAGCTAGAGCAGGTTGCTCAGGGCTGTGTCCAGTCAAGCTTTGAGTATTTCCAAGGAGGAGGATTTCACAGCTTTTCTGGGCAGCCTGTTCCAGGGCCTTAGCACCCTCATGGTGAAAAACATTTCCTTCATTGTAACTCATGACTGTTGTCCTTTGTTCTTTAGTGCATGCCTCCCAGAAGAGTCTGGCTCTGTCTTCTTTATACTCTTCCATTAGGTAGCTGAAGACAACACTAAGATCCCCCGAGAACCTTCTGTTCAGAAGGCTGACCACACCAAGTTCTTGCAGTTCTCCATGTGCGTCATGTGCTCCAGCCCCTTACCATCTTGGTTGCTCTCCACTGCGCTCACTCCAGTATGTCCATGTCTTTCTCGTACAGGGGATCCCAAAAATGCACATGGCACTCCAGATCCTGTCTAACGAGTGCCACACAGAGGGGATTAATCTCTTTCATTGACCTGCTGGCTATGCTTATGCTAATATGGCCCAATACATGGATGGCCTTCTTCACTGCAGGGGCACTCTGCTGACTTGTAGTTCCATTTTGTGTCCACCAGTCACCCCAGGCCTGTTTCTGCAAAGCTGCTTTCCAGCCAGTTGATGCCTAGGCTGTATTGCTGTGTTGGTTTGTTGTGTCCCAGGTACAGGAATTCACCTTTGAACTACATGTGGTTTCTGTCAATTCTTTTCTTCAGCCTCTGAAGGCCTCTCCTGACTAGCCACCTTACTCTCTGGCCTATCAGCAGTTTCCCTCAGTACTTGGTGGGAGTACATTTCATCCTAGCATCCAGGTCATTAATATATTGAACATTTTAGGCCTTGGTATTGGCCCTCAAGGGACATTGGTGTTAACTAATTGACAGATGGGTTTTGTGCTGCTGTTCACCACTCCGTAAACTCAACAGTCCAGCGAATTTTTCACCCAAGCTGTAGTCCATGTATCCAGTCCATTTCTCACCTGTTTGGCTAGAAAGGTTCTGTGGCAGGCTGTGGAGAGTCACACTACAGTCAAGGTGAACAACATCCTCCACAAAAGCATCCTCTCACTAAAGAAAGCAGTCAGACTGGTCAAGCACAATCTGCCCATGGTACATCCATGTCAGCTGTTCCCAGTTACCTTCCTGTCCTTCAAGTGCTTGGACGTGGCTTCTAGGGAGAAAGTATCCATAATCTTCCTGGGGACTGAGTTTCGACTGATAGGCCAGTAGTTCCCTTGGTGCTTCTTCTCCTTCTTGAAAATGGCCATAACACTGGCCTTTATCTCCTCTGACTGACATGACCTTTCCAAAATGACAGAGAGGGGTCTTGCAATTGCGTCAACCAACTCTCAGCACCCTTGGATACAGCCCATGTGATTCTACCGTCTTGTGTTCGCCCTGTTGACTTCAGTGGTCCCTAACTCAGTCTGGCTTTCCTGTTGGTCATGTATCACTCTCCCAGTCTCTATTACTAGATTAAGAGACCTGGAAGACCTTAAAGCAAACCTGTAAAGTAAAAACAGGAGGAAAATAAAGGTATTGAATATCTCAGCCTTTTCCACGTCCCTAGGTCCCATGCCCCACTGACCCATGGTCTCGTAGTTTACTTGGCCTTTCTTTTGTTGCTGATGAATTTGTAGAAGCCTTTCTTGTTGCCCTTCACTATATATAGGTCCAGCTGAGCTTTGGCTTTCCTAATTCCATCCCTGCATGCTTGGGCCGTGTTTCCATATTCCCCTCAAGCAGCTCATCCTTGCTTCCACTTTGTGTCTTTGTGTTTGAGCTCTGTCAGGACTTATGTGTTCATCTGTGCCAGCCTTCTGCCACGCTTGTTCAACTTTCTGTACACTGGAATGGACTGTCCTTATGTTTTGAGGAAGGTGTGCTTGAAGATCAACCATCTGACATTGGTTCCATTTGCCCTTGCAGGCCATGTCCCATGGGTTCCTGCCAAGTAGATCCCAAAGCAAGCCACAGTCCCCTGTCCTCAGGTCCAGGGTTGTAACTTTTACTACTTGTCTTGCACATTTCTCAATATCTTAAACTCCACCAGCTCCTGGACACTGCAGCCAAGGTCACCATCAGTCTTCAGCTCCCTGATGAATTCTTCCTTGTTCGTCAGTGACAGGTCCAGCAGAGCAGCTCCCCTAGCCAGCTCATCGATCACATGTGTGAAGAACTTGTCTGCTACACTCTCCAGAAATCTTCTGGACTGCTTGCTCCCAGCCCTATTGACTTTCCACGAGATACTGGGGTGGCTAAAGTTCCCCACGAGTACCAACGCCTGTGATCGTGAGGCTTCATCCAGTTGTCTAAAGAAGACTTCCATCTGCTTGCTCTTCTTGATCAGGCAGCCTGTAGCAGTTACCTGCCACGAAGTCTCTCATGTTGTTGGTCTGTTCTCTGATCCTTAACCATAAACTCTTGACTGACTTTTCACCTGTTCCACAGCAAAACTCCATGAAATTGAAACCATTCCTCTGCATAGAGCACCCTTGGACAAAGTTGCACACTCAGAAGCCTGAAAGAAATTGTAAAAATATTTAAGCGATTAGCTAGAATTACAATTCTCTTTCAGGCTTAGCAGCAAAACACTTAAACCGGTATTTCAGCTTTGGGAGAAAGTAATCTAAACACATGACATGTTCAGCTGTAATCACATTAATTGCTAGCACCTACTTGATAAATACACTTTCCTCTGTTGTACTTTTCTTTAGCTGTGTACTGTATTTTCTGGTATATGTTGTGCACTTTCCCCAAAAGAGAGGTTTGAATGTCTTTTATATGCCAAAATTGCTCAGTCCAACAGCGGTTGGTGTAGTTTGTTCTGGCACGGCCACCACCCCACTGGCAACAGTAGGTGGGCAGCAGCTTCCCGAGTCCAATATTTCCCTTCGTTTTGGGGAGGCAGGGGGGTTACCTGTACAGCAGTGCATCATACACCCACGGAAGTGCTGTCCTTTATTTCTTCTTTGCATCTTGGGGAATACAAAATTTCTGCCATCTATGAAAAGCTGATAGAAATTCTTGATGAAATGTTATTTATCTCACCAAACTGTAATGCTTCAACCTTTCTTTTTGCCAAAATAGCTTGTTAGTTATCCCTGGGTACTGTCATTGCCAATGAGGGGTTCGCTACCAAGGTGAGCTCTGCTTAAAGATTCGTATTCAATGGGAATTCTGGCCACGTATGCACTTTTTCTCAGATCACAGGGAAAATGGAACAAAAAAAAATCTGTCACTTGCTTTCACACTGCTGTATTTTCAAAAACCTGCTCCTGGATGCTCTCAGTGCAGCAGTCAGTCTTTTTTTGTTTGGTTTTTTTTTTTCTTTTTTTAAGATTCATTATGAGGTACATGCTGTCCCACTGCTGTTCCTCTGGATCCTCTTTCTGTAATCATACATTTGTTTATTAGAACAAAATTAATCCAAATCTCAAAAGATTTAGTGAGGAGCGTATGGAAATTACAAACTTTTTTTTTAATTAGAATAAGGCATTAGTAAGAGAAGTCATTGCTAGGTCTTAAGTTGTTCTGTAGACAAGCTTCCCATTACAACGATGATAACCAAGTACCATAATACAAATATATTTTATTCTCCTAATAACTCCAAAATTTTTTAAATTACACTTTTGTGTGCTACAATCAGATTTTACTAATTTTCTCAAAAGACTGATATAAAGCTTTTTTCCAAAGTATTTGGTAGTGAAAGAGTGAAAAATACTAATTAATATGTCCCAAACTACGATTACTAACAAAACTGTATTTGCATTTGATTAACTAAGAAACCCAACTAATTGTTTGCTTTTATATTAAGGAAATAACCAACAAGAGTTCTATAATGCTTACGGAGCGAGCCGTTTGCAGCATGATGTTTTTTGTTGATAACATCACATTAACTCAGCAAGCATCCTGAAAAAGGTATTAAAGTGGGATTTGTTTTTCATGTGACACTTGTTCTTGACATCCATGATCCATCTGTATGTAATTTACTAGTAAATGAAACTGATGCATCACTTCTTCCAAAATTTGGGTTAAGCAGAAATAGTTCCATCTGGTTCCAAGGGTAGCTTCACCTAATTTTCTAAAACATTCATCTAAAAAACATTTCAATATTAGTTTCTATTCAAGAATTCTATTGCTCAATAGTCATTATATACCTGTTACTGACACGGGCTGTTTTTCTATGTTACTTGGTTTAGATCGCTCAGATTTGCTGGTCTGTGAATCTGTATTTGCAAACTTCAAAGTTACGCAGGAATGTGGAAAGTTTTTGTTTCGGTAATGCTTTTATTGGTATTATCCGATTATCACAGTATCGTAAGGTTGGAAAAGACCTTTGAGATCATTGAGTCCAACCTATGACCCAACACCTACACCTACTCCTACTTGTCAACTACACCATGTCACTAAGTGCCTCATCCAAATTCTCTTTGAACACCTCCAGGGATGGTGACTCGACCACCTCCCTAGGCAGCGCATTCCAATGAACAATTACCCTCTCAGTGAAGAATTTCTTCCTAATGTCAAGCCTAAACCTCCCCTGGCGAAGCTTGAGACCGTGTCCTCTCATTCTGTCACTGGTCACCTGAGAGAAGAGTCCAACTCCTGCCTCACTACAACCTCCCTTTAGGTAGTTGTAGAGAGCAATAACGTCTCCCCCGAGCCTCCTCCAGGCTAAATAACCCCAGCTCCCTCAGTCGCTCCTCATAGGGCTTGTGCTCCAGCCCCTTCACCATCCTCGTTGCTCTCCTCTGGACACACTCCAGCATCTCAACATCCTTCTTAAACTGAGGGGCCCAGAACTGGACACAGTACTCAAGGTGCGGCCTGACCAGTGCCGAGTATAAGGGGATGATGACCTCTCTATATGTGCTCCCTGTGTGATACCCTGCTTGTGGGTAAAAGCAGGATTGAGATTCATTGGAAATGCCATTTTAATGAGAGGGTGCAACCGAGCAGTGTATGTAAGGCCTGGGTTCGAGGTCTGACTCGATCCCTTGAACATCTGTCCAACACTGGATCGAGGCGTCACTAGACAAGGCTTTTGTATTTGGAGAAAATAGGGATGTCCTTGAACCAAAAAACTTGACAGCGCTAGACCTTACATTGGATCGTGTTGAATAGACTTACGTCTTTTACCTCTGATTTGTGGAGACTACTAAGTGCTCTTAAACAAAAGGTAACCAGTCTAAAAATTGCAGTAAATGATACCAATACAAAAGTAAAATTGGCAATAAACAATACCATTAAAAAAAAAATCTAAAAAAAAAGAAAGCTGAAACTTATCAGGCATTCTTTCACCTTTGAATGTAATTTGTTTGTCTCCCAACAAAGCCAATTTTATATCCAGGTGTACCCACAAAGCTTGGATTTAGACAATTAAATGATCTAGTTATTATTTGCTTAGGCTGTAATATTCCCATCTGTGTGAAAAGAAGTGCTTAACAATTTCAGTAATTAACAATATGTTTGAGTAACCCTTTATCATGGCGATTAAAGTAGTTTTTGAATGTCAAAAGAAAATACTAATACATTTTTAACATGAAAAGTTCTAAAAAGATAATTCCAAACAGTGTTTGTGTGAATGTCACATAAAAATGCAGTAATATTAGGATTTGCTGGTCTTGCCTGTAGCTGTATTTTGCTTTGTGTGTAACATATGCAGCACAAAAGTCCTTCTTCATAAATAGGCTTCCTCAGCAGAGCAATTTACTGTATATCTGATAAAGTAGTAAGAATCATAGCTCTGCAATAACAGTTATGTTACAGCTATCGGTATTTTTTTCAAGAACCTTTGAATTTTTAGCTAGTATACAGATAACCTACCAGACAGGATCACTAACTCTTGCTATTTTCTTAAATGGTATTTCAAAGATTTCCCTTCTCTTTTTGGTCATCATATTGTAGCTGTTTACAACCTGCTGCCACTGTGGTAATTTTACTCCAGAAGAGAGCACTGAAAGAAAAAAATGTACCAAGTACAGATGCAATTTCAGAGTGGACAATGGGAAATAAACCTGTCTGGCTGATTTCAGAGGAGCTCTCTGGTGAAACCCTCATGCTGAAAGTTTAATTACAATAGAGGTAGCCTACAGCAGTAACTTGGACAATAACTCCATTTAATGTCTTACCAGCGATGGCTGTTGTGTGTGCTCCACTCTGGCAAGCTTTGAGTTGCTGCTTTTCTACAAGATTGTCTCAGAGCAATGAAATCGCAGTCAGCCAAAAGTGTTGTGGCCTTCACCCATTAATCTTGTTTTCTCTATGGCTGTTTATTGAGGGTATTATATTTTCTGTAAGTTTTACATTATCATGCTTTTAAGGCAGTTAGTGATCAGGCAGCTGTGGTCAGGTACCCGCCAGAGGTTTGCCCAGTACACCAAGGGATTTTTTTCACAGACAAGGCAAGTGTGCAAATATACATACCTTTACTATTTAACCACTCATGTTTTCGCTTGTGGAGAACCAGTGGGTTAAGTGTAACAGTGAGAAAACATTCACCAGGGACACAGTGTTGAGCACCTCATGCAGTCCAGATTTTCAGTGATTTGGGGAGAATGCTGTGCCTGTGGCCAGCTGCAGGGTTTGAATTTCAGAGACACTGGTGATTCACAGAAGCGTGACTGTCCCATGTCTAGAGCTTTGTGATGTGGCCGAGTAACAAAGAAACCTTCACTTACAAAATCCTCTCACGAGGGGGTTAGGACAGGATCATCAGGTTGTGTACACTTTGTCATAAATAGGTGTACATAACAGGTGTGTGTTGTGAAATTAATTGGCAATTTCTTTGTAACTGTGGCAGGCCCAGGCCGAACGTCTCCCTACCTGAGAACTTCAGCAAAAATGAAGCCAATAGAAGAAACTGTTGAAGATGACGTCTTTGAAGCACCATCTGCTGATAAGCTTGAACTCCAGCAGCTGCCTTAAACAGATGTGTCCTCAGGCTTGCCAGAGCTTGCATAAAGCTCCAGTGCAAGAGGAAGAAGATGAATTTAGGAGGAAACTGAAAGCTAAAAACAACCTCTCCATATTTGAATTTTGCATATGTCAGTGGCTTCTAGGTGGAAATGTCACATTTTATTTTACTTCTAAATAAAGTAAAATAAGTAAAAACTTGTATGGGTAGTATTTTTGTCTTCTGGACATGGATGGTTGCTTTATTTCTACTTTGACCCTTGCCACTGTAAGTTTAGTATTAAGTGGTTGACTATCTTGAAATTTCTGGAGACTTATTCAGTGGAGATAGTTCCCAGTTTCATTTCCGTAAGTTTCTCAGAAGCCTGAGTCTTATCAGTGGGAGATTTTGAAACCGTGTTTCCAAAGCCATGTTGCTGTTACCTAGTATCATTTTTGTGAGAGTCTAGTGGGAAGTAGTACATATTCTCTTCTGCATCTTTTGGTAAATATTTTCATCTAATTCTCGCATTTCTTAACCTGACTGCTTGACTCTACAAGTGTAATAATAACTTCAGTTTTAATTTTTCTTGGCCAAATATTTAACTTTTATGTTGGCTTTCCAACCTTAACTTTTTCTTCTTTAGGTAAGTGCATTACACAGAATTCTATAGTTTTCCTTCATCTTATCGATGGAGTGATTGAGCTGTTCCGAATTAACCTTTCCAAACAGCAATATGTGAGGTACAAATGACAATTGATGTGGGAAATTCAGTTCAAACCACAAAACTGGGTAGCTGCGAGTATGGTAAAACACAGTCTCCTAGTGGGAAGCATTTGGAAGCCTTTATTAGAGGCACTTGCAGGAGTCCTGTCTGATATGTGGAGACACGTATATGGTAGCTGTACTTCTGTGCTTTGACAATTCTTGAAATTTGTTATGCAACAAAATAGTATATTTTAACTGAACATAACAGAGAATAGATACTATTCTATTTATTGAATTGCACAAACCCTTTCTACATGCAATAACAGAAGTTTGGCATAAAATCTCAAGCAGTCAGAGGTGCTGGGAGTATGGGTTTTTCTGGTTTGTGTCATTGTGTTTTATATCTAAAATCTATCCTGACAGAGCATCTTTGAATGAGCGTGCATCTGAGTTACATAACACACTTACTCCCTCCTCAAAAGCTCCTGCAATACCAAAACACACAGTTAAATGATTGGATGTTTGACCTGTGTTGTCAGTGTTCCTACTTCTGTGAATTTAGATTTAGTGTTTAATATTACATGACTACGTCTTGTGGTTCAGTCAGTTTTGTATTATTAAAAATGCCATACTGAGGTGAGACATACTTAACAATTTGTGTAAATAGGTGTAAAATATGTTTAGGCTACACATATGTGAAAGACAGTACATTGGCTTCTATTGGAATTGTAGTTTATTACCCAAATCTAATTTAATGTTATGAAAGTCTTCATAGGTAGAAAATAGGAAATACTTTTGCAGCTGCTGTAACTTATGCACAAGTGTTAGCTGGAACAGCTTTCAAAAACACTGGTTTAATAAATCAAAATGATGGGTAGGATCAGTTGTGAGTCTGCTGGGTTACAACTGGGATTCAGCAGCTAAAACATAAATGCGTATGTGTATACTACATTTTTAGGATCTGTCAAGTACTATCAACTGAACAAATCACACTGTGAACAAAACTACAATAGATAACAGGAAAACTAAATATATTAGAAAACCAGGAAACATTCTCCATGCAATAAAATGCATACTAAAAAAGAAATATGTATCTTCGTAGCTCCAATGACTGCTTGGTGTAAAGCCGTTTATTTGTTTGAGGTTATGGATGTCCTGTTTCTTTTAACAAAAAGAATACTTACTGAATATTTCCATAGGATGCATCATAGAAACACGGACTTACATCGTTTGACACCTCTGCAGGTCATCTGATCTAACCTCCTGCTAAAGCAGGGTCAACTTCCAAATGAGTGGAAATGTCCTAATTAATGATGGAGACAAAAATATTAACAAATGCTGTTGCAGGAAGATGGCTACATGTGAGGATCAAATATCTAAACCACTTACTTTGTATTAGAACATGACCAGACTTTGTAAATAGAAAAATTTTGTATATTTTTGCAGGTTTTATCAAAGCTGTTCCAAGTAGTTGATTATCAAGCTGTGTAAGTAACATGATGGTGAGAGATTCACTGATCGGTGGGTAAAGGTTCTCTTGCTCCTGGGAGCAGTTTCAACCTCTGAGCAAGAAGTGATGTATTTTACTTTCATTCCAGAGAAAATTACTCCTGTAGATAAAACATATCAGTCAAAAGAAGGATGTTAATGCATGGGTTTTATTGGTTAGGACTGAAAAAAATCACAAACCAAACCCATTTGACCATGCTGTAAATGTGCAAAACCCCTCTCCTTCTCTCTTGTTGCAAACAGAAGATATTTGATACATAGGGAGCAAGTGCATCATGGGTTCAATGTCTCGAGGACAGTGGTCAAATCTCTGAGGTTGCACCTTGGTTACTGGGGGAGTAAGAAAGGAAATAGGAATTATTTTACTTACGAGGGGATAAAGGGTGCCATGTCCTTATCCTGATGTAATTTTCCCAAATTCATGTCAGTTTTCAGACTCCTTTCAAGGGGAAAATGAAACTGGTGGAATAGAGTTCATATAGTTTAGCAATAACCAGAAAACCCAGAGTGTCTGAAGTAAAAATAGCAGTTGCCTTTCTTCTTTCCTCTCCAGCAGAATAATTTCTTCTGTATTGTCCTGACTAGAATTTACCTTAAAAATCAGTGAGGTTCTCCAGGAGCACAGCTCTGTGTCCCATTTGGAATATCGCAGCTTCAAGACCATAAACTCTTGTCTGCTGCAAACAAGAACTGAGTCATCTTAATGCCTGGAAAACATTATATGTTCTAAGGATGCTACAGCAATAACACTGCAAATAATGATAAATAACTGTAATAGTCTATCAGAAGCAATGTATTTTATTACCTAAAATTATGTAACTGGAAATTTTAGAATTCCTGATGAATGGGTACAATTAGTAGCAAATACATTTACTTGATAAATACAACTTGCAGAATCTGTTTACATCTGCTGCTGCTGTTTGAAACAGAGTTGTTACTGAGACAACAGTGGTTGAAACAGACTGCAGCCTGCTTTTCTGTATTGAATAAGGCACCCTTTTCCATGGCTGTTGCAGGGGGCAAGTAAAAGCATCCTGTAATAACTCAAATTTAAAGGAAGAATGTTTGTGTGTGGGTAGAGGACGAGCTGTAAAGCCATTGTTAGCACATTTCAAGGTGTGACTAGTAAATCAAACATAACCCAATGGATACTTTTTAATTATAACATCGTGTTCTGGTGATTGTAACTGTTACTATGCAGCAGATGTGAATCGTAATAGCAAATAGTTCTTTTTACCAACCAGAATGCCTGTAGGGAAAAAAAAAAGAAAGGTACTTCATCAAAATGGGGTTTTTTTCCCCCAGGAATTCTGTTATTTCAGGCAAATTATATAGATAAAATAAAACACATTGAGCACCACGTTTGTCAGGGAGACTGAACTCAAAGGTGTTAATCAGCTGTATTGAGAATTGTCTTGGAGAGTTATTTCAGGGTCTATCCTGCCCTCATTAGCAAAGCACTGTTTGTCTCACTCTTAAATGGTGTGGAATGAACTTCACGTGGAGCTGACCCACCGTCTTTTAAGCTGTAACCCATATGCACAGGAGCTTGTGTACCTCTACCCTAGGAGGTAAATCCTCATTGAAGAAATTGTTCAGAGATTGCAAAAATTAATTTGGTCATTTAGATAGGACTCAGAACATCAGCTCTAGCCCAGCGCTTGGGAAGTCAAGCGTGTAAAAAACGCTCCAGCTGCTGAGTTGGTGAGCATCTAGATCTTGGTTAACGTAAAGAAAGGTGCTAGTCACTACCCACAGCACGTTTCTATAGACTGAAAACAAACTCTCGTGTTCTAGTCCATGACAGACATTTGCAGTAAATAGCAAGCTCAGAACAGGTCATTTCAATGATACAAACTGTTTTGATGATATGAATGTAGTTTAGATAACCTTGTTTTTTAAAATAGTCATTTTATAAACAAGCCAAATGTATTTAAATTCAAAGTTAATGTGTTGAACTGGTATGCAAATACTAAATGCCTTTTTTTCCTATACTATTTCCCTTTAAGAAATAAGTACAACTGAATTATGATCTCCTTATAGAAAATAGGCTACTTTATTTGATATATGCGTTAGAAAGCAACACAAGAGGCACTTCAATAAAAAAATAGAAGAGTAGCAATGCTGATATAGTAGTTAAAAGGCAAGGGCTTGGTTCTTCGGTAAACTTTTGCCATCTAGGTAGAGCCTACTGCAAAAGTAGAAACTGGGAAAGTATCTTTATATGCTGGAGGCAGCACTTTCTTGAGCAACATTGTGCATGATAGGCCGTCAGGGATACATTCACAAACAGTTTGGATAGAGTTTTGGGAAGAGAAATCGTAGCGATACATTTTAACCTTATTACTGGAATTACAGCAACAGTTACTTCAACTATTGTTTCCGAAATGTAGTCATAGGAAGTGCCTGGGAGTAACGTGTTTTTCCGTATCTCCTGCCATGTTGGTCACAGCTGCTTCTCATTAAAGGGGAAGGGGTTCTTAGTACTTATGGGATTAATAAGAGAAGACAAACCATCTTAATTAATTAGCTCTGACATTTAAACTTCCTGAGAGCATGATGATGATAATATGAGAGTCATTGGAGAGCACAGAGAGGCAATACGAAAGCAGAAATTGCAGGATTGCTCAGTATTGATTACAACAGTTTTTCTACTTTTTTTCAATACGGAGAGTGCTGTAAAGTGGCTCAACAACACGGGAAAAGTTGATGGGCTTTTGTTGGACCTTTTCAGCTGAAAAGGTTATTACGACTACAGATAGAATAAAGCTTTTTCAGTGGGCTTAAATATTCACTGAACTTCAGGTCACAAGAATATTTAGTTAGCACTTAATGAACATAATCAACTACAAATCTGTTACAGGCGTACCATACCCGTGTATTTGCTAAATAGTTGTAGAAGCCTGAGAGCTTTATTTTCCAGAAACCTTTTTAAAACCTGTAAGTCAAAGCTGAAGTAGAAATCAGGGCTTTGCACAAGGATGGATGTTGTTTTGCAATCTCCAGACACCTACCATAGCTATTAGATACCTCAAATTAATACTGTCCAGCCACTGCAATTTATGATACTTGAATTCCTCCTTAACTTTTTCCTGGGGGATTAATATCTGCTACAGACACATCCTGATTTCCTGTGCAAAGTGCTTTAGGATAATAACTCCCCATCATCCTTTGTAGCAAAGAACAGTTCAAAAGCTCAGCCTCTGGACATGCATCCATTTGTATGCTACTGCATCGATACTGTTGTGTTGACTGCTACTCCCCGCTCTTCTCTGTTCAAGAAAACTAAGGAATACAATAATAGCTAGGCACTGTCTGCCAAAATACTGTGAAGAAATATGAATCTTCTAAGCTTTTAAATGCTGAAGAAAGCATGCTCTCCTTCAATTTTCAAAAAATAATTTCCCTGATCGCACCACCCTCTAGTTTTACATTGTGGTTTTTTTATTATCTGGTGTTCTTGGGCTTCTCTCCAAATGATGTAAAACACACAGCAGCAGGCAAAATGGCTTATGATGAAGGGAAGAAGCAAAACTGATAGCATGTAAAATGCTCTAACAGAACGAAAACACTTTTCTGTTCTTTCTCCATTCAAATGGAGATGACTTAGGATGACAAATTAGTCTACACAGAAGTAAAAAACACCTGGGCAGCTATCTGATTGCAGTTGCTCAGACTGGGAAGGTTCATCTACAGGAGAGCTTCATGTAAATGACAAAAGGGTGAGAATCGGCCCTCATGCAGGTGGTGCTAAACACAAACCAGTTGTCCATCACCACACACACACTTTACTAACTTGCAATAGCTACACAAACAACTCACTGTAGTTTGAGACCATGGATTTCTCTTTCTAGTAAACTCTCAGCTGCCAACCTGATCTGCTTGCTGGGGGCTCAAGTCTGCGACATTGTGGCAAGTCTGCCAAGGCAGATGGGTCCCACATCTCTCTACTGTGGAACCCAGACCCGGACACAATATTCCTGGTGCGGTGTGGCCTCACCAGTGCTGAATGAAGGAAAAGGATCACCTCCCTTGACCTGCTGGCAACAGGTTCCTCAGGACTGGAAGAAAGCAAATGTCAGTCCTATCTAAAAGAAAGGAAGAATGAGAATCTGAAGAACTCCAGGCTTGTCAGCTTCATCTTAATTCCTGGGAAAGGGAATGGAGTGGATAACCCTGCAAACAATTTCCAAACATTAAGAACAAGAAGGTGATTGGGAGTGATCAATATGGATTACGAAAAAGGAAATCCTTCTTGACCAACCTCATAGCCCACAGTGGAGTTCCTGTAATCTAATTCCTTTCCTAATTTTTGCCAGTTTTTACCATTCAGGCAGACCTTTCATGTAATCCTTTTACAGCTTGCCTTCATAAGTAATATGTTTATGAAAAGTATTTCAAGACAAATGTTTATGAAAATTCTTTTCGATAAAAACTTCTCTTGGCTAAAACTTTTCAGGGTTCGGTCACTCATGTCTGCAAATTCTTACTTCAGCGTTCAAGGAACACTTTCTGAAGACTACCGCTTACTGAAAGCTGACTTAGAAAACTCCATCATTTCTGCCTCATATGATTTTTCAAAAGCTGTCATGGGACTATGAAGAGGACATAAGTGAGGAAGGAATACCTTTCAAAAGGCCACAAATTGAATATTCTAGTCAAGTCCATAACTTGGTCCCTTCGGCTGCTTCTCCACGCAGGGATTGCTCAGAGGAGCTGCCAGGTGGCGCTGCTCTTTGGCTGGGTTGCTGGCTTAGACTTAGAAAGGGCATGTGCCCACCTGGTCCTGGTTAAATGGGATACGAAGGTGGTAGTGTCCTAATTTCTAAGGGCTTTGGGATGAGTGTGGAGGCATAAGGCATGCAGGCACTTCCGGGGGAGCTAGAAAGAAACCCTTTGTACTGCCTAGAGGCAGGACTTTAAAGAGATCTTTTCAAACTTTAGTTAAATGTTAAAATCATAGCATTATTGTTCTGTCAACATTTTCCCGTTATTTCCCTTTCCTGAAGCACGCAACTATTAGCTTGTGCCAAAGCACAGCTGGGAATGAGCTGTGAGCTGAGCTGGGAAAACAGGTTTTTTGTCTCAGCATCGAGATTGCACTAGGAGGAGCTGTGACAGGGAAACTCAGGTGGAGATGGATCATTCCTTTAGCTACGAACAAAGAGAGGAGTGAGCAGAGCCAGCAGGAGTGAATCAGCATATGGATGTGGTAGAGGTGACCTCTGTCTTCTCGGAGTTGAGCTATATTATTCTCTGTGGTTGGGAAAATGCATTGAAGCTGCTTTTATGGGGTGTGCTTAGACTGCTGTTAGTGCGTGTCTGTGGTGGTGGTTACCTGTGAGCTGAAGAGATGTAAGTCATCCCTAGTGCAGGACAAGTGGTCTGCATAGTCCCTGCAGCTTATACCTCTGCAGGAGTTTGTCTTTCTTAGAAATAAGGCTTGATTTAGTCCCGAGTTCCTGCTGGTATCTCATCTTTGCAAGCATAAGGAGGAATTGCAGCGATACAGTTTTGCCTAAAATCAAAAGATGCTTGGTGGTGTGGATGGGAAATTTGGATTGCTCTTCTGGAAACCCTATTTAGAAATGAAGCTTAAATAAGCATTGTGGGGCTGCCTGGCTCACTGTCTCGTTCCTGCTCCCTTCCCTTTTTCCTTCTTTGAACCAAATCTGGCAGTAGGATAGTAGAACTTTTATATATATTTTTTAGTGGGCTGAGAACCCTGCTTTTCTTTACAGAACAGGCAATGGTTTGGGTTCAGCATATTTAATTTGGCACATGAATACGTAGCTGATATGTATCCATGGGATATTACCATGGAATTGTTACATGTTACATTTATTTAGATCAGTCAGTTAGAGCTAATTACAGTTTGCTAAATTCTAAATATTTTCTTTACGCATCTTAGAACAGAAACTGTTTTCTGAGAGTTACCTTAAAAATGGGAAGTAGCAAAGAGAACTAAACTGGTAATTCTTCTCTGCTGCAAGTACCTTCTCAGGGTCAGGGAAGGTAGAACTGGGAGGCAAAGCCTGCTCCCAAACTGCTTCTTAGATTACACTCTGCCAGCACAAGTGTTTATTCTAGCACAGCCTGATAACATGGCCACACCTGAATTCTGATCAACTATCTCACGCTGTAACAGAAAAGTTATATGTGAGACAACCCTGGAATTTCTGCTGTTTTGCTCAGCAGAAGAGAAGTCTAAAAATTGCTTATGTTGGAAGACAAGAATGCAGACAAACAGCAGCCTCTGCTGGGGAGAAATCTCCTGTGCTTTTTGCAAACATCAATATCTGTGGGGAAGCCAAAGAAAATCTGCTAATTGGAAAGACACTGATTTGGCAAAAATTGTGGAAGCACATGCAAGCTTCAGGCTTGATGATAAGTTTACAGGATGTCTTACGATGCCTGAAGTGAGAGAATGAGGTAACATTTCTCTAGGCTGGGGTGAACAAGTATAGTTATGATCATAAACTTTGGGGGAAAACTACAAAAATGTATAGAATTGGTTTGATAATTGGTAGATCTGTAAGCTGCCCCTGCACAACTTCACCAGATAGCCAGTCTTATTGAAGAAGCACATAGTTAACACAGTGTACCACAAGCCATGGTGCAATTTTAACCTTCCATCTCTCTTCTATCTTCTTCTTAAAGATGCTTTCTTCACCTCTGTAAGTAAGACGCAGTAGAGCCTACTGAAGAAAGACACGGGAGAAATCAATTGTGCAGTGAGTAACTTAATTGTGTAATGGAAAGAATCAACACTAAGCTATTTGTGTCTTGAAGAAGTTGATCTGAGTTCTGTTCTTGTCCAGCATCATATTCATCATGCTATACAGTGCATTTGGAAGTACTAAAAAGTACTGACTGCTCAAAGTGATGGAAATCCCCAGTAGAGTCAATCTGAAAATAGGAGACTATGTATGTAAACAGTATGGAAAACATTTCAATGGCTTCTGGAGTGGGGCAAAAATCATTTTTCTTTTCCAAAGAGGGGAATGTTTCTGAAAAATTTCCACTGTTGTCTAGCACTTTCCAGGATGAAACTCGACTTCAGTTTGGAACACCAAAGCACATCATGTGCTTTATTATGCTCTTTTTGTTTTCCTTACTAGCTCTGTTGCCTGAACGCTGCTTATATTAACCTTAATAATGCATTAATATCCAAGCACAGCTCTGGCTTTTGTACTATAAAGAGAAAAAAATAACCTCTACTGAGCCGTTATTAAAGGAGTTTTTGGCATCTGCTGTATGGCTCTTGCAGAGTGAGTGTTGACCTCATGGCCAGGTAAATGAGATATTTCTCATAAAAGCCTGTCTTCTTGTGGTTTTGGTGCATTGTGCAGCACAGCACTGAAGCAGCAGACTAATTTTGGCAGCTAATGCTGTGGCAGTCCTAAAGCATTCGAGATCCCAGCTAGCTACTCCGCTTCTGCTCCTACCCCTTCATAACAGAGAGGGGGGAGGAAACATGAACCTGCTTCTCCTGGGCTTACCTGCCTGACCTGGGAATCCCTCCCTTGTAAGGTCAGATAGGTGAGTATTCAGTGCTTGCCTACTGCTGACCTGCTTAGTGGCTTTCCTTGTACTGCCCACCTCCTTTGGCCTTGGAGAACAACCATTTGTTAAACCCTTTGAGTCAAACTCCTGTAAAAGGAGGCTGCTAAAAGAGAGATGACAACATCTGTTTCTTTCAGCCTACCTTCATAGCTGGCATATTTTTTTGCATTTATCACTTGTAGCACAAACTGTCGCCTTATGGTGTGGTACCTTCAACTAGGAATGCTGCTCCATCTGGGTCCTCGACACTGATGCTAGAACAGACTGAATTCCATCAGAAGTTTGCTTACGTGATGTTTCAATGGGTACCTTCTCAAAAAAACTTATTTCAGCAATAATTGCCTGTTGTTGACACACATTCAGTAGCAGATATATCACAATTTCCCTGGTTTTTTCCTCCAGTGCTGCCAAATAATTCAGAAATATGCTCTGTCCTCTGGAAAAGTGCTGCACCCTGCTTGGCAGTCATGCCTTTTAACTTTGTGCTGCCTGAGGTCACTTTGCATGCCCACATAGATGCTGAGAATGCCAAACAGGGCTGGATCCATGACCAGAGCTTTAAAGTCCCGTTTGGAGGAGGAAGGTCACAGATGTAACTACCACAGGTGAGACTCAACCCCATTAGAGCATTTTCACTGCTGAATGCAAGCCCCAACCTGAACCTCAACTAGGGTGGAGAAGAGCTATCAGGATGCGGTTCGAGAGAGAGAGGAGCTATCTGGAAGAGTGGTAGAAAATACATGGGTCTGGAAGTATTAGTAATTATATGAAAACATGAGGGAAAACATTGTTTTTCCTCTTTCGCCTGTGACTGGTTTCCAGCTGAAGTAAGGCTGACAGCACTCTAGAAAGAAGAGAAAAATAATGATAGAATCGTAGAATGGTTTGAGTCAGAAGGGACCTTAAAGACCATCCAGTTTCAACCCCCCTGCCAGGGGCAAGAGAATACCTTCCTCTAGACCAGGTTGCTCAAAGCCTCATCCAACCTGGCCTTGAACACTTCCAGGAACAGGGCATCCATGGCTTCTCTGGGCAACCTGTGCCAGTGCCTCACCACGCTCACAGCAAAAAATTTCTTCCAAATATCTAATCTAAACTTACCCTGTTTCAGCTTAAAAACATTACCCCTCATCCTATCACTGTACTCCTTGATAAAGAGCCCCTTCCCAGCTTTCCTGTAAGTTCCCATTAAGCACTGGAAGGCTGCTATAATATGGAGCTCGTGTTGGTAGGCAGATAAATGGTGAGAGTCAAAAATAAGACGTTATCCTATAGGGACATTAGCTACAACTGCCATGTCTCGTGGTGAGCATAGGGCTGAGAGCAGCAGCCATGCGTTTGGTCTGGCATCAGAGTAATGCGATGTTGGTCAGGGAGAGCCAGGAAAGCTGCTTAAATGCCCACTTCCTCCTTTTCCTAGAGCTGTGCCTTGGGGCAGCTGGGCTTTTCTTGTCTCAGCTGGCAAAGGGAATAACAGCAGAGGTTTCAGGGTGTCAAGCACAAGTTCCTTCTGTCTGGCAGGAGCAAGCTGAGTGTGTGAAGGAGGGGAATAATCCTGCCAGTTCTGGCAGACAAAAATTCACTCAGGCCCCTGGGAATCGAAGATTGGCTCACAGACTGGGAAGGAGTTGTTCAAAATCATACATGGGATGTAATTTTTCAATGTATAACCTCTATGGTCCCACTTCTACTTGAGCTAAAAGTTATGAATCTATACTTTCCAAGGAATGTCCATTGGATGCATGGGGTTACACTTCTTTTGGGGGACAATTCCTCATGTAAGCAAGATGTACTTGTGTGGGCTGCTGATCTGCATTAATAATTCCCATGACAGCCACCCTGCAGTTGTGTGTCCTGAGATTTCTTTTGAATGGGCTGCGTACTGTGTGTGGGCATCCTGCACTCACAGGATCCTGCAAGGTGGATCTAGATGTGTGTCTTATCTAGGTGGATTGTATCTCTGAATCTTTGCACAGGGCAACAAACAAATTCAACAGAGCCTCACAAAGTCTAAGTGTGTGCCAGGGGTTGGATAGTGTGACGTTCTCCTCTTTCTTTGAGCTTAAACTGCGAATAAAAAATGCCTCCCTCAAGCAGATGGCCTTGTGTTAGGACTGCAGCCTGTTCCTGTCTGAGCAAGAATCGTGTCACTGCTTTCTTTGCCTATTTAATTTTTTTTTAATAAAAAACCCCCAGAATATGAATACACCCAGGTATTTCCAAGTGCTTCAGCCATGTATAGTTCAAAATCATGCTTTTCTCAAATGACCTTGCCTGTGCTGTCCAGTAACACTGTCAGGAGCTTTCTTTACTTCAGTGAATTCTAGCTCTAGCCTTACAGCTGAAGGGCAATATGTTATACTCGGAAACCCACGCTGCCATTTTACTTTGGTTAGCTGATATACCCCCATACTTTCTGTGTATGTGAGGCAGGTTTCCTGATCATATGTGTGGGTTAACTTCAAGTGGGACCTTCTAGTTCCGTTACTTGTAAACACCTGTGAACGTGGCAAACTTGTGTGGTGCCATCCAATGAACGGTGGTCCTGGGGATGCCTGGCAGCTCTAAGTGCTGCTCTGAACATCCAGCACCCTCTGCAAACCAGGTCCTGGGTTTCCAGAATTAAGTCAGCACATGTGCAAGCTGATGCTTGGAAACAGTGAGGGTGCTGCCCGCAGAGGCAAGGAGACCAAAGGAAAAGTTAGATGCTACTGGCAGCCTTTGAAGAGCAAAAGGTGGCTTAACAGTTTGAGAAGTCTGTCCTGCTTTTGGTTGGCAGAAGCCCTTACTGCAACACCAGCCCATCACCGGTGCAAGGAGAGGAGGCTCCTTACCTGGAGGCTGTGATGAGCAGCTATGATATTGACACCTCTATCCACCGAAATCCACACCTTGGGCACAGGGATAACGTCATATTTCCCATAGTTTCTTGGGTCCCAAGAATGACTGGATTGGTAACTGTCAGCTGTTGACTCATGCCACCTCTGTTATTTGTAGGCCACCTAGTAGACTGATATTGATGTGTCCAAATTCACTGGCTACTGGCAAATATTTTTTACAAATGCTTCCTGTAGATAGCTTGGTGTTCCTGCTTCTTCATAGCAGGTATCCAAACCAGGAGGTGGTGACTCATTGCAGGAATAATAAAACGCTCGTGGCTGGATGAGTATAACGTGTGGATTTGGGTTCTAGTGCAGCTAATGCTATATATGAATTCAAGACTGAGTATTTTTATAATTGTTGAAGTTAATTTTTTCAGGAAACCCTTTCTATATAAGACTCTAAAATAGAAAAGCATGTATTGTAATAAGTTAGAGGAACCGTTAGACCTCTCTACAAGTGTCCAACACTAGCTCTAATATGAAATATACAGGTAAAATCTTCTCCTGAGCCTTAGAGGAAAAGGGCAATTGCCTGGTGACTATCAGTAACAACAGCAAAATTATGCTTTTAATTAAAAATAATTAAAGCTATAAAGGAGACATACAAGTAGGTCTGAAAATTCACAGGACAAATACTTTGCTAGGTAATCTGGAGTAATAAAACAGTGCACAACAAAGAGACAAAGAAATCTGGGGTACCTTAACTGTCCTCCTGAGACTTTGAATGAACTAAACAAAGTCCAGAGAATGTAGTGCAGGAGCAGTGATTTCCAGGACCCTGATGCTCTTGCTCTGCCACTGCCAGTGCAGTTCACCAAGCCTGTTTTATCAGAAGAGATGGACACTTTCTGGAAGCTGCTGAAGCTGCATGTAAGACATTTCAATCCTTTTCAGGGAAGCAGAGGCTTGTCCTCCACACTGACCTCTGACCTGGCTGCTGGGTCCTTGCTGAGAGCCAGTGAATAGCCGACACGGATGAGACAGAGTAATTACAGCGGGTGAATGGGTAAAATAAAGATGGACCTCTTTCTTCCTTTTATTTCAAATAGAGGAGCTAATTTAGGGAACTCTTCTGACAAAAGCTTGCAGTGACTCAAATCCTTCCCCCTTGGACTCTGTGGGGAAGGCCAGTTTGGAATAGGATAGCTGGACAGTTAGGAGATGCTGGGTGATGAGTGTGGGGGGATCCTGGTGGTGCTGGCACGGGCCTGGGAAGCTCTGGTGTGGGCTCTGGGTGACCCCAGGAGCCCTGTAGCCCTCGAAACCTGTCAGTGCCTCCCTGCAGCCAAAGGAAACTGATTGACAAGAGACTCTTGACCCTCTTTATTCTTCCACCAGCCCTTTCTTCTTGTATCCTGTCACTTCATTTTCTGTCTTATGCTTTGTGGTGGTAGTGTTGCAGGAAATGGATGATTCTGATTTTATTTTGAATGAGTATAGCATGTCCCTGTGTGACTCACAGGGGTGACAAGGTTTTTATGGTAACTACTTGTGGCTCTGAGCTGCAAGTGAATATTTCCCTTGTGTTACTTAGCAGTTTAAGATCTGCGCTCGTCAGTGTATTTTCTTCCATCACTGGCCCTGTATCTGTTGTGTCCCCCTGTCTAGCTGTAGCTGCTCTTACATGTACACAGGTAAAAAAGAGGCAGGTAAGCTTTTTTCTCTAGAATATTTCAGCTAGAAATCAGTTGTAGTCCTTGCTCTGTGGAAAGGATTGCCAATGCCACTAATTTGAGGAATGTCTTGTTCTTGTTGAGAAAACACCTGGTTAATCCTCAGAGATAGATCAGACTATTGTCATTCCCAGCTCCGAAACTTTACCAGTTCCCTGAGTGCTCAGAAAATGTGTATCTTACAGCTGAGTTGGGAAGAACCCTAGACCAAGCTTTGCCACCCCAACAAGCTGAGCAGCAGGAAGGACATTGTTGATAGAAAAATATAGGAGGTTTTATGTCATTACCTTTAAAGATGTCACTGTCTGGAGTCGGGAAATGGAATTTCAACCCCTCCTTTGCTGATTTCTAGGATCTGTGGATCAGTGTAGATTTCTCAGAAACAGGTTTTTACCTTCCTCTTTGCAATGCATGGCCTTTATCCAGCTGGGATAGTGGTAAGATCTAATGCAGAGTGAAGCATCCAGAGGACGGGTATTCTGCAGAGAGGCTGTCGCTCAGTAATATTGGTTCAAGGTGTAATATTCTCAGCCTCTTTTGACTTTGGGCAGGGATTGGTGCTAAATCATGTGATACCAGGTGGAGGATAATGCTGTGCTCACCCATTTGGAAGTTGCACATGCTGGAGAAACATGCTGGAGAAACTGGAATAAAACCAGATGATGCCCAGAAAGCATCTTCTGCTTTGGTGCTAGAAGCTCATACGTTTTAAGCTGCCCTTCAGCTGCCTCATAGCTCCAAACTGGAATCTGAAACAGCTGCTCTTACCAAAGATGCATCTTACAGCTGCTTGTCTCAGATGCTCTCATCAAAGCCTGAAGTCAGGAAGAGATGCCAGTGGCTCCACTGGGAACAGAGGGAGACTTTCGTAGGTTTGGTTCTCTCATGCCCACAGCAGACCTTTACAGTGGAGATGAGAGAGTCTGTTCTTTGTCCCAAGGTGTGTTAGTCTGGTCTGATTTCAACTGTAGGCACCCTCCTGTCCTTGTAGGCAGTAATTTGCACAGCACTGGCAGAGGAGGTTTGGGCAATGATGTTCGCTGGGTTGGGAGCCACTCTACTTAATGGTCTGCAAATACAGCACAGGGAAGACACGTGTCCTTCATTGTGGCAGTGGATGTGCTTGTGGTAGGGGTCCAACACATACATAGATTTCAAAGGTGCAAAATAAACCCTAGCCATGTGAAGTGCTCTAAGGAACAGCTACAGCATGTGCTTCACGGCAGGCATGATCTAAAAAGCATCCAAGCACTCAAGGAAACAGTTAAGCAGAATACAGGGAAATGGGGAAGGAAAATGCACATGAGAGCAATGTGTGGTAAACAAATGTCTGCTGACAGGAGTGGTCCTTGAGCTGAGCTGTTGAGCGAAACAGCAAGATGAGTCCTGCTTTGTACATACTGCTGCCTGGTTTGGGGTTGGTCTGAATCCATAGGGCTGGCCCCAGCCAGGAAAAACATTTTCAGCTCTAAGTGCCTATGACTTGCCAGCACTCAGAACAGCGAGGTGGCTCTTTCAATGATAGCAGTGAGATTTGTCTGATAATGATGTATCTGATGCTTCTAATGTAGTCTGTAGTTTGCTTTAAAATCTGTATGCAATATTCTTAACTGTGTGACAAATTCTTCTTCAAATTTGTTGCTCATTTCAGGGTTTTCTTTATTGTTTCATCCAACAGTGCAATGCTGAGAAATGCTAGCAAAGCAAAGTAAAACAAAACAACAACCAAAAAAACCCCCCAGGGAAGTGCACAGACAAGATGGTAGCAAGGAGGATCTCAGCCTTCCCCTTCCCAAATGCATTAAACAAACCATTTGTGTCCCTTGGGAAGCTGTACCTGCCCACGGCAAAGTTCTGGCAGTCTAAATGCCTCAACGAGATGGTCTAAACACTCCTCCTGACACATTTGCTCTCTTTAGCTTGTGAGTGTGTATGTTAAGCCACTTCCAATATGCCAACATGGCTAATAGCAGTCTCTGGCATCAGCTGAGAATGACTAAGAGCTCAACTAAAATGACTTCAAGGGAACAAGGCTGTAGCTTTTACTACAGGGGCCAACCAGAGGACAGCACTGCTGCAATGGCTGGATGAGGAGCTGAGCCTATCATTGCTGTTTGAAACCTCCTCATAAGCTGCCCCTAAACTCCAGGAGCTGCCAGTAATCCCATTTTTCCAGATTCTTTGGTCAGAAAGGCTATAAACCCTTTCCCACTTCATTGGGAGTTTTTTGGGGGGGTGGGGTTTTTTTGTTTGTTTGGTTTGGTTTGGGGTTTTTTGGTTTTGTTTTTTTAAAATCACTTAGTGTTGGAACCATGTGCATGTTCCCATAGTTCTTTAATTCTCCTTGGCTTTCAGTAACACAGAAACAGATCCTGGGGAAAACCGGGATGGCACTTGTGCCTGCCCCCTTTACCCTCCAACACTGTGGCTGCCAAGCAGAGGGTCTCTGTGAGGGAAGCCTCTGCTCCTCTCCGAGCAGCTTTGTGTGAGACAACTCCTTTTCAGAAACTCTCAGGCTTGGAACTCAACAGAAGTTACGGTTCAGCAGGCTTGACTGTGACTTTTTGTCACAGCTGTCAGGGTAGGTCAAGGAGAGATGAAAGAAATGGGGGCTGGATAGAAAGGAACTTGCTGCTTCAAGCCCCTGCCCTTACGGTTCTGCCCTGGGGGAGAAGCAGCATTTCTGCTTTCTCTCACAGGCAGCTCCCAAAACACCTCCAGATTTAACTTATTTTAAGTTATTCCTGTAACGTTTAGCCAGTATTTCCCAAAATGTCTAGTTAATCTGCTTGCTTCAAATATTTTGAATGCTGAAACTAAAGGATTCTTTCTGTTTGGCTTGGGTTTGGTGGGAGGTGTTTCAGCTAATTGATTTAAAGAACCTAAGGTATGATAATTCAGTGGATTTCTAAAAGGGAAAGAAGACAAAAGAACAGGTTTTATAGAATATTGAAGACCAAGAGTGAGGCAGTGCAAACACCTGCAGTATAAATCTATGTAGTAAGCCAGAATAACTGAAAAAAACTCACTTTTGCGTTGTACTGCGGGTAACAAATTTACCCAGCAATTTATTTCTATCTACAAAACATCTTTAGACATTTTGTCTTGGAGATCTCAAAGAAAAGAAATTGCAGTCCAACTCGATCTGCCCTATGCCTTGGGGAGGGGTTTGTTCTGCTGATTAATTATCTTCATTAATGGAAATATCCGTGTATTTCTGGCCCAGGATTTTTGCTTTCTCTCCTTTGGGGAGGAAGGCAGTGTTCAACTTCCAGCAGTGGCCCAGTACATGCTGTATCTCCAGGGCTAGTCGGATTAAGTTTTTTGGCTAGTGTCTATTTTGAGTAACACAACCTTTGATCCATAATCTTGTTCTAAAGCCAGAGCTGGATACACTATTCCAGCATCAAAGTTGAAGGACTCTGGAGCAGGAAAGTAGCAAGTTTCTCAAAATGATGATAAAGAAGGAAGCAACTCTTCATTAAAAAAAAAAAAGAGAGAAAAGAAAAAAAGATATTGGGTCTTGTCTATCGTTTTAAAAAAGAAATAGAAAACGGGTTTGCATTTTCTTACTGGTGCACAAAAGGACTTTTTACTCTAGTGAACAAAGACAAAGCTGGAAGTTGAGGCCAGAGGAACTGGAAACGGGGCACTACTTGTTAGCAGCAGGTGATTAAAACAAGCTGTCACAGAGCGGAGCATCTCTTTTTTCTCATGAGCATTCAGGCGGGATCTGAAGCCCAACTGGAAAATACGCTTAAAGCAGCCAAGCAAACAAAGCTCCAGTTAAAACTCAGTGCTAAAATTCAATACAGTAACAACTGCCCTGAATTTAACAGTTTGTACCATGCAGCAGGTCAAACTAGATAAATATCTGATACTTTCCAGCCTTGAATTTTTAACTATTTGCAAAAAAAATTGATTATAAACAACTAAAGCTTGACAGATACCTAAACTCAGAACTCATTAGTATTTCTGCCTAGTTCACCTTTTCCTGGCTGGTAAAATGGGAGTAACGACATCAGTTCATCCATATTGGTTTATGAACTGTTTGGCTGCTCCAGCCCTGAATATTCAGGTTAAGCGCTGCACAGCAAGTAATGCCTGGGGCCAAATAGTGAACAGCCAGGAAACAAAAATCAACCAGCTGCATGTTAACTGAACACCAGCAGCAGCCTGAAAATGTGCCCAGGGCTCGATGGCAACTACTCTGCGTTCATGCAGTGCGCAACATTTGCTAAAATGTAACGGGTGCTGAGTAACCTGCTCAGGAGGAGACTGGTCATCCTGGAGGTCAACAGCATTGCAGGCAGCAGATGCCACTGGGCACAGCAGAGAGCTTCGCTAAAAAGATTTTTGAGCTAATTAATCAGGGCATCACCTAAATTATACTAACAAATAGGATTAGGACAGCCACAGAATGAACTCCCTCCTCTCCGCCACAGAGTTTCTTCCTGTGCAAGTATACAGAAAAGGAGAGTTTTAGATATGTAATCAACTTGAAAGTACATGAAATTAGTGCACCTGGTATATATGCTTATTGTCAGGGAAAAGACAACTGGTGTGGAGGGAAGGAGATAGGTGAGCAGCCTTTCATGAATTAAGAGTAATTTTAAAATGACTGGTTTGTGTGCACAGCTCCTGCTCCCAACAGACCGCAGGAAAAACATTAATTCTTTCACAAAGGCTAAATTTGTTTCAGCACTGAGGGTTACAGAAAGGCTGGTTAGCCTGGAAACATGCATCCCAAGACCGACAGAACAGGGAAGCAAAGGAGAATGGTGCCTTTATAGTCATTTCAAAAGGCTGCTGTGATTTTTGCTATTACTCTGTTGACTCATCAAGAAGTTTCAACCCAAAAATTTGTTCTCCTTGGCATGAATCAATGTTGTTAACACCACACGGCAGTTACCTCTTCTCTGCAAGGTTAGGAAAGGGAAGCTTGGCTTGCAGTACTGGATTTAGGTACTCTGACCATCTGTCTTTGCCTAGAGCAGAAGAAGTGACTGCCTGCCTTTAACATGAAAACGGTTCTTGTCTGGGGAGCTGCTGAAAGAATGAAGACTTCTAGACACTGTGGGAGGGAGGTATGCATGTTTCAGAGACTCTACGGGAAGAATTAGGTGTTGCTGCTCTTCCAGGTGCTTTGGTTTCAGCCACTATTAGGACCTGCTGGAGGGGAGGTTTCTCCATTTCACTTGTTCCAAGGGTTTCTAAACATCTGTGCATGTCCAGAGCTGCTCACAGCTCCCTGAGGTGTCTTGTTCCTGCCTATGTTGCCTTGCGAGGTTGTGCAGAAGTTAGATGGCAGCATGCCAGAGATGTCCCATCGATTCTCCAAATCATCACCAGGGTCAGGCAGGCTAGGAGACTGTCTAACAACCTAGCGTGAACTGTGCTCTTCAACACACTCATAAGATGTTTTAAAGAAAGCCTTCCTCCTCGCAACCCACCCAAGAAATATTAGCCAAGAAGATTCAGAGGTGCCTTTTCTTTCCAGGAAAACGATGAAACCATTTGGCTACAGGTTTGGAATGGAGTGGGGACAGGACTGAATGTGATGGGACATGTGTTCAGGACACATGCTCATAGCTCAGTCTTTTTTGAGGCCATCTTCAATGGATTTTCCCAAGCACAGAGAATAATAATTGGAGTGGGGGAGAAGTCATGTGACGAGAAGAGTAGATGATGGAGTGAGTAGATGGTAACCCTTTGTGCAGGCACTTGGAGCAGAAATTGTTAAATTCTGCTATCAATTGCCTAATGTAGAGTCCTGTATAGAAAAAAAGGCACTGACGCCAGCACATACAAGCCCTCAATATTTTAATAATGATGAGCTAACACTATCCAATTCACTAATACACTTCACTTGGAAATTCCATCTCTAAATTACATAAGGGTAGATAACAGCACTTTCATTTCTAAAAAAACCCCCCAACTTTTCAAATTATTTTAAATTGATATGTAATAGATATGTACAAGCTTACAGATTATGGAAAAAGTAATAAAGATGGGATGAGACTTACGTACCTGAGAATAAGCCAGATGTCTGATAATACTTTCACAGTGAATAAGTACCAAAACCTATAATCCTGCAGCTTAATTTCGCTACCAGAATAAGGTTTGGGATGCAATTTCAGCAGCATGGCTAGTCTGATCCAAGTATGCATTAATCATTTATTTTTCCCTTCCCCCAGTGACAGCTTATATAACTAAAATTATCTTTTCTGAAGATAATATCACCAAACTAAATGAAGGTAGGTGTGTCTGAAGTTTGCCCAGTGTATATATGGTGCTTTTTTATCATGCAAATAAAGAAAATCTCAAAGGCTCGCCGTAAATGCCAACGTTATATGTTTTATTTTTAATCAAGTAATTCTTTTAAACCTCACAATATCCATGACTGACAGGAAAAAAAAGACATTAGGCATGAAATAAGAATATAAAATACATGATATGCAGAAAGGCAATCAGTGCTTTAGTCCCTCAAGAGAGTAAACAGGTGAAATGACTTTCAAAATTTCAGCTTCCTGTCTTTTCCTTAAAACATAAAATTCAAGTGATTTTTTCTTTTATTTCACCTTGTAAACAACATACAAGTCAAAATGGACAATGAGGTAATCTATACTACAGAAGATAATTTAAAAACACTAGATAAGACACAGTATTAAAGACGTATAGAAATCAGTGTTCACTTTGGTCTCTAGTATGGTCATTGTTATTATTACCACAAGCAACACATACTAGTTTAAGCCAGTCTGGTGATGTTTGTCAGCCAGTTGTCGCTTAACTTAGTAATCCAAGAGGTAGTCAAAACCATTATCCTTTGTAGAGATGGTTGCTTTTACATTTGGTTCAATGACAATGGTAGCAAATATCTTGGTACTTTTCAACATTCTCATAAAAACACTGCTGAGGCTGCTAATATACAGCTCCGCTTTAGTATAAAAAAGAAGTGTGTGTTCATAGATCGACCTCTTGTTATCAGTCAACAGTTGTAACAGGGGTAACACAACCAACGATCTTAAAGAGGCTGTTGATATACTAAGCAAAGTAAGATTGATGCATTCAACAAGACTCTGCTTGTTTCTAAAACAATACTCAAATCTCATTAAGACTTCTAGAAAATTAAAAATCAGTGCATCTGCACATGTACAAATCTTCCCAATTTTATATCTAGCACAGGGGAATACATATATATTTTTTATGATAAACATTTCTTACAGATAAATTAATTAAATTAAATTTAAGTCTCAATGAGATTTCCCATGTTCTTTTATAATTCTTCTTACAAAGAATGTTACAAGATCTATAAACACTTTTTATGGGGCTCTATTCACAAAACTAAGTATGACTGAGCAGGAACACTAGGATAACACTGGTGCCGAGTAGAACTGGGCTGAAAAAGATGGCCTGCAGAAGGAAGAAGTAGGAATCAAATGTGGTGTTTGGCACTCTCTGAAAGCTGGCTAAAAGAAAATATTGCAAATGGTATTACAATGCCAGATTTACCATCAACTGCAGGAACAAGTTAGTTGGCTTCTCCTCCAAATACAAGTCTTCCTCATGGCCTAACTTTGATGGCATGTAAATAAATACAATGATCTCTCCTTGGTGGAGAATAAAACACACTTCACAATGTCCCTTATGATTAAATAGAGTATTTTGGGGTGGGGGAATGGGAGGGAGAGAGATTCTTGACCAGGTTTAACCTTATCTCCAGTATTGTTAGGAGAAAAATACATCTCTCCAACCAGATATTTGAACTGTTTCTACTCAAATGAGTTTTATTGTGAAGCGTTCTGGCAAGGACAGACTGGTGAACAGGGGAAATCTAGGTTGAGCTGATGCTGCAGAATATTAATTTCATCCTTAGACATGAAGGAAGAATCCCGAACTCAGTCTGTGCTTCTTCCTTTAAAAGGTTCTTTGCTTATTTGGAACAGCTTATTGAAGGAGTACAATCAGATTTTTTTTCTAGTGCAGCCCAGTGCTAAGTAGGTACCTGCTGCAGGTTGCACTGCATGTACATGTCTCTTTAGGAGATGTATTTATTTGGTGAACAGTGCCCATAATCCTTTAGAAAGAAAAATAAAAGCTTTTAAAGAAATGTTTGGAAATGTCTCATAATTTGAAATGGATGCTTAATCTTAAACAAGCATTTGCCATAATGTATGCAGAGGTGAACTATCAGTTACGTATTCAGTACAGATAAAAATTATGTACCATAGATCAACAGCCACCTTTAAGGCTAGAGCAGCACAAAGGTGTGTTTATACAGTAAATATGAGGTAGTTTTTTGCTGTAAACAGAATACTAATTTTATTGTCACCTATGTAAACAAAGTGGGCTTGATGCTTTTGTGTTTCTTCTCTTTCCCCTCCACTCCTTGTCACCCATCCCTCCCCTCCTAGAAAAGCTAAGCACCAGTAACTCCAACTGGAAGTCAGTGGGAGCTGTGGTTGCCCAGCATCTCTGAAAACTCAGACCCTGTGAATGTAAAGACACGAATGCTCACATAAGCAACCAGTACAGAACACCACTTTATCATTTCACAGGAACTTATAATACAAAACGCTGAGATCTGATTATCAGAAATGTAGGTCTACGTCAACTCAGAGGTAGTTACTAAGATCAGTACATAATACTTAATATAGAGATACAAAAGTCTAAGACTATTTGGTTTGTTCTGAGTAAGCAGGTCTGTAGACTATTCTGTAAAGAAAAAACAACATCACATGGTATATTCCCTGAGCAAAGTTCTTTGTCCTGAGTATGTTATGTAATAGTGATAACATTCTAATATATAAAAATAAAACCTTAAGCTTTCAACAATAAGATAGGGTTTGGTATGTGCTCTTAGCAGTTCAGTCTGACTTTGGTGCGCACAGTGATTTCAAAGAGCACCAATTACAACCTGCATGTTGAAAATATTTTCTTATCTCAGCTCTGAACTTGTTACATATAAACAGGGAATGACCAGTTTTCAAATCCACAATTGCCTATTTCTATAAGGAACTTTGGTTTAAATTTTCAAAGTGACCTAAGTTTTGCATCTTTGCTGTTTAACCTGGTTTTTACACAGGCTAGAAAGTTCAGCAATGCCACTTTGATTTGTCTACATAATTTAAATAAGTTTACTATCCTTACATAAGGCAAGGAAGTTCTCTATAGATATATCACATTCAATATCGTCAAAGGTAAGCTTTGCATTAGCATACTGAGAACTTCAGTATAAACCATTGAGAGTCTCACAAACACTGGCAAAGAATTCACACAAAATAGTTTTCTTAAAATTGTGCCCTTCACTGAAGCATTTGGTTACTGCCTGTTCACTGAAGCAGCAGCAGCAGCAATAGTAAAAGTCTCATCTGGCAAAACAAGAGGGAAGGGGAAGGCCACGTAATGAGCCAGCTGCATACCTGTTATGACTATCGGCTGCAAAGGAGGTACCATGTGTAGGACTTCGGCTCACTGTAGCCTTTCATGCAGGCTGTTTCTCTAGTTTGATTATCCAAGCTTAAACCTACCTGACTCTTTCAAGCTTTAACAGCCTGTGTTTATTGCCAATGTTAAGGATTATACAGGTTTCTCTAATTAACTTACATCTGCAATGGGATTTGTCAAAGTACGTTATCTTACGTATGACTTGGTAATTCAGAAGTTACAAATAGAAAGCGACTTGAAGTTTTGATAGGCTCCAACTCTATTAACCCTGAGCAAGGGCTACAGCCCAGGGAGTCTCACTCTGCGGCCGCCAGTCTTTCTTCTCCTTAATGTAGAAGTGTGTGGTCCCAGCACACTCCGGACAAAGGCTGGTCAGCAACAGTCTCCAGTTCACAAGAAGCAGATGACACCCAGGGCTTCTGGCAAATCTGCAGATCCCTTCATTCAGCAGACACCTGTCCTTCTTGGCTGTACACATGCTCTGTCATCTGCTAAGGAGGCTGTCTGAGCAAACTGAAGTACCCATCTACCTTTAGTCTTCAGAAACTATTTATTCCAGGATCTCATTAGCTTTGCATTTTGTTTTCTTTAAAGATCAAACCAGACAGCAACAACAAAAATTGCTAGGGATTTGTCTCCGTGGCATTTCAACAGAATATAATGTCCTCCTTCAAAAGGAGGACCCTTCAAATTGAGGGGCACTATTTAGGACCAAGAGGAGCTGCTGCTGCTGCTGCTGTTACTGCCACCAAGGTCCCCTAAGCATTCTCAGAATAGAAGGGGTTAAACAGGATAGTATCCTGATTCCACTCAAAAGGGTCTGTTTGGTAACAACTTACACATTCTCCCCTACACATCAGTCATCTAAATTACGTTACAACCATATTAATTTAACAAAACATTTTGAGAAACCAGCACAGAAACTACACATTCATTGTCTTTTCTGGAGCTTTAAACTCCTCACCAACAAAGGATGGTGGCAATGAGAGCCGTGTTGAATCATGATGCTGCCCTTCATGGGCACAGGGAGGGGAGGGGGTTTAATACTTTGTGGAGATCAGAAAGAAAATAACTCAAATTGATGGCATGGGGGATGTCTTAGTAACTTTAGTACCATATGGCAGCTTTAAAAGACAAAAGTATCCTTTGGTTCACAAGAGAAGTAACAGTCTTGGATCTAAGTTCTGTGTGTGGTTTTTCAGGTTTGGTTTGGTTTTGAGGGAGATTTCTTGGTTTGCTTGTTTGGTTTTTTTGAACATGTTTGGAAATAGGCTCTGGGAATGAGTTCAGAGACATCTGTGGATACTGTGCCTATTGATTCACAGTAATGTCTTATGGGAGCTGGAGAGTGGTCTGATGGAAAAAATACATATTTATAGGTATGTACACATACACACGCGCGTGCACACTCATACACACACACAGAGAAGGTAAAATGTAATGCACCCTGCTCAGATGTATTTTTCTTGGAGTGATTTGTCTATCAAAGAAAAAAAATTCACAGTTCCTCAACAGTAGTTAAAATTCCAGGTCAGGTACTGATAACGAAATTATTTCCCCTGTACTTGCATGAGGTAGACATCCCGAGAGGATGAAGAAAATGGAAAGTTATGACAAACGTTTTAAGTTTTTTTCCTTTTCTGAACAGAAGGCCCCTTTCTGTTCGGTTCTTCGGGTGATGCAGACAACTTACTCGACGAAGCTTCCTGTGGTGACCTACTCACGCGCTCCGAGATCTCTGACCTGCCCTCCTGAGAGCACGATGGAGACAAGTAGCCGTGAGTTCCTCCCCCTTCTCTTGGGAACGCAGAAGTGGAAGGCTGTGGTTCAGCTTCATGTCTTCCCTGAGAACTAGTGGGCTGCTGCGAGACAGTTTTATGGGGGCAGTTAGCCACCATGTGCATGATGCTCTGACAGTAATGGCACTTCTTTGGCTGCGGAGGTAGACTACATTCTTTAGCATGGTGGTCGAGGCCACCGCAGTTGTAGCATCTAAAATCAAAGAGAGACAGACAGTTATAAAATGCAGCATCTAACCGTAAGATCTTATCACTGTCTACAACTACCTGAAAGGAGGTTGTAGCAAGGTGGATGTTGATCTGTTCTCCCAAGTGACAGGACAAGAGGAAATGGCCACCAAGTTGCAGCAGGGGAGGTTCAGATTGGACACTAGGAAAAATCTCTTCATTGAAAGGGTTATCAGGGCTGCCCAGGGAGGAGGATGAGTCACCATCCCTGGAGGTATTCAAAAGACAGGTAGATGGAGCTCTTAGGGATATGGTAGTGAACAGGTAGTGAAAAGGTACGGTTGGACTTGATGGGCTTTTCCAAACAAACAACTCTATGATTCTAAGATTTGCGATGTTGGGTGAGCTCAGCATGGGCGTATGCAAGGGCTGCTGGTGACACAGCAGGGGCTTCTGCACTGACAACCCATTGATGCAGGCATTTGAGTTTTCCTTTTTAAGTCACTTGGAAGGTGCCCCTTTGCTGCTCTAGTGCCAAACCCCACTGTGTGCTTGGGACTGGGAACCTTTCCCCAGGTGATACAAGAACTGGTTGCTATTGCAGAGAGCAGAATATTTTGATTTAAGTAAAATTTGTTTTCTGCAGAATTATTTTATAACTAACTTCAGTTAAGCGCTGAGTAAAAGTATTTTTTGAACGTCAGACAGACTGTTCTTCTGATAGTATTTTTTTAAATAGTGCTGTTCCCAGACAATACTTCTTTCCATATCTAAGAATGCGAAGTTGTACAGAGAACTAGCTCTGAAGCTCTAATTAGTGGAGACTTGGCTGCCGTGAAGTTCATAACAAAATTAAAATTAGTCCTTGGAAGGCAGAAGAATATGCATGAGACTTCTGGGAGAATTTATACATACGTGTGTAAGTGGGATATATTCTATGACTGGTTATTGCCTCATTACACGTGGGTGATAGAAATCATTCCCTCACGTGCCTAGCGCAGAAATGAAGGGTGCTGCTTTCTAAAACTCCAAACCGAGTCTTAAGAGAGTTTATTTGCCTGCGTTTTCGGTATTACGGGACCTCAGCTTGCGGGCTCGGCTCTCTCCCCAGCTCCGGCCCCACTAGAGGGCATCAGACAGCCAGGCTTCCCGCCGCCCAGGCAGTTACAGCATCCAACGAGTGCTGGTGCTGCGGCGCCCGAGGAGGCGAACACGGCACAGCGGGCGAGGAGGGCAGAGGGGTCGGTCCCCAGCGCCGGCCTCACCCCCAGGCGGCTGCACCCTGCGCGCCGCCGGCTGGGGCCGTGCGGGAACGCGCAGAGAGGAGATCACAGAGGGACCCGAGTTGGGAGGGACCCACAAGGATCCCCGAGTCCAACGCCCGTCTCTGCATAGGACACTCCCAACTCTCACTCCCTGTGTCTGAGGGCGTTGTCCAAAAGCTCCTGAAATATTGCCAGGCTTGGCGCCGTGACTGCTCCCCCAGGGAGCCGCGACAGTGCTCCACCACCCTCTGGGTAACCTAACCTAACCCTCCCCTGGAACATCTTCCTGCCATTCCCTCGGGTCCTATCATTGGTCACCAGAGAGAAGAGATCAGTGTCTGCTTCTGCTCCTCCTCCTTCCCTTATGAGGCAGCAGTAAATAGCTACGAGGTCCCCCCTCAGTCTCCTCCAGGCTGAACAGACCAAATGACTTCAGCTGCTCCTCATGTGACTTCAGCCATTCCTCATACGATATCCCCTCTAGACCCTTCACCAGCTTTGTGGCCTCCTCTGGACACTCTCCAGTAGCTGGATGTACTTTTCATACGGCAGCTCCCAAAACTACACACAGCGCTTGAGGTGGAGCCGCACCAGTGCAGAGCAGAGCGGGACAATCACCTCCCTCGGCTGGCTGGCGATGCTGTACTTGATGCACCCCAAGACATGGTTGGCTCTCTTGGCTGCCAGGGCACACTGTTGGTTTATGTTCACCTTGCTGTCAACCAGAACCCCTATGTCCCTTTTCGCAGGGCTGCTCACCAGCCTCTTGCTTCCCAGCCTGCACGAGTACCCAGGGTTGCTGTGTCCCCGATGTTCAGCCTTAGATGTAGCCCTGTCCTAATGGGCAGCAAAACTAAAACGTGGAGGGATGTGGTGTCATCACCAGCCAGGCTCTCGCTGAGGACTCAGCACTTGGCCTCCCCGCCCCTGCTCAGCCAAGGTATGGCGAGCTGGGGTGGGGGCCACACTTTTACAGTGTTTGTGCTGCAGTGGGTTCCTAATAGCATTTATGGTTTCAATTCAAAAGAAAATAAATAAAGCCCTGGCAAGAGTCACAAACCAGGGTTTGTTTGCTTTCTCTTGAAATTTCCAAACCGCACGCGAGTGGTGATGACCCAGGTGCCACCTTCAAGAGAACACGTCTGCCCACGGGCCATTGGACACAGAGTGTGCAGCGTGCCTCCTCCACGCCACACAGCCAAGGCAGTCTCCCCAGTTCTCAAAAATGGCTAAGTCCATTCTTCTATTGACCTTATTAGGCAGGGAAGTCCTGAAGAAATCTCCAGCAATTCCTTACGGAATCCACATGCCAGGAATGCCAGTCCTTAGATTCCATTATTCTAATGTGATACAAAGACATAATAATATGCCTTCAGCATGATGACCCTATGACAGTCCTGTTCACCACTGAGCTTTCTATTTTGGCTATTTTTCTATGGTTTCTGCTTCTTTGTTTCATAAAACCTGCACTGAATGCATAGACATTTAATTTATTATAATAAACAGTCTTCTGGAGAGAACTAAACCAAGATTTTTTTTGCTTTCCTTTAACCATCAACTAATTTAAAAAAACAATTGCACAAATACTTAGGCTCAGTGGAGACAACTGAAGAATTAAGAAAAACTGTAAATATAACTAAGTAGATGTACAAAACAGTGCAACATTTCTAGCTCAAGCCCACATTAAAATATTTGAATTTTTCAGATTCCTGGAAAGTAACAAGGTAGCGTTTCAGCTAGGATTTAGTGGTCACTACTAGTCTATACAAAACCAAGAAGTTTAGTCCATGAAAGCTGTATGTAGAGCTGGAGCCTCATGTAAAGAATTTACCTTCCAAAGAAAAGCTATTGATGAAACCTATGTAATTTTTAAAAAGATTGCAAAATAGCTGTTACTCCATGAAACAACCTGTCAGCACCTCCCTCTTTGTATCGCTTCTTCACTATTAGCAAGACACTAACCATATCTTCATTTTAACAGAAAAATGAAAGAACAGCATAAGTCGCTCATAGCATGCTGTCATGTCCTACAAGACTGACCTATAATTTAGAGAGGTTAAATGATGAACAGAACTTCATTATCCTTTCAGAAAACATTGTAATTAAATTGTCATTTCTTCCTTAAAAATGAGTAAGAAACAAGAAACCAAACCCATCATACTGAACTCTGCATTTCTATGACAACTGCAATAACATATTTTAAGGTGAACGGGTTCCATGTTTCTGTCGCCATTGCACTGAAGTTTTAGGTGATTTTTCAGTGGAATTTGAAGACTATGCTTACATTAGTCTCTCTCTATACTACAGAATAACTCATGAAAAAACACAGAATATAAAGCTTCCCTGGAATCAAGAACAAAATAAAGTGTGCAAGCCCCACTGTCATTTAGTATTGATTTCTCTAGCAAGGACATATTAATATTAAATATGTTGTAAAATACTAATGTCCTGATCTAGGACTAAAACATCAAGCTTCTTCCCCGTTGTTTTTTTTTTTTTTTAAAAAGTTTTAAGTTATTAAACAGTATCCACCTGACTACTTTTTCCCAAATCACTGCTGATATTTTCAAATTAGTGACACTCACTTAACAGTAACCCTCAAATCTTCTTAACTGGCATTCAGCTGCGTTTCCCCAACAAGTTTTCTGAACATCTTCTGGATAAAATAATGCGGAAGTAAAACTTGCAATCAGAAAAACAAAAGAACAGCAACAACAAAAATCCAAAATAAAGACAAAAAGTGTTTTACTTTCCCTGCCTCCAATACATTTAAGAAGCCACAAACGTGGTATTTGTTATAAATTAGGTTATATTAAAACAATGTTTATTATTATCTTCTTTATCAATTTTTAGCAGTGTTATACTAAGCTGTTCCTCAGCTTAGTATAATAGAGTATAATATAGGAGCGTGCAGACCTTCTGGAAATTGTGCATTTTACCTTAATTCAGAATACAGAATTTTATAGCTGTAAATGCATTTTCACTTGCTTCCTTCCCTTAATATCACATGTATTTAGAGTGGTTAAAACAGAAAAAAGTTAGAAAATAGGTTAAAGGGCCTCAGTAGCAGAGTAGGCGGTAGCTAGCGACAAATCAATTTAATCAGTCACTATGGTATGCACTATGTTATCCAATTCAGTGAACCATTTTACCTCACCAATTGACCAAGAACCTGCTGTCAGGGCCCCTGCTTCCACTCAAGAGGCCTCTGTCACCTTTTGCATATATATTTATCAGTACATCTTACTTTCAAAATATTGTAATTCCCTGCATTTATTCAAATCATCATTAAAATGATACCATTAATGAAAACTCTTATCAGAAGCAGTTGTGGTTAAACTATGATTTGGCTTTTCAGGAATGTTTTTTGTTTCCAACCAACTCAAGCATCTGGCTAAAGTGTTGCATTAGAATATATATGTGTCAGCCAGGGTGTGCCTGGACTTAAACAGGAGGGTGGTATTTATTCAGTTCTTTTAACTATTTATTCATTCCTTGTCAATCACTCTTACCAGAACAGATCACACCCTACTCTGAAATGCCTTCTCTCTCAAGGGATTTACACCAAAATGGAGATGGTCAGTCACCTCAGAGCTCACAAATGATACCACGTGGCATCACCCATGCACGTTAAAGGTATGGTTTTAACCCTTCAGTTGAAAACACTTCAAATCTTTGCTTCTCTCTGCTGCATACAACATCACGGAGCCTGACAGCATACAACGCGCACACACTAACTCATACACTCTCATCTCTATATACGTAAATATATAGGACAATAGTCGGCTCCTGCTAAGAAAATCAGCAAATTCTCATTTGAATATGTTCTCAGAAATTCTGGATTAGTACAACCACACCAAGTATTTCTTCACTTCAGAAGCATCACGGAAATAATGTATGCTGGCTTAAACACTACATAGAAGTTCATATGTAAATTACATCATGAGATGAATAAACCACAAAAAGCCCTTTAAAGTGCAATTATAGCAGAAGTAACCCTTATAAAAAAGCAACACCAAGAAGGATTTGTTAAAATAGGACTGTCTTTCTCACAGTATGCTCCCATGATTTACTAGGTAGCTTCAGGCTGAAAAAAACAATGCAAAAAGAGTAAATAAAGAGATGGCAATTATCCTAATGGGGAATCCTTTCTTCACTACAGCATTGACTGGAAGGTAAGTAAAGATGATTTTAATATAAAGAAGTTTAACATTTTAATAAAGGAACACATTGAGGACCTTGTTTCAACATTCTCAAGAAAACAGTAACATTAATAACTACTAATGAAGAAGGGAGCATATAGCAAGGTTAAAAAACACTTCTAAATTCTCCTTCACTATGGATTTGTGGGGTGCACAGAAGGGAGCCATGAACAAGCAAAAAGCCTAGAGATTCCAACATAAACTATGTTGTATTAATTGCAGTAAGCTGATGACTGAAATTCATTAGTAGTACTCAATTTCACACCAAATTCAAATACAGAACAAACCACTCTCTAGTCTTTAGCTTTTTTCGTTGTCCCAGCAGTCAGCTCCTACTTAGGAAGCACACCCTAGCACCATCCCTTTTAAAATTATAATAGCCCTGTCTTGCAAATACTTTGCCACAATAACAGCTCAGCTGAACTAAGCAGTAAGGAGGGTAAGCACAACTGCTTGCTTCTTCATGCTGCTTTATAATATGATTTAGATGATAATCCAATATATATGACAAGTAGAGAATCGTTTGTGTGCCTCCACGCTATTATCTGTTGAGAGAAAAAGCTTTAAAATTACCCTGATGACTGACTTTTTCTTGGGGGTGGGGTAGGGGAGGGGTTAACATCTAACAGGGATAGCAAAGGGAAGAAAGGGGGTATAGTCAGAGGAAGACTAAATTAATTCACTAGCATATTCCCAACATGGACTCCTCTTTTGTTTTTCGTTTTTGAATGCTATCAGATAACAAAACCCTGCATCTTGGCCAACAATGCTCCACCTAACAATGTAAATGCTTTGAAAAATGGCATGGTATTCTAACAGTATATGCAATTGAGATGTTTTTACAATACACTGAATGTCAACTAAGCAGTTAAAGCAGAAAGGATATGTTAAAGATGGTACCTAAATGTGCTGCCTTTTTAGTAATTATTTTCACAACAGAGGTAAAGAAAGACCAGTTCTTGCAGACAGAACACACAGCAGATTGCTTCAACTACCCTGTTTTGTTGTAGAGGGATGTTAAACTATTCATGATCTAATATGGACCTTAGACAAAACTAAGATCCTTTACTCTTCGAAGGCTTCAGTGACTTGTCTTGAAAACTGGGCTATGGGGTGGTGCAAGGAGGCACTGCTGGCTGTTGGATGTGAACATTTAGAAACTATCAGGGAAGCCTGTGCTTGGTTCAGGCACCACCTGGGAAAAGCGAGAAACACCTCCAACAGTTCCACAGTACTGAAAGAGGCTTCTGGATTATGGAGGACCTGCTAATTTCAAATTGTCTTTGAGATGGATTACTTGAATGTTCCGGTAACCAAATCCAGTATATCAAATCTATCATAGCAGCACTCAAAAGACTGACAGGCTCACAGGCAACTGCTGCTAAATGGGCACCTCTTGTATGTTACTGTAATATAAAAGGAATAATCACCTTTAATTAAAGACAGGTATAATATGAAAACTCTTCTTACTGAGAAGCCAACACTTAAAAGCGAAAAAATGGGCATTTCCCTTATGCCTTAAGACAGATAGCACATGCAGACCTCATCCTCTGAGAGCAAGAAATGCTGAAACTAAGTAAGAGGCTGCAGTCACTGCAACTTAGAAACAGGCAACTGTGCCTGGAAAATAAAAAAGCTTGGTTGGCTGCCAGGGCAGCAAGCTGCAGGAGAGCAGGAGCAGCAGCAGCACATGGCAAGGGAGGCATGGGAGGCAGTGGGGACCCCCAGGAACCCCCATGCAGCAGCCAGCACCTGGCAGCAGCCCTGAGCTGGGCACCAGCTCCTCTGGCATTTCACTTCTCCCGCTGCCACTTTTACCAGGGGATTCCCTTGCAGGCATTGTTTCAGGAGATTTGTCCCCCCCATCACTCCCTCCCCGAAACTTTTAAGCAGCACTAAATCCTACAGGGAAATAAAATCAGCCTAGGTTTTTTAAAAAAATCATGGGGCATAGGAGGGAGCCTCACCGCGGTGCATGGCTGCGCTCCCTCCATGCCAAGCTGTGCTCTGCAGCCACCCTGCTGCCCACACCCAGCAGGGAATTCACCCACAGAAACATGGATGCACTTTTTTATTTTTAAAGGATGAAAACCCACCGGTGAGTCAGTGAGACATACACAAAATGCACCGAACCTAGATGCTCTGCCCGTGCCCTCCAAGAGGGAAAATGCTGAACTGTTTCTTCTCACATGCACATTGCTGGGTTTTATGTTATTTTCTTTATTAACCTTTAATTCCTAAACAGTAGTTGAATGCAGGAGAGAATACAGGTGACTTGGAAAATGGTCTAATAAGGTATTAGTATTCGAACTACTGAATACTGAAAAAATACTGAAAAAACACATTTAGGGTCAAGTGAAATTATCTTGCTAAATGAACTAGAGAATGGAGCATTTAGCATCTGCATCAGAGTATATATGGTGTGGCCAGCAAGCAGGGTCACACTTGAGAAAACTTCACTAGCACTCTCATTTCAAACCATGTGAAAAAAAAACATGTTTAATTTTAAAACTGTAATTATTTTTAGCTACCTAAGTTGGAAAACAGCACATCGGGGCCACATTTAGATTCGTGCTGATCCTGTGAGTATTTGCTACCCTGAACCCCTCATTCATGTAAAACGCTGTGCAGAGGCAGCATGCTGGGAAAGTTAATTGCAGGCTGTTGTTCTTCAGTAAAATTCAGTTTGAAAATCTCCTGTGCTTTACTAGCTTTTTGAGATTAACAGAAATATCTTCCAAAAAAAAGATAACCTCCTAAAGAAATAAAGATTAAGTAAAATATAAATGCTCATCTATCTATTTCTCCTCCAAATCCTACAACACATGGTAATGTATCACAGATTGAAGACTTTCAATTTCATGACTTTCTTGTCCCTCCATTTTTTTAAGCTTGCCTCCTTTCATCTTCTAGATAGCCCCAGCAAGCTGACACAAACCCACTGTCTGCAAGGCTTCCAATAACACAGGGTCAAATATTGATGATGTTTACTCTTGTTACAAATAAATAAATAAAAATGCTTCATTGTAAACTAGTTTTCTGCGGTTAGTTCTAAATCAATCTATTTTCCCCAGTGAACTGAAGAAGTAATATCAATAGGTTACGGTCTTTTGTTGCTTGGCTTTCCCCTCCCCCGCCCCCAACAAAGAAGCTGACAAACAACGTGGGGCATTTGCCTGATAAATCAGGCCTGTCGAGATACAATTTAGCTTAAGTTCGTGACAAAGTTAATTTGTTTAAAATCTGCTAATATGATTTTACTGCAAGGCAGATTTTTTTTTTGGAGAACCAAGAACAACAATGAAACAGAAAGGTGGTTCAAAATGCAGTCTTTTTCTCCACAAAAAAAAGGAAAGTACTACATGGACACAGCTCTTAAAAAGTAACCTCAATGGTGTAGTTTCCATTCTTTCTTCCTTTCCATGAAACCTTATCTCTGCTAGCCACTCAGCCCTCTTTACATGCATGGAGGAAAATTGTTTTTCATGTGCTCACATAAAAATCCTTCTGCAATGCATCCTCACGGAGGAATGCTTTCGATGTACTTTCATTTGTTACAACAAAAGGGTTTTATTTATATTGAGAGTTACGAATCCCTGGAATAACAATTTACAAAGCGAGGACTTTTTTCTAAATAACATGAAAGATGGTTTTGCTCCAATAATATCAATATAGAATGGGAAGAATGTGAATATTTTAATAGCTTTCATCCACCCAGATAAAGCAAATACAAGATCAGTAACAGTTTTAATAAGTTATGTTTTAAACAGTCATATATCATGCATTTCAAAGATGAAATGTTATACCATGATTCCAAGTAAGTCTACTACTGTTAAGCTTTTTGCGTTATGAAACCACACACATACGTATTCTCAACCACAAATTTCTCTCACAAGCCTTAATTTCTGTAGGAATAACATTAATGAAAAAGTATTTCAAATTAGAACAGTTGTGTATGTGGTACTTTTAAGAACAATAAGTATTATCCATAGTTCATGCTGGAGATTGGCTCTGGGTATCACTGCAGTGCATACCCACATTTGCAGCCTATTGCCAAAGTTAGCTGGGATGCAGCACTGGGCATGCCGAGGGGTGGCCAGAACAAAGTAGACCTTGGCTGGCTGAGTTTGAAATCACTTCCACCATAGGGTGCCCTTGTTTACAGCTGCATAATTCAGTAACACCAGAAGTCTTCACAGAGCTGGCTTGAGCCTCCTGGCCATGTGGATAAGGATGCACACTGTATAAAACCAGCTCAACTCTTTCTGGGTCAGTGAGGTGCTGTTCATGAGCTAAGAGGCATGCCTGACCTTATCTGCCTCTCAGCAGAGCCGGTTCCAGGGTTTCTACACCCACCGATCAGCTAATCCGCAGGGGAGATAAAAGGGTAGGAGATAATTTGGAATTAGTTGTTAAAAATTGCCATCTCCCTTTTGTTCCTCATTTTATCACTAGCGTGAGCAGCAAATACAAGTAACAAGGACTCCTCACAACAGCAGAAAATAGCAAATCACATCCTGGCAGTAGGTTGGAGCACTGGAGCTAGCAGTGATAGAGGAAAAGGAGAAGGAAGGCTGCTCTGGCATTTCATCACCTATTCTTCTTCCCTGCATACCAGTTTAGAGTCATATGACTTTAGGTATCCCTTATAATTCCGTATAATGCATAAAATTTCACAAATACCTGATGATAGGAGTATGAACTGACTTAGATCCCAGCCTTGAAATGGATTCTCCTACTGTATTCTCCAAATTAGGTGACTTGTATGAACAGAGGATTCACAAGGGTTAAGGATGGCAGGATTTAACCATCAGCTCCCATCTTGATGTCATTCTTCAGAAATAAAGGGACGGTTACTGTCTGACACACTCACTGTGAGGAGGCCATGCCAGCTATCTCTACAGGGGTTCGTTCCAGAGTTCATGGAATTGATAGTCTTGTCACATGAAATACACTCAGGGCTTCCAACTAGACATCAAGCACAGTGGTTGGTTTTCCTTAAAATAGCACCTATAAGTTCATGTGTTCAATACCTGCAAGAAGAATCAAACCATTCAAGCTCTATAGACACGTTCTACTGGTAAGGGAAATCTATGTCACTGTGAGGCACTGACTGAGAAAGAAAGCAGTCAGTTCCTAAGTAATTTTTCCAAACGTGCCTCTTGAAGATGTCTCAAATGGACTCGCTCCATATATTGACATTATTACTAAATGGTTGTGTTCAGCATTTTCTAAGACACATTTTAAAAAAGCCTTCAACATCCTAAAGATAAAAAATAATCTTGAAACTTTTCACATCAAAATGCAGAAGCAACAGTAAATAATGAAAAGATGATTTCAGTTGCAACAAGATTAACTCTCATACATTAAAGCTTTTAATTCCCACCTGAGGCAGGTCTTTCTGTTGTCGCATACTGCCTGATCCCTAAGAATTAGAAATGAAATGCCATTTTCTACTATTCCCCCGTCTTATCACCAGATTTATCTTCATTGTTAATTCCCTCTATAATTGTGAAAATAAAAACCACATTTGTGCACATAAAATCAACATCATTAATTCAAAACTTGGTGTTTCCTTTTTCTTGACTTTCCTCAGGATGGCAAATCTCATGCACAGGTTTGAGTTTAACACTTCTTTCTCTGAATTCCATTAATTCTGTGTACAGTTAAAACTAATGAAACATAACTGAAAGCAATTAACTGTATCTAATAAACTAGATTGCTTTATCCTTCTTGGTTGTGATTATGTAGATTAAGTGATATCACTCCAGTAAAATGATAACAATGAGGTTATCATTTAAACTTTTTTAAAGATTGCATCTTCCTTAAACCAGAGTAACTTAATGGTCTTAATTCTGCTTTCAGTCACATGAATGTAAATCCAGAGCAATTTTAATTATTTCACTGAGCTTAATCTCTGTTAACTTTAACAGTGTAACAGAGAAAAGAATTTCCCACTGTGAATGAAGACTGAAAAGTCACACTGCAGTAGCCGAGGCTGGTTGCAGAGGTCAGACTGATACAAGCTGTGAGGCAATGCAGGCTGAAGCCCCTGAGTTTCACCAGTAAATCCATGTTTGCTCGTTGATGTAACAATGTAATGCATGACGCAGCATGAATCATGAAGCTGAAAAAAAGAAACCCAAGAATTATGGCCAGGGTAGAGGAGCGATGTTTTTGATTCTTCTGCTCGTTTATGCTCAGCCTTTAAGGCTAAGAAAAACTGAACGATTTCAAAAGTAAGGATGTCTACAGGCATATCCTGATTAAGGATCAATTTTCCTGCCATGACTGATTAACTCAGGATGAAATCAGGAGATTTAGATAAAATAGGAACCCTAGTCTTAAATAAAATGTCTGAAGGAAAAGAACAATTCAGATAAGGGCAACCTAGTTGTGATCAACGCGAGCGGACAGCAGATTTCGAGTCACACACTGAGTGCACTGGCCAATGAAAAATGTGATGGATATGCTCACTGAGCTCAGCACAACCAATCTGTAGTTTAGATCAGAAATTCGTACGCAAGCCACAACTCCAATTATGGAAGCCCTGAATTTACAATTTTGAAAGCAGTCACAAACCAGAAGAGTGATTAATGCCAGCAATGTGTTTGTGCTTAATTCATCTATACTCTAAACCAAACCACCTTCCAGTTATCAGTAGCATCCACTGTGCAAGACAGGAAAACTGTACATTAAAATTGAAAGCGCAGAGAGGCACAAAGGGCAACACATTTTTTATGCAAGGCCAGCGATGAATCAGATCTCTGGTTGTTGTGGAAGAAGGCATGTATGTCTCCGCAGCCACCTATGTGGTGTGCACAGGCCAGTAAGGTACTGAATTGCTGTAGGCACAAGTTCTTCTGTTTTGGAGAGCAAATCCCAGCTTCTGGCAAATAAAGGATTACTCGGTTATGCTGGTAGCCTGTCTGCTCTCCTCTGATCCCCGACTCCGGTAGCAGGTTAGAAGATGTGGAAAGGTGACTGCAGCAGCTAGGGACATGTCAAATCCATAGCAATTCACAGGATTTCATTAGCCCTGACCGAAATCTAGTTTCTTCCTGTTTTAATGATTACTTGCTATAATGCTATGAGGTTATAGAGACAACTCTCAGTTTTTGTTGAGCAGTTAATTATCCCAGCGACAGATCCTCTACAGGAAAAATTGAGAGTATCCTTCTCCTACAAGACCCTAAACTGTCACAGCTGAAGCAGCTGGGGCAGTGGATTTGAACTCACAGCTAGACTGAGAACTGGCTCTATTTTTTGGCCCCTTCTGGATAAATGCTCATCACTGGATTAAGGGAGCAGGCAGAGCAAGGAAGCCCTGCCTCACAGCTATCCGTGAGGGGTGGTGTATGGCAGCCACAAGCCTCATTGTATAGGCTGTCAATGTTAGGTATCACTGTACCACTGAAAAAACTGCAACATCAGTCTTAGGAGTTGCTGTACTCTTTGTAGCTGAACTCTTCACCCTGTACTGCCCAGAGGCTCCTTCATTGCCTGCCCTTTTCAGGCAGAACCTCCCCACAGACCTCTTGGTGCTGCTTCCACCACTGGGTATAATCCTCTTGGAAATGGTGAGTGACCTCTGTTCACTGGAGAATGAAGATGAGAAACCCCTGTCTCTTACCTACAATCTACTAATCCTTCTTCAAAAGGCTGAAAAATGACCATTTGGAGATCACAGCAACCTCCTGACGGAGGGAAGACTTGCATCCAAACATATCTTTCACACTGAGCAAGGCATGTGGTGAACCTTCAGGGACCTTTTGTGTAGGTTAAAGTGTGCTCACTGGTTTGGGCCCTGAAGGTGAAGGGGAGGACTTCGGAGCCAATATGAGAATTTTGCGGGGGTCAGCTGTAAACTAGAGTACCAAGCTTCTGGCTATCCAGCAGAAATCCCAACTGATACACAAGATACAAAAAGTAAGTAAATTTGGGGTTTGAGGTTCTTGGCAGCACCTAAATGTTGAGTCGAGAAACCAAACACCTTCTGTGTGGTTGAAAATAGTAACACTTGAACTGTTTTAACTGTAGAAGAGAATGGATGAGACCTTTAGAAGTCTGACACTTCCCACGCTATTCTTAGATTCTTCCAGGAATAAATTGTTTATAAACCAGCCTCACTCTTGAGTTGCTTTTAAATCAGGATTCCTTTAACCCTCCTCCTTACAAATCTTCTAATTCTAAATATCCCAAATACCTGGAAATACCAAATTCCAAATACCCACAAAGTGGAAGGAGACTGTGTCCACCCCACAGGACTCTGGACCTCAAGCACAGCTCACGAATAACCATCATGAAAAGTCTCAGAAGCTGGTGGTAGAGAGCACAACATTACCTTCTTTCTTTGTCACAGGCAGCCTGTGTGACCCTGTCACATATAATCAAATGTTTACAGGTATTGAAATGTCTAAGTCTCACTGGCTTCAGAGGCAAGCAAGTATCTGAGCCTGTGCCCCTCAGGATTATGTCTTGTAAAGCAAGGAAAAAAAAAAGCTATGGTACAACAGAGTACAACCACATGGTCATCAAGCTACAAATTAATTGGCATTCACTGAACTAGAGTAGGAATCAAGCACATCCTAGACAATGCATAAAAAATACCCAATTTTGACATTGTCATCTTTGTTATGGCTATTTCACTGCTGTCCAACTATTGAAATAAAAAGTCATACACAAGTTGTGAAAATTAATTTCACTTATGTCTACAACCCAAACATTACATGGGAAATGAGGGCTATCAAGAGCTTAATTGGACTTGGCACAAATGCAGAAAAACCCTCCACATGTCTTTTTCATTCCCTGTTGGCAGGAAGCACAAAAATGAGAATCAGATGCAGAAAACACAGACTTTCTACAGGGTGCAAAAGCCTGAACCACAATGTCTTCAACAAACTACTATGCTTAGGGTTCATCCCAGTTTCCCACAAAGCTTTGCACAGCAAGTGCCACTGCTGCTTGCTGTCTTGGCAGCATCGGCAACAGCTCCTGGAGGCCCTTCTGTTTTCACACTCCGTACTGTGAAACAAGCCAGCAAGAGTATGCTATGCCAGGCAGAACACAGGAATATGCCAGGGATCCTGCTTTACTGCTGCAATCTATCCAGAACCATAAACGGTGATCAGGACTCCAGCTCAAGTACTTTGCATTTCATTCATAGCTTTTCCTTGGTAATGTGAAAATAAATCATCCAGTAAACAGTTCCCTTTTCAAGCATACTTCTGAAGACATATGATCTGCTTTCAAAAACTCCTGATGATTCCTGCAGTAATTAAAACTGCTAGCCAGTTCTCAACAGCAAAAGTTTTCTGTTAATTCATCTACTTTTCAGTTTGAAGTGTTTGTTTAGCTTGGTTCACATCACACCTTCAGTTTCCAGGCAGAATCATAAATCATTGCATTGGCACAGCTGCAGGTGTGATAAACACTGGCAGGAGGCGGGAGAGAGTAGATTAAGCAGTGAGATTCCCATCATCCTCAAATATTTCTGCCAGAGGAACTGCAGTGTGGAACCACACCCTGTGCTTGGGACTTAGTCCTGGTGACAGCACACACACGTCTTCACACATATCTATACTCAATTTCTACCTGGGTTCATGAATATGCCTATAATAATATTTTGCTTTTATAATCTGCACCAGTAGGAAAGAGTACATGGAAGCTGGATAAACAAATTATGCATTGGAAGTCCAGGCACAATATGCAGATATTGAACTTAATTTTGTAAACAGGGTGACTGTGACTGAATTCCCTTTCAGTTCAAGAGAATGAGCTGAAAAAGAACTTAATTGACAAAAAAAGAAGCTGAATTGCCTGCAAAGTGCGCTTTGAGTTAAATGTACACTGAATACAGCACACAGAGATGCCTATTTTCGCTCCTCTAAGTAAATATGATTTTACACAATTATTTTACATAGTCCTTATAAAACCAAGCATCCCTATTTCAGGTTAACTAATCCTCTTTTGTGAACTCTCCTTCTACTCATGCATAGCTTAGCTGGAGCATTTCCCACCTTATGCTCATGCAAGTGCTACTTGCAGGTGGACAACTGCCCTTCTACCTCCTTCACCGGTTTTGCCTTGCTGAATTATTCTTTCTTCATTTCCCTTCCACTGCAACACTTGGTGTGGAAGCATTGCACTTGTCAGGACTCAGCAAGAATAGCTCTCCAACTATTTTCTTTCTGAGGCTATTGTGAAGATAGGGCTTGAGTAAAAAGCTGCTGCTCACGGACAGAGAGCTGTCTGGCAGATAAAAAGGGAGGAGAGAAGGGAATGTCAACGGTTTGTGACCAATTAGTCATGAGATGACTTCTCAGCTCCATTTACTTTGCCTGTAGTTATCTCAAATGCAGGGGGCAGGAAGGCTTTGAGAGGAGCGTGGTAATTTTGACACGCCTGTCAAATGGCATCTTGGAATATCATGGCTACGATTACAGGACTGCTGCACAATGTCAGAAACTGACGCGTAATGTTTAAGAATATTCCTGTCTTTGAATGAGATACGAAAGGGCAGCACAGAGAGGCCATGAAGGTTGTTCAGAGAGCTGGGCAACAGAGGAGGTAGAAGGATAAACAAGTATAGGAGCCATCCACACTTCTCCCTCTGTTAATGGTATGAAGCTGAAATGGACACCGTCCAATGTCAGTGATACTGGCTCACTTGGTGGCAAACCCTGGAAGGCATGACGCAACTGCAGGGCTGTTCAACGCTGGCGAGACTGAACCCAACCTTTCAGCAGCATGCTCAAGAGGAAGCGTGCCCTGTCACAACAGTATTGCACAGCTCACCAAGACGGAAGCTCGGCGTGGCAGGATGCTTGCTCAGGGCCTTCCTGTGTGAGACTCTTGATATCACTGGGAGAACTGTTAGTCAACAACGTCTGCTGATTTTATGGTACACAAGTTTAATTGTTTAACTTCAGGAGCAGTAGGAACTTCTGCTCTGTTAATAAACTCATGATTTCGGGTCGAAGGCATACAAAATGACTAGGTTTCTTGTATTTGTTGTTCAGTGCAACACTCACCCTGCTCTGTGGATTGCCTTGAGCACCTCCACAGCAACAATAGATGTATTCTCTCTCTGGAAATAACCTTATATCTCTGCCACAGACTTAAATGCTCAAATGCTTGTCTTAACGATCATAAAACAGCTTCACAGTTGAATTATCAACTTTGATATCCATTCAATAACTACTGAATTTTTATTCAAGAATGGGACAGCCTATAGGACAGAAGCATCTCAAAACCACGACAAACAGTATGACTTCTGCAAAATGCTAAGGTAATTCTAATGCTTTATTACACTCAATGGCATAGAAATTAACAGGCCAACATATCTGTTGATGTACCATTGGTTCTCTACAGCTAAATTTTTTTAAAGGTTACTGTTTGCCACAGTAAACAATGCTATTAGTCGATTATTTTGGTGGCTCTGAAAGCAGAATGCTTCACAACAGACTATATCTTCATGTATCAATATCCTTTTTAGCTTAAAAGTGAACTGGAGTTTTGAAGTTACCATACGAGAAATGCTGGTGGTAACCAGTGTTAATAATCCCTAATAATTTCTACTACCAGCTGAAGCCAGCCACTAGTATTATAATGTCCTTAAAATTTGAGTAAGCAGTATTTGACTGTAATTCTAATTTGTCGACAGCAAATTTTTTTTGGTAAATGATTTAGCAAAAAAATCTGCACTCAGCACTGCCTCAAACAATCCTTACAAATGAACTAAATGCTACTACTCTGTAGCTTTCAAAGAGCATCAATACAAAATGTGTTTACCACACCTGTTAGGAGACCCTTGCCACGTGTGTTTACAGCGGTGCTCCCTCTGGTCCAGCTCATAAGTTGAAGCATCTGAAGTGTAAATTGTGTATGACACAGCCAAGGAAACCCACTTTACTCTAACCTTGTTAATGGTGAGCCAGATGGAACGGCTGAGGCCACCCATTGTTCGGGTTTGCATTTTTGTGTAATGCCATGGTGTAGGTCCATAGGGCCTCATGAATTCCCCTCCTCTGAATGTATACTGTGCTGTTAAAGGCACTGAAAGGATCAAGCTCTGCTCTGAGAGCAGCTGGCTTTGTATTTTTTTAATGGTTGTTAGCAGCAGCAGGTCCATTCTACTCCCCCATTCTCCCCCTGCCCTTTTAAAAATCCTGATCGGCCAGTTCTTTAGTGAAACCAAACCCTAACTTCGTCCTGTGTAGCACATCATACATTACCTCAGGTTCATTACCCCAAATAGTCAGCAAAAAGTCTCAGATTCTCTCTCCCTTGCAGCCTCAGATCCTGCCCCAGAGGTTTTTAATCACACGAATAAGCAACACCGACTTCATCAACAGTCAGGTTGTCATTTCTTTCCTACAAAACCCAGGCAACCTGTGCCTGCATTATTTCTGTTACTGATCATTGCCTTCTGAAAATTTGGTCAAATTTCCCTATCTTGACCTCTTTCATGCCTTTAAGATGTAAACAGAAGCAAGAGAAGTTTTGAGAAAAGATAGCCCACAGCAGACTCCTCAGTCTGAGAAATAAGGGGAAGCTTGCAAATTGTTACATGTCAAGACCCATCTGTACAGTTCTTGTGATGTAGAAGATAACATCTTGCAGTGCCTGTGCCATGATACGGCAACGTCAGACATTTGTTCATGAAACGCTGCAACACACTATGTAGTGAAAAACCCACAAGACTACAGCTGGCTGCCTAGCAGGCTTCCAGCTGTGGTGTGAGATACCAGGTGTTGCTGGCTGCGAGAGGGGAGCACTCTTCTCCCTGTTTACTCCAGCTGTGGTGACTGTTGTTCTGAACAGGAGGAGAAAAGCACAAAGCCATCCCTCTAGCCCTTCCTTCCCAATGGGCCTGTTATCAAAAAAGGGAAACTGAACCTCACAAAAAGGAGACTGCAGCCAGAAATGACTGAATTGCACCATCAAGCACCAAATCATGTGTCTGCCTCTTTGCCAGAGTGCTTTGACATACTGGCTCTTGAAGACAACACAGCATAATCTACAAATGATATTAGAGGGATGCTGCAGACAGTTATCTGTTGTTACAGAAACTACACAGAGGCTTTTGCAACACTGGGGCTGATCAGGTTACTGAAAGGGCTGAGAAACCATAATCAGTAGTTCAGAGCAAACTCCCTGACCAGTTCAAAGTGACTTGCTTTTGCACTATGTGGGCGGAGTAAGGAAGGAAATTCCCCTACCCGATCCTCAGGTCAGTGCCTCATCTGGTGAAGGAGACATGCTACTCATCGAAATATATTCCTGCCATTCCCCACTGGCCTGTGTGCCTTTGGGAAGAGGAGCCAGGAGGCACCTGAAGCTCAGCAATGTTGAGCCTGCTGAAACGTGAACTGGAGTAGGGAATCAAGGACCTGATCCTTTCTCTTTTGTTTCCTCAACATGGTCTAGACACTGCCAGCAAGAGCAGCTTCCCCCTTCCTACCTGTTCCCCAAAAGCACAAAAGTGCCAGTCAAACTCCTTCCTGAGGTTTCTATAACCTGATATAAAAGCTTTGGGGCAACCATAACTGGCTGTCAGAAGGGAAGACCAACGAACCCCATGGGGAACGACAGGAAAGACACACTGGCAGGAAAGGCAGGACATGATAGCCTCCACTTTCGCCCGACAGCAAGAAGATCAGTTTAAATCCTGTGGCTCACCCCTTTATCTTTTATATAAATAGCAGGGTGCAACCTAGGAAAGTTATTTTTAAGTTGAATATTTCTTTAATGTGGTTTTCCTTAAAGGCTGCCCAGATGCTATCAGGTGGCTCAGCGGGAAACACTGCACAAGCACAGCAGTTTTATACTCACTATGTTGTTAAAAAAAAATTCTCATTCCAACTCATAAATCACAGGGAAGCATGGGAGGTTCAAAAACAAGTGAAGCTCTTGGGCGCAGTAAACTATGTTTTACTCATTTCAGGGTTCACATGGTAATCCTTATTTTAACTGATAGTTTTCCCTTGCACACTGTAACAAATCCTTCCTGAAGGCCAGATAACCTTTAGTGTATTTCCATTGTCTAAGAAAATAATCTAGTTAATAAAATACAAATGCTAGGTCAGGTACAATAATAAAGTTAAGGCACAATTTGCATCTGATAAGCTAACATTGCACTTAACTCACTTTTTCTAATTTTTCCAGGTCTTCTCTATTAGTAGGATGGCAAGGCTGTCATACATATTTTGAGATTGGACTGGCTCGACTGCATTGCCTGCAGTTTTTATGTGCTTCTTTCACGAGCACTCTTTAGCCTTAAATCCATCTCCCAAAGCAAAAGCTGTTAATAACTCTGGACTGATGTGAAGCTCAGTACTTCAGCACCCTAGGATGGCGATTACATGTACCCCTTGATTTCAGCATGCTAAGGTTCCTTAAAGCTTTGTTTCTTTCAGAAGCAGCTATATGCATTTCCATACCTTACCCTGTCCTCTTGCCAGAATTGAAGTCATATGTGTATCAGAAAAAACAGCTGCAAAATTATTTTTTCTATGAAGTCTTGTAGAATGAATTAGTTCTTTCCTCTGACGATGACGACAAAAAGAAAACCTTAAGCTGTCATACAGAAAGGTGAGTCATCAATAAATCAGGACCTTAGTTACCCATAACGCACTCTTTGTATAAAAGAAACTCGGAATAACATTATAACACTGTAGAGCTTTACAATAAATTATTTTTTTTAAAATGAACTATGGTGGGGGTTTTTTTAAGGTACTTGTTTCATTTTCCCGGTAACTGCGGGTATTGAAAGATGTGTAATAAAACTAGTTTGCTATCTCAACCAGCATTTTATAACATGCTTTTATACTTGATCAGTATTTATAAATGCTTTGAAAACTCAGTGATTCCTAGCAAAGACAGAAATATACGCCTGCCTAGCAATATCAGGGAATATAGGCTTTCCTTTTTTTTGGAAGCCTGGAAAACACAACACTGAATGGATTATACACTAAGTTTCAAAAGGCTACTGACACTTATGTGCACTTTTCAGCATTACAGTACTACAAGCTTTAGCTGCTGATTTTATACAATCCTTTCTTTCCATTTTCTGAGAAAATTTCCTTCAAAGAACTGCCATTGAGAAAATTGAAACATTAACTTCTTGTGCACTACACACAAACACTACACAATTGATGCATATAGTAAAATTAGATGGAAAGAATATGCTACTGTGTGTGAAATTTATATTATTTTTTCCACGTCACAAAGAAGGCAGGGTACCATTTTAGTACATTTAAGTTCGAAAGTAAAACTCTGAAACTGTAACATACTTGAGATAATACAATGGATGTGAAATAGCAGAACACTACAGTAGGAAATGCTAGTTTTCTCCAACTGTCTTCACGTCATTCACAGCAGTTCAAACTAATGCAACAGAAGCAGAAAAAAAAAAAATGAAACAGATTGCTTAGAGGAAGCTGGCAGGGAAGGAAGAGCTGTGATTACACTACACGCTGCACTCCAAGCCTACCGCTCACAGTTTGCAAGTTTTGAGGAGCAGCTGCTGAAAGGCAGGAATGGAACTGAGAAATGACCACTGCATAGAATCATCTGGTTGGAAAAGATCTCTGAGATCATCGAGTCCAACCGTACCTGTCCCCTTACTAAACAACATGCACTGCTCTACCATACTAAAATGCCAAACTAGAATATAGCAGTGAATTAAGCCCGATCACTGCAGCTTTTAAGGGCACAAAGCTGAGAAATGCTGCTCACCTTCCCACTCAGTCACTGACTTCCTGGTATAGTACAGTTTAATGGAAAAGTTAATGGTGGAGTGGCACCGAAGCATCCAAAATAGGTAGGATTTGCTTTTCTCACCCTGTTTTCTTTCACTGGTCAGGGGAACCACAAGCTGCAGCCCTGCTAAAAAAGTGCATACCATTGTTCTTGCAGGGAACTGGTATGCAGTGGGGTCTGGTACATCAGAGCTGTGTGGCAGGGGGAGCTTGAAGAGAAAATGCCTTGCCTGGGATGCTCCCCAAACCCTCTGCAAGGTCCTGCCGATGCCTATCTACACCTCTGGCCTTTTGGAGGTCAAACCCAACTCGCTGCTGGGTTTTGTGTTCCTGATTCTTTCCTCCAGTGAACCCCTCCGGCTCTTAAATCCCCACCCGCCACCAACGATTTGCATTTGCTCCAACTACAAGGACCACAAAGCCACCACTACATCGTGAGGAACTTGTCTGCCATGCCAAGCAGAGAGCATATATTCCATGCTGAGCTGCAAGTAGCGTTTCGTACTCCACATAAAGCCACCAAAAGCAGAGCTGTTACCAAGAGGTGTCCCCTGCTCTGCCACCACGCTATCTGTTTGTTTCTTGGTACCTTTTTTTTTTTCAGGACTAGCTTCTCTCAGTTATGCCCCTGAACTGGCTTCTCTGCAGGATCAGATCAGCACCAGTGACCCTGCGAAAAGCAGATCACAACGCTGGCTGTGGGTGCAGTGGCAGCCAGATGGCCCCTGGTAATATTCAACTGCACCCTGGCAGAGACCTGGCTTACAGAGCCAGGGGCAGCATTCATTTCGTTTAAAGTCATAGTTCCTCTACAGAAGAAAAATAATGAACAGCGTATGTTAATGCTGTCCTGTACCTGTGAGATTCCCATTTCTTCATCTTGACCAGCACAGGGCAGAAAAATCAACAACTAAAAACTTCATATGCTTTATACTTAAAACTACTTCAGTATTGCTTTCTGAAATTTACCGTTTTTTCAACTTAATAGTGCCTCTCTAACAGGGAAAAACACCCTGAAAAGCATCATTTGTCAGTCAGAAAAAAAATTCATTGCATTGTCAAGCACAGCTGTTTGAGTTTCTGGCTGAGGAGTTCTGGAGCAATTGTTGGGGAGAGTTTAGGAAAGTTTGGACCAGATGCGTGTCCCCAGGGGATGTCAGCATGTGACCAGGAAGAGACCCAAGATCCAGCAACGTATTAATGGACACAGGCATGAGATACAGAACCAGCCACTGGAAGTTTATGCTCTTGATATTCAGCATATATGATTTACAAGCACACATGAAGGAAAAGAAGATCTCAGGATGTTCAATGCTTACATTGACAATAATCCAAATGTACACCTTTACTGCACATTTAAGAACATCATTATTAACACAAGAAATCTAAAGTTAACCCCCAAATCTGAAAGAATCTGTCTTAATTCCCCCTGAGAAAGGGTATGGCCTGGGGTTGGGCCAAGGCCATCTCTGTACCTTCCCCATCTGCATCTTTCTACCAGAGAGGCTCTTTTCCTCTGTAGAAAGAGACTGCAGCATCTGCAGAATTGAGTTATTGGCACACTCTGCCAAACGGGTCTCTAGGGCTGGGCTGCATCTATTACAGCATCCTCGGGAGAGCTCTCCTGGCCACGCTGCTTGACCGTCTCAGCAGTCTCAGCCCATGGGTACATTTGGCACTGCCACAAGTGCTGCTTGTCTGAAATATCAAGAGGGGAATTTTACAAGCGCCTGTCTTTTTACAGCAAACTCTCTCAGGAGGGACCATCCTGGGACACCTGAGCCTGCCCATCCACAGCCCACATGTCAGCAGCAGAAGTCCTACATTCAGGACACACACTTGGTCTTCTTCCTTAAATAGTCTATGCAGAGCCAGGAATACCAGCCCTCCTGCTCGCCAGGGCTACACACCAGCCAAAGCACGCCTAACAGGGAACCTGGCACTCAGCACCAAGCCATTACCCCACCAGACTTCAGTGCAACCACCACGACGGCACACATTTCATTTGCACTGGCTTCCGCAGAGAATGCACACCCCATGCACATGCCTACAGAGTGCCTGAGGCTCCTGAGTGGCTACAATGGGGTGGGCACCCAGCCTGCCCCAACAGAGAGCTGTGTCCCACCTAGGGAGAGCCCTGGCCAGTCGTGCGCCCTGGGCCAGGAGTGCAAAGCACACACCTACAACCTGTGCTGTTCTCTGTCTCCTCGTTGCCTTGCAGCTGACCTGTTTGGCACTCCACTTCCTCTGAATCATGTCAAGTAGGCACGTTAAAGAAGTTTCTCTCACTTTTTCTAGGAGGAAAGGAAGGGCAAAGGAAGGCAAGCACTACAGCCTGCCTGATTTGGGGCAGAAGTATGATAAACACCTGTCTACAGGCACTGGAAGTCTTTAGTCCCCAGGAAGCATCAGGTCAGAAGCAGCTTTGCCCCCATCTGCCATGGAGAGGTCAGCACTGCCCACCCACCACTTCTCTTTAATCCAGTCGGCCCCAGTCCCATAAACTACCTAGTTCACATCCAGTTCTTCACCCCCCCCCTTCACTTTCATCCCAATTCTGTTCCTAATCATCACATTTAGCTTTTACATACTGACATTCACGAACCAATTCAGGACACAGTTAGCAACTTCGAGGAAATACGGATTTTTAAAATTACAAACTTGAACTAATGTTTAATAAAGTGGTGCCTTTAAAACAAAACAGAACAAAACAGATTTGTTTCAAGTCTTTACGTATAAACATGTCCTTGCGGAATCTTTCATTTTTTATTTAACTAAATGAGAATCTGCTTTAAGAAAACAATTCCAAGTTAAAAGAAAATGGATTTATATGCTACACACAAACTATAGTCCTCCACAGTGTAAGAAAATACACAAACTTAAGCAAATTCACCATCTGCTACCATAGAAAGGGAACATGGTGATATCCCATTCCCAACAGAGCATCTCATTATAGCGGCCGGATGTTTCCACTATAGCGATTAGTGTTCATACAGTGTCACAATTAATTTCTAGTACTAATACCACCTTACAATTTGTAATCCAGTATTTTTTTGCAGGTTTGTGAAAACTCTCAACCAACCACATGGGCAAGACTGCAGATACCAGAAGGGCAAGTCATGACATTTTTGTTTCTGTTGTTACTGGCCTAATGAGAGCAAGCTAATACAACTATATTGGTATAGCTTCATTTTGTCTATTACCTCCCACGGAAAAAGAGGAATAATGAAAAACTGCACTTAGGATGCACCACTGGAGAAACCTGGGGGAAAAGGGACACGTGCTGTGGCCACACTTACTACACACATGGACTGGGGACTGTCAGATGTCCTACTAACAACACCTGCAACACCTGTAGCATCTTTTAGAAGAAGCGAGTCATGCAGTATCTTAGCTACCAGCGACTGTAATAAACTAAACCAGGCTACAAAGCCACAATTCACCACCATCCACAGCATCACCTTGTTATATTACTACCTGTACCAAGCTCACCTGGTGGAAGTTTGAAATACAAAGGGCGTATCACTGTCAGCATAAGAAAGAAACACTAATCAAATCCTGTCAGTTTTACCTTGCAACTGTAAAAACAACCTGTGGTTTATTGTTTTGTTTTGTTGGTTTTTTTTAAATCAATGAGGTCATCAACATGTACAGGTCATTCTGAAGTGATCTCTTATTAAGTCATCTTCCTTTTGATACCTGCTTTCTTCAATGTAGCTGAGGCAACCTTTCATAAATCTATTGCGTATACATTTACGTATATACTATACATGTGTACACAACACTTACGGATACAACAGATGTAGTAATTTTTTGGGCTCTTCACAATTCAAGTCGATTTTCTATAAAATGCATCTTAATATTACAGTAGTGTAAAGACTATTATTATTCTGCCAAATGCAAAAGTTGTCAAATTTGGCTCATTAATATTTTATGCAAGAATTAAGCAAGAAATGTGAGTCATTAAGAAAAATTAGATATAACAGCTTAGATATATTACAATATACTGCTAAAGATTTTATGGATAGCTATCACCTGAAGTATCTCATACACACATACATTCACCTGGTAGTTGAGAACAACTGTAACTACTACTTACAAAGAAAACTAACATGCTTCTTTCCTGGCTTCTCATTCAAATTAGCGGCTAGAAACAGGTTAATTAAAATTAATAATAATCCCTTCAACAAAAAAAGGCCACCGATAATCCAGATTTCTGAAACCCTCTGAACTGCATTACTACAAAAGGTAATTTCTGATTAGTTCTTATTTTGAAAAGGAGGGGGGCAGTGCAGCCTAAACCCTAGAAAGCAAAGGAGAAGAAACCATCTCTTTATGGCAGTTCCTGGTAAGGAAATGACTCAGCTGAGGCAAATTACAGATCCCATTTGGAGACACTGATTCCAAGAGCATTGAGGGCTGCAGTCAGAAATCTGGCACAGCTGCACTGCCAAAAATTTCAGCCTTCACAGGCACATAAGCCTGAAAACACTACTTGCAGTAATTCTAATCAGTTTTGCTTAGCTCTGCAGCCATTTTTTTAATTGTGAAAAGAACATGTGAGGGAACTGAGGATTTCTTCTCTACCTGTTTCTCACACAGATCAAGCAAAACCAAAGCAGGTCTTCATCATAAAAAGTAAAATATAATTTCCAAGTAATTAAAAAACTGTATTATAACTTCTTTGAGGTTTGAATATACACTAGAGAAGTTTTCAATCTGTAGATCTTGTGTATACATACAACTTTCAAAGGCTGGGCAAATGATAGACAAGAAAAGCAGGCTTGTGAACCGGATGTTTGAATCATCAAACATCATGAAACAAGAAGATATCCATATCCAATGAAAATCCTGGGGATCAGGTCTTCCAGATTAAAAAGTGTATGTGTGTTTCACTGCTCTCTAATAACTGAAATAGCCAAGAATCACAATTACTATTTCAATTAAAACCAGCAGTCATTATAAGTATTGTATGGACTAAGAAGGAAATCAATTCCGCATTGAAGAGTTTACTATCTAAACAGACAGAACAGAGAGAAAGTATAGATAGGGCTTAGGCAAACAAGAAAATTATCTTAAGTCATGTCAGGGATGCTATCTTTGTAGTTGCTTAACGTTTTTCTTTTATTAATTAACAAATCCTCTCTTCCTTCACAATGATTCACACAAGTGGGTAACCAAAGTCATTCTGCAACACAGAATTGGTCCTCCTTCCATCGATCCAATCGATTTTTTTAACCACAGAGAGGGCTGACAAGCAAGCATGACAAAATGGCTGATCAGAAGCTACTCCATTTTATTCCAGAAATTCAAATGGGGAACAGATCTCCAAGATGCAACAGGCTTTCAGGGTTGCTCCTGCCCCTTCAAACGCTCCCTTTTTTCCCTACGCCTGCAGTACTCCCGGGGATGTGGGCCACAGCTGGTTGTGGCAGTACCACTGGGGTCTCAGGGCACACCCGGCCTCGGTGACCGCCCTTGCAGCTGGTAGAGTTTCTCCAGCCACCCCAGTGAAATGGCAGGAAGGAAATAAAGCAGTGGCTGGCGTCCGTGGGAACGGTCCATGGGCTACTGCAGCCCACAATAGCTCCTCCTTTCCCTTCTTTTCCTTCCACAAAGAGGGGAGAAATGATGGTCATCATTTTGCTCAATTTCCCCTCAGGAGCAAGCCAGGGCTAAAAGCCACAAAAGGAGGCTTTTAGCCTTTAAAGGAATAGTGAGGAAAGTTATAAGCTTGCAGAGGGGTTTAAATCTCACACCCTTCACTATGAAAAGAACAATAATAACATGTAGAGGTTAGACCAAGGCTTACAGGCGAATATCCGCTTGAGTTTAGCTGTGTTTTATAGTACTTTAATTAGTAGCCATACCTATAGGACAAGCACCAGAATACATACACTATGAGTCTAAGCCTAAGCTGTGGGATATCCATGACTTTCTGGTTTTGATTTTTTTTCCCCCTGCTAGATGAGTTTGCACACCAAAACACTAGTCTGGCTTCTGCATGTGATAATGAAACCACTTTTATTTGCACTTTGTACAAGCAAGACAAAAGTACGCTTGCTTACACAAATCCTTGAACTTGCATCATTTTCAGATGTGGAAAGGTGTCTTTTTCTAGACAATGCCATCTTTGAAATTGATTGTACAGATGAAAGATGAAGTCCTCATTCTTCTAAAAACACATACTAATGAATTTCGAACTATGACAGACAAGAAAAAACAGACAGTGCTGTTTTCTTTCAAATCAATTTATAATCTAGGAAAGAACATTCCTTGGTGACAAGTTTGTATTGGAAAGGAATTCACATCTGAAAAGCTGTAACAAAGAGAGATGCCTATAAATGTTTTAAAGCATCACATTCAGGAACTTTTAATATGGGAATAATTTTTCCCATGTACTGAGAGCACCTGTATTCTCCAATGAGAGCGAGCAGTCTTCAGCAGATCACAAGCAAGATTCAGGTTCCACAACACTTACTGTTGCTGTTTATAAGAAATAGAGCTAATTAAGTGCATACAGACTCTATGATCGGATCCTGAATTATTATCCTAAATATGTTGCACTTAAGTATTTAGTACACAAAATACACAGTGCATTTAGACTGAACAGGCAATATGTTTCTCCAATAAAAATATTCAAAATTCTTCAGTGTTAATGTCCTCAAAATTGCTTGCACCAACAAACACAGTACAATTAGCTTGTTACCCTTAAACTGAGTTTAAAATAAGCAAATTGTTTGATGACTTTGATGTTTTCCACCCCAAATGTGCTGGCTAATTTTTCCATTCCAGTTCCCATTCCAATCTTTTAACTGCCTTAATCTCCTGCCCTCAGATGTTGACCTCCTAAGAACAGAGGTCATAGGTTAGCACAGACAGACCTCAAAAGATCTGGACTATCAATTCACGCCTGAAAGATTTCTCTTCCACAAAAGAACCACTAAAAAAGCAAATTCCAAAATTCAGCTCCACAGGCTGCATAAAATATAAACTTGTTGATACGTTATGTTCATAACTGTTCTACAAAGACTTGATCTAAGTGATACAAATTCTTTTTTTAGGACACAAAAATAAATAAAACCAATGGCACTGACACAAAATAATGACCGAACTTTAAAGATAAGAAAAGAAAGCCCTAGACAGGCGCGAATTAAGAGTTGGCATCTAACCACAGATACATATGTTTTAAATGTTTCTAATCTCTACATTTCAAAGTAGTATTTTCCACACTCGGCATTTTTAAACTCAATTCGTGTTCTTATAATGGCGAAAGTGTGAGATTAGTTAACTCAGAAAATGAAACAGCACCAGTTTATACAAATTTTACTTATTAGTAAGACTACCACCTCATTTTCTTGCGATAATCAGCCATACAACAGATTTCTTGCTGCTTGTTCAGTCAATGAGTGCACAGCTCTCATTAAAAAAATACCAGATGTTTCTTTTCTATGCATATATGAAATGTATAGATTGTAAAGGAGAAAGATAACTTCATGAGGCTCCAGTGAGCTAGAAATACAGGGATAACAGGAGTGAACTCTTTGATACAATTATTTCTGGGTTCCAAGTAAAATATGTACATTACAGAATGTACATAAGGACAAAAAAATCTAAAAGTGAAGTGATTAATGATACTCCCACATTTAATAACATAAAATCCCATTTAACTATTCAAAAAAATGTAAATGAAAACATTCTGTGGGTTCTTTTTTGACTTAAGAAAACTAATGTGCTTTGCACATTTTACTTAATTATTAAGAAGAGATGTAGGCACATATTCCTAGCATCGATTATATGAGCAGATAACCATGATTACCCAAAAATATATCAAAGCACAAACCCATGGAAAAATCAGTCTGATGAACAGGTAACTAATGATTTTTAATTTATTTACCAGAAAGAAGTGATTTACAACAATTACCTCAGGAAAAAGAGTAAAATTAAACCTTAAAAAAGGTTAATAAATAGGCTTTTCCTTACATCTGAGCTATATACATTTTCTAATCTCATTGCCAACTACTGATTATACCCTCCCATTGATGAGAGAAGCAACACTGCATAATTTTCTAGAACAGCTCATTGTGTGGACGCAGACTGACACACACACTACTGTCTTATTTTACATTATTAGTTTAGCACAACAAAAAGGCAGAGATACTAATTTTAAACACTTGCAAATCTGAAGCTGAATTTGAAATATTGAACTATTTCAGCTTTTCATATTGGTCAAAAATATCCATTTATCATTGGGGAAATCAAAGCATTCTAGTTAAACTTTGATGCAAAGGCTGTTGCAACATTAATTGCAGACAATGAAATCAGAGCAGTCTGTGGTTTGCTATTGTTTTCAGAGCTGTCGGAAGTAAATTAAATGCTTAGCATTTAAACTGTCTAACAGCTAAAAGAATAAAACTCTGAGTAACTTCTAGGCAAAAGAAAGCCATTCAGTACAGGACCAGAGCAATTAAAATCAATTCTTGTACTTTCAGCTATTCATTGTAAAAGCTCTAGGGCCAGGAGACTCAACACCAATAAGATTATAAATGAATGGAGATCAAAGAAAAGAAATTGTTTAGCTCACTCCCATATTTCATAGTGACCCTTCACAACTCTTTCCTCCTTAACTCTTCCACGGGTCTGTCACTGAGCAAACCCAGCTCCCTCTACTCCATCAATAACGCCAGCCTCAGCTCGCTTTTCCTCCAGCTCAGTCACGGCCACCACCTTTGTTCTCTCTCGCACATGTATGTGCAATTTCTTCCATGAAACCAGTCCCTTCATCCTCATCCTACAATGTCCAGTACAGTTTCAAAGAAAAAAATGGTCCAAATCCCCAAGCCTAGCTGCTGGTCAGAGGAGAATTCAGGCTAATTTCTACCCATTATGTATAAATTCAGCATTCAAAAAGGAAAGAGTTAATTCACACTATAGTGCCAGCCTGTGAACCGTATAATGACATGCAAGTTCTCCTACATCGCCTTTTCTCATTTGCTGCACAAAATATAAGATAGATATTGTATACTTTTTCTTTAGCCTACTCAATTCAATGCCTAGACTCACCACTAGATCCAGCTAAATCTTGAACACAATACATAAGTGTTGACTTTGGGGACCTCACGAAGATATTTTCAAGCATTACAAATATGAATTACTTTGCAATGGCTGTAGGAAATTATGTGGTTTAATTAGTCTCAAGGAAATGCACAGGATTCTGGAGCATAAGGAAAAAGGCAAAGTTGTTTTCCGGAGGAGACTTATTCTAGATGCCAAATATGAAATATTAGAGCCCACAGAGCACTTATTATTTTATAATAACCAAAACATTTAGAGCAAAGCTCAAACCGAGCAACTATTACAGCTGCGAGCATTTGGTGGTTCTGCAAAACAAACTTCAGATGTGTCACATTTGTCACCCAGTGAACAGGGAATACACAATAAGCAGACTACTGTAAAAAGTCCCATTTCAGATCAACCCTCCCAGATCTGCTGGAATCACCTCAGTTGTTGCAGGGTTGCAAAGCAGGAGCTTAGCTCCCACTTACACTTCAGCTCTTGACTCCCAACAGTCTTTCAAAATGGAGGAAACTTTGCTCCCTGAAAAGCGTTCCTACTACCAGCTTCGAGGCGATCATCTGGAGTCTGGGAAAACTCTGTGCTTCTCATATTGACATTTTAAATGGTCTGCCCTCCCTTCTCCAAGCCCTTCTCTTCCCCCTCCTTCTTGATCTCTCCCATAACTGTGTTTTCATATTCCTGCTCCTTTCTAATTGTTTCCCTAACTGTTGCCCTTGAAATATCTTCCTGTCATCCTGCCTGAGGGATAATGGACATCACACAGGAGCAATTTCTGAATTCCACCGTCTCATTTCTACACAGCTTCCCATAACCAGAAGTAATGGCAGGTTCCCACTCAGTTACGCTGCTACTGGATGGAGGAGGATGCCACATGGCTGTGCAGGGGTGGCTTAATCAAGTACTTTTTTCCAAAATAAACCTACTTTTCCTGCTGTAAATATGCCTTAAAGCTATGACTTCCTTCTGGACAAAGCCTATGTCTTATCATTCTTAAGAAGTGCTCTGGCACACAGCAAGTGCACTTATGGGACTGGGGGTGTGCTCACAGTGGGAACAGCAGTAGTGTGCGTGCCTGCATCACCACTACAGAGATGACTACCTCCATGACACATTCCTCTTATATAATGAGCTGCTGAGCTTCTTGACAAAATAAGATATTGAAGTAAATTCACATTTTTAAATGATTCATCTTTATGTAGGTTTGATCTTTAAGTGTCAAGGACAGAAACATGAAGCCACAGCTAATAAAATGAACAGCTGTAGCAATGTGGAATTATATTACTGCACAGACTTTATTAATTTGAAGTTAAAGGGCTCCAGAACTTTTACTGTTTCTGAAGAGATTCAGATTCATCAACCGCGCTAAATCAAAGGCACCGTTTTGGGAATATCTGATTTAGCAGCTACGCTATAATTCAGTTTTCTCCAGCTTTAAAGTTCTTGATATCTTTTTCAACAGGCCAAGATACAAGATATATTTTGCCATCATCTGGAATCACCACTATAATCTATCCTTAGTGTTATATATTACTACATGCTTTGAGAACATTTGTTAGGTGATACTGGAATTCAACACAACAAGAAAAGCAAGGAAATGCAACTGTCTTCCTAAAACAAAAGGTATTTGTGCTTAAGTACTTACATTGAATATTTTTGTACTAAAACATAGCACAGACTGTGTGCATCTTTTTAAAAGACAATTCATCCCTTGAGCAGTTCTGTTGCCGGCTCATTGACAACTATAGCATAGCACATTAGCAAAAAGCAGCACAGGATCAACATCAGCCTGAAACGACATTTCGACCATCAGGGAAATCTTATCAAATAATACCCTCTTCTCTACTACCTTCAAAGCACAGACTTAAGTATTTACCAAGTTGGACCCTGAAAATATATGTACTTTTCTTGTTTATTCTTGTCTACTTGAAATTAGTATAGCAATACAAAATTAAAAACTGAGAAATCTGAATTAAGGAAGAAGATGCCAGTTATATTAGGAATATTTTTAGAAACAGAAATAATGTTTTGTAAATTGTTTACTTAAATAGTTTTTAACAAACACTCCACTAAAGTTATGCGTAATCTCTGTTAAATTGCACTGTGCAAAGTTCTTAATTCTTTCTTGCTTCTAAGTTCTTTGAGTATGGGGAATCCTAACTACAGGACTAGAAAAAAAGCAGCTGATATCCTCTTCATAGAGTTGGCAGCTCCTTCTTCTTGAATTGCCACTATAAAGCACGATGCTTGTTAGTGCATATGCTCCGTGCAAAATGAGCTCTCATGAGCTGACAAGGAAGTATATAAGAATATGTGTTTTTCAGCAGAACTATCTTGACTGGTTTCTTTCTTATTGAAAGAAACATTACTGTTTTGATTTTTCATTAAGTTGTTTGAAATATATATAAAATGTATAACCAAACCATTTTTATTCCACATATACTTAATTCATTTTATAATCTTCTGTGAATAAAAAGCTGTTAAATCAGGTGACTAAAAGAGATGAACTTCTCCCTTTTGCCTCAAAATTCCCTTAGAACAAAGAAATCCATCATCAGTAAGATATACACTTGTCCCACTGACATAAAAAAAAGCAAGTGCTATCAGAAGAATTATAAGTTAAGCAGGGTATGAAATACCACCATAATGCTCCTCTGAATGTGACAGGATCTTAGAAGCTGATCATAACAGCGGCAGGTTAAACTGGGATGGTTGAAAACGCTACCCCGTTTTTTCTCCTACACATTGCTTCCCCACGGCTTCATCATTCATGAAGCAGCTCCTGGCCTTTGCACTTTGCAGCCTGGCATATTAAAACAGTTCAACTGCCTGTAATACTCTTTGTAGCAATTTGCTTGCCCAGACCCGGAGGTGAGACTCCAGTGTGATCATTAGGCATATCAGTACACCACAGCAGAGGCATGAATATATGCTGTTACTTTACTGTATACGAAAGATAGCTCATCCCTTGATAAAAGGGGGTGAAAGAAAACACAAGGTCTGAGAAGACATCCGATTAAAGAAAAATATTCTGCATTCAGAAAACAGTGTATGTACTTAAGAAACCCATCTGCTGCTCAGGGACAGCTTTACTCTACATAAGGCTGCATAAAACCGGCACCTTCCTACTCACTTCATCTGTTCCTTGTACATTTTCATAATTTTATCCACTCACTTTAGCATAAAATTTGGGTTTCTTATTACAAACACCATGAAAAATGTGGGGCCTATCTCTTCCTAACTGTACACTCATAAACAAATACCAAAGACAACTTTATTCAGGCTCTGCTCTATTCTTAATACAAACTCATAATGAGGAAAATTAGGCTTAGGTATCACTTAGTGATATCACTGCCACCAGGTTCCCAGCTCCTGCTTTAGCACAGAAATTTGTATTCACTTGAAGCACATAAATCATCCTATCAGAAGGCACATCTGATAGAAAGGAAATACATATTTTCACGTCTTTTATCAATGCGTATGCCTAACTGCAAAGCCCAGTTCCCACCTGCATCTGAGTGAGCGGGCTGAAACACCACATGGTTCATGCAAGTTCACTACTTTCAAGTTGCCTTGTTATAAATTTCATAGTTAAAAATATGTGAAACAAGAAAACTGCCCTTCAAATGAATGAGGAATTCCTTTTATCACCACCCAGTGTACCACAGTGTGCCTGGGTACCCCAAAATAACTCTTAATTGATCTTGGTCTCAGAAGTGGTGCAGCTGTTAAGGGACCAAATTAAGCCCTTTAGCCTGCTATGGGGACTTGGCTTTGCAAATTAAAGTGCTCTCTACATCTGAAATTTGGAATGGGACTTTTATTCCAATAATACATACATTGTTATGTACATCTGTAACCACTCCTACATCTAGCTCCAACATCTGAGTACTGATCTTCTGGTTCTGTATCCTGGCTCCTGACTGCTAGAGCTACAGAAATAGACGAAAAGTGAAATGCATTACTTTTTGAGGAAGGCAACTCTTGATGCTGTGTGCTGGATCTAGGGGCAGAAGTTAGTCTAGCTATGGCTTGCTGTCTTCTGGGAGATGAGACTTTACTGCTTGTGCTCTCTCCCACTCTGGGGCACTTATTCTACCCTAACTCTACACCTAGCATTTCCAGAAGGCTACATTTTAGGCTGGAGGTTAAATCATGCCGAATAACATATGGTCCACAGATACTGGGCACTATACACAGCAGTCAGTGGCAGTTGTTTCGTCTTTCCTCCCTTAAGCCATCTTCCTTTCATCTTTTGGTGAAGAAAATACCTGGTCTTGGAGATATGATTCTGTTCTCATCAGGTTGGATGGACTGAGTCCTGGGAGCAAGCCCTGCAAGAAGGCTGTGGCTACTGAGCTCCCTTGAGCACAGACAGATGATGTAGAGATTTTAACAAGGGTTGTCTAATGAATACATGCAGTAACACTTCTGAGGGTCTAACTTAGACTTGGAGAGGTCTGCACAAAGATGAGGAAATATTAACGCTCTGCTCTAGAGATCCATCTCCAAGCCAGGTTTCGGGCCTCCGATCCACAGAACCAAGTGGCAGGTATTTTTAAAATTTACGGTTTTTAACTCTATTAATAACGCCCTCTGATTTTATCCCACTATTGGAAAAACCTGTTGCTAAAACTTCCAGAAAGTTGCCAGTCTGAAAAAAAGAGCAACTATGGAAAACTTTGGCCTAATGACTATAGTTCAGCGAAGATATAACCTTCTTTAACTACTGGAGTAGTGGAAAGCTTTCAAGCTTTTGGGGGTTTTGCCCTTTTTTTATCTAGTGACATTCTATTGCTCCTGTTATGACCAGTTCATGTTAGTTTAATGGCTTATTATGGCACAGTCAGCAAATATAAAGACCATGGAAGAAAGCACATCTCAGATTGCCATTTATCCACCTTTCTAAGCATGCAAATTATTAACTATACAGAACTCTGCACAGATAACCTCAAATTTGCTTGAGGATTCAAGACAAAGTTGCATCCAGCAGCTTGGATACCTAGCACACCATCTAATTGTCTTTTGCGGATTAGCTGTTGATACTGAAGAAATGCCTAAACCACTAATTGCCAAAGGTGGAAAGCTGTACCTCCTTATTTCTCACTATTTCTCCTTAAATACATGCTCCCATTGGAAACAGGATAGTAGGCCAGAGAGATCTCATTTCATATGGCAGTTTTCATGTGAGAGACCAAAATCTATGGTGGTCTTGTCTGTAAGCCTGAAACGGTTCTCAAACACCACTGGAAAGAGATACTAAACACCCAACAGAGTCACAAGCAGGGAAAAAGCAAACAGCCAGGAAAATACCTGAAAGAGAGGAAAGAAAGAGAGGAAAGAGAGGAAAGAGAGGAAAGAAAGAGAGGAAAGAGAAGAGAGAGAGGAAGGAAAGAGAGAGAGGAAGGAAAGAGAGAGAGGAAGGAAAGAGAGAGAGGAAGGAAAGAGAGAGAGGAAGGAAAGAGAGAGAGGAAGGAAGGAGAGAGCGGAAGGAAGGAGAGGAAGGAAAGAGAGGAAGGAAAGAGAGGAAGGAAAGAGGAAGGAAAGAGAGGAAGGAAAGAGAGGAAGGAAAGAGAGGAAGGAAAGAGGAAGGAAGGAAGGAAGGAAGGAAGGAAGGAAGGAAGGAAGGAAGGAAGGAAGGAAGGAAGGAAGGAAGGAAGGAAGGAAGGAAGGAAGGAAGGAAGGAAGGAAGGAAGGAAGGAAGGAAGGAAGGAAGGAAGGAAGGAAGGAAGGAAGGAAGGAAGGAAGGAAGGAAGGAAGGAAGGAAGGAAGGAAGGAAGGAAGGAAATATTGATTCTCACCATCTAAAACATGTAAAAGACAGTTGGGGAGGGGTGTTCACGTTTTAATTTCTGAAACACCACCGTCGAGTAAGGTCCTTTTGCAAGGCTGTATTTTTAAGAAATCTTTGTAAAAGCCATGCAACTTTTATATTACTTTTATGACAGCTTCCCCTTTAGAAAACAAGGGAACTGAGGACACATTCTACCTCAGAGAGAAACTGGAAAATGAATCCCTTTGACAGTGACATGGTGACATCATTCTGTACCAAAGGCTACAACTCCCTGAAATCTTCATCTGTTTCTCTGGATGGCTGGGCGCTCTGCTACATCTGCGCCCCCACCTCCTCGTTTTGTCCCAGTGCTGTTCAGGACGTGCCCAAAGCTGGTCGTGAACAAAGCTGGTCCCCATGGGTGGTCGAGGGCAGGAGTGGACATGCTCTCTGTAGCATAGCTGTGTATGGTGACCACCAGTCTGGCCTTGCCTCTCAGCCCTTGGGTGACAGGGAATCTGACAGGCTTTCCTCATCCGCCTCAGCCCCATCTGTTTGTTAAGCAGAGGTTTTATGAGTTTCACCCATTTTGGTACTTGTTCAGGGCTCTTCATCCCAGCCCATATCACTCCCATTACTCACATCTCCTTCACAAAAATCTGCTTGGCTTGAGCCATGGCAGGCTTTCTACGAAATTTAAATGACACACTTGCGCATTCAGTCAGTAGAGGTGGAAGTGTTATAATCTCAAGTTTAAACTGACTTTTTATAGCGTAACTCTGCTGTCCTAAACGAGCTCTCCTAGTTCTGTTAACTTCAATCCAAATGTCCTCCACAGCCCTTCACCATGCCACTATCTCTGCCTGCATCACAGCAGCTTAGAGGCTGTTTGTGCAGATCATGAGATTTGAAATAAGACTTCTAAGATTTTCTTATTATAGTCTGGCTTCAAATCATCCACAGAATGTCTTCAGATATTAAAGTCGTTTTCAGTCTGACTCAGACACAAACTAGTTTTAAGTGACAATTCATCAGGGAAGTATTATTTCAATACAGCCCCCTTTCCTAAGTGCCTGTATTCCTACCTAATTGGTGGTTTAAAAACATGTTTTTCTTCATTTCAAAATTACATCATCATTTGATCATGTCCAACAGTTACTGGCAAACACAATTTATCACATCTTAACACAAAACCACTTCTTTCCTAGTTGTCTCTCCTTTGTAGATGTTTGCATTGGAAAAAGGTTTTGGAAGTGTTACAGCAATGCTGCAGTCCTTATTACCATTTAGCCAACTGAGCTAGAAATACACCACTATTTCACTAGCCGTATTTGGAGAACGTAATTCAGCATCACTGTTTATCCAGTGGCGATGCTTCATTAAGCTCGCCCATTTTCAGCAGCTCCCAACTCCCTCCCTCACAATTTACTTGCAGGGCTGCACTCTAAACCAAGTCAGTGAATTGTTTCATATCAAACCCTAAATCTCACAACATACTGCTTAATTATCACATGTTTAAATCTGTATCACTTACTGATATATGTCACCTATGCTAGAAAGCCTTGCCACAAGTTTGACATTAGCAGAAGGTGGCATAGGACTGAAACGTCATAAATTAGAACTGGAAGATGGAGCTATACCCTTAAGTATTTCTTCCTTGTCCTGTCCTTCTTGCTTTATTTTATTGCTTCCATTTTGGAATAAATACTTCAAAACCAAAAAAGAAGAATAAAAAAGTTGTCATCCTTCCTGACCCCCCTGAAACATTCTATATGAAGCAAGTGCCAAGCCAAGCAGATACAGCACCACAGACACTGCTGAAAAAGCATTCAACTTTGAGACCCCACCAGGAATATCTACAGATACTGGATAATACCCTTAGGTCCCAGAGAGAACTCTAGCTTCTAGTCCTTTAAGCAACATGCATTTTCCTTGTTAATATTTTGCCAAAGGTCAGTGGGTCAAATTTATTTACATACACACTGCATTAGAGAGTATTTTCCCAGCTATATAAATTCATAAAAATAATCATAAATAAAAAAATTACAACTGATAAAATGGTCCTTTTCCTGGTTTCATCCTAGGTCACACACAAATACTGTGAGTGTTTGCTCAAAAAAAAAAAGGAGCATAATTTTTTTCCTTCCTCCCTTTTCCAAATCTTATTCTGAGATGGTGGGGTAGGTTCTGATTTCATTTATTCCATTCTAAATCAAGATTTCACAGATTGGCTTACAAGTTACCGAGCAGGTGACTAAGGTGTGAATTCACAGTACTTTATCTTTCCTGCATCAGCTCCCTGTGGTCATTTCTAGAAAGCAGCATAGCATGCTTTTGTGTCAGCTCACTGTTGTAGTTTGGCGTATGTTAAGAGCTCCTTCAAAGGCAGTTGCAACGTGCCGCAGTGTAACACATTGCAAATTTATCCTCTGGCTTACTTAGGTAGAGATCAGCCCCAAGAGCTGCCACTGTGCATATCTGCCATAAAACACCACTTCTGAACCCAGCATTTATCATATGAAAATCCCAGCTGTTTAGAATCCTCCTCTCTAGCCCAGATTACTCTAGACACAGTGAAAATATATATGTGTATGACACATGGATATTGCAATAAATTAAAGTAAGGTATGGGAACCTAAAGCCCGCAGGCTGTTTATAGCCGCAGCTTCATTTCATGTGGACCACAATAGACCTTCCCTTCCTTGTACTGGCATGTGCTAGCAAGCTGGCTAGGAAAGATGACGAAGTGGCCAATATCACCAACAGCAATTACAAAGCCTTCCTATCCATGTCATAAAATTAGTGTGGCTCAGAGTAACCCTGAAGGGGAAATAATGTTGTAGCAAGGTCCCCACAGCAACAACACGGCAGATTACAGAGATTTAGAGTCTATTGTGGAAGAACCACAAAATATACCAAAAAGCATCAATACTGGCAACCTCAGTGTCATGACTTTTTTTCCTCCTCTCTGCACATTTTTCTGCTTTTCCTTTTTTTTCCCCTCACCTTTGCTATCTCTGACTTCTTCTGTCAGCCTTCCCTTCTGCCTAATACACCATTAACAGTCATGAAATCCATTCAAATAAGATCAATATAAAACGATGCATTGAGGTTGGGCCCTCATACCGGTAGAAGGGAGCTAAACACAAGAAGTTGGAATTAGCTTTCACAAATGAAGGCAGCTCTCACAGGAAACTAGCAATATTCAATAAATTTTCTACTGTACATGTTGGAGATGCACTTTTTTACTGGCTAGGCATTCAATCAAACCTAATTTTCCTTCAAGCAAAGACACTGCTCCTCACTGAGTGATAATGTCAATGCCACTTCAAACATCTCACATTTCAGACTTTTTTTGGCATCTTATGACTTAAGCATAAGAATTTTGAGACAGAAGTGGGTAGATGTTTTTGCCCACATTTTCATATTCAAATTAATTCAAGTTAATTTTGATTTTTTTCCTCCTTTAAAGGCAAGTGAACATTAAAGATTAAACTGTCTCATAGATCGTACCTCTGCACTGTTTTTCAGGGTATATCTGTTCAATTTTTTCTATGCTTTAGCTATACTGAAAGTAGGACTCATCTCACCTAACTTTAGAGATGTGTAAGGGATGTATCTACAGCATTAAAGCTAGGCTGCCTTTCTATTTCCTGAAGATAAACACCTACAAGGTTCATCCCCTATATTTTAGACGCTTACCTAGGATGAGAGGAATTACACTTAAAAGTACTGCTTCCTCTGCGGTGACTACACTATGCACTTAAGGTATCTACACCTGTTCAAATCCCATTCTCCTTAAACATGTAGTTTTTCCCCATCTACTTCCAACCTTGTCCATTTACATTTCAAGGTTTCTGAAGCAAGAACTGTCTTCTTTAGTATCTATGTGCAACAAACAGGACAACAGTATCATGACTGTAGCCTTTATTTGCTGCCATAGTATGAAACACCAATAACAAAGGCAATGCTAATACCTTGAAGAGATTAGTAATTACAGTCCATGGAAAACAAATGGTTTAAGCAAGAACTATGTTGGGAGTCTAGCTCATAAAAAAAAACAAAACAGGGGAGTGGGCAGGGGGAAGAGAAAAGATTTGTCACAGCCACTGCATGCACCACAACTCTGAAAGGCCAGATATGGTGAGCAATCAAAAAGAAAGCTTTGTCTGACTTACAGAGTCTCTCCTTGTTGTGGTTATGGACTCTGATCTGTTACAGCAGTAATAAATTTTGTTCACGGCCTTTAGCATTTACAAAGAAGGTGAAAGAAGGACAACTATCATGTTGTCTCCAGCCCTTAATTAAAAAAAAAAAAAAAAAAAAGAAAAATGAGGAAAAAAAAAAAAGTCTCTTAACAGAGATGGGGACTAGTAGAGTTCATCTGTAGCCATCAAAGGTTTCTGATCTTGCATTTCTCGAGGCTGGGATATATCACCTTTCTAGGTGACCTCCTCTTTCCCAAGCTACTCTCTGGTTCAGAACTTGCAATGGAAGAGAACCACCTCTCAGTCATGTCATAGATCAAATACTGCAGCAAAACTTGACTGTTTGGATGTTCTTACCAGGATCCTTCACAAACAGTATATACCTCCTGATCTCAGTCATTGCAGCTACTGGGCTGGGCAACTCCATGGGGAAAAACGGAGATTCACCTACATACAAGACATTCTGGGCAGGGAGACAGTCCTTGGGGAACTAGCTGTAGGTACCTTCATAGTGAAAAGGATTAGAGAAGTTCTTCAAGCCATCAGAGGCAGAAAGTAAAGTAAAACAGTGCAAGTCAGGCTGCTGCAGTATGTATAAACAAGTGCAGCTCTCAAAATTAATCTGGAATTTGTAAAATATTATTACAACAGTTCTTCAGAGCACCAGGTGTTAAAACTTCTGGAAACACCTGATACACTGTTCATTAAGTAAAAATATAATTGATTAAATTATGTACATCTCAACCCTGATCGTACCACCTACACTTTCTTCTGTATAAAACTACTGCTGCACCGGTCAAAATCCCACTGCACACAATACTCTCTTTAGCATGCACAGTTCTCACCTGAACATGATGTTATTTCACCTGTATTCAGACTGACCTATATCCTCAGTCTAATAGCAATATTTTTGAAATAATAATACATTCTTTTGCAGGCTCCCTCTCATTCAATAAAACCTTCTCAAGTAAAACCAATCAAGTGGTTGATTTATGTAGTTGTATAGATACAGTTACTAAGTTTAACCAAATTGCTGGGCTACACATAAAAGCAAAATTTACACAGAAGGGTTTCCTTTCACAAATGAATAAATGTTGAAAACATAGTTTCAAGAAAAACTTGCAAAGAAAAAAAAAGGGAATAGCAAAGTAAGGAAATTACCTATCTCCCTTTGGTTTTCTTTTTTGTACTGTCTTCCCTTTGGGTCGTCTTTCACTTCCTAAACAGGGGCTCCCACCAGGGCCTGTTACCCGTATTGATTCAAGGCCTTTGGAAGATTTCTTAAAAGTAAATTCCACTGGTTCTCCTTCTTTTAGGCTTCTAAATCCTTCCATGTAAAGCTTGCTCTGTAAATAGGAAAAATACTCTTGGTTATCATTGCCTTAAAAACAATATTTACATTCATAATCAACAGGACAAATCATCCTGCCTACTATCCTAGAATACAAACAGGCTGAATAACAGTTTCCTCTGAATGAGCAATAGCAGGTACTACAAACTATAGTCATGGATACACTGGAAACATTATTCAACACTGAACAAGTAACAGAACCTATTTTCAGTATCAACAAAACTGAAATAACATTTTCCTTTTCTGTGATGAATGCTATAGATGTAAGAAGCAGAGAAAATGCTGCATTCTTAAAATCCCTGTCTAACAGTCATTGGCAACTGAAAGGGCTTTTTTAACAAAGTGGTGAAAGAGCAAATGTTCACTTCAGGGTTAATTCATTTATGATCAAAATTATCATAATTCATATTCCTTATATCTGGGACGTGGCTGTGCTGCTCTGAAAATGAATCAAAGATACAATGAGCATGAGGTATGAGGAAGGCACTCTGAACAAAGTCCACTGAAATGGGCAATGCAAATATCCCTAATGAGCTGCTAAATTTCTGTTCATTACCCCAAAAATCTTAACTATTTAGCATGATTTAGATATGGATTTGTATTTTCATTCACAGAAAAGGAAATCATTATCATCAAGCAAGTGAAATAAACACTGGTAAACCTTTTTATATGATATGATACCAGTCAAATCTTGGACAAGCTGAAGACAACAGGAGCTCACCATTGATTTTGATGCAATGAAAATTTTCATCTCAGCTCCTAATAAATTATGTACAATTGCAAGCCTATATCCCAGGACAAATCTGATGAATAAAACTCTCAAATAAAATAATCATCAGGTTAAGTGAGACAAATGTTTTTTTTGAAAAAATAGAAAGTCACAGACACTGGTTGCACTAAACATTTATGTTAGAAATTACACATTACATGAAAGATATCAGTTGGACTCACAGAGAATATTACAAAATCTGTCAATTTCCAAACAGTTGTAGTTTTCGCAGGACAGTTATGAAACATATTCTCTTTCTTTGCTCATGAAATCTTCACAATGAAGAGGAAAATGTATCCTCACAGATTGTTACTCTGTTCTCCAGCATTCACTTGGTCCAACCACGGACTCAAGAAGGGAATATTCACTGCAGATGCCATCCCACTGAGTCACATGTCAAAAAGAGATGAGTGGCACTCAGCTCTGAAAGTCACACCTACTACCCCACAAGTGCAACCAGGGAATGTGATCAACAGATGGCAACCCTTGACAGGGGCTCCCTGTATTCATGTGTGGGAGGTCTGCAGTACCAGGACACTATCTTAACTTGCGAACCAAAATCTACAGACTGCATGGTTCACACACAAAGAGGGAGCTGGTCTCTTCACAAGGACAGCAGGCAAATGGCCCGAGCTCTTCAGGGGCAGCATTATTGAGATGAGACATACGGGGAAGTTGTGCACTATGAGAAGAATTAAAGTGAGAAGCCCAGAGTAGTACAGTTCCCTTCACAAAAAACAGCTGACTCATCTTAACAGGGCACCTAATCCAAGGCCCTGCTTTCAGCAAAAGGCTAGCCCAGATGAGGTCAAGAGGTCCCTTCCAATCTAGACTTTTCTGGGTATCTTAATCCAGAGTTGAATCACACACAGTAGGACTGGAAAACCAGATTCCAGTTCTTAGTTCTGCAGCAGAGTCACCTTGGGGAATCTATGTCATGTTACTTCTTCCAGTCTTTCCAAAAAGCGATACCACTACAAAATCCATTTCCCACAGCACTAAAAGACTAAGTTAAAAATTATTTTATAATTGAGAATATTTATTTTAATGACATGATGTGAAAGCGCACATTCCTTTGCTTCCAAAAACCCCAAGCACTGGATAAGTTGAGTTCTCACAGTTCTAGCCAGCAGTAACCACTCAAAACCCCACAAGACACTACCAATGCCAGTCTGATTGAGGGACTCAGTTGCTTATAATTTTTCCAGCAGCCAAAAGAAAGCAAGAACACAGCTCCACTGCTTAGGATGAAGACTGGTTTTTTGCTTATCCAGTTGTGGAGCTCTAGTACATGTGGCTCTTCCACCAAATGTTGTAACAGTGTGAAGAAGGAGACAAATAGCAGACTCTTCTAGGTTAGAGGCTGAGCATTATTTAAAATTGGGGGTACAGTACAAGGGGGGGACACACACATGAAAGAAGAAATGTGTATGTCCCCTGAATAATAAGCTTGCCTGCTTTTTGAAATGAAAATATGAGGTATGAAAAAGTAAATATATGTAATTTTTGTCACTGATACAGCTGGAAAACAGTAATTGTACACAAACCAGTGAAACAAACCAGGAAGGCAGTACTACATCAAGGAAGCCCTCCACTTGGAACTGTCTGTACAGCAATAAGGGGATCCTTGTCAAAATGAAGAAACATCCAAGTTGAGAATATGCCCAAAGAAGACACCACCACTCATTAAACTGAAACAACAGACTGTGCCTATGGCATGAATCTATCCCTAGGTCCATCCACACCTCTTGAGTCTTCAACAGCCACCAGAGAAAATCTTAAAAGGAAAAAACTGAATGACGTGTATTTTGTCCCAGACTAGAACATAGTTAAATGTTCCAAAACTAGACAATCACGACAACACAGATGGGTGCTAAACACAAGGGGAACCTCAAGCAGATAAACATAAGCCCTTATTTCTCAGTAAGACTGAACACAGCATGGATGCTTTTGTCTTTTCGTTTAATCATTTAATGAAGATATAGTTAAGTCTCAGCAAGACTCAGGCATTTTTTCTTTCTGAGTTTCACTGTTACAAAACAAACACTAAAAGGCTGAAATTTGATATGCACATAACATTATGTCTTCTACTTTACTTCAAAAGTAAGTCCTTATTTAGAAAGCAACCTAAACCAGGGCATTGTTAGTACTCTGAAATATTTCTTTTTCTGGTTTCACTTTTAGCAACAAAACTTCTATATCCAAACAAAGCACAATATTTACAAGACGGATTTTTTAATATATTTAAAAGCCAAAGTAACGGAACGATTATGCTTTCATAAATCACATATGCAAGTGAACATTTTTGCATGTTTGTTTTTTCGAGCACTTTTAGTAACAAAAAATGTTGAAAGAAACACTCCAAATGACTTGCACAGTACTGTCCTTGAATATACCTCAACATTTTTTCAATGTTAAGAGATGGATTTGGTGCCATCTGACTTATTGTGTAGATGTATAGTACTATGCTGTCAGCCAGCTTGGTGAGATTCTCTCAGGGTGCAATAACAATTCATAGCCATAGTGAAAAAAACAGCATTTGCAAAACAGCAAAACAAATCTAAACCCTGGATCCCTCTTAACTTGTCTGTCTGTAAAGTTGATAATTTAATGTTGAGAGACCTAGCTCGGTATTTTCCTCACGTTACTTAAACAAATAAACCCCACACAATTAAAAGCAGCCAGAGTTTCAAGTCAGTGAATCATTTCTAGAGCCCTGAATGGGGTGTATGGGCACACCGCCAAGGAACAAAGGGAAAAACTTAAAAGCAACATACTTTTCCTCCTTTCTCTCTCTTTCAGCTGTCAGAGACTTCGCTGTTATTTTTACCAGCAGTCAATACAGTGATTTCAGACTAGGGCCTTTTTTTTTTAAACTTGACAGTGCCATTTCTATTTTTCTTACAGGTATTCCACTATTTCTTGGTATTTTAGCCTATAATGTAAAGTCTCACACATCTCTGTCAAAAGTAATGGCTTGGTCCAAAATGTTGGAAATGTCTTAAGAGTATTAGCAACAACAAAAAATAAGGGTGAAAAATCCATGATAACAATTTCTTGGAAAGCATTTCCTGCCATGAAACAAAAATCAAAACATTATTAGCAGTTGTATTAGCAAGTTGGTCCCAAAGAGAAGGACCATTTCCTGGGCAGTGTCAGGGACTGCTTTACAACTCTCACTGGGCTCTGCAAAAGAAAGGAAGTTTGGAATTAAGCCTCATTACAGGGCCCCTCCAATATGTGGGCATTACTTTTATTAATGCATTTGGGGAGGGAAGGGAGAAGAGGGTCCCAGTAAGCACCTCCTCAACACAACTTTGGTATTGCTAGTCAGGGCTGTGAACAACTGCTGTCACCAACATTAAATTCTTGGGGGCTGGAGAGGAGGAGCTGGGAAGAGAGTTATTTGGTGGCATTCTGCTTAGGATCATTCATTTTCTGTACCTCTCATTTCTGCCCTGTTTTATCTAGTGATTGATTGCTCGGTACAATAACCAGATGCCACCAGTATGCCAGATTTCCCAAAGTAAGAAAATGGTTTTCCCTCCAAAATTATCTACAATTAAATCCAGACATGAAGTAAACCATAACCTGAAGTCAAATCGCACTGAAGTGCATAAGAAATTCTCTCCAAATCAACTTTGTACAGTTCTGTCGAGAGGTTACAACCTCTCAAAAGGTTGTAAGATAAAGCAAGAATACAGAGCAAGAGAGCACAAGTAAAACATTTTACTTGTTATCTGTACTAGTGCTCTTACCTGCACTAGGTCAAAGCCAGAATTTAACGGTTGTATACTGCAAATGTTAGGAGAAACACTGCAAAACAGTATCAGTGGCATGATACAAGCCCTGCTGCAAGGACTTTTGTTGTCCACCAAAAGTTCATTTTAGGTGGTTTGTGAAGATCATGTGTGCTTTCAGGCAGAACACTACAACAAACAAAAAATGCGCTACACTGAACAACAGTCCCTCTGAGAGCAACGCATATCTCTGCTGCACTAGTACAGAATTTGAAGGCCAGGCACCCACAAGACAACTCACCATTGCTCCCACTGACCTCAGGGGCTCTTTCCTGCTCCCACAGGCTTATCTTGCGCCAAATCTGGCACTCCTCGGTCCTCCCCATAAACCAATTTAACTTACTAATCTGACAGGAAACAAACTCAGTTTAAAAAGGGGGGAGGATAAGAGGAAGAGGAAACAGGGATCGAGTTTTGTTTTTCTAGTGAGCTATATCTGTTCACAGAAAGGTTCAATGAGCTCCAGCGTATACACAGTGAAAACGGCAACTTTTGATATGAGAATGTGTTCCTTAATATTTACATAAAAAAAGAAAAATCTACAGTACTACAATTTTTTTTTTTAAGCTCAACATAAGATAAACTAACTTTACTTTAAAAATAAAGATATGAACCTTTTTATTTCTTAAAGATTTGCACTTCAGCTCTTAGGCAGTGAAGAGCCATGTACGTTACATGTATACAAGATCTATTAGATAGGGTAAGATATTACAAGTAACTTCACAGTAGGGAAAAAACTTGTATGTAGGCAGTCACCACAACCCAGCTGGTACGCTGCAATTTCACATCCTTATTTACTTGGAATTTGTTTCTGTCTTGAATTTCCACCTCGACCTTAGTCACCTTCATAACCTTGTTTCCATTCATAATCCTGTCACTGTTGCCACACTGTTACTCTTCTTGCTGAGAAGGGTGCAAAGGTGTTTATTTAGCTTTTGAATAAAAGGCTCTCTCTAACTCAAAACCACCCTCCCTATAAAACAGAATAATTTCTTCTTTCTCAATTTATTTAAATCTAAAGACACTTTTACTAACTGCTTCAACTCTTAAGAATTTTAATGCAATTCAGCTTAATACTTTCAGTTCTTGCTCCACAACTTTCAAGAAGTGATTTCCTTTGGTAACTTATTCCTCTTTCCTTTCACATTACCTTTTCTCTACCGATACCCCTCTCAGGAGAATGTTCTCTGCTAGAAGAATCACAGAATCATCTGGTTGGAAAAGACCTCTGAGATCTTATCCAACTGTATCTGTCCCCTTACTAAACCATATCCCTAAGAAATTCATCCACACGTCTTTTAAACACCTCCAGGGATGGCGACCCAACCACCTCCCTGGGCAGCTGTTCCAATCCCTGACAACCCTTTCAGTGAAGAAATTCTTCCTAATGTCCAGTCTAAACCTCCCCTGGCACAACTTGTGGCCACTTCCTCTTGTCCTATCGCTCATCACTTGCGAGAAGAGACCAGCATCCACCCCATCACAACCTCCTTTCAGGCAGCTGTAGACAGTGATGAGGTCTCCCCTCAGCCTCCTCTTCTCCAAGCTAAACAACCCCAGTTCCCTCAGCCGCTCCTCATAGGACTTGTTCTCCATCCAGGCCCCTCAGCAGCCTCATCTCTCGATGTGTTCCAGCAGGATTAGGTAATTTCCAACAATTCTCCTTTTCCTTTACTTGAGATTCAAGTTGAACCTTTTCTCCATCTAAGCCTCCAGTACTTCACCTCACCTATGTTCACTAACTAGTTTTCCTGATTTAACAAATGTTTGCCTTAAAAAATTTTTATTTACTTTTCATCATCCCATTTAACTTAAAATCAAATTAACCCAGTTCATGTTTTGTCTTAATCTTCTAAACAATCAGGTTCTCTATAAGGTCATCAATTCCTTCCAAGTCCAAAATAACACAACTTCCATTCTATATTATTCTTTCAGTAAGAAAACTATTGACTGTCATCTACAGAAACATCATACCATTATAATATCATCTGTGCTTAAATATAGATACGGCCTACTACATAGTCTATCTATAATGTTACTATTCCTATTAGTATTCCTCTCTCATAATATTGTTATTACACGGTCTGTGTATTAATCCTAAGCTAGAGGTCTGCAACAAGTCTTTCATAATTCCTAAGTGATTTTGACCAAACAGATTCTACTGTGTCCATGCTACTATTTGTTTCTTTACACGGTGCCACTTCATTCACGACACCTTACTAATTTTCTGCATAATTTTCAGTATTTGTGTTACAGACCACGAATGCTATTTGACCGTGTTTCCGCTGCCTCTATATCTAGTTACATGTTCAGCACCAGCTGCTCTAGTTTTGTATACTAATGAAAAGAGTCTGGATAATAAACATCTCGCTTTTCCTCCCTGACATCACCTTCTTTTCTCGCTATAGTAAGTATATTTTTTTTGTTAGTGTAGCACCTACACAACTACTCTTCTACTGATAGTTTTCACCCTTCCTTTGCTCCTTTGCGTAGTCTATTTGTGTTACCACATGTGCAATTCTCATTTACCTAGTTTTCCTTCTGTGCTTTAATACCAGGTGTGAAAATAAAGCCAACCTCTTCTCCCATTTCTTAGTTTAAGTATTTTCTCATCAGTCATGCTACGCACAAGTTTTAAGACTCAGTTCAGTCAATTCAAAGGAATAGTTCCTCTTCCTCCACCCACAGTCTCACATTGACTCAGGAAGAAAACGGTTTACCTCTTCTTGGTAATGTCAGGTTTTCTGTTATGTTTCTGCCCCTGAATCAGATCTACGCAGAGTCAAAAAACCACCAGCACTGCTCAAAAAAAGCCATGTGAGTTTGCAGCACCTTGCCAACTTACCACTTACATTGCCTCAGCGATCTCCTGAAACCATGCCATTAATCCCAGAAAATTTACGATTCCCTCTGAAGTCCAGCCATTGAGAAGCATCATCTTCTCCCAGTGGTCAAACACCTCTAAGCTCCTTCCTCACAAACACTTCCTTGCTACCAGCTGACCACATTGCCTTTGGGAGCCCCACAGATCCCCCCAGGATGGACAGCCTTTCCTTTCTTCACTCACCGCTGAGCACAGTGATCTGTGCCCTCAGGCGAGTGTAGTCACTTCATGCAGCGGAAACCACCCCATTTTCTGTTACAGTCTTGTCTGCTCTAAGGCAATTTTGCAGAAGCTTGAAGGCTCTTTCTACAAAATGGACATGACCTTTTATGTAATCATTGAATAGGGAAGATTATCTTCTTTCTACTTTCATTGGAAGGAGGCACGATTTTTTTCTGTTTTTTTTTTTCTTTCAAGAGACAAAGGCCTGAGGTGCAGATGAACAGGCTTGCCAAGGCACACTGACATTTTAGTGTCATGTCAAGTGCAAAACTTCTCAATGGGGAAGAAAACCAGCATGACTAGGCTGTGAGCACAGCGTACCTCTTCCACTGAAAAGTCCATGACAGTGGTGAGCTTTGTAATTTTGTAGTGGCCATCTTGGTGGACTATTTTTCAAGCCTCCTTTCTGTTAAAAGCCCAGATTTCCCAGGCAAGATGTCAAATAAGCCATTCTTGCAGCTCTTCTTCTACCTGGAAAAAGGTGTCACACGGAGTCCTAGACCTCCCCTTTTCCTCCCCCTCCACCATTCTGGCAAAGAAAAAAACTCCATGAATGCCTTCAGTCACATGGTGTGAATGTTGGGATTGTCCTGTGCAGGGCTAGGAGCTGGACTCAATGACCCTTCTGGGTCCCTTCCAACTCGGGTCATTCTATGATTTTATGTCTTCCACGGTGGATATAAACGCACCGAAACCTGCACAATGAATGCAGGTTGAGCTCTCCTGCCTTGGCTTCTCTGCCGTCAGTTTAATAGTGAGGACAGAACACAGTATGGCTACAATACAAACACTTTGAAAAACACACTGCATATACCGGAACACAGTCCCCCCCTAGTAAATAAAATATCAGTTGATTTCAGTGTAGGTCATCTCAAAAGCACAGGTGGAAGCACAACAGCAGAGAAGATGCAGTGTACAACCCACACAGTTTGCTGCATTTTTCAAGTACTGGAAACGTACTCTGGTAGAAAGCAAACTCAATGGTAGCTAAAACCACTGTTTCCTCCAGATTTACTACGCCTTCCTCGTGTTGCTAACCACATTTTCAGAAACAACTGCAGCACCTCTATTTTCCATGCCTGCCCTGTGGTGTCTCTGAGCTTCATTTCTGTGCTCCTCTGTACACCGCCATGCATGGGAATGACAATCCCCTATGCCAAGAGATGTTTTAGCTATATAAAGCTTTCCTTTCCACCTCCCTCACCACCTCCTACCACCCCCAAAAGGCTGCATAGAATTAAAAATAAATTATGCCCAGATCGTGCTCTGCTAATTCAGGTGTAGTGGGACCTCTCTCTGCACTTTTACCTTTTCCTTCCCCTGCATAAAAGTGGCCTGAGAGTCATGTTTTCTTACTGCAGACCTTGAATGTCCATCTCTGGGAAGCTGTCCTTAACCTTTAAATTGGATGTTAGTAGTAAAAAATAGTACCAGGAAAATACTGAGAAAGCAGTTCATGCACCTTTTTGCATTCCAGTTTTACATGAGAAAACTGACTGGTTCATGTCTCACCAATATGCAGAGGCATGGCTAACACTGTGGGCGACTACAGAAGCCACAGGCTGACACTGAAAAAAGGCGTTTCATACAAATGATTTAGTAAGTCAGCAGTACAGGAGGAGTGTCTTGAACCTGTTAAGACACTTCAGCCACCCTATTCCCATGGTAAAATATACCATGAAGCATTTTATAGCGCGTAGCTACCAACAATTCTGCAGACCAAGCAGGGGAATAGCAGGCTGGGGAGAGGGTAGGTGGGTTGCGTTGGAAGATAGAGGCTAACACATACCCAGCACAGAAAGTATCTTACTTGTGAGCAGTAAGTTGAGGTAGGACTGTGTTGTGGGAAGGATGGAGGTGAGAGAGGATAGCGGTTGGATTGTGCTGGAGCTCAGCAACTTGACTTTCTCAAGGGGCAGGAGCCAGGGTGGTGGAAGGGTTGGGCCATGCTGAAAGTCCATGGGTGGTAGCCTACAAGGAATGGGCTGGGGCAATGGCCTGACTGATAATTCAAGTTAGAACTGACCTGTGGAAAAGAAGTGGCTTACAGTTACAATGGCTACAGGTTCTCAAAGCTGCAGAAGAGCCAACTTTCCCCTCTTCCCAGGCTGTGAAGGCACAGGAGCAACTCACGTCCTGGAAGCTGAATGAGAGTTTACAGCTCAGTCCTGACGTGGACTGTGCTAGCAGCCATCCCTGCTGCTTACCTCGTTTTCTTCTTTTCCTCTGGTTGGTCCTAGCTACCTATAGGTGAGAGCCTGAAGAACTGTCCTCACACCACAACCATCTCCTCTCCCAGGCCCTGGTGTGAGAAATGGAGCCTGCTAGCCAAGCACAGTGACACGACCACAACATCACAGGTCCTCACCTCAATAACCCGAGATCTCTGCTGTGGAGGATACTTTATGAAAACTACCATCAGCTGCATTACTGCAAAGCCCCTCCATGCTTCAATGACCTCTTCTAACTCTTCAGAGATAAGGTGGCTGTCTGCTTGAAAGCTACAGTGAGCTGGGGAGCAACAGAGTAAAGTGAGCATGATATTTTAGAAAACAGGGAGTAACTATGCCCTAAGCAATCCCAAGATAAAAATCCATTATCTTGTAAACAAGAACATCTCTTGAACTGTTCTCAAGCTTTTGGGCAAACATTAGTTTTACTTTTATGGTACAGGTGTCCTTAGTTCCCACCGAGGACTTGCTGCACTGTGCAAGGTCCTGCACAAATGGTACAAGAAGGTAAGGTTTATCGATAGGCAATATACTAATGCTGCTAAATCATCTGGAGGTCAGAACCTACATTTACTATATTTTTTAATTCAATTTATTTAAAATGCCTATATATAAGTGAAACACCAAAATAAAATACTGGTTGGAATATTTGTGTACTAAATTCAAAATCACCAGGCACACAAAAATAAGACAAGGATACCTGACAAAATCGGTAGAGTTCAAATGTCTTTGCTCATAAAGCAAAGAAGTGATAAACAGGCTGAAATCTCTATTGGGGCTGGTATTTTTTTTAAGTTATAGTTATTTTTGTGACATCTCTACTTTAAAGCCAGAACACTTTTTCCTTTACTATAAAAGCAAAATTTAACAGGAACACTTATAATGTATTAACATTTCCTGACTTATGATTCAAGTTCTCTGGTATTTCTATGTTTTTTTAAACTATGATTAATCTTCCTCTGCTAGTCTTGTACAGCACACTACGCATTTACTAATTTTTCATTTTTTAAAATCTAGTACTATATAATCTAGTATCCCATCAGTTCTATCAACTTAAAGTTATACTCAGCTATATCTTAATTAGATACAATTGTCAGAATTATAAATATTGATTAGATATTCAGATTCTTGAATAAAAGAACACTTTTATCTTAGAGGAAAAATGAGCACAAGGTTATTTTATACTTCAAATCTTTATCACTTTTTTGGAGGGAAGGGGTGGCAGATCATCTAAATACGTGACAGTTAAGGTACTAGAGAGCAGTAAAACTAGCATTAAATGTCTGATACGGTCTGGGCATAACAGGAAATGAGTGGGTGACTTCGAATGAGATTACTTTTTAGAAATGCACTGCAGTAGGAGACAGCATTGATGATTCAAAACATAAGTTGATCTTAGCAGTACCTTTAAATTATTATCTGAGAGAGTATTTAATTTGTAGCTTTACTGTGAACTAGATCTCTGAACAGCTGCATTGTAGCAGCTGACAGAAAGGGCTGGTTTGGCGCCACTTCTGGTATCACAGCACAAGCTATATGCTGTTACAAAGGACACGAACCATGTTTCAATGAAACACCTCTGAATTTACAGTGATACAAATGAGAAAACAGCATTTAAGGCAAAACCCTTCTAAAGTAAACAGAAGTCAAGTTAAAGTAATTTTTATGAAAGAGGACAAAGCATTTTAAATATGAAAGATAAACTATTTATTAGCATAGGTATTGGGGAAGTACTCAGAAATGTTTGAAAAACTTTATTTAAAGTAGTATATTATTATTATAGTTATGATTACATTTATTGTAATAGCGAAACTGGAACATCACGCATACATTTGCATTAATCAAATGACAGTAACCTTGGCTTCTGCTCAGATTGCACAATGCAAGACTACTTAAATATTATTTAGGACTCCAGTATTGAATCTGTCATTTTTATGCCCTAATTTTAGAATGCTCTGCCAAAGAATGTAAATATTTTCTGAAGCCTTCTGAAAGAGGGTCAGACCAGCTGTAGCAGGAAGACACAAAGGGGTTCCTTAAGGACAAGTTCTTCCTCTTATAATCTGATGACACAGCTCCCATCAACACTGCTCAGAGGGGAGAGCAGACCCACAAGTATCAGCCTTGCGACTCCAAATTTGTTTGCTTTTGTGGGTTGCTTACACCTCAGACATGCCAGACACATCTCACTATGAAATGCAGGCACGTGACTACTTCTGATGCAGTTAGAAGGAAATTATTCTGCAGAGAAATTCTTCCAAGCACACATTTATGGTTTAAGTGCATCATCTAGTCATATCCTTTCAACAACACATTTGAGAAGCAGACTCTTCCTCGTCCATCCTTCTTTCAATACTAAAAGCATGTTGTTTCACAGGGCACCAATGGTACATGCAGCACGCACAGGTGTCCACTGCCAGTTGGGCGTACAGGTCCAGGCTGACCTGTTTGCTGAGAGCAAACAATGAGCAAGTTATCTTCTCTTCCAAATACCCTTCCCAGGCCAAGATACTGCAAAACCAGGGACACTGGTTTTGCAGTAATTATGTCTGCTTAACTTCTGAGAAGTTTATTTCTACTGTACCCATCTGTAATAATGTTAAACCAGTTCTCTATGTAATGATTTTATTCCTCTCGGTTCTGATTAAAGATTTTTCCTCCTCATAACATTATGTTTCATATGGGAGAAAAAAACAGAACTGCATAAAACCTGATGTCTTTTCACTACAATATATTTGTGTTTCCACTCAGTCTTTCTGCTGTGTTAATGCAATGATCTGGTCTCGGAGAGCGCCTAACATCAGTGAAAGCTACCTACCCTCCCCATACCAACAGCTCAGTACCCCCATAGGCTGAAACTGATCAGAAACAAAATACAACCTGAAGTCTCTACCATCTACATTACTCCTTTACAGGTCAAATAAAAGTTGCCTGTTGGCTTTTAATACTATAAGTAAATTCCAGGCTCCATTTTTATTGGACTGTTCGAAAAAGAAAACTTCGAAGGCTAAAATCAGAGGTACATCACATAGTAACTAACTAATATGCAAGAAACACAGCTGAGTTGTGGGAAACAATAAATTCTCCATATTATTGCTTTATTTAGACTCCTTTTAGTGACGTTATCTTATGACCATATTCACACCAACAATTATTTTCTAGCTACTACGTAAGATATAACCATTTGTAGATGAGAGCACCACACATTGGTTTTGGGGGTAGCAGGTTATCATAAAAATAATTACGTACAAATTAAAGTAAGAGAAGTAAAAAGGGGTTAGACTTACAGCTGTATGTGCAACTTCAGCTTCAGAATCTTTTAAATTTTTTCCTCCTGGACTGTACAAACTCAGTTTTCCCTCATCACAGCTTATATACATGTGTACGTGCATGTGTGTGCACGTGCAAATGTGTAATTTAAAGCCAGCTCCATAACCTAGCTTGATCAAACAGATAAACCAGAGACCAAATTAAACACTTAGGCCACACAAGGTGCCCATTACAAAGTATAATAAAAGGTTAGCTAGAAAGATCTTGCTGACAGAAAAAATTACTTGCCAGTAACTTGAGTTCTGCAAATGCCTCATGTACATACTATGCTGGGGGGGAAACAGGTATGTTGCAGTATTTAACCACAAAGGCTTTTTAAAATTCACCAGCAGCATCCACAGAAGAGGCACAGGAGAAGGAAGGCTACTGAGCAATGGCTCAGGCTCTGGTTAAATGAACTCTTGTTACCTGACTCACCTCACCTAAGCATGAGTTAACATTGCTCTGTGCAGTCTTTAACTCTCAGTTGTAGCTACAAATAGCTGTGGTGATGCAATGAAGCTGGAGATGCAGTGAAGTAAACTTACCAGGAAAAACTGCCTATGTGTGAGAATGACTCAGCCTCTGTAAATGTGGGTTTGGTAGATGGTAGATGAAATTGTTCTGTGAACTAACTTGAAAACCTTGAGTGGGAACACAGTGAATGCTCTGGGAAGATTTGTTACTACTGCCCTCAGCAATCCCCAAAATACCACATCAGCTTCCCAAAAATACAGTAGTAGCAAGCAATGTCATCAACACAAGTGGTAGTCCCACCTGAAAGGTTGTTCCTCCTTAATTATACCCCTGAAACTACTGTAACACAGAATTAGAGAAGATTTAAGTACCACTGGTGAGAACACAGAGTAGACGCTGTTCTGTTTCCACCAGGCTGGAGAAAATGCTCACTTTTTAAGCCGAGATAGATTTTGCTCACTCTGTCAAAAATTATCTCCACCTTCAGGTGAAGATTCAAAACTGGTACAGATAAGAAAGGGGACAAGCAGGATCTACAGGTTGTCAGGAATCATCCAGGCTCCATACAATGGCAGGGAGGAAACACACATTTGGATGGCACATCTACCTCCTGTTGTGAAAGGAGGCCTGAGAACCCTCAAGCTCCGGAATAGACCTGCCTGCCTCGGCCAGATAGGAACATGAGCAGTGAAGAGTCTCGTTTTCCCTTATAAAACACATGTAGGATTAAAGGCATAAGTAGATGAACAGATAAGAATTTCACTGACTGAAGGACAAAGAAGGTATTGATACCCAAGCGAGGCTAAGAGCTCCTCCAGAAAAAAAGTTCCAGCAATTTTGGCTAACGTAATAAATATGTCTGTAATTAGACAGGAATAGTCTGAGAAATTGCTCTGTAGTAGACTTCTTGCATTCTATTCATTATGCTGACAAATTCAACCTGATAAATCTGCTTGATTGGTATTCCAACGGTTCAAAAAATACACTAGTAATATCTGTATCCGCAATGAAGTAGTGCACCAATTCCAGGAGCTGATTACCACCTTACGCAGCAGGGAGAATATGACAAAGCTTTTGCTCCACATTTTCAGTGTCAGAGAACACAATGATTATCCAAGTGTAGATATGAGGCTGCATAAAGTACTGCAGGAAGACTTGGCAGGCTGTGCAGCCACATACCCAGCAGGTGCCCTGACACGATCTCAGCAGGTAGGAGACTGGACATCGTGAGCTTGAAGCATACTCAGAGTATGCTTCCACACCCCAGCATAGAACTCACACAGAGACAGAACAGACAAACTGCCTCTTCCAAGACAGAGACAAGTAGTGTGGTCTATGGGACCATGTAGGCTCAGTAAATATTCTGCTGATGAGCAAAATGTGCTCGTGGACAGAGACACAGAAAAAAGACCCAAACAGCAAAAAACTTCCCTACATATATTCAGGTGAACAGATGTGAATCATTTTGAGGCCAATCCTACATAATCTATCTCATTTTCTTAAACACATACCCCTTCAACAAATCTTAAGCACAAATTAGTAAGACAATTTTTTTCTTCATAGCTACACAGCCCTTCTGCTTCTCCAGAACCACTGAGACGTGACGATTACGTCATGTGAACAGTTATTTTAAGAGTGCAAGAAAAGCATAAGATTATGTTTATGATTAGCCACCTCTGAAGTTTCTGCTGTTCATATACCATGTGGGATTTGTTACAGCTGGCTTTGTTCTGTGGACATAGGAATACTTTCAGAGTAATCAGGTGCGTAAGTGTCTGTTATGTAGACAGGCAAGGTACTTTTGATATAAGAAATTAAAAAAAAAAGTCAACAAGAAAACAGCAAGTCAGGACTGCACAAATTAAAGTCAGATTGTTTGGGTTTTTAAAGCTAACACAAATTAGCTTGATTAATCACCTTCCATGTTTCCAGAGAATCAAGCCCCTGAGGCTAACAACAAGCATGAGAAACTTAGAGAGGAGACAGCTCCTGACAGAGTTAGGCCATTTAAATGCATAGAAAAGACACCATAAAAGCAGATACGGAGCTGGGAGAAGCATGATTCTCCATAGACTCAAGATCCCAGGCTTCCCTCCTGTATGCAACAAAGTAGAAACAGCTGAAGATGCAAGAATTAGTCTTGTATCAGTAAAATGTTCATATTTTCAGTTCAGCTGTTGATTTAGACAAGAGTTAAATACAAACCACCAAATGGATACCTGAGCACAGCTTAAGACCTGGTTTTTTTGACCTGTTTTTTTTTCTCAAATGATATAACCTAAAGTGAAAGAAAAGCTTTCTTAGAGAGTGAAAATAGGGATTGACTGCTGTTCCTTGGATGCAACTTTAAAAAACTAACAGTCCCTCTGCCCCGCCTTCCAAAGGGTAAAGAAGGAAAATGGGCATCTAAAATCATTATTTTCTCATCAAGGAATACATATACTGTGAATGTATTCACAGACACCTCATCCACAAGTACGTCTCCCGGGAAATAATACAATTACTTATCCAATCCGTTTTTCATTCCCCGATACAATACAGAGTGAAGGCCTATCACATACGAAATCAAAACCAGCAGCAAAGTCATTTGTCACCTAATGGAGGGGACACAGAACCAGCTACGTATGATCACTCAAGTAAGCACATGGCCAGGGCAGTGACAGAAAGCTCTTCAGCAGTGCTACACATAAGAACAGATCAGCAAAACAGCAGGCAACAAGTTGGACAAACGCTAGGATCCATGATGACGTAACACAGATTTTCCACTTGGAAATTAAAAACAAGCACTAAAGAGTTAGAAAAGCCCTTCTCCATGGAAAGGGCAGGGTCATTGCTCAGAAATTAGAAAGATGGACTGGCCCAAAGGGACTCGATCACAGCTATCTAGAGAACTGGGCCTTACTGAGTCCAGAAAATTACACAGTAGGGTACTTCATTCACGTGCTCGCTGGCTTACGGATTTTAACACCCTTTTCTCTCTGCTGCTTTTTGTTCTATAAAAAAATAATACTTCTGTATGAAGACCATTTCTGGTTACTGATCACCATATCACTTCTTTTCCGGGAATAAAATGGCAACTTGTGAGCCCAGTTGCACTTGCTGGGATTGACACAGAGCAGGAGTATTACAGGATCCTTTCACAAGAGAGGATGACTCAGGGCCAGTAAGCAGGTGGGTTGCAGCTTCAGCCCTGGAAAGGCCAGCCCAGGCCAGCAGCTTGCCTCAGTGCTTGTAACATATGACACTTCCCTCTTCTGGGAGCAAACATTTTACTCAGAAGACAGGTTTTCAGTGCTCTTAAAAGTTTCTGTATATGTGGAGCCCAAAGCTTGCCTGCAGGAGGTCTGGACTGCAAACATCACTTGTTTATTTTGACACACAGAGCCCCCCTCCCTTTGGTTTCTCAGTTGAAGTTGTTGATGTTCACCCTAGGAGTTTGAGCCCTTGACTTCATAGGAACAAATAATTTTCCACTGGTCAAAATGCTTCCTGATTCAAACCAGGGTAAAACCCAGCCCAACCAGCAGGAGGCTTCACTCATTAAGACTTACAGTTGAACTATCACTACTTAGATAAGTGACTATCAACTGTGTTTTTCTGAAAACTCTCACCCACCACAACACATTAACTATCTGCTACATATATGAACATCTGTTGCTTCTGTTTTGTGTTCTTTTTTCTACATCAAATAGTAACACTGCATAATTTCTGATACAGCGTGCCCCCAAGTCTTGAAAACCTTTTGATTCAACTATCTAAACATCAGGAATACTTTCAGCTTCCTTAACATGCTTTTAACTTCAGGGCTTAACCTGAATTCCTAATAAAGAAATGGTAATACACTTAATAATATGCTTCAATTTATAATATATACTAATTATGTTTTATTAACAATTGCATATAATATTTTGGGGGGGGTTTCCTGTTGTTTTTTCTGCTCCCTTTCACTTAAAATGAGAAACTACCCAGGCAAGTTTTTTGTCAAATACGACACCGTGGTTCTTAAAAGCAAAATCAACCAAACAACCAAAAACACTACAAATTAACTATTCATAAAATAAAAATACCAGATTCTCTAAACAGCAGCCTGAATATCCTACTAAATTCCTCAGAATATGTGTGTAAAAGAGATATATAAATATCTCTATGTAGGTATATATAAGGTATCCTGTTTTCAGAAACTGAGTACTTATGGAACGAAAACAAAATTAAAATGTTAGAATTACTATTCTAATCTTGTTAACTTAATTTTTAATTTAAATGACAGCCTTTTCAGGAAACAGGTGCAGGTCCTTTCTGTTCTCCCCAGCTCCAGATGCAGATTCCCTGCTCTACCCCTGTACGAAGACTGGTATTCATCCCAGTCACCACTAGTTTAGGTAGCTATGCTAGCAAAAAATTAATTCCACAAAAAAGAGGGTTTGTTTTGTTTCATTTTTAAAACAGGTTCAGCTTGCTGAACTGACTCAAGCTGGAGCCTAGGCCAGTGCAGAAAGAACAAAACAGGCAAGACTGCTCCTCCCAATGCAGCTAAATTGGTCTGTCAAATCAGACCCTAAGAGTAACCAGTCACCTAAACCTTTAAAGATCATCACATCAATGAAGTTCAGTAAATAATAACAACAACAAAATATTTCTCTCTGTGGGATGTTTCATTAACATAGTCACGTGCTGTTTTCAGAACCTGAGACACAGATGAACTCTTCATGGAAAATTTGGAATTTGTGGCAAAACCTTTCTAAAAATAAGTACAGGCTTCTCTACAAAAAAGAGAACATTTTTTTCAAAATGAAAAAAACCTCTTCACTGGGAAGTAAATCTGTTTGTATTAACATAATATACCAAATTTATAAAATTCATGTCTCATTACATTCATTAGTGCCTGAACCAATCGAGATACTAATTTTTTTCAACCTTTTTCATGTCATCTTCACACAGCAGTTGATGACACTCATTGCCTCCAAACCCATGGATTAGTAAATGCTAACATACTGAATGAGAGATGGCAACTACTGTTAGAGTAAGTCTGGGTAAACAGCTGAGCTTCTTAGTAACTGGGAACTAATATAAAGAAGGAATTAAAAACATTTCTGAGAAAAGATCAAGCTTGTGGAACAGTGAACCACAGGGCTTTTAAAATTATTGTCATGAGACCCCTCCAAAAGCAATTAAGTGACAAGAGAAGATATTTCTACATCAGTATTGGAACTCAGCCTACAGAACAGTGAATAAAAGTGTTGTGCACAATGTGCTGATCCCTCCCACTCTGCAAAAGGTATATTATCAGTCGGTCACACAGTATTTGGAAAATATATGCATGGAAACAGTAACTACCATCCTGGGTAAGTTCCACTGGGACTGTGGATGTGGATAAAATTAAGCACATTCTTCACTCACTATATTATGAAGAAAATTTTCACCCTCCTGCAAGAATCACTAACACTGATAATCAAATATGAACTCACATTTTAGACTTTAACTGTGGGCTCATCTTCACTACTGTTAAATCAATTGTACTTAACTCAATTACAAAGAGGTAATTACATTAACATGAGTCAGTGCATCCACACATGGCATTTGCACGTGTGCTTAGTGAATTGCTGTTACCTCCCACATGGCACAGTAACTTCACTCAATCACATTAAACCGTATGCAGCTCAGGACACTTTCACCTGTGGTTCAAGCCAACACACTGCTGCCGAATGCCTCCATCCCACTTGCACAGCGAACAGCTATTGCAAAGGTGTCCTTAACCATGTACAAACTAACCCCATGTGTGTTTACCTACCCACTGTAGGTCCTATCATCTTTGAAAATTTACTGTGTCCTTTTGGAAAGGAAACAAAAATACCCATTTTTGCAATCTGTTATTATTAAACAGAAAGGTGAGGAGAAAATGAATAACAATAAATTCAAAAAAAATTCAGCAAAACTGTGTGGGCTACAAAAATGATACTGTTACCACAAACATTGTGATTCATGGGCTCCTGACTACAGCCGCCAGCAGCCACATATGCACCCATTTCAAAGCCTCTCCTGTCTCTCCATCCCTGTGTCTCAGGCTACATATATGTCACTAACTAAACACCTTGGGCCATTATTCCCTGGCTTTAAAGCAAGGTGGCACAGCATAATATAACATCCATCTGGCAAAGTTCTTTCCTTCCCCATCTCCGCTCAGTTCCCAAAATACAGGGTAGCTGTGCTCAGACTGCTGACCGGAGCAGTGCCACCGGGCAGGCACCCTTCTGCCAGATGTGCCAGATGCAGGAGCAGTTGCTGTGAGAGGTAAATAATTACAAGGAACAACATGCTGCCTCTCACACAGCAGAGGTACATCACACTCCACTGCCTCAGCCTCCTCCTGACCCTGGTTTATTTATCACTAGATGCAGTCTCAAAGCCCACAGAGTGCGTCGTACGGGTTCGGTTAATAATGGAGACTTTCTGCTGCTGATCAGGCAGGTGTTTGCAGTGATAATGTTTAGCTGTTCTTTAGCAAGAACCTGTACCTTGGTACCTGTGAGCACACCTCAGCAGCGATCATCTCTCTGAATCCTGACAGAAATCTCTGCACAACCTTTCAGTATAATTAACAAGCAGTTGCCAAGAAACTGAATCCAGTCAAGACAGACCCACAGGTACAGAAAATTAGCAAACTAATGCAACACATTTTCTCTTAAAAGACTGTTTAAAGTCACTGAACACAGTATTTAGGAAATTCTATAATCAGATACGGCACCTACTTGACAAAACTTGTGAATGCCTCCCCTCTTTGTATGTGGAGAATCGTGACTGATAAACACAAAACGTAATACTGACTGCAGAATGTGTTCCCTGGTGTTCAGCTGTATGGCACAGTTAACGAATGGTAGTGCTAAAACCTCATCAAAGGCGAAAATCAAACAGTTTAAGGTGGATATAACTCTGGAGACGCAAGGACAAGAGGAATATAGGTTTCTTATGTTTGTCTAAAGGAGCACTTTCTAAAACACTTTTAAATAGCTTCAGCATCTACTCAGTTAGCCAGGTATACACATGCTTTACCATGAAAGTACAAGTATATTCTGCTCATATTCTGTAAATACACTGTTCTACAGAACACTGAACCTAGAATACTAATGCCAAGAAATAGGTTTAACATGTTAATGTAAGGTTTTAAAATATTATTACAAAACACTAAGTTAAGGTGAAGTTCTCAATGAAAAGTATATTTTTGCACAGCTCAGAGATGTAATTTCTTAGGAATAAATAAAAGGCATTAACTTGGAAGGATCAATTAATATTTAAAATGTATCACCTGGTTTTCAAGAATTTCTCTTTGGGAAACTTGCTTGAAATGCAGAAAACCAGAAAGGAAATAATCATTCTATTTGGTGCTTGCTTGCCTTTTTACGCTGAGAATGCTTTTAACTATTGTTATTTTTTCCAAATTGTGATGCCAAATCACAATAGAAAAACAGATCTTAACGAAATCTATTCAGGGATTTTTTACAAATAGCTGGGCTATCTTTCAATATGAAATGTCAAACAATCTGCACAAAATTTCATGCCCTGGCTTAGGACTACTGCATGATTTTATAGAAAAAAAAGTAGCTCTTTCCTTTTGCTGCCTTTGCAGTCTTTTTCCTGACTTGTGCATTCTTGTTTTAATCCAATGGTATTAATCTCTGATCGTACCAGTGTCCTGTGTGGCTACAAGGTCACAGAGTGGGGTCAAGAGAAAGCACAACCAGAAAACTTGTGAAAAAGGAAAACAAAATGGAGGAGGGGCACCCGCAGAAGATGAAGAAAAAACAGCAGAAATGCCTACAGTGTAGACTGCATTTTGATCAGCTCTCACAAAGCAGTGTTTCCTTATCACTACTTGAGAATTAAAAAAAACCCAAACTCTTCCTTTGCCAGCCTCCTCAGATTTCCAGGGGCAATTCTGAAATTTTTTATTTACTATAAGTTATATCCTATTTGTAAGAAATCAAGGTTTAATAGTAAAATGCTGACCCAAAAATGCTAACCTGATGGGAGAGAAAGTGAGTTTTTAAAGTTCCATCTTTGTGAAACTAAAGATTTATATATTTTTGCTCAGAAGAGGTAGATACAGTTTCATTTTGTAAAATAAAACCCCTCATGCTTTGCAAATACCTCTAAATGGAAATAAAATTGACACTTTATAGTCATAAAGATTTCAAACATTGCTTTCATATCTAATACCCCCTTTAAAAATACTTTCTCACATGTACCTTATTCTTTCTTACATTATTTTTTCCATTTGTTTGCAACATACCCTCCCCCAACCACTGGGAAAAAAAGATAAATTGCTTACTGTTAATGTCACCGTGGTAACTTATTATAACTACCTGAAATTTGGAAATCAATAATGAACCAACAAACAATCTACAAATAAAGATAAATGGTATTTTTTTCACTTAACTCAGTCTTTGTTAGAATAATGTGCCAAATAATTCAATTTGTTACAATATACCCAATACTGATATTCTCCTTATTCTTATCTGTGTGCCAGAAACAGCCATAACTGCTTTGGTCAGTCTTATATTAAGGCAACTGTGTCATGATCCACTTAGACTGTGTACGTAATATCAGTGCACAAGACGCACAAATTATTGTGTACAAGAGACATTGCCAAATTACTTTAAGCAACCATTAACCTAGGCAATAAATGAAAGTTACTGAAAAGTGTAATAATTTCCTCACAGTTATGTGAATAGAATTTTTTAGTGGCATTTGGCAATTTTTCTTTCTCAAATGAACACTTAAGTGCATTTAAAGAAAAGTAGCTACAAATTCAAACCATATATAATTTTATATATGAAAGACAACTTCATTTTGAGGATCCTGATCAAATATTACTAAACACAGAGCTTTACTACTGGGCAGGCTCCATTCATCAGTGGCAATCTATCTGTGTAAGAGAAATATTTCCCCAAATTTGAGGACATAATTTTTTCCCAGTTACAGCCAGTCACATGCAGCAGTTTCTCCCAAACCACTGACCCTGCCTAGCATGGACTGGCAGCAGAGCCCTGAAGAGCTGCCAGATCTCCTACAATCCTATTATACCTATCCTAGCTGCCCCTGGCCACGCACACCTCACAGATATCCTCTATATATTATAGAACATATGTTAAATTAGCAGCAATGAGACTTCAACATTTTCAGTCTGTTGACTAAATCTGCATATGTTATACATATCCAGCATCTGATATAATTTCATTGACCCAGCACAGAATTCAGTCCTACCTGCCCTCAGAAACTGAGAGACCATCCTGCAACTTGCCACGCAAGGGAGTCCTGCATAGAGCTCAGTTCAGGACCTTGATCATCATCATCAAAAGTCCAAAGAAGTCCAAGTGGCTTCTTAACTCAGTAGGTATGGTACCGGTAACCACTGCTTTGCAGCTCTGAACTAACAGCATGAACGTCAAACACGTGCATGCGCATAAGAAGTAAGTCTTTAAAAATACTTCTCGGTTCATTCAGGACATTACAGCAATCTATTTCAGTGAATGCATTTTTCAAGTATCTTTAAAAGAGAAACGGAAGTTACCGCTACAGCCTGCTTTGAAACAGAGCTTGGGCATCAGGAGAGAAACTTTACAGCATATTTGACATAGCACTGCTTGGCCTTGAACCTCAGTCAAAGTAGCCACCAAGTTCAGCTAATATATATGCTATACAGGATTGGCTAAGAAAGGTTAAATCATGGAGACTCTTCAAGGAAGCTGAGCTCAGTCCTCCTGCAATATTAAGTAAAAAGTAAACTGGTAAAGGAGACAGCTCAATTATACCTGCTAGTTACACACCAGCAATACAGTCACAAATTAAATGTCACCAATGGCAATGGAAAATTTGCTCTCAAATATTTGCAGGACTGGACTGGGCTGTGAACATCTCTTTCTAAGTAAATGGACACCAGACCAAGCACAGCACTGATACAAGGTGCAGTCACTATGAGCATATGCCAACAAAGACAGATTCTGCCAAGATGCAGTAGTACAAACTCTGGCTCTGCCATTTTTTCAAAGCTAACAAGTTAAATCTATGAGACCAAAAACAAAGTCAGGGAACAAGAAATCCCATTTTATTTTGGCCCAGTTCCTCGAAAAGTACACCCTACCACTGTCCTGACATCAAACAGAGCAGTTGTTCTGCATTTCCTCAGGCTGCACGCTTCCAGGGCTTTCCTCAAACTAGCTCAAATTTTCATGTAGCAAAATCAAACTCCTATGAGCTTGGTAATACAAATGAAATTCTTAACATGCAAAATAGATTTCTAGTTTTCAGCTTAAAGAACAAAGGATTATAATTCCTCCTGCAGCTACAGCTACAAAGCAGTAGAATTGATAACAGGATTCCAGGTGGGGAACATGAGGCCAGGATGGAGGAAGGGGTAGGTGTAGACTTCTAGCAAAAGTCTACAGTTAGGTGGCTTAAGGCAATAATGAAACTGCAGGGTTATAATAAGCAAGGATTTGTCCAGGGTTAAAAAAAGTGACAAATCAAAACAAAATAAAAACCTAGAATGTTATCACACATCTTCAGCAAACATTTTTTTTCTTCAAGATTAATAGAGATGCTTACTTAATTTAAATTTAACCATGCAGTGTCATTTTGAAGCTCACAAAAATAGCAATGAAAAGTTCAACATGTATCAACCAAAATGTTGCTGGTATATGGAAAGACAATTACTGCACTCTTTGAGATTTGTGATTTTTGAAAAGTATTTCTACCACTTGGGATTGTAAAAGCAACATTTACTTAAAAACAGATAAAAAAATTTACACAGAAAGATTAAAATAAATTGTGAACTCTAAAGGAGACATCATCTAATTAATCCAATTATCTGACATATATAGTAAAAAAAATCCAGCATATTTTGTAGAACAACCCTAAGTTTAATTGAAAATCTGCAGCCAGACAGCAAACATGAATTAATTAAAACTATAAAACACTTGAGATAAAGTTATCTATACTTGAAAAGTGAAATACTTCTGCTTAACAGACACCTTTAAAAAGCATGAGTCCCCTATTTGCAGCTAACAGTACAAGTAAAGAACTCTTTAAGCCCTGCACTATTTTCAAACAACCAAAACAACCTTAGGGTTCTGTCAGTACAAATTCCCTTCATAACATATGCATCTAAAAACACCATTTGCAAGTAAAAATATCATCAGAAAATAACATGAGATTACAGGGAGCTGGATACTGATTGGGAAGGAGCAACTGACACAAATGTATCACAGTCATTTGCACCACACCAAACCCATGCCATAGGGAACACAGAGGGGTCCCAGAGGGCTGAATTGTTACACTAGCAGTGTATTTTGTATTTCCAAATGTAAAAAAAAAAAAAAAAAGAAAGAAAGATTTAATTATACTATTATAAACTACAGTCAGAGAAACTGTAAAACAATTTTACACAACTCACCCACATAGACAGAAAAATCGACATATTGAGACCTGTACTGTTAAAGATTGCTTATTTCCCTTGCAGCAGAACAGTTGTTATGGAAGAAATATATATGGTTCATATATATGATATAAAGTATATATATGTACTTTTTTGTTTTTTTAAAAATAAAAAACCCTAATAAACTATCAATTCTTTCCTCAATCAAAAAAGTATTTTAAGTAGTGACATTGTATTTCTTACACATGCACGAAAATCCCATCGAGCCACGTGGAACTTTTCCTAAAGCCAGACTAAAGCAGAAGAAGGGGTGAATAATTATATAAGTTGCATATTTAAGGTCCTTATTTAAATGAATAGTTCTTACTTTAAAGGACAAGTGTTTGCAAGAGCAGAATCCTACAATCATTAATCTTTTTGAATGACTTTTTAGCATGAAGGACTATGTTCTCCTTCAAACCAAACAAAAGCAGATAATTCCGCTGAATATTTTGCAAAGACTTTAAGTAGTCACGTTACAACACTCAGATTTGAAAGAGAAATTGTAAGCCACAAAGTCAAATGCCACTGAGAAGTTAGAACTTCTCAAGTTTAAGAAACAAGTTTAATAAACAAGTTTAAGAAAAATTACTGTCGGTAAAAATGTATTCACTTTAAAATGTTCGGTAAACACAACTACTTCAACACACTGTTATTTAGTTTTGCTTGATCTTTAAGAGAGGACATCTAGCTGCTCACTGAGAGGTCTACAAAAATGACTGTATGTCTAACTTTCATATCCCCATTTCATTCTCCATCTAGCACTCCTTTTCCTCTAAGCACCAACACGGTGAATGACAAAGGCAACACTTCACTCAGGTTTCTATGTTTTTAAAGAGAGGTTGCATTTGTTTCCTAAGTCATTTTCAATGTGAAGGAGGCGAGGAGACATCACCATTGGCCATCCCCATCTCCAAGTTCTGTAACCCCTTCGTTATGAGGTGGTATGGCTGTTCCCAGTAGGATAAATTCCCAGGTAGGGAAGGGGCTGGGAGGGTCACTGACCCCCACGCAGACCTCCTCAGGAGCCCTGGAGGTGACAGAGTACCCAGGGGAGAGGCAGTGAGCCCTGCGAGTGGGCAGGGAGAGAAGCCCCTCTGCAGCTCCCTGCCTCCAGCCTCACTCACCCAAAGGTACCTCACTCACCCAAAGGCACCGCACCTCGAGCTGGGGCTCCCAGCACCTCCCATGCTTCCCACGTGCAGCGGCCCTGGTCTTCCTGCCACCGCACTTCCCTCTCGGGGGGTGAGAGAGGCCAGGACCCCGCGGCCACAGAACAAAGCGTGGCACCAGCCGCCCAGTGCTCCCCCTGGACCTCCTGCTGGGGTGCTGAGATAAGGACAAAGCCTTGGGTGCTCACTTTAACCTCGGTGCGGTTTAAAGGCGTTCACATCTTTGACAGCTACCTTATGAACAATGCTACCGTGACACTAAGTGCCAGCATAAACAGCAGTAAACCATCACCAGTGCTTTAATTTGCATTTGCTGTGTGTTAACTCGTTCTGCGGCTGATAGTAAACTGGTCCTCCAGCATGGGAAACGATGATGATCCTCACTGAGCCACAGGTGCTGATCTCTTCTCTCTTGCGACCTATGACAGGACTAGAGGCAATGGCAGGAAGATGTGCCGGGGAGGTTTAGATTGGTATTAGGAAGAGGTTCTTCACCCAGCGGGTGATGGAGCACTGTAACAGCTCCCCAAGGAAGCAGTCATGGAACTGAGTCTGCAGCATCCAAGAAACATTTGGACAATGCTCTCAGTCACACAGTGTGAATGTTGAGAGTGTCCTGTGTAGGGATAGGAGCTGGACTCGATGATCCTTTTGGACCACTTCCAACTCGGGTAAGTCTATGATTCTGTTTTACTGCTTAAAAGACACAATGCAGCACTAAATCCATTAATTTCAGAGTACTGCCCGCTGAAACAAGTCAGACCCTCTGATAACTACTTTTTGATCTATCGTTATTTCAGTTCTCAAAGATGCTAACCGGTATTTCCAGTTCTGCACTTCGTGCTAATTCAGCTTTTCTTTTAAAGAATAATTTAAACCATATTAAGAGTAATAAAAATAAAATCTTTGGATCTTTCCTATCCATCACTTCATTGGGCTGCAGTTAAGTACCAGGGGAGGATGGGTTATTAATGGCCTGAGGGAGGGGTACACAGTGATGAGCCGTGCCCTGACCGCTGGCTTTCCTGGCTGGACAAGTCAGGGGGTGCCAATCCCTCCCAAGAGGGGCTGCACCATTCAGTTTGCCACTATTAGGCTTGCTGTGCTCCAGGTATGTGGCCTGTTGTAAATAAAACACTCAAACAGTATTATACCTCACTTCCAAACACCTAATTCCCTACCTGAATTAATCTACCTAAATTCTTTACCGAGTCATTAAAACTGGTTACAGGTTTATATTGCTACATTAAAAACACCCCACAGTTTTCCTGCCTGTTTTGCCACTGGCAAGAAAAAGAATCAAAATGAATCATCTGTCTTTACACCAGCCACTCAATTAATCTACACTTTATTAATTTGTAACTAAGAACAGGATTTCTGATGTTTTGTTCACTGTAGTGGCTATGTTTTGCTGTTGTTTATGTTCACAGTGATGACAAAAACAGGTGTAAGGATAAACATAAAAAAATACTGGTTAAAACATCATTCATGCATGTTTTAAATGAAGGTAGGTACTAATGGCATTTATCCTACAGTCCCTTTGTTATCACAGCACTCCAAGACAACTCTTATATTAGAAGCAACATACCCTACTAGAGTATTACCAATTGAAGATACAACAAATACCACATCTATACAAGAAAAAAATCATGCAAGACCAGAGCTTTTCCTCCATCCATTTCAATTGTAGCACAGCAGAGAAGTCAATAACTGACTGGCAAATCCTGTCAGCAAGCTGAAAAATTTGGACCCAGAATCCTTACTGTTGGCTCTTTCTAGATACTAATTATATGAATTTGCAATGCACTGATCCAGAAGGAAATCGACAAATATAAAAACCTCTGTTAGAATTAGCATTGGCCTCTGCCATTTCTTTATGCAGTGGAAAGCACACTGACCTACATTAGTATTTCCTGAAATAGGCATGAACACTGTAGAAGATGAAAACAAGGCTTTAATGCAAATATTTAAGAGACCTTGTACTTAATTAAATTAAATCTTGTATTTATAATTAAATAATGAATATTTAATTCTGGAGTGTTTTTGCATAATATCTAAATTAATTTTGTTAATTTCATTTCTTAATGCTTGAATGTAGCTTCTTAAGGGTAACATTTTAAGAGCAACATTGTTAGCAGAAAGCTCTTTATAAAGTGAGTCAAATAAATGGAAACTGGACATTTTGAAATCTAAGCACCTGCTTTTGACATGAAAATATATTGTCTAGTAAATGCATCAAAATAACTTTACAATATAATTAGTATTTTTCAACAAACCAATTTTAAAGAAAGGATTACTATCTTTCATATATACTTAGCATGTACCCTTATTAATGATAATTTACTTCCACACAGATTCGGGTTTTTTGTCCGTAATCTTTAAAAAATTGGCCATGAAATATAAGTGTGTCCAGAAGAAGAATGTGCTAGTAAGATGTACTAATTCAGATGAACTTTTGTTAAATCACTGGAATGAAAGAACAAAACAAAAAAAAATACTAAACTTTGTACATGCTACACTAAGTGGAGAAAGCCAAAGATTGATACACGTTTTTATTCTCTTACATATTATCAATAAGTAAATACCTGCCAAGTTAGCTCTCTCTTTTAGACCTGAACTGCCAGAAATTTCAAATTTGTCCACAAAATGGCAAAGCCACACTTAAACCAAGGAAGACTCTGGTGAAAATGAACCAAGGAAGCCAACAGAGTACTTTCTGCAACATAAGATGTAAATAAAGAGCAGTCACATTTCTCCTGAGGTACATGGTACAGCTGAATGTGCTGCAAAAAATTTAGATGAATATTCATATATAGTAAGTTCATACAAATAATATTGTTATACAATTAGTTTGGGGGGCATTTTAAAGGTTTTGAAGCACTCAAATTGGAAAACCAACTATACTGAACAACACTTCATACAAACTAAAATCCCTTACATGTAATTAATCGAACTTTTCTGGTTTAAGTATTTAAGCTCCCAAATGGAGCTTATCAGACAAAAATCCTTGAGAGAAATTCTGCAAACCCATCAGAACGTCTTGACAACTATTTCACTGATTTTACCTGGCTCTTAGTAACACTCGGTCCTTGAAGTGTAGCTAAAATATACTGTACCTTTAAAACGTGTTCAAATGAAAGGAGAAAACAAGAAACTAAGCTAAGATTTACCAGTTTTAAGAATTTAACAAATATATTATATTAATCATCCTAAACTAAGAAATATTACAGCAAAAGCAATCTCTTTATGCCAACTACCTCAACACTTCTCAAGAGAATATAATACACTATAGGTGCATTTCATGACACCTATTGTGGTTGATGCTGATTTAGCTCCCTTATAACAGACATACTATTAATAAACAATAAATACTAAATCACATGGATAAAAGGAAAAAAAATTATAGACGTATAGTATTGCTTTACACATAATTAAAAAAAATATGGGTTCCTATGGAATGGGCTGTCATTTTCCAATAAACTATCAATAATTTTCAGTAAAAACGAAACTGCTGTATTACAAAAATAAAATAATCTGCCATTTAAAAAAAATATGTAATTGCTTAATGATAATAAATGAATGAAGATTAATGTAAAAACTTTTCAGGGAAACTGAATCCACCAATTACATTATTAAACATAAAGAGATTTTGTTGCTTAAAGCAGACTCCAGATTAATTTAGAAAAGTAACTGCTGTCCTGCAAAAATGTTATGAGGTCATTAAATGCAAAGACATCATATAAAATGGAAAATGCATTTTTTTTTTTTACAAAAAAGTCTTTGCTAATTTGAACTGAAGAAAAATGCAGGCATAGATCAAATTAAAAAGAACCTTCTCAATCACAGTGTTTTGAATGTGAATAATTTTAAACATTTTCAAATCTGACAGATCAGATTTTTGAATGTTTAGTACATTTTCTTTTTTGTAATTCTTCACGAAGAGAAAGCACTGCCAAGAGAAGAAACTGATAGCCTACTTTCTTAGTGTAGATAATAGACTATAGTTCAGGAGAATTAAGCACTCCTTAGTGAAAGATGTGGTATATACTGCTGCATTAAGTGTTTGCAAATGCAGGAATCAACACTAACAAAATCCTATTCCAATTAGTCTGAGCAAAGATTTTATCTTCAGATGTACTATATTTCTGCCTGAAAATATTGACTATGATTTTCATCTTGACAACACACCTTTAAAATCTTTTGCTTTCTTTTCATGTACTATTTAATTCCATAGCCTTCTCTTTGTGACTACTCCTTTTAAAGTCAATAGTAACATCCAAAGTTCTCTATAAAGAAACTCTTCATTTACGATACTCTTTATTCACGCAACTGCTTCACATCCAGATCAATCACATTACAAGTAAGTAATGTCTTTCTCTAATAATTATCACTAATACCGGAAGCCAATTAAAAACACTTTAAAAAAATATTTTACTTTTCTCTTTGTTTCTAGGTTGCAATAGTTTCTAAACCAGAATCACACACAATGAACAGGATGCCCTGCTGGATGTCCAGTTAGTTAAAATCAATGCTACAGACACACAGACCTCTATACAAGAAACCATGCGCTCCTTACACCTGACATTTCCCATTCATCGAACAGTTTTTGCAAAACATGCTATGAGAAAACATTAAAGAAATGTGATTTTGATTCATACAAAACCATGAATTACGAATGTAATATTCTTTAATTAACACACACACAAAACCAAACAAAGTAGACAAAGCAGGTTTCGCACAGTCAAATGCAAATTTAATCTCAGTATTGGACAGCTATTGAGCACTGTGGTGAAATCGAAAGTTTTTGAGTAATCGCATTTACAAATATTAGAGGACCATATTATGCCTCCAGATCTGTAAACTCTCCACCCCGTCCTCCATGGACAGAGGGTTCAGCCACTTCGCCCTCCTCATGAGTCAGTGTTTTCCCCTGTATCTGGGTAGAAACTCTACATCCCTAAGGCGAGGCGGGGGAGGAGTGGACTTGGGAAAAAGACAAATTGCGAAGAATTGCCAGAAGGATTCCCATCCTTCCTCTTGTGAACACAGATACACAATAGTGCAGTCACAAAGTTTTTCAGACGTTTTCCCAATACCTACCCCATCCCATAACAACTTCCAGAAATCAAAGGCCTTGTAAGGTCTCTGCCACTGAAGATCCAAAGGCACTTTCACTGCAAGGATGAAATTCATCCCCCTTCGAAAAAACTTTTTACACGTTGGAAGCATTTCACATACTAATTCTACCACTCTTTCCTCCTGTGAGGGAATGATTTGGGACTGAACAATTTTTCAATGGGAAGATGGAAAACCCACAAGATTATCAGCACAGTAGCTTTGCATCACAGCAGATTTGCTGATTAGTGGTCAAGTGAATTCAGGTAAGACATTAAATATTATACATTCACAGTACAAAAAAGAAGCATAATGTGAAAAGTAAATACAAGTTAGATAAATAAGTGCACGCACACACATTATGTTAAGTTGTATCATTTTCAGTAAACTTTTCATTAAGCAGCAGTGACTCAAATGCTAATTTACTACTCTACATTTCAGGCACTGTACAAGGAGCAAATAAAATCACAATTCAGCCCTCAAGTTTTTGAGCACAAAAAGCATACTTACACACTTAGAAAAACAAAAATATGTAAACTACATACTTCTACTATTACCATCCATATAAGAAACTTAAAATCCACTCCTAATGCTGTTCAGTTTATTGAACGAGCTTCACAGGTCAGTGGAACCACTTTATGTGAGAAAACTGGGCAGAAATTGGCCAATCAGGTCTGTAATATCCACAAGAAAAGAAGGGATGTCATGGTTTCATTACATTAAGGAAGAGTTTTTGTTTACTGTTGAAACAATTCTCAAATTTTCATTCACCTGATGTACTGTTGTTTTTAACACTTGGAGAGGGTAGCAAACAGGTTTGTGAATTATTATTTCTTCTTATTCCACAATGGCTAATTCTTGAGATGTGCAATCTGCATGTCTTAGGCCAGATAATTAAAAAGGGTGAGATAGCCATATATATATCTGTTAAATAAAAGGAGCAGTTGGGGCTCTAATCCAAGGTCTGCAGAAGTCAGCTTCAGTCTAGGTCTATTAGGTACATCTTAAATTAAAATCTTTATATATTTCTAGTATTTCCATTATAATGACTCTATCAATATTCAGAAATAACTATACATGGTCAGCAGAGGCTTTTCAAAGCCCCATGTTCCCACTAAGATTGCATTATTACAAATAGCCCATAAAACCAACCAAGATTCTGATTACTAGCTTGCAAAACAAGGTTGTAAAATGAAATAAAACATTTTTAAAATTATGGCACACGTGCGGTATTAAGAGATTTTAAAGACACCTGTACTTTGAAAACTTGCAAGTTTGTGCTTATTCTAGTCTACTTAAAGTTCACAGAGTCTATCACTTTTACTCTCAGTTTCAGCTCAGGGATTATTTTGGTGCCTGTATTTGTAAGACCATAAATAAATAAAGTTATAACACAAATGTTAAAGCAGCCCCAAGTGGCACTATAATTAAGGTAATCCAGAAAAAAAAAAATAAAAATCCCTTAACGCTGCATACCTATAATTTACCATGACTAATTAGAAAAGGGCCTCTCTGGGAACAGATTATCTTTGATGGAAAAGCCACTATCAGCTATGTTCATGAGAAGCACATGCTTATTAATGTAATAACAACATCACTATTTTCTAATAGAGGATTGTAAGATTTGTAGTATTCATGGAATATTGCTTATATTTTTTAGACAAATTCATACACTCTAAATACATGCATTCACTCACATTTTACCTGTTAAAATTGTTTACCTGTTAAAATTGTGAAAATACTAACCTATGATGTCGACAAAACCAAACCTTTCGATCTCCTTCCTTCCAAAAACCGTAATTCTAGCACTTGATTATAATTTTGGAATAGAAAATATCTCTATGATTTTCTTGTCTCCTGCACTGACAACAGAACAAGAATATTCTTCAAACTCTCAGACAAGTAGCTTTTCAAACTTATTTAATTTTCAAAGTTATACATACAGAATAATAGGGAGCTATACTTTACATATTATCAAGTATTTTCACTAAGCTTGTACCTATCTGCTAAAAAGGTATATTCAAATTATTATGAACATGCCCTGTAAATATACTTACTTTTAGTTCTGTAGAAGTAAGAAATACATGATTATCACAAATAAAAAATGCCTAGTCTTTTTGATTTTGTTTTATAAATAGTGCTGATTTATGCAATTCAATATAGTTCAATGCCACCACTTAATTGTAGTCAATAAAAGAGAAACATACAAGATTGAACTGGTGTGACCCCCAAAAGATTCCTGAAATTATCCACTTCCAAGGAGAGCCCATGCTTGTACTCATTCCAATAATCACTAATGCCCTTTTTCTTGAAGTCACTAACACTTTTGTTGTCTTTCCACCCCCAGCTGAAGGTACCACCAGTATTACGCTATTTTGCACCAGAGGAGACCACAGTTTCATTCACTTTTCTGCAACAGTAGCTTCCAGCTCTCTATCCCGCTATACCTTCACCTCACACTGGCAGCTGCTTGTTTTCATCCTTGGCTGCTCCTCTATGGTGCCAACACTGCCAGCCCTTATTTGTGGGGATCATGGGGTTTCTCCGATACAAAAATGGTAAAAATCAGATACGAAACCCAAAATTTCCCCAGCTGGGTTTGCCACACAGCTTCACAAGCACTTTTGCTAACCAAACAGGGAAAGTGCTATAAAGCCTCTTGAAGCTTACTTAAGCAGCAGCATTGTTGCCAAATGTAGAAGTAAAATCATGGCTGTAGGGCTCGCACCAAGCAGGGTGGCTGTAAGAATTTCAACCTCCACCTGTTCATCACACTGCTACTGCAAAGCCAACTCAGCTGCCTGCAGAGCAGCTGCTGACCTGCTGCACGTTACAGCTTCGCACATTACAAAAAAATCAAAATCGGTGCCAGTTTTCCTTAATACAGCGGACTGTAAAAGTTGGGGCAGTTTCCACAGCTGCTCTGCAAGCAGCTGAGCCATCTCTGGTGTGGGGATCTGGAATTCCCTCTAGTCATCTCCCAAGGAGTTACCTCCCATTTTAAGTCAGAACCAGCCAGAACAATCTGAGGAAAAGCCTGAACGCCAATTTCTCCAACTAAATATGCTTCAGCAACCAGAAGTCCTGCCCCACCTTCCACGCAGAGCTGTTTAGTGCTACTCTGCTGATGTAAAAGCAATTTAAGTATTCTTTGCTTTGGCCAGTGACATCCAGCAAGCAAAAGCTAGTCCACATTTGTCCTAAGTAACTGTCCCTTGGAAAGAGCTTAGAAAGAGCACAACACCTTTCTATCCATCACAATAATTTTCAGCTGATTTAACAAACGGGGGAAAAAAAAGCACTCTTAAATACATAGAATGAAAAATATAAGTGGTATCGCTTATTTCTTTGTGTTCATTCAAGAAACATCACTAACAGTCTTTACCCTCCGGCTTCTAGGTTCATAGGATCTTACTTAAATTATACCTTTCAGGCCACTTTCATACACCTTTTAGAAACTGATGGCCCTAATTTTGTTTCTGTTGATAATCAGCAGGGAAAGATGACAGGCCTTAACTGAGATGGGTTACATAAGGAAGATTAATTAAACAGTATATACATGGGAGTATACTTTGTAAAGTCTAAGCCAAAACTCTAGGTGGCTCTTGATATACTTACTACCACAGTTATGTAGTTGCAAACCAGGACAAGCAACAATAACATTTTTCCCAATTTGACAATTCATTTCCTTTTAGCTTCAGTTCATGTATCTGCTTTGATATCTTATGTTTGTGTCCCAGACAAAATATCCTCTTCCTTCCAGTACCCCAAGCCCTGTGCACAACTTCCTCAGTCTTGGAGAAAAGGAGGATAGCATCCTCTGCAAAAGGTGCACTTACTGCTCTGCCAAAGAGGGAAATCTCATCTTAAGATAAAACAGTCCCATTGCAGGTCTCTGCCTTTGGGCAACTTAGGATTTTTGCTTCTCAACTTTTAATTTCAAACTGCTTCAGCAAAATATGATCTGGCTCAACACCATTTAGGTTTAATAGGACTTACCATTCACTTAAATACTACATACATCTATGAATAAAAATGCACTGTAATGGTGGCTTTAGATGTAAACAGATGAAATCTGGAAGGTATTTTCACAGATGGCAACTCCAGAACTTAAATACCAAATTAAAAGTTTCTTCAGACAACCATTTTGCTCTCGGCATTTTGCCATCCGTCTATGCACACACAGGTAGGACTTCAAATGTAGGACTGGGCCTCATTGGTAGCCAAAATTAATTAAAAAAAAAAATCCCAAATAGGGCTATACCACTCCACACCACAAATCCATGGTCTCCATAATTTAAAGTCAACTTCTCTGTGTGCTCCAGCAGACATGGGAAGTGCCAACATGTGCACTGGATCTCCAACAGTTACCTATTACAGATTCTACACGTGCCGAGGCTGCTGAGCAGACTTTGACACCCACATCTTTAGCAGAGGTCTGATCTGTGCCAGATCTCTGATACACATGCTCACTGCAGACACACGTTTACTCCCCATTCGCTTCCTTCCTCAGCTTCCCTCTGAGTCCTGCTAGCCACTTCTGTTTTGATTAGGACAGGGCTTGCCCTGGTCCCCAGCAGAAGTCAAAGATGACAAGTTTGTAATAGCATACTCTGCACAGAGACTTCGTACTTCAAATTGGCATTGCTATGTTCTATTTAACAATAAGGAGCAACGTAATATTGATCTCGCTTGCCCAGAACTTCCAGTTATCCTGAGCAACCAAGTTCCTTTTTAGAGGCTCCTAATAACGCAGAAATGGAAAAGATGTACCAGATGAATGAATGCATCCTTACAAAAGCACAGGATCCCATATGTCACAATATAAAAAAGTGAGCATTCAGTGTATCATGCCCTGCCCAATTTTATGCTAAAAAAAAGCAGTTAACTGTGGCTAAACCACTAGGAATTTAAAGAATAAGCATTTGATTCATCATGAAAAAGGATGGTCGGCCAAATTAAGGGAAAAGACTTTTCAGATACTGCTTACATGTCTAATTTTCCATTTACTCTTCTGTTTACAAATGTAACTGAATAGTCTCAGTAATTTTCTATCTTTCTTTTGTGATAGGTATTTGCAACAATAAGAGCAAAATTTATAAAATATAAATGATAGCGCAGTGTAGAAGGACTCAATGAAAGGGGAAAAAAGCTCTTCCTTTTCTATTAAATTTTGTAATAACAGTAACTTGCAGCAACAGTAAAAGTTTAGATGAAAGTGAAAAATTTCAAACCAACCATGTTCCTTTTAATGAGAAAACAAAATACACCAACTCCTGCATGCTGCTCCTCCCTTCCTTCCTCTCCCCATCTCATAAAAGAGGATCCCAAGATCCCAAAGACAAATCATGTTTAAGCTCTCAGTTCAGAAATCCTGTATCAGTCTCCTAATGCAGTAACAATTTCGGACTACAGAGCCAGATCCCAACAAACACCTTTTAAACTGAACAATCCCTCTCATCCTGAAAGACCACAATGCTCAGAAACAGAATGTAAAATTACAACCCTTGATATTCAAAATGTATTTAATTGCATCTATTTACACCCAGCACACTACCCTTCACTATCACATTTAACATCTGGGCTTCACCCTAAGCAAAAGAAAATAGATAAGTTTCAAACCCAGTCCATACAAAATGTGTATAAAAAAGAATCCACAGCATTTCTGCCTTACTTCCAGCATCCAAACCAGCTGTATGTACAATTTTGAACATGCAAAACAATTTTAACAAGCATCATCCTTTTCACTGATTTTATGAAAGCTTGAACTTAGTTCTTCGCAATGAATTTTTCATGTGCACCACGAAAGGTTTTGCTCACTTCAGTAGTCTGTTTTTGACAAATATCTTTTTCTAAAATTTAACGAGCTGTTCATACGTATCTATATGCAGAATTCATAAAAGAGAAGCAAGCTAAATTATTCATTCTACACTAATCTACTTAAAGTTCAAATGACAATACTGAGCCAAATTCACTAAGTTGTCCATTGCCTGGATTTAAGATTTACACAGGACTAACATAGATACTAATAATTCTTTTTTGTAAAAGAAACACAGTAGACCAAGCACATTGCTACATTGGACATAGGCTTGTGTTCAAAAAATTAAACAGTTTTTAGGACTTGTAATTTTTGCATAATGCTGAATGACTCAAACACATGACCTGTATCACAATAAAGCTAAAAAAGGACAATACTGTAGATGTTTGTAAGTGCACCCTATCTACACTGTGCACACACACATGCACATATGCAATGGCTGATATGTTTCTACTTTGAATAATGCATCTAGCTCTAGGTATGTCATTACCAGAAGGCTAACAACAATCTGAAGGTAGTTCAGAGATCAATCAAAATTATCAGTGCTGAAGGAAGGACTTGAAACGTGGAGTAAAAAACTCCATACTGCAGCTATTTCATGAACAGGACTTTCATTGGGTGAAGGGGAAAAGTCCAAACAAAAGCATAGTCCTCTAAAGATATATCGATATATACAATTAGTGAAGCCCTGACTGTAGAAAAACATAACTATAATCTGCACACAACCAAGGAGGAACTCAAAGAAGAAAGCAAAATTACTCACTGCAAGTTCAAAAGCCCAGGTATAATGACCTCAAACTATTACAGGAATTTTGACTTGACATCCAGTAAGTTTTTGCTCATAGCAAGATCTCGTAAACTGGGCACAACCTCACCAAGAAAATGTAAGATAAGGCAGTAAAACTATTGTTGCCGGGTTCAAGCTAGCTTTGACAGGACTTGGACTAAATAAGACAGAAGCTTCTTTCTCCTGCATAGACTGTCTTGATTCTATAAAATGATACTAGTAGCTACAAATACGGCAGAATGGGTAAATGCACACAAATAAATGATGAAGTGTTTTCAAAGCAGTTTTGAACAGTAATATTTGCTTCAACAGATTAATAAACTAACATCTTTGCCTTGAAAAGGCTTTTTCAGGTAACTAAATTTTTCAAATTAATGAAACTAATAGGAACAGGGTCCAATCACTTCTCAAGCAACAGATTCTGTTGCACAAGCAGCACTGTTAAATAAAATAGTGATTTAAAGACATTTTTATGCTCTAGCTGCTACAGTTACCGTTGGTCAGCTAGTCAGCTAATACAAAGCATTTTATACAGCAATATAAATTACCTCAGATGTACTCTGAAATGGAATAGATACCTCTTCCTGACATTACATTAAACAGAAAAATTGTACTTCTGATTGATGGAAAGAAGATTGAGGTCACCATGAAGTCTGTGTATATCCTAGACTTCATCAGAAAGAAAAAGGTGAAAAATGTGTTTCCTTTGTTATAAGAGCAACCCATCGCAGAATACTAATAACTTCACTCTGCAAGGTATATCTCTAATACTCCGATTGAGGTGTACAGTTTATGTGCATTGAAATGTACTATTTTTCACTGCCTTTTACACTGTTATATGTCTCAGAGACCAAAGGATATTGAAAAATTGTAGATTATTTAAGTGTAAATGAACGTGTTTAACATTTCCTTCTTGTCCGCTCCTTTAGGGGACAAAACTGAATAGTGACTTCCAAATTTACCATACACTTTTTTATTATTTTCTGTGATTACTTTCGATTATTGAATAGTGCACCTTCTCTAGTGTTACTTATATGTATCATGTTATCACGCAGTTCAACACTTCTCTATTTCCACAGCTCTAAGAACAGCTTTGTTTCGACATGTTTTTTTAATGCTGCTATGCTTCAAATATTTGTCATCTATTACATTAGAAGCAAAGATGACATGTATTAACACAGGATTAGGTAATCTATGAAATAAATTTATATAAATGTAGAGAACAATTGCATGACTTAAAAAGGTACCAAGAAGGGAAGAAAGGGAGGAAAAACAGGATGAAGACTGCTCCTTTGAGAAGTATTTCATTCTTTCATTTCTGAAAAGAAAAAGCAGCAGCAAAGAGTACAAAGCAGTAAGTGTAAGAATTTAGTTAAGTTCACTATTGGATTCTACACTTTGTACATTGTACAGAAGTAGCTAATACTGATGTGCAGGCCCTTAGGCATAGAGTATATGTAAGAAGAGCATGATCTGAAACCCACTCCACTACCGCAAGGCAACACACCACAGCAAGCAGCACCATGTCTAAGCTTCAGTCACCTTTTTATTAGTCTAGTGAAATGTGTGCTATTTAAAAAAGCCAGATGAAAGTTACCAGAAAATAAGGCCGGGCCATCAAATGGCATATTGAAAAGAGAATCATTGTATAATGGAACACCCCCCCACCTCGTCAGTGCAAACGTCATAGAAAATGGACAACCACGTAAAAAGTTAAGATGCCTTTTCCCCTTCCTAACATGGCCCTAGCCAAAGCCAAAATGGTCTCTTTACCTGATACCGCTCACTCTTCTGTTCTCTGATCACAAGGAAGATCGGGCAAAATTCAAAATACTGCTGAATTTAACTGGAGATTAACAAAGGATCAGGGAAGGTCTACACATGGCTCCTTCTTGACAAACCACGCTACAACCTTGGGAAAAAAGTTCCCTTAACCTTTTCAGTTTATACGTATCTTGCATTTCAAACTCCTTTGCGTGAAGGCATTCAGACCAGCTCCCACGTTCAAAACACGACGGCCTTTCAGGCTGATACCCTTAAAAATACCAACAAGGGCCCCAGGCGCCTTCTCTCCCGAGCAGCCTTACGGAGATCCTGGTCTTGGTCCGATTCCTTAATCCTTACTTTTTTTATTCTAGCAAGGAATATTTAAAAATCAACCAAGTAAACCACACGCACGCTTCAGTGTAACACTACAGGGAAGCTCTCAGTCTGAATTACTGCAAAATAACAACTATAATTATGTCTTAACTTCACTAATCTCAGCTGAACTTTTAAAAAGCAATTCGAGGTTTACAAGAAAAGCGTTTTAAATTGTATCTAAATGTCATCTGAATGAAACCCGACATTTATTTATCCTTTTCCGAGCTTAATTTTAATCAGCTTTCAAGGAAAGGCATATCTGCTTCTGATCAGCCTGATGACAAATGATAAACCTCGTTAAAAAGAAAAGCGTGGCATTTGAAAATAAATAAAAAGCACAGAAGACGTTTCTAACCAAGGAGAAAGATATGAAGAAACAAGTATATCCTTTTGTAGATATCTACGGTCACAGAGACCAAGCACAATCTAACGACCTTATTTACTCAAATTGTACGCTGCCAACAAAAACACTACCTAAGGCAACTTTTAAATTACAGATGAACCTAAATACCTAAGAAAAGTACGTTACTTCACATAAAACCGGAGTCCCACTCAGCTCAACCAAATGGGACAGGCTGAGACGGAAGACAAAAATGGGTCTTACTTGGTGTACAAAGACATCAACTGGAGACTCCAAAGGGCTTCCCTCTCGGTTGCTCATGGAGATGAACCCGAATCCCATTCTCACATTGAACCATTTGCAATGGCCGGTTCCGTGCAAAACCTGGGATTCCTCCTCTTCTTCCTGCTCCGGCAACTTCCCGGGCTCGTCTCCACCTTTACTCGCCCCTGCTGAGGAAGAGGGAAAGGCGGGGGGTGGGGGGAAAGGGGGAGAAGGAAGGGGGGGACAAGATGCAAAGCAAAGAGTTAAATTCTGGTAACATCCTTTTGCCACTGTACTTACTACAGAAGAAACGGGGAGGGGGGGAGGAAAAGGCGAGAAGAACAAAATCGAAAAAGCAAACGGCGAAAAGAGCTGATTTTTTCCCAAGTCCTAAAATAAACAACCTTCCCCCCAAAATACGTAACAAAATAAAATCACCAGAGGTTACAGAGAGGAAACACTGCATACGGAGGCTCTCCCTCTCTCTTTGCCTGGGGCAGCCCACGTTTCTGTACATACGTGTATTTTTCCATTTAACTCCATCTTTCAGCCACATTACAGCACGGAACGCGATACTTTACTTGAATATTGCTGGTTTAAGACCGATCCCATTTCTCAACAGAAATTCTCAGCCCAATTAGTCTCTCCTCGCAAGGCGCAGGACCGGGGGGCGAGGGGGGGAGGCCGGCCGAGGAAGGGTGGAGGAGAGAGAATGAGCAAAATTGGGTAGATTGCACAACTGGTTATTGCACATGCAGCGCCGAAACTACTGTTTTCCAACGTGTATCCATCTCTCCTTGGAATAAACTTTCGATTAAAGTTGGGACAGGTGTACGGCCGTTTTCTCATCCCACCACTGCAACTGTGCTTAATCAAACAGGAACGATTCAAACAATAGCCCCCTGAAAGCTTTTCAAGTTGTGAATCGGTGTGGGCGGTACGGAACAGTTTCTGAGCCGGGTAACAATGGGTTTGGAGAAAGCCCCCTTGCGCGAGCTGCTAAAAAAGGGTAATGCATAGTTGGGTTAAAAGGGGGTGGGGGGGGAGAAGGGGGGGGGGAGAGAGGGAGAGAGCGAGCGAGCGAAAATCATAGTAAAACAATAGAAAAAGAAAATTAACCTTCGGCCATGTTGCCCCACGGGCCCTCTGCTCCAAACTCGTGAGATGAAAACTTTCCCTGTGGATCGAAGTGGTCTTCTGCATTAATCTAACATCCTGATTTTGAACGATCGCAAATTTAGCTCGCATGGTCTAATGTGCTTTCCCTCTTTTGATTTTTCCCCTTCTCTCCCGCTCCGTTTCTGGCCCCCTGCGCACACGTGACTTGGTCAATTACATGCTTTCTTGCTACTAATTTCACATCGGATCCTTAAGGGGTTGGCAAGAGGCAGCAGTAGCCAATCGCCATTTCAACTAGGCTGACACACCAAAATAATTTATGAATGAACAAGAAATTTCCAACCCGTCTTTTTTTTTCTTTTCTTTTTTTTTTTTTTTCCTTTTTCTTTCCGACAGCTAATCTGCACGCTTCTTTACGGGAAACCGAGATGACGTACTGTTCTGGGGTTTCTGCACTCCCGTGCGTGCACAAATACGTAGGAAGATCCGTGTGTTTCTTGATACAGCCCAGGGAACAACAAATGCATGCAGAGGAGACCGTGCACATGAGATGCACGTTAGGGCATCTCGGCGCGCTCCAGGCAGGCACGCGTGCACACGCGAGTGCGAGACGCTTGCAGATGAGATTACACGTGTGCACAGACATGCGCTAGGTATGTGGGGAGGCATCTGTGTCAGCATGTGTTACCGTCTGCGCAGAATACGGGCATGTGCCCAACCGGATCGCCGCTTCCACCTGAAGAAAAGACACCCGGAGCCCCCGCGGCGTCGCTGCCCCTCGCCACCGTCTTCTGTTCATGCGAGACCGGGGTGCCCGGCACGGCCCCACGCCCCGGGGGGAAGAGGAAATCTGCCTCCCCCTGCCCACGCGTGTGTAGGGTGCCGCCGCCGCTCACGCCTCGGGTGCACGGCACTAATTTCGCATTCAAATGAAAAGCGCGCCGGAAACGCGGTATCACCTTAATACGGCCCAGAATGTGCGGAGGTTTAGCGTTTCAAAACATTTCTGGAGGGGGATGGGGCGAGGAATTGTACTTCACAGGTTTCTCCGCCATCTCTTTCCGGGGGAGGGGATGTGATTAATGACTTCCTAAATAAGAGTCCAGTTTTCAAGCTTAGTATTGGAGTGAACCTCCATCAGCAACGATTGTTCCCCGGGAGCGTGGGGGCGAGGGAGACGAGGAGGAGGACTGACAGAGAAAAGGATTTGCTGGAGGGGAGGAAGGCGGACAAAAAAAAAAAAAAAAAAAAAAAAAAAAAAGCCAGAGGAAGAAGACAAAGAGGAGAGTAATAACGCTGACCGGGGACTGCTGTTTTAAGTCTTCGCTGCCAGCGGGAGAGGCGGGGGGGGGGGGGGGGACGGATCCAACTCGGAAAAAAAAATGTGGTCTGTGTAACGGGCTTGGTAGCAGCCCACGCGCACCCCTATTCAAACGCTCTCCCTGGCTCTCACACAGGTACCCAGCTACCGACCTGCCCGCGAACCCCTGCTGGTGCTGCACCGCCACACGCTCGTTTAAAAGTATTTTTAGAAATGTACCCTCTGCTCCCCACCCCCCATCCCTGCCCCGACATTAGGTAAGATTCCGTTTTATTTTTCATCTGTCCTATCTCCTTCAGTGCAAAGGTACAGATGAAGGCATGAAAACATCACATTTTGTCTTTTCTGTCCTCACATGCTCACCCACTTACATACAACCTCACTTTACATCTACCGTTGTATAACCTTTAAACGTTGACTATACCTTGTTAAAATCTGGGCTCAATTACTTTATTAAACCCCCTTCCTTCCCCCTCTCCCCGGCATCCTCTCTTATCCCAAGGACACACACAAACAAAAGCTGAAGCAACAAGCCGATCCTGAATACAAGGGGCTTATGAATTTGCAAAGCACTTGCTCCTGTTTTGGAAGTGGCGTCGATCAGTCTGCCCAATTAAAGGGGACGCCTTTGCCCCGATGGGCCTGTTTACTCCTTTTGTTGCCTTTCAGGAAAGCGTAAATTCCCTGCTAGCGCCTCGTTTCTGTGTGAAATACCAAGGTGCTCAGTTCGGTCGTTTGCTAGAAAGAAGCGAGGGTGGGCAAAAGAGTATAAATAGAAGCAGCCTGGCAAGTGGAGCAGAAGCTTTAAATCCTGAAATTCCTTTGCAGTCTTCAACCGTAAATTTCCTATAGGTTATTTCAACAGTGGAGGTCGACTTCCTACACTGACCTGCCCTGCGCATTCGTGTAACATGCCATTTTGCTCATAACCTCCCTTCCCCCTTTGCAATGCGATTATTTTACAATATTAATTCACCAGTAATTTTATATACTTGGATCTTATGACCGGGACGACATATATAATAAACGTATGACATTTTAACACATGTGACACCACAGTTATGAACCAGAAATTAAGGTTGCTGGAAGAAAAGGAAAAAAATGCTTAGACTTAGGAAAAAAAAAAAAAAGCTTAGGCTTGGGCACTTCGAAGTGCCCAAGACTCCCATTTCTTGTCGCAGAACGGCACATTAATAAAATACTAGCCCTCCCTGTCTTTCCTTTTGAAAAGACATAAAATATTCTGTTTAATACCGTTTTAAAGGTCTTTATTTTTTCAGATTGATTTATTCTGCGGACATTTGGTATAGAAATTCCTTAGGCTAGAATATTGGTTAAACAGCCACAAATGAGTTGTTCGAGTTCATTAAATGGAAAACTCACCTCGTTAGAAAATTTCAGTTAAAAGAAAATTCTGGGTAATAGATTCTTCGATAAATAAATTAAATACTAAAACCCCACATAAATATATGAATATAAAGGTATTTGTTGCAAAGTATCTCTTATATTGCGGAACTAACACAGATTTTTTAAAATGGAGGGGGGATTTGCACAGGGTCTTTACTGAGATTTTCAGGCCTCCAGTATTAGTGGAATTAAGGTTGGGGTCACTGGACTGGTCACTGGTGTCAGATGTTATCGACTCATTCATTTCCTGCAAGGGACATCAGCCTTTCAAGTTTTGTGGAAGGTAGAGAGCTGTTGCCAGCTGGGAACTCTCTGGAAAAAAAAAAAAAAAAGAAAAGAACCCAACTACCCAACCCACTAACATCCTTCCAAAATTCATTGGGGGGGGTGAAGAGGGCAAGAAGATATAGGTGGAAAAAGCCCTACAGAACACATCAGTTCGTGGAAAAATTAGTTTAATGGTAACAGTTCGTATATTAAAAAATATATTTCCATCCTTACAGTTCCCTAAATAGATGTGAATTTTGCTAAAGACAGTTTTAGGAATCTAGAATCTGTCTGTCTGAATGCACAGACGTGCAGAGAGCTCACTTGAAACTGTGTAACCAAACCCAGTGGTATTGGATTTCCAGTTTGTCACCTTCCTAAAACTTTTTCAAGTCGTAACTTTTTTTCCTTTTCTCCAAAACAAACAAACAAAAACCCCTTCACCTCCAAACTCCAAAACAAAACAGGAGAAAAAAAAGTAGCTCCAAACAAACAGACAGACGTGCATTTGAAACCAAACGCGTGTTTTGCACTTGAAAGCAGAGCTGGGGGTGCTGCCGCGACTTCCCATTTCAAAGCAGAGCCAGCATTTCTCGCCGACTGGTGGGCAGGAAAAGCAGGAACGGCACCGGGGAGGCCCTGCCCCCCCTTCTTCTTCACTTTTTGGGGATGGACGCTTTGCCTCACGCACGACAGCGCCAGTGTTTGACCGAATTAAGGTTGCTATCGAAACTAGCTCTTCCTAAGGCGGAGGGAGAGGGTGGGCTCTTTCGATGCTTCTTCAGGGCATAGATCCCTGGCCTGGGGGATCGGTGGGGTTCCCCCGGACCGCACCAACCCCCCAGGCCAGGGGTCTCCGCTGGTGCCACTTTGTCTTTGCTCTTTTTAAGGCTTCCAGAAAATGCGGTTTCCTTTCACTGGGGAACGTGACCACGCGCCTGCCCGCATATTTCAGAGAGCAGGGTCGGTCGTGCCCAGCTCTCCCCTTCTCCGTGGCTCCCTCCTTGTTATTCCAGCGGGATGAATGTGTAAAAATTTTTTTTACACATCTCCGATCTTGGGACTAGAAGAGTCGGGATTTGCCCGCCGTTCATCTGCGGGGGATGAATAACCGGGGTCATAGCGGTGCCTTCGCCCCGCACCGCGGCTCTTTTCGGGAAACGCCGTCTGAAGAGGCAGCCGGCGCCTCTCCCTCCCCCCTCCGCCATCGCTGGAGCCGGGTTTCGGGAGCCCTCGAGGGCTTCCCCGCTCTCCTCAGCCCTCCCGCGGCGCCCGCCTCTACCCCCGCTGCGGGGACGGGGCAGCCCGCGCCGCCGTTCGCGGGCGCCGCTCTTTTCAGTGATGGCCGGAGCGCGGTTCCCAACGGGGTCTTCGCGGGCATTTCCCGTTGAAACGGGGAGCCGTGGCTGCGGGTCTGCCCTGTCTCCCCCGTGCGTTATTACCGGCTATGCGAGGGGGATTCACAAAACGGTGGGAATGGCTCTAATCCTGGCCGTGACCCGCGGGCAGGAGGATGCAGGAGGGTCCCGCTCGCTGCGCTCTTCCGTGGGATGCGGTCTCACGCACTTTTAGCAGCCTCTCAGCTGTGGATTTGCAACCGATAGCGGCTGCTTCCCGGCGGATCTAAATGAAGCTTCAGCCGGTCGTTGTGGGGTCCCCTGACAGGGCTGCAGTTTCACCGTTTCACCGGCACGATGTGCGGGCGGCTCTGCTCGCTCCAGCCCGTCCCCTCACCCGGGACACCGCACCCGGGCTCTGCGCGCGTGTCCCGACGGGACGCGCATCCTCCCTGCCCGCTGCAGGGAGCCCGCGACGGCCTGGTGGGGACACGGAGCTCCCCCCGCCCCCGCACAGGTGAAACGCGGTGCCTGGCAGCGCCAGCCCCAGGCTGTCTGATACAAGAAGTAGTTACTATTATAGAAAGTGTAATATTTTGATTTAAGCTAAAGTAGAGTAAAGTCATCTAAGTAACTGTATTTTTTTGGAAGTGAGGCAGAATGTCCCTCTGACAGGATGGTTTCTTTATAGCATGTGTTTTTTTCAAAGTGTTTTTCCAGACGCTGTTCAGAGAGGAATGATAACGTCTTGTGCTAAGTATGGTCTGTGCTGAACAGATGTTATCCTCTACAATCACCTCTGTTTGCAGCCTTTCTCCATCTCAAACGCAAGGTCAGACAGAGCTGGCTCCAAAGCTCCAGTTAGCAGAGATTTGGCTGTTGTGAAGTTCGTAACAACATTAAAACTAGTCCTTGGAAAGTAATGGAATATGCATAAGATTTCTGGGAAAGCTCATACATATGCATATAAGTGGGAAATACATTCTGTCCCAGCTCTTGTCTCGTTACACACGAGTGTGATGGAAATCGCTCCCTCACGCTCCCAGCGCTGAAATAAAGGATGCTGTTTTCTAAAACTCCAAATCGACTCTTAGAGTGTTTATTTGCCGGCATTTTCGGGATCACATCTACCGCCGCAACGAGCGGTTCCCGTGGTACGGGACCCAGGACTAGTAAGGCTTCCAAGCGTGTGCTCGGGCTGCTCGCCCGGCGCTGAGGGGCCACGGCCCGTGCCCCGGGCAGGCAGCGCCTCTCGGCGGGAGCTCCGCGCCCCCAGTGCGCCGCCCCGCGCATGCGCCGCCCCCCCGGCGGGCGCCCCGGCACGGGCGGGCAGCGCTGCCAGCGGGACTGCGCTTAGAGGGGGCTGCGTGCCGGGAGCGCCCAGCCCGCGCTGGAACTTGGTAGCCGCATGGGAATAACTCGAGGAGTTAAAATTGTAGCCGGTGAAGGTTATGTGCACGGGCATCGGTACGGGCGCAGGGGCGGCGGTTCGGAAGCGGGCATGCGGGCTCATACCGCGTACAGCAGGTACCTGACAGTGGATTATTGAAAATAAACTTTGCTTCACAACTGTTTATTTGTCTTACAGAACACTCAAAATGCATCGAGGAAGAACTGTGAAGCCTGTTCAGAGAGTTAATTATTGCCCCCCGCCCCCAGAATTAAGTTCATCTATGTGAGTGGGGCAAAAGTGCCACAATACCTTCAGTTCTAGAGACACAAAGTCAGCCATGTAAGACGCTACGGAGAAGACTGACCTGAGCCTGAGGAGACCTTCTTGAGTGACCTCATCGTCTTCTGAGGAACCTAAAATCAGAGAGCTGGAGTCAGTACTGTGTACATTGTGCCAGAGTACCATATTTAATTACCTCTTCTCCAGTTTAACGGCTCATTAGAAGGCCATAAAATGCCAGGGCATTGACTCTGTGAAGTGACCTGTAAACTTATTAACTGTTGGAGACTTACCTAGCTCATCAGAACCACAATGAGATAACCAAGGCATAAGATAAAAATCAGCTGCCTTTTTTTTTTAAAAGCGAAGGCGTTGCCCCTTTCACTGCTCTCTTATGAAAGCTATACAGTTGGTGATAGAGGGAAAAGACACAGATTTGCAGGATATTGGAAGGTGTTTGTTTCCTTTATCAATATTTAATTGCAATAGGTAACCTAAGAACTCATGAGTCTCATGCCTTGTATAAGATTTAAAAAAAAAACAAAACAATAAAAATGATTCTTTGTGATTCTTTCATGGTCAAAATTGTAACGATGCCACTTTATGAGTACCAATAGTAAAACGCTTTCAGCTGTGTCAGTTACAAAACTGCAGAGCATAATGTGTAATAATATCAAATTCTAGGTCTCCATCCAACCAAAACCAATCAGTCAGAAAAGTACAGATGTGTGACTTGATTGAAACTACATGAAAGGTGTACTTTTCAGCTGGCTGAGCAAGACCTGGCTAATTTTGTATAATTCCAATAAAAATATCACGCAGAAAATCAGTAAACATGGTAAGAAGCATGAAGGAGAAGAGTAAGCTTGGAGGTTTTGGAGTAAGCTTGTAACTTAGGCTGACAATTTTGTTTAATAAGTGTAAGATGAATAGATAGGAGCATGCACAAACTCACCTGCTACATGCCTGTCCTCGTCACCCTCTACTGTCTTTTGAATACTCTAAACCCCATCCAAAACCAACAAGGAATTGCATTATCCTCCTGTTTAGACAAATTCTCTCATCTTTTAGAGAAATATGAGATTTGTCATTTTCCAATTTCAGGCCACATCCTGACAGTTAATCCTGTTCTCTTACTAAAAAAATGGAGTATTTCACTAGGAGTAAGCAAAGCCAGAAGAACAACCAAAGACAAGTGAGAATCAAATTTCTCTAACTTATTTTCCCCTGCAGTCAGTTACCTTGAGTCCTTTCCAACATCAGGAATCTGAAAATGGGATAGTACAACTTTATTTTCAGTGCTATAACGCTGGCAAGCTGATTAAGTTCCTCATCTTGGTTTTCCACTGGAACTGTGTGGATTTCTGCCTAGTATTATACCTAGCTCTGCTTTTACACCTTCAGGTACTGAAGCCCCATCTCCTTTGTCTGCTTCTTTGTTCTGCCAACCTCTGGCTATGTGGCTTTTGTGTCTTTCGGATTTACTTGCATTATTTATGCAACATAATGAAATATGCAAGCATAGAGTAAAGGATCTGTTCTTGGCTTTGGCAGGTAGCCTGCTTCAGTTTATGAAGGGATTAAAAATAAATATTTGGGGGAGTGGTGTTGGGACTCAAAGGGAGACAGTATAATTCTTAAAAATTATACCAGAGAACAGCACAAGCTTGTTACTCTTCTCCCCAGTATCACTATTTCATAACATATTTGTAAGCATTACCTATTTCGGAGTGTCTCATAAACATATCAGAAAAAAAGAAGATGTAATTTTTTTATAAATTACTTATTGTAAACAGTTTCCCAATACGATACCTAAAACTTGGCACAAGGGACGTTAATGCAGAAAAGCCTGGACATCCCAATTCTAAGTCAGATAGTTTAGATGAGAAACTAAGTGGCATGTATTTTACTGCATGGTGCTGAAAGCCATAAGAAATGACTCCCTGACTTAAATGGAAGCAAGTCTGGACTCTGAAGTGGCTCGAGGTGAACCCTCCTATGTGTCCTTATGCTGTACAAAACAAAAATAATTTATTTTAGTTCTGAAACTATCTTGGTATTTACATTAACTCTGTAACTGCAAATAACCAAATGTTATTTAAGAACTATGTACCAGACAGCAAGATGAGTTACAGAAAAAGTTACTTGCTTTGAAAGCAATCCTTATTTTCACTATGTATACACAGCATGTGGAAGGATACTGTAACAGGAGGCACAAAAAGTAATGCAACAGAACACCATATGGAATTATTGCAGGATGGGAGACACAATAAGAAGAGTAGTATCACTTAAAGACACATTGTCGGACATCCAACAAAAGTAATTCCCGTTTCCTTACAGGTAGCACATTCTATAACTGAACTTACTTAACAGTTTATACAGTTTATTTTTTGTCAACTCATTGGCCAGTGGAAAATACTCAGTAAGTTTATGCCTATTTGAAAAGAAAACAGTTCTCTCTCAATAAGCATTGTTTTGAATTAATTAGCTTAAGCAAGTTTGCTGCCAAACGATTCAGAAACATAATTTGCTTGGATGAAAGTAAAGCATACCTAGCTACCCCATTTAAACAAGCTATATGCTTCCTCAAAAATAAAAAGTTGAAAACAAGAATTCTGATGTTAAACCTGTTGATTTCATAGTCAGGGATAGCCAGGTGACTGACTTCTTCCACAGAATGAAGCCTGCAGCGTATTTTTGAGAGTACTGGATACTGTAAATACGATCAGAGAGCAGAAGAACTACAGAACAAATTCCACCAATACTTTATTTTATAACAAACAAGTCTTATAGTGATGCAAAGGAATTGGGGAAAAAATCCGATGTTAAAGGAGATCTTTTAGTTAACTCAGCAGGAGTGAAAGCTTAAATAGATGAATGCTGCAAATTATATAAAAATATTACAGAACTGTGTACATAACCCAAGCATAGAAAGAATATAAAACATCAGCTTTTTTTAAATATGTATACAAACACACACATTGGTCAGATATATTAACTTAGAAAACACATTTTGTAATTAACAAAATTTTCTGTTTCTCTTTTGAACCAGTCAGTAAAATTTAATTAACACTTTATTCGCATTTACAGTTCTTGACTGCTGGTTAGAAGCACTACGCACACAATTCCTAACATGACAAATGTATTGTGTTATGCTCTGAGTTAATTTGTTCTATGAATTTGTACATGGATTCCTTAATGTACAATTCCAAATAGTGAGTTTCCTCCTGAGATGTTTTCGTTGTTTTAACTCTATTTTTCCTTTTTGTTTAATTCAGTACAGTATAGTTAGTTTGAAATGCATAAATAAGAAAAGTTAAAATTTCCTGAAAATGTACACACAGGTATCAATGTCTTTTTATAATTCAGGGGAAAAGAAAGTTGAAAGCTCTCATAGTTTTATTCTAAGTCTAGACATAATTTCGTTTGCTTTTCTTCCATACTTTTCTTCTTATACCATTACAATATTTTTCTAGCAAGTGAAGATAAAAGCAAGCACATATGACAAACTGAAATATCTTAAAAATCCTGATTCAAGAAAATTAATAGAACAACTGACAAATTAAAATTTAGTAATTTAGTCTTTCTTTACTAATTTCACCAGATTTTGTCACTGATCTGAAGAAGAGTAATTACAATCTGCCGTAAATACAATAGCTTGGCAAAAGTCCAGGAATGCTTCTCTCAGATATAAAAAGAGGATATGCATACTTAGGTTGTAAGAAATAAAGCACATATTTCTGAAGATCAAGCATCCAGTTACGCACTTTTTAACTACTTGTAAGAATGTAATTTGACTACAGTTTGAACAGGAGCACAAAACAGTAAAATATGCTTCTACAACTGTTATGAATCTCGATTCTTTTGGGTGATACAAAAGGAGTAATAAAACCCACCATATTGGAATCAGAACCAATGAAAGCCTGCCAACTAGTTAAAAAGGATGAACATTTCTCTTCAAAATGAAATATCATTATTACATTAATAATGACAATTATTCTAGCATTAAAAACTATTTAGGATTTATTTAGGTTAAAACCTTAACTAAAGGAACATGCTGAAGAAGATTATTTTTGTTTTAAGGATTGAAATTAGATATACAAAATTCTCATATTTGGTCTATTGATTTAGTGCAACCAGCAATTTCATAGTCTGCATTTGAGTGTACATATATGAAGCAATTATGAACATATTTCATAAAAAGTAATGTAAAATAAATGTTTCCAACAACATTTTGTAAGAGTCAAAGATTAATTATTTTAAATACACAATTTAAAATTAAACACATAACTCTCTACTAATGCTGGTTTTCTACTTCCTTCCTATTTGAAGTATTTTGTTTCCAATTTACAGTTAGCATGTGTATATTGAAATTGCCACACACTGATTTGCTATACAGCATATGAAACTATGAGAAAACTACCTTGTGATCATATTACATTTGTATTCAGAAGAATTTGTCTTTGTATTTTTTAAATTAGTATTGGTACTCGGTAAGGAAAAAATCTTTAAAAGCCACAACTCTCAAATCATAGATAGATCAACATTTTTTTAAAGCTAAATGACTGATTTATTGGGTAGTTATTTATTTCTATGAAAAACTACATATATAGAAGTAAGATTTTATTTCCCCACTTAAAAACTATTTGCAAACTAAATAACGCTAAATGAAACACTGAAAAGATACATATTAAAGGCCAAATTAAGACAGAAGATGATAGCAACAAGATGAACTCAAATTAAGTTTTTAACTTAAAGCAATTTTTTCCTTTCTCCCTGATTACACTAGATTGCATGTGAATAACATTCATGTTACATTTTTAATCCAGAACTGTACATGTTTTTTCCTCAATGTAAATCTATTATTAAATGAAGATTAAATATATTCTATAAACAAATTATAGAATTTACAACTTTCATCTAATTAAGTTACCATTAACCAATTAAGCATCATCACCTCAAAAGTGATGGCACCGCAAAAATTAAAAATATATTCTATAGATTTGTATTTGTTTTTATAACAACTTTACTATGGTTTGTTCAGACTTCCATTCTGAGATGTTTCACATTAATCTAATAGTTCTTTTCAAGGATTTTACACATCTTTCGCATATGTTTTCCTTTGCACAGAATTTTTGCTTTATTTGTACATGCTGTTTACCTACAAACATGTTTTTAATCACTGAATTATTACTTTAGTGTTAATAAAGATTTTTTTATAATTTGTATTTCATAACATGCTCACCAAATACTGCCATAGATATTGTGGCTTAAAACAATCATACCAACGGTTATAAAAGTAAAACATCAGATAAGTGCCTACATTTTAAACATTGATACTGTCTTTCCTAGAAGTACAGGGCGTACGACATTTTTCTCATTTTAACTGGAGTGGACAGCAGCCATGTATGTTGTATCTTCTGACTGAGTCACTGTTTAAAACAACTGAACAAATAAAGTAGTGTAATGTTCATTTTTTATAATCTTTACTGCAGACAAGTAATTAATTCAAACCAGAATAAAATACACAGGAACATCAGTAATATAGAACTAAAAATTAATAATCTTTAAAATCAAAGATGAAAATCTTTAAAATCAGTGCACACATAAGAATTTGAAGTAGGTACAGGAGAGACTGTGTTTGAAAGAAAAGCAAAAATCTATGTTATACAAAAGTACTAGTGAGTGTATCAAATTTAACAGTATTATTTGTGGGCTTTATTCTTAGGTTTTGCAGTACTGCAAGGGGTCTAAATATATATATCAAATGTTACCTATAGAACATTTATTAAATACTTCTAGAATGTTTATGAAAACGTGATTTAGTGTAAATGTAGTATTATTAATATAAACATTGAAACAATCCCTTCAAGATGTTAAGAATCCTGAATCTTAATCAGTGACTAAATACTACATTGTATAAAATAAAATGATAATTACATACACATACTAGTCAAACAGTCAGGTTTTAGGTCTGTGTAGTTGCTGCATAGTGACATGGAGAATGTTGCAGACAGGAAGTAGGATTTCTGGGAAGGAAAGTGTTGTGCTGGAAAGAATAAGTACGCACACAAATTCCAAAATACACGGACCTGCAATTTAACTTCACTGAAATGGCAGTATGTATCATCAGGATAGACCTCTTTTTTGTTAAGATCACTGGAAAAGCACAAAATCACTAAGTTCTCATCTCTCAGTTCTCAAGTACAAACACTAAACACAGATTGCAGATTATTAAATGTTAAATTAAGAAACATTTAAATGTTTAGTCAGACCTATTTTTATATCAGTAACAGTAGCACAAACAATCCCATATTACAGCCACATTCAAGAAAAGAGGAAATGGTGTAAAACTATCTTTATTTCTCTGTTAAAAATGACTAGTTAAATATTACAGTCCTTGCTTTTCTGTATAATTAAGCTTTTGTTCAACCATGAAAAAAATAGGAACTGATTGCCTGAAAATGAGCTGCATGACCTTTGTCCTGGTTTGTCACCTCTGACCTTTAATTTGAAGACCCTGCATATCAATTCATTCTATTTTTAGAAGCAGAATTGTTAAAAAGTCTGTATATTTAAAAAATTGTTATCCTTTCGTACGAAACACATCAGGTTGTTTTTCTGTAGTTTGATGCGTAGAGGCTAAAAAAGAGTAGCATATTTGCTTCTTATTATGCAACTGCATTTTTCAAACACTCAGTGTGCAATTACAGAAAATGAACACTTGTCTCTGTGGCAGAAAAAAGCTTTCTTATTTTTTTTTTAATGTATTGGAGATGCTGAAGCACATTGAAGTGAACTTATAAAAAAAAATCTTCTGGATTGCACACCTTTAGAAATTTCACTATCTTTTCTTAAAGAAAGGAAGGCAGAAAACAGCTCATGTCTGTGTTTGTATTGCTGCTAATGGATACCTGTTTTTTTCTTGAACCTTCCCTGTATGATCAGTGCTTATTTTGTTCTCACTGATGACACGCTGTTTTGATATCAGCTTTCAGAGTGTCCTTTCATAAACTGAACCTGTGGTTAAAAATAGCAAGTTCCTGTCCAGCTGCCGATTTCAGCTGCACTTCCATTTAGCATAGGCAACATAATGCTTTGCAAGTTGTTTACAAGAAAATCTTTATTGTTGGAAGGGCTCCTTTTCTAAAGAAGAAAGTGTTATAGTATTTCTGTCACTGATTTTACTACCAGCAGTCAATACCAAAGTGGCACAGTGTATTACATAAAGGCTTTTGGTGAAAGCATTTCCCTACCGTGACCCCTTGTGAACGGCGCAAAAATACACCAGAGGAATGAAAGGCGGTTGCACAACCGACAGCGGTGCCCGTGCGAGCGGACCCTCCCCGGGACCGCGGGCTCCAGCCGGGACCAACATGGCTGGCGGCGTTCAGCACCGCGGCCAGCGGCGCGGCGATCGGAGGAGGGAGGGGCCGCCTATCGCCCGCCCGCCCCGCCCGCGGCCCCGGCCCGGCCCGCCCTGCCGCCCGCCACGGCCCGCCCCACCAACCGTCCGCGCCGCGGGAGAAATGGTTCCTTGGGAAACCACCTCCCGCCCCAGCGCCCTGCTCGGAGCGCCCCTCGGTGCCCTGCCTGTTCGCTCAGCCATCGCGCGGGTTTTAGCTGCGACTCAAACAAAGCACTGCCACAGGGTTGCAAACAAAAAAAAAGGATGAACAAAGATTTTAACCTCTTGGGTTTTAAAATTATTTTCTGTGCTTGGGGGTGCACTCTAGAACACGGCCTGTGACCTACCGCTGCATCCCAGCTATGGCTCGAAAGATTCAGGCCTAGGAAGGAGAGGCTTTGTTTGGGATTTCCTTCTTCATTTATTTACCCATCATCATTTTTCCTCTTCTGTAATTTTTAATACGTGCTAGCTAATAAATTTTCAGATTAAAAAAAAGTTTTGATAAAACTGAGATGGCAGCACATGCCCTTTACAAAATGTAAGTAGAAGGCAACTATTTTTGTCATTCGCACAGGCAGCTTTCACTACGGCTGCATTTTTGTAACTACGACACAGTGCAAACATCCGCCATAATCACTATTTTTCCCATTACACACACGATTCGTTTCACTACAGGAAAGGAAACTTGGCTTCCTGGTGTATTAATAATTAAGGTCATAATTTAATTCAATATTGATTCTAACTACTCTATACCAAGGGGAAAATCCATCATCTGTCTTCAAAGAACTATTGCTTAGTTGCATATTTCATAAAATGTTTTCCAAACAAGCTTGTTAGTGCTGTCTCCTCTGAAGTTTTAAGGTTGCTTTTCAAACACTAAAACCAAAAAGACTTGTAGGTCTGTAAAACAAAGCAATCTAAAGATAAACACACACTATTGCATTTTAGTACATTATTAATCCCAGGCACCGCTAAAACTACACACAACTATATTTAAATGAATTACAACCAAATTTAACTGTGATTATTTTCTTGCTATCTGATGACTTGCTCCTGATGGCACCTCTCTGTACTTGCAATTATTAATGGTGCCTCCAAGCAAGATGTGAAATTCCAAAACAGGCTATTAGAGGCAGAAAGACCCCAGCCCTGTTTCTGGCCTATTTAAAAAGAACAGCAAGCCCAGTTACACAAGTAAAAAGCGTGAAGCCTGTAAACAAACTGGCTGAGTGTACTACTGTTTCGTCCCATCACTGTATGAACGTCATGCTTAATTTACTCACAACCACTGACAGGCTAACTGGCAAAAGAGAAACAAGTAAATGAATCAAATCTCTTCTAGTAATACGTTTACCAGATAAAAATGGGTAAGTCCCTCGTGTTAAAGCAAAACAGAGATTTAAAATTAACCTAGAGTTTTCAGGTTACTTGGAATCGCCGATTTCGTATTGCGTAACAGCCTGGGCAAAATATTTAGGTGCGTGGCGGTTGAGATGTTTACTTATTTTTAAATTAGCTTACTAACTGACTAGCGGTTTATCTGATTCAGCGTGCGATTTACTGCAGCCTCAACTGACCGAACGAAGCCGCCGCCGTTACGCGTGAGCGGAGCCCAGGAGCAGGCAGCGACGTCTGTGCCCACCGACCCCGCGGCTGGGAAACCAGACAAGGAGAAACGAGGCGTTTGGTTGGAGGCACTTTTATTTGTTCTCACTCGCGCTGCGTCCCGTCGGCACCGGCAACTCCGCCTCACAACCTACAGGAAAGCTGGGAAGGGACTTCTTACAAGGGCAAGTAGTGATAGGACGAGGGGGGATGGTTTTAAACTGCAAGGAAGAGGATTTAGATTGGACGTTAGAAAGAAACGATGAGGGTGGTGAGCCACTGGCACCGGTTGCCCAGAAAAGCTGTGGATGCCCCCTCCCTGGAAGTGTTCCAGGCCAGGCTGGATGGGGCCTTGAGCAGCCTGGGCTGGTGGGAGGTGTCCCTGCCCATGGCAAGGGGGTTGGAACTGGATGGGCTTTAAGGTCTCTTCCAACCCAAACCGTTCTATGATTCTGTGTGACCGTTACCTAGAAAGCCCGCCCGCCCGCCCGCCGGCAGGGACGTGCCCCGCACGGCCCCGGCCGCTCTCTCCGCAGCCCCGCGGGGCGGGTGGGCAGCGGCCGACTGCGACCCCGCGCTCCCTGCGGCGCGGTGGGGGAGCCATTCAAAATGGCGGCCCCGCCACCACTCGCGTTCGAGCCCCCCGCGCGGCGCGTGACACCCGGCTCCAGCCCCGGTTACCGCAAGGCGGGCGAGTTCCGCAGCCCCCGCCTCCGCCTTCACGGCCGCCGCCTCGTGCGTCCGCTTCCCCCTCCCCTTCCGCCGCGGCTGCCGGGCCGCGGGAGCTCCGCGCCGGTTGCCGGCGCAGCGCCTCGGTTCGCCGTCCTCGCCATCCGCTGGCGGGGCGCGGGGACCGCCCCCTGGCGTCGGGCACGGCAGCGCCGCTGCCCAGCCAGTACCTCGGCCCCGGTGGCTGACGGCTCTCTCCCGCTCGGGGGAGCCTCCGTCCCTTCACCCTTCCTCTGCTACAACTGCTGTCAGCGTTCCTGTTTGACGTGCGGGCGGCCCCACCGTACCCCGCTCCCCCCCATCTGGAGGGCGACTCGGGTGCCGCCGCCGGCGGAGAACGAGGGTGTCAGGGGCGGCGGAGGAGGGAGAGAAAGGTGCGAACCCGGAAGTGCACGCGCCGCGCCGCCACCCGCGGGGAAGCGCCCGCGCCCCGGCACAACAATGCGGAGCCGCCGCGCCTCCGCCCGGCACAACTTTTCCGTCGGCATCGGAAAAACCAACCTCGCCCGCCGCACCCTCCCCGCAGCCGCCCCGCACCCCGACAGGTGCGGCGGGAGGGCAGGACCCGGCGGCAGCGGCCCCGGCGCGAAGGAGAGGTGGAGGGAGCTCGCTTACCTCCCGCGCGCCATGGTGGCCGGGCCAAGCGGGGCTGCGGCTGCCGCGGTAGCGAGGCGAGCGCAGGGAGCTGGGGGCGCGCACCCCACCGACGGGCACCCTCGGGGGCTCTGCCTTCCCGAGCCGCTGGAAGGACGGAACGGAGAAGAAGGAGAAGAAGGAAGCGAGCCGCAGCGACGGGAGGGACCCGGTGCTCGCGCCGGGAGGACGGCGGCAGCCGGCGAGGAGGGGCGGCGGCCGGCAGACACGGCCCCGGCGCTGGCTCACGCCGCAGCCGCCGCGCACCTGCCCGCCGCCCTCCCCGCGGGCGGGAGGGGGGGAGCACCCGGCGGGAACGCGCGGGGGCGCTCGAGGGCAGCGCGAACAGGCGTGCGGGCGGGGCGGGGCGGGGCCTCCCGCGCCCGCCGGGAGCCGCCCGCCGCGCCCCAGCGCTGCCTGCTTCCCCGCGGGCGCTGGGCTGGGCAGCTCGGGTTTGGTCCTACGCCGTCCTGACTGCGTGGGGCTGTCACCTCACACCTCCGCGGCCTCCCGCCCGCAGAGGTCAAGAACCCTTTCTGCCAGGAGCCAGCCAGCAGAGCTGTGCTTACATCATGGAATCACAGAATGGTTTGGGTTGGCAGGGACCTTAAAGCCCATACGGTTTCAACCCCCCTGCCATGGGCAGGGACACCTCCCACCAGCCCAGGCTGCGCAAGGCCACATCCAACCTGGCCTTGAACACTTCCAGGGAGGGGCACCCACAGCTTCCTCGGGCAACCCATGCCAATGCCTCACCACCCTCAGCATTGAAGAATTTCTTTCTAATGTCTAATCTTAATCTTCCCCCTTCCAATTTAAAGCCATCCCACTTCATCCTATTACTCTTTACCCTTGTAAAAAGTCCCTCCCCAGCTTTCCTGCAGCCCCTTCAGGTACTGGAAGGCCGCTAGAAGGTCTGCCTGGAGCCTTCTCCAGGCTGAACAACCCCAACTCTCTCAGCCTGTTCTCATAGCAGAGATTCTCCAGCCCTCTGATCATCTTCGTAGCCTTCCTCTTGACCCACTCTAACATTTCCATATTCTTCTTATGTTGGGGATTCCATATTCTTCTTATGTTGGAGTCTTACCTCCAACCAAGCTGGCCACACCAGCCTCCTTCTCCGCTGTTTGAAGGCATTTCAGTGCATCACGGTTGCATGTTGTGGAAGCTATTTGGGTCCTGTGACTGCACTTGGCTCTTAATGCCTGGAGGTGCAGTACATCCGGTCCAATTGCGCTGCTGCCCATCTCCAAAGCTGTTGCTGGGAGGTGGGGCATAGTTGTTGTGTGGAGGATCTTGCACATCTTAAGACCACCTTAACCAGCTGCAGCCATGACCTGGTGGTGGCTCTCATGACATGCTTGCCACATGCCCAGGGCAGACAGGCTTTTAGCAGTCCAACTGGCTTGCCGAGACCTTGTCACTTCTCAGTTGTCTTGCACCACAATCGGGTCCTTTTTCTAATGCATGAGACTTTATTAATCCCAAAGTTTTGTTTTTCTAGCTCATCCCGACGTATTCCCAGAATACCCCAATGGTTGTTTATGTACAGTCATAAACAAACTTCACACAAGTGTACATAGCATACAACGTTCTAGAGTTAAAAAAGCTTAGCTTTTATGGATTAAAGTTCAACATCTTTTTTCTACCCATCTCCTTTTTGTAGACTCCAGTAATCCCTACTTCCCATGTGCACTAACAAAATGGAGATGGTTCCTAGCGGTGTGTAGGCTGGCAGGCTCACCAAGTGCTTGTGGTGAGGATTAGCCAACTGGGAAGCTAAGCAGTAGGCAGCTGGTGAAGTCACATCATCTTTCCTCCAGTGGACACACTGATTGGGTCCTTTACATTGAATTTGGCTCAAATTGTAAAAAGGGTTGGAAAGTTATTTGGGAGTAGAGAGGTAGATAGTGAATGCAATTACATTTTCTTAAAAGACTAAGATAAAAGTGTGACACATAGAAAGGATGGCTTTTTGAAGCACTCATTTCTCACTTTGTAGTGAACCTAGTTCACACGGGTTTCTATCATTAGGCATTAATATGCCTGCCTTGATCACAGCTTCCCTTTCTTGGACTCTCCTTTGTGGATTTATTTTTTGAGGCTCCATTAAGACTTTCAAGAATTTATCAGCACTTTTCACACAAAAAAGCCTTTACATAGAATTTTGCTGTGATTTTAGCCTGTAATTAAAGAAGCTATGGAGTCTCCCAGTCCTTCAAATACTCTGCTCTACTTAGCTGAGAAAGGTTTTTTGTTGGACAGAGAAATATTTTCAAGGCTCAGGAGAGAGTCTTGTGCAGGGAGTCACCGAATGATACTGTTCCACTTAGACTTATCTAGGTACAGCCCTAGAAAATTACTGCATTCATGTTTCCCAGGTGACATTTAAGTAGTCACATTTTGCTAATACTCCTGTCTTGAGTATTTTACCTAAAATCTAGTGTGCACTCTCTGCATGTATATATATATATTTATAAAAATAAAGCTAGCCAATTTATAGCTGTATTACCCTAGCACAGCTCTAGCTATATTTTGCTAATGCATATTTTTATGAATGCATGTTTTCTGAAAAACAAACTAACAAAACCAAAGCATGGTCAGAACTTGATTTCTCACTTATTTTTTTTTATTTGTTTCTAATAGATAAGGAAGAGTGCCTTCCTGGTCCCTGATATTTGTGCTGAGATAATTTTTTGAGAAAAAGAAACCTACTCACCTGCTTTAGTCTTGTACCCTCAGCACATGACAATCTAATTTTATAGCAAGTTTGTATAAACCAGTTTATATACAGAGCATAAGCAGAATGAAACTCTTTCATTAAATAACTGAACTGCAAACCATTCGAAAGACTGTGAAAACACTGCACATTCTTTCCTGTTTCTCAGGGTTTTTTTCCACTGGTCTTGTTCATAGGGTTGCTCCTGAGAACTTGGTGGAAAATGTGTTTCTTCCTATGCAGATTAAACAGTTCTGGGCATTTTCCTGAGATATGAGATTTTTCCCTAGGTGACCTGTTAAAGTGACTTGCCATTCCTGGTGAAAAAGAAAAGGCATTGAAGGTATTTTGAAAAAAAAAATAGTACTTGAAAAAGCACTTTTAAAATTTTATGCGTTCTGCCCAAAGCAAACTAAAGCATTAGTCTATTTGTATTGTGCTGCAATCCAAAATAATTTCTGGAATACTTAATGAAAACATGTCATAAAATCATACATTTCCCTAGCATGGTCTACTAAGGCTTTTTCACTTCAGTAAAAAAAAAAAAAAAGAAAAACATTTAGTAAATAGTGCTGTTTTCCATTCTGTAATGGTGTATCCAAATGTGGAATATATTCACTAAACATTTGAAAAGAAGGCACTGAGAAACCCATGTCAGGGAAGGAAATTTATGAGGTTGTAAGTAATGTCTTTGGCACATTCCTGGGTTCTAGACACCAGTTCAAAGCCAGAGGTTTTAGACTGTGAGTATTTCCTCCTATTCCTCCTCCATCTCTACTCAGATCAGAGAGTACATTTACTGATTTAGAGTGTGCTGCTCCCGCAGCTTTAGGCTGCCTCAGATTTTGAGTCCTTCCACATTCATCCTCTTGGTGTTCTGTTTCAATCATGCTATGTTTCCTTTCCGGATGGTATCATCTCCCACTTGCCAGCTTCTTTATTAGTCTTACTTTATGCCAGCTTAATCGAGGTCCGATTAAGTACTTCTGGAGACTGTGTATAGGTTTATCTGCAATATTTCTACGAACTTCTATTTGTTATAGGTGGGTATGTTTGTGTCAGCTATTACTAAAATTGACTAAAAATTTCCCATTATAAGACAGTTCTCCAGTTACCCATATCTTTGGCAAGCTGGCTCTTTGGTATAAAATTTTCCATGCCTCCTGTTATAGGGTCTTTAATTTTTTTTCCCAATCATCTCTAGGAAAAAATATTTTAAAAATATGTTTGGTCCATGCTAAGATATTACTTGCTTTAAGTTAATTTAGTGGTCCCAACGTTTAAAGCAGGCATTTCAGATCTAGAGCAATGGCAGAGAAATGCATTTTGTTGTTTGTGTGGGTACTCAGTCCAGATCTGGCTGAGCTATAACCCCTTACCAAACCACAGTTTGTGCACACTGAGAGACTTCCGTAACAGCTAAAATCTACAAAGCCTTGGGTCCAAAGAAAACCCAAGTTGCTTCCAACACCGAACACCCAGCAGCCTGGGTACAAGGTCTTCTACAGCAAACGAGTACAGTTCACACACATACTCCCCCTCATTATCCAGGCTACAGAATCTGAGGGAAAACTTGCCATGGAGGCTTTTAGCTGCTTTTTTTCCCAAGCAGGTTTTGTTTGGGAACTAAGAACAAGGAAATTCTTTCTCATGTCCTTTAGTGACCCTACTGCTAACACTGAACAGTGGACAAAAAAGCTAAGTCTAAAAATTATAGAGCAGAGGCAGACACTGTCCAAGAGCATTTCGCCTCATATCAGCGTGTTTAGTTGCCAGCATAGTGTAATGCACAATATGTGAAGTAAGAGTTAATGAAGACCAGGGTTACTGTTGTCATACAGATCTGTGGGAAGTAGCAGCATCTCTCCTATTTGTTGTGAGGAACAGGGACCGGGAGTATGCATGGGGGAGACTGAATACAAATCCATGAGAGAGGTGTAGGAAGTTAGAGGGCAAAAAGGATGCACTAAAAGAAGGAAGAGAAAAAGAGTCTAGGAATCCAGTAGAGGAGGAATCAAAAATTATTTAGATGTTTTTCTGCAAAATTAGGGTTACCAGAGTGTTGAAATAGATTTAGTAAGGAACTGTGGTAGACGAAGGCAGGACAGAAACATGTAAATAACTTGAGAGTCATAACAGTATACATGGCTGGTGTGTGTGGGTCCTGTGTGTATCCCCCCCTTCTGGGCATGCTGCTGCCTGGGCTCAGGGCCAACTTAAAGATACTGTAGCTTGTAGCCTTGAAAGAAAATACCAGAAGAAACCTCAGTGAGGTGGCTCAGATACACTAATTTGAAAGTTGAGGTTATGCTTATTGTTTAAACTGGTGCAGAAACTGAGTTGTGTGTATCCAGAAATTTGCAATGGCATCAACTGGTGATCAGTTGATCAGGAAGAACTAAACCAAGGAGAAAGCCGTGAATCCCCTCAATCAGTGGAGATCCTGCTTTCTGCTTTCTAGAGTGAGTCCACACAAGCAACTCCAGAACAAGTGTTCTTGGCTTGGGCTTTCCTATTAATGTGAATGAGTGTGGCACAAATGTGTCACAGAGGTGTTGGTTTTACATAAAGGACAAAGATCAAGCAAAAAGACAAATATTTCACTCCTAACAAAACAGAGTATATTGCACTACTGCTCTCCATTCTGCCTCTGATGTTTTGTTTAATGGATGGAAAATCCTATGCCTGGGTGTTCACTCCTGATTTGCCTGTTCAGATATATGAAGACTCTTTGGCCACATTTGAATTAGCAGAATGAAAAAGGCCAGGGCAAATGCCAGAGCACTGATTGAGCACAGGTCATGAAGTGGTTTTGTGCCAAACAGGCCTCACCGAAACAATTCGTGCCAGGTTATGTTTGGGGAACCAACATGGCCCAAAGCCAAGCCCTAGTATACAGATTGGTTTTGGCCTGATTGCAGTGATAACTTAAACCCTTGTATGGTTGTGAGATATACCAGGCCAGTTAGGCACAGGGTAAGAAAGTGACCTCTGTACTGTTTTATTTAACAGCACAGACATGGCCTTTGGGTCTTGACCTCCCAGTGAGGTTGGTGGGAGGAGGGGAAAAAGGGTCTCTACTATGAGGACCCCTTTTGTAATAGCCAGCGCCAATAAGAGACTAATAATTGAGTGGTTGCTGGTCTAAATTGCTTCTACATTTTACATTACACCGACACAAAGATAATAGGGAGAGAGTAAGAGCTCAGGTCTTCCTATGTCCAGCTGACTACCCAAAGTGGTAGTTTGTGGCCAAGTTATAAATGTTTATTCTACTTCTGATTCCAGGATTCTGACTCCTGTTCTGTCAAGTTCAAACAGAGTGTTTGAACATGCTCCTCTACAGAATCATTATCAGAGTGGTGGTTGTGACACTTTTTAAAAAGGAAAAATAATATGTAGCTTTTAATCTAATGCTCATCAAAAGCAACAGCAAGGAGTTTGGTGGAGGATGAGGGTAAGGCTGAATTAGTGCACAAGATCTGACTTAAACAATTATTTCAAAAGGACCACAGTCATGTTCAAATACTTTTTTAGAAATTCAGTGATATATATTTGGTTAACCATTAACATTTTAATGCTTTTAAAATCAATATGTGTAGCCTCTAAGAATAACAACTATAAGAAAATGTTAGTTTAACGTGAGGAATAAATTTTATTTTGTTATGACCGAGACTGGTCTGAGGGTTTTATTGCATTAGACTGTATGCAGGTTTCATCAGCTCAAACTCTCTGGCTCCTTATGACAGCTTGATTTAAGGAGTTTAACTAGTTTCCTGCGGGAACTGTAGCCTAAGAAAACTGAATTGTGAACTGGTAAGAAAAAAATTACAGGACATTTTTCAAAGCATACAGTAGTGAAGAAAGGAAATAATTACTTGGAGTTGGGGACATAGAGTGAGAAAGTGCCTGCCTTGTGTCTGTGGGTGGTAAGCCACAGCTGGCTTATACACTTTCTTTGTTTCTTCATCTATCATTACTCCAATCACAAGAACTAATTATAGTCATTTAGGTCAGCATTTCTCTATTCTATTGAATATTGAAAAAACAGGTAGGGCGTTTAATGTAATTTAGAAGGAGCTTCTCTGCATGTCCACTGGACTAGAACAATATGCAACTAAAATAATAATTTCCAAACATTCATTTTCAGTGTCACTTTTATTGATAATCATGAATTTGAAGAGTGAAACCTTAATAAACAAGGCTTAAAGTGCTCAAAAATATTGTCTCCAAAGATTTTGGTTTACTCCTCACCTCTGTCACTTCAGTTTGAGTTCATCAGAATTCACTCATAGATTAATTGCGAAAGTAAAGCACGTTGCTGAAGGATGAATGAGGGAAAGCTAAGCAGATTCACATGGAGACTGCTTTCATATAGGAGAGCCTCCATATTTCCCGATAAATTTATTTAAATAAAATAAAATAGAAAATGGAAATAAAAGTGTGGTGTTTTAATAGATTTTGAGTTATTATTTTCTGACTTTCTTTAAATGTCAGTATAGTTTAAGTTCCATTGTTCTTGCCATCAGAACTAATTTGGAAAACAATTAGGCAGACAGAGTCCAAGTGAAAATGTGAGTGAGTAAGGAAAGATGGAATGGAGATCTTAGCAAATCCTACTTATTTAATCTTTTAGATATGCAAAAAATATAACAGCCAGAGATAAAAAACATGGAATGCAAAAAGAGGTGCTCCTTGGCCAAAGTAAAAGCTGAGCTAGGAAGTGGAGAATCAGCCTGCTGTGGGAACAGAAAGATCTTGGGACTTTTTTCCAACATATTCTGGAGTATAAATAACAAAAGCATGTCTGAGGTTCAAAATAAAGTGAACACATCAGTTAGCTACAGAATGGTGATGGAGGCAAAGATTCTTGGTGTGATGAGGGAGAAACTACTGATGATGAAAAGGAAGACAGGGAAACTGGAGCATCAAAAATCTGACAATTACTGAAGGACCAAGTAGATTGAGTTTCAGCAATACTTGGCTGGTTAATGAAGCCACTGAAGACAGGGCTCTGTGCCAGAGCCAGGTGAACATGGGGAAGAAGGGAGGTAGAGCTGATACTCAGCAACTGGAAAGCTGGGTGGTGAACTGCTGAATATATAAAAAATATCCAGCTATATGGCATTTTTCTGTCTCAGGAATAGAGCACTAGCATAACGTGATTTATATTCTGACGTTATTAGGCTTAGTGATATAGGCTACTGAAATGCAGAGCTAAATCCATTGCTAGAAAAACTTCACTGCAGGCAATGGAAGTATCAAAGACATTATTCGGGACCACCAGTACTTCAACTTATATAGACTGATGTGTGTTTAAGAAGCCAAGTGTATAACTTCTAGCTTTAAGCCCTGCCCTTTTCCCCAACAGTTTATCTGTACTTCATCAACATATCCTTCATCTAAGGACCTGAAGGCTCCTCTTCTTGTGTGTTTCTTTAAGTACTATGCTTCAATTTTCATGTGATAAAGCATTCCTTCCTAATGCTAGCTCTATTTTAATTTATCAAAACACATTGTCCCAAGTTTCCCATCCTTCTTTTATTAGTAAGAGATGAAAATGGCAGTGACACAAATCAGAGGAAAGACTTTTCCACTGTTACATATATGACTGCGTATTCATACTGGGAAACTTCACACAATAACTAAGTGTGGAAGAATGTAATAGTTTGTGAATTATTCTAATGGAAGCACATTTATATATCATTTTGTGGTTATTTATTAGCTATGGCTGCTTGTGACCCTAATTAAAATAATAGTTGCAGGGGACCCAAAAGTAACGCAAGAATGATTATTTCCCATTTCCTGTGGCCCAGTTTTGTGAATTCATCATCTTCCTTTAAACCTAGATTTTTGTGCTGGGAACAATAACATACTGACACAGTCTAATGAAATTAACCACAATTACCGTGACCTTTGGTTTACTCAACCTTTTGCTTCCATTGTTAATTATACGTGCATTATAGTTAGTGTAGAGGAGATGATTTGATCATTATTAGAAATCTACCAAGCTTGCTTTCTTCTGAAGAAAGAAGAAAATCTAACAAAAAAAGCCTGGAAAGAAGGAAAGAAGGAAAGCATTTATGAAAGAGATGAAAACTGAACTTCAGGCTGGAATAGCGAAAAGATACGAAGCAAGTAGTGGATAAAACTTTCTTGGAAAAAGCAGAAGATATTTGCTTGTATACATAGGGTTTGTAATTGCTTTAGTTTTTTTCCTTGCATAATCAGGTGTTACACCCATAAGAGTTTACAAACTGACAACTCTCTGAAAGATAATCAAGTATACAGTAGCTGAACATATGAAGTAGCTTGATTCTTGCAAGGCATCAACATCTTTTGGTCCTAACCTAAAAGATCTGTTTTTGCAAATAAGAGCACAGTTTGGAAGAGGGTGTAGTCTAAATGACACGATACCTGTCTCAGAGGCAAGTCTTTGTTTTTCCCACAGCTGGTCTCTTTTCATAGGGATAGCTTCTCATGCATCAAAATTTGAGACGTTCACTAACCTGGAAGGGCCACTGAAGAAAAGTACTCTGCCTCAAGCTGATTGTGGGACAGATGGTGCTTTCCCTAACTGGGAGCTGGCGAAATGGGCATGGTTGAAGTACGTTTTGTTTCATCTAGATACTTTTTACAGAGAGATGATTTTTTTTTCCAGCTAGATTCAGCTGGTGGTTCACTGTGCAAAAGAATGAGAGCAACTTGGGAAAGGAGGAGGGGGAAATCAACCCCACGTGTCATGTCTGATTTAGTCCCTGACTTGCTGTGTTCATAAGCCAGGAACAGAGCTACTGAAAGTTGCTGTGGAGATAGGAGGCTCCAAGCTGAGACAACGCCATGATAAGACAAAGACCTGGGTGAAAGTGTGTTGCAGATCTCTTAGTTCATTTTGTTATGATGCAGCTGATACTCATTTTACCAGTCAAGTGAGACAGTTTATCTCAGCAGCTTAAAGAGAATAAGCCTTTAGGTTATCTTAAAATTGCTCTTTAGTGATCATTCTACAAAACAGTCCCCAAATGGGATTACAGAATGGTTGAATTTGGAAGGGACCTCTGGAGATCACCTAAATCATCTCCTCTGCTCAAAGCAGGATCACCTGCAGCAGGATGCTCAGGGCTATGTACAGTCAAGTTTTGATATTTCCAAAAACGGAAACTCTGTCACCTCACTAGGCCACCTGTGCCAGCATTCAACAATCCTCACAGTAAAAACATTTTTTACATTTATATGTAATTTGCTCTATTTTGATCTATACTCATTGCTTCTTATCCTGTCACTGGATACCACTGAGAAGAGCTTTATCCATGCTGACCAACCCTAGCTCTCAGTCTTTTCTTGTATGATAGATGCTGCAATCCCTTAATGATCTTATTGACATTTTGCTAGGCCTGCTGAACTTCTTATAATTGTACAGGACTGTAACATCACAGTGAATAGTCACAGCTGAGAAATACTCCTGGGAAAAATACGGCTTTTCCAGGTGACAATCATCTGATCTAACTGCATGCTTCAAATATGTGATATTACTTAGAAGCTTTACCCTTTCAAATGCACTGATAACTAACTGCTTCAGAACCTGCCATGTACAGAAGCTAACTAGGGTATTGCCTTTTCCAGTTTCCCTTCAAATACTAATTGTTTCAGGAAAACGTAGAAAACACTGCAAATATCCCTTCCAAGAACTTAGTGTCTACCAAGGTCCTTTGAACCAGCAGGATTTTATCAAAGATTCAGTTTTACTCCTTAAAGGAGAGAGCTACTAAGAGGGAAGACTTTATTTCCTGGCATCGGTTAGCTGCCCTGCGCAATGAAAGACCCTTCAGGGCAGATTTATAGCTTGCAACAATCTTATTTGAAGAACACCAAGGTCGTCATAGGATAGATGTGTGTTGTAAACTTGAGATGCACTCAAAGGGGACAGACACAAAGAAAAAACAGCAAAAATGTTTATCACTTTCCTCCTTAAACATCATGGAAGCTTTGACATAGGTTTTCACAGGGAGAGAGCTGGGTTGCTTTATTTTTTCTATGAGTCAAACCCCAGAAAGAGCCTGCACAAAGATTAAAAGGAGTCTAAGAGAAATGAGAGGCTTCGTAAAGACAAATTTCAGATATGAGAGTGTTATAAGAGCTTTTTCTTTGCTTATATTGCAAAACTGGGAGGAGAGGTTGATAGATCATACAGTTACACTACCATTCAGAGGGACCTGGATGGGCTGGAAAATGGACTGAGAGGCATCCTCTAAGTTCCACAAAGAGAAGTGACAAGTCCTGCACCTGGGAAGAAACAATCCCACTCATCAGGACATTCAGGGGCTGACTAGCTGGAAAGAAGCCTGACAGTAGATGAGATGGGGTCCCGGTGGACATCAAGTTGAACATCAGTCAATATGCCCTTTTGACAAGAGGGCAAGAATATCCTAGGCTGCATTAGGAAGCGCATCTGGAGTGCTGGATCCAATTCTGGGCTTCTCAGTACAAGACAGACATGCTGGGGGTGAGTCTAGCAACAGTCCTCATAGACAATTAAGGGAATGGAACACCTGCCATGTGAGGAGAGGGTGAGAAAGCTGGAACTGTTCAGCCTGGAGAAGAGAAGATTCAAGGATATCTGTTTAATGAGTATAAATACCTGATGGGGAGAAGGAGAGAAGATAGAGCCAGAGTTTTCTCAGTGGTGCTCAGTGCAGGTAAAAGAGGTGATGGGACAGAAGCAGAAATACTGGAAATTCCATTTGAACACACTCTGAAAATGATAAAATACTGGCACAGGCTGCCCAGAGAAGTTGTAGAGTCTCCATCATTAAGGATCACCATGCTTTGACTGGATCCCGGCCTAAATACCTTACTGTAGGTGAGCTTGTTTGGAGCATACGTACTATATGTGTATCCACATTTCTCATCAAAGTATCTTAATGCCTCATAGCCATTAACAGATTTTATTTCTTATGACAGGCATGAAAGAAAAATAAGTATTTTTCTAATATTACAGATTGGAGGTGTATACTGAAAAGATGTATTTTCTTCTTGTTGCTTAGGGCCATATACCCGAATGGGAATGTGAACTGCTATCACTTCATTTTTAGTGTAGTAGCCTATTCATTAGACTATTTTTTTCTTATAAACTAAACCTTTAAAACCTAAGCAAATTAAATTTGATTATACAAATTTAGAGGTTAATTAGGTCGTTAGCAAAGCTGAAACAACTCAACATGTAAAGATTTACTATAGATCGTAGGAATCCGAATAAATAAAACATCAGCTTTTAATGCTGCTCCAAAGGAATATCAAGAAAATAAGGGTGAATATCTGACTAGTTTTGAAGAAAAGTGCCAATTTAAAAAAAGTGAAGTATTCCAAGATTATAGATTAGGTGCAACATAACAGATACTTATTTTTATTTTCTAAAAGTAAGTAAATTCACTATTCTAAGTTCATCACAATTAAGTGTTCATTTGAAGTGCTTCATGACAGTAGTTCAGGAGTCCTGAAGTGACTAAAGAATTGTTTTGATGGCTTAAGAAGTTCTTTTTTATTTATTGGTTACTGCTCTAAGATGGTAATCATGTAAGATCAGAGTTCTCCTAACTGTATGTGTTACACTATATAGCAGTGCTACTTGTCACTTAGCACCCTTCTAGTGAGTTGCTTTTGGTACTTACAAAAGTATTAGCCTCTTTCTAGGGATACAGAATTAAAACATAAAAGAATAAGTTGTACAGCATCACTCAGTGAATCACTGACAATAATAAATGTAGAACCAAATGGAATTTGGGGAATCCATTCTGTCTGTTACAAATTCTCTCTCCCATGGGAATTTGATTCCTTCATTGTTCCCTTTTTATAGCACAAGAATAAAAACACCCCTTAATGATAGACTTTAGAGAAAATATTTTTTTTTTGCAAAGTTTGTTAACCACAACTCTCACTGCCTTTCTGAAAAAATAACTGCCAGCTTGAGGAAGAGCCAAGAAAGCCTAGAGAACTATCTCTCTCAGCTTGCCATTTTCTTAGCATAGGTGAAAAATACTGAGATTCATATACTTCAACTTGATGACATGCTGGGTCTGCTATTATATTTAACAGCTAAAAGTGGAACCCTCAGAGGAAAATTAAATGGAAACCAAATCACAATGAGGAGTTTTCTGTAACTCCTTACAGATATAGATACACAACACTTCCTACCCTTCATTTTAGCCCTTCCTAAGTCTGGATATCTAACTCTGCTTATAAATTCCTCTGCCATTCAAGCATAAACTGACATTTAATAAGGGGAGACAGGTCTCACATGGCTCTGTAGAACCATCCTATTGTGCTGCACCAGACCTGGGAACATCTAAATAACAGATATGCTAACACAGCTGGAAGTCTGAAGAAAAAAGGATTCCTTTTTTTCTTTTCTTTTGTTTAACTAACCAGTCAGCAACTATGACAGGGGAAACAGCAAAAATAAGGAAATGAGGACATAAAGGCTTTATCCCTTCATTATCTCTACGGTCAGAAAAAAACCCGAGTCTGTTCAAAACATAAGAAATTTTCAACTGAGCCTGCATCCTCCTGCACTGATTCATCCTTCGGGCACTGTTCATGAAAGCTGAACTGTAGCCACGCAAGTCTTCTACAGCTTTCATTTATTTGAGGGCTTCTAGATCTTAAAAACTGAGTGGAGCCGGCAGAGAATAGGTTAATTAGATGATGTAGTGTGAATTCTGTTTCTTGCTTGTTTTTTCCCTGCCTGACATCTAAGTGTCAAGTCTATTTGTGTAAAGGTTCACGCAAATAGAAAAACAAGACAATGTCTTCAGTAAAGAGTTTACAATTCAAAATAAGAAAAAAGGATTTATAAGAAGGTATCAGGAGACAATGAGATAGCAGTGATCATGGCACACCAGTAATCTAACTGTTGTCGTATTTTCTGTGGGTATTTTGCCACAGGTGTGAGGGACCTATCTGAAAATGGATAATGAAATGGTCTTGCAGTGGAGAGCTCCTACTAAGTATGAGGAACAGCATGGGAAGAATCCCAAAGTTTTCCCCCCCTTTTTTTAAAAAAAAAAATTAAAAAAATAGGCAAAGTAGGGTCTGACCTAAGACAGGAACTGACATCTTACTAACAAATGACTTCATCACCGTGAATTGAGTTCAGTGGGGATTGGTATCTGGAATGGCAGTCGGAGATGCGACAGCACTGCCCCCTCCCAGAGCCGGCAGTCTGTCACCTGCTCTCTCCTGCATGAGTATTCCTGCTGAATCCCTGCTGACACAGAAGAAAGTAGACTGGGAGTAGATCAAATGCTTTGAAATGAAACTGCTCTCTCATTCTTCTTTCCTTCCCCACCTCAAGGTACTCCTCATATCCTCCAAATTTTGTGTTAAGTTGCTTGTCCCTTCCCTCTAGGGACTCTGTGCAACAATCCTCCTATTGTCTCAACCTTCCAATAAGGTTATCCAAGACTCAACCACGCGAGTGAAGAGCCTTTCTTCAACATACTTTGAAGAAACTAAATAATCTTTTCCCCCTTTCCTACTTATATCTTTTGTTAAGTGAAATTTGACACTCGTTCTATTCACTTTCACTGGTACTCAAAACAAGTTCTATCTTTGAAAAAAACAGCAGACCATAATGCAAGCATTGTGCAAATTACGTAACAATTGTTAATCAGTTCACTTTTGCCCATAAAACTCTACCTAAGCAAGAGTAGTCTAGCAGCAGACCCAGTCTCCTGTCCTCTTGGAACCTTAAACAAAACCACAAGGGACCACAAAGTAAATGAAGCTCAGTACAACCGTTTGCTATGCACATGAAAGACACCAAAGTACTTAGAGGCAAACTTCCCTGGAGTAAAGTACCATTGTTCTGCTGACTTCTGAACCAGTTCATCTATCAAATGTGACCTACATTACAGATTATGTCCTCACCCTTGAAGTATCCCACAGCTGTGCTTCTCTTGGACAATTCAAAGCTCTGCTTGAAGTAAGGGAGGGCCGGAGACAAAAATGTCTCTGTCAGAAAGATGTATCTCTCTGTCAGAGAGACTGAGCAAACTTCCAGAGAAGAGGACAATCAAGAGGAGGAAATAACCACCAAGTCTTCTTTTTTAAAGATATCTTTCTGTCATTTGTGGCACTGATCAATGCTAAGTTCAATTGATTTTTCTCCAAAGGGACTGTTAAGGGACTTTTTGCTCAACTGTTACTTGATAACTTTTTTTATCTATCAATAAAATACTACAGGAATTAGGTTTTTGAACTACCATATTATTCATTTCAACAGGATAGGAATTGGTAAGCACTGATGTGTTTCATAACAGTGAAACTGCTTTTTGTCCTTTCTATAGTGTCAGATTTTTGCAAAGCTGGTCATCAACTCTCCTTCATAAAAACAAACAGAAAACCCCTTAAAATTTTTGGAACTTGCAAGAAGAGGTTGGAGGTTTGGTGAAATTTACTGATAATTCTCCTTTTCTTTTTTTTTTTTTAATTTTATGTGGAAAGTCACTTTGAAATTCACATTAGCAAAACTTTTAAGTTTTCTACTTACATCTTCTGCATTACACAACTGTCTATGCTTGTGCAGTTAGCCTGTGAAATGGTCATTAATGGACCTGGCTGAAAGATAAGCCTATAAAATTAGCCAGAAAAAGAAATATTTTAACTTGTATTATGTGAGCACTAAAGTAAGTCAATTGTCTGGACTTACGTGCGAAAGTGCTAAAAACTGTTTAACTTAAATACCATATATACGATGAGTTTTCTTACTCAGCTAAACTGTGTCTCATCTCAGATCCCTTGAAGAAACTCACATGTCTACAAGATGCCACCTGCTCTTTGAGATACAAAATGCATATGAAAAATTATTCAGAGACAGCTCTTCCCTGACTGCATATTTGAGAAGATTCAGTTGTCTGTTGAGCACACCACCTGCTCAATTGCATGTACACACAAGCACTTAGAGACAGCTACTGATTTACACATTGTGGAATATGAAGGAAGGAGGAAACAGTGTGTGCTACAGGGAGATGTAAGGGAACTGAAAGCTTGATGCCTTTAGGATGTCAAGACAAGCTGCTTGGAGTTCTGTACGTTTGCAAGACACAGGGCTTGTTTTGCTGCTGTCTTGTAACTCTATGGTAGTTGTCTTCTCAGAAAATTCTGCCAATTTCTCCATCTCTGAATTAGCCAGCATTTCCACCTTGTTGATTGTAAATTGCATTGCCCTTGGCACCTGTGGGTACATAATTTGTCACATACATATTTTTCTAATATGATTATTTAATATACTAATATACAAATGAGATCAAGAATGCTGGATTCATTCAAACTGCAGGATTAATTTCTAGGACAGCATTTCTAGGAACTCTCTTAGTGCCATATTTGGAAACCAAAATCTCATAAGACTACATTTAAGATGCTCTTTTCCCCTTTAACCACGAGATTACCTCTTAAATCAAGGCATCTTTCACTAATACATATAATAACAGCTCTATGCATACATCCCAGGCTATTCCTCTGTGGGCTGAGGATTCAGTAATTGCACAGATTTGTTTAAAAGAAAGTAGAGGCAGTAAAGCCTAGCTGACTGAGAGCTAGTGTAGATCTTTGACTAAATCTAAGGTTGCACTGACAGCAATATTACTTAGAGCATAAAAAATTTTAAACTTACATCCTACAGTAGGGGAAATACTTTTGAGTACAGAGCTGTGTAAGCTCATCGGCCAGGCTCTCAAGTGATAACAAAGTAAAAACAACTGCTTTGCCTTGTATAGTTTTAGATAGTGTAGTCCTTTTCTTGTCTGACTCAGTAACATATATGCTCTCCCAAGGTCTGAGGAAAGAAAGGAAAAATATGAAAAAAAAGTATGATGAACAGATGGAAATAAATAGGGCAATTTTTTTCTTACTGCTCAGCTTATAGGTATGTCAGTTTATTAAATAAATAAACTTTTTGTGGCTGCCCAAAACTTGCTATATTGATGCCCATTCTTTAACTCATTTACTAAGGGTCTTATGTAGCAGAAATAGGGTAGGTAGCTACAAAAAGTCAAGCTTTTTCGGTGTTGTTACTGAAGTGATTCATCAGCTTAGTTGGCCTGACTTCAGCACTATTAATTCCTGGGACATGGTTATGAGTAGAGATTTTGTTAGAATATCTTTTCTTCCTGTGAAACACTAATCTCCAAAGTCAAAACTCACCTACACAGCTGCTGAAGCTATTTTTGTACATCCAAAGATAATCCAGCTCTGAGCTACAGTAATGAAGATATATCCCTTTAACAACAGGCATGGAAGGTTTACTCTGCTCTTTTAAAACTGTCCCTAGCATGTATTCAATTGCACATCCTGGATATCTGACAGGGCAGTATCTCATGGAGTGCTATCATTCTTCCTCAAAGTCACCTAATAGTTTAAGTAGCGCAAAGATCCGACCAAAGGATTTTTTTGGATAAAGCCAACTTGAATTTTCATTTGTATTTAAGCTCTAGTTAATGAACATTAATTGACTAAGATGATTATATAATATAGACATGACATACATTTTTGATTAGCCATGTTTAAGGAGAAAATGGTTGAGTCATGGGAGAAATATGTAAATAGTGTTTGCACTATTATTTGTAATTGCATTAATTAACACACATTAGAACAGACCAACAGTTTATGAAACAACCAGTGGAAAGTCATTATATAATGGCCAATGCAAATTATGGCATGGCAATAATTAACAATTAACTCTGTAATTCACTAAGTAATTAACTCTGTTGGAGAATAGAAAATAAGGATGATTTTACTAATTTAAATATGAAGTCCAATGTCCTTATCTCCAGGAATGAGCAGAATGATTCATTAAAGCATGTTAAAGCATATGGTGATGTTCTCCTGGTCCTGTCCAATGGCATTTTAGAGCCAGAGTTGTATCCATGACTTTGAGTTTAACAGCTTTTGATGAACTTTTTCCTAGGAACTTCTCCAGCTGCCCTTTGAACCCATCTATACTTTGAGCTACCACAATGTCCTGTAGGACTTAGTTCCTATGTGCTGTATGAAATAATCCTTTATTTTGTTCACACTCAGCTTGCTGCCTGGAAATTTCACTTGATGTTCCACAATCAGTTTGTGTGCATCTTTTCTGTACTATTCCTCACTTTCTAAAGCACTATTATAACTTTCTCCTCACCTCCAGCTTTGTCGTTGAGTATTTAGAAACTTCTCAGATGGGAGCAGTGTCGTGACTTCAATCACCCCTGAGATCCTTTTGTATCCTTTCTCAGCGGGGTGAGCGGGCAGAACTGCCTGCAGTATTCAGTGGTGCATTTGATGTGTTTTCATTTTATTCCTTCTTCTGTGTTGATTAACCTAGGAAAACAGATTTTTCTCCCATGCAAATACCACAGGGCATCATTGCTGCCTGCCCTTTGAAAAGATGGTGCCTGGGTGGAGATCATGCCTTGGTTGAGATCATGCCTGGATTGGGCTTCCTTCTACTAGACCTAACGTGGGACTTTCTTTAGGAGCCATCATCAGCTTTCAAGATTAAATGGACTCACATTTCATCCATGAAGGAATGAGATTACTAGTCAATTAATTAAACAAACTAGTATTTATCTGGGGCTGACAAAAGCAGCCAGTGTTAGCCCTTGTTTCTAAATGTGGGTGGCAATATGCATACCCTGTTGGAAATGGTCTCTGGTCTTGGCCAGTTGCTGAGCTATAACTGGAAATTGCTTGGGAGAGGCGTGCCTAGGCAGAACTCTTCCAAGGACTCCTTCAACAATGTAGCAATACAGGCACTTCTGTTCCAGTGCCCGGCAACAGTCCCAGGCACACATTTATTTACATAGAGAAGCTCACAGGTGGGTAGGATCAGCCCAGCAGTGTCCATGCTGTGTGGGTGCAGGTCTTCCCAAATCTGTGACGTTGTAGGTGCTCTATAGTTGGAGCAGGAGAAAAATATTTGGAAATTCGATGAGTCCATCTGTTTTCTTCTGCAGTATATCTAGAAGACCTAGGACACATAATAGCATAAGACAGAAACTTTTAGGATTGAGAAAATGAAAAATATGCCCTGTCTATATAGAACATATATTTAAAGGAGGTGATTCATTCTAATAAGCAATTAAGTATTTATAAGGTAATCCAGGAATCAAGAGCAGGTGATTGCAGAGGAGAGGATTTCCTCTGATTTAAGATTAGGAATAATCAGGATTAGATACAGACATTAAACCATTGGAGCACAGAAGTTCTGCAGAGACAGTCTATCCAGAAATCAGGTTTTGCTTAATAACACATAAAAAAAATTCTAACATACATACCTGTATACAAATCTGGCCTTGCATGGGAATAGATACCTCCCTAATGCTTGATTTAAATATTTATACAAGGGCATAATTTATGTGTAAATAGATATTACTTCCTTTATGACTGGATTCTGATTCCTTTACTCAAAAGGAAGAATATTCTGCTCATTATCCAATGCCCTTGCTATAAATAGAAAACTGACAAAAAATATTATACAACCTCTGTTCCAATTTTATTGAGGGGATTTTTTTAAGGACTGAAAACAAAAAATAACTTATTTCTCTTGTATAAACATGGTTGTATGTACCTTTGTAGATGAATATGTTTAGATGATAATTTTTGTTTCTTGATTTTTAGGTATGGTATGAAAATCAAGGTTTCAGATTAAAATAGCTATTGCCTGCTTTTATGAACAGTCAGAAACTAGGTCATTGCAAGAACTGAAAACATCCCAGTGGTCTGTCACATTCTATATTTTTATGTGTAGGTAATACAGTATATTGTTAATGTGAGATTTGTTATGTCTTATTCTAGCACAGGTTGATTTGAGTTGTGTCAAATGTGAAACTTGCCAAGGGAAGCAGAAGCCAAGCAGTCTGTGGGTGCTAGGCTGCCTTATCAATTTTTATGTGATGGCTTAGAAGGCTCTTGACATCATGGCCTAAACCTCTTTGCATATGCAGATGAAAGTTTCAAAACTCAAGATTTCTGCTCTATCCCTCTGCGCAAGCTCTACAGACTGTGGTCCTAGTGCTCCATGCAGTCGTACAATGGGTGAGCTCTACAAATCGTGATCCTAGTGCTCCATGCAGTCCTACAATGTAGCCAGGATGCGTGGCCTGAGCAGGGCGCTTTGCTGGTTATGTTTTGTTCATGGGGAAACTCATTCTGGTCCCTGGAAAACGGCGGTAGACAATAAACTAAACTCCTCTGTAGTACTCATCTCCCTGTAGTCTTCTGCCGATGCCGTTTCCTGTGCACACCCTGTCTTGTCCCACAAGACCACTAACATCATAGGTGTGCAGAGCTCTTGCACTTTGTTGTCAGATGGCCTCTCTGGCATCCCATGTGCATTACAGTCAATAGCTCACTGGAGTGTCACTTTTCCTCGCTTCTCTAACAACGTTACAATGGTCTGTGTCTGTATGCCACTTTTTGAGTATGGCTATGTCATTCTAGCAATTTACCACAGCTGCTTTTATGATAGCATCATTTTCCATGGGTTAATATTTTTATACATGCACTGTCTTCAGAAGAACTGACCAATAAATAGGGAGAGTTTTTCCAAAATGTGTTAAGTAGACCATTCATTTCAGTGATTTCTCTTAGATGGCCTCAAAGATCCCAAAGAGGAAAATGAGTAACAGCCTAAAATAATAGCTCAGAGTGATATAAAACATTCTGCTTCTTGTCCTGCACACCTCTTCTTCTCTTCCCAGGATTCACACCCCCTCTTTGCTCCAAGGAAGTGAATCAGATGATGACATAAGCAAGGGTGAGAAGACTGGGTATTCTATACAGCTATTCTTCCCAACGGTATCTTTGGTTTAGATGATTAACTCTTCATTTACAAAGTTGCTTTCACTCATAAAGTTAAATTCTTTGGCAACAGGCACAACCCAAAGACAAACCTAATAAAGTCACTATTGTTATCATTATTCCTTGTGTTCTAGTGCTCTCAGGTTTGTCAGGCATTTAGAGAGTAACAGAATGAATGACCTGTCCTCTCGTATCTAGGTACATCAAATCATTCTTGAAAACTGATGTTCAGCCTTCCCCTGCCCATGTTCCCAAGCAATCAGCTATCTTTAGGACATATTCTTGAGCTAACCTGCATCTATTTTCTGGCTGCAGAATCCCATAAGTCAGGTGCAGCTGCAAGGCCAACCAACCAGCTGCATATGGGAGTACACAGGGTTGAGAAGCAACCAGCAGTATGTGCCTCTGCCATGCAAGAGGTCTGTTGTTGCATAATCCGGTGCTTCAAGGAGGGAGCAAGCCATAGGAACCTTGTCACGTGTCTAAATTCAAAGAGAAAAAAATGGGTGATGAAGATGTTAAAGTCTGAAAATTTCAAAATCCAAATATGGGCTTCATGCAGTACAGAAAAATACACACCCAAAAAAATCTGGAAAACGAAGTTTTTATGTTTGGGGTTTTTTTTTTAAGCTGAAACCAAGATAACATCAAGAGTCATATCCTTCCGTGGCCTTGTTGTTAAAAAGAAACCTTATCTTAAAGTACACATCATCCCCATTTGCATGGCTAGCTTTTTAGACACTACTAATCCACATCCTGTCCTTTGGGATATATTCTAGTACAAGGAAGAAAATGAAACTGCAACAGAAAACTGGTAACTCTGCTTGTCTCATTGGTCTTGGGATGGTTTGTTTTCTGCTTGTAAGTGCATGTTCTGAAGGCCTGAAGTGATATTGGAAGCTGATGCAGAGAAGCATGAGGATAATGGTTGTGGGTGGACATGCTTTTAAAATCTAAGTAAAATGGCAGAATAGGAAGATAAGGAATGTGATGGGTAAGCTTAGGAATGCAGGAAAGGAAATGGACAGTGAATTAGTGTCTTGTCATGAGGGGAAGGTATACATCGTCTATCATCATCACTGTCAATGGGTAAAACTGACGTTGAAAGAAACATCGATATATAACTTTGTCTTAAAATGTTAAAACTAGAAAATCATATACTAAAACCAGGTGAACAAGTGCATAACATTTAAGAAGCTGATTAAGCATCAGGCAAGGAAAGAAAACTCCCTTTAATGGAATGCAGTAACTCTATTAGCTGTCTTCAATGAAACTTGAGCTCGGGTTGTGCTGACTAATGCAAAGCCACCCATGAAACCAAGTGCTCTAGGATTTTCTGCTGTGAGAGCTGGGGAGTTACACTAATCAATTTTGCAATGCGAACATTCTCTTTAAATGGAAAATTCTAATAGGCTGTGTTTATAAATGTTGAAAAATATAAATAAAATTGATTGCTCTGAAAATTTGATTTTTATATGTTGGAAACATTGGACTTTCTGCAGAAAGTATCTATGTCAGATATATTTATAGGTAACTTCTGATATTTCATTATCTTGCTGACATTTTGTATTTCTTTAGTGGTACTCATTACAAAATAATTCATGAGTACTAAATCAATGTATGCAAACTCCTGAGTCTATGATTCTATATCCCTTGTGACTGTGGTAGTGGTCAATATGCCTAGTTGCTTTTCAGAGAAGAAAGTACACAGGAAGGAACTGATGTTGTACCAAAAACCAGACAGATTCCAAACAAAATACAAGACAGAAGCTGAGAGGAAAAGGGAACAATAGCTTTTCATCCTTCACATTTTTTTTTTAATTTTTAATATTTGCAAAAGATTACTCTAAGTAAAGGATACTGTTATAGTAAGTGATGTATCAGGAAGAAGCTTTAACGCCTCAAAACATTTTCTCTCCTAAATTTTTAAGCATTCTACCATACCACAAAGCACAGAGCAGGTCTCAACAGAAGATGAGTCATCTTTCAACCAGGCACACAAATAACCTAGGTTTGCAGACGTACTTGTCCCGGATGGCAGCTGACTTTCAGGGAAAGGGACACAAATTCCCACTCTGGAGGCTCCACACCTCAGTGTATCTCCTGCTTTGCCCTTTATGAATGCATTTTAGCTGTCTCTGCTTTGGGGGTAGTATTGAGCAGTTGCAGGGTGGTGTCTCTGCTTTCTGTTTGCTTCTCATCACTCAAAACTTCACAGCCAAACCTCACAGCACGATCCCTGCTCTCTCCAGAAAACAGAAGCAAATGCCCTAACAGAGACTGGCAAACATCAAATGATGTATTATGAAACTTGAAGACACAGCAGGTGAATTAAATTTTAAGACCAAAGTAACTTTAGCAAAAGTGCTTTCACTTAATAGCTGAATGACAAGAGTTGGTCAACTTCAGTGAAGTAGTTTGTAGGACTGGAGGTATGGGGTGCAGGGGAAGATAACAGCCTGTGTGAGAACCCTGTAAGAGGGGAGCCTAGAGAGAGCAGACAACCAGTGAAGAAACTAAAGGTTCAGGGCTGAATTTTCTGATTTGTTGTGGTGCCTCGGGGTATTTCAGGTACAAGTTGATGTGCAAGGGTTTTAATTGGGTTCTGGGCCACCTATCTGTGCTTGCTCAGGGAGCAAATTCTGGAGCTTGTCGTTGCACCTCACAAGAAAGGAACTAAAGGCAAATCTGGGTCAAAGCATCTTTCGGTATTTTGTCCGTTTTTTTCCACAGCACGGGTAAGGTCCTGCTGGGAAATTACTCCATTGTTGCAAGATCTCTGTGCAGATCCTGGGTACCATTTCAACTTTTTAAGCACAACTGAAAGACTGTACTGGATGCAGAAAGAAAGGATTGAGCAGAAACACAGAAACAGTCAGTAGTTTTGCTGCAGAAGAGAGCAAAGCAGCACAGTATCAACAACCAGCAGAAACAACAACAGGAGGTTGTGAATGACAGTAGTAGCTAATGGTAAATCTGGCCAGTGTGAGCAACTGGTATCAAGAACAAGAGTGAGTTGCTAAAGGCAAATAGAGCATCCCTCAAAAAAAAAGCAACAAGAGCCCAGCTCCTTTGTCGGCTTTCAAATGGCAAGCTGTGGCAGAACAGATTGCAAAGTATTCCAGGAATGAGAATCAATACCTGTCACTTGAATGTCTCCAAACCTGGACCGGAAATGGGAATTGGACTTTCTTATCATCATACAAGTATTTGGAACTGTAGGATGAGAACATGGTAAAGAATATTATGAAAATGAAAATACCTTTACAGGAAAAAGCCTGGCATTTACCCCTGCTCTGAGAGCAGATACTTAGAGAAAAAGTGTAAAAAACAGGGCAAGTGGGGAGTGACAAATCCCTATGTGTCCTTCCTGTGAGTCTCAAGCAGAAGGGTTAAATCTTCAGCTTTTTTTTCTACTAGAAACAAATATGTATAGGGACTATATTTGGAGCTGATGACTCATTTTTCTGAATGTATTTCTGACTAAGAATATTATTCTTATATTACTTTCTCTACAAAATTTTCAACATGATAAATAGTGTTTGCCTATCTAATTACTTATCAGTAAGGAGCCAATCAGAATAATCTACTGTAATTCATTAAGGCTGACATCTTGTGGTTGCTTTTTGTATGCCATCTTCTGCTCGAGTTTCTTAGGAAAGACAGAATTTCTCCCTTGGCTTAAGTAGCTGCTGCATATCTTCTCTATATGACTGACTGTGTATTAGCTACGTGATTCTGAAAATTTCTCAGTAACCCCAAGAGGAAGCTGAGAAAGGAAGTAATGCTGGTATCAAAATTTACTTCCATTTTTTATCAGAGTTTTATGGTTTTGAATTGATAACGTATGAAAGCATTCATACGACTGCAATCACAGCCCTCTAACATGTCTCTGTTTAAATGCTGGTATTTATCAGCTTAAGTATTTTCGAATCTCATAGCAATCCTATCCTAGAACACTAAACAAAATTAAAGACATTGGCTAGAGTAATAAGGGAGTACACTTCAGCTGGAAAATCTCTCTCATGACGTTCCGTCTTTTGTAAATTAAAAGCCATCATTGTCCAGCAGAATGTGCATAGTGAGGCCTGCCTTGTGCATATATGTAGGCAAGATAATTACTGGGAGCACTTCTGTGCTCCCGGAAGTTTTATCATGTATTTCATTGTGGTACAAGCTTAAAGGACAGACCTCCAATATCTGCAAAATAGGAACAATTTCAGACAATGCAATACTATTATTGCCAGTTCAAACAGTATAGCAATTACTACATTATTTTTTAAACCTCAAGATGGTTCTGTAATATAAGGCTACTTCTTATTTTTTCTGAATTTAAAGGTAGAAGTTTCTTTCTTAGACAGCAATTTGCAATACATTGATACAAAGATGGAAAGTCATTTGGTTTTTTATCTGAAACTTTCTGATCATCTATTGGTACTTTATTAGCTTACTCACAGGCATCAACAACTTCTGCAGCAATACTGTACAGGAGGTTTGGGAGTCCAGCTTTACAGCATCAGGAGCAAGTAGCAGAGAAACAGCAGATAAGTTATCTCCAGTTATTATTGTGTTAAGTAAGGATAGATCAACCCAGTGTTTTTTCATGTGTTTATAATTAATTCATTTATTTATTTGCTTCAGGAAAGAAAGGAGATTGCCTGCCTTTGAACTTTTCTGAGTGACAGAATGTTCCCAACAACTAAAATTATCTCAGTTTTAATACACTTCCAAGAAGGAAATTAATTGATCATCAGGAAAAAATTAATAGATTTTGCTTGTCCTTCAAAATAGAATAAATTCTAGAATGACAGCAAATAGTGTCAGCCTGAATGCAATTTTTGCAAAGTTAATAAGGACCTGAAACAGATAATTAAAATTTCAGTATATTGTAAACTCTAAATTTGAAGCAAATGCAACAAAATAATTAGTTCTAGTGTTCACTTAATATGTTTAGGTTGTTGTTCAGAATGTAATGTAATGTAGTATTTTAGAATTGTCCACCTTGCAGGTTTCCTTATTGTGATCTCTACTTAGTATAGAGATAATGAATTACAGGACCTAAAGTCTACTATTGCAGAATTGTAAATATGCATGTTCTAGAAACAGAAGAGAATATAAAGAAATTGTCCCATTTTTCTAGAGGAAAACACCCTCACATCTGTAGAGAACTGCAGCTGCAGAGAATAAAGTTGGAAACACAACTAACTGAAGAAGGGGTAGGGAAAACATGACAGACAGCAACAATCTTACCGGACCGGTGTCACCAAAATTAGACAGGCAAGGACAGAATGATTACTGACTTCTTATTGCCCAAGCAGATGTTTAAACAGCCAGCTCTTCAGTGATTCCACTTAGGCTAATGCCAAGAGGAGCATAACAATTAGCAGAACAAAGTCTTGTGTCTCCATCTTACTCATTGTTTGGTATTTTCTGCTCAAAAATGCTTTGTGCAGAAGATGGGTTTTACTAAAAGAAGAGTGATGCTGTTTTCTAAATATGAGACACAGTTGTAAGCTTTTCGAGTTCCAGTTAAAGATATTGCAAATTTAAGGGCTATGACATTATGGGAACAGTTCAAAGTAATCTTCCCTCTAATCCTTGAGCACTGTGGATTTGTTTTTCGGCACAGTAAAACTTTCTTGCAAAAATACAACAGAAACGTAGAAGAAACATAACAGAACTACAACAGAACTGACAGAGTTGCTTCAGACTAGGTTGCTTCAGACAAAGAGAGAGTTAAAAAACATATCTTCAAGCCTGAACACTTTATTACTGAGAAATTTCAGTAACTCAGCTTTAAGGAAATGTAGGTAGGCGTCAAGTAGCACTAACTGCTCCACAGAGAATAGAAATGGATGCTGCACAAACTGTAATTGATGGTCCTTTAGTTTAAAAATGTTGCTGAGAATCATTGTAAATCATGTGGGCCATAAAAATAGACACTAACATTTTTAACTTTATGTTAGGTTCTAATTCGATTTAAAAGGAATTAAAGATGTACAGTGCTGTAACTCTTTTTCAGCACTGTCATAAGTCTCAGAAAGAGAAACCAAGATTTAGCATAGATCATATAGAAAACCAGGAAAGAAACAGAAGAAAAGAATTCAATAGTTCAATGACTCAGATAAAATAAAAACAGGAAAAGTGATGGGGAGTTTCTCTGAAGCCTTAACCTACAGCTAGTTACCTGTCAACTGTCAGAATCAAAGTGACTGCAGCACTTTCAGAGCCTTCTATGAGTGAATTCTCCCCCTTGATGAAATCTCTTCATGGTAAAATGAAAAGAAACCTAGTCAAAGTGTACACATTTAGTTCTTTTCTAGAACATGGGTTTCAGTGTTATTTAGGGAAAAAGATACTAAAATAGGTTTAAGAAAGTCCATAAACTGATTATAAAACCAGCATATTTTTAAATAGGGTAATACTACTCAAAAATAACACAAGACATAGAAATAATAGATATTATTTTGTAAGACTATGATGATTATGATTATTACTATTACAGTCTCTATTAGTATTACTTTTTTACCTATGACACAAGTAACAAGGCACAGAACTCAAATCTGAACACAGCCATGTTCACATTTCATTTGGCAGTAGAAATAAATGTGGACATAATCAATTTTATTATTATTGTTTATAAATTCCATTGACAATAAATTGAGGTTTCACTGTTTGCTTTTAAGATGGATATGCAAATAGAATGATTGACTTCCAATCTAGATAACAGATAAAATTGATGCTACAATTTCTTACCCTCAATACTATTGATAACAAGGATAAAGATAGATTTGGAATCTGAAAAGCATCTGGAAAACCAAGAATTCATGTATATAGGTATAAAGCCTATCTATCCAATGATACACAGCTAATATGTTCTGAAAAGATTACTGTAAGTCTTATTGCGGTAGCATTTTACATGATCAGATGTACTAAAATACAGCTGTATGAATTAGTGTATAGGAAAGATTTGCAGTTGTGTTAGCAATGGAATTCACAGAGATACATATAGATCCTTCATCATTGTTTTAACTGGGATTATGCACAGTTCTCTGTCTGGAGTGGCTTGATCAAATTTCCTCAGTTCCTATGAGCACGTATCCATCTGTAAGAGCGGACTTCTCAAGAACAGAGGGAAAGCAGCATGGACTTGTTCTCTTTGAATGTCTTAAGTTCTTTTATGGTAACACGGGAAAGAGGAAGGCAGCTGAAGTAGGTATCTGTGAATTAAGTTAATCTTTACTATCATCCTGCAAAGGTCCTCTGCTGCACAGCAAGTTCCTGCAGAGAAGACGCAGGCAGTTTTCAACCTCAGTCTGCTGGTGTGTCCAGAAGACGCCGGCTTGGCCCACAAGGTGCACGTGGCTTTTGGGAAGAATGGCTCCAAGCCACACTCCGAAGATGTGCTGACTCCTAACACTGCAATGCAGTGGAGAAGAAAATCTCTGCTGGCAGAGCAGCTTCCAGGAAGGACTCAAATTGCACTAATGAGTCCACTGCTAGGGAAGGGAATCAAAGCTAATGGAATTGCAAGAGGAAGTACATCAGATCATGCCTGCCTATCTGGAGTATCCCATAAAAATATCATAATCTGTTAAATTTTTAGTTAATTCCTTGATGAAACATGAGCTACCATGCTTTATGTTCTTTCAGCATGAATGCAGGCAAAAAAAGGGAAAATATACTTTACGTATTAGTAAATATTTCAGGATATTTTTCCTTTCTGAAGAGATTTGATCTTTTTTTTTGAAGTTGTTCTGTCTCATAGTTTGACAGTAACTGAATAGGGCCTGCTAAAGTGAATATGAACTTTAGCAGAATCTCTCTTTTTTTTGGGGGGGGGGGGAAAAGGAGATGACAGAATATAGCTGTTGAATTCATTCCTGTATTTTGGCGTTCAATGATGCCCAAAAGGCCCAATTTAGGACTGGATGCATGGGCTCAGCACTGTCTAGAGAAGACTCTTTCTGAAGACCTGGCAATCTAATAGATAAGATGCAACAAAAAATGAGATTCAAGTTTCACTGAAACCTTTATGCTGCAAATTTCTCCAGGGTTTTAAAACCAGAAATATTAATTTCTCTCCTTCTCTCCTTTGCTTTACTCATAGCAAAATAAATGCCATGAGCTCCACACTTTTAATTGTTTTGATGGTATTATCTTTTTGAAAAGAAACACAGCCTTCCTCTGGTCTCCCCTGAGAATGCTCACGGCAATGAACTTCCTATAAAATCTGGGGACAGTGTTTCTCTTGCAGGACTGCTAATTGATATGATTTCATTCACTGCAAAAGACAAATTTGACTAACTGCTTTCAGGACAGTTGAACATGGCACCTTTAGATATGGAAGTGCAATGGATAGATATGTTAGAGTCTGCTTATCTCAGCATTGAAGAGAACTCTGCTGACTGCATTCAATGAGCAAATGACTAAGTGGTAAAATGCAAATCTTAGTCTTTCCTTGGGACAACATTTTTTTCCTTGACACCAAGGAAGACAAGGAAGTGAATAAAATTTGGAAATATTATTGATGATATCTGTCATGGTATAACTAATTTTAGTTAACTTTACTACTTTCACCTAATTTTATTCATTTAAAAGTCTTCAGTAGTCTTACTACAGGTTTCTTACAGACACCTCAGAAGGTGTTTCATCCCTATGTAATATCAGTTTTAAAACTAGATGAATTAATTACTACCTGGAGGTGTGTAATTCTCCATGGCAGTCAATATAGGCATAAACAGTAGCAATACCAGTAGAAAAGCTCACTTTTCAAGTAGGAATTTCCCAGGATATACTAACAGATACAGTAACAGGTTTAAGCTGAGGTGATTTTGGATGATGAAGTCTACTATAAAGTAGAAAACTAAAAGGAAAATCCTTAAGCATGTATGAAGCCCTAAAACCAGCTGAGTTGACTGGAGTTTAAATCAGCCTCTGAAAGTGGTACTGAAATTCGTGACCACTGACACTGACTACGGAGATCACATTACCACTAGCTGCCTTGCCTTTGGGACTCCACTGGATTTTCCTTCCTGCAATTTTTATACAGTAACCAAAGGATTAGTTAGGTTTCAAGAGATGCTTTTCCTTGTAGAATTCTTCCTGCTACAGTGGAAAGAATAAGGCTTCAAAGCTGCAAATGCCCATCAATATGTCCTAGCTGATCGGGGAAGTCATGGCAAGTAGAATGAGTTTTTTCAAGAAAACCTGAAATAGGATCAAAAAACACAGGAGCAAAGTTAGTCACGGTGCTTGACTGATGATCTTCCTTGGTGAGTCAGGAAAAGGGTCTTATTTTCCTACCCTGATGAAGCTCAACCTCTTTTGCTGGATAGCAGACCTCATGAGATAGCTAGTGGAAGACCTTGCATTTAGGTTGAGGAAGACCTTGTATTTAAGGTTGGGAGACTGTGTAACATATTGCTAGTGAAATTAGTCAGGTACTGGGTATCTGCCTTCCCTTCTTTCTTGAGCATTTTTTGACAACATGGAAGGTAGTAACCATTGATTCTATCCATTCTGTTTCCCAAAAAGAACTAAGAAAAACCTTATAAACCACAATACACTCAAGCAACTCTGGCTGAAGTAAGAGCAAGAGGTTATGCAGTTATTTTTTTTTGCTGTTTACCTGCTCTCTAGTAGCATGTCCATCCTGCTGACCGTAGATCACAGAGCACCCAATGTTTGACTGTAAAGCATTCTCCATTTAAAATAAAGTTCACTAAGGATTTTGTATCACTGCTGTGATAATCCTTTAACTTTCAAACATGAATCCCTTGATATATTTTGCATTTAGCACTGAACTGGAAGCTAAATACATAGGAATTTATGACACTTTGTGACTGATTGCATACCCTTAATGCTCGTTTTGTTCCAGCCCTTTATTTTGATTCTTTTAAAAGAGGCCACTAAATACATTCTGTTTCAGCGGTGTACCCATGAAATATCATTGTGCTTACAGAGGGTTTCAAAAGACATTCACTTAGAAAGGACATATTCTCAAGTTTTTTTGCATTTTAGTCTTTGATTGCTATGATGAGCAAAGGTGAACAATGGTTGTTGTTCACACATGTTGTGGTTCTACTATTAGGTATTTCCTGAATCATACACACATAAAAGGAAAGGGACTTCAAGAGGTCATTTAATTTATCCTCTACTCTAGAGCAAGACCATTTAGAAATTGGAGTAAGCTTTAATCTTGGTCCTTGAACAACCTTACTTCTTTGGAACTTGGAATAAAAGGAAAAATCTCTGGATATGCTCACAGTTCATCACTGTATAATAGCACGCTAATGCTCTTTGTTTCTTCGAGTAGCATCAGCAGCCTTCTGCAAAGCTGAATGTGAAGTGTTGCCAACTCACCTATAGAAACAGATGGAGGAGGGGAGAATTGCATTACACTGTTTATTTTTCTTAAATAGAATTCAAATACTAATTTTTCTAAAGAACACTTTAAGGATGGAGATGTTTTCTAGTTGGTCCTTTTTCTTTCCTAAAATCAATGGAATAATAAAGAGCAAAAAGCAGCTATAGAATGTTTTGGACCAGTAGATGTAGACCATGACAAAGAATGGATTTCAAAACCATGAATAACGTGATGACACCTCATTTATATCCTATTGCTTGTTCCGTTATCTGCCAGAAGAAATGTGATAAACTTAAGTTGGGCTAATATTCTTGTTAAAAGGGCTCCTCTACTCTGTCAAGTGTTTGCAGCAAAATAAATCACATTTTCCACATAATATTACAGAAAATGTTTAATTTTTGTGCTGTAAAAAAATGTACAGGACACTTCCAGAAAGTGTTCTGTACAAGTCGTGTAGGTGAGTAATGTCCTGGCAACAATATCATGCAAGTTTGGAAAGGAAGGAGGAAACTGCAGCAAGATCCAGATAGCAGAACCCTGTGAAAAAGCAGAAAGCATTTTTTTGGCTACACAGCTAGGATAGACACATTTGCTCTTCTGTGGAGATCTGCATAGGCATCTGCATGGATTTAAAATGCCAGAAGAGAGCACATGCTGTTCCAGGTAAGAACTGTTGTATGACATAAGACCGGTCTGGCTTCTTGCATCTGATTGTGATGGGTGACGAATACATCCTCTTACTGAACAAAGTGTGCACAGTGTGATTCTTTACCTGGTTTCCACACCCAGTTGTGGAAGTCTGTCATTTAGCAACTGACGACTGAGTCAGAATGCACCCACACCCATCATGCTGAAAATCTGCTTGTGACCCAGTACTCCATGAATATTTTACTTTCGTTGGAGCACACTTTGTGCACTGGCTTCCGCAACATATTTGTTTTAAGCTTGTTGCCTGTTAACTTCATTTCCTAGTCACCTTCTCCGCACTGATAAGATTTTAAGATTTTAAAACCCTTTATCATGACCACTTGAATCCATCCTTTTCACATGCAAGGGTTTAGTCTTTTTTATCTCATACACAAGCCATTCCATGCCATTGACCATTCTTCTTGCTTCTCTTCTTAAGTTTTCAGAGTTAATAAAATCTTTTTTTCTGAGCCAGGTTGACCAGACATGTGCCCATAATATTCAAAATATGTAATTTTTTTCTGGTCTTAATGCCTTTAAATGTTACAGAGCTATTAAATCACAGCTTTATATACTCTCATTCATAATTAAAACTAAAAAAGACCGTTCTATCACCAATAAAACAGAAGCTTGAGAAAACAGATGGGCTTTGCAACTTTCTTAAAAGTTGATATTCAGACTATAAGATGAATGGAGACTACGAATCCCAGGGCTGTACATCTCTCACTGCGCATGCCCTCTCAGCATTCTCCTGATATTTTAATTGACTGACTTTTAGATGGAATGCTTCAACTGCTATCACCTACCAGGGGAGTTGGGGCTATCATCTGCGTACCCCGGAACCTTCTGAAGATCAGGCAGTATCATTACATATTGGCTATTTTTTTTAATATGTAGGCAGGTTAGCAACCTGTTTTCCTCCTCTGAACCTCCATTTGATATTGGTTCTTTCTTTTCCTCTTGTTAAAGGCTGTCTTAGAATTTAAACAACTATTCTGTTTTCATTTGTAAATTAATTCTGATCCCTAGGAAGTACAATCACCTTTCATTCATCATTGGTGTGTGTTAAATTCACCAGTGTTGCCTGCATAATCAACATCTTTTCTGACAGATCTACTACAATATTCCATGTAATGCTAACCAGTAGAAACATTCATCTAGCAAAACAATAGTTATTAAAATTGCATTCAAATAATTAATCAATTTTGCTGTGAAAAGAAAGTTGTTAGTTGGTATTTCATTCATACATTAATGGTAAAACTTCATTTGTTAAGTTTATCAGCATTTACAAAATACAAAATTTGCACACCACAAATTAACTTATAGAGTTCTTTTTTACAATGCTGTAAAATTTATTTTTGAAAAACGGAACTTTTTTATTACATTTTCACAGCACTCCATCACCCTTTGCTACAACATTAAAACTCCCTTTATAATTTTATTCCTCCTTAACAATTTTGCATTTTCACTTTAAAATATCCTCCTCCTTGCATTTCTGATTTTTTATATTATGTAAATTACCTGTTTTTGTGATTGGGGATTCTTATTCAAAAAACATTCAGTGTTACTGTGATATAAGTAATTAGTATTTTCCACAGAATTTTAGGAAGGCACTCCAAGGTGACTATCCAGTCATCTCTTCATCCCAAAGCAAGATCATTGGATGTGCATCATTCTCTTATATGCTCCTCTTGCAAATTATCTACCCATATGTCTCCTCATTCTACTACCTATTCCACTACCACTATGGTTATCAGGAAATATTTTTCTAGTATCAAAGCTAATCTAAGCTCCAAACAATTTGAGAACAGATAGAGGCTTCCTGAGGCAGATATGACTTTAATGTATTTAGTTGTTATATTGGGTTTGCATGGCAAGGTTTTGGTAGCAGAGAGCTACAAGGGTGGCTTCTGTGAGAAGCTGCTAAAAGCTTCCCTTGTGCCCATAGAGCCAACACTAGCCGGCTACAAGACTGCCCCACTGCTGGCCAAGGCCAAGCCCATCATTGATGGTGGTAGCACCTCTGTGATAACATATTTAATAAGAGGGGAAAAGACTGTGCAATAGCAACTGCAGTGGGACAGGGGAGTGAGAATATGTGACAGAAAAAAACTCTGCAGACATCTATGTCAGTGAAGACAGATGTGGAGGAGCTGCTTCAGGTGCCAGAGCAGAGACTCCCCTACAGCCCATGGTGAAGGTCATGGTGAGGCAGGCTGTCCACCTACAGCCCATGGAGGTCCCTGGTGGAGTGGATATCCACCTGCAGTCTCTGGAGGAACCCATGCTGCAGCAAGTGGATGTCCAAAGGAGGCTGTGACCCCGTGAGAAGCCTGCACTGGAGTAGGCTCCTGGCAGGACCTGCGACACTGTGGAGAACAGAGTATACACTGGAGCTGGTTTGCTGGCAGGACTCGTGACCCTGCAGGGTCTTCTCCAGAAGGGCTGCATCCTGTGGAAGGCACCCATACTGGAGCAATTAATGAAGAACTGTAGCCCATGGGAAGGACTCACATAGAAGTTCACAGAGAACTGTCTCTTCCTCCTGTGGGAGGAACCCCCCACTGAAGCAGGGGAAGAGTGTGAGGAATCCTCCCCACGAGGAAGAAAGAGCCACAACAAAGGTGAAACAATGTGTGATGAGCTGACTGCAACCCCATTCCTCGTCCCCCTGTGCCATTGGTGGGGCAGGAGGTAGAGAATTCAGGACTGAAGTTGAGCCTGGGAAGCAGGAAAGGACAGAGGGAAGGTGTTTTTAAGATTTAGTTTTTCTCATTATCCTACTCTGATTTGATTGGAAATAAATTAAATTCTTCTTTTTCCTCAAGTCGAGTCTGTTTTTTAGATGACAGTAAGTGGTATGATCTCTCCTGATCCTATCTTAACCCATGAGCCTTCGGTTATATTTCCCCTCCTATGTCCAGCTGAGGAGGGGAGTGATAGAGTGGCTTTGGTGGGCACCTGGCATCCAGCCAGGGTCAACCCACCACATTTGTCTTTGGTGGATGTTCATTCCATGAACTTCTGTAGTGTTATTATGTCAGTTTTCAGCAATCTTCATATAATTTTTCAAGAACTGCAGTTTCTTGACTGTCCTTGTTGTCCTTTCTGAATCTTTCCCAATTCTTAAACCTCTTTTCTCCCATTTATTCTTCCAGGTTGGAGTCACTGGAACATGTTATGGTATTATCTCCCTGAAACATTGTACAGAAGGAAACAAAGAAACCATTGCATAGAGTCAAATTAGGACAGTATATATGTCCATACACTTCCTTGCATTTGGAAGCAGATCATTAATAACAACTTTTTGGGGTATGATTATTCCACCATTTTTACATTCTCACTTTACAGCATTTTCATGTAACCCATACTTCCCTGGCTTGCCAAGATTAACCAACACCCGAAGCATCATTAAAACCAAAATACCTGACAATGAATGCTTCTTCACACTTGACAGCATGTATCATCCTGCCAGAGGATGAAATCAATTGAGATTCATGCTAGCAGTTGTTTACTTGCACACTTCTAGGTGTCTACAGTTTTTGTTCTGGCACTTTCACTGGAAATCAGCTTACAGGGACTTGCTGATAAATCCCTGGGTTTTTCCTTCACCACACCTGCTCTTTTCAAACCCCATCATTCCTTCATAAGTCCATTTTGTTGAGCTCTTGATGAGCCTTAGGAGGAAATTCAGGACGCGCAGCTGACTTGAGAGCACCTAACTGATCTCTCCTTAGCTCGTTCTCAGAGTAAATAATTTCTCCTTGGATCCAAGTGCTTTACACTAGTAAAGTCGCTTATGGTTTTCATCCTTACTACATGCTTCCTTCTTGATTTTCAGTAACCCTCAGGTTTAAAGGTCCTAGAGTCTGGTTGGTGAAAGCCCCTTTTCCCCTGGCCTGGGAGTTCTCTAAACAAGTATGCAGCCTGGCCTGCAATTTCAGGGCAATGAGGATAGCAGAGCTGTCTCATCCTGCCCCAGTGCCTTTGCCATGCACCATTACAGCTTCTGGCTCTGGGGAAACGAAGGCCTAGAGGCCATGCCAGCAGGGTCACAATTTCAAAAAACAGTATTTTTTTTTTTTAAAAAAATGTAATAAGATGATGTTTAAATACCAGTATTCCACAGATTTTGAAAATCTATGTCCCCTATCCTATTTTTCCAATAGGAAAAAAAGCAAACTGAAGTAAACCTACTGAAGTAAAACTTTCCCCTATGAAGAAAGGCTGAGAGAGTTGGAGTTGTTCAGCTTGGAGAAGATTCTGAGGAGACCTTATTACGGCCTTTCAATATTTAAAGGGGGCTAATAAGAAAGATAGGGAAAAACTTTTTAACAGGGCTTGCAGCAATAGGCCACAGGATAATGTTTTTAAATTAAGAGAATTTTAGATTAGATATTAAGAAGAAATTTTTCACACTGAGGATGGTGAAACACTGAAACAGGTTGCCAAGAGAGCTGGTAGATGTCCCATCCCTGGGAACATTCAAGGTCAGGTTGAATGGGAGTCTGAGCAGCTTGATCCAGTTGAAGATCATAGACTCATAGAACGGTTTGGGTTGGAAGGGACCTTAAAGCCCATCCAGTTTCAACCCCTCTGCCACAGGCAGGGACCCCTCCCACCAGACCAGGCTGCTCAAGGCCCCATCCAACTTGGCCTTGAACACCTCCAGGGTTGGGCCATCCATGGCTTCCCTGGGCAACCTGTGCCAGTGCCTCACCACCCTCAGTGTGAAGAATTTCTTCCCAAAGTCTAATCTGAATCTTCCCCCTTCCAGTTTAAAGCTGTTTCCCCTCATCCTGTCACTACTTGCCCCCGTAAAACGTCCCTCCCCAGCTTTCCTGTAGGCTCTCTTGAGGTACTGGAAGGCCGCTATGAGGTCTCCCCGTTCCAATAGTTCCATGTCCTTCTTCTATTGGGGATTCCAGACCTGGACACAATACTCCAGGTGGGCTCTCAAGAGAGCAGAGTAGAGGGGGAGAATCACCTCCCTCGCCCTGCTTTCCAAGTTCTTTTGAAGATGTCCCTGCTCACTGCAGGGAGGGTTGGACTGGATGACCTGTAAAGGTTCCCTCGAGCCCAGACCAGCCTATAATGCTGTGAAATGGCCAGCAGGACTAGAGAGTTATCATCCCCTTATAGTCAGCACTGGTTAGGCCGCACCTCGAGTGCTGTGTCCAGTTCTGGGCCCCTCAGTAAGAAAGATATAGAGATGCTGGAGTGCATCCAGAGGAGAGCGACGAGGATGGTGAAGGGGCTGGAGCACAAGCCCTATGAAGAGTGACTGAAGGAGCTGGGGTTGTTTAGCCTGAAGAAGACGAGGCTCAGGGGAGACCTTATTGCTCTCTACAACTGCCTAAAAGGAGGCTGTAGTCAGGCAGGGGTTGGTCTCTTCTCTCAGGCGACCGGTGACAGAACAAGAGGACACGGTCTCAAGCTTCGCCAGGGGAGGTTTAGGCTTGACATTAGGAGAAGTTCTTTACTGAGAGGGTGATTGGCCATTGCAATGCGCTGCCCAGGGAGGTGGTGGAGTCCCCATCCCTGGAGGTGTTTAAGGAGAGATTGGATGAGGCTCTTAGTGACATGGTGTAGTTGACAAGTAGGAGTAGGTGTAGGTGTTGGGTCATAGGTTGGACTCGATGATCTCAAAGGTCTTTTCCAACCTTATGATACTGTGATACTGTGATACTGTGAACCTACGGGTCTCTCACTTCACGATTCGACGGCTCCCGTCCTGGCCCCGCCCCCGCGCACGCGCGCTGTTTCCGGCCACTGTTCATGCGCAGAGAGGTCCGGGCCTGGTGGAGCCTTTGGGGGGGGGCTGTTAGAACCGCCGCCGCCATGGGCTGAGGGGAGACGGGGTGTCAGAGGCTCCAGGCTGGGCGCCCCGAGGATGGAGAGAGCCATGGAGCAGCTCAACCGGTTGACGAGGTCCCTGCGCCGCGCCCGCACCGTGGAGCTGCCGGACGGTAGGAGAGGGGGCCGGGACACAGAGACACACAGACACAGACACGCAGCCGGCCGTGCGGTGGTCCCGGGGCACAGACAGGCAGACACATACACACACACGCGCGCGCAGCCAGCGGGGCAGTGGTCCCGGGGCGCGCACACACACAGACACACATAACAGACACACAGACGTGAAGCTAGCGGGGTGGTAGTCCTGGGGCACAAACGCACACACACCCCGACAGCGACACAGGGACACAGACACACGCACACGTAGGCTTACACAGACACCCACAGAGCCGGCTTGACGTTGGTCCCCGGACACAGACAGTCGGTGGGGCGGTGGTCCTGGGGCCGCGGTGGCTTCCCCATCCCGGCAGGGCCGAGCCGAGGGCCGTTTAGTGCCCCTGCCCCGGGCACGGTGACTCGGGAGAATGGAAACCAGCTCCCTTCCTCCCCTCCCAAGTGACTTGTTTGGTTTTAGTTGTGGTAACAACAGTAGCGGCTTCCCCGCTCTCTGCCTCCCCGCCGGAGTCTCACTGAAGTGTTTATCACAGGCAGGTGCTCTGCAGTGCCGCCCCCTCTTTTTATTGAATTATAGAATGGTTTAGGTTGGAATGGACCTTAAAGCCCATCCAGTTCCAACCCCGGTGCCATGGACAGGGACACCTCCCACCAGACCAGGCTGCTCAAGGTCCCATCCAGCCTGGCCTTGAACACTTCCAGGGAGGGGCACCCACAGCTTCCTCGGGCAACCAGTGCCAGTGCCTCACCACCCTTACATGAAGAATTTCTTCCTAACGTCTAATCTAAATCTTCCCCCTTCCAGTTTAAAGCCACTCCCCCTTGGTCTGCCACTACTTGCCCTTGTAAAAAGTCCCTCCCCAGCTTTCCTGTAGTCCTTTTGAATACTGGAAGGCCGCTATAAGTTCTTCCCAGAGCCTTCTGTTTTCTAGGTTGATCAACCCCAACTCTCTTGGCCTGTGTTTATTCAGTTTCAAATCCTTCCTTAGATGCTCTGTCGATGACACACTAGTGATGACACATCTTCGCGAGTTTCATCTTTTTATAGTGCTGAATTTTGTTTGAAAAGATGTTAAGTCACTGTCACCAGTCTCAGCCTAACTTTTTTTGGCTCTAAACTGCTTCTTGTTGGTGCTCGCATGTCAAGATTCAGTTAAACATATAGCTTCATGCTTTTATGGCAAACAGTTGAATGTTCCAGCCTTTGGGAAGACTACCTCTGCACAAGCTTTTGAATGTGCCAGAGTTTCTGTTCTTGTGAATCTGTCGTTTTTCTTTCTTCAGGGTGTAGTTTTACAGATTATTCTTTGGCTGTCTGTTAGCCAGCTTTCATTTCCTGTGGTGGAGGAAAGGGAGTGATATTCTGTTTTCTTTATGTGTTGCCTCTTTGGACTTCCTGGCTGCTGCACATGGACTTCCCCCTGCACTGAGCTGCAACATCCTTTCCTTATTGTCATCTGTCAGCAGCTGTGGTGTCTGCTAGCGTATTGCATATAAATTTCACAAAATGACAAACAAATTTCTGACAGATTTTGCTGCTTCTTTTAAGCTTTTGAGTGGCAGCAATGAAAACTGACATAATACTGTTATCATAAGCTCAGACTTACTGAAATAATGTAGTAGCAGCAGTTTAATCTATGGTGGTAATATGAATAATGCTTAGCACAACTGCTTTAAATTTACTCCAGTGCTGTTGTAGGCAAATTCATTCTGAATTTGAGTTCAGCTGTTTTCTTCCTATGTTAGCCATTATTATCTTATGCTTCAGAGGCAATTTTGCCTGTGACAGTGCAAATGCAAGTGTGGCCTCTAGAACAAGTACTTATCTTTCCATGTAGTGCAGGATGAATGTCAATCCTATGTATTCCCTAAGAATTACTTGAAACAAATCACAACTGGACTGAAATAAGAAGAGAAATGGATTACAGTCACTGAAGTCTCAAATTACATTCCAAGAAAATGTCCATTCAATGGCCATCTAATTTTGGGTAGATCTTGGCCTATTATATGTCTCATTGCTTGACCTTGGTGCTTCCTAGGTTCATGCCTGCCTGCCCAGACTTTTCTTGAGAAGCAGGTTTGGGTTGTACTGTTTTGCTCTAAACGTGTACTGACATGATCAATTTGGAAAATACCATCCCTGATCTAGTATGGCATGTGGTTTGGTGGCTTCTTGTGCACTATACCTGGCCTCTTGAATTATGAGGGTTTTTTTCCCCACATACATATGAGTAACTTTGATTTGAAATGCATATGGTTCACTTCTCCATCCTTAAGCTAAGAGTTGTGGTACTCTCTTAGGAAGTGGAAATGTGTGTTCGAACTTCCTTATGCTGAAGAAGGCACTAAATCCAGGTGTTTAACTTCCTTTATGTGTGCTGCAGCCATAAGGGTGCTATGTAGATGGTGCTAGTAGTTAAGATTGTGTTCTCTGCCAAATTCAGGCCAATATATTTTATGAAGTAGGAGATTTTTATTTTTTTTAAAGCAAGTGTTAACTGCTGAATCGTGTGCCAGTGAATATCCTGAGCTGACCTGACACATAGGAAGTAGCATTATTTTTTGATCAGTCTTCTGAAATATCCTTCAGCAGGTGTTTTCTGGGCACTTAAGAGCTTGACCACAATTTCTGGATTCTGCTGTTAAAGGTCAGTACCTGAAAACTAGGTCTTGCAAACCAAAGCTGTAGGTTTTAGGCCTTTTGTTGGCTCTGACACTCCCTTTTGGGTGCTTTTTTGTCTTTAGATATTTTTTGTCTTTTTTTTTGTCTTGAAATGCAAACAAATTAGATAACAAATAAGTTCTGTAAGTGCATGAGGCATGTAATGCTTTTTCTATCCCTGGTGTCATGTACTTTTACTTGAAGTCAGTAGGCGCTTCTTTATATATAGGGATAATATTTACCAAAAATAGGCACAAAAGCTCTTTAGTCCTACACTCTTCATTATTATATTTATTATTATAAAATCTGCATATGCTCCACAGTGTAGATTCTGTTAATAGAAAAGCAAAGGTCTTAGTTTTGTAACTATGCCATAAACATCGCTTGTGGCCTGGCTACACTCATACTTAACTGTTGCATTTTTCTAGATCACTGTACTTGCAATATAGTTAAATTTAATTAGGTTAAGTATTAAGCATTTCAGTTGAGTGTGCTGGTATATTTATATTTAAAGCTTTTTTTTGTTTTGGTCTTGTCTCTTTTAATCAGACAGGATTGTGGAAATACATAAGGGTTTCATGCACAGATTTAGTTGGTGTCCTCAAGTTCTGCTTTTTGTTTCAGTTGGAGAGCTTTATCTTCCTGCTAAGATATCTGTGGAACATTGCTCAAGCAAGATTCTTTTTCTCATTTGTATATATGGGAGCTAGTCATGGGTACATTTTGAAGTGATCAAATTTTTCCGCAACTGATATCTTTATTTATCACCTGTTTAATTTTATTTTGGGGACTCTCCCTTGGTGTGTCCCCCTTCCTTCACAGTCTGCTACTCTACCCGGTAGCATCCAAATTCTAGTCGTGTAAGTGGGGGATGGAGTTATTTGATGCTCACAGAGCTCTGCCATAAGGAAAAATATTTAGACAGTTCAAACTTGAACTTGGTGATGGTTAGGATTACTTTCCACATCTCTGGAACATCATCTGGTGTTTTGAGAGGCTTGTGTCTCTTCCACCATGTGTTCACTGTAAGCAAAATTGATTTTTTTTTTTTGATTTTTATAAATAACAGAATGAGTATGATTTGATTACGACATCTCTTTTCAGCGTTCAAAGGTAATAACAGATTAGCATTGCTTCTTTTGTTGCCTACAGATAGACTGCTTCAGATAGTGGGTAGCAGGACTAATCTTGGAGTACTATAGGAGAATAGTAATGAATAGCATAGCTGCAGCATGATAAGGGTTTCTCTGACTCCACTTGATAACTCTGAAGAATTTTATTTAATATGTGGTAAATGTCAGCTTGCTTATCTAGTGGAAGTAGTGAACTTAGAGAAACATGGTACATAAAAGGTATGAGAAGCTATACTTGTTTGGGTCTGTTTTAATTCTTCCTGTTCTTATTGCTCCCTAATTTTGGTATTTGAGTCAATTAAGATGATAAGGAAAAAAAGTTCAAAATTAAATTTTTTTGAGAACAGTCCTATATTCCCATGTTCTGGAATGATCTGCCTGGGTTCTAAGAAAGTACAGTCCCTCCTGTCATAAGCTGGCATCTATGTGAGGAGTCTTTGAAGGCTGTACTCCCAGCAAGGGGTAGTTTGCATGAAGCTAGAAAATAGAATCATTATAAATCAATAATAGTTATTAGTAATTAGGATCCATTAATATTATTAATGATTATTATACCTTAAGACTATTTAAATTTTGTCAAATTCATCGTTTAAAAATAATGTTTTACTCCAGAAAGTCTATAAGGGCCCAAACAGGCACGTCATACCCATACAGTGAGCTGGTGTGCGCTGTGGTAGTGGTATTGACAGAGACTGCATAGCTGAATGTCACTCTCTTCCCACCATTGACTTGGATCTTTGTGTTTTGGCACTTTCTTGTTGCCTTCAAACATTGAATGTGAAAACCTGAAATTTATTGCATTCAGGCATTTAAGTTTAGAGACAAAAATGAATGGTTATTGAGTATCTTAGTTTAAAGAAATAACTTTTACAAACTTTTAGGTATCAGGACTTTGGAAGTCACTTTGGAACACAGGACATTTTCTTCTTTTTAAAAGAAACTATTTACTTTTTTTTGTTAATGCGTATTTCTTAACTACTTTGACTTAATGTAATTGTAAATTTGAAGAAATTGATGCTCCATTGAAAATTCAATAATTGATACTTTATAATATAAAGAAGAAAAGCCACATCAAAATTTCATGTATTGCAATCCTTTTAATTACCTCTTCCATCTAAGTATGGTGGCTTTTTTTATAATGAAACTTTCGGTATGTATATCTTGTGTGATAAGAATGATCTGTTGAACTCTTGTTATCTATTGTACACTTCAAAAGGTAAGTAAGTGTTGCTAGATGAGTTTATTTTATGTAAAAGACTTCTTTATGATAATGGAGTAATTTACTTTTTTCACAGATAATGAAACTGCTGTCTATACGCTAATGCCGATGGTTATGGCTGACCAGCACAGGTGAGAATTTCTTTAATTTTTTTTTTTTTTTTTTTTTAAAGTCTGAAAAACCAGCATGTTTGCTAGAGTTGTAGCTGCTAGAGCATTATCAGGAGGTCTGCTGCTGAGATATGTTCCATAGCTGAAGTTAGTCGATGACTGCGTGCGTCCTAGTGTATTCTTTCCTGAGAAACCTCTTTTGTTTTATGCCATAGACCAGAGCTGGGAGTTGTTCTGTTGATGCATATGGAGAAATTTGTGCTAGGATATGAACAAAAGCTTTGTTTTGTTACAGGATTGTAGTTCTGAGTGTGTATGTATTGATGACGTAGAAGCTCTTAGTGTCATTAGATGCCTCAGAAAGACATGGAGTAAGAGTTGGACAATGATATTGATGCTTCTGGGATTCTTCAGATGACCAGATGTTTCCCTTGTCCAGTTGTCCTCAAAGTGGCTGGGAGCTGGGGGCTGTATAATGTCAACTAAGTGCGGAGGCAAGCAGGTGGTAGCTTTAACTGAAGCTGTAAACTCTTTAGGTAATCAGGGTAAGCTTTGTTCTGCTACATAAGACCTTGTTGAGATTGTGTGTGAGGGTTTTAAATTATGTGATCAGCTCATTACTGGAGGTTGAAATCACCAGTTCACTTGCAGTGTCTTGTGTTTTGAAATACTTTATCTTAAGTAATATTTTACCTGAACTAATTAATTAGGCTTGAATTTCTTATTCTATTGGTATATCATGCGTCCTACTTAATCGTGACGATTTCGCATACTAGTCTTCCTTCTGTTTGGGAAACCCACTGAATATGTGGTTACAGTGTCTGTGTTGAAGATTAGAATTTATTGTTTTTCTAACCAAAGCTATTAATATGCTTGTTTTCCATATTTGTAAAGAAGTGACTTGGCTATCTGGTCTAATTATTACTAGTTTACATTTGAAACAGTTGCCCAGTGTCATAGTTCATTTTTTATGTACAAGTAAGAAAGGAAAGAGCAAAAATACTGTTAATATACAGGTGCTTGAAAGCTATTTGATCAGCTGTTTTTCAGAAATTAGTTGGAGGGAAAAGAAATAGTGATCAAGTAAGAGAGTACTGTGTACAAGTTACATTTGCTTGGATGTTGCGAGCTATTTATTAATTAAAATTATATTTCTATTTGAAGGTCTGTCTCAGAGCTGCTGTCAAATTCAAAATTTGATGTGAATTATGCATTTGGACGTGTGAAGAGAAGTTTGCTTCATATTGCAGCAAAGTAAGACTTACTTGAGTCCAGTCCAGAAGTTAACAATGACAGTATTACCACAAATCTAAGGCACCAATGTAAGCTGGAAAACTCTGTAGTATCAGTTAACATTTTGGTTTTGCACTTCCTTTTTGTATTTTGTTTGTTCTCTAACAATGTGCCTGTATTATTTAGGGGACAGGCTTTACACATACCAACTGGATTTCCAAATTTTAATGAAGGAAGTCTTAAAGGATATTTATTTCCTTTCTGTGAAAAATGTAGCCATTATGTTTATCCTGTACAGCTGGATTACTTTTGCCTTTGTAGATTTAAAGAAGCTTTGTTTGCAGGTGCTGCTTGTTTTTGAAGTTCTAGAACAGTTGGAAGCACTTGGATGTTCGTTGGGAAGCAGCTGTTCCAAAGTACTTTATGTGACCAAAACTGGAGGGCCTATAACTTGATCACTCCTAATACATTTTTATATCCCAGATAGAGGAAACTAAATTTATACTTATGAATAAGTGCTCTATATTTGTGTTCCGTTTTAAATATCTTGAAAGTTCTTATGTTTAAGCTGTTTTAAAAAAAAAAAAAAGGCGGCAAAATAATAGAAATAGTAGTAGTATTGCATATAAAGGGCAAGGATTTGGGCACGTTAAAATTAGAAGTTTCAGCTTAAAAGTATCTTTGAAAAGCTGCGTTTATTGATCACAAAACCCACAAAATTGTGTTACACAGTTTGTGGTTTCTGGCTAGTTGTTGGGTTGTTAAGAGATCATCAAGATGCTGGTTTTACAACTTACTGTACAGCTAGGATTCAGTTTCTTTGGGTTGTTGTGTAGCAATTCTGTCATTGGGAAGACTAATAACAATAGATAGGTCATGATGGAGACAAAAATACTAAATCTCTATCCTCCTAAGCAACTCTTTCTCTTGAAGAGTTCAGGAATAAGGTAAACATAACGCAAAGTTTCTTTCTTCCTAGTAACATTGATTGTCCTGAAGAGCTGCTATAAAAAGTAAAAGGAGTTACAGATTTAAATGAATTTTAGAGTTTTTCTGATATTTAAACTTTTATATGTAACTTTCAGATACTGAAGTGTAACAAAAAATATTAGAATTGTTATTTAACAGAAACTTTAGTCCAGTGAATAGATTAAAAATGAGAGAGGTGAGAGGAAATAATAAGTAAACTTTTTAGTTTACATTTTAAACAATTGACAGTCTTGAAGAGTCACTGTTGAGTTTTAAATCATGAAAATCACAGTATGTAAGTACACAGTTCATTAGTACAAGTTATGATCGGTCAGTTCTCATTGCATTTATGTGTCTTTCCTTTATCTTTGCGTAACTTGAACTATGAGGGTGTGAAAACGATTTTGTGTTAAGATTTTCTACTGAGTGTAATCTGTATATAGTATTGCTGTTGTCTTTGTCGATATAGATTTGGATTGTAAATAGCCTTATTACAGTTTTTTCCTTTTTTTGTTTGTAGCTGTGGATCAGTTGAATGCCTTGTTCTATTATTAAAAAAAGGAGCAAATCCCAACTATCAAGACATTTCAGGATGCACACCTCTCCATTTAGCAGCAAGGAATGGGTAAGAAAGGTTTTTGAAACCCTTAAAAAGGTTTTGCACATAATGCACTTGAGCTGACATATTCTGTAATATTTTTATGTAGTTGAAACAAATACTTTAATTTTTTACTTTTGAAAATAGGGATAGCACACTTAGAGGGACCTTGGATGTTAGAATCCATACTTTAAATACTCAGAAAATAATTTTATGTAAATAAGAAGTTACATCTGAAGTGCCAAATTCAGTGCTATTCATTTTAGTTTTTTCTGTTAGGCAGGAGTTTAATGATTCTTACAACAGTGATCAAACCAAGGGATGCGTTGACCTTCCAGTTAGTTAAGTAAGGAAAGAATTCAAACAGGACACTGGAGAGCTTGGAAGGATTCAGAGGTATCAGATTTTTACTCAGATATTGTCTCCAAGGAAATTTTCACTACAAGGAAAGGAATATAAAGTTTGTACAATATTAGGAGAAAGAAAAAAATAATGAGAACAATGTGGAAACAGCTTTTTAAGATCTCTTAAGATATTATTTCTTGAGTTGCAGTATGTGGAAACATACAGCTGATAATAGTAATACTGTCTTCTTAGAGCAGGGGTGTCAACTGAGGGCCTGTGAGCCAAGTCCGGCTGTCCGCTTTGTTTTATCTGGCCTGGCGTCTTGTTTCTACCAAGTGGCAGCGCTGAGTTCCTTGCCCCTATGCTCCTGCCAGTGTGCGAGTCACGTGTGCAGTGTGTGTGATGCGCGTTACGCTGCAGGAGCAGGAGAACGGCGGGAACCGTGAGTTTGGCACCCCTGTATTAGAGCGTGTGTCTCTTACAGTAACTGAATTGTATCACAGCTCATAGTTTAAGTGAGGAGGAGGTACTGTTTAGTGTTTAGGTATGTGGGAGTGGTATCTGTAGGAGAAAGAAGGAGCCAAGTGATGCATGATGAAATGGAGAAATACACATAGGAGACAGTTATGTGGAAAAGAGGCATGAGAAAGGTGAGAGAGGTACCAAATAAAAAGGAAAAGTAAGAATCAACTCTTAAAGGTGAAGCACTTAGAGCATTAGAGAGCATTAAAAGACTAAACAAAACATGAGGTAGGGAAAACACCCCTGCTTTCATTAAACCTGTTATTGTACTTGCCGAAGATTTATGACGTGTTACAATGAGGGTCTCATTAAATAACAATTTAGTGGTGTAATGTAAATGTGTTCACTGAAGTGCACAGATCATGATGAACTTCATGGAGTTCCACTAGCTGAACTCTAGCTTCTTGTCTTGAGAGTATAGTTCATGCTGAATTGAAGCTGTTGGAGTGATAGTTAAATACTTCTACGCTTTCCACAAAAACATTCAGCTATAAAACTATGTTTTTAACCCTGTGCTGTCATATGCTACGCTTGCACTGAGTGCTACTGATGATCACTTCTCTATTTTACTTGCTCAGTACCATATTCCTTATAAAGTAAAACTGCTTACTCTGGTTTTACACAGATGAATTGAAGTGAGTGGAGCTTAAGAAGATACTGAGTCTTTGTAAATTATTTTGTCTGGCTGTGTTTTAATGTATTCTTTTGTTTATAGGCAGAAGAAATGTATGAGCAAGCTACTGGAATACAGTGCAGATGTCAACATTTGTAATAATGAAGGCTTGACTGCAGTAAGTGCTATTGATTTTTATTGCGCTCTTAAAGTGAATGAAGAACTTGAAGGTCCTCATTTCTTGGGCTCTTGATATCTTACGTGAAAATAAACAAAACCTCAGTGTGTCTGGTGCCCTTAGGAATCAAAAGATTTGATCAGAAGTGCCTAAGCATATGATATTATTATTCAAAGTTGTTCAAAATTTTGAAAGTAGTACAGTCATGTTTAAAATGTTTAAAATCATATCTATGAAATGCTTATTTTTAAACTAAATATAATGAAACACTTATTTCTAAAGGAAACATAAATCAATTTTGTACTTAGATTCATTGGTTGGCTGTCAATGGACGAACAGAATTGCTTCATGATCTTGTTCAGCATGTCAGTAATGTCGATGTTGAAGATGCAATGGGACAGACAGCCCTTCATGTAGCTTGTCAAAACGGACACAAGACAGTAAGTTTCTAAATTTTATTCACCCACTGGATTTGTAAAGAATTGGGTAATGCTTCCGTGGTGTTGTGTGGTGTTTTCTTTATAAACTTAAGGCTAATCGTGCACGTGATTGCGATTAGAAGTGTGAAGAACTCTATTGTCTAGTATTGACTGCATACACTTCCATATGAATAACTGATTTGTTATTGTGGAGATAATTGCAGTGTTCATGTGTGTTCAAAGGATTTACTGTATTCTGTTCAGCTGTAGTACTATTATTGTATTGTTTATTGCAGATATTGATGTACTGCTAAACATTTGAAGATGTTCCTTACTTTTTCAAATGTGTTTGATTCGTAATTGTACCAGCTATTATGTGCTTTTGAAGTCTGAAATGATCTTAATGTACTGTGAATAAAAATGAACACAGAGTTGGGTCAGTTAGATATTTAACATTAGAAGTAAACAAGTTTGCCTAGACTCTTACTGATATGTGTGAATAATTTTTAGGCTTAGCCTTGCATTAGGGCATATTTCAGAATACGGCTCTGGGTACTTTACTTGAGCTGCATTACAAGCCATGTAGAGTAGTGATCTTCAGTTATACAGATGTCTCCAGGACTATTTACTGTTCAAAAAAATTGTCTTTCTACCCAGATCCTTTCTGTTGTTGTTGTCAGAGCTTGAGTTTGGAAGACCACATTCTGAGAAACTATTATCTGTAGACTTATCTACTTTATGTGACTGGAAAATAACAAAAGTTGTTTGAAAATCTGCTCAGTGTTTTAATATTTTAGGATTTGCTTACTATTGCTTTTTATTCTACTATGTGTTTAAAACTTCAGTTTGTAATAATGCTGTTTATGACTGTTAATAACTTGAGGTTTGTTTCTCTAAAAGGTGTCATTTTCCCTTTTAAATAGCTTATAGTTCCAGGGGTCTCTAGGATTAGCTGAAGTTCAATAAAAGGCATTGTTATTAAAATGTGAAAGTTCAAAGGAAGCTTTATGAACTCTGACAACCAAAATTTTTCATCTTTTAATAATTTTGATTTTGAGATTACCAAATATTAAATTCTTCAGTGTAATTAGACATGCATGACATAGTTGCAAGCCAATAGATGTTTCTGTTGCTCTTTTCTAATGCTGGTATTTTCTTCTTTTCTAGACGGTGCAGTGTTTGCTAGACAGTGGTGCAGATATAAACAGGCCAAATGTGTCAGGGGCAACTCCGCTCTATTTTGCTTGCAGGTATATATTCTTAACTTTTGAATCCTGAGTGAACAGTAGAATTGATTCCCCCTACCCCCTCCTCCTGCAATAATAGTGGTTAGAATGTGTAAAACTTGGGAAACAAAAGCTGTCTGATATTTAATATTGCCTCATGTTTGAATGTAGTTTGGTGTCTCATCTACTAGTAATGCAGACTTACATACCTCTTTCTAACAGACAAGTTAAACACATAGCTGTGCATCTTCTAATATGATTCAGAAATCAGTAACTGTTGCACTTTTTTTTGAAAAAATGAGATCTACTAACTTGGCTGCATTTTTAGTTTATTCAAAATAATAATTTTGTAAGTTAAATTTGACTGTTCTTTAATGTAAATTATGGTATTACAGTGTACATGAAATGTGCATACATACCTTAAAGTTACAATGTTGACTTGAAATTATGTTGTTGCTTTGATCAGTTCTGTTTTCTTCACAGTTTAGTTTTATTTCAAAATAATCACATATGATAAATGACCTTTTGTTTTAATTGGAGCATTTCTGCTATTTGGTAGAACATTTACAGTTTATAGTCCCTATGCTTTGGTTACAGGTTAAAAAGTTCACCTGTGATTAAATGTTAATATAAACAAAAGGAGAAATGGACTAAGCTGGCGGCCTGCCAAGAACTAAGTTGAGGGAGTCCTGAGCTCTGGAGTTAGTGTGTGCTGACTCCTAGCAGTTGAGAAGAGAGGTGGAGAATAAATAGCTACTAGCTAACTGATTGCCTTGGTGCTTGATTTAGGGACTGGCACTGGTGTCCACTTTAAAAGAAATAAGCAACTTGCCTTGGCTTGGGGATTTTCCACAAGAAAGGAATGTGTTGCAAGTACAGTAGTGATGTTCTTTTAGAAATTAACAGTTGGAGCAGCTGGCAGGGTAGAATGAACAGGATGGCTAGTGAAAGTTAACATCTTGGCATTGTCAGCTGGTCGTGCTGCCACCCAGGAAGAAAAGTTATAGGTCCCGGATAACAGGGAGAGCAAGATGTGGTAGCAGTGGCTGGTGATGGCTGGAGAAGGGGTATCGATAGGGGTAGCTCCTTTCTGAGATCTGGTAGCTGACTCTGAATGTTTGTTTACAAAGTCCAGAACATTATATTAACCTCTTGGTTTCCTGGGCTAGAAGGACTTTGATGAGAACTACTCAGCTGGGAACTACTGAATGATTCTCAGCTGTTAATTGTCAGTTTTCCTCTGCCCCTCCTGAACTGTTAGTGCAGCCAGCCTTGGTGTGTTCCAAGGCAGCATGTACTCCTGAATGTTTGTATAACGGACACACTACAAACTAGCTTGCAGTCCAAAACTTCATGGAAAAACATATCTGTAAACCTAATTATGTCTTTTGTATATCAGTCTTTCATTTCACCCTTTAGATATTTCTGTATTACATTTGCCAGTGTATGTGCTAAATATTGGTGAACCAATTAGTGTGTCAGTGTGTTTTTAATGAAGGCAACATATAATCACTGGTAACCAATTTCTCATTTTCTTCAGAAAAAAGGGTCTTGGAAAGCATGTACTGTAGGTGCTGAGGGATATTAATAATCTTTGGTCTTACTGTTTTCTAGGCAGTGATGGTCTGTTGGAGTAGTTGTGAAATTCTTGACTCAAGGATATATGTGTCCTATACAACATGTAAATAGATGAGCGAGACTATGAAATAAACTGAGTGGAAAAGTAAAGCTCATTACTTTTCATATTTAAAGGCTAGGCAAAATATTCACATGTATTGATTGAAAGAAATCAGAGTGATGTTTTGAACTCTTGTGCAAAAAAAAAAGATGTTTTATCAATAAAAAACCCCTTACTAATATTTTACTAATGGTTAAAGCACAATTAGAATGTTTTTCCCTAAGTCTGGTAGGAATGAGCAGAGAACTCAGGGAAGAAAACTTTCTCTGTAAAGTAAACTGAGTGTGAATTGAGAGAGTTATTTTTCAGGTGGTGCAAGTTGTACTTATTTATGAGGCTAGACTAAGATGAAGCGTTTCTGAGTAGCATGATTCTGGCTTGATAAATGGCCTATACCTAATTTTGCACTGTGCTTCTGCAGTGGCCTTGAAAGGTATTAGAAGAATGTAAGTGGCATTATCTTCCATTCTGTGTAACTGCTTAGTTTCATACCATAACTGTTTTTTTTTTCCTAGCTTATGTTGGTTTTGCTTGTTTGATGCAATAAAGCCAGATTTATCACTCATAATTGAGCATAAGTGCTGTATTAACTCTCTTTCTTGTCTTCTTTTGACTAGCCATGGTCAGAGAGACACTGCACAAATTCTTTTGATGAGAGGAGCCAAATATTTACCAGACAAAAACGGTATTACTCCACTGGATCTCTGTGTACAGGTACTGAGTTAGCAACACTCTTTTTCTGTGAACTTCAGTCACTTACTGTAGTGTCACCTGATAGGTGTTAGTATTTTTTATTTTTAAGGACTATGAAAGATGGTAGTCCTTTGGTGAAACAGAAATGCAAAATTAATTATTTTGCAATTAAATTGATCCTACAGACAGATTCCCAATTTGTAACCTTTGCAGAAGTCTTTATCATCTTTAAAGACTTTGGAAGATTGAAATTCATGAGAAACAAATACTTTGCAGAACTCCATTTGACCGGAAAGTTTGGGAATCCTTGGTATAATGATAATAGTCTGTTTAGGTGCTTAACTGTTAACAAGTAAGTGGTAAAGGTATGCAGAAAGGAGGGATTTCTTTAAATTTCTTTTCTCTTGAAGACATATTACTAATTAAAAGCAAACAAAACTTACATGGTACTGAGACTTTTACTTTTCAAAGATATATACTGTATCTGGATAAGGAATAAGTCTCAAGCAATTTCACCTTCTGTGCAAAATGCATTCTTCCTTGTTTCATACCAAATACTGTCTATACTGCTTTCTAGGGTGTCTCTTCTTGATTTGTGATTTCTTACATGTGTTTCTGTAGTATGAATTTAAAGTCAGCATGTAAATAGTTCAAATACTGTATATGGATGAGGAACAAAAGTGGATGAATGGAATCTTTGCTAGTGATCAGCAAACTAGAAAACTGCAAACTGGAGGCTAAAGGAAAAAACCCACTTAGTGGACATCATATTACCCTAGTGCATGTCATTAGTTTGGCAGCAAAAAGTTGGAGTGTTCATTTTTTTTGCTGTACTAACAGATAAAAATAATTTCAGGTTATTTAATTTCTGAAGATTGCTCACATTTGTAAGACATGCAGTTGAAGTAACTGTGTATATGTGGTAGAGGTTTCTATTTCCGGCACCCCTGGAATATTTTTTGAATGTTTAACTCTGAAAAATTTATTTCATAGATTATCTGTGGAAGGTCTCGATCAAGTTAGGTTACTTACAGCATTTCTTTTTGGATACAAGAAACTTTAGTAAGTCCTTAGCTCCCATTGTTTGGAACTACTAGGTACTGTCTCACTCCTGACTCAACTGGGAAAGTCAAAGTTAGATTTTTTTTTTTTTTTTTTTTCTTTATTATGGCAAAATGACTTGCTGTTACCATAAAACTGCATGAAATCTAGTCAGTTTTGAGGCTTTCTCTAGCCTCCAACCTGTAAGACAGTATATCAGTTTGTAGTTTTATGGTAAAATTTTGAGTTTATTATTAGTGTTTTAAATGTCTGCTTCAGTCTCCAGTTTTAAAATCCCTATTCTGTCAACTTTTTTTAGGTGTAAGTAGTGACACCTGCTGTTTGCTCTTTTGTAGTGATGATCTTACTCTGTTCAAGATTGTCTAGTTTGTAAGCTAGACTAAATACTAAAAAAAAAAAAGGAGAAAACAAAATATTTGCTTTCCTTTTACTTGAAAGGTTTTATGCTTTGCATACAGGTTTGCTTTTCAGAATAGATCCGTGTTTTTAGAAAACTGAAATTACAGATTCATATACTTCTTGGCAAGGGTATTATCTTGATTTTGAAGAGATGACTTTCATTAATTCTTGCAGATTCTAGATGCTTTAAATTTTAATACTTAGTTTCTTGGCACCAGGAACAATTAAATCGATCTGTTTAATGAATCTGTCATCACTGAGGCAAGTCATGAACTGTCATACAAAGAGAAGAAGCCTCTGGAGTTGCAGAATTTAATACATTACATGGTCATCTTTCTAGTGTAGAATTTGATGTGTGTTAAGTGCCTGCTTAAAAATGCACCTGTGTTAAGTGTTGATACAAATAAACCACAAATTCAAGTTCTCTTTTTTCCAAAAAATATTTTTCTCAAAAGGTTGTGAAGTTAGCCTGGGCTGTTGATTTAAGGCAAAAGTGGAATCATACTTGCATATTGATTTTAAAGTTAAATAACCATTTAAACCCCTAAAATAGGGTTTATCCTATTTCTTCCTTTAACAAGTGATATTTATGCATTACGAACTTTTTAGAAAAGTATTTGTTTTGAAGGATTAGATTCTGAGTGTAATTAGGTAGACGTGACATCCAGCAGTGGGAAAAAAGCGCTATATGTTTCACTATTTTCATTCTCTGGTAAGTTGTTAGGTGTTCAAATGTTACTTTGACTTTCTAAGTAGGAAAGTGTTTCAAAAAACAGAAGAAGCTGGTATATATGAGCTGATGTACTGAAAGGTTTTAATTCTATCTTCTTCTGGAAGTTTTGTGATAACTTTGATACATTATTGAATTCCGATTTATTTTAGGATTGGATTTTTTCCATTTAGAATTAAACAAGAATTGTAATCCTCAGTAGGTTTTAATGCCTACAATAGTATAAATACCGATTCTAAGATTTCTTTTAATTAAAATAGTTTTTCGTCTCTATTTTTTAGGGTGGGTACGGGGAGACTTGTGAAGTCTTAATACAATACCATCCTCGACTTTTCCAGACAATAATTCAAATGACACAAAATGAAGATCTACGGGAAAACATGGTAATACCGTGTTATATGTTGTATAGCTACAGACCGGTCTGTGTTGTGGAGGTCTGATTGTGTAATATTAGTGGCCTGATTAGAAGACACTACCAGCAGTTGACTCTCAGTGCTGCAGTAGTTGACCACTGTGTACTTTCCCAGCCCTTCCCTTGGAAAAATTACAGTCTCCACATAGTTTCAAACTGGAGAACTGGGGATTAAATGTAGGATATACTTAAATTTAGTGTTCTAACTTTACATGTTTGCGCAAGTAATCCTAGATGGCGTGAGAATTGAAAGAGCAGACTTGTTGCAAGCTTCAGTATAAAGATGTTGGTAGAGCATTCTGTATGTACCATTACTTTGTGTAATGGAGCCTGTTTTCCTTCATTTAGTGATTATCTTCAGATATCCATTTAGTATATGTTTTGAGGCTTGAATCATCTCGGATTAACTGGAATATTCAGAGTATGAGCACTCATCTGTGCAAAGTTCCCTTGTACAATTAGAGTGTAAAAGACTACAGCTGCAATTTCATTTGGTTATTATGCTATAGGTGAAAGCATTCTTTTTCTTTTCGAGTGCATCTTCTATACCTATTTCTTTAATTACTGTGGGGTAGTACAATCTAAAGAAATAAAAAGCAAGGAAAAGAATTTTTGTTTCTTAATTGTGTAGGGGGAAAGAAACATTGGGTGCTTTTTTGCCCTTCCAAATCTAGCTAGCTGTGGGTTTTTAATGTATTGTTTGCTTGAAAATAACTGCAAACAATCTCAGAGACTTTAAATAAAAAAAAAATAGATTTAGTAAGGTATTGGCTGCCACTTCACTGGACTTGGTTTGCTAGATTTTTGAAGTTTGTATTGTTCTCTGTAATCCCATTATTTTCACTACAAGACTGAGGGTTTCTAAGTCTGTGTAGAAACAGCGTTTACATTTCTGAGACAGAGTTGAGTTTTACAAAATCAAATGACAGAGATGAGAATTCTCAAGTATATATTGGAAATATGGAGAGATGGTAAAGGTGTTTTCAAATAAAAGAAAGGAGTAAAGGACTAAAACCATGGAACAAAAAAGACCTTCTGTGGAAAGGTAAATGGCAAAGTATGCTATAGTGTGTTGTAGAAGGGAAGACAATAAACTAGAAAAATGAATGTTTTGTCTGTGTAATGGTGAAGCTGTGTGCAAAACAAACATCTGAATGAGAGTATGCAGAATATATTAGATAATACATGTTGTAGTTATGTGTTGTTGCCTAAATGGAAGCATAAATTAAGTACGTTTTTTTTATGGCCAAGTCTGAGCTGTTCTACCCAAAGTCGTAGATATGACCAGTTCATACTCGCTGAAAGCAATGATATGAGGAGACTGGATATGTGTTAGAAGTCAGGACTCACACTTTAAATGTTCTTGACAAACTGGAAAAATTATTGACAGACTACAGGGAGAAAGATGCAGCCTTAGCCATTTGTAGCTAGATATTCAACTGAACCCTGAGGTAAAACTTGCATGGTCGAGAATGGTGAAGTATTAGGAGAGATCACTTAGTGAAGCTGCAGGGTTTCCAGAGTAGAAGGCATCTGAAAACCAAGCAGGCAAATTGGGCAAGCCAGTTTAGATCACAGATACAAGTGCTCTTGTCTCAGGGCAGAGTGTTGGACTGGATTACTTTTGAGATTCCTTTTTGTTGCACCTTTCTACAGTTCTGTGAGAAGGATTACCAAACTTTCTGAAAGCGAGAGAGAAGGGAGAAAGTGAAGATACGTGAGGAATTAATGAAGAGTAGTACCTCTGAAGAGTTAACTTATCTGCAAAAAAAAATAGTCTAGGCTACAGAAAAGTATAGAACAAGGGCAGTGTCTGAGTGTTTGGGACATGTAGTCTTTGTGAACCAAGTGATAGTATTAGAGAAGAAAAGGGGCAATTTTGAGAAGAGGGTAATAATAGAATCATAGAATCACTAGATTGAAAGAGACCTCTGAGATCACCGAGTCCATCGTCCCCTCACTAAACCATGCCCCTAAGAAACTCATCCACCTGGTTTTTAAACACCTCCAGGGATGGTGACTCCACTACCTCCCTGGGCAGCCTGTTCCAATCCCTGACCACTCTTTCAGTAAAGATTCTTCCTCATGTCCAGTCTAAACCTTCCCTGGTGCAGCTTGAGGCCATTTCCTATTGTTCTATTGCTTGTCACTTGTGAAAAGAGCCTAGCACCCACCCCATCACAGCCTCCTTTCAGGTAATTGTAGACAATGATGAGGTCTCCTCTCAGCCTCCTCTTCTCCAAGCTAAACAACCCCAACTCCCTCAGCTGCTCCTCATAGGGCTTGTTCTTCAGCCCCCTCACCAGGCTCGTTGCCCTTCTCTGCACACGCTCCAGCGCCCCAGTGTCCTTCCTGTAGTGAGGGGCCCAAAACTGAACCCAGCACTGGAGGTGCGGCCTCACCAGTGCTGAGCACAGGGGCACAATCACCTCCCTGCTCCTGCTGGCCGCGCTGTGTCTGACACAGGCCAAGATGCCATTGGTCTTCTTGGCTACCTGGGCACACTGCTGGCTCATGTTCAGCCAGCTGTCACCCAACACCCCCAGGTCCTTTTCTGCCAGGCAGCTCTCCAGCCACTCTTCCCCAAGTCTGTAACCCTGCATGGGGTTGTTGTGTCCCAAGCGCAGGACTCTGCCCTTGGCCTTGTTGAACCTCATCCCGTTGGTCTCGGCCCATCAATCCAGTCTGTCCAGATCCCTCTGCAGAGCCTCCCTTCCTTCAAGCAGATCCACACTTGCACCCAGCTTGGTGTCATCCGCAAACTTCCTAAGGGTGCACTTAATCCCTTCATTGAGATTGATGATATTACACAAGATTGGAGTGAGCACTGAACCCTGGGGAACACCGCTCGTGCCTGGTTTCCAACTGGATTTACTTCCATTTACCACAGCCCTTTGGGCCCTGCCATCCAGCCAGTTTTTAACCCAGCAGAGGATGTGCCTGTCCATGCCGATGGCAACCACTTTCTCCAGCAGGATACTGTGAGAAATGGTGTCAAAGGCTTTACTGAAGTCCAGGTACACCACATCCACAACCTTTCCCTCATCCATTAAATGGGTAACCTTATAATAGAAGGAGATCAAGTTGGTCTGGCAGGACCTGCCTTTGGTGAACCCATGTTGGCTGGGCCTGTTCACCCGATTGTCCCACATGTGCTGTATGATAACACTCAAGATAATCATAGCAGTTAAATGATTAGCATGGTATGACATTCAGTATCTTGAACAAAAATTAATGTAGTGAGAGTCAACTCTAGGATGCAGGGTTCATTTACACTGTGTCATGAACTGAGGAGTGAACTGAGGAGACAGATAAATTATAAATTATGAAACTCAAAATATGCTTTTATCTTTCGGAAGTTGGCAGTGTATCCCACTCATTTTAATCTGAAAAATAAGTTCTTCTTATGAATTAATAATACATGGTTAAGCATTCAGCACTCATAGTATTCTATAATATTACGTAGAATCATAGAATCACCTTGAGTTGGAAGGGTCCAAAACGATCATTGAGTCCAATTCAACATATCCCGTAGTATATACATTGACACTAGAATATATAGCTTTTCAGTAAGCTTTGTAACATACAGTGAAACATTGACTGAGGTTAGATTAGGCATTGGGCAATGCAGACCTACATTAATATTGATAGATATTAGTGCTTGGGTGATAGTATTCTAAATTAAATGTTAATCTGATGCTCCATGACACTATGCAATTCTTTTGTTTTCATGTATCAGTTGCGGCAGGTTTTGGAACACTTGTCTCAGCAGAGCGAAAGCCAGTATCTTAAAATCCTGACAGGTCTTGCTGAAGTTGCTACAACAAATGGTCACAAACTGCTTAGGTAAGTGTGAGAGGATCATAAGTAGATTGATAAACTACCTGGTATCTAGTACTGGGCACGTGCTAGAGTAGATGGATCTCAAATCTGATTCTGTATGACAGCGCCTGCTTAGTCCGTTGTATTCATGAGGAATTCAGGAGAGAAAGTTGGTGTCCTTGTGTAGCTGCTGGCACCTAGAAGCTTTTGTTGCAGAGAAGTGTATATTTTGCTTTCTGCATGCCTTCTTTCGATGTTTCGGGGTGGGAGGGGCTTACTTCAGATGCTTGAGCTAGCAAACATGACACAGCTATTAATATATAAGACCAAGAATCAACCAGTGTCCTGTTTCAGCAGCATAAGGAGACACATAAAAATAGGCACCCGTATTTTCCTAGGTTCTGTGGTGTTTGTTTGAGGGAGTTTGTGCAAAGCATCTCATCTGTAGTCTGTTGGAACACCACTAACGTTTTAGTATAGCTAGCAGAATTTCCTCTGGTCTTTATGCTTTACTAGAAGCTAAGAAAATATTTTCTGAAAGAGAGTCAAGAGCCTGAAAGCAGGAATGGAAATTCCTACATACTCCTGTACTGCTGCGTGTGGGCTGACTAGTGGAGGTTGATAAGACAAGCATTGCCGGAGATGCCTGTTGTTTAGGGTGTCCTGTGGACTCTTTACTGTCCCCACTTGTCTTCAGTACTTTCTAATATGTCATGAGGGAAATGGAATTATTTTCTTTTTCTATTATAAGAAACAGTTTCACAAACCCTGTGTTTTCTCTAAAATTTTGTTCCCTGTCAGAGGCTTCAATGTACTTCAACTAAGTTGCTTTATTATTTAATGTAAGGAAGATGAAGGTAGGACTTGGTGAATACAGACCTCTGAGCTTGGGCCTCTTTCTGCTCTTTCCTCCTTCCAACAAATAATGCACTCTGTACATTAAGATGTTTAGTAATGATATTCTTGCATGGCTGAACTAGTATCATCACTATTAGTTTCCTGGGTGCTATCCTGCAGCCTGGTGCTGTTGGGTTTGGTGGTTGTTTAGTTTGAAAGTGTCTTTTAAGTTTTTTTGTGATGCTTCTAGCAGCTACCCAGGAGTGCCACTGAGCTTCTGTCTGAGGAGTTCTGCCTTCGATATCAGCAAGGAGCCTGTTCAGTTAGTGTTACCTCCATCATGCATTTACTCTTTCCAAGAAATAATTGCAGTGTGACGTGATTTGGTCTTGCTGGTGCAGATAGAGCCTATTAAAAGCACTTTAAAGTTTTCCTTTTTTAAGTCCTCTGCTTGGAGACCAGGAAATTTAAACTGAAATTTTACCAGGAAAACGCTACTGCTGAGGGATGATAAACCTCAACTGAAGTGGGTTTTTTCTGATACTTTAGTTAGTATTCATAGATTCTTTTGGTATAGAAGCAAAGATTTTTTCCAGGTGCTTATTGTGGCTGTGGCCAGTGCTTCTGATAATATAATTACGGTCCACCAGTCAGGCAAGTTTCATTGCTTGGTTAAAAACATTCCTACTCTTGTGGTGTTTACTTTTTGTATTCTTTTCTTAATTTAGATTTACTGAAAACTTAACTGGCTGAAGTCTAAATTGTGACAAGATAGTTTTACTTTGTATATCAGTTCAGTGGAATTCTTAGCCTATGTTTTTTTTAAAATTTACACCTCACTGTCAGACATTAAAATGTGGTGTTGTAAACAAATAAGTGTTTTGTTTTTACCCATGCTGTAGGGCAGTTCAGGTAATTATGAAGTTACTGTGATGTTACAATTAGCTATGTTTCAAATTTTTGAGTTAATGGATTAGTGATTGCATCAGAAGTTTAGAGCATCCTCTAAGGTGTTAGTTTTCTAGTGTATACCAGTCTTTAGTTAAAAAGCATGCTTTTTAGTTGCAAGTACTTTAAAGATAGAATTGAATAGGTACTCCTGTAATATTTGTGAGTACAGTTCAGTAGAAAAAGTTTCAATTTTGTGCTATTTTTGTTATGTGGTCAAGATACAGAATTTTTTTTACTGCTTGGGATTTAATGAAAGAAGACTCAGTTGAATTTGATGGAGAGTGTTCTGCTTGTGCATGACTTCATGAATATCTCAGATTCTACCGTGTATTGATGCCCAATTCAGTTAAGGAGGCACAAAACTTTAATATGTTTATTGGATAAATAAAAAACATACTGGTGCTTTTATGTAGTATCTTTTAGGTCATATTTCTCTTGAGTAGAAACAGTGCCATCTTTTACCATCCCGATCCTTTGTCTAACTGAGGCAGTTAATGGGTGTGTAGTATAGTAGGTAGGTGTGGATGGCACATGGCAGCATATCTGGTTAGCTAGTACATTTCTTCTGTTGGATGCTATATTTTCTGGGATGAAAAATGTTCTCAACTGGATATCCCAATTTTTTTCATACATCTCGATATTCTTACTACAGTAAGTTGAATTTCTTAGCAGTAGTTCATAAGTAGTTTATGTGTGCATAAAACCAAATTAAGTACTTTGCAAGACCTGGAATTTGCAGTTCTTGTTTCAATTCTAGTTAAAATTTTGAGTACAGGTTAGTAAGATTATAGTGCTTATGTTTGGGGCTGTTGCAGGAAAGAAAAGTTAAAATTCATTAGGGTTTTTTTACGGTTTTTCTCAGCATGTGTGTGAGACCCTACCATTAGATTGCTTATTCCTTAATACACTAAATTGTTTCATCTAGGAAAAGAAATTTATATATTTTGTTTTTTCCCTCAGCTTGTCAAGTAATTATGAAGCTCAAATGAAGAGTCTCTTAAGGATCGTGCGGATATTTTGCCATGTCTTTCGCATTGGCCCATCCTCTCCCAGTAATGGAAATGACATGGGCTACAATGGAAATAAAACTCCAAGAAGTCAGGTGTTCAAGGTCAGAAAAGTATATGATGTTGTTAGGAAGATAGACGTTAAAGAGATGAATTTCACAAAGCATGCATTCATTAATCAGACATCTCATGAACAGGAAGTAAGTTTGGTTGATGTCCCTATCCCTTCTTAAGTTAAACCTCCCTTTTTCCTTCTCCTTAATTATTTTTTTTTCACTGAGTTCATTTGACCACTGCTGCATATCTCATCTTCTGATCTCTGTTTATTTCTTGTTTAATGTGGTGTTTATTAGATGTTGAAGGCTTAGTTATGGAGCAGATTGTGCTAAACTTTTTTTTTTATTTCTATTATTTTATTTAAGAGTGTAGTAATCTAAAAATGTGGTAAGAGTAATATAACAGATTTTATTAATGTAATTTTAAAAAGATGTTTGGAGAAGCATTGAGAGTTCTGATCATTGCTTTCTACAGCTTCGCAAGATAAATGGAAATAATTGAATTCTTAATCTGTTTGTTTTCACTGTTACCATGAAGTTTTTTTCTCAAGTTGTTCTTGAACTTTATTTTACGTGCTTTGAAACATAACATCTTACCATCACCCTCACAAGGTTATTGATTTATAGTTGTTTTCAAACAATTTCTTTAGGTGCTTGCCATTTAGCTATTTAATTTCTAAAGGTTTTTTTCTGTACTTGTTATCTGAGGAATCTCTCTGTGGAAAATTATAGCTTGCCTTTCTGTAAAGCAGTCTGTTTCCTGTGTGCCACTCAGTTTGCATCGGGTATATGACTGACATGCTATTCGGAGCACCTAAATAGTAACTGAAGGGTAGTCTCTCTTTTCCCTTGTCTCCCTCTGTCCTCTTATATGCCACAGTTCTTATCACCAGATTTAAATGGCATTGATTACATGAGAATTGTCCTTAACCTTTGCATTTCTTTCAGGCTGTTCTGAAAACGGTATTTTGAAATTACTGCATTTATTTGATGATATAATGCGTTCATCAGGTTACTTTGACTTTTAAAACTTAGCAGTATCGATAAGGTCATGAAAGACAATACTCTTAATTCCAGCTATATTTAGTTAAGTAGCTCATTTTGTGTTTAAATTCCTTCTCTTGAAAGACAGAAAGCATTAGACTATTTAAAAAACAAGCAAACATATGGTTGTTTTTTCTGATAGCAAAACAGTTTTGATAATTGTCTTATATAATGAATATAAAACAAATGCTTGAGTATGAAAAATACTATGTACAAATTGTAGTGCATTGTACAATATGTAATGTAATAATTGTCCTTTACACTCAACTATGTTGACCTAGATTGGTACATTGTGAGTTTAACCAGATTTCTGTTTTCAAAAAACAAAGCCCTGCCCAAATCACAAGGATCATTTTGTTAAAGACAGTATTTTCTAACAGTTTTAATGAAAATTGGTTTAAATATACCAGATTAAATAACAAGCAGTTGTTAAATGTGTTTAATATAGGAACTGTCTGCAATGAGATATTCTGTTACCTTTCTGTGTAGATATTCTACTCTCTTTTTTCTTCGAGGTTTTAGGAATAGCTGACTTCATATATGTTTGCTCATAGTCCAGAAAGGAACAAAAATGAAGATTTCATACTTTTCAGCTCCAGATCACTTCAGAACTCGCTATAAAACAACCAAAACCATTCAGCTTGGAATTTGTGAAGGATATTGTATTTCAGCAGACTCACTTATCTTTGTGCCCAAAGAACTTTTGTATGCTGAAAAGGTTGTTTCTCAATTTAGTATGGAGTTAAGTCTTTTGTAGTAGGCTTACATTACACAACTGGCACAGCTGTCCTGCAAAATATCAGTAATTCTTATTTGTGCAAACCCAGCAGTTCTGGTCAGGCACTGGAATAGGCTGCCCAGGGAGGTGGTTGAGACGCCATCCCTAGAAGTGTTTAGAAGGCAGGTACATGAGTTTGAGGGACATGGTTTAGTAAGTGGGCGGGTATGGTTGGACTTGATGATCTCGGAAGTCTGTTCCAACCAGGTGATTCTATGATTCTAATTTTAGTAAATAAATAAAATATATACTACTGTTGTATTAGCTAACAAAATAAAAATTTCAGGATTATTGACAAATTATTATTGTTACTATTTTAATTTTGTTATTTTAGAAGTATTAAAATCGAGGCAACCCTTCATTATGGCCACTGTTGTCGCCATGATATTTTTAAGGTTGGTTTGAATTTCAAACTCAAAAAACCTCACCAAACTGCTGATGAGAACTTATTCTTGTTTTGCAATGGAGCACACTGGTTTGGCAATGCTAAGTTAGTCTTCAGTTGTGTTTCTATTAGCCTTACAGTAGCTGGGTACTGGGAGATGAGACGTAGTGCTGAAGTCAATTGGGTGACTTCTCATTCTCCCTTATTCCTACCTTTCCCCTCCTTTTTCTTTTTTGTCCTCTCCTTTTTGTTTTTTGTTCTTTCCTTGAAAACATAGTTGTGATGATTCCTTTGGCCTTTTAGGAGAAGGTGGAAAAGCCTGCTATATGTCTGGATTATTACAACGGTACGGAAGAAGCTACCTGATGGCCTGTCAGTTGTATGTTTTCACTGGTACTAGGACATGCATGTCAGTGGAACAGAACTCATATTCTGTTTTTTATTTTGTTTGAGTTTTCTTGAATACAGGCTGTGCAACTCTTTAGTGCGGACTATTAAGGAAACCATAGAAGTTGCTGCTCCAAAATGGGAGTCAAATCTGTATTTAAAAAGTCAACAATGAACATAAGGATTTTGAATCTGAGCTCCATATTGAAAATTTTAGAGAAAGTAGCTTTAAATTGAAACTTGCTGGCGATTTTAAAAATCAAATTATTGGGAAAAATGTTGTAGATAATTTCAGTTTTGATGCAGGTTTTATGGCGAAGAACAAATCTCTTGGAATGCTTGTTCATGTCCCCTGTAATGTCTTCAGTACTTTACAGAGCACAAGAAAGTGGTACATGCTACCCCCACTTCTTGAATGCACTCCCGTTAGGTCCAAATAAATCTGTACCTGATGACCTTTAATGATGTATTTCTTAACTCCTTTTAAAAAGCTAGCACAAAATCATATTTTATCCTGTATAAGAATTAAAAGAAAAATTTTCTTCTGACTTTTTTCCTAATGCTGTGTTAAGGTTTTCTGTACTAGTGTAATGATTAAACATATTTTGAAGAGTTGTCACTGTAATCTAGCTTGGAAGGGATTGAAAATGTGAGTAGATCTTGATATGAGGCTACTGAGCAATGTTTGTTGCTTGACCAGGACAAGAAAATCACAGGACCATCTTTGCTTTACTGAAGTTCCCTGCATGTAATTTGTTGCAGGCCTGGTAAATTCAGGCTTATCCAAATGCTTTAAAAGTGGAATGTTGTGGTTTAACCTGGGAGGCAGCTGAATACCACACAGCCATTCACTCAGTCCTTCCTGGTGGGATGGGGGGGAGAATTGGAAAAAAGGTATGGATTGAGATAAAGACAGTTTAATAGGACAGAAAAGGAAGGGAAAATGATAATAGCAATAATGAATATACAGGTGATCCACAGTGCAATTGATCACCACCTGTAACTGATGCCCAGTCTGTTTCTGAGCAGCAAGCTACCTCCCAGCTGACTCCCCCCAGTTTATATACTGAGGATGATATGATATGATGTGGAATATCCCTCTGGCCAGTTTGGACCAGCTGTGCTGTGTCCCGGCTTCTTGTGCACCTCCAGCCTGAACACTGTCAGGGCATGAGATGCTGAAAAGTCCTTGACTTAGTGTAAGCACTACTTAGCAACATCTAAAACATCAGTTTGTTGTCAACAGTATTCTCATACTAAATCCAAACCACAGCACTAAACCAGCTACTATGAAGAAAAGTAACTCTTACCCTAGCTGAAACCAGGATGTGGGAATAGTAGCTGTTTAAGACATGTTCTTGTACTGATCTTGCAAGAAACAAAACAGTCATTGAATTTTGACATCCAATCTTGAAACAAGCTACTGCTGACTCAGATGAGATCCTACCAATGAAAAACTTCATAAATAGTAATTTTAGCCAGGTTTACATTCCTTACTTGTTTTAGGTATTGCTTTCCCATTTGCTGTGTGTTACGATAGCATGTTAGGGAAACTTGCTGCAAAATCTCCCTGTCTAGTTGAATGAAGTTGGGAAGCCTGTAACATTTTTTTCCTCATTTCAGATAATATTTTTTTCTAGAATTGAATTGATCTCTCTGCTGTGACACAGTCATTTCATGGATTCAAGGATTAAGTGAGTGTCATACAGTGTGTTGAACAAAGCCTACCAGTCTTTGAGATCATGTTGGCTTTCACCAAAATTCTTACTGATAACAGTAGATTTTTTAATGGTAAATTTCAACAGGAATTTTTAATACGCAGCTTTTATGAGAGTAATTTACTGTGTTTTGAGAGCATGTCTATGAGGTGTATTGGCAGTGCTCCAGAGAGCATAGACTTCTCGTACAGTGTGCTCTGTATAGCTCTTAATTTGTTAAAGGCAGCTTTTAACAATGACAACGTTATTATTAGTATCTGCTAAATCTTTGAATGCTTTGACTGGTGAAAAATGTTGATGCAACATTAATACATGGAAAAGAGTGTATTTAGAAGTTCATTCATATTTTTGGAATGCAATGAAAGACTTGTGTCAGAATTGCCTTCATGTAGGATACTTATCCCTGTGCTTACTAGACTGCATGATTATGAAACATCCCATCAAACACCATTAAAGGACAGCACAGTCAGCCCTTGTATTTTTTTCAAATACTCATGAGAAAGCCATAGGTTTCTCAGCCCTTTCTCTCTTCTGTAGTAGGCCTGCACCTCAGAGCAAATGTGTAATGGTGGAATTGTACCAGGTTTCAATTATATTGGTTTTAAGCTAGTGGTAGTGAATAAAGAGTGACTATGTTAAAATAAAATAAAACTTACAGCTTTAAAATTTGTATGTGATTCTGCTGACACTTGTTTCTATTTCATAAAGCTAGGTATTAGTGACCCTTACTCTGAGGCATCTGGGTTAATATCAAAAGGACCTGTGTGAGCTCACACTATGCATAAAGCACATCTTAGTAGATATGGGCATGAGTCTAAATCTCAGTGGTGTTGTCTGTGGTTTGCTCAGTCTACCTCATAGAAGGAGCTGCTTTGACAAGGGCCTTTAAAAAGAACTGACATGTTCTTATTCTAGAAACTCAACGTATGTATTATTGTCTTTCTGCTTGACTGCAACAGTCAGGCAGTAGTGCACTGTGTAATAACTGTGAGGCCAAACTCTGTTAAATAGTTCAGTGTTTCAATCTTCCTGAATTATTTTATCTTTATTCTGTCTGCTGCTTGATTATTTTCCTTCTGTATGAGATTTTTCTCTTTGTGTTCTTTGGCTACAAGTACAGAATTTTTTGAGTGTCTCATCTCTAATGTGACTAAGGATCATTTAAAGCTTTTTGGATGTGCATGATATTTATTTAACTTAAGAGGATTATCACATCATTAATATTATCTAATGTCATCATGTCCATTTTCTGCCTGTTTTTGCATGTGTTTGTTGCAGCCGCTGGAACTGCTCTGGCATTCTCTAGATGAATGGCTCGTTCTTATAGCCACAGAGCTGATGAAAAACAAAAGGGACTCTGCCGATATTACTTCTATTTTACTCAAGCAAAAAGGACCAGATCACCAGGATGCTACTCCTACGCCTTCCTTTCCCATTGCAGAAACTGAAGACAGAAAAGACCTGTCCACTGATGCTGGCGAGTCAAAAAAATACGATGTTCCTGGGAAGCAGGAAGCTTGTGCTGATTGCCAGGATGTTATCTCCATGACAGCAAACAGACTAAGTGCTGTCATTCAAGCCTTTTATATGTGCTGCTCCTGTCAGATGCCTCAGGGGTAAGGAGAGGAGACTGTTGTCTAAACTGTTACCATTTAAAAAGAAGCATATATGCTTTCTTGAAAGAATGTTGGTGCTGACCAGATGGTATTAGTGACAGTGAAGGATATGTTTTTTTAATGCTTTCACTAGTTTGAGTGATTTCCCCCCCGCCCCTCCTGGCTTTAATGGCACCAAACAGCACAGCAAACTTTCCATAGTGCTGTTGCCTGTGAACATCGTTACATTAGGGCAGATTTTGCCTTGAATGTGTAATGGCTCTTTGTAATTATGTGGAATACTTGCAGGGAATGTAATTTTGGTCTCCTGAAACTTAGCTGTTCTTGCTGCTGGTTCTTAATGTGAAAATTTCCCTAAATTTAATGTAATTATGCAACAAGAGCTACAAGCTCGGGAAAAAAAAAAGTTGAATTATCTTTGTGTATGAAAGTGACAACTGGGACAAAACTTGTTTGGCTGTATTGCAGAAGTATATAACAAGGAGAATTTAATCTCAAAGTAACAATCACTTGGAATCCTGTCCTGGGTTTGCAAACATAGTTTTGAGTGGAACAGGCACTACAACTTAGACATTGATGGCATGAAATTTATCTAGTTTAAAAAGAAGTGTGTCCATTTTAACCAAGGTCTTAGTCTGTCCAAGATTGTTATGGATTATATTTGTGAACTTGCAAGGAAAGCATCCTTAGATCCCCTTGAGTGGAGGATTAGGCAAGTGTGGTGACATTATAAGGTCCCTGAGAAATCCGAAAGCAAGATTCTCACTACCTGACATCTCTTGGTTATTCCCAACTACTCTTGAGTATTTTCCTTTCTCGGTCAAAACTAGTGGAATAAAAGCTTTCAGGTTGTCCAGTACTGTTTGTCTGGGGCACACTCCTCTGGACACTCTGGAAGATGATATCTGGGGATCAGCACATTCTACAAGCACCTCAGTCGCTTTTAATTTTACTCCACCTTGAAAGGAACTGCTGGTTAGCCCTTTCTTTTGACATCTCTATCAAGCCTTACTAAGATAATGTTAGTAAAATATTATTTATAGAAGTGATAAGTATATTCCACTCACTCCACGCTCCCCTGACAATTTATCTCTTTACACCAAAATTCAGTTGGAGAGGTGACTGTTGTTTTTTTGTTTTTGTTGACTTCAGCTTTTGCTGAAGCTAAAGGATCTCATTAGGAACTTCTTTTTAAAAAATGCAGAACATAGATGTAAAATGGAGAAAAATTTGCATCTATGTTAATACTTCCTTTATCCTCCATATATATATGAGAAAAAGTCAAATTCCGTACTAGTGTATGAGACTGTTGTTGATGGGTCTGTCCCTATGCCTAATTTGTGCTTCAGATTAGGGAGAACTCCAGTGGATACTACCTAAGTTTAATTGGGAGTTATTATCTTAGAAGCCAGGAGAGTAAGAACTGTTCCAGTGATAACTGGGAGAACTCCCTGGGGTGCAGGAAAGTAAGGCAGAGCACACCTGAATTGTGTTACCCTAGGGCTTTTCAGAACTGCATAGAGAAGTACAAAGATCTGAAACTCATTCTGTTTTACTGAAGTTTATATTAATAGGAGTAAGTGGCACAGTAGTTTAACTCAATACTGTTGCCTCTTCAAATAACATTTGAAATTAAAACAAAGGACATTTTCAAAAGGAGTAATTTAAAGTGGTTTCTAATTTTACATTTGAGTGTCTTTATATGTTTAATGGAGGAGAGTAAACAAAGCTTAGTTTTCCATTGTTTCTAATATTCATACAATAAAGATAGCATTTCATGCTTAAAGGAAAATTAGCTAGTTTACATTTGAAATACTGATGTTATTTTCTTTTACTTGCCGTGACTGCTTTTCTTCTACAAATGCTGATATTGAATCTAGGAATTCTTTAATAGAGTGAATTACAATGTTGTAAGTTTTCAGCATCAAACCTGATGAGTGATGCTAAGTTTTCTTTCCTTTTCTCTGTATATTGCATCTTAACAGCTTGTGTGGCAATTTACAGGTAGAATTAATTTATTTTCAGGGACAACTTTCTTCTAGTTATTTAATATTTTCAGATCATCTCTCAGACCAGAAGTGTGATTATAGTGTTTATATTTGATCTTTGGAAAATTTTATTTGCTTGTTTGGTTTTTTTTGTGTGAATGAGAAGAAGGATCTATTGAGGCTTGTTGCTTCAAAATAGAGTAAGGGAGAGAAGGAAAATAGTTCAGTTTTGTATAAAATGAGCAGCTCTTCTCTAAATTGGTTTGGGGAACAGGAACAGTTCTGGGATTGCTATCCTGGACTTTTAAAAGTGACTTTTTCTCACCTTTCAAGGTGCTTTGATGAGAGGATTTTATCCTTGTTTGCAAGAATTCATTAGCTTTTGCTGAAGCTAAAGGATCTCATTAGGAACTTCTTTTTAAAAAATGCAGAACATAGATGTAAAATGGAGAAAAATTTGCATCTATGTTAATACTTCCTTTATCCTCCATATATATATGAGAAAAAGTCAAATTCCATACTAGTGTATGAGACTTCCCTGGCAGGTAGTTTTGATACTTCACTACTTCACGAAGCTCTTAAATAGCACCTTCTTAAATTTGCTAAATTTGTAATGTTATTTATCCCTGCCTCTTTTTCTCACAATTTACAAGGTGTGTGGTGGGAGATTTATGCAATGAACAATAATATAGAGTAATGTACATATCATGTATGTTGTGCATATAATACCAGTCCTTCCGTATGTGTGCATCCATTGTTGTATTGAAAGCTAGAAGGAGACAGAAGAAAACGGGGAATGGAAATACATGCATCAGCAAAGATGCAAGTGTTGTTGTTGCTTCATTAGACACCAAGGAAGCGCCTGAGAACGGTTACTTAGGAATTCTGGCTTCTCCTCCCCAAAAGGTGATGTCTCAGTAGTCCAACTGAAGTGCATCTACACCAGTGCATGCAGCATGGGCAACAAACAGGATGAGTTGGAAACCACTGTGCAGCAGGAAAACTATGACATAGTTGCCATCACAGGAACATGGTGGGATGACTCACATAAGTGGAGTGGATGCTGCAATGGATGACTATAAACTCTTCAGAAAGGATAAGCAAGGAAGGAAAGGTGGTGGGGTGGCCCTGTATGTTAAGGAGTGTTTTGACTATGTAGAGCTGAATGATGGTTGTGATAGGATTGAGTGTTTATGAGTAGGAATTGGGGTAAAAGCCAACAAGGCAGATGTAAAGGTGAGATTTTGTTGTAAACCACCCAACCAGAATGAAGAGACAGGTGATTTATCCTATAAGCTGCTGACAGAAGTCTTACGATCGCCAGCCCTCGTTCTTACAGGGTACTTCAAGATACCAGGTGTCTGCTGGAAATACAATACAGCAGAGAGGAAACAGTCTGGGAAATTCCTGGAGAAGATAACTTCCTGACACAGCTGGTGAGAGAACCAGCTAGGAAAGGAGCCCTGCTGGGCCGGCTGTTTATGAAGAGAGGAGGACTGGTGGGTGATGGGATGGTCAGAGGCCATTTTAGGCATAACGATAATAAAATTATACAGTTTTTGATTCTTGGAGAAGTGAGGAGGGAATCCAGCAGAACTGCTACCTTGGACTTCCAGAGGGCAGACTTTGGCCTGTTCAGGAGACTGGTTGACAGAGTCCCTTGGGAGGCAGTCCTGAAGGGCAAAGGAATCCAGGAAGGGTAAACATTATTCAAGAAGGAAATCTTAAAGGCACAGGAGCAGGCTGTACCCATGTGCTGAAAGACAAGCTGGTGGGGAAGAAGACCAGCCTGGCTGAACAAAATACTTTGTCTGGAATTCAGAATAAAAAAGAGAGTTTGTGACTTTGGAAGAAGGGGTGGCAACTCAGGAGGACTACAAGGATGTCGTGGGGTTATGCAGGGAGAAAATCAGAAGGGCCAAAGCCTCACTAGAACTTAACCTGGCTACTGCCATAAAAGACAATAAAAATATTTCTGTAAGTACGCTTAAAGCAGAAGGAGGGCTAAGAAGAAACTTAGATCCTTTTTTAGACGTGGGGGGAAATATAATGAGAAAGGATGAAGAAAAGGCCAAGGTACCTAATGCTTTCTTTGCTTCAGTCTTTTAATGGTAATATCAGTTGTTTTCTGGGTACCCAGCCCCCTGAGCTGGAAGACAGGAACTGGGAGCAGAATGAAGGCTCGATAATCTAAGGGGAAATGGTTAGCACCCTGCTGTGCCACTGAGGCAAGTCTATGGAGCTGGGTGGGATCCACCCAAGAGGACTGAGAAAGCTGGCAGAAGTGCTCATCAAGCCCCTTTTCATCATTTGTCATCATCCTGGCTAACCAGGGATGTTCCAGTTGACTGGAGATTAGCAAATGTGTTGTCCATCTAAAAGAAGGCCGGCAAGGAGGATCTGGGGACTGTAGGCTTGTCATTTTGAGCGTGGTGACTGGGAAGGTTATGGAGCAGATGATCTTGAGAGCCATCATGCAGCATGTGCAGGACAACCAGTGCACAATCAGGCCCAGTTAGCATGGGTTTATGAAAGGAGGATCCTGCCTGACTAGCCTGATCCCCTTCTATGACAAGGTTACCTGCTTGGATGAGGGAAAGTCTGTGGATGTTGTCTACCTAGCCTTTGACACCATTTCCCACAGCATTCTCCTGAAAAAACTATCTGTTTCAAAAAAAATGGCTGGATAGCTGTGCCCAAGGAGATGTGGTGAATGGAGTTAAATCCAGTTGGCAGCTGGTCACAAGTGGTGTTTCCTAGAGCTCAGTGTTGGGGCCAGTTCTGTTTAGTATCTTTATCAATCATTTGGATGAGGGAATAGAGTTGCACCCTCAGTAAGTTTGTGGATGACAACCAAGTTGTGCAGGAGTGTTTATCTCCTTGCAGGAAGGAAGGCTCTCCAGAGGGATCTGGACAGACTGGATCAATGGGCCGAGGCCAACTGTATAAGATTTAACAAGGCTGTGTCAGGTCCTGCGCTTTGGTCAAAACAACCCCATGCAACACTACCGGCTTGGGGAAGAGTGGCTGGAAAGCTGTGTGGGGGAAAAGGACTTGGGTGTGTTGGTTGATAACCATCTGAATATGAGCCAGCAGTGTGCCCAGGTGGCCAAGCTAGCCGACAGGATCCTAGCTTGTATCAGAAATAGTGTGGGCAGTAGCACTGGGAAGCGATTGTACCCCTGTACTTGGTGCTGGTGAGGTTGCACCTTGAATACTGTGTTCAGTTTTGGGCCTCACACTACAAGAAAGAAATTGAGATGCTGGAGCTTTTGCAGAGAAGGGCAGTGAAGCTGGAGAAAGGTCTGGAGCACAAGTCTTATGAGGAGTGGCTGAGGGAACTGGTGTTGTTTAGCTTGGAGAAAAGGAGGTTGGAGGGAGACCTTATTGCACTTTACAATTACCTGAAAGGAGACTGTATGAAGGCAGGTGTTGGTCTCCCAGGTAACAACCAATAGGACATAGAGGAAATGACCTCAAGGTGCACGAGGGGAGGTTTAGATTGGGTATTAGGAAATACTTCTTCACGGAAAGGGTTGTCAAGCATTGGAACAGGCTGCCCAGGGAAGTAGTTTAATCCCCATCCCTGGAGGTACTTAAAGGCATGTAGATGTGGTACTTAGGGACATGGTTTAGTGGGAGGCTTGGCAGTGCTAGTTAAGAGTTGGACTTGATGATCTTTAGAGTCTTTTCCAACTCAAATGATTCTGTAGTCCTCTAAAAAATATGTATCTCCATTCGTTTGAGCTTTTTTGTTCATATGTTTAGTAACAGTTAGTGGATAGGTTGCTTGACCTTTTTAATTGTAATTTTTGCTTTTTCTATTTACTATAAAATTTTAATGCTGCTGTTTTGTTTCATTATTGTTTTAAAAATACGTAATTCAAATTCTTTTCAACTTCATTAACCAGAGGTGTCTTCTGATTTTCTTTGGACAGGATGACCTCGCCTCGTTTTATAGAATTTGTCTGTAAACACGATGATGTCCTTAAGTGTTTTGTTAACCGGTAAGCTTCAAGAAATATGGAATTTCTAATTTTCAGGTTACTGTTGTGACATATGTACCGTATGGTCTTTAATGGTCCTGCTAAATTCAAGGGAATGTATACTAATGATTCAGAAGTTGGGCTTAAATGAACTCTTCTGCATATGTAAGCAATCCTTTTGTAAGATTCTGTGAGATGTCATGAACAAAATTTTTTTTCACAGAGCAGCAGAGTAACTTCCTCAATGTATTCTTTCTTTATCTTTGTTCCAAATAGAGCCTTTCTTCTTAAGGCAGATGAAAACTTTTTTCTTCCTCAAATGGGTTATACTTAATGACTTCTTAAAGGAATCTGAACCATCTTTGTACACTTGCCTGTTTCCAGAGTGTCTCTGGGACTGCCCAGTTTATAACCTCTTCTCTCTGGAAAGCTGCTTGTAATCCTCTGGTCAAAGGATGAGGTGGTGGTGTAAGTAAGTTGGAAACAGGCGTTAGGAAAACCTTGTGAAGTAGAAGTCTGTTGGAACTTTTCTGTATGACCGATTGCATTGTCTCTTTCTGTAGACTTCATGTATCATAAAGCATTATTATTAGATCTCTGACTAATGGCCTTCTTACCTATTTTTCTTTCAGAAATCCTAAAATAATTTTTGATCACTTTCATTTTCTTCTTGAGTGTCCTGAACTAATGTCCAGATTTATGCACATCATAAAAGCTCAGGTAAATGTCAGAAGATGCTTAGTTGCAACTTCTATGGCTATAAAGAGGGTATTTTGTTTACAAAGAATATTTTTTAAATAATCCATTTGGGGAGGATGGCCTCCAGTGCTTCTGAATGTGGGATGTTGAAAGATCAAATTAAACAGATGTAGCAGCCAGATCTCTGTACTTCTAGTTCTTTAAACTACAAGTGTAAGTCCGTTTGAGATGACCAGTGTAAAATGTGTCTTACAAGTCCAACTTATAATTAAATAGACTGAACTTTCTCGTATTAAATCTATTTGTGCACATATAATAGATTGAGTTTTAAAATGCTACACTTTTTCCTTAATTGACTTGCATTTTGAAACAAACCAGAGGATAAATACACTAATATTAGTTGATTTGGCCATAGGAGTGACAGGTCCTTGAGTGAAGCATCATGTTGTCTTGTTACCCTTTGCTCTGCTTCCTGCCACTTCCTTTTGTTTGTTTGCTTGGGTTTGTTTTGGGTTGTTTTTTTTTTTTTTGAGTAAAATCTTGATGGCTTGCATAACCTGAACTCACTTCTCAGTTTAACACAGGATTTGAATTCAAGACTGAGGAGTTACTCTAAGGAAAACTAATGTATTTAACTGGAAAAATTAGTGAGCAAACCCTGCTATGAAAGTCTGCTGCTTTACATAACACTGTAGTGTTAAACATCTGCCTCTTTTTCATCACTTACCTTTAAAAGATTATGTTTTTTTACATTTAGCTCAGGGACAGAGTTGTGATTTGTTCTATTACAAATGAAGGTGATCTTTGGGTGATTATGAGCTATTTGAAACTCCTTAATTTAGCATAGAGTAGTGTACTTTTGGTTTATTTTCTATTATAAAGATTCCTTACATTAACATATTTTTGATCAGAGACAGAATTTGCTGAAAACAAAGGTAGAATTCCTCTAATCAACCAGAACCCTTGCCCCCCTTAAATAATTGTGGAAGGTCTGTTCCAAAAGCTTTATTTCTGGTTGCAAACAGCTCTGTGCCTTTTGTTTTTAGATGTACTTTGCTTTTGGCAATCCAGTTTTATTTTAGGCCACGATGTAGGTGTTTTGTTTACTTATTTGGTTGGAATGCTTGTTTTTGAAATTCATTACCTATGAATAATGAAGAGACCTTAAGAACTGATACTCTGTTAGATCAACTAAAAATAAGTGCTGTGGATTGTGATAGATGAGAGAGGCCATACTTGTCTCTTATCAGAATTGCAAACTGTCAGTCTAAATACTGAGTCAAACAAGCTAGGACCTTCTCACCTAGTAACTGCTTCAGAAGGTTTCTGGTTCCTTTGGGCTGTTTTTTATTGCCGATGAACTTTACTACAAATAGAATTGTTTATATCACTTGTGCCTCTGTGCTCAGCTGTGGTCGATAATCAGTAGAGTTACAGAAGACCCTAACTTATTATCTACATTTGTAGACACTGCCCCCCCACATCCCCTCAAAAAAGTAGTTTTGTGATATTTTTCTCCTGTGTGGTGAACTCTGATAGCTGTTTCTGGATAACTGGTGGTCCAGTCTTTCTGCATAACAGACTTCAGCAAGCACTCAAGGGCGTGTCTGCTCTTTTCCTCTTTCCTCGATACTGTATAGTGTATTGAGGTAGCACCAAGTTATTCTCTGCGCATCTCAAAAATGAAATGAGAAATATGCATAACCATTTTCCAGTCATGCTTATGAGAGAGGAATTATTCAGTTGAATGCATCTGTGTAATATGGTTTACTCCTTGTTTTATAGCCATTTAAAGACCGCTGTGAATGGTTCTATGAACATCTGCATACTGGGCAGCCAGATTCAGACATGGTGCACAGGCCTGTCAATGAAAATGACATCCTTTTGGTTCACAGAGGTATTGTGTCATAAATGGGATGAGTGTATCTTTGAAATACATTGAAAGACAATGAATTAAGATAAAAAAATAATTGGTGCTTTGTATTTAGATTCTATTTTTAGGAGTAGCTGTGAAGTTGTGTCTAAAGCAAATTGTGCGAAACTGAAGCAGGGGATTGCTGTGAGATTTCATGGAGAAGAAGGCATGGTGGGTAAAATTGCAGGGTTTTCCTTTGATATTTATATATGGAAATAATAATTCTCTTTCACAAGTATTGTTTCGAACTAAATCCTAATGTAAAATAACTTTTGTACTTTTATAAGAAGTATGTGGTTACCCAGCATGACTGTTTGTGGTAAAAATTCTAAGTGCTAATATGTTTTATTCTTTTGACGTACAGGGACAGGGTGTGGTGCGTGAGTGGTTTGATATTTTATCCAGTGAAATAGTTAACCCAGATTATGCCTTATTTACCCAGTCAGCTGATGGTAAGTCTCTACTTTTTTCTTTTTCCTGATTTTAGTGTGTCATCTTTTATAAAAGCATTTTCATAATCCCAGAAAAAAGTCACTTAAGTTTCAGAATATAAGGTTGTTACTTTTTAAAAGCAACACTGACAGAATTGGACTCGTGTATATATATGTATATGTATATAAAAGTGATCTTTTAAATGTATGTTTTATAACTGCAGATAAAGTATTTTGCTTAATTTGAAGCTTCATTGATCTCTCTTTTTTAAGAGGAGAGTGAGTTTTTGGTTTCAGTGAGTCCATGTGATTTCTGCCTGCTAGCAGAAGGACATAAAACTTTGAGAGCAATATAGAAAGTGTTTTCATTTTTTCTGCATCTGCAAGGGAAACATGGAGATATTCCTTTATTTCCTGTTAGAAATCCACAAATTCAGTCAGGTTTTTTTTGTGGTAAAACCAGTTGATCTCCACAGGCCTACCTTGTATTAGACTTTTTTCTTTTGAGTGCTTCATATAAGGCAAATTTTTATCAATAAGAGATTTTGCATCATCATCAGTGACAAATATTTTGCTTTGTACCTTACAAAGTCTTGGGAAGTGGCAAGAAATTCAATCAACAGCAAAGGTGTAGATTAGTTCCTGAAGGTTAAAAAGAAAAGTTCAGGGATGTCTGTCTGAGGCTGTCTTTTCCAAGGAGATCAGGACTGGACTGTCTCCTGTCTGCATCTGACTGGAGCCAGCTGAAAGGAAGCAGGTGCATTCTAAGTCTTCCTTTGCGCATGTTCACAAGTTAATAGAAGCGTGGTCCATTAGAGTCAGCAAAAGATCCATATCACAATATAGTAAGATGGAGGGCCAAATTTAGCAGATCATAATTACCCTTATGTTGATGATAATTATTTCAGGGTTGTGCCTTGGAGTCTGGCAGTATCATTGTAATAACAGGATGTCATTACACGTACGTTTTCTTTCTGACATTTTTTTGGTGTAAAGAAAAATCCCCAAACAATCTTCCAGAACCCCAGAATAAAACTCTGTGGTTTCAGATGCTTAGTGTATTTGATAAATACGAACTTCACTCAAGAAGTCAGTCATGAAACATGATAATCTTTATATTTTATAGGAACTACTTTCCAGCCCAACAGCAACTCTTCTGTAAATCCAGATCATTTGAACTACTTCCGTTTTGCAGGCCAGATCCTGGGGCTAGCTCTGAATCACAGGCAGCTGGTGAACATCTACTTCACAAGGTCGTTCTACAAACATATTCTTGGTATGGTTTTATTAAATTCCTGTTTAATAGTGACAACAGTTGTCTGAGCAGTAAACTGTTTCTTCCTTTACTTTTTTTGGTATGTTAAAAGTGAAAAAGTCTTGGAAATGAATTTCTTGCTAATCTGTTATACATCAGAGTCACAACATAATATAGCAGTAATTGCTGTTCCAGTCTGAACCTCTCAGGAACTGTTATAGTTGCTAAATGCAGAAATACATTAGCAAAACTATATTGGAATTTTATACAGTTAGTGACTTTTAATAAAATAGCTAATCTTTCAATTCATGTTTGAATAAGGATCTTAAAAACAAGGAAGGCATCATTAATCTGTCTAAAGCATAATCATATAACTTAGTTGTCTTTAATGTTGCTGACTAGGAATGCCTGAAAGGCAGGCTAGTGTAACCAATTGTTTTTGTGGTGTATACAATACTTTGCGTCACAGTTGTGAAATTTGTCCTGCCATGTGATTTTGTTCTTGAGAAATGAAAATAATCATTCTCTAATTAACTTAGGACAGACTTAGGAAGTTGGAATGTTTATGAACTCCGGCAAAAATCTATCAGGAATTCTTTATTACACCTGCCTAGTCATGTAATGTTCTAACAAGGTGAATCTACACTCTTGAAAACCTCTCTGTCTGCCCACTCCAACAGATACAACTTCTTTCCAGAAGTAGTGTTTCAGAACACTGGATTAGTATCCAGGTTCATGCTTTCTCCTTTCTGAGGAAAGTTAATTCATATGTCTACTGTGGCATTCGAGAGGATTGATCAGAAGTCTATAAAAATGCAACTTTTTAATAGAGAACAACCCCTCTTAGCTGGTGGTATATGTGTTGTAGGGCTCTTCTTTTCTTGGAGAACCTTTGTGCCTCTTGATTGTCGAACTTGATGACCCTGTTACACATTGCCATGAAAAACTTTTTCTATTGCATGAAGATGTGATGGAAGGGTAAATTCCCTTTGCATTCTTGTTGCTCCTCTAGGTACATAAATTCCTTTGCTGCCGCATGCAGGATTTCCGTTGTGTTTAAGTACTATTCTTTAACCTTCTTTGAAAGTATAAGATTGCTTGATGTCCAAAGTTTTAGTTTTCCTCAAGAACCACTCCTTATTGTAAGACCTGGCAAGATTTTCAAGGAATTGTTTGCATCTTGTTCTGTTTTTCTGTAGTCACTGTGTCTACCTGCAGTCTTCCTGTGATGTTTGCTGAGTGCGTGTCAGATCAGCTCTCAACTTCAGATTCACTGTTTCTCTTCGCTGCAAGTATTCAGGGAACATTGTTGCAGTTTGGTAGTGTAGGCTCAGATCCTGAAAAACATTTTCAGGATCTTCTTGACAAATGAATGCATTTTACTTTTCTCTGTCAGCACAACTTTTTGCTGCAGGAGACTTACTGTCCTGGGCAAGAGGAAATGGAAAACAGTCAACCCGAAGCAATACCATATTGTCAGTGCCTCATCAGGCTTCCCTAGTCATTGATCTTCACATAGGAAAGTGGTTCCAAAGTAGATGTATCTTTGTGTGGTACAACTTTGCACCAACTAAAGGATTTGCCTTTGCAAACAAGATTACTCTGTGTGAGCAGAAGAATGATGCTTACAGGCTAATCTCTGTGTGATATATTCACAAATGAGAAAAACATATTTTTCTGCTGTTCAGTGACACCTTGACAACAGTCAAGTGTTACTGTTGTCACCTCTTTTGGAAATTACTACTAATGAATTTGGGTTCTTTTCTAGCTTAACTCATAACTGTATACTGGATTTGTTGGCTTCTGAATTGACCAGATGACCTATTCTTTAGTCTTTTTTTTTTTTTTCTTCCCCTCATTTTGGTAGAGTAACTTGCAAAGCAAACAGCAGTGAGTAGTCTCTATTAATAAGAGCTCACCAGTCCCTCTTAGTAAAGTCTTGTCATCCTAGACATCCTAGAACTCTCTAGAGGTTTGTGCACATTCAACTCGTAAGTTCAAAAGATTCACAGGTTTTTATCACTTCTTGTTACTTACCAAACACAAACATCTGGAAAAATTACACTTCCACTTCCCAAATCAGTTGCTTTTTCTGCCTCAATCACAGTGGTTTATTTAAACCTTTCCAAGGCCTTTTCCTTCAGCTTTGTAGATCTCTTCTCAGTCAAAAAACCTGAGTTGCACAGCAGCAGATGCTCCTGAGGGGGTTTTGTTTTATTTTTGTTTCAGGTTATGCTAACTGTTGTTCATGCCAAATACAAGTTACCAGGTTACAGAGATTCCCTTCAGCTGCTTGTCAGTCCTTAAGTAATGGAGCATGAAATCTTTTGAGGCCTGAGACCATTTCTTTTCCTTTGGTTTCTCACCTTGTACTGAGATCCTTGTTTTCTGTAGCCTTTCCTGTTGATGGCACTGAATCCACCAATTGTGTGGTGAGACATCCTATATCAGAGGAACAGTGTGAACCTCTTTCAAAGGAACTCGTCTCTTTAGTCAACAGGCATGACGTGGAAGTGCCTTAATTAGAAGCCGAAACCTGTATGAACAAATGTGGCTACTTTTTTGAGACTCAGGTGGGTGCATCACCTTTTTGCACTGTAATGAACTGAGATCATTCTGCAATAATATCTAGCAGTCAAGGAAAGATCACCAACTTGTGTGTTAGCTGGGTCACCACTTAACTAATGTGCTTTATAAGATGTGAGTTCTGTAGCTTGCATGATTTTTTTTTCCTGTGCTGTGAAATCAAACATTATTCTGTAGGCCTCCATGTTTATTAGGGCTGCACTCTATTATGGGTGTAAAACTGAGGCAGAAATATAGCCAGAAATTAATAAAGCCTCTAAGGTTTGTTTTTCTTTAGCTTCCTGTCTGCTTGCCTTCAGATTAAACAAGGGAGAAGGAGATACTTTCACTAGTACTGCTGTCTAGCTATTATACTTTGTATTTTTTCTAAGGAGCCAATTATTTTCTGTTTTGAAAGGCAACTTTCACCTAAAACCCACCAAGACACATAGCAGATAAATTCCTAACTGTGCTATCTCTTGTTAGACTTGTTTCCCCTTTCTTAGTGTAATATAAAATACTCCTTGAAATGGCATAAACAAAAACAAAAATTAATTTCTTGGTGAGTGTGTTTTGACCTGGAGCCCTTAAATCTGTGAATATTTACTGAGCTTGTCTCAGAGCTTAGTTGTTGTATCTTTTTGAAGTTCTGTGTTGCACAGAATTGTTCATCACAATTATGCCAAGATAGATTTCTCTTCCTTTTCAAGCTACAGATGCCTTAAGGGTATAGCAAGAAAAAGTATTTCATGGGATTCAAATTTTGTCCTGATAAATCTAATAGAGTTTCTTTATAGCTACCTGGCTTGAGTCTATTGGTTGATAAAATATCTGTTAAGCAAACGAGTGAGCTTAGTGCTTTGATTTCAAGATGCTGACTATGAGTGTAGTCTCATCATAATGCTGCAGTTCAGTTGCTTCTCTAAAGGAGTCTCCAATTCCTACTTTTTCAGTCTCTTTGTTTTCCCATGTGTTTTGCTTATATCCCTCAGAGACATCATTATTTCCACATTTCATATGTGAAATGCACATATACTTACTAGTTGGCAAAAGTGAAAGTCATCTGGAAACTACTAGGTAGCTGTTAGATTTTTTTTTGTTGATGATAATGAAAATTCATTAGTAAATTATCTACCCCTCTCTAAAATGGAGCATTGCTTGATTTTATTAGAAAAACAATGCCTTACATCTTGTGTACACACCATTTCAGCACTGCTTAGCTCTTCTAGGGAAATATTCTGGTTTTGCACTTACGTTTTGCACTGGCTGCCAACGTTTGGATTTAGTGTTACTCTCTGGGGTGCTGCTTCTGCAGTCCATAACATGCTAAGAGTTCTTCTAATGGACACTATTGTGACACTTCACTGTGCACAGAAGGTGGTGAAGCAAAGAGAATGCTTCCCGATAACCTGCTTTTCTCTAAACCTGCTACCACCCTCGCCACCTGCTCCTTTTCCTAGATATTTATCTGCCTTGGTAGAGTTAAAGTAATTGAGGGTTACTTTCTTGTGTAGTGAAGAGGGTAGTTCTCTTCTGCAAACTCAGATTTGCCTTGTTCTAGGAGCATTCACTCAATTTTTTTTGAGTGCTGTGTCTGTGAAGGGGCTGTAAATGGGAAGTTTCTATACTTTGAAAGTCAAACATTTAGCAACTCTCTTTTTCTTCCTTATAAATGACTTTTAAGTTCAGTTTGAAAACTTAGAATTCCTATAAATTTTTTGAACTGTATAGTGTGTCTCATAGCAAACATGAATAAAACCAAGAAAACTGAAGAGCAAAAGAGTTTTAAGTACAGAAAAATTGTATTTTTTCATAGAGAAATATGATATTTGGTTTTCTAAAAGTCATGTAGGCAAGTAAGAGGGTTTTTTTTCTTTTTTTTTAAGGAACCAATTTAACATTGTGTGTTTTGTGTGGTTAGATGCTTTTACCAAAATCCATTAGAGAGCTAAAATTGTGCAGTTTGTTGGTCAAATGGTACACCCCATGGTTCACTGGGAAGAAGAAACATATAGAGGGAATCTGATTTGATTCTTTAGTATTTTTAAAATGTATTAAGTACTGTTCCGCTGCAGTTAATGGTGAATTCTTTTTTTCCCCTTGTTACTGCATTATTCTGGTTTCTCTCTAGAGGGCAATCTTCTACCATGTATTAAGTTAGAAACCTTTTTTACTTTATTCTATTTATTTCAGAGATTTTGTCTCTTTGTCTTTTTCTAGGTATACCTGTAAATTATCAGGATGTAGCATCTATTGATCCAGAGTATGCAAAGAACTTGCAGTGGATTTTAGATAATGATATCAGTGATCTGGGTTTAGAGCTGACCTTCTCTGTTGAGACTGATGTATTTGGAGCAATGGAAGAAGTGCCGTTGAAGCCAGGGGGTGCGAGTATACTTGTTACACAGGAAAACAAGGTAGGAATACAGGTTTATTCAGAAGCTGATAGTATAAGAACAGCAGTTGGTTTGACTTTCTGAATAAATGGAAGCATAAATGTTATACCTGTGTTGAAGGAAATGCACAAAATAAAACTCACCAATGCCCTTCCCCTGTTTTCTGCCTTAGAAATAATACTATTTAAAATATCTATAAGCCTTCAGGTTTGAGATTCTTTTTTTCTGACAGAGCTTTTGGAAGGAAAATAGAATCAACTTTAAATGAAGGGTTTATTCTAAAAGTTACAAATATTCCTAAAGTTAAATCATATAACAGGAAGGTAAAACAGTAGCAATTGCTATTAGTAAAATTGCAGGTAATGTTGCAAAGTGTCCTGCCTGCTGGGGCAGTCTGTGGGGCTGGGTTGCTCTACAGTAGCATATGGATAATTGACAGAGTAAAAGTCTGCAGAAAGATTTTTCAGCCATTTGCAAGTCACTTGATGTGTATGGGAATAATCTACCTTTTTAATTTACTATGATAGTAACAGCTTGGAAGATGCTTCAGTTCTCTGCAGTATTAGTTTAAAAATAAATATGGGAAAACACAGCCAGATTTTGAAAATTACCTAGAAATTAGGATGGACATCAGTCTAATTGAATTCTGCAGTTACTCACTAAATAGTTTTCAGTAACTGCAGGAGTTTCATGGATAGACTTGCAATTTTTTGTATCATTGACTCTTTCAATCCTCGTGTCTGCTTTGTGTTTTGATTTTCATTTGTGTTGAGCTAGCCTAACATGCTTTGTGTACACAGTATTCATTCAGCTCTACCAGTTGCATAGACAGCTGCTATATTGGTAAATGGCCATTTGGTGTCAGCATTTATTCTAACAAAACTTTAGTTTGTGCTGGAGCAATTGACGTTGGATTCTTGTATCCTTAATCCTCATTTTCATTAAGGCAGAGTGTTATTCCAATAACAGGAATACATCTTATTACCCTGCTTTTGCACTGATTCCTGCAATATAGTCATTTGTAAAATAATACAGATGGTAAAACAAGTCTAATTGGGAAGTCAGTGGTTGATTAATTTCTTTATTACCTATCAGAGAAAGCAATGATGTTGATTCTTGTTTCTGGGCAGTTGTAACTTCTCAATATATAAAACATATACTTGATATAAATTGTGGTTTCATAACAGCTATTTAAAAATTGTTATCAGTTAGCATGAAATTAGAAGCTTGCTCACATGAGGATACCCTCAGTCATTAGTAGCTTACATTGCTCAGTTAACTTCTGACTTGGGGCACAGACTAAACAGCATAGTTGAACATGTGTAGAACAGCTGCATCGATTCTAGCCCACCAGCCTTCCTCAGCTGTGGCAGGAGGGGATGAGAGTTTCTGGTTTTTTTGAAAGCTGGTAAGAAGTGGATGACTGCTGTAGCTTTGAAACTGTTAATATTAATATTGATTTTTTTTTTTTTAATTTGAAGCTGGAAAGTGTGAAGTCATTGTCTCTTGTTCACTGATTTTGACAATCGTGAACTAAGTTGTTGAAAATTAAAATTGTTGGTCTGTGTTTTAGTGGTATTTGGGTTCTTTTGCAATTTCTTTTAATGTGACTTGGTTTTGCAGTATGTTTTAGCTTAGCAGTTCAAACAGGTTAAACAGGAAAATGTCTACTTAACAAAACACTTTTTTTTTTCTGCAAGAGAGATCTTTCTTTTTTCTGCCATTACCTAAGGAATAAAAGACTACTGCTTAAAAACTCATTGCATTTGCTGTACCTCTAGGAGAAGAAAATACAGCTTCTAAAGGGATTTGCTGTGTATGCACACTCGGAGATTACCTATTTAAAGGATAGCATTTTAAAAAAAAAAAAAAGAAATTATGAACCAAAGCCAAAACCAGACAGACACCCCTCCCTCCCCCCGGCTGAAATCACCCAAGCAATCCATCTCCTTGCTGAATACCAGAATAAAAGAGCGTAAATGCCCCCATGAGGAGCGGTAGTAACAGCTGTAAGAGGGAATTTTCTTTGTTTACATCAACTGTGTAATAGGTGAATGGTTGTGGGACCAGCAAATATTCCAGTCTTGCAGCTGGAGCATCCATGTCACTCCAGCTGAAGCTTGGGGCTATAGGAGTGGTTCAACTGCCTTTTTTTCATGGTAATGGAGAGACTTTACAGGGAAAAGTCAGGTTTTGTCCAGTGTCCACGCTATGCATTTCTCTTTGTTCTTTGCTGTGTATGATTTTACAGCTTTCTGCTTAGTTTTGAGGAAGTGTTATTAGAACTAGGTGAAGTCTGGCTGTATGCTGTTTTAAAAAACAATGCAAACCTCTGCAATCCTTTGGCTTTCTCTGTCCTCCCAGGAGTGGTCTGTGAGCTGCCTGTGCTGTTTGGCAGTAAAAAATTACACTTTTTTTTTTTCCAAAGAGCTTTGGAATGGAGCTGCTCTCTGAATCTGAACATCATAATGAACATTGATCCTTGGCTCACAGTATATGGGGTTGTGAAATCGGGGAAGCATGCTCTCTGCTTGATTTACCTCAAAGGAAAATAAAGAACAACGCCTCACTCAGACCAGACTTAGGCATCACAAATATGATGACAATCTCGTGTGTTCAATCAAATCTGCCCTCTTAAAAGAAGGCTGGGTTGTACCTTTTAAGCACTGTGTAGGAATGCATATGTAGGTCTGAAATTATGTAGATATTTCTGTTTTGTAATGTGCTCCTAAAGCTTCTGAAAGGGAATAAAATATAAATGAAGTGAACAGAGGGAAAAACAAATTGACCAGGTTTTTTTACTGGCATATATTATGTAAATTCTGTGGTACAGGTCTTTCAGCGTGCACCGCTGCTAGTAGTCAGGATGCTCAGCTGTTCCAGTCTGTTTAAAATGGTTCTTATTACACCTAAAGCACAGTAACTGTTTTCTCTCATAATGAAAGTGTTTTAATGTAAATATTTTTGTAATGCAGAATACGAGTGTTATTTTTTCTAATGGATTTTTAAAAAATAAGATTGTGAATTTTTATTTCTGCAGCACTGTTTTCTGAATAGCCTGATTCATGTAGCAGCAATTGTAAGAGATTTTAAATGTGACTTGGTTTTTTGATCATTGAAGACCAGTGTTAACACTACTTCTAATCCTCATATTGCTGAAGTTTCTGATTTCTTCCTAGAGCTCATAAGATGTGTTTACAGAGACTGACTTCTGTCTAGTGAAGTTAATCTCCTTTGGCTGCCCATCTAATTCCTTAGAGAAGGGAGGTGTCTTCAGTTCCACTGATAGTAGAAGTAACCTAGAGAGATTACTAAATCAAAACTAGATTTTTGAGAACAGCTCTGCAGTTGAAGATATGATTTGGTAATATTCCTCTTCTTCAAAGCACTCCACAAATTGTCTTCTCACTCTAATAAAATGGTGGTATTTGATTTAAAAATATGTTTCAGCTGCAAAGCAAATGAGAACTCCTCTATATTTCTGTGAATGCAAAGAACTGCCTTTGAAAAATATTCTTTTGTTTTGAAATGTTTCATACATCATTCTGTTTTTCAGAAAGGGAGGAAAAAAGAATACTTAGCTGCTTTTGTGCAGAACCTTAAAGTTTAGGTTAATGTTTTTTAAAATTAAAAATCAGAGTAGTATTTTTGTAAGATTATTTTCTTGAATGAAAGATAATAGTTGAGATAGTTTAATTGGGACATATTGTTAATGATTTTTGAATTATTAAAAATTATGATTATTGAAAATCATGATTGGGAGGTCAAAGCATTACTTTGAAACTGATTACTTAAATAATCTAGAAGTAAATTTTGGTCTCAAGTAGAAATCTCGTTTCTTGAGTAAAGAAACTTTGTTAGACTTGCATCATTTTATCAGGGTAGATGAGACATGTTTATACATCTTTAATGTAGGCACTTTTCTCTGTCTTATTCTAGAAATTTTCCTCTGTTAACTGCCTCCTAGGCTTTTGTGTTTTCAACAAAAGCAAAATTCTGGTGGATCCCTTCTTTAACTGGCATCTTTTAAAGGGGCTGGAGCCCCCGGATCTCTAAAGTATGCAAAATATAATTTTGTCTGTTCACATAGTCATGGTGTAAATGCTTTTCTGGTAGTTTTCCCTTTTAAAAACTGAGAAGACTTTGAAGACTTAAAAAAAAAAATAAAAAAATTGTTTTTAAGACAACAAAGCTTGCAAGGATAAGTAATGTATTCTGTTACGCTCCCAGAAACAGGGAGAAAGCAAGAAAAGTTCTTGACTCACAAATATTCCTTCAGAATTTACCCTTTTTCCTGAGTTACGTCAGTTTACTTAATAGAGTATTTTTCTTTACAAACACTGCCTTGTTTATGTCCTTAGATGATCACAATGATAGATGTATTGGATCCAGATGTGACATACTAAATTTTATTCGCCTCCTTTATCTTGATCCAAGTCCCTGGTTTTTGACTGATTTGCGTTATGATTTCAGCCTTTTGTTTGGGAATTATCTGTGGAAGGAAGGAAAGAGGAGGAGCAAAAGGGACTCTGAACAAATTATAAATTATTTTGGGTTGTTTTGGATGTGAAAAGGACTCAACATCTTTTAGTAGATGAGATTTGTAATGTATGGAGGTCTGCATTTATTTATGTGTGAGTTTGCATGAGCATTGTGTATTTTTGCTATTGTACGTCTTAATGTTGTTTTCTGCATTGCAGGCTGAGTATGTCCAGCTTGTCACAGAGCTTAGGATGACAAGAGCCATTCAGCCTCAGATAAATGCCTTTCTACAAGGCTTCCATATGTTCATTCCACCGTCTTTGATCCAGCTTTTTGATGAATATGAACTGGTAAGCAGAAATGCCTATACTTTTTACAAATACAAAATGCTGAACAAAGTATCTTTCGCTTTGGTTTGGCTTCCTGTGCATCGCTTGGTGAGGATCTCAAGATGTGTATTCCTGCTTATCTTAATTACTTAGAATGACCATCTTCCTGGAATGTGATAACTTCATATGCCAATGATAAGTGCCTTAAATTGTAATTTCAAAATGGTATCAGAATGTTGTGGCCTTTAAACCTGTTCATATTTTTTCTTCAGAAGGAAAAGTCCTTTAGAGGTACTGAAATGCTGTCTATTGTCTTTACTTCTTATGAGTCACAGGATCAAATTCCAATAGGTTTTTTGTGGTGGTTTGATCTTCTGTAGCCAAGACATCTCAAGTTTTGTCTTGAATAATGCAAATACTTGGAGCTCTTTTCTTTTAGATTCATTGGCAATACTTTCCACCTATTGATACTGTGTGCTTCAATTAAACGGATCATGTGAAGTTACCTGAATTCAAGAATCTTTTTGTATTAAAAAGTAGTTGCAGGTTCCATGAGGTTGCAACTAAGCAGAAAAAGCACTGTAATTTTTATGCTTTTTAAAGCATTAATGTTTATAATAGCATAAACACTAAATTAACGGTAAGTAGGGTGGACTATTCACAATCTGTGTGCTTCTTTTGAAGGAGCTTTTGTTGTCTGGTATGCCAGAAATTGATGTGAATGATTGGTTAAAAAATACAGAATACACCAGTGGCTATGAGAGAGGAGACCAAGTTATTCAGGTAAAATTATTTTTTTGCAAATAACAGAGATTATTCTGGTTTTATCAAAAAAAAAAAAAAGCTGCTTTTATTATTGTCTTTTTCTGTGTATGTTTATGGAAGTTTATTTAGGATGAAATTTCTAGAGATTTTTTTGCACTATACCCTATATTAAATTACTTCATTTTTTATGAATTTCATATGAAATCTTCCATCATTTAGGTAACAAACACACAAATATACCATTTGTTGTTTTACCATTGTCTTTTCAAGTACTGCAAGTATTTAATGGAAGATAAAAACTAACTTATTTTTCATTTAGTGGTTCTGGGACGTTGTGGAAGAACTAACTCAGGAAGAGAGAGTGTTACTATTACAGTTCGTTACTGGCAGGTGAGAAACTCTTCTTACCAAATATGTTGTTTGGATACTCTGAAACAAGTCAAGAGACTTCAGATTACCATACGATATCACCTAACTAGAAACTGTTCTGCATCTTTGGTGTTCCATATGTTGATCAAAGTACTATGTTAATATTTTTTCCTGCCTGTTCTGCCAGTAAAATGATCGATTACTTATTTATTACACTTGACTATTTTGCAAGAGGCCTTCGTATAGTTAAGTTGCTGTCCCAGGCAGTTTTTAACGAGGCAGTAATGAATTTAACTGTGCTTTATATTCTTCTTACTCTGTTGCATATTTATGTGGCTCTTAGCTTCTCCGGTAATCAATATAAGCCTTAATATACGAGATAACTAGGTATTGCTTCAGTCAGTGTAAACAGAACATCCTTCTTCTAAAGCTGAGTTGAATTGAACATTAGTGCAGCATGTCAAGATCAAGTGAAGATGTAACCTTATGCAAAACTGTTTGCTTTATATAGAATTTCTGTCCTATATTCTAGTTGTTCTTCAGGGAAAACCACGTATTAACTTAATGGTTTGGGTGCAGTGGAGGAAGGTACTGAACAGTAAATGCCCGTGTGAGCTGGGGCAGTTGCTGAATTTGTGTATACAGATGTTTTGCAAAATACATCCATAAACAGACATGTTGTACCTGAGCTGTGTAACCTATGTATTTTTCTGGCAGCAGGTAGAGATCGCACCGTCTTCTAATTTGATATTCTCTTCATATTCTAGGATTAGTAGAGTAGCTGACTTATAAACCAAAGTTTTGTGGTTAAGCAATGGGAAGATACAAATTAAGATCATCAAACCTTGAATTTTGTGCCAAGGAATTTCAGTCACGAATGTATCATCAAATGACACTATCTTCAAACTCTATTAGTTTCACGTGATTTATTGTGAATTTTAGTGGTTTGGGGGATCGCAGAGAATTTAAGAAGCTAGTTCTGTGCACATTGATCTTTCTTTTTGTCTTCTGCTGGAATGATTCTTGCAGTTCTAGCTGCACATCTGTTGCGTGCCAGCTGCTGGTCTTTCATTTTTAGTGGACTAGTCCATTTCTAAAGCTACATGGCAAATAAGGATATTTAAGATGTAAGATCATGTTTCAAATGCTTCTTAAAACGTTCTGAGTGATACTGAAGTATCATTCACTATTTTCATGGCATTTGGGATAACGTGCTGGATTCTAAGGGGTGCTTTCTGTCAAGTAAGCAGTTATGTTGTCTAGTTAATATGTGCTTGAGCACCACTCATTTTGGTCACAAATCACACACTGAGTTGCTCTTATCCGTTTCTTGTTAGCAGGAAAGAAATTTTTGATATGTGTCTTAAAAACTCTGGTCTAAGATTTAAAACCAAATTGCTTAGGTTTTTTTTTCTGTATCAGCTACTAGAAACCCATTGTGTTTTTTCTTCAGTGATTGAAATGTAATAATCACAGTTTGAAAGTTACCTCTCATAGTGCTATGCAGCTGGCCATTATGGCACATAAATCCCCAAACTGGCCTAGATTCTGGGTGTGGAAGACTTTAGATGCTGAGTTGTCAGAGAGCTAAAAGACTAGTTAGTCTAGTACAGGCCAATATTTTAAGTAAAGCCGTATGCTAAAAGTATACCTGATTTCAAACTATGATAATTTTCTGATGTCACATTTCCTTAGTGAAGAATTTGTTTCTGTGTCTACTGGTTGGCAGCCTGCATTAAAAATTTTCATTGTTTTTTTTCCATTTCCCTTTATTCACTTGATTTTGTGTGTGTATGTGAAGTGGTAATATTTTTTCTTTCTGATCAAAGACTATAAAACTGATTTAGCAAATTAAATAAAACAGTTATATTTATTATTATGTCTTCACTGTCTTCTCTAAATATTTCTTTAAACTTTGCCTGTTTCTCCTGTTCTTACACCTTTTTCTCTTCAATGTAATGAAGTCTTGCTTTGGTAGTTTCAGTGGAGATACCATTGAATTAATGATTAATATGAATTTTGAAGCATCTTTTAGCAGTAAAGTAATTGTCATGAGTGGTGTTTTAATAGCAGATTCTCAATTTTTGGAGGTCTCAGCACTCTCAAAAAGCCTTTAAAGTTCTTGTGCTTTATATTCGGGTTCTGAAAGTTCACTTATGCACCACGCACTTTTCCTCTCCTGGCAGCTGCTTGAGATAGGATTGCCAATTCCACTTGCTCTTAAGGTTTTTTTTTTTTTCCCCCTCCTCTTGGTCTATTTGTTGTTTCTAATAGTATTTGGCTAAAGTATTGTTAATTAACCATGGACAACTTTTTTGATCAGGTTTTTAGTTAACAGTTGGAGGGAAGTGTTAACATCTTAAGTGCTACTTTATTGGCATTCAGCAGGTATCAGGATTGCTGTTTAACTTCTTAGGGAACAGTAGTTTCTATTCAGTAATAAGCTATATGCTATTTTAAGGGAAATTTAGCATATTTGAAAAATGTGATTGATATTTATGTCTACTTCTAAAAAGTAAAACAAAACATAAGGGAACTGGCTTTAGTGTCTCTACTACACCGTTTTCAAGAAATTAATACAAAATCTGTAAGTGGAAAAATAGAAAAGATAGGATTCAGATGTAAAATCAAACATTTTAATAGCATTGAACTTTCCAAAACTATGAATAATATTGTTGCTCTTGCTGAAGGCTATTTGCACATGCAGTAAGAGAGTTAAGATCTTGTATCTTATTTGCACATATTTGGAAGACTTTCTTTACTATATTGGCTGTGTTTTTTTACTTGGAAAGAAAACTCATTCTTGGAGGCATAAGTTGGCAGCCATCTGTTACTTTTAAATATTCAAAGCCCTGATCATACTATACGATTTTGACCTGTCACCTGAAAAACATTTTAATAAGTTAGACTTGAAAAACTTTCAGCTAATAGGAGGCTGAATGAGAAATTTTCAGCAGTTAGGTCTATGTTTTCTTGCTGGTTTAAATGTGAAATCCTCTTAGTTCATCAGAGGGGAAAAAAAAGTCACTGCAGGGGAGGCAGCGCTGTTAGAAAAGCGAGCCAAAACCATGGTATAAAAAAGTAACACTGTAAAATCTTTTCAGCTGTTCTGAACTGTGGCTGTGAGCACAATTCCATTTGTATGTCAGAAATAGTATGCTGCAAATGATCAGTACTTTATTCCATAGTGGTTACCTTATTTAACATTTCTAGAACAACATGCCCAGCATTGCTGTCATTAAGCTAGATGGTATATATTTATGTGTTGGGTACTATAGCTACCTCTGAAAGGTACTTCTTAAAAGTATTACTTCAAGCTCTGTCCTGACTCCTTAACATTTGGCAGCAGCAACCCATGCTCTTTTGCATGTTTACCAAGTAGTTTTACTGTCAGTGGAAACATGACTTCATTTTTCTTTTTCATTCTTACTCCTGTTTTTTAAAGTCACTTCGATTTTCTGAGTGTGGGAGCATTGTTTTTAACATAAGTACCTGTAATCCAAAATCAAAACAGCTGTTGTGTGTTTTATGGAAGGCTTGTTTTATTTTATCAGATTCTTTCTTTGCTAGCTACAAAATTGCAGAGTAGCTGTGCTTGTGAGGAACCTCTGTGGTCTAGTCCAACCCCATGCTCAGAGAAGGCTCAGCTGGAGTTGGGTGCTCAAGGCTTCTGTCCAGTCAGGTTTTGACTGTCTCTGTGGACACTGACTCCTCACCTTCTTGGGGCAGATTCTTCCAGGTTTGACCACATCACCATAAAAAAGTTTTTCTCATGTTTAAATGAGATTTCCTGGATTTCAGTTTGTGCCTGTTGCCTCCTGTCCTGTCAGTGGGCACCACTGGGTGCTCCATCTTGCCACTTGTTCTCCATCTTATTTGTTCCTCCTTTCAGCTATTTATATGCACTGATCAGTTTCCCATGAGCTTTGTCTTCCCTAGGCTGAATAGTCATAGCATATTCTGCTCTTCTCTCAGGTGTTCCAGTCCCTTACCATCTTTCTGGCCCTTTGCTCAACTTGCTGCAGTTGTCTTGTCCTGTCCTATGGTCCCTGTCCTAGTCCCCTCCCTCCTGTAGTGGGGAGCTTGCAGAAGGACTCAGGTGTTCCTCACTGAGTACAGGGGAAAGATCACCTTGCTCCAACCTGCTGATGACAGTCTTCCTGATGCAGCCCAAGAGGCTACTGACTTTTGATGCAAGAATGCTTCAGACTTCTTCAGTCCTTGTCCTTTCATTGTCGTTTTATTTTTTTTATTTTTTGTATTTTTTTTTGGAAGTGTGTTTTTTATGTGAGGGCTGTGCTAATAACGTCTTACCTTGTTATGTGTACCAGCTAATTATGAAAGTAAATCAATTTTATTCTATTTGTCTGTGTTAGTTTAAAATTACAGGAAAGACTCTGAAGACTCTAGGGCTATTGTCTATTTACACTTTGAGTAATCCTTGAATAATATATTGGTAAAAAGAAAAAAATGAATAATGTGATTGAGAATGTGTTCCTGAAGATGCTAGTGATTTTTCTTTTAGTGTGTTCTGGTTTTACCATAGGTTTTCACTAGGTGATAGTGACACTGATGTAATAGTTTTGTTAGTTACTTGAAATATGTGGTCTGAAGTAATAAATGAAAAGACATGTCAAGGACACTGGTCAGTTGTCCCCTGGGTAGTAATTGGAGAATAAACTTTTTATGATGCAATATTTCTTAAACTGTAAATGTAGGTAAGCATAGACATTTGCTTAAATGGAGATAATGCTCTGTTCTGAACACTGGTTGTAGAAATGAGTATTCTTTACAAACAGAATGCTCTTAAGTATCATTCAAGCAATTTGCCTGATGTAAATGGAAATATTTTAATAAAAAGCATTTAGACAATGAGAAATTTGAAATGGGTAAGGAAGAGAGAACCTCTGTCTAATTACTAGCAGTAATATATTTGTAGTATAAAGATTATATTATTTTGTGTATAACATTCCTGTAATGGTCTAATTTCTGTGAATTTTCTCAGTTCCAGGGTGCCTCATGGTGGCTTTGCCCACATAATGGGTGGCAGTGGATTGCAAAACTTTACAATTGCTGCTGTGCCATATACAGCAAATCTTTTGCCAACATCAAGTACATGGTATGTTCAGTAGTCTCATTGAAATATCTTAAAACCGGGGCTTTTTCGTGTCCGTCACATTCAAAAGAACTGTACTTTTGACTATTTTCATTTAATGGCCTAAAAAAGAGTTAGGGAATTTGTAGAGTATTCAATAGCCAACATGATTGCAGTGGGTTTTAGCCCAGATAATGTTACATTGTGTTTGCTCATAGTTTACTGCTTCATTTTGCTTAACTAAAGGCATGGGATCAATAAGGGCATATTCAAGTTAAATTATTGTATACAATTTACTCAAGTGAAAAACCCCTTAATTTGTTGCAATGTATTTTGAGTGCTCAATGGTACTGTATTGCAGCGTGTTTGTTTTCTTCCATAAATGTGACATCTTAAGGATTTTCAATCAGAACGCTTTACTGCTGGATTTCTTGCTGAACTGTGATATGGCTTCTTTATTTTCCTTTCAGTATCAACATGCTCAAGCTACCTGAATACCCAAGTAAGGAAATCCTTAAGGACAGACTTCTTGTGGCATTGCACTGTGGAAGCTATGGTTACACAATGGCATAATGAAGTCTGGAAAACTCATCTGACTACTGATGTGCGATTCAGAGTGGCAGAAGTAATTTTGGAAACTGTCAATAGAAAAACAGGTTAGATGCTACAGCCCATTGGCCGGGCTGGGCTTCAGAATTCATACAGGATCATCAGCCTTTCCTTCATTATATGTTGTCAAAGTAACTTTGATACTGTCAGAACAAACTTCTCCGTATGCTGTATTTTAATTTTTTAAAATGACAGATCTGTATGGAAATGGATTTACATGCTTTTCATTTTTACTTCAGTCTGAATCAGAAAGTTTGTCAGAATCTCCACAGTTTACTTCTGATTTTCAACTATATGGTTGAATGGCATTTCTGTTTTGGTTTACTTTGCACTCAGATGGCATACGACTAATGGACAGCCTTGTACTTTATGCCTTGTTGCATGTGAAAGTGCTGTTTATTTTTACAAGGAATACCATAGAAAGTTCAATTTGGATATTGTACAGTAAGACGGATCTGATGTATTTTCCATTTATTTGCATTGTAACAGAAATAAAGTTTTATAACTTTTTAGTATTTTAATGTATATGGTATGTAAAGATTTGACTGTTATCACTGGAAAAATAACAGATGAAGTTAATATGTAATTTATATTAGAATTTACACTATATTCTACTAAATATTTAAAGTATTTGTCACTTTATAGTCAACTTGCAGTTTAGAATTTGTAAATATTATGTAAGATCTATATTCATTTGTTTGACTGCCTTTACTCTTTCCTTGACATAACTGTATGCTCAAAAGATATTATTAAATTTTAATATTTTTACCAGAATCTGAATATGACAAGTTTGGGTGTTGTTGTGGGTGGTTTGTTCTTTTTTTCCCCGGGATTTTATTCATCTCACTATAACTAAAATTGTCATAGAAGCAGCATTTGAGAAGGCATTGTCAAAGTGTGTGGATGGACAAGCAAATGCACAGGAAAGGAACTTAAGCTAATTGAGGTTAACTAGCAAGACTCTAATAAGAAGAATATAATGTCAAAATTTATATAAAATTAGACTCTATTACTCAAATGTTAAGTAAAAGTACACAGCAGTTGCTCATCATTATGGGTATTTGATAAGCAGTTGCACAAATTGGGGTAGATGAATTTACTTAGGTGCATTTTAGGGACCCTTACTGGTTTGGTTCAGCCTAGGAGTGGGTTGTTGTTGGGGTTTTTGATTTTCATTTATTTTTTAACATTAATTTGATAATCCTTTCTTGTGCTGTTGCCGCACAGAATGCAAACTGGATTCTCTCCAGCTGAATCTAAATGGAATAGCGTGATCCAAAAGTCTACCAAATGCTAATGGAGGAACATCTAATTATGTCTGCAAGACCTAACTGATCTGAAGAAGTGATCTGAAGAGTTACAAAATGAGTTCAGGCACAGGGTACTCACTAAACACATAAATTTAAGGTCAAGGTCCTCAGCACAAACTGCTTGCTGCTGATCCATTCACGTTTTCCTACACCAAGTGCTAATACATGTGTAAGCTGAATTCACCAGCTCATCTGCCTGCACTGCTTACTTGGTGCTGATTTTTTCAGATTTTATTTATTTATTTTAATCTAAAGCATATGTAACCTCTCTGGGGGTGTGAGAGGAAAATCTGTGTACCATCTGATTCTGTGGTGCCACAGTAATTTTCCTTTGGGATAAACTTTATGCATAGACTTACTAACTTTATTTCCCTTCCACTTCTGTTGGTATACATGCATGCATAAATGTTGTTTTAAATTCTTATGCAGTGTTTGTGACTATGACTTAAGGAGAATACCACTTCTAGTTAGCAAAAAGAGCAGACTCTGCCAGCAGGGCAATCCAGTGAAAGCTGGTTAGACTGCTGCTTCAGTCACGGGAGAGGTGCTGTTCCTCCCTGGCATATCTGAGGAAGCTTAGACTATTTAGACAGGTTAGATGTTGGAAGCTGTGAGGGATTGCAGCATTAAATGCCAGTTATCTTGGATCCTTCAGATAGCAAAAGTTGCTTTTCTGCACAGTTGGGCAGTGCTTGGTTCCCTGGCTGTATAGCTTATTTCTTTGTGTGCCTCTGCAAGGTAGACTGGTTGCAGGACAGTGTTTTGAGCAATACAATGTATTTGGCAGGAATTATGTATTTTGATTTTCTTTATGTAAACTGGGATTTTATCTTTATCCAAGTTTTAAAGTGCTGTTGTTCATTACTATGCATTCTGTGATTGATTTGATTTTCTTCTCTTTTTTTTTTTTCTTTTTTTTTTATTTTTTCGTTTCACATGTTCTGTTTCATGGTGATGTATGGCGGTTTGCAGGAAATGGAAACCTTACATACTCCTGCGGAGTGTTGGAAACAGATCATACCCTAAGGCTGAGTGAAAGGGAAAAACGAATCAGATTAGTTTTCTTCTTTTTTGTGCTTATACTTTTGTGTTACACTGTAGGTGACACAGGTATCAACAAGCTGAATTTGGTTTCAAACAGTGTTCCTAAAATGTTTGATGGTTGGTTTTGTAATATAAGAGAGTGCAGAGTTTTAATGTTCACAACAGTTGCCTATGACAGATTCCCCTCACAAATGATTCAGAAGCAGATTACTCCTCCTTCCTCCATACTGATATCAGTTGTGTTCCATATGAAATATCTTGTAGTATTTTTTGTAATATTTGTACCAAATACTCCCTTGATAGGTCAGAATTCAGTTTTGTTAAAATAGTCCTGTAATAAAAATCCATGATGAAAACATGTAGAAAAATAGGAACAGAGCTCTTGATACTGGACTCTTGGTATAACAGAAACTTGGTTCCTCATCTTGAACAGTTTTTTTTTTTTCCTGCTGAAATGCTAAACAGTACTGTCTGCTGCAGTTGACCATGTGAATTTAGCAGGATTTAGTTACTGCATTGAAAGAATGTTTTTAGGACACCTGTGCCCTATTAGCAGTGGGGTATGAAAACCCTGTTGAGAAACTATAACTTAATATAGCTTGTAGTTTAGAATGATTAATTGGTTTATATTTTTTTCCTCTCCCTCTGTGCCAGAACAAGGCAGGGTGAGTGTTTCATCTCGGAAAGAACAGAACAGATGTCTTGTCAGATCATAGATCATGAGTGCTCATTAACTTTTATTATCTTTATGAAATGTTAGATAGCAAAGCCTAGTTTTAGATGCTTGAAAATGTGTTGTGCATCTAATGTTGCAAAACCATTAAAACCATAAACTGTGAAATGTAGCTTAATGACTTCTACTGTATGCTCCATAGTCAATAAGATCGAAAATGGAATGAAAGGGAAAAGATGGTTGGCCTGAAACTTCCAGAGATTGGAGGACTTCTTCATGTACAGTAGAAAAAATATTAGGACAATCTTTGCTTTGGAAGCATGCAAACTTTTTAGGAGTAGAAACTCAAAACTGTACTTTTCATCTATTTGGACTGTTCTTCAGGTCCAATGAGCTGATTCAGGTCTGTAAGTACAGTTCAGTAGTGCCTCAGAAAAGCCTTACTCTTCCTGTTCCAGACCTGGGCAGGAGTGGAAGCTCTATTCATGGCATCCAGCCTGGATGTATAGTGCATAGAGTGAGGAAGGGTGAAGCAGATTGCTCAGATTGTGGTTCTAAAGCTTTTGAATAGGTAAATAAATAACCTGGTTTGTCCCTTATGATACAGAATCATAGAATGGTTTGGGTGGGAAGGGACCCTTAAAGCCCATCCAGTTCCAAGCCCCCTGCCATGGACACCTCCCACCAGCCCAGGCTGCTCAAGGGCCCATCCAACCTGGCCTTGAACACTTCCAGGGAGGGAGCATCCACAGCTTCCCTGGGCAACCCATGCCAATGCCTCACCACCCTCAGCGTGAAGAATTTCTTCCTAATGTCTAATCTACATCTTTCCCCTTTCAGTTTAAAGCTGTTCCCCTTTGTCCTATCACTGCTTGCCCTTGTAAAAAGTCCCTCCCCAGCTTTCCTGTAGCCCCTTCAGGTACTGGAAGTCCGCTATGAGGTCCCCCGAAACCTTCTCTTCTCCAGGCTGAACAACCCCAACTCTCTCAGCCTGTCCTTATAGCAGAGATTCTCCAGCCCTCTGGTCATCTCCATAGCCCTCCTCTGGACCTGCTCCAACAGTTCCATATTCTTGTTATGTTGGGGATTCCAGAACTGGACACAATACTCCAGGTGAGGTCTCACTAGAGCAGAACAGAGGGGAAGAATCACCTCCCTTGATCTGCTGGAAGTGCTTCTTTTGATGCAGCCCAGGACACGGTTGGCCTTCTGGGCTGCAAATGGGCATTGCCGGCTCATGTCCAGCTTTTCATCAATTAGCACCCCCAAATCCTTCTCCTCAAGGCTGCTCTCGATCACACCATCTCCTATCCTGTATGGATACCAGGGATGGCCCTGACCTCATGAGGGTCACACAGGCCTACTTCTCCAGCTTTTCCAGGTCCCTCTGAATGACATCCTGTTCTTCTGGTGCGCCCACCGCCCCACTCTGCTTGATATCATCTGAAAACTTGCTGAGGGTGCACTCAAGCCCATTGTCATTGCATTGTCACATGCAGACAAGCAATACACAGGTGTTCTGCCAAGTCTTAACGTGCAGGTGATTTTCTAGAAATACTTCTATGGCATTGCACAAGAATCAGGTGTATTAATTTAAATGATTGTCATTCCTTTTGTACACGTGGTGGGTTGATCTTTTAAAGTAGTCTTTGCAGTTCTACTCCCTCGACACAAGAGGTCCTTTGATGCTCTGGCAGTGGAAGTCGTTTCCTGGCACTGGCCTGCTTTCATTCCTCCCAGTGTCCTTTGCCAGCCAGGCAACCGTGGCTGAAAAGAAAAATCCAGAGTTGCCTCAGTGATTAAGCATTACATATTTTTAGTTGATTGAATCTAAAGAATACAGCTGCTCTCAACAGGATTAAGCATTTTTGTAATAATGCTATTTTAGTTCTTTGTGTGAATTTTTCTTCATATTATTTACAGTTGCTGAATTCTAGCTTCTCGGTTCAGCAAAGACCCTGGGTTTGTTGTCTCGAGTAACCTTGAATTCCTTGCAGTGCACCATTGGTATCTGTGTCAGCAAATCTTCATAAAAGGCAACTTTCTCAATTTTTTTTTTTGTTTCTTCTAGAATTAAAAACAGAACCCCATCATAATCAGAAGTTTCACTAAGAGCACCCAGTCATCATTTAGAGACCTTGTAAATAACTGATTATTATAAATTATTCTATTAAATACATGATTCAAGCAATTATTTAAATATTAGAGGATACTGAAAAAACACTCTACAATACCCCGGTTTGTAATACGACTTTTGTGTTGATAATTTCAACAAGTCCAGTGAGTTCACAAAGGAATTTTCTTTTTAGGCACCTTTATGGTGCCAATAAATTAAGGAATGCCTTGTCTTAATAGCTTGTTCCTGTTGTGAAGTCCCCAGAGAGGAGGTGATCTTTGCTTTAAATGGCTCGCAATCTGTAAAAATAAGGGTATTTTCCTCTGATTCTTTTTTTCCTTCCCCCAGTCGCCAGTTTGCTTCTGTATCTTAGCTTTTTCTGGGGGAAATGGCAAAAGAGGAGTGCTTCCTGGACTAGTGGTGGGGGAAGCAGAGGAGAAAGGTGAGTTCAAATACAGTAATGCTGGAAGTTTAATAAAGGAGTCTTCTGTAAGGTCAGATATCTGATACCTAATGCCCTAAGGCCAAAGTGGAAATCAGGATTTCTTCAAGGTTTGTTTCTCTCTTTTTCCCCATGTTATGTTCCTCTCTTTTTATGTATGTAAAACAATTGTTTGTTCATGATTAACGCCAGCCTCAAGTCTCTTGAATAATCAACAGAGATGTGAGAAGAAAAAGAAGACAGAATAGCTTCTAGTAGAAATTTGAGATGTTATCAGTACAGGAGCAGCTGTTTGCCTGGGAACCGTTACACTGGTCAATCCCAACAAACTGTCCTGATGCAAGATTATTTTCCAAGAGATGCTTTTTCTATATAAAGACTTTCTGGAATGGGTACTTTAGGAAGCCAAATAGCTACAGGATTAAACTCAATGTATTGCTCTATTGACTGCCATTCTGGTATCCTCTATTCCAGGTAGCAAGTAATCAGTCCCTTTGCAGAAATCAGAACACAAAGATGTTACAGACTCTGGGGGAATTTTTCTTGTGTGTTAGAAATAAAGCTTGCAGAAAGCCAGATGATTAATTAACAGGCTGATAAATATGAACTGTGGTAAGAGGAAATTGATGACCCTGTCTTAATTCTTACCAGACAGGCATAGTGATCTATGTTTAGCACCTTTTATCTCCACTGCAATTTTTTGGAATCTAATTCCAGTTTTTAAAGAGTGGAGAATAAGAAGGTGTTTTCCCAAGATAGCTTTTCAGATTTCAAAGACTAGTTTCTTTTTCTCTATAGTTTCCATGCTATAGTATACATAATATATAATAATAAATATTTCAGTAAGTATAAACCAAAAATATATTAAACTTATACATTACATAAACCCAAAGAATTTTAATGATATATAACACATTTAAAATATATATACAATATTATTAGTACTATTATAGTAAAATGCTACATACCAGCATGTTTTAGGCTGTGGAAATTTTGTTTTCCTCTATTAATGCTACTAACTGGATGGTTTTTGTATAGGATAAATTAAGTAGGCTTTCAGTTTTAGCCTTGTAGTTGGGGATTTTGCAAGTATGTTGGCATGTTGCTGGGTAAAAAACTGGCTGGATGACTGGGTCCAAAGGGTGATGGTAAATCCAGTTGGAAACCAGTCACAAGTGGTGTTCCCCACGGTTCAGTGCTCGGTCCAGTCTTGTTCAACATCTTTATAAAAGATGGGTTGATGAGCTGCTCAGGGACATGATTTGGTGGTGCACAGCTACGGTTGGACTCCATGATCTCAGAGTACTTTTCCAACCAGATGATTCTGTGATTCTATTTTCCTTACCTTCATTTTGAAATAGTGGGTGGGCTTTCAACTAGGCTGCCAAAATTATGGGCAAATCAGTAGTTTGTATATGCAGCTGTTGTTACTAAGGATTTTTGGCCCGTCCATAGAAGGGTATTTTTCCAGTTAGGAAGTAAAATTGGCCAACTACTAAACTGATGCTAAGAACCAAAGCTTTAAATCAGCTAGATTAAACTTCCTCAGGGATTCTTGAGTTGTAAAGATAAGTGCTTTTGAAGTCAGAACATCTGTTTGTACCCAGACTTACTATAGATAATCATACAGCTGATAGACTAGTGATTGTGATATGTGTTTTATAGACATACTTGTCAATTCAAAAATTTTTTTACTCTCTGAGGACAATAACAGAGTTAATGCACTTCTATGGACTTGCTGTAGCTTGGAGGCAGGAGGAATCAAATCACATAAGGAGACCTATTATGAACTTACTGGCTTACTTGTGTACTTGTTTTCATTTGGAAGTATCCCTATACAGTTAGGTAGATTAAAAAAATTCTAGTTATGTGTATAAAGCAGTATTTCTACTTGCAGTCACGAAAATCTTCATGTAATTCAAATTGATAGAATAAATTAATAAAAATTGAATTAATACACATTTAGTGTGGGTTTTAAAAATGGCATTATTGCATGTCTTTCCATATATGGAATATAATTTAGTTGGAGCATATTATTTTTAAAATGCTCACTTCATATGTTTGAAATGTTACATATAGGCTTTAAACACTGATGAGAAAGACTGCAATGTTTCACTGAAATATTTCCCTGAAATCAGCGTCTTCCTTCTGTTTTGGTCTCCTCATGTCCTTGACTACTATACATTGTCAAATTTCTCTTACAAAAGAATCCTTCCAATTTCTTACCCAGATTTTTCTGGACCATTTTCTCTGAACGTAACACGTACCCATTGACAGGAATTCCAAATTATATCCCTAAATGTGTGTTAATTTTTTTCCACGAGAAATTCTTAAAAAAACCCAACAAACCAATATGATTAGAAACCGATTAATGAGAAAAGATGTAGGAATTCAGTAGGAGTGCAAACACCGAAAGCATACATCCCTGAGCCTGCTGTTTGGATCTGTATATACTTGCTGCATTAAGTGCTTGTGACATTCTGTGCCAAGAGTTCAACTATTGAGTTTCATACAACACTGAGTGATTCATCGAGATTATTAGGATTCTCCTGGGATAGTTTCACAGTACTGATTGCCTCTGACAGATCAGTTTGCTTAGATTAAAAAGCAATTGTTACTGTCTAGTCAAATTTATACCCTCTGGTAAAAGGAAACTGAACCCTAGTGCTGTCCAGTATATAAAAACACCTTGGTCTACAAATTACATGAATTGGATAGAAAACCGAATACTTGAAGAGTGATACTAGTTTACATGCACATGGGCAAAGATTTCACATGTATCTAATACACAGCTTGTCTGTTCTAACAAGTTTATTCTGATATATTTAGGTGAACCTATACTATTCTTTTAGATTAATTCTTCTAATTGCTGTCTCTGTGGAAATAAAGCGATGCAGCTATTGATTGGTATTTGGGCACTTATGGATGTTATGGCAGCATGGCTTTTAGGTGTATGTCACCTAAAGGAAGGGATTGTACTATAGGGAATCTAAATTCCATGATAGATTAGGCCTGGTGAGGTGGCCTGGAGAAAACTACTATGCTTTACCACTGATTTGTGGCACTTATTAGTGATGTTTTAGGTGTAAAAAATACACAAGAGCAAATAAATCGTAGAAGCACACTTCTGAAAGTGAAGAGAATCTTCAGGCAAAAGGTGAGTAGTGTCCTGAGTGTAAATGTGGAATAACAGGTGTGTTTTTGACAACAGATATGTCATTCTTGCTGGCAAGTGGGAGAAGTGCCCAGGCGTCCTTGAAATGTGATCCTTTATTCGTCCCTACCTGGTCTGAAGGCTGCAGTCTGCTGCCACAGAGACGAGAAAGACTGCTCAGGCTTGGCAGGTCTAAACAGGGGTTGGTGGGGATGGTGAGTTTTCTCTTTCATATTTTGATATCCCCTTCCCTCCCGTTGCCTTCTTAAAGCAGATTTTCTTGGCGATATTTGCTAAAGTAAGTTAAGCTTCAGCTGAAAAGGCACGGCTTCAGATTGTGTGCGAGAAGGGGCTCCCTTCTGTAGAGACAAGATGCTAGCCATTAAGCACAACATATGCATAACATTGCTAAAATGTGCCCCTAATTTAAGAAAACTCCAAATGTAAATTCTGTGTGCAGGACACATGGGGGCTAATTACCATATCCGCTCTTCTGGTCCTCAGCTTGTTGGCATGTTTTTTAAATGAACCTTATTTATGATGCCTGTATGTCTTCCAAATAGTGTATGTATAGTTTTAAAACAAAAACACGTCTTAAATGTTAATATTACTTTCCTTACCAGCAAAGAACCATTCTCCTTACTGTACTCTAAAGTATAATAATTCACATGCAAATTTTGAAAATCCAATTGGATTAAATTCAGCTAGATGTTGCTGTTTTTATTTGGGTTCACTGCTCCTGTGGAAGTCTTTTTGTTTTAGCATAATTAGAATCTCTATTTCCAGTCTTAACTGTATTATGGCAATTTAAGGGAAATTTCAGAAAGACCAGACAAACATATTTAGAGTCTATGCTATTCATTACAGTTTCTTTCTGTATATTTGGTGATGCTTTCTTGTGTCTAATAGCATTACCAGAGAAATGAACTGAAATACTGGAAAAGTATGAGTGAGTCACTGTGATAACCTTTAATGTAATGTATGATTTCTCTAAGTTGTGTTTATACTTTGATTAAAACTATTCAAGAGCCCAATGTGTTAATTACAGCTCAGGGATTTATGTACTTTGTTTTTGTGTGAATGTGGAAAAACATGAAGAAAATCTTTTCCTTGTTGTCTTTTACAGAAAAATACCTTTGGCTATGTCTTGCACTGCTGGACTATAGGGTTTATTTCTGCTTTGTCTGTCTTGTCTCCAGTACCAAGCTTTTTTGTGACTCAGTCTTGACTGGTTTGATGCGAGTTCACCGGGGGCTTTTGCTCTGTCGTGTATCTTTGTGTTTAACAGCCAGCAAAGTTCAATGGACAGACAGATTACACAGAGACTGCCGAGGCTCACGTTTGATGTCTACCTCTGCCACTGACCTCCTTTGTAACCTTAGTAAATCACTGTGCGTCTCTGTACGTAGACTCATGCTATTAAAGTTAGACTATAAACTTCTGAGGGAAGGAGACACCCTTTGAGTATCTGTGGGACGCCTCACAGAACGAGTTTGGTAGGGACATCTGGAAGTGTCCAGACGTAGTGTCTGTATTTTCACAGAGGGTTTAATTCTGGTGACCACTCCAGGGAGACAGCCCTTGAGTGGGATCTCAGGAGTCTATTTGCTCTTCTTTTGTCTTGCAGTCCTGCTGAGCTCTTCTGGCAGCTGGAGCAAACCAGAGCAGATGGCTCTCACAAACATGCATTTAGGAAACTATCATGAAAATGCTGTTCAGTGCTCACTGGTCACAGATGTTGAAAATAAGTGAAAACAATAACAAAGTTACAGAGGGACTCAGGATCAACCAAACACTCCCCAAGGCTTGCTTCTGTTTCAGTGTCTTGTCCTCTGCTGTCACCTTGACTATATGCTTGACAAAGTGTGGGCCAATAGGTTCATTCCTGTTATCAGTCGTGCTCAAGAACTTGTGGTGCTCTGTGAGTGTGACTCAGATCCTTTAACTTGCCCTAGAGGCATCTTCTCAAGAGTCATCATTACTTTGTTACTGGAAACTTGTCCAGAAACTGATGGCCTGAATGGAGAGGTGCATAAAAGTGGAAAATTAACATGATTCCTTAACTTTAACGTGATTAACACGGGTTCCTTAACTTTCAGAGAAATAAATTTCTAGTTGTTGCTTTCCAACTTCCAGCATAGTGGGAAAGTTGCTTTTAAGCAGTAAGGTTTATTTTATGGGAAATCTCGCTTTCTCCTCACAACAGAAATGGAATTTTCAGAGACCTTGATGCCAGTGTGATGCTCCTCTTGTCTGTGTCTTTTTCTGTTTTCATTCAACATCATCCAGCAACTTCTGTACCAAGACTAAACATCTAAAGTTGAATTCATCATCTATCTTCTGTTGAACCTATTCTTATTCTGTACATGCAAGATCTTACTTTTACAACCTATACTTAAAGTCTACATTTTTTTCTCTAACATGTAAAGACTGACAGTAAATCTAATATTTGCCTTCAATATGTATTTGCTACAAATAATGATTTTTTTTTGGTTTAATAAAATAAGCCAAATGTCTACATTTTAGCAGGTTTTGTCTAACTCAAACTCCTGGGTTACTTTTCACCGGTATTGCATTGGCATTATGTTTTAAAACCTAGTGTTAGTGTGATTGGTGGAGGTACTTGCCTCTTGCATCTGTAAAAATTTTCCTGAAGAGGAAAAGTATCACAGTATCACAGTATTGTAAGGTTGGAAAAGACCTTTGAGAACATCGAGTCCAACCTATGACCCAACACCAACACCTACTCCTACTTGTCAACTACACCATGTCACTAAGTGCCTCATCCAAATTCTCTTTGAACACCTCCAGGGATGGTGACTCAACCACCTCCCTAGGCAGCGCATTTCAATGAACAATTACCCTCTCAGTGAAGAATTTCTTCCTAATGTCAAGCCTAAACCTCCCCTGGCGAAGCTTGAGACTGTGTCCTCTCGTTCTGTCACCGGTCACCTGAGAGAAGAGTCCAACTCCTGCCTCACTACAACCTCCCTTTAGGCAGTTGTAGAGAGCAATGAGGTCTCCCCTGAGCCTCCTCTTCTCCAGGCTAAACAACCCAGCTCCCTCAGTCGCTCCTCACAGGGCTTGTGCTCCAGCCCCTTCACCATCCTCGTCACCCTCCTCTGGACACACTCCAGCATCTCAACATCCTTCTTAAACTGAGGGGCCCAGAACTGGACACAGCACTCAAGGTGCGGCCTGACCAGTGCCGAGTATAAGGGGATTATGACCTCTCTAGTCCTGCTGGCCACATTGTTCCTGATGCAGGCCAAGATACCATTGGCCTTCTTTGCCACTTGAGCGCACTGCTGGCTCATGTTGAGTTTCCTGTCCACCAGCACTCCTAAGTCCCTTTCCGCCTGACTGCTCTCCAGCCACTCTGTCCCCAGCCTGTAGCTCTGCATGGGGTTGTTGTGTCCAAAGTGTAGGACCCGGCATTTGGACTTGTTAAACCTCATGCTATTGGAGTCAGCCCATCTCTCCAGCCTGTCAAGGTCCCTCTGTAGGGCCCTCCTACCTTCTAGCAGATCGACACTTCCTCCCAGCTTGGTGCCATCTGCGAACTTGCTGATGAAGGACTCGATCCCCTCATCCAGATCATCAATAAAGATATTGAACAGGACCGGGCCCAGCACCGAACCCTGGGGGACCCTGCTAGTGACCGGCCGCCAGCTGGATGGGACACCGTTCACTACCACCCTTTGGGCTCGGCCATCCAACCAATTCCTAAGTGGGTTGGGTATTGGTGCTTTCTACAAGATGGAAAGCAGTTTCTGGAGAGTATAAAGATAAGTAAGTATAGTTTGGTCTGTTTTGCTCTCTGCTTTATATCTTTGTAAGATGAACAGTTACATCCATGAAAAAGATTTAAGTCTGTATTTGAAGCAGGTATCATTAAAAAAAAAAAAAGAGGAAGTTAAGGAACAAGGGTGGTGAGTTTCTTGCTTTTCTAAAAGTGTGCCGGTCTCTTCATCCAGGGTGCTATCCTACAGCTCTGCAGAGATGCTGGGTTTTTTTGTTTTTAATGTACTTTATTTTTCTGTGACTGAGGAATACTGGGTCTTTAAAATTCATACCATCTTCCTCTTCAGACAAATCAAACTTCACAGTACCAGGAATGCTTCTGAGCATACCTTGGTGAAGGCAAGGATAGATATCAGTAAACCAGCAAAGAATCTGCAAGGTCTGAAGGTCTTTAATTCTGAAGGAGATATACAGCCAGGTGGTGATATAGACCAAACATCAGCTCCTACCAGCCCTAAAAAAAGTAGTGCCAAGTATAAATTTAATCTGAAGTATTTCTGTTGCTTTTTCTGCCTTATTATAACTATCCATTCTAATGCTGGACCATAAAGCTGTGCTAGTTCAGTATGTCTGAACCTGCTTAAGAAAGGGAAATTAATTATTTGTGATTTTTGTGACATTTGTATCTCTCTGGGGGTAATGCAAAGATCGACATAATCAGAAGCAAAAAATTATATACTAAAAGTACTTTATAGTGAAAGATAGGAGCCATGTATGTAGGTGGCATAATGCCTCTATCTCTGATTATAGCAGATGAAATTCAGGTTATGGTCTCAAAGCAGCAGATCTCAAAGTGAACTGGGCTATTTGCAGAACACTTCTGATGACACTTGTGTGTTCTTTTTGACTGCAGGAGAGCTGAGAAATTGGTGGCAACCAGCTTTACACGTGAGATCATCTTTCCAGCCATTCCATTAATATTGTAAGACATTTGTTACTTCAGGGCTTTAAGCTGCTTTTTTTTGAACACATGAAGTTACATTAGAAGGTAAACATCTGGTTTTGTTTTGCTGCGTGGTTTATGTAAAGAATGAATCAGTATCATCAAGCAACGGGAATGCATTAAAGTGTAATTATCTTGAATTATTTGTTGCTAAATCTCCCTTGCGAGTAGTAGAATGCTGATTTCTGTCTTTGCAGATGCCAGGCCCTAAACCTGTCAAAGGCCAAACTAAATGTCGGCCATCCTGCTCATGAGGTTTGTGTAACTTGGTGGGTAAAGGGAGGTCTCCATCCAGAAACATTTACTGAGCTTCTAAAGGTGCTTGGCTTCTAGCATTTGGGAAAAGGCATCGTTTTTATGAACAGTTTGTTTAAGAAAATGGTCTCTTGCTGTAAATTGTTGTAAGAAATTGCTGGAATGGGAGGATGATACAATATTCCTCTAATCAGCAGTATTATAGGATAATTAGCCTAATTCCTCTTTCCTATAATGAATTTAGTGTTTGCATGTTAGTCCTTTTTTAATAGATTGCCGTCTATGGGAGATACGGGTTTGGCATTTGAATAACTTGCTTTGTAATTTTTTTGTTTTTAATTACAGGCCTTTCTTTTAATTGTCAAACTGTTGTATTTATATTCTGAGAAAAGACTTACCTAAAGCTTCAGAGAATTCAGGTAGCACAAATAAGGACATTATCTTAAAGTAGTCTTTTACTCTCTTTAGATTACGTGTCTCCACTTAGAAAAGCATCTTGAAATATGAGAGTTAACATCTGTCCTACACTACATATTTTTACACACACTCTTGAGGAGTCCTTAAAATCCTGAATTTTAGAGGAGCATGTGGTTCTGCTTTTATTATCCAAAGAGCATATTTCCTCTTGATGGCTGGATCTCAGTTACAGTAGGAAAAGACTCCAATCATCATTCTCTAGGGAAAAAATGTTTTGGGAAGATATTTCTTCTGCTACTTGTCAGATGGATACCTAGGACAAACTGGGGAAGAAGTCTCTGTGGAGATGTGATGTGCAGGTTGCTGAACGCAGTAGTGTACACCCTCTATTTGCCTTGGAGCTGGGGCTGCAAACACCTCTAAAACACATGCCATAAACAAGCTTTACTTGAAAGAGGATAAAAATAGTGTCAAAGGAGCAGCCCAATGGGCAAACAAAAGGGACTATAAAAACTGTTGAGCTCCCTTTAGTTGTGTCAATAGGAACAGACTCCTTTGCTTACTAATCGTTTGCAGAAACTGCAGTACTGCTGCTGCAATGCTAACCTGAAACTTGCCAGCTTTTGGATATGTTGTTTCTCCCTGAGCTCAGTGGCTGTGGCTGCCCTTCTCTCTTCCCCATTGCTTTTTCCTTTCTTTCTCTCTTTTTGGCCTTCTCTCTCTTTTTCCTTGATTTTTCTATTGAATGTGAGAATGATCCTTCCCTTTGCCACAAAGAAACCCTGCCAAAAATGAACTGTGTTTTGTGGAAACACTTAAGTTACATTTTTGTTCTGCATCAGATCTTATTTAGTTCCTGCCACCAGAAGTAGCCAGCAATCGAAAAGTCTTCACCATAGCCTCCTCAGCTGGCTCCTATGAGTTGCTTTATGTGTGTACAAGACTGCTCTACTTGCAAATTTATCATTCATGTGCCCATATTAGCCTTGGGAAATGTTTATAATAAATTTTCCTTATGGACAAAACTTTCACAGCTATTTCATATTTTCATGATCAGCTCTAATTATGAGGATAGATATCTTGAAGGCTGCGACATATTAGAAAATGGAGCAATGAAGATCACAGTGATTCTGGGAGGGACTCTGAGCCCACTGCATTAGGGCAGAAAGCAGGAGTACATAAGGCAAGTGAGTTCTTGCTGTACTCTATTCTGTATTGACATGATGTTTTCCAGATGAACTTAAAGTACCGTCACCCCTCCACAAAGTAAAAGTTTTGTGGTAAGGGTTCTGCCTTGCACTTTGTGAGAAGAGTCTAATTACTGAAGAGAGGAAAGAGGAAATAAATCTATAGCATCTATAGCTACAGAGGTTGTCTTTTTTTTTTTTTTTAATGCAAATTGCATCTGAGTAAAATTGAATCTGTCTAACTCACCCAAAGCCTGACAAATTAAGATGATTCCTTCCTTGGACTGGGGTTTGGCTGCAAAGCTGATGTGGATTGAGTGGTGGTGCCTAGCCATGTGTTTTTGGACACTCTGCCTAATGTAAATTCAAATATATTGATATATAAGAGTTCTCTGTATTTACTGCTGTGCAACCGCACAGGTGGTATCTCTGATCTAAGTCCCTGAGCAGTGCTGTTTGCTGCTCTCAATGACATGGTAATGGTCAGCAGTAGATAAGATTCAAAGAAGTCTGTGGGACAACTCTGTCTAAATATTACTGAGATGGTGGTATTGTTCTTGAAAAGCAAAGGTTGTAAAATTTGCCGATGCTGCAGTAGATTCTGCTGTCTCCTACCCCTATCCACTAGCAGCTCTATTGTTGGCCATAAAATTAAGTTGTTTTGTCATCTGTGGTTATTCATTTTAACTTCGGCATAGTAAATTTAATGCAGAGACATTTACTTACTGTAAATTTGTCTCCCATGAAACAAAGGGGCACTAACTTTGCAGACTTATGTGAAGAGTATCTGTTTCCAGATAGAGTAGAGTAAGTATATACACTAAGAATCAATAAGTGTTTTATTAGTGCCTGGAGATTATTTGACTATAAAGTGTTTTTTTAAATGCAACTGCTATAAAAAGGTAAATACAGAAGTTAACCATCTGTTTCCTCACTTTCATTTAAGTTCTTGTATTTAATTCCTTCTTTCTAGATAATCAATTTTTGTTATTTTTCTCTAATGTTGAGGCTTGGAAGGAAGTGGCTTTAAATGATAGCTTTAATTTATTCAAATGTATTGCTGGTGTCATAGGTTTTACACTTCCTATTAGAAGTTTGGAAAATATTTCTTGCTACACTGAAAGAGAACAAAATTCAATTTAGAAATATAATTTCCTACCACAAAGACACTTGATAACATGGGAAAGATTAATGGAGCCTTATGACAGAAACGTGATTTAAGGCAGGAGATTAATACTGCTTTATCGGCCTATACCACGAGTGAATTAGCTCAAGAAATCTGTTTGATGTTGCTGAGTTGTCTGCTGGAAGAGGTCTCTGGACATTTTTTGATCATTGTTGAGTACTTGCTATAGGCTTGTCTATCTGACAACACAGGAACAAACTTCACACCAGCCTTGCTTATTTTACAGTAGCATGTTTCTTATTATTCCTTATTATCCCGTGGGAAAATGGGATGCTTTGGAGGTCAGCTACTGGCTCAGAGGGATTATTCCTAGTAAATCAAGTCAAAAATAATGAACGCTATTACTCTGACGTTCTGATTTTATTGATATTGAGGACAAAAAAATGCTCAAGTGGTGTATTTAATCGAAAATGTTCTGTCTCAACACCTGTTGTAAATCATATTTTTATCAGCAAAAGTCTCTAATTTCCTTTCCTAAATATAGAAGTGTTTATTGTTGGAGCACATTAAAGCAGTTCAGAAGTCGGGCCTGACAGGTTGATAGATCTACAGATGTACACAACTAACAGAGGAAACTGGAGCTAATGCACTGGGACTGCAGCCGGCTGATGGTCCAGGTTGGCATTCCAGCTCTGCCTCTGACATAAATTATGTCAGCATCAAATGAGAAGAAAAAAAAGTCTGTGGCAATCAATCCGTTTCTCTGTCATTTGGCAGATGTGCTTTATATCTGAAGATACAGCCACCAAATTAGCTGGTAGTTCTTAGCATCCTGAATGCTTTATTCAGTGCAAATGAGAAATTGCACTGTGTGTATGCATAAATATAATGTATGTGTCTCTGTGTGTGCGCAAGAAATGGTATGTACACATAAATGCTTTTTCCTCCAGTGGCTTTCAGTTCTCTTCGGAAAATGTCTGAAGCAACTGTACTTGTAAGTTCAGCTAGTCCAAAATGAACTCAGAATGATTTTATAGATTTTAATTCTTATTTCTCCTGTAGCTGCGTCGTCCAGAGTTTTGTTTCTAAATCTCTCTTTTAAACATGTTTGCTCTTCTGTCTATCAGATGTGTCTGCAGAGTTGACCTTCTAACATATGTATTGGATGATTGTTAAAATGATGTGTTGTTAGACTAAGCTTGTATTTGTTGCCTACAATAGGATAATACGTAAAGTTACGCTCTCAAATGCTGCACTGCAGAGGTTATGCACAAATAGCGGTGTTTTGTATGTGCTATGTATGCAATGCCAAGGGCTTATAGAGTGTCTTCATCGGATATCTCGGAGCACCCTCTTTGTACAGGTGAGAATGAATGGTAAAGAGCCTGGTAAGGCATGTAGGAGTTGTGTTTCACAAAACTGAAATAGTGTATCTGAAGTGTGCAGACAGAAGTGTGCATTTGCAAATAGAAGATCAGTCTATTTGTGAGAGTCGAACAGGACACTGGAGTCATCTCAGGGAAGAGGGAAGGGGAGAGACTTCTCTGCTTCCAGGCCTCTCTTGGATGGGCTTTGCTCTGTGTTGGCAGCATGGGCATGAAGTTCTGCTCATCACAGTGGGGTACCAGATCGATATAAAAATCTGCAGCTTTTGGGGTCAGGACAGCAAGCTGTTTAAAAGGGGCTGACTTGGGCAGCAAAAGAATTGCTGAATGTGAGCAAATGATTAGAAACCTGAATGACAAAGGACAGTTCTCTGCAAAATATTGTACTTATTTCTACTTGCTTTAGGATTACTCCTACAGTGCAGCACAGACTTGAACTACCTTCACAAGTTCAGTTGCAGAAAGCCCCAGTCTCTGAAGAGTGCAAGGAGCAGGTGACAGCTATGTCCATCTTGACAAGGTTGTCACATCTGTTCCTCTCGATGAGCTCGTAACCAGCCAGGCTTACCCCTATGTGAAGGGCAAACAGAAAAAGCCCTGTTGCTCTGGGAAAGCTTCTGTCAGTGAAGTCGTTACCTTGTGAATTGCCAAGAATTCCTTTGTGCTTGGTTCACAGGGGCTCTCCTTCCCCCATGTGCCATCAAGGAGACCAGTCACCATCTGGTCCAAAGTGTTTGTAAAGTTCATCATTGTAATAAATGTCATTCTACAGAAATATAAACAGGCTGCTGCACCACACATTACTGGTGTATTCACATCGGTATGCCTAAAACTTTGTCTGTCTGAATTTATCAATGAAAGTAAAAGGAAAATCCATCTTTTCTGACCGAAAGCACCTTAGCAGCAACACTGACCGTGGTGTTGTTGGAGACACCTCTGACTTGCTATGGTGCTTACTGAGTATTTGTTTGCTGTGTAGGCAGAACCAAGATACTACGTGCTTTATGCTGGTTTCAGTCTGCATATTCAAGTCTATGGGTATGTTCTCATATGACCTTGTGTATAAAGGTCACAAGGTATGGTTTTTTTTTTTCAGGAGATAATTATTTCTGATCAATTAAAATAGATTTTCCAGAAAGACTACCAGCAAAGAGAATTGAAGAGCTGGAGACTCCACTATTTTCTTTGCAAATGTATTTTAGCAGTCAACTGCCACACTATTTTAAAAACTGGCAATTTACCTATAACTTAAATTTGCCTGGCTTCAACTGCCATTGAATGTTGACTTTTTCTATTCCATTCAATTAACTATTCCTTCCGTAAGGTGTACTTCCCCTATCCATAGCACTTGGCCAAAACCTTTCTTACCTCTAATTAATTCTTGAGACTTATAAATCATTCGAGCTCTGTGCTCTGCATTGGGGATACTTACCACTATCGGGGAGGAGTATCAATGTGCAAGAATATGCAACTGTACTTTTCTTCTCTCTTCCTATCTGTCTATAACAGTCCCTTCAGATTCTATTTCACCCTCTCTGGCTTATCAGCTTTTTTGTTTTGTTTTGTTTTAATTTTCAGACTATGGACAAAGGATATATATCTGGTATTTGACTATTGACCTGAAATCCATATGTAAAATAAAGCTTTTCAGTTACTGTTCCAGTTTTTAGATATCCAAGACTGTGATAGCATTGATATGTATACAGACAAACAGAAATTCCGGTAAGAAGTATGAAAGAAGGAGAGGTTCTTTGCTTGCTTATTTTCTATAAAGGCAGACTCTATTAATCAATCAAGTGTTTGTGCAGGTGCATATGCAGCATGGGAAACCAACAGAAGGAATTTGAACTCCAGTTGCAGTTGCAGGCTTATGATATTATTGGGATTACAGAAATGTGCTTGGGTAGTTTACATGACTCAAGTGGACCTAGGTCTAGTCAAGGGCGACAAGAAGGGCTTCTACAAATACATCAGCAACACAAGGGAGATGAGGGAAAATGTAAGGCCACAGCTGAGCAGACATGGGATCTAGGGACAAAGGACGTGGAAAAAGCTGAGATACTAGCGATACTAAATACCTGTTCTGCTTCAGTTTTTACTTTATGGGTTTGTCCTGAGGCCTCCCAGGTCTCTTAGTCTAGTGGTAGAGACTGGGAGCATGATCCTTGACTTTTAGGAAAGCCAGGATGAGTTTGGGAGCACTTAAGCAAACAGGGCAAACACAAGACTGTGGAACCACCTTGACTACGCCCAAAGGTGATGACTGTTGACTAATGCAATTGCAAGACCCTTTTCTATCATCTTGGATGCAAAAGGTCATGACAGTCAGAGAAGAGGAAAAATGTAAATTTCATTGCCATTTTCAAGAAAGACATGGAGGAGGAGTCAGGGACCTATTAGCCTATCAGCCCCAGGAAGATTACGGAGCCTGTCTTCTGGTAGGCATGTCCAAGCACATGGAGGACACGAAGGAGACTGGGAACAGCCAACACCGATGTACCATGGACATATTATGTCTAACTAGCCTGCTCACCTTCTGTGGTGAGCAGAGGAAGGGAGTGCAATGGTGATGTTTACACTTTAATGCTGTTCTTTGAGGTGCATGGGGAAAGAATAAGAGGCGACAGAGACTGGCTGCGATGAGGGAAAATCCAAGTAGATACTAGGCATAGGTCAAGCATTAGCAGGCCGTCCAGAGAGGTTTTTGTGTCTCTGTTCTTGGAGACATTTAGAGCCGGACTGCACATGGCCTTGAGCAACCAGATCTAGATGACCTACTTTGAAAAGGAGGTCAAATGACTTGGCCTTTTGAGGTCCTTTCCATACCTGGTGTTTGAGAAAGACTTAAGTCTCTGGTTTGCCTATCAGATGGCAGATATCCCGCTTCTCAAGTGACTGCCCTAATTGATGGATGTAAATGGTGACATTATCTTAATAAGAAACATTGGAAAAAGCTTGCTTTTTTCCCCATACTGGGAAGTTTTACAAGAGACAGAAATGACAGAGCATAGGGGTTATCTTTTCCTATGTCCTGTTTCATCTAAAACCAATCTAGTCCTGAACAGATAAAAGAGATAAAACCAGATAAAATCATTACAGAATTTATCCTTTGTTAACATATTTCTGCACAATAGTGGAAGCCAATAATTTTTGGGGGAGATTTTCTTTTACGTCCTTTCATTCCAGACATTTTTGACACTAACCAGAAAAGCAATTTTCACACACAGACAACAACAAACAAACAGGACCTGTTTTGTGATTAAGGAGTCTGATTTTGCTATTCATGTCATAAACTGCCTGAGAGTACCTCTGATTGATAGAAAAAACCCAGTCTTCAAGGTTAAGTGTCATAAGAAGACATCATTTTGTCTAAACCTTTCTGCTTCCATTTACTTCAGAGAGTATATTTTCATTAAGACATCTAAGTCTGCTGGTTCCTGCAGTTGTGCTGACATGTCCCTGTGCTCATCTGACGGAACAAATTCTGCTTTTCACCTCAGCCAGCTGAAAATGTATTTCAGCTGGAGGAACAAGGTGCGGTAACAGTTGCCACCCTTTTCTCCACACGTTCTTCCTATTCCAACACAAGCTATTCTTTTGGCAAGAACTGTCTTTTCAAGTGCAAAGGACTAAGAGAAGATCCTTGAGCAGAAGCGAGTGGGTGGCTGCGTTTCTGTGTTTGTCACTGTGTCAGGCAGGCAGCTGCTGTGCCTCCAGGTCTAGCAGCGGGCAAAACCATCATATGTTCCTCCTGCTGAAATACACTTTGTTCCTTAAAGTCTAGAGAGATGTGACAAGCTCCAGGTTGTTGAAATTTTCCTTGTTGAATATTTTGCAGATGATCCTAGGTGTCTTTCTGCACAGTCTCTCCCACTGTCTGTCTGGGATTTGGAAAGGATGTCCAATGCTTCTGGAAGAGAAGAGAAGGGAAGAAAATATTCTCCTGACTTCCCAGGCAACAGAATTGGCTTGCTTGACCAGGAACCAGCAACAATGGCCCTGTCCACCCTACCAGTTGTCAGAGCCTTTGTGCTCATCACAGCCACAAAACAAAAAAGGGGCAATTGGTTGGTAGAGCTTCAGAACTAGGTAAAAGTTGTTTCATATTTGCAGATATTAACTTAAATAGTTGAGACAGTCATGAGATTTTTGTCACTTACCTTAAATTTTATTTATTCTGAAAATCAAATAACAGGTGCCAAGGTCTGTTTGGGTTTGTAATACATCCGTGAGTCAGCAGATAGTCCCCTTGAACAGGGGCTGACTACATGAAGCCAGGTGCTTGAGGAATTTAGACACTTCTGAAATAGGATGCCTTGATACAGAGTTGTTCACTCAAATGGGTGTATTCAAAATTTGGTGCAAAGCACTTAATTTTAGGGGCAAAGTAATTTCCTTGAGGGTCATGAAGCTGATCTGAACTTTCAGACAAAAAGTTCAGGGATCAAAAATTGCATCTTCCTATTGTGAAAAAGGGGCTGTAGTTCAGCACAAGTAGCAGGTTTATATTGGTCATGTTTGAACTATTCTTTTTGTCATTTTGTACTTACCTCTCTGGGCCATCTATAAGAATAAGGAATTTATTGCTAGTGAGATTGGAAAATGGTAGTTGATAAATAGTGCTACATCACCCTACAAAGAACAGCTGATGAATGTTACCATTGTATATGAAATGTTTCTTTTTTTCCTCTTTAATAACAATGTTTTAAACTACATTGTCCTGCACAGAGGACTGCTAAGTAAACCAGAACCGATGTATGATAAATCTAAAGCTGTGCTTACAGCTCCAGAAATCGATGAATTGCATGTTTCACATGTAGAAGGGCAGTCATGCTGTTTCTGCTGGCAGAGTGATAAATGTCAGTCAATCTATGAGCAGTAAAATATGACTGTAACTAATGCAAGTGCACACCTCCAAGAGGAAAGAAAATTATGTGAGCAGCTACAGTGCTCTGCTTTGACACCACCTGTAAAATAATTAGTTTTAAAACTTGCAAGGAAAATGTAAAGGAGAACCATGTTAAAGCATAAGTCAATAACCCAGGGAATGCTTCTCTAATAAACGTAGTGCAACACCTGCAACTGTTGTTACTCCGTCTCAGACAAAGGATCACCCAACGAAATGTCACTTTGAAAGGTGCTAAAATGGGAAAGATAATAATGCCATAAATGAAGGCCATTATTTATGGCACTCTAAATGCAAAAATAGACCTCTAGGTATGACTCCTGACAGCCAAGCAAGTTAGAAAACCTGTTTTAAATGCTGCTCTGTAGCAAGTGATTAAACAAATTCTAGGATAAAGGGAAAAATACAAGTTAAAATGTATTCGGGGACTGGAAATGACAGTGACACACTTTAGTTCTTGCTAGGCACCCTCATTTTGACATTTACCCAGTGGCCTTGTTAATTATGGTTGATTTCTGATAAAGAACATAGAGCAGCTTCCTGCCAAAAGCTACTTGATTTTGGTTTTGATTCTGTTCTGAATTTGTATTTAATAAAGATTATATTTTCTCAGAGCAATTCAAGGAAACAGGCAGGATCACACTTCACTGAGCTTGTGGCAAGATGCTGTAGTGATTCTGTAAGATTCAAAGAGGTTTTTTTTAATGTTAAGATGCTGTTAAACAAACCCACCCTACCTGTCAGCCCTGCAATGGCAAGACCTTGTCAGAAGGTTGTTGTCAATAGGCCAGCAGACCATTCCATTATGGAATGGACATGCAGAAACTGATAAATTCCTTATGTAGTTCTAGCATATGGAGGGTTTAATAACACCCCCAGCAATGTCTTAAAGTGTATGGGAGTGCTCTAAGAAAAGTCTAACCCTTCTGTCCCATGAGAAAGAACTTAGAATAATTGTTTCAGCTATTGCTTTTTTAACAAGCTAAGATAATGATATGAGATACATCCGCTTTGAAAAGAAGGAAACAAAAAGTGTTTCCTTTGGAAATGCAGCTTTCCTGGCTTTTGTATTCTAACTGAAATGCCTTCCTAGTCACAGAGCTTTTTCCTAGACCCTAGTTTTAGGCAGGGCAAATGCACAGACAAATGCCTTCTTGGCATCATGTGAGACTCTTCTTTACAGTTTCCAGAGTTTAACTCCAAATTTGAAATTGTTTTGACAAACTGAAAGGCATATGTAACACAGAACAGATCATGCAAACAGTGCAGTAAATGTATGGGGCTTTTTTTTCACTCTTCATTTTGGTTAAACACACATCACCTTAATGGCTTATATGGGAAATCTTCCACTGTGCTTTGACACTGAACTTAACGCACTGTTGATCTCAACAGAATGCAGGTTGTTTTGATGCTGCACATCGAGATGTACTGTCTGTGCAAATAAAGTGCAGATAATTATTGCAAATAATGATACCTTGTACTGCAGAAATGCTTAGAGTTCCAGATGGAATAGGTAGGTGGGGATCAGAAGAAAGAGCTACCCAGCCTTACTGCTTGCTATAAAGCAAAAGCATTATCTGAGTAGGTCCAAATGTGCAAGGCACCTGTAGGAGCTGTCAGGTAATAATTAAATACAGTACACCTACATGGCAGTGCATTTTTGAGCTTTTTGAAAGGAAGGCTGAATTGGATGCAAATGAACAAGCAAAAGCAAATCTGGTTACAGCTGTGGCATAGAGAAAAGCAGAAAGAGAAGATGCATTTGTGATAAACAAGATTGAAATTCCTTGGTAGAGCATGTGTGTGTATGTGTTTAACCTCTTAGCATCAAAGTATTTGGGTTTTTTTTTGTCAGAATAAATCGTTAAAACAAATCATAAGATAGAGAAGTGAAGAAATATTAGGCAGATCTCTGGATTACAGTGAAAGTAAATTCACAAACCCCCAAACCTTCTCTAAAAATACTGATTAGAAAAAAGCAGCATCAAACTATAATGTCTCTTAATAATGGTTGAGGGTTTCCAAATAGATATTCTTATCAAGAAATGAAATATGAATACCTCCCCACCTGCTGCTAGATTGTTTTAAAAGGTGTTCTACTTAGAAGTTGAAGTCTTTTATCTCTCTGCTTTAAAAAAACAAAGGTATTCGATATCCAGCTATACTCACAAGAAACACCTTCTCTACTCTTGTTATTTTCACAGATGCTTATAAGGTTTTTTGTCATTTGTTTAAAATCAGTCCTTGCCCTTGGGAAGAAGCTGAAGCTTCGCTGTCAACATGTTTGTGCTGGGGAGAGGACACAGGGCAGGGGGCCTGTCCTTGGGGGTGACAATTACACCCCACAGTTTGCTGGCAGCCCAGTTTCTAATTGTTTCACCTCTCAGCCAATTGTACAACAGACACAGGGCATGTCTGGTACCTCTTTAACCTGGTGTGCTTTACAGGTAGTTAAGCTATCTCAGAAAACCAAATCACAATCTAGGTGATGTGCTGATGGTAGCTAGAAAACAAATGCTTCATTTTGTTAAGTTTCATTGTCTTGTTTTTAGGAGCTCAAAACTGATCACCTTAAAGAAAAAAATAGAATAAATACTTTGAAATTGTGAATAAAAGTGCTTTTCCCTCAACTATTTTTTAAAATCAAATGTCTTCTAATGATGACAGTGGGTCAAGCAAGAAGTAGCAGCTGATTTTTGGCAGAGGGGTCTTGAGTTTAGTCTGCAAAGTGACATCTCAGAGTTCAAAAGAAAAAAACCTTTCACACCCTAAACCTTTATCAGCTCAGTGAAAGAGGTCAGGAACAGTTCCACCAAACTAAGAGAACTTTAAACTTTATTTCTGTACAGTCTCTTTTCAAAAAGCTGAACAATTGTTCATCCCCTGAGCCAGGCACCTTCCCTCCCCAGGGTAAGTTGTTTTAGCACAGTAGATGAAAAAAGCACCTGTGCAGTTATTCCTACTTATTCTTCTGCTGGTACTAGACCTCGTGCTTGTGGTCTTCTTCCTTTAGCACAGCAGTAACTAGACTTCAAGACCTTAAGCTGACAGTTCTTTTTAGCTTCTGCCTTTTTACAGACACACCGTCTTGTTTTTGAAAAATGCTGGTATGCTATAGAGCATGTGACATTATCTTCTGAACACCGCTGGATATGCTGTTTGAAAACAGGTATTCAGGTGAAGTGTTCAGGTCTCTGTTTATCCCTCAATCATATTTTATATGTTCAGATTGGGAGAAATATTTGGTGAATCTGAAAACTCAGTCTGCAGGATTTCAGAAGCAGAAAACAAAGACTTGTTGAAAGGTCCTGGGTCTAATAACCTCTTGCACTTTACTTAGTAAGACATTATTGATGGGACTTGTTTAAAATCTACCTTCTTCGTCCCTGCAGCCCCAAACCCTGCGGCACTGGAGTGGATGTTCTGACAGGCAGGGGACTGCTGACAGTTTCTGAGAGAAAAAACATGGTCCTTAGTAGCTGAGCCACAAGCAGGGTTTTTTTTGTCAAAATCCGCTTGAGAAGGTTTTGCCTTGGAGGGTTTTTTTTGTCAGATGAGTGAAACGAAATCTTGCCTAAGTGTGAAAGTTGTTCTGCTCTAATTGTGTTAGGATAATGGTAAGGGCACAAACTTCCCTTCTCTCATCCAATAAGTGGTACCCATGAGTACCACTACGAAGGTGTCTTGATAGCGGAACCAATAAGTCCTGTGTGGTCAGCCTGTGACTCCCGAGCCACATGCAGCGCATCACTATGGGATCCCCCACTGGGTGATATTTCCCTGAATGTTGCTGGGTTGCTCTGGGATCCAGACAGATATTTTACTGAATCCCATCCTGCAGTGGAGCTCTAGGGTGTGAACAGCTGTTATCTCCTAACTTTCCTTGTCACCTGCCCCCTTCTTTCTACTTGGCTTTCTGAAATAAGAAATGTTGTTATGACTATTGGTCAGAGGAATTTTGTGTGCTGCTCACAGAGTCAATAAGGCTGGTTGTCTAATTGGATAGAAAGGAAAAGAAATAATGTTTATATACGATACTACCATGATGCAGCTGGTGGCTATATAAAGGGTTATGTTGATAATTTATCAGAAGTCACATCTGTAACAGGCTTAATTCTAATTTTACAGCAGAGTCTGTACTGGGACTGAGAAGGGCTCTGAGAAGCTCTTTTAAGAGATGGAAAAACTGAAAAAAATCTCAAATAATGGCTAAAAAATAGGCTGCAGGGGCACAGAGAGTGGATGGAGGTTCCTCAGTTCATGTTTGAGTCTAAATGTTCAGCATGTCAGTTTTGCAGCACCACTGAAGTGATGTGGACCTGTTTCTCTGACCTCTTTCAAGAGAGCATTTTGCTTTCTGTATCTGAAATCATTCCTGGCTCACCTTCTGAAGACCTTTCTAGCTCAATCGACAAAGCCTTTTGCCATTCACTGTTCCTCAGTGGAAAGCTATTTGGAAGGGTAATGAATCGTGACGTGGTCTGATAAATACTTGGCAGAGGAAAGATGCTCCAGTGCCTGGGAGGCTAGTATGGGATTTTGATGATCAGGTTGACTTTTTTTTTGAAGTTGACTGGTTTTTTTTGTTGGCTCTGCAGTAGACCTTCTAAAGAAGCTTGGACATGTTATTCAGCCTCACTTTGCAGTTCATGGAAGTGTTATGGATATGGTCCATGAGATGATTGGTGATAACAGCAGGAAGGTATTATATCAAAATCAAAACTGGAGTCTGCTCTATTTTTTTTACCTAATTTTTGTTAAATACACTGCTAATTTCAGTTGATTTTATGTCTTTTCCTTAACTTTTACGGGACAAGGCCTCACCTTGTACTCCTGTTTTGACATGCAGAAGATATAGTTGTAGATTGCTCCAAGATCTGGAAGAGTCTTTCGAACAACTTCCTTACCACTGCATTCACGTTAACGTCACATAGCAAGGTTTCGCCAAGGACATGATTGTGTTAATCTTTGCAGAGTGGTGGAACAGACCAATTATTTCTATTTATTAATCTCTGATCATTTCAAAGAGCATTTGAATCTATGGCAAATGATAATAATAAATAAATGATGCTTGACAACTATGTCCCTTCAGTGCTATAGGTAGCAAATCGTACAATCAGATATTATGCATGACAACTTGAAGAGGTCAGTTGTTGTTGACAAAGAGCTTTCTGTGTAGCACATGTAATTGCAGAAGTACTGTTTGTCTTCCTGCTGATTCATTACTATCATTTTCTGTGCAATTTCGATGTCATTTTACTCGTCCTGATTTCATTTCATGATCCAGAAAGCCATTTGCTATTAGTACAGGTAAGAGGATCTTTCATAGCACTTATCTGCTGAAAGTCACCCTGAGCAAATACACATCCAAAAGCAAATATGCCATCAGGCATCATTTGGCATAAGCTGCCAGGCATCCATGGAGTGAAGAGCAGAATCTGTAGTAGATTCATGCGATCCACAATAGCCCACAAAAGAGTGGATTTCCTTCCTTGTCAGTTCCCAAAGGGGATCTCCTTCCTTTCTTTGCTTCCCAAGAAGCAAACACTTCTCCCAAGACACACTTCTCAGCAGAACGGAGAGCTCTGTAACTGCATGTGACATCTGAGACTGTTTGCTGATGTCTTGAGGTCCCTCTGTCTTGGCCTGTTCATGCTGGCTTCAGAAAGATTGTGATAGGCATCATCTTGTTAATGCTGCCCTTGTTCCTTTCCTTTTCTTTAGCCAATCTTTTGTACTGCACCACTGAAACACGGTGAAACTTGAGGAGAACTGCCCAGGTGATCTGGTGACAGGTAACCTGTTCGGCACCATGCAGTTGAGACCCAGTGGATCTGTTCATTGAAACAAGTTGATAATGTATGAAACAAGCAGTCTAGGCTGTGCCTATATATCTTTTAGCTAGTCAGACTATCGAGACTTTTGTACAAGGTGTTACTCTTTTTTGTTTCAGGACCCCCCACCCCACCTGTGGTGTTACGGTTTGGCTTAAAAAAAGCTGAGATTGCTTGAACAGATTTCTCCACTTGCAGTCTGGTAGGAACAATAGCCTTCAGCAAGGGAGAAGGGTGATCAGCAGCTATGATGGTCACCCTTTCTTTCAGACATAGCTGAGTCTGGAAGAAGGTAATTGTTTGAGGCTAACCAGGACTAACTTCAGTTTGTGTTCTTTTAACATAGCAGTGCTGCTAGAGAACAACTCAGGACATGAACAGCAGTGGAGCATTTCCACTGCTCCACAATGTGTGGGCACTTTGAATCATGAGTCATCTTTGCCCCATCTCAGCCTCACACCCACTCATCTCTGACCCCAACAGGCAGACATCTCTGCATTGGTGTCCTTGCCAAACAGCAAAGCCGAAAGAAGGCCCTTGGGCAAGATGACTTTACAACAATTCTTGACAACAGTAAGTCAACCTGGGGCTGATCTCAGATTTGACACTTAATTATAGACCAAACAAAAGTAATGGATTCACAGCAGAGCTGCTCAGTACTTTCTTAATGATGTTAATGGGTTATCATTTTTTTGTCCCGGGATATTTGTGCACAAGTATCACTAAAGCTGCAGATGCTAAGCCTCACATCCCAAGTGAGAATCACTCACCCAAGTCATCCTTCTTCTTAGGGATACGCAACTGGGTCCACTCTGGGCTTGCTGCTCAGTCTTGCTCTCAGATTTGAAGGCAGAGCACTGAAGCAAGGGTCTTGGATGTTTACTTCATTAAAGCAGCAGTCTCAGGGTATCTTGAAAACCCCGTTTGCTGTCTTACAAATTAAATCCTTATTAATATGTGCTGGAATAACATTTGGTTTTGGTACTGCAGCTTCACACTTGTAATATATTTCAGGCTGGCTTGTCTCCACCCTTCTGAGCTCCTCCCAGCTATCTCCACTCTCTAGGGTGGAAATGAATCAACACATCTATGACTTTAACTGTTGCATGGGAGAACTGTTTACCTGTGAGATTCATCCACCTCTACTTCATCTACTGAAACACAGTAACTCTGAGTGTAATTATAAGGGAAAAAATGAAACTAGAAGACCTGGTTTGTAGCTTATCTAAGTTAATTAAATCAAAGCCATAATTAATTGTGTCCTTTTTTTTTGTAATTTGGCAAACTCTAGAAAAAATGTCTTGCTGAGACCTGTTTTTACCACTTTACTTCTCTGATGAAGATGGCCATTTTTATGAAAGCATTCAAAGAAATAGTTTAATACCTAATAGCAACAAACATTTGGAATCTTCTGTTTCAAACGTCAATTTTATTAGTTGTCCGAGAATTTAAAGTAGCACAAAAGCTATTTATTTACTGACTGACACATAATATTTTGCTTTATTCCTTCTCTCTCCCCTAAAAAGGGATATTGTTTACTCAAAATCAGCAATCTTTTTCGGTATAAATACTAAAGAAGGCTTTCTATCTTCAAAGCACTATAGACATTCTTTCAAACATTGACTGCTATTAGCTACTACTTTAAGCTTAAAAGATAATGAATTCAATTAATCTCTTAATGATAATCCCCTCCTCACGGAACTTAATGGGTTTTAAATTGGGTTTTGGCAAATGTGAGATGAGGCAAGGATGCAAGCCTGGGTCTTATCCAAAGACCATTTAAATCAATGAAGTCATAAGGTTGTTTAAATTCATCACACCATAGCATGACGACTAATATTTAGTGAAATGTTTGCAGAATATTACAAATTTTTAAAATAGGGATTAAATGTACCTGAGACAGATCTAGTTTCCCAACAAAAAAAGAGATAAAATGTTTTGGGTTTTTTTGTTCAGATTGACTCTGCTATGACTTGCTGCAAGCTGTAGAAAATACCAGCTTCCAAACAGTAATACACATTACAGCAGGCAGGCCAACAGTCTCTTCAAAATGGACTTCTCTATATGATTATTTTTTTCTTTCAAGGTTGATGGATTTTGTTAGATAAATGATAGATGGAATTTGTAAAGGACTCCAGTGTTTAACATCCCTCTCTTCTCCATAATGGTGGAAGATTGTGTGCACCTTCCTACTTGTACTACTGTCCATCCCTGAGTTGTCAGTAAACTCTTCCATCTTGTCAAGGAGTGAATTTTATGCCTTTTCTGAGTTTTGACATTTACAAATGACTTTATGTTTCTTTGCACATTGCTCAGGAGTTGGCAATTCAAATGAAGAAGATGTCTTCAGATGCCTAAGACTCAATTCAAAGCGTGGTCTTAACTACCAGGAGCTGGTATCTTGTGGCCTTTGTTTCTCCTGCAGATAACGTGTGACATTTGGGTGAAAAGGTACATTCCTTACTTGTATGAAACCAATATTATTTTGGATAATATTAAAAATAAATTGAACCAAGCCAAATCAACTCCTTTAAGTCCCATATCCTTGTGTTTAAGTTCTGAATTAAAGTAAAAATTCGATGCATTTCTGCATTGGATAGTTTGATGACAGGATAGGAAGATATAAATGAGGACAGAAAAATCTGAGGTGATCTAGGGAAAAGGAAAAAACAGAGATTTGAGCGTACTACATTTATAGGTAAATTCCAGATCCACTCTTGCTCCTGCCTTCCACTGCATGTGTCACGGAGTCTTTGATACAGAAAAGAGTATTTTTGCATGGTAAATGCAAATTGAGAAAGTTTTATTGTTTTTGCAGGTGGTGAAATTTGCTGATCTCCTTTTCCTTAGGGCTCTGAAGCAGACACATTTTGTGGGAAAACATGAAAATTTCTTTTAAGAAGAAAGCAACTGTCTACCACAGGATCCAATAACTAGAGGTATAAAAGGTGTACTGCGGAATCTGAGCAAAAAATGGCTGAATGTGTCACGCTTGTGTTTTGTGGGTCCTCGAGCTGTAGAGTGAGAGTCTTTGGGATCTTTTTTCAGATTCTTTGTTTTGTAATGAAGCGCGCAGTGTGCAATACCAGTCCTAGGAGTTCCCAGAATGCATTGCTGTTCCTAAAGCAAAGCCAAGGCTTCTGTTGGAGACAGAGAATGAGGGAGGACTGCTACCCAAAAAGGCTGTAGGTAGTGTAATTCCCCACAGGTAGTGTGTTTTGGAAAGATGCCTTCCTTATCTTCCTTTCTCACTCTGGTTTTTTTCAGACTAAGTTAATTATATTTGCATACAGAGTCACTGTTTGCTCCTCTGACAAGACCATAGGGAGCAGTGGTTTTAACTGGAAAGAATGCTATATTTTGGGGGAAGGAGGGTGGGGCAGTTGGGCAGAGCTGAGATTGCCTTCTACCTTGCTTCCTAATGTGATGTTAAAGCTGCTGTTGATTGCCTCTGTAACTTTTCCCAGAGATTTCTTGGCTGTTTCAAGGCCATCTTTGCTAACTTTGTGTTTTGCTGCTGCCATTTTGTAACCTTCCTCTAATTTAACCCAGGCAATTACATTCTGTCTATCGAAGATTCCTATTGCTGGATCAATAGAAGAAGTTTATTCTTCATTTCCTTATAATAGCTATTATACTGTGCTGCAAAATGGCTGTTGTAGCCAGCTGTAATTCAGCAGCGGATGAGCAATCCTGCAGTCTGAAAAGCATCCAAAGACCTTATGGGATGAAAAGTGATATAATCGTTACTGGTAGCTCTATTGCTTCTTCGACATCTTCTTTAAGTATTACTTGAGAATTAGACTGTTGTCTGGACATAAATGTTGCTTCCATCAATTATCTGTGCATTTTTCCCCATGCCATCTGATGATCGCTTCTGTCTCAAAACACTGGTGTCCCACAGGGTCCCTCAATTGAACTTGAGTCTACAGAATTTTGTTTCTGGTTCCCTGCTGCTTTCCAGTCAGCCAGTGCCCCTATATAGAACTGGGCCCTCGAGGTTAGGATTGTTGGTTTCCTTTCTCTCTCAAACAGCTGGTGTGTCATTGCTGTGTTCTCTAGACGTTGAGCAAGCTGGCCTCCTACAAGCCTGCTGGTAACATCTGAACTGTAAAGTTATGTGCCTGATGACAGAGAAAGTGTTGAAACAGCTTACTTAGTTCAGCTGTGATGATATCAGGTTCTGCCTTTTATCCCTGAAGTAGGAGGCCTTCTCTGGTTACGGATTGGAGTGCTTTGTAGTTGACAATGTCTAGGTCAAATAACAGAAAAAAATGCTTTTATTGTTGCATGGCGCTGTGAAACCAAATGCGTGCTTGATTTTCTATGGGCACAGTGCACTGAGCTGGCACTTACAACGATTCTGTTGCCTTAAGGGGCTTTGCAGTATGAGAGAGAGAAATCACATCTTGAACAAGCGATGATGCCTGTACCACTGCAACAAAATATGTGGAAATGCTACTGGGTTTCAACACTTGTATTCAATAACTGACTTTTAATGGTTGAAATGGCTGTTTGTGTTTTGGGTAGAGACAGTAGCTGGGTACTGTGATTTTAGTATTTTTAAACACTACCTCGAAAGAAAAACTGAGGAGGTTTTATTATATTGCACAGCTCCTGGTGGAACCCAATGTGGTGTCAGAAAGCAATCTAGCTCATCAATAGTGATGGAACAGGTAACTTGCAATGATGAGATTCCAAAAAAAGGCATAAGGGAGTGAATGTGATTTTTCATTTCAGCTTTTGTGAGGGATCTTGAAGAAATTAACCTTTACTTAAGAAATAGACAAGTATCATATTGTGAGGAGAGGTAAGGGAAGAATAGGACTAAACTTCAGAAGCCTGAGTGAGGCATGCTTTCCACAGTCATTAAAAAACCTGAATCTGTCTCGTATGCATTTACGATAATGAACAAAGGATTCTTCAGTCTGTAAATGAGCTATTGCACAGAAAGCACATTTATAAAGCAATCTTCTTATTGCATCTGCATCACCATAAGACCTTTTGGCAGATCCTTTTTATAACTCCTGTCTATATATGCATCTCATGCAAACTATTTGCTTTTGAGTATGATAGTGAGGTCTATTGAAAACACTAGGTAATAAATTATGCAACTTTCTCATTCCCTTTCAGCTGAAATGCTTAATAGACAAAATTCAAACACAGGTTTAATTCTCCTACAAAGTACTCAGGCATCTGAATTACAGTTTTAATCTCCAGCAGCTGAATTATGTCCTATACTTACAATATATTCACCGAGGGAAGGCCGGACAGGTAGAATCTCCTTATTTTACGGATTGTGGTGAAAACTTACGCAGACTGCTAACAGCCTGTTCCTACCAGATGGGAGAAATTATTGGAAGAGCTCAGCATCTCGCTTGTTCTGTCACTGGTATTATTAGCTTGTTCCTCCCCCCGCAGAGCAGATCCGCTTGGTTTCAGCCTTGAGCTGCATACAAGTACTGCCCTCTGAAAAACGGGCTTACAATGTGAGAAGAGGGTTGTGCCTTCATGTGCTCCTAATCAGGAGGGATGCTCAAATGCGTTAGGTTGTTTTTTCATTATCACAAAATAAAAGAGACAAGCTCTGCTATTGTTTGTGCTGTTGGCTAACATACGAGGTAGCTATACAGAGAGTTGGCAGAATACATGTCAATTTATATAAGCATGAAAACAGTCATGCTCTGATATTTGTAAGGCTTGAATCTGCAAACTTTTCTTCTGAATACTCAAGAGGGTACTCAGCTGGAACGTAAGCTGACAACTCAGGCTTCCAAGGATGATAAGTATCTGCTCAAGCTATTGAAACAGGATGCCCAGGTTTAGTGTAGATGTGGTGCTTAGGGACAAGGTTTAGTGGTGAACTTGTCAGTGTTAGGTTTACGGTTGGACTTGATGATCTTAAAGGTCTTTTCCAGCCTAAACAAATCTGTTATTCTGTGGATGTTCTGATCTAAATGACTATGAACCGGGTTTGATTTAAGCATATTGTTAATCTCACTGGGTGAATAACAATATTTCTTTTTTCCTTACCCAGAGAGGCAAGAATATTGCTTCTTGCTCAGATTTCCACATCAGCTCCCATGACTTTTATGGGTAAGCAAACATATCCCTTGACCTCTGCTTCCTGTGTTGACTACTTTTCTGACAGTCAGAAATACAACCAACTACCAAGTACTTTTGCCTATGAGTTGTTCTCCATCCCTTCCAAACTCCTGAAGAAAAGGACTGGGAGTGGAAATCAGAAAGGGCTTCACTCTCTGCAAATTCGAACATATCATGAAGTTCATTATGCATGCAAGCCATTCAAAATGTGTCAGGGTGAACACTCCTTTGAACAGACTGCTTTAGCTAGTTTGGAAAAAAAACCCATGTTTGAATTCTGGCCATGAAGGGAACAGAAACTTGAATGGATCAAAAGCAGACAAAGAAATCTCATTTGGGAACGTTAACCATTTTTGGTTAATGCCTTAATATCTCAAAAGCTGCTTAAGATTGTCATATGCAAGAAATGGGGGAAAAAGGTAGTAATGCACATTCTGAACTGTGTTAGAGAGTTAAATCTTACTCTGAAAAATAGCTTTAGTGAAATGCCTGCATTTTGCAATGTCTACTGATGGAATGGAAGATGCAGCATCCAGGTTTAATGTTGGATCCGTGCTATTCTGTGTAGTACTTTCCTGCTACTGTGAAAGTCCAGGCACATTGCACTTATCTTACATTTACAAAAGTTGAGCTATATCATTACCTGTTGTTTTCCAATTAAATTTAACCTTAGACTGGGCTCGGTGATTTAGAAAAGACGAATTACTGCTTGTCCCTAGGACAAGTGAACAAGGTATTAACTGAGAATTCTAAAGCTGGAAATAAAATATTTTTGCCTAATGGAGCAATTTAAAATGGATGCTTTTTACATTTTTTGAGAAATATTTTCAACTTGCAATAATTTATTTCTGTGGCTCACAGAAGCTACATGAATAATATTCTCTGATAAAAGCTTTATACTATTAAGGAGTCAACTTTGCAGTAAAGGCAAAGAATATAAAAAGTTGCAAAGACAAGGTAAAGCTATTAGCAAATCTCCATTCCAAAGTTGTCTCTTACTTGCTGTAAACCATTTCTATCAAGGGAGCAATTTCCTATGTGCTGCCATTAGTGGATAATATTTTCCTTCAAATAATGGGCTGTGGATGGTGACTAACCACAAATGGTAATATTCTGTCTTTTAAAAGCCTGCACAGCACACTTTAATGTTCCGCCATGACGCATTAAAGCATAAAGTTGACTATTTCCAATATGAAAACTCATTTGTTTAGAAAAACATCTCTCCCTCTCTCATTACCTCTCTGAAAACAGCTGAATGGGAGTTAAGGTTCCCATTAAGTTTCAGTTGTCCCGGAATTCAAAGGTACATTCTATAGTTATCAAACCTTGCAAGAGCATTTTACATGGGGCCAAAAAAAATACAATAAAATCTGATGAACAAGGCAGTGGCGTGGGCGCATAGGCCATGATATTTTTTACTGCTTACAACTCTGGGCTGCGCAGACATGCACACAAGATAAAGTGGGCTAGGATTAACCAGGTGCAGTATAGCAGCATTTTGTTATCAGTCTCTGACAAATTATAGGCTGCTAGCTGGAACTGCCACTTGCAGATAGTAGTTATTTGGTAGTAAACTGTTCTTGCTTTTCCCCCCTAAAAGCCTAAAACAAGGGCATGCTTATATAAGTATGTTGAAATGTGAAATCCTTTGAGTACATGTAAGGGAAATGAAAATGTTCCTAGCCTTTCATTTACTATCAAGCATTTACTGCATTGCAGGTCTCTCCAGCTCAGTAGCAATGTCAGTGTAGCACACCTCATACACGCTGTGTTTTATAGTGTCATGATAATGTATTATTTGGGGCCTTCTTTAAACCTGTATTCTGCTTTTATAGAACTGATCTTGATTAAAGAGAATATAGAAACTTTTTTTTTATGTTTTAAAGTGTGACAATTTATGAGGGGAAATAAAGACTTGACTCTTGTATGTTATTGCAGGATTCATAGCTCTAGAGGAAAAGTCCCTGCTCACAATTGAGCTCGCATAGTGGAACAAACACAGCAGAAAATACTTAGCTCTCTAACTTAGTTTTAAATGATTCTGTTTTCAAGTGGTTTGATTTTTATTTTTTGAAAAGTAAAACTGCAAAACAAAAGCTACTGTTTTGCACAGCAATACCATGACACTCTCTTTTCTAGAACTGTCTTAAACAAAACCCACTTGGATCGCATGTGCTACGTTAAGGCATATATTAGGGGATCATTTCATTCGCCATCAAGTGATAAACGCAAAACCTCTACAGCTGCAGGAGATAGGTAGTGAAAATATTGCCTCTAAAAGACATTTACATATGAATTTAAATAGAAAACGTAACCAGGACATAAAAGCAAATGCAGTTAATTTTTTAAATGCAGTGTAAATTATTGGTTTCATGGATTATCAGAAAGCTGCACCTTTGTTAATACCCTGTTCCCACATTCCTTGCTCATTGCAGAACAGATTGGGGAAGTTTCATACTGAATACTCTGAAGTTCATTCAGAAGTATCTCAGTCAGCAGCTACCAAGATGTTGGTTTATGAATCACCTTAAAAACAAAATCGTGATGTCACTTCCATTTTTCCATCTCCTTGGCACTTCTTTTATGTCTCAATAAGCGAAACATTTTCTGTAATGTATAGTAAAATAATGCCAAGGGAAATCTAAAATTTTCAGTGTCCTTTTAAAATATGTCACGTCTTTCAGGCAATGTATCAAAGAGAAACACAATGAAGCAGTCATTATTTTATCTCTTCTATTACTCGATTTACAAGAAAGAATTAATAAGGCCATAAACAGTGTCTTGACCCATTTTTTGAAATACCTTCAAGTGATCTGAGTTTTGAACTTGTCTAATTTAAGTGTGAAGTTCCTACTTTCTCTTGTTTGGATTGCTTCCAAGCGTGAGGCAAAGTCTATGGTAGCAATATCACTGCACATAAGAGTAAAATAAAAAATGTTTGGCGTGGCTCTTGAAATAGCTGAAAGACTGTTTCAGTGCATGTGTTGTAACGAAAGAGAGAGGAAAGAGCAAAGCTAAGGGCATTCAGAGGATGTGATGCTGGATATGAGACAGCTGCAGTTTCCCTTTGCATGTCAGTGCTTGGGATGTCTTTCAAAGTACATGGAGGCTAAACACATGCAAAGAGGCTCCCCATATTGTGAGACAGCACAAAAGACAGTGAATTAGGTTTTCTTGTTGGATCAGCAACGCATCTACCAAGGATCTAGTGCGATTTTTTGAACTGCTGGCTCAGTCTCCTAACAGTGTGTCTGTCTGGACCAAGGGGCACGTGGATTATTGCACAGGAGAGAGCAATAGTAAGGCTGGGCTGAGGCAGCAGAGGTGCAATGACACTGACTAGCAAATGAAACATGTACACAATCCACATGAGAGTTTAGACCTCACTAGCTCCTGCCAAGCTGAGCCATGAGGTACAGGGTGCAGTGCTGTATACTTAGCCATTTAAGAGGGAGACAGTAAATGAGATCAGTGATCCATTCTGGTTTTGAACATCTGATGAACAGGTCTCCTGTGTTACCCACTCTAAGTTATCAGCAGGATGGTGTAAAAGATGCTGTCACTGATGATTTCATTTGCTGAATATGAAAAGCACTATGTGGGTCATAAAATTATGCAGGGTGTTTTCAACAGCTAACATAGAAATGCTTCTTTTTAGGTCCTTTACTAGCTGCATCTTTTTCCTTTTTATTGTAAACTGACTCTTTAAGACTTTTATGCCTATTAGTTCAGACAGTTAGGAATGGATTCAGACAATAATGCATGAGAGCAAATGTTGACCCCTCTTTGCCTTGTGGCACCTACAGCCTCCTTTGAAGTGTCTTGGTTACTGGTGTGTAGCAGATTTTGCTTTTCAGAAAACCTGACTTGTCTTTGTTGAGGCTACCTGGAACAAGGCTACCTGGAACACTACACTGGGCTCAGATCACTCACAGAAAACTGCCCAATGTGGGAGTGCAGACAGCTTGTTAGCAGCTATATTTCTAAGGGATCAGCCACCAGGTTCTTTACTTCTCAGAAGTTGTTATGTTTCGCATGCAGTGCAGCTTTGCTAGCACACCATATTGCTGTTGTCTGTACCTGGTGAAGTGACATTTGCTCCTTTGGTCATGCCTTGAAACTCCTGGAGTTATAACTATGTATACAAAGAGTATTCTCTCACACCACACATCACAGGCAAAACTCTCTGTTCCTACTGTATTAGCTCCAACCCCCAGCACCTTTATTGCCAAGTAGAATTAATATACACTTTGCTATATTTAAAAAGGGTAAATACCCAGAAGACCAAGTTTGAGAAAAAATATTTTGCCTTTCAAATAGGTGATTCCAGGATTAAAATCTGGGATAGTTCATTTTTCCCCAGTTTCAATAATTTCTGTTTTTCAGATACCCTTCCTAGCTCTTTAAAGTGTAAATCGTATCATTTTTATGTGTCTGTAAATCAAAAACTGCAGAATTCATTTTACCCTCTTTAAAAAAAATGTCACATCTGGACTAAGTACTTTGTATGCCAAGCTACAGCATCATGCACATACAGAAATGAGTTAAAATCTTTGAAAAAGGGAGGAGATTTATAATAGGAATGCTTTTTGGAGTGGAAGTATGAGAGGGCATCACTACAATAAATCTAGAAAAAAGAGATAAAATGAGATCTTATGATGCTTTCATGCAGTTCGGCAAAAAGCAGTTTTGCATCTGAATTCAGCTGATTCTGCCCAGGAGAAGCTATTAAAGGTGGACTTTTCAAAATCTTATGTTTCGCTGTGTATTTTTTTTTCCCCCAGGTGTGAAGAAAGTCACAAAGCCAATGACCCAGAGGAAGAGCTCTATTACAGAGTTGCTAAAGTTGGGATATTAGCTGCCTCCAACACTCACTCTGCTTCACCTCTGGGTTTGTTCTGACATGTACCAGCTCACCTTCGGGCTGCTGAGCCACAGCTGACCCTGAGCCAGGCACATTTTGCAGATGTTTGGATGTTTGGTGGTGATGCAAAATTTACTGTGGCACTTCTCTGCTCTTAGGGAGCTTCCTCTAAATATGAAAGGACTCAAAGGGATGAAGAAAACAGCTCTATACTACTGTGTTGGGATCATCTAGGCAAAGTTCTGGAGTTGTTTATGGATGCTTTGTGCCCTCTAGATATGTCCAGGCAGCACTTATCCCAGGTTTTGGGCTTCATGGTGCAGCAGAGGAGCACAAAGTAGCCTTGTTGAGACATAAATACCCACCCTTGAGAGCTCCTGATTAGCAGCATGGCTGTTTTCAGAGGTCCTAATAAAGACTGGAGTCTTACTGAGTCCTGAAGAGCTTAGCGTCCCCTGCAAGTGAGAGTCTAATTTTGTGGTAAATAGGTTTTTTTACCTTTGTGACAGCCTGAAAATGTTCAATTTAAGCTTTCGTACACTGAACTGACCAAAATAGAAGGATTAGAGCAGAATGAGAGGTAATATACCCTGGAAAACGCAATTATGCAAGAATCCATCTGAAAACAGCTGTCTGCAGGAATAGACCAGAGGAGGCATTTTTAATACATCACCAGGCAATAGGGCAGCTGCACCTATAGCTCAGCAACTTGAACTCTGATCACATCAGTGCCGTGTCACTGTCATTTTACTTCCTCGTTACTCTTCTGCATGAAAGGAATTGACTTGACTAGCAGGACACAAGGAGCAGCAGGAAATCATTCTTCAGCCATACTTGATAAAAGACATGATGCCCAAGGAAAGGCTTGGTTTATTGCTCAATAGAGCAGGAAAGCTGTGGACCAAAAATGTCATGGAAACAGAGTGCCTAAAGACTTTTGCTTTTTCATTTTCACTGCAGGTTCAGGTACTTCCTAATTAAGTTTGAGAAGCTGGAGAACAGTTATCTGAAGTTCAAGCTCTTGAATTTGTTGCTCCTGGTGGGCAGTAGGAAGTTTAGCACTAGGGTGTTTAGAGTCTGATATGATCCTGGAGCTATGTTGGAGTTACCTCTGAAAGCTCAAGGAGAACTGGAGATGTTCCGGGAGAAGATAAGGCAGTATCTCTTTTCATGGATAAAATGGGTGGAAGAGCTGCTGAGGGCCAGTCAACTTGAATTCAATTGTATGAAAATACCGGAGTGGATGAACAACTTGCAAGTAGGTACTGGGGAAAACCAAAATGAAACAAGACAAAAACTCCTTGAAGCTTATGAGGCTTTTGAGTCTGTCTTTATGGCATTCTTGGAAGCAAGCTGGGAATTACAAGCTGCATGAAATTACTGCAAGTTAGATGCAAAACACATTAGGAAAGTATATAGACAATATTTCACTGACAGAATGGAAGTGTATATGCAAAGGTCTGATCTTGTTCAGGTATAACCCAATGCTGTCATTAATGTCCTACTTGAGGGATAGGGAAAATCCTATCAAATATAAAGCTGAAACAAAATATACTCTGTTCTGCCCATCACAAGAAAGGCCTCAGCTAGAAATAGTCTTCTTTTGAGTGGACCCATGGAAGTTTTTGCCACAAGATTTTGCGGGTGCTAGAATTTTATATGAGTTTAAAAGAAAATCTGACAAACTAACTGGAAACATAGTGTCCTGTTTGAAAAACAGCATTTTCTTTATGGGCTTGAAAAAGTCCTGGGAAAATACTGATATATGTTTGCTCTGTGCTCAGACCCCCTTTGCGGGTCTGAGCTAAACAAACTTTCAGGCTGCCACACTAGGTCTATTCTTATGTTCTGACATATTCTTAGAATTGGCAATGAGAGTGAGGTACGAGGATGAAGGGGCATCAGTTTGTACCTGGAGATGCCAATGGCTGCCAGGAGTGACCCAGTCAGTACTGGAGGGCCTGTGGCAAGAGATGGCTGGGCAAACGGACTTGATGGAGTGATAGACTTCCTTTGAATACAGCTCTTCTAATTATCTTCATGACAGACCTTTGTCAGTGCAAGCCCTTCTCTCCCTCTGTCCAGTCTTCTTTCAGCCCAGGCACTGGTGACACTCTGAACGCTGCTATGCTGCAGCCTTTAATTTTGTTCCTGCATGTAATTCTGGGGTCATCTAGTAATCCAGGCAGGTGTTCAATACAGAATTTGGATTTATGTTTTAAAAAATCTGCCTGACCTGAACAATAGATTACAGTGATTGTGAAGGAGATGTTGTCCTTTCTGGGCCAAGTTCTCATAAAGTTTTATGTGACAGATTAAAAAATAATAAAAGGAAGAGAAATAATAAAAGAGGACATTATAGTAACAAAGAAGCAGAGCAATCGAGAAGATTCAGACTCCAGACAAAAGCCAAGGGCAAAAATCCATCTTAGCCTATGAGGTTAGTGCTGCTTTTCTGGTTTTAATCCTTTTGCTTTGGTGCATTTCACTCCTACCCTTTGCAGGATGTGGAAGCTCAACATTATACTCTGGTGTTTAATAAAGCCTATCATCTTGTTTATTTCAATCATTTCCTCACTGGGCTGAAAGCTTTAGGGATTTCTTTCACAATAATTCCCCAGATCTTATTCTTGGTCATTACAGTGCAGCTGATTGCCGCTAAGCAGATAGTTCCTCCTTTTTATTCTTTACTTTCAGCCTCATAATTCTGTGCTTATCTGCACTGAACTTCATTTGCATTTATTAGCTGTGTTGGTATTTAACATATCTACTCTAAGACCTTCTTTATCTGTCTGCATTGTTTCTTATTATTTACTGTCGCTCCTAATTTAACTTTAAATGCAAACTTGAAATATTTGTTCCAAATGATTGTCCGAATTCTTTGCATAAAATGTTGAGTGCGGATCTCTTCCTGTTTCCTGACCACCAAATTTTTTTCTAGCTGACAGGTTACTTTTTTTCAGTTTTACGTCTTCCATGATTCCTCTTATAGTTCCAGCTGATTCCACCTCTTACTTCTCCTTTCCTCCCTGTCTGGGGGATGTGGCTCTCCAGTGGAGCGTTTGGCAGGGCAGGGCTGCCTGTTGCTCCTACTGACACACTTGCTTATCTCCCTGAAAGTGCACACCTCTTTTTCGCTGTGCAGGTCTCCCCTCATTAGGATGAGTGTGTTGAGTCAACGTTCACGTTCCGACACTGTTGTGGGGAGATACAGATAGAAAAACATCCTGGTGTCACTGGCTTGAGGATTTTCACATGGTGCCATCACCGCTGCTTACGTTTTCTCTGGTATTAGAGGTAATTTCATGAGTGACTGAAAGCATCCCGTACAGGATGTGGGTGATACCTACCTGAGGATAGGTTGTTTACAGTCAAAGCAAGGAGCTTGGTTCCAGTTTTTCATTCTGACAGACTTCTTCCATGGTTTCAGGCAAACAAATCTCTCTGCCCTAGTTTCCACTTATGTGAAATGGAAAATATAATGCTTATTAGCAGAACTTCTCTTTTTTTGATTGTTGTTTTTGGCCTCTTCTCACTTTTTAGGAGATGTGATATTTCCAAATAGAGCAGAACTAAGAAGCTGCAAGTCCTGGGGCAGCCGTAGGGCACACACAGTAGGGCTGCAAAGCACGCCAGCATAAATACAACAGCAGTCTCTTACAAGTTGAGATGCACAAGTAAGGATGGAGTCCCTGGGATGGGATTTACTCCAGGATGAGAGTGCAAAATTCAATTGTTTATGGAGTAGTAAAATAGCACTTGCCTGTAGCCATAACTTCAGTATCTCTCCTCTTCCTCACTCCCATCAGAAATTCATTTTTTTTGAGCTTGCCAGTGGAGTTGAACTCAATAGACTTCCTAAAAAGTGGTGTCAGAGGTCAAAGCCACTGACAGTGCAGGTTTTCTTCAGACCTTATCGAAGTACATGTAGGTCCATCAGTTTAGGCAAAGGTTATCATCATTTCCTTTCATCTGAGCCAATGCCTGCACTCTTTTCTTTCCCTGGTACTTTGTAGTTTATGGCACTTTTTTTCCCTCTTGTTTTTTTTTTTGTTTATGGTGTGAGCTGTTAAGTTTGTTAGTAAGGTTCTGTGACTTGTGGTCATTAAGAAGATCATTTATTAACTGTTTAGGACTTCAGTCGTTGTTAAATTATTTGCTAACATTTCAAGGAATTAGGTTGGAAAAAAATGTGGCACCTCTAAATTCCCATATAATTATAATGTTAATGACACTTCTTATGATTTTTTTTGGCAACAACTTTCTTTTTAGATTTTTATTTGTCATTATAATAAACATCCTTATTAAGTTATTGCAATACATATAATTTCTCAGGGAGGTTAATCTGTTGTGGAGCATGTCAACGTCTGTGAGTGTATTTATTTAGTTTATTTAACATTTCACACAGTCCTTTTTATTCTTTTACCAAAGATGTTCACTATTTTCTTAATGGTGCAATTCTGTTTACTTCATTGTTATTCCAATAATAGCTGTGGATTCATGGTTGCTTTAGGCTATTGATGAATGTGTCTACACACATAGATATCTTCATGAAGATATAAATTAACTGTCAAGCGAGGTCTTTTGGGAAAGACTTCTGGGGAAAGTTAACACCTCATTTTTTTGCACTTCAGTGTTTAACATCTAGACTGAGCCATAGCAGAAAATATTTTTTACCAGGGTTATTCCGCATCCTTCTTTCATCCTCCAGACATGCTTATGCTGCTGACCTGGACCTGTGTTTGCTCTCCGTGGCTGCTGGTGAGGCTCAGGCCCTTCTGCCTTGTCCTCTGTTGCCCAGGTTGAAGATCCACCAGACATGTTCTGGTGCTGTGAAAGGCTTGATATCTAAAATTCTTGCTTCCCAGTAGGTTTGTCAACAGGGCATACTAGAGGAAGGAGTAGAAAAGAGGTAATTTACTCATGCTTTATGAGGAGGGTGAAAAAGAGGGGTTTGGAGATTGATGGATTCATTCTGGGGTCTTGAAGAGAGGAAGGTGTGCATTGTTTCTCCTTCTTCACTAATGTAGCCCCAAAATACCCATGCTAGTTCTGCAGCCGAGACTTCCAAAGGAAAAGATTCCTCTTTTCTGGATCAAATCATGATAATAAGGAAAAATAAGTGTTTGGAAAAAACAAGTGAAAAGAAAAACATTCTTAAAGAACGCAGAAAGTCGATTAAAAAGTGATATCGTGTTGAAAAAACCCAGAAATTACCAACTTCAGGACTTGTAACTGTCATTCATATTTTGGTTGTGTTGATACGTATTTCTTCTTCTCTCAGTTCTGCCATTAAATATCAGCAACATGATCATAACAGATCATGAAGCTTGGCAGTTTGCACAAAATGCTATTAATTTACTTCCAGAGCCACTTCTACCTCTATATAAGAAGACCTTTTAAAATCTATACTGTATCATGGTGTTTGACAATTGTCCATCTATTGCATCAATTACAATTTGATGAAACAGGTCATGTTTCTTGACAATTTAAGTAAGAATGTAAAATATTTTGGTTTCTTCTGTTACTGGAATTTGTTTTATTCCAGATATATGGAACTGAACCAAATTCTTGGTGCTAATGAACTTTGAAAACTTCGTTGAACAGAATCCATAGGGTATTTAAATTTGTACCAGGAAGTTTTGAGGTCTATGAAACTATTTTGGGTAACCTGGTCTGTTTTACATGAGCTCACAGAGAGTCTACAATGAAAGAAAAATTATTATTTCAATGGGCAAACTGAAGTAGCCCTGTATGCTCTAAGTTTGCTTGAGACTAGATTAGCTCAGGTGAAAGAGGACTGCATTTCTAGGATTTCAGTAAGACTAATGGAGTTCTGAGTTGCTGCTCAGCTTTTCCTGTGAAATTTGGGAACTACAGGGAACATTTTAACTATATATTTATGCATCTATAATACTACAGATGCATAGTTTTCTGACATATTTATGCTCAAGTCTAATAGCTTCTGGTGAATTTGGATCATGGGTGTCTTAAATAAAGTTTTTCTAAACCTTTCAAAAGTCTATTTCAAAATCTGAAACTTAAAAATCTGCTTTTAAATTCTGAAGCACATCTCCATGAATGTAGAAACCTCTAACAGGCTCTAATAGCAAGAAGAAATTTCACCCCTACGTAATTTTTGCATTCAGGGGACAAAAGTAGAGCAAGTGACAACAGCAGAGAAAATCTGGAGTCTTAATTGCATTCATCTTCTTGAAGTGTTCCCTGAGAACAGTATTTTTGGGAAAACAGAAGAGTGACTGGCTAGGGATTGCCACTCTGAAAGGGGTGAAATATGTAGGCTTAACTGATATAATGAAACTTGGCTATCATGTGTCTCACATCAGATGGTGGCTTCTTTTGGGTATCTTCATTCACCATCAGTTAGTTACCAGCACATCATAGATAGTTTTGTGTCTCTTGCAGAGAAGTGGAGAACTGCACTGAAGTGCAGGGTCTAGCTGATGGTCCTCTTCTTTGTCTCTCAAGTCCTGAACATTTAAAGGATACTCTTTCCTCTTTTTTTTAAACATAAGCTTAGTTTTCATAGAATCATCTGATTGGAAGAGACCCCTGAAATCATTGAGTCCAACTGTACCTGGCTGCTTACTAAACCACATCCCTGAGAAACTCATCTACCCATCTTTTAAACACCTCCAGGGATGGTGACTCCACCACCTCCCTGGGCAGCCTGTCCCAATCCCTGACCACTCTCTCAGTGAAGAAATTCTTCCTAACGCCTAGTCTGAACCTCCCTTGGCGCAACTTGTGGCCATTTCCTCTCATCCTATCACCTGTCACTTGTGAGAAGACACCAATACTCACCTCACTACAACCTCCTTTCATGTAGTTGTAGACAGTGATGAGGTCTCCCCTCAGCCTCCTCTTCTCCAAGCTAAACAACCCCAGATCCCTCAGCCGCTCCTCACAGGACTTGTTCTCCAGCCCACTCACCAGGCTCGTTGCCCTTCTCTGCACACACTCCAGCCCCTCAATGTCCTTCTTGTAGTGAGGGGCCCAAAACTGAACCCAGCACTCAAGGTGTGACCTCACCAGCGCTGAGCACAGGGGCACAATCACCTCCCTGCTCCTGCTGGCCATTCTGTGTCTGATACAGGTCAAGATGCCATTGGCCCTCTTGGCCACCTGGGCACACTGCTGGCTCATGTTCAGCCGGCTGTCAGCCAACACCCCCAGGTCCTTCTCTGCCAGGCAGCTCTCCAGCTGCTCTTCCCCAAGCCTGTAACGCTGCATGGGGTTGTTGTGTCCGAAGTGCAGGGCTTGGCATTGGCCTTATTGAACTTAATCCTATTGGTTTCAGCCCATCAACCCAGCCTGTCCAGAGACCTCTGCAGAGCCTCCCTACCTTCATGTAGACCAACACTATCACCATTTTGTAGAGGTCTTCCTCATTTTGGTCTTGAGACAGTGACAACACCATTTGCTTTGCATTCTTTTTGAGCAAGTGCACCCTCAGTAGGTTTGCAGATGACACCAAGTTGGGCAGGAGCGTTGATCTACTTGAGGAAAGGAACACTCCACAGAGGAATCTGGACAGGCTGGAGTGATGGGCTGAGGCCAGCTGGATAGAGTTCAACAAGGCCAAGTGCTGGATCCTGCACTTGGGTCACAACAACTCTATGCAATGCTACAGGCCTGGGGAACAGTGGCTGTAAAATTGCCTGGTGGAAAAGGACCTGGGGGTGTTGGTCAATAACTGGCTGAATATGGAGTCAGCAGTGGGCCCAGGTGGCCAGGAAGGCCAACAGCATTCTGGTTAATGCAGAAAGAGTGTGGCCAGCGTATGGTATAACGGACTTGCTAGGCTTTATGGACTGCCAAGACCAAACTGTGAGTTTGCAAAAGGGAGTGGTTTTACCTGAATGAAAACCAACTTTGTCTGGTGAAACAGATGGATTGTCTGGTGGTCTCTCAAAGCAGCTGAATGACACTTGGGGTTAGGCTGAGGTCTCACAGCCTTTATTTAAGTGCAGAAACAACCCTGAAAGCACATAACAAGCTCCCTACCCCAAGGGCATGGAGAACAACTGAGTCCCTGCTTCTGAGGACACAAGGATCCTTGCCAAGGGCCAATCAACGCCTAATAACTGACTTAGTCAATTAGAGGCACCAAAGACTTTTCAAAAAGTATAAAATTGGCACCCTAAAACCTTTTCTTTTGAGGAGGAATTATGACCACCTTGCCTAATGGATGGGTTGATGGGCCTGGACACCTTTTCCCCCCTCACCCCAAGAAGGGATGACTTTCGGGTAAGAATTGCACACCTCTGACTTTTTTGGGTGTTCCCCGGGAAAGTTACTAACTCAAGTTTCAATTGTTACTTCTTTCATATATATATATATGTATATATATGTGTATATATACACGATCATTGTTAACCAGTTATAGTGTTCCAGTGCTGTCACGGTCCACTCAATGGACTCATGATGATTCATTTACCTTGATCTCGAAGTGCAAAATTAAGGCAACCAAAATGCCAAGGGGCATTAACTTTATTATTTTGCCTGTAAAGTGGCACATGATAGACAAAGTGGAGAAAAGGGGAGGAAAAAGGACGGAAGAGGATTATAGCTACCACTACGGGTCCAAAGGCGTCCCTATGGTCCCAGGTCCCAAACAGGGTCCTGCTGGTCCTCAGTCATGACCTGTTGTTACGACAGTCATGATCCCTGATGCAAAGGTGGGGAGATCTCACTGGGGTTTGGCTAGGAACCAACGTTTGCTTCTTGGTCTCTCTCCAAGTCCCTGATGACGATGTTGAGGCAAATACTGTTCTTCGGACTGACTCTTAAAAGTGCTAACGCAGCAAGTGAATTTATCAGTGGCAATTCTGAACTTGTTTTATCTGTCACTTCAAAGAAATTGCAAATTTGTCTCTCTGATAGGCATTGCCAAACTTTCCAAATTGCCCTGGTGACAGCCCACTTAGGCTTGCTGGCAGCAAGTATTAACCCTGTGGGTGACAGTCTCTGAGAAGACTCTCACAGGTGACGCTGATTCTGACTGGTGGCTAAACACATGTACATGTATCACATAATCCTTTAGTCATAATCCATCAGCCAAGTCTGGGACTAGAGACAGACCCAGCTGCACCTATGCTGTCCTTTGAGGGGAAGTTTAGGATGCAAGGGAGTCTGCCTTGAACCTTGTGACTCAAGTTTCATCCTGTGACTCATGATTGTCCCTCTGGACTCAGCACTGGTGGGGCTGCACCTCAAATACTGTGTTAAATTTTGGGCCTCTCCCTAGAAAGAAGAGTATGAGGTCCTGGAGTGTTAGTAAAGAAGGGCAACGAACCTTGTGAAGGGTCTGGGGCACAACAGTTATGAGGAATGGCTGAGGGAGCTGGAATTATTTAGTCTGGAGAAAAGGAGGCTTAGGGGAGACCTTATCATCCTCTACAACCACCTGGAAAGGAGATTGTAGTGAGGCGGGTGTTGGTCTCTTCTCCCAAGTAACAAGTAACAGGATGAGACGAAATGGCCTCGGGTTGTGCTGGGGAGGTTTAGACTGCATATCAGGAAATCTTACTTCACAAAACAGGTTGTCAAACACTGGAACAGGCTGTCCAGGGAAGTGGTTAATTCACTGTCCCTGGAGGTATTTAAAAAACATGTAGATGTGGTGCTTAGGGACACGGATTATTGCTGAATCTGTAAGTGTTAGTTCTATGATTGGACTTGATGATCTTAAGGGTCTTTTCCAACCTAAACAACTCTATGATTCTGTCAATAAGGTGCATGCAAGTGGAGAAACATCCCACAACTGAAAGACGATAGGCAAAATCATAAACTCTTCTGGGTAAGACATGTCCTCAGAGATGTGAGCAGGGGAAGATTTAAACTCTTCATCATGGTCACAAGAGATTCTTATTGAAAGAAAAATCCCCCTTTCCTGACAAAGCACAGGCAGAATTGTGAAAAAGACGTCTCATTTTAGATTTATTCAGCAGACACGTCTCAAGAATCCTATTTGGATGAACTAGGAATCACATAACAACATCATGAAATATATATCAGATGTATTGTATGAATTTGTTGTGTGTCTTCTTGATAGTGCAGTAAAGGAAAACAAGAATAATGTACATAAAGCACCTAAGAGTGACTGAGAGAGCCTTTAGACCTGCTACAAGGAGTGAACATGTTTCAGTTCACGGAGAGTGAACTGAAGGCCTGAACTTGGGATCTATTCCTCGTTTTTCCCTGGCATGGTAGACAAGGTGGAAGCAATGCATTTCTCTGTGAGACACTGCTGATAATCTGTTCCTGCTTCTGAAAAGAAGATTTCTGTAAAGCCCTGCTGTCTGAGCAGTACCCAACACAAGACAGTCCTTGGTGTGCCAACAAGCTCTTATCACCAGGAGAGAATCAGTGGGTTTTTTTCTTTTTTTCCTCCCCTTCCATATGTTTAAATGAAACCACCATATTTATTTCCTGTTCTTTTTCCAAGATAACCGCTCTGTCTCAGCATCCTCAGTATCTGAATTGTATGGGAATTTTAAACTTTAAAATCATTTGTCAAGTTCAGGAAGTTTGCCAACTTTTTACTTTCTTCTATAGAAGCGCACATGATTCTGCTCAAAAAACCCTATCTACTCTCTTCCTGTGACTTAATTGTTAATCATGTTTTGGTGATTGACTTTTGGGCACAATCCCAAGAATTTTTAAGGCAATCTTTAATAACAACTAATATGTCTGCATGCAAAACCAGATGATTATTATTCATGGGTGAGATTACGCAGAATTAAACTTTCCAAAACTGCAACGAACATTCAACTAGACATGAAAGTAAGCTGAATTTCCATTTGGTTTACTTCTTGCTGAGCCTTCAAATTATAAAGTGAAGCAAAGCCAAAAGATTAATACAATGAAAACAAAGATTGGGAAATTAAATGACACGATGCAATTTTCTGCCTCATTGGGCTGGCACCAATAATATGCAAAGGAAAGCCTACTTAGTGTTGGTTAGCTGCTATATAAATGCGGGACAATCAGTCTCCTTCTCCAGGGAAGGTATTTTGCTTGAATCATATAGCCATTGACTCTTCCAATTACCAAAGACCTCATGAGCAGCTTGAGGTCTGTCTTTTTTTTTTTAACTTTTCTGTCCTGCTTTGCCATTTTACTGCTATTAGAGTTTACACAGGTACATGATTTCTCATTATCTCTAATATTTTAGTGACGGATAAGGAGAACACATTGAAAAGAAAGAAGAGAAATCCTGCAGTCTGCTGCCACCTCCATAATTAAATATTAATATTTCAGAAAATGTTACTTTAGGGAGCCTGTAATGGACTGTCTGTTAATCATCTCTTTCAGAGTGCTTTTAATATTCAGGCTGCTTTTGGGGTGTTACTGGAAATATGTCATTGCTTATAGCTGTCCAGGGACAGACACCATCCTCTAGTCTGCTTCTTTGGATTATTTAGATATTAAAAACCTAAGTCCTCATTATTTTGAAGATTTGAATAAAATTTAAATGTCTTTTACAGCCCAAGGCTTGTTTACTCACAGCAGGTCTAGTTTGCTTTATCATTGCAAGATTTGTGACCTTGGGAGGAAGTATTTGTTACCTATGAATACTCTGGTGTTTTTGCCATCGAACTTGGAACCACACTGATGGTTTCATGGTACCCTGCATTGTTCACAAATTTTTGGCTAATGGTGACTTTTCTTACGGTGCAACATCTGAACTGGGGTTCAGGAAGGCTAGTGTTGGTCCTAGTTTGAATACTGACATGGTGCATGACCCCAGGTTTCTTCTGCCTTTGTTTTACCTTCTGTTCTTATTTGTTTGGTAAATTTAAACTCTTGAGAGCAGGTCATGTGCCACAACTGAGTAGTTTGTACAACATCTCCAGGTCCAATCCCTTTCTGTAGCCTTGATTTTGTCACTATTACTATGTGGAATAAAAGAAACACTTAAATTATTCACAGTCCTTATAGTTGCTGGGACAGAATGAGGCATGCATGAATTAACATTATCTTGGTATTCTCTGACTATCGAGTGCTTGAGTCTTAAGGTATCTAATGCTCTTGAAATTCACTCCTGCATTATCTTATACTGAATTTTCTATCAAACTTGTGTTTATATCTGGGGGTGCAACATTTGCCTGGGAATATTGGAAGGCTTTGCAAAGCAGATCTGGTCAGATAACAGAATACCCAACAGCTGCAAGTGGGAAATACGTAAGCCTAGGGAAATGACACAGGTGCATTACCAAGAGTGACATCTCACTGATTAGCCATGTCATTGGGTTCGGTAGATTCTTTGTGGGGTGCATCTGACTAAGAGCTGCTGATTACTACAGGTGGGGTAGTATTCTAAGTTACAGTGTATATTTATATATATTACAATATTCTATGTTACAGAAGAACCTGAAATAACCTTATCCTCCTGTTACTGCACCTCATTATCTGGATGCAATAGTATGACTCTAAATTTTTTTTAAAAAATATTTTAGCAGCCTGACATTTTATGGCCACATCTCCATTGTCTTTTGTCTACCATGAGCTATTGCATTCAGTGATTTGCATCTCTGGGTGTTACACTTTTCTTAGTGTTATTTGCACTTTTAACATCAGTGCTGATAAAGCTCCACCACTTGGTTTGGGTAGTGTACTAAGCTGAAGTATGAATTTCCATTCCTTCTCGTTTGTCTTTAGTAATGTCTACTCAGTTACTCAAATGTGCGTTTTCAGCTACCGGACTGGAGCGAACACAGACTGCTGCTTATGTGTATGAAATACTGTCCTTTGCAAATTTTTGGAATTCCTTGGGTATGTATCGCAAATCATTATTCCAGATTAGCTTGCTGTAAATACTGTAACTTGTGGATATTGCTGTGGTCTGACTCATTGCAGTGCTGTACAATGTGTTTCTAAGTTGACTTACTTAGACAAAATGAGGGTAATAATCAAGTATCAACAGGCAGTAGTTCTGCTTGTGTTCCTATAAATCAGTTACCAATTGCTGCCAAGACTCTATTAGGTGCATCATGAACTATCATTGCTTTCTTGCTGTTTTTTCTCATGCTTACACAAATAAAACAGTCTAGGAGAATTTATGTTACTTGTGAAATCTTTCTGGAAAATTCCTGTGCATTTTTCAGCCTTTTGTACAGTACCACATCTTAAGGTCCCTCACAGATTTTCTTCTCTGGAGCATCCTCTTTCGGACTTCTTTATATCCAATATGTAGACCCTGAATGTTTTTTTAAACCCAGACATCTCTGATGGTTATGCTGTGTGCCTGAGAGGCAGGCCTTGCAGGCTGTATTAAAAAGAAATCAGTGGTATCTACGTACTGTACCCCTTCCCATCTTCTGTTGGCAGATCATAGCTGGGAGGGAACATCTGTCCCTTCTTTTTTGTATGCCATCACCCTGCTACATGAAAGGAGAGCCGCTACAGGATTTTCTCCCTTTCTTTGACTTATAATTAATTTTAGTCATTTGAGTGCAATTGTCATGCTTTGTATTTTGGATGCTCTTGTCCATCTCCTCTACCAGTTGCTCTGTTCTATTCCTCAGACCTCATGGAAATGCTGACATTTCTCCTAATCTTTGTGTAAGTACTAACAGGGAGTCCACAGACAGTGTGGTTCAGTTCTTTTGTGGAGGCTGGTGCTCTAAATCTTTGCAAGTTTTCTCCTTTGAGGATTAGATCAGATCACTTCCCTTCTCCTAATTTTACTGTCTTTTCTAAGCTACGAAGTGTTTCTAATGCACAGAAGTTCTTTCCTCCTGAAACAATAGTGGAAGTAATGACCTCTCTGCTTCACCCAGCAGATGAGAGTAGGCTGTAGCTGTTCCTATGCACTGAACACAGCCTTTGTGGAATCTTCACAAGTTACATCTGGGAGAGTGGCTGTGGTGCAATTTTCCTTGTTTTAGCTGTGTGTAGGTCCCAAGTGCCTTCACATATTCAAACAGGCTCAGCGTGTGTTTGGGTTTTTATTACTTGCAGCAATCAAACTAGCCCATTCTGAGGATTCTTCCACCTTTCCAATTATGCTTAATTATGCCATATGCTGGAGCTGCTGTCCCACTTTGGCCATAATGCTAGTGACGTGCGTTGCTCTGCATGCACAACTGACACTGCATTCAGTGATAGCTTGAGTTATTCATTGTCATAGCAGATGTCCCATGCCCTCCAACATGTCAGTAAATCTCTTAATTTCATCTGCTTTGAGCTGTCCTTATGTGGATTCCACCATATATTGCTAAGATTAATGATTTTTGCAGTATTCAGTCCCACTGCTAAATGTTTTGTGGAGGTTTTTTTGCTTTTTTTCTTGTTATGTTAATCAGAACAAAATCTAGATATCTGGCAGTTTTCCTTTAACACTGTATTTCCATGCTACTTGTAGCAAATGCCTCCAGTATCCTGCAGTTGTCATTCACAATCATGCAGTGCTTGGTTCTAGAAGTCTATTCAGCCCTTCTTTCATTTTCTTTTCTGGACACAGTTTATGAATGCCTTTGTGGAAGTTCTGAGGGTTGGTAGCACCTTTCTTGGTACTACTAAGACGCTGTTTGGCTGTGGCTCCTTATTATCTCTTTCTTTACCCTGTTCCATAACTTTGTAGCCATTCAGCTTTGAAGGCAAGTGTGAGTAAGCTTGCACTAGTTTTGGTGCACTTTGCCCATCCCCAGGCTGCCTTCAGTGTTGCAGGCAGGTGATATTGCCCTTTGAATGGAAAATACATTTGCTTTCCACAGTAAGGATAACTACAGCCATCTTTTTCTATAGTCAGAGACCTCTCTCTACTTCCACTTCCTCAATCTGACCCAAGTGAACACCTCTCTCACACTTGCAGGAACATGTTATGTTCTTACTTTCCTTTGAGGAGACATTTCTTTATTACTAAACTTTTATTCACTTAGCAGCAGAGCCAGATGTTGACTAGCAGTTTCCAGTTCTTATTCTGCCATACCTTGTGCTGCTATATGGAAATCTACCTGTTTGTGCAGTGTCATCACTGTCCCAGGGACAAGGACCTACAACCAACTAAGCAAACTAGGTCCAGGAACAGAGTGGGTGTTTCCAGTTCTTGTGCCTCATGTGGATATACTAAGTATTATTCAGACTTCATAAAATCCCCCTGTACGTTTGGATTACATGAGTGGACATGAAGGCTTGGGTCTACTTATGGCCAAATAAATCCAATGGTTAAAAGGCTGAATTTTTTCACTTGTCGTTTGTCTCAGTGTTTTCGAGATAACAAAAGACTGAGATGGAGAAGGTTTGCTCATCTACCTTAACGGTAAGTACATTTTCCCAGCCTAGAAAGTCTTCACACTTACCTTTTGACTCCTTACAACTGCAGCTCAATAACATGGCATTTCAGACCCTCTGAAATTTGGTTTCTTAGGTAAGAACATAATCTCTTTTGTTAAAGAGGTTGTTAAAGTGGATGTGTATGGCAACGATTGGAGTTTTTATGTTTAAATCTCTGACTTTCTAGCCACTGCAGCCCTGATCAGTAGGACTGCAAGCAAAGAAAAGATCACTTTTTTTCATAAATTGACACATAATTAAGTGATAATTGATTTAGTTCCACCAATTAAAATGGCAGGTCTGTAATTTTATAGGGAGTCAGTGGCAAGGCACCGTGCCTGTTTTACTTCATTAGTTTTCCTAGAGCTGTAATAAGTAACTAGTTTGGCATGTCTTTTTCGTTAGTGACAACAATAAAGGCTTTATATGGGCACGGTATAAAGCGACCTGCAAAAATGTCTCACAGCCAACTCTGTAATGGTGGATAGGGTTTAGCTTTACAAGAACTAGTCTTGTTAACTTAGTAACTGAAAAGTTTCTGTAGCAAAATCAGGCTAAACACACTCCTCTGTGGTGCATGGACTGGCAGTAGGGTCAACAACTGGGAACCAAGAAAACTGAGTGAAGAGGTGCCTAAGCACCTGCAGATGCAGTACTGAATAGCTTTCTGTTCTCTAGCATGGGCATGCAAGCACCCAGTCCTTGACTGGAAAGAAATGCCTAATTCCTCCTTTTTGATGAGCAGTCATGAATCTGTTTCAGAAGCTGGGAGACTTGATGAGTTCTTAAAATTATTTGTAGGTTGTCCTTCCTCTACATGCAAGATCGCAGTGATGAGATTCCATATTTACTTGGACTTCCAGAGGGCAGACTCCAAACTGTTTAGAAGGCTGCTTGATAAAGTTCACTGGGAGACAGTTCTAAAGGACAAAGGAGCACAAGAGGGCTGGACGCTCCTCAAGAAAGAAATCGTGGCGGCACAAGAGCAGGCCATCCCCGTGTGCTGTAAAGCAAGTCGGCGGGGAAGAAAACCAGGTTGGCTGAGTAGAGAGCTTTGTATTGATCTCAGGAAGAAGAGGAAAGTTTATGAACTTTGGAAGAGGGGGCAGGCATCCCAGGAGGACTACAAGGGTGAGGTGAGATCATGTAGAGAGAAAATTAGAAGGGCTAAAGCCCATCTAGAACTCCAACTGGCCAGTTTGGTGAAAGGCAATAAAAAATGCTTCTTCAAATATATTAACAACAACAGGAGGACCAAAGAGAATCTCCCTCCTTTACTGGATGCAGGAAGGACAATAATGGTGAGGGATGAGGACAAAGCAGAGGTACTTAATGCCTTCTTTGCCTTGGTCTTTAATAGCAAGGTGAGATGTTCTCGGCATACTCAGCCCCCTGAGCCAGAAGACAGTGAGAATGAAGCTCCAATGATTCAGGAGGTTTTGATTAGAGACCTGCTTGGCCAATTAGACATACAGAAGTCTATGGGGCCAGATGGGATCCACCCAAGGGTATTAAGGGAGCTGGCAGAGGTCCTCTCCAAACCCCTTTCCCTCATCTCCCAGTAGTCCTGGCTGACTGGGGAGGTGTTGCTTGACTGGAGACTGGCAAATGTTACATCTATTTACAAGAAGGGTCGGAAGGGGGATCTGGGGAACTATAGGCCTGTCAATCTTACCTCGGTACCGGGGAAGATCATGGAGCAAATCACCTTGCGTGCCATCATACAGCATGCACAGGATGATCAGGTGATCAGGCCAAGTCAACATGGGTTTATGAAAGGCAGGTCCTGCCAGACCAGTCTGATCTCCTTCTATGACAAGGTTACCCATTTAATGGATGAGGGAAAGGCTGTGGATGTGGTGTACCTGGACTTCGGTAAAGGCTTTGACACCGTTTCTCACAGCATTCTACTGGAGAAACTGGCTGACATTGGCCTGGACAAGGATCCCCTCTGCTGGGCAAAAAAACTGGCTGGATGGCGGGGCCCAAAGGGTTGCGGTAAATGGAATTAAATCCAATGGAAAACCGGTCACGAGTGATCTTCCCCAGGGTTCAGTGCTGGATTCAGTCTTGTTCGATAACTTTATAAATGATCTGGATGAAGGCATTGAGTGCACCCTTAGCAAGTTTGCAGATGACACCAAGCTGAATGGTAGTGTGGATCCACTTGACAAAAGGGAGGCTCCGCAGAGGAATCTGGACAGGCTGGATCAATGGGCTGAGACCAATGGGATGAGGTTCAACAAGGCCAAGTGCAGAGTCCTACATTTGGGTCACAACAACCCTGTGCAGCGTTACAGCCTTGGGGAGGAGTGGCTGGAGAGCTGCCTGGCAGAGAGGAACCTGGGGGTGTTGGTTGACAGCCGGTTGAACATGAGCCAGCAGTGGCCCAGGTGGCCAAGAGGGCCAATGACGTCTTGGCCTGTATCAGACACAGCGTGACAAGCAGGAGCAGGGAGGTGATTGTGCCCCTGTGCTCAGCACTGGTGAGGCCGCACCTTGAGTGCTGTGTTCAGTTTTGGGTTCCTCACTACAAGAAGGACATTGAGGGGCTGGAGTGTGTGCAGAGAAGGGCAACGAGGCTGGTGAGGGGGCTGAAGAACAAGTCCTGCGAGGAGTGACTGAAGGAACTGGGGAAACTGGGGTTGTTTAGCTTGGAGTAGATGAGGCTGAGGGGAGACTTCAGAATTGTCTACAACTGCCTGAAAGGAGGTTGTGACGGGGTGGGTGCTGGTCTCTTCTGACACATGAAAAGCAATAGGACAAGAGGAAATGGCTGCAAGTTGTGCCAGGGGAGGTTTAGACTGGACATTAGGAGAATTTCTTCACTGAAAGAGTGGTCAGGGATTGGAACAGCTGCCCAGGGAGGTGGTGGAGTCACCATCCCTGGAGGTGTTTAAAAGATGGGCAGATGAGTTTCTTAGAGACGTGGTTTAGTAGGGACACAAGTGCGTTTGGCCTTGATGATCTCAGAGGTCTTTTCCAACCAGATGATTCTATGATTCTGTACTTGGGAGCAGAAATGTGAAATGTTGTGGCAGGTCTAAATTCCCTAATGGCTAGGCTATAGTGTCAAGTCTTCCTCTGTTTACTCATCCAAGTCAGGAAACATTTAAACTTGGTCTCTGATATCTGGAAATGCTTACAGGATGGGGCCTCCCAAGAGGGCTCAAGACTCTTATTGGAGAAGAAATTTCATTCAGTTCAGTGACTGTATAATAGAAATATTTGTGCATTGCATATTGTACAGTCAGCACTTGTCAATAGCTTGAACATCTAAGTAAGTTTTGGATTAGATATTCTGAAACTTCAGTGACGTTATCCAGGTGCATCTGTAGAAGCAACCTTTTATCTTGCCTTTCCTCTGTGTTAGATTATTCCAGAGAAATGTATACCCACTAGCATTTCTGACCTCTAAAGACTATGTGAGTGTGCAACTGTTGTGCTGTAGATGTTTGTCTGCCACTCAATTGGGCATGCTCCAATTATCTGTTGAGTAGAGCAAGAAGTGTTTCAGCCTCCTGTAATGAGAATTTATTAAAAAGTTAGAGAAAGTATGACTGATTAAGAAGTGCTGTCACTAGCTAGTACAACTGACTTCTTTGTCCGAAATGAGCTAGGAGCTGTTGTTATTTAATCTTCTGTGTAGTTTCTTTTAAATGTCTTCTGTTTTTTCTGTCTGCCTCTCTCCTTTAAAACAAACCTATAATCTGATGCTTTCTTCTGAACCGTAATTGGCTATCTTCTATTATTGGCAAATGTCATTCCTACCAATAGAGACAATTGTCAGTTAAATTAATAACATCCAGGTGGTGCTTGAAAGTGTTACATAAATTCTCTGGCAGCTATTTTTTTACCTTACCTACTCAAATGTTTACAAGAATTTGCGTGAAAAATAAATTCTCCATACTCTTAATAATATCTTCTCGGTTTCTCACAGGACATGTGGAACAGTTGTTTTCCAAACTGTGAACTCCTTGTATCAGAAATACCAGTCAGCTGGGAAGAGTGACTGAAGATTTGTATTTCTCCTTACACCATGTCCTACAGAATACCACTACAAGTAAGTAAATAAATAAATGCATGTTTCTATAAAACAGGTTTTGTTTTGTCTTAGTGCTGATCCTAATGTAGTTAGCGTCATCTATAGCAGATGATCAGTGCTTCTTAGCAACCACGTTAGCTAGATATGTTTAGCTTGGCATTTCAAACGTCTGAACTCAGTGCCATAGTCTGACATCATCATGATTTTTACAAATTTGCCTGCTAGAACTGAAGGTGAAAAAAACCTTCCATACGGAGATGTCTTTAGTTTTGGCTTCTGCCTTAGAATATACAGTGTAGGGAAATCTGCAATGGTTAGGAGTGGATAATAATTTTCCCTGATTAATTCTGTCAGTTGAAACGTCATTGCATCTGTATAGCTGGTGCTGATACCTTGCAGTGAGTGTAAGCGTGGTTAAGCTGCAAAACTTCAGTGATGTGATTTAACTGCTATGCATTTCTAATTCACTGGCTGAAATGTCTGTTTGTACTTTCCTGAAGTTGAAGTAGATCTCAATCAGTGTCAGACATTTGTGAAAACAACAGTGAAAAGCAGGGAGAAGTTTCTGATTGCAGGATAGGAATGTTGAGGGATTTTGAAATTATCTTCATTGTAGCTGGAAAGCAATAAAGAAATCGTTTAGGAGGTCGTGTCCATTTTAAGTAGAGACATGGCTTTATCTTCAAGGAACAAGGCATTCTCAATTTATATGCAAAGATATTCTGCAATTACTCTAGATGTAAATATGCTATGGGGCTTCTGACAAATGGTGACACTGGCTGGTGCATATTCTCCCTTTCCTGGGCCAACTGTAATAATTCTTTTTTTAATATAAAAACCTGTGTTACTTTCTTAGCCCAAAGCTTTAAAGAAAAAAAAAAAAGAAGGTGAAAACGTGATGAACAGGACAACCTTGCCCTGAATCCTAATGGCTTTCTGATGAGGTAAACAATGACTCTTAATTAGAAGCTAAAATTTTTAATTAAGATGATTCTTCAGTAATTATCTCAGTTGTCTGCTTCACTGGATTTTAATGAAAAAGATTGATTAGGTATAAAATCAGTAGCATAATTAAACATTCAGGGTCTACATTGGTTATTGAGGTGAAGGCAATGTGATTAACTTCAAAGTGCATTTTTCAACAAATGGTGTGAGACAATGAAACCCACTTCAGATGCCAGAATGCCCTATCCCAGCTGTCTCCCTGCCTGCCCAGGTTTCACAAAGTGAATATACAGGAACATCAGTTTTGAGCGACAGTTATAATATTACATGTTTAACCAAAGCAATCAAAGTGGCTATGAATTCCATACGTCAAGGGCCTTTAGTAAATGGGCTGGAACTTGTCATGCAAGACTTCAGACCCAAGAGTAGATTTGTTTCTTGTTTTTATGAGAAGTGTGAAATAATTAGTTCAGCAGCTCTATTTTAACATGCACTTGGAACACCCCATAGGACGTGACCCAAGAGAGAGAACTTTCTGTGGTTGACACAACTACAGAGACGGTGCCAATCACAAATCTCTTTCCTGCTTCCTTTATTATCCCTGAACAGTCCCTCACTTTACAATGCCACTGAAAACATAAGTAAAAGCTTATCAAGGTGTAAAATTTGTTCTGAAGAAAAAATAGCTCCTCTGGTTCTGGTTGTGATTTTATAGCTTTACTAGACCAGGAGTCTGTGTTCAGCATCGTGTTAGGTAATCACGATTAAACCTTATAGGTCAGTGTCACTGTAAGGCAAACTGGGGATGTTTTTTCTGGAAGTTGTTGCCATTACAGCTAGAAATGAAGATGTCTGTACTGACAAATTGACCTTAAGAAAACTCTGAAATCAGACTTTCAAGTATTCAGCCATAGTCATAATCTCAGTGAGGAATGTGGCAACTATGGACATGTGTGAAGTAAGAAAGTTGCCTGCTTTGCTTACTTGACAACACAGAATTCAGGACCCTACGTGGAATTTGAGGAGTTTCCTAAAGGCTTTGTTATGGATCAAGCTATTGGGAGTCATCCAACAGTATTATGTTTCTCGCCAGCTGCCAGAAGGAGGAAATGTGGTAGCAGGGCCGAAAAAGTCTCTATGTACAGTCATTCCAATGAGAGACTGCCTCACGTTGATGCATATTCTGGTTCATTTTCCCAGCATGAAGGCAAAAGATGTTTTTCTGTGATTACACTGATGCATCAGAGAACAAGATTTTGAATCATAGGATTAATTCTCTTGTTTTTTTCACTATATCGGCCCATATTAATTACTGTTAAATTTAATTATTTTCTCAAGTTTCTCAGCTAACGAAGAAGTCAGCAGATTATATTTCACGCTTTTCCCATTAATTGTTGGAATATTTCCCTCGGTGCTAGACAGTCTTAGTTAATCATTAGTCACATTAGCAAAAGGGCTAACACTTCTTCTCTTTCTGTTGATTGCCCTGACCATCAGAGTTAATGTGAAAAGAGCATGATGAAGGAGCTTGTGTTTTTTATGAGTTCTTGCACTTAGTCTTTCTTGACATGCAGTAATATTCAAAACTATCTCTCCATCACTTAGTTCTAACTGGACAGGCAGCTGTCTACATGGAAGAAATTCTCCCTTGTCCCCTTCTTCTCTCCTTGAAAATGTATTTCTAAAGCACCTTTTTTTTTAAAAAAAAATGGTTCTGTGTCTCCGTAGTATCCTGAGTGGTGAAGACCTGGAAAAATGTCTGGCTGTCTTACCCACGTGGAAAGAAAAGGGAATTCCTGCAAGGACAGTTCTTTGTCTCAAATGCAAGATAATCTAACAAATAAATCTAACCTAACAGGCTTTGCCTGTTGTCGTAGGACCCTTTATAAGGAATCACATATGCTGCTAACCTCTGCATAAGGACTCTCTGCTTGAGGAGTGTTGGATTTGACCATCTTACTTTTACTTCACATTTTTTTCATGTTTGGCAAGTTAATAGCTCTTCAATGTTTACTTGGCAAACAAATCTGGGAACACAGAAGATAGGGTAAACCTGCACGTTGTTTCTGGAGAATGCTGCATACCAGGTTTCACTACCAGTGTCCACAGCAAGGAAAAAATAACTCGGTGGAGATATTTCTTTGACAAACAGGTTTGTTTATTGAGAGAGACCCCTTAATAGACCCTGGTACACCTCAGAGTAGCTGGAGGTAGCAAATTGTGAAATACGTTGCTGACGGGTAATATTCCCTTTCCACCATGTTTGTAGCATAGACAGGTTAACTGTATTACTTTCTCCTACATAATCCAACCCACTTTTACAATTCCCAAATATTTTGGGTCATTTTCTCAAATGCACTGTTTTACTTCTTACTTACGGTGACAATGTAACAAATGAGTAGAAGTCCAGATTTTTAATGAATGTCATAACCGCTGCCTCTTGGAGAGCTGAACAGACTATTGTGTTGGTCAGCTTGTGCCTACAAACGCAAGAATCAAATAAAAGACTGGAAAGAAAATAATCCAGTGTTTGATAATGTAGCTGCTCAAATCTTCTGTTGAAGAGTGTATTGTGTGCTTGAAAAAGGCCAGAGTATACAGCTATGTGTATACTAAATTAATCAGGTTCTGAAATCTGTAGCTGCTCAGCTTCCTGGAATACATTTGTCACAGCAGTCCTTTGAAATCAATTGAAACTGACATGATATATTGGTAATAATCAAACACTATTTGTGCAATATCAGTCTAGCTTTCTGTCATGAGTGACTGAATAGCCTTTAAATACCATTGTGGCATTCCTCCTGAATTGAAAGCTAATGAGAAAACTTTATAAATGGACTAAAGTCATGTTTCCAGGTCCCAGTTGTGCACTTGTTACAGACACACCTTTCTATATATCTGCACTTAGCAGGCATTGTTTAACAAGCTGCTCCTGCAAACTGTCAAGACAAATACAAAGTGCACATGCAGTATTTTAATTAATGTTTAATGATTCTTTTCTGATCAGGCTTAAAATTCTCTTTGTTCAAGTGATTATAGGTAATTCTTTAGCTGTAACAAGATCATTTGATAATAAGGCTGATAAAAGAAAGTAATTATTTAAATATCAGCAGCTTAATATCAGTAATCACTATCTCCATGTTCAGGCTTTGTGCAAATGTGTTAATACAGTGTAAATTGAATATTAATTTTCATGGCACTGGAATAGAAGATAGATACAAGTAGAGTGGCAGTTTCCCGAGAGAGGGATTTTCAACATTTGATTTGTCTTACTGCCTCACTCCAGTTGGTGGTAAAAAAAGAGGTAACACACGTGTATTCATAATTTACCTGGTCACTGTAATTGTTAGTGCTACAATTGTTAGAAGGAATTTTTCTTACTCAGTCTGGTTGGATCAACTCTTAAGGCTCTGTTTTATGCTTTGCTGTGGGTTCTGGCTTATGGGGAGAAATAGTTTATTTGTGGAACTTCTCTGCTCTGAGGCTTGTCCAGGGCTACATCTTTTGTGTGCAATAGGGAACAGCTTCAATAATTTTTATGGACAAATGCTCTATTTTTTTTCCATAAACCCACTTAAGTTAGAGTGTACTTAGGATTGATTTGTGCTGTGTTAACAACTATGCTCATTTAAGAAAAGATGTCCTCTAATTTTGCAAGACAAGTGGAGGAATTGCCTTCTCTCTCAGGGATTGAAGCCAATTCACATGCACTCAAGTTCTTTGTGCTGGGATCAATGCCTGTAGCTAATGCTACAAAATTTGATCTTGCAAAGTAGATGTGATTGAGCCCTAACTACTTTTTGTTCACAATAACAAAAATATGAATCTTCAAAAAAATACTGAAGACTTCAATTACTGTGATAGTTGAGAACAGAGAAGCAGCAAAATGCTGTCATTCTGGTTTTGGCTGGGATAGAGTTAATTTTCTTCCTAGTAGATGGTATGGTGCTATGTTCTGCAATTGTGCTGAAAATAATGTTGATAACATAGGTATGTTTTGGTTATTGTTGAGCAGTGCTTGCACAGCATCAAAGCCTTCTCTGCTTCTCAAACTGTCTCGCCAGCAAGTAGGCTGGGAGTGTACAAGTATTTGGGAGGAGACACAAGCTGGGATAGCTGACCCCAACTGACCAGAGGAATATTCCATACGATACTATACGGTGCTCAGCAATAAAATCTATGAGGGAAGTTTGTTCGGGCACATCTTTTTCAGGGACTGTCTGGGCATTGGTTGGTTGGTGGTAAGCTATTGTGGGTTTTTTAATCACTTCTTTTTCTTTCCCGCCTCTGCCCCCCGCCCCCCCCCCCCAATTTTCTTTTGATTTTCTCATCCCATGGTAGAAGAGCGAGGAGGTACCTGTGTGGGGCGTAACTGCTTACTGGAGTTAAACCACAACTGATGTAAAGGAAAAACGCCACAGAATTCCTTTAGATACTTTTTTCTTGATTGCTCCAAATTATGGCCAACTTGACTGGCCTGATTTTGGCACAAAATGCTGTTCACTGGTGACTCTAGGACTAAGCAATAACTTGCTAGATCTGGCTTGTGTGTTTCTGAAAACTGAGGCACGTCTGAGCCAATAACGATAAGATTAAATGTCAATTACCAAAGGTCGTAAGTGTGAGGAAAGAAGAGGAAATAAACCCTTCTTTATTTGGAAAATAAAGCAAAACTGGAGATGACATAGAATGCACACACCTTAGAACAGGTGACTGCGCAGTGAAAGTATGACAGGGAGCAGAAAGGGGACTGATAGTTGAGGTACTTTGTGTGAGGATGATGAACATCGCCTTGAGGCACTTTATGTGGGGGTGCAGAACATCACTTTGAGGCTTAATGTCCATCTCATGTACCTGGCAAATGCAGACATGCATTATGGCTCCTGCAGAGGTAGGAGTGGTGCTTTTGCAGGCAGGGCGGTCAATCTTCAAACTGGTCAGTGGGCCATGGGAGACTGAGAGAAGGTGGCGTGGAGTTCATTTCTAAGCAAAGCAGGGAAAATGATCTTCAGTCATACTTTTAGCTGTGGAACATAATGCTCTCCTTTGTAAAAGGCAAACAGTCAGATTTTTCCTCCTTTTATCTGGATGTATATTGGCATATATGTAACCATAGCAACCATGGCTGGAAAACCTGCTATCTAGTAGTTTTTAAATTGCCTTCAGAATAAGTTTAACAATGAAACTTGAAAGCAGGTGATGTAGCTCATGGAAAGGTAGATGACAAACACTAAAAGGAAATTTTATTGCTAAACTTACTCAAGCCAAAAAAAGATCTAGTAAATGAAATAATAGCTTCTTTTACTCAACAGACATTTTTACAACTCATTAACATTTCAGCTTCACCTCCAGGCAAACTATCATGTTTTTGTGAAACATTTGATATCTACTATTGTTTACTTGCAGTAACTATTTTTAGATACGAGTTCTTAACTCAGCACATATCAAGTTAACATCACTTGAACTTGGGTAAAGTGAGTGTTGGCTGCATGGTACATGTATTTAAACAAGGACTTCTTTAATTTTATTGTCTGTCTTGCTTTGAATCCCATTGTCTGTGCCTGAACAAGTATCTGAATCCACGTTTACAAAGCAACGTATAAATGAAATCCTCTATTTTTGTGCACCTGACCTAGGGGTAAGGACTGTTGTTCAAAGTGATGAACACCCATACAAGCAGTAGACGTGGACAGGCTTCTGCTGTACATGACAAAACAGCAGACAGGTGCTGTTAAGGTTAAGAACCCCTAATAACCTGCTTTAGGAAATATAAAGTCAAGGCACCTTTAATCACTTGGGTTTTTTTGGGAAATCAGGCCAAACTCTATAAAATGCAACAGTTTATTGCACAGGTAATATTCATATAATGTTTCTTGAAAATGAAGTGGTAATAAACTAAAGTGCTATACTTTTCTGTGTCAACAGCTTGAGAAGATCTTTGAGATAACGAGTAGGCGGATTATACTTGAAAAAGGTTGAATGGATACAATGCATTCATACTCCTTATGTAGAAGACTTTTTTCCAGGAGAACAAATTAATCTTTATCTATTTTCACAGAGGATCTTTACACGTAAAGAAGAGAATACAGCTGCCTAAGACTTCCATCTGTCAGAAACCGGGCTTTTAAAAACCAGTCAGTGCACAGAAGTGCCACAGGTATATACATATGCTGGAGACGAAGCACTTTTTAAAGGCTTTGTTAGCTTGGTATGAAAGTTCCCTACTTCAGTGGTAGCAGCATCCAGATTTTTCGAAATACAGTCCTGGGCCTGGCGTTTGTAAGGAGAAGGACAACACTTCGATGTAATGATCACTAGGCAATGAGAGAGGCCTCCTTGGCACAATACCTACTGTATCAGCTTGGGGATCTTGAGATACTGGATACAGGCAGGTTGAAGTATAATCATCTCTGCTGCATGGCTGAGGGGCTGGAGAGGGCCTGGAAGAGAGAAAGGTTTGTGATAATGATATAGCTTCTACCTTTCTGTGATTGAAAGGTAGAAGGAAGGCAGATTTTGTAGGAACTTTTATTTAACTTGCTGATCATAATAGTAAAAAGTAAGCATTAAGAACTGGAGTGTGGTAACCAAGTCAGTGTTAGGTATTATTTAGGCTTTGATGTCATCAATAGTTATGCATATTAAATATTGTTAAGGGTGTTGAGTTAGTGCGAGTAGAGTTACTCACAAGGCTAGCTGCTTCTGTTAATAATTCATTTCCTGCTGAAGTCTCTATTTGATTTCAGTAGGTATCAAAGAGTAAGATGAATTTTAATTGGTAGAGGTATTTTACATTTTGCCATGAAGGCTTGGATTTACCCTAGATTTTCAAGGTGTTTAGCTAAAGTCCTTAACATAAGAGCATTGTTCTCCACAATCCATTTAAAACTGGCAACATTCTATAGGAACCCTTGTTGGTGCCAGGTATCTAATTCCAACCATCTAAAGACTACCTCATCTTCTGGAATTACCTATTTTTATCCATTTGTTAGCAAGTTAAGTGATAGTGCTCCTTAAGCTAGATGTAAGAAGTAAGAATAATTGATCTGATCCTAAATGTATGTACTATCTTGTACAGAGAATTAGATACTTCTACTGCATTGCTACTGTCAGCTTCTTAATGCATTCACTATTGTTATGATTTGAGTTAATTTGGGTCTGTTTCCTCATTCTGGCTTGGACTTACTCTAAAGTAGCTTCATTTCCTCAAAGCTAACTGCATGTTTTCCAGGCAGTTTCTCTCTAGCGGTGATAACATGGAACACTGGTATACAGAAAAAACAATATTTATACTTATTCCTCTGGTAACCAAGGCCATCCCTGAGCTGGTGAAAAAGGCTGCACCTGCAAGGAGGGGCAGACAGGACACCCCAAACAGACTAACAAGAGTATTCTATCCCATATACCTCATACTCAGTATAAAACTGAGAGATCACAAGTGTCTCACGCTCTCCTGTGAAGGCTGATGTCCAGTGAGAGCCTCGTTTATTTCTGACCCTGGGTCCGTGCATCCCTGAATCCAGTTCCTGAATTCAGCTCCCTCCTAGCTGTGCATCCATTCCCCTGTGTCTGCTCTACAGCAGATGTGGTGACGTATGGTCATCTAGGGGTAGGTGTGCGATCTCAGATATTTGTTAATATTTAATTCTAATTTAATTTCTAATTATTTTAATCATTATTACTACTATTATAATTCCATTAAATCTGTAGTTTTAGTTTCCAATCCAGAAGCCTTTTTTCTCTCATTTTCTTCTCCCCTTTTCCTGGGGGTTTGAGAGGTGGAATTTGGGAGCCCAACTGCACAGTTCTTAGCTGTTGAATTTAGCCGAGTTGGGGCTAAACTGTAACAACTATTTGTAATTCACTTGAGGAGGTGGCGGGAACATTGGCACATATTTTTGCAAGGGGATAGAGAAACCACCAAAAAACCTGGAGCCCGTGTTATTATTTTACAATTCAAGAGCATGCTAGTGTTGAATTTTGCATATAAAACTGGAATAATTTTGTGAAAGAAGTAAATTGTGCCATCAAAAGATGTTTTTATGGTAGTCAGAAGCTCTGTGATGTGATAGTGGCATGAAAGCACCTGTCCAAACAGTTCCCCCCATTAGGTTGAAATGGCTCTAAGGTTAATTGTCTAGCGATGACCATAGGAAGCATATTGCACTTTTCTATAATGATAGTACTATAAGGCCTTCTATTTAAAGGAAATAAGTCTAAAATTAACCTAAGGTAACGAGAAAGAGAGAGAGAGAGAAAGGGTTTCTACAGGATGCTCTACAGATACAGAGCAGAAATCACAACGAGTAGTTAGATTTCATGTGCAAGAGTAATTTCAATTATAGCAAAGCACCCAAATGTGAAACATTAAGTTCCTTACTCTGCCTGTTGTGCTGGTCTTGTCCAAGGGCACAGGGGAATTGTGAAGTTAGTATGAGCCGTATAGCTTGCCACTAAGGTAATTCTCAAGGAAATGAACGAAGGTGCAGAGTAGTGCAGAGCTGAGGCATTGAAGCTGAACAGCATCTGTTCTAATTTTGGAGCATAAAATCTTACAGATTTGAAAAGCAACCAGTATAGTCCCAAAGGAGGTGGGAAACCTCCTGAGTTAAATGAGGGACGGAAAATGAGGGAAGGATGGAGGGGAAAATGGTAAATCTTTTGTGCACTGTACCTCATCTGTGGCACCTGAGCATTTTATTTGGATATTTTTGATATCTTTAAAAACGGACTTGGGTGCTACATTTTAGACATCTATCTTTGACATTTGCATTTAATAATTTATTCCTTCAGTTTTCAGATAAAACACTTAAAATTTTGTCATATATTGGCCCCCTTTCCTCTTTTTATTGTCACTCAGAAAGATGTAAGGCAGCACTGGACATGCAGTTGTCCTGTTCCACTTCTTTGCTGACCTCAGACCCTCTGGAATTTCTTACTCCAGTCTGTCTTTCTGGGACTTCACTGCTGCTGTCTGCCGGCAGCAGGAGCTGGCAGAAAGAGAAAATACAGCAGGAACCGAACAGATGCAGTCTGAGTTGCATGACAAAAGCATGCAACATGCTGTTTTCTTAGTGGAAAGCCATTTTTCATTGGGTATTTAAAGAAAAATTATTCTCTGACAGATAGGAGGAGGTCTGTGTTACTGAATAGGACTTTTAACTCTTGCTTTATGCAGGATCTTACTGACTTCTAAACTGTCTAAGAAATGCTGATTACCTGACACAGTGTGCCAGTAATAAATATATTATTTGACTTTTGGAGAGAACTGAAAGTTATCCACATCAAAGCAATGAAAGAAGAAAAACATGATGACACTATTTCATAAGGTTAAATCTCGTTCTTTTACTACAGTCTTTTCATTAGTGACTATAATATTTTGATGTGAATCATCGTCTCTTTCTTCACAAAGAATCTGCGCTGATAAATTTTGAATAATATGCCTTGGGAGTGAAAAAGAATATCAGATAGGAAATCAATAGGAACATTTACTGTTATTGTTCATGTCAGCTATTCTTTAGGAGACATAAAAATGACTGTAATGTTTATACAACAGCACCTGCTTCCAGATCATTTCAAGCAATGCCATGTTTTCATGAGTGATGCTTACTAATATTTTCTCTTTCATTCCTCAAGAGAATGAATGAGAAAGAGTAAACATTGATTCATAATTTGGATAACTGAGTCAATAGGCTGAAGTGGGATGAGTGTTGTCAGGATTCATTGTTCCAAGGGCTTATTCCAAAAAACTTTACTTCTTGAAACAAAAAGATCCTAAAGCATCAATTCATCAAAGCTGCAAAAGGCTCCTGACTTTCCTCTAAGACGATCCAAGTAGCTGAAGTCTCTAAACACACTCTATATTGTAGATTTCCAAGAGGTTGCGCTAGCCAAACAGAAGTTCCCAGGGAATAGTCTTGCTTCTGGAATGTCCAGCTGGGTAGTGGCATTTCTAATGCAAACGTGGGAAACGTGCCAATGACTTATGGTGTTGTTGCTGGCTGAGTGATGGAAGGTGTGAAACCGATGGCCTGTCCAAACTACTAAGACTATGTAGGTGTTTCTTGTGCTAATCAAAGGCATGTCCCAGAAATAAATTTTAGCTCTGCTATTGGTTACATCCCTAGAGATGCTGAGTGATGGAGGCACTTATGCCAGACCTTGATTTGGATGGTGCCCAAATCACCTTTATCCTAAGAAGGCTATCAGAGATGATTTTAGGCCAAGTAGTCTGTCACTGGCAGCACAGTTGCATAAGTAACCAATGACTGAACTGTAGAAAGTAATGAGAAGAACAGCTGCCACTGCGTGATTTAAAACCCCCTAAGCAGAACAGGAGAAGGTAAAGGAAGCCTAGAGAAGTCCTTGGAAAGATAATGGAAAGGATATTGCAGCACAGGTAGAAAAAGCAACTTCTGTGGTAAGTGAAGGTGTTACCAGGTTCAGAGATGAAGACAGCAACAAAGACCCTGTGATCATTTTCAATATAAAGAAACTGAATATGCATGGATTTCTTACATATGGTGTCTTCAGGTTCCCAAGACTAACTGGATATCTGGTCAAACAATTGGTGAGATCTTGTTAATGTAGATTACAAAGCTTCTTATTCCTACATAATTATGTACGATTTGAATAAAACTTCTCTTTTAGAGGTTAGTCTCTGTTTCAATGTCTTCACTGGCCTGATTTATCACTTGGCCAACCATGCAGCTGTGATTCCTTCTGAATAAAGTTTTTTCTTGGAAGTTGGGTATTACTGTGAAATGACAAGTCTTATAGCTGGATTGCAAGGTTTTAATAAGTTTAGAACTACATTTATTATTGTGTTATTTACTCCTACTATTAATACCCATTGAGAAATTTGGCATACTGAGAGTTGCATAAGACTCTTTTCCTGACTGGTTTATAGACTGAATGCATTTGATTAGAGAGCGTGTTGATGGTGAATTTTGAGAGTGAGCAGATTTTCAAAAACCTCTCCATAATTTTTTGTAGCTAAAGTTCCGTCTTTCCGTCAGACTTAAGTACAGAGACAACTAAGACTTACACTGCTTAATCATTTAGGTTCAAATCAAGACAGTGACTGCTGTGGGGGTCTATGACGCAGCTTTGTTCTCAGGTAGCATTTTCCTTGAGGGTGCACTGGGTTTTCAAGAATCATCTCCAGCGCTTAGTTGCTGATGTGTACTTAGAAGTTAGAACACTCGAACAATTAATTGATTTTTTCCAGAATAATCAGTACCTGTAATTACACAGCTGCACATGACTTACATACTGTAGTTTCAGAGGAATGATGTTGTCTTGATGTCTTGTAAAATGACTAAATGTAGTGAATGAACACCCCAAATTCCTCATTGGGATAGAAAAAGTCAGCTTACACGCCCAAGATCTATTCTCTAGAAAGTTCAAGTGTTAGCAAGTGAATGTAGTTACAGCGGTTTTGGAGATAGGTTGCGTATTACTGCTCAATGAAAGACCAAGATTACATCATTAACCCCCCCCCCCTAGTCCTTTCCAGGAAAAACATCCACCAAAATTTCTCCTTTGCCTCATAAATTTTTTTACTTTTAAGAATAGATTAGGTGGCTGAATTTCCAGGGGATTTGGCAATGATTAATTTGGCTGGCCTCCATTTCTTGTACCTCTTTGATAAAGCAATTGACTCTCATGGCGTGGAACAATTTCTGGGGCAACTTTGAACTCCAAAACTCTTTGTTTCTTTTGCCTCCCAGCTGTCAGTGCTTCGAGGGGTGAAGTGATAGAAACCTGATGGTGTAAACACAAACTGTCCCCCTCCACTCATTCATATTTATATGGTGATAGGATATTGTGCAATAGTCATAGGAGATTGTGCAATATCATTAAAATCCTGCTCAGCTCCTCATGATAGAGAGCTCTGAATAATGTTGTATCATTAGTATCATAGTCAGAGGTTTGAGGATTGATTCTCTTAGGAGTAGAAAAACCAAGGGTGATGATGAGTAATGCTCAAATGCAAACCCACATCCTCACAAACTCTGTTGGTTAAAGTTGAGTTTCTCTGTTTAGAAATGGCAGAAGATGTTTCCTTTCCTTACAGTCCAGCTTCCTGCCTGTCCTTTGTCTTAAATATCCCAGTAGAGGTTATATAGCCTTAAGATTATATAGTCAATATTACCAGACTGGCAAACCATAGAACCTCTTGTACAAGTGCTTTAAGGCTACTGCTCATGCCAGCTGCCTTCTGTTCAGGCCGTCAAAATCTCATCCTACTTCAACTGTAAGTGAAAAGCTGCACTTGCTTGACTCCCCTGCCATTGCATTTATTACAGATTCTGTACGGTTGAGGTTTGCTTGTGATCTAACCTATAGGAAGTTTTTCATTGTTTCAGCTGAAGCTAAAGTCATGTTTATCTCTTCTTTCAATTAGCCTGAATGGAGGGCAGCTGGCATGCTCCAAAATTCAAAGTCAATCTGTTCACCCAAATTTCAGCCTATAAAATGGCTATAAAGCATTTGAAAACGCTAATGTGTGAAAGCCCACAATTTTCAGTCAGCTAATTTTAATGGTGGTTAAAGGCCAGAATTTAGACATGTAGAGCCAAACCCTAATCTTTTGATTAGTGAAATGCAGGAAAATGCCAAAAGTATACTTTGGAGTTTACAAAGGTGTATTCCAGGGGTGTCAAACTCATGGTCTGAGGGCTAAATCCAGCCCTCCACCTTGTTTTATCCAGCCTGGCACCTTGTTTCTACCTGGCAGCAGCACCAATCTCCTTGTCCCTATGCTCCTGCCAGCGCACTGGTCATGTGTGCAGAGTGTGTGACGCACGTTACGCTGCAGGAGCAGGAGAACGGTGGGAGCTGTGAGTTTGACAGCCCTGCTGTATTCAATTTGACACCATTATGTATGGTGATTTTTTTTTCCCCCCAAACCTACTACAACACCCTTCTTAGATATAAACATGATATAGTTAACTCAAGAGCTGTATCAGGCTTGGGTGTTGAAAGAATCAGGGCTGAAATTGTTGATGAGAGCAGAATAAATTGCTTTTCTCTCTCAGGCTCTATAGTAACTGCACTACTCAGGCAGGTCAAAGGGGGTGATTTTTTTCAATATTCCACTGACTCTGATCTACCCAAGCAGGAGTACACATTTCCCCCCCAATATGTTTTTCAATTTGCTTATAACAGCGTTTCGGGTGAATGGTGATGGAGATGTTAATTAGAGGCCAACAGAATTAGCAGATGTGCTTCAAAGATGCCAGCAGCATTTCTCCCCTCAGCAGGGTGCAAAGTGCTTACCCTGCAACGGGCTGTGGCTGGGAGCCGCTGTGCAAGCATCCGTATTGCTCCTGGGGGCTGTGCTCTGCCGACTACCAATTTTTCTGTGGGCTCAGAGGAAAAAAATAGAGAAACCACACCTGTGACTGTTTGTTTTTCCAGGTACTTTTGCATAGAGGTAAATAACCTGTCTAGTCAGGGGTTCTCAGGCTGGAGCTGTACAGTCTGATACTCTTCCCACCATGAGTTATGCAACTGTAATGGAAATAAAACGTTGTGTGCAACCTCATTAGCCTAATTATGATGTACAGAGCATGGCTTGGGTCAAGATGTGCAACCCTAATCTGAGAGAAGTCAGTGGGATTACTGAATACTTGTTTCCCCTCAGTGATCAAAGTCTAGCTCTTTAAACGCGCTTTTACTTTGCTTATTAAGACAACACTGTTTTCAGACGGGGAACAGAAAGAGTCCTGTGAGGCTCGTGTGAAAAATCACATGCTACTACTAAGGCAAGGTGACTAGAGGAGAGCAGACAGACAAATTTTTATTAAAACTGATCTTTGTCTGCATGAAACAGTGAAGAAACTATGAATGTACATTGTCCCAGATATCAGTCTGCTAACAAACTATGAAAAGACACTGAAATTAATCTGTTCATATTTTAGTAATAGCATCATAACCAGGCACAGTGATTCTCCCCGCTTTCCTTTGTGAAGAATATTTACTGATAACTGTTTTGACGCTTTCCATCTTTGTTCTTTATAGGCCATTTAAAAACCAAGTCTTTTAAATCTGATCAATTGTTGTGGCTTACATGGACAGGTACTCAGAGGCACACAGAAAATAAGATTTTATGCCCTGATAAACATACATCATGTAGTTTCCTGAAAAACTGGAACACCTAGAAAGAAAAAGAGATCATTCGCTAGTGAGGTCTTTAGGTTTACAAAATGCTTGTGGATGTGCAATATTCTCTTTTTTTTTTCTTTCTCCTTAATTATCTGGTATTTCCCTCTCTTGCTTGTCTGCCAAGAGAAATTGGATCAGATGTCTGTTTTTCAGTTATTTGAAGTATTTTATTACCCACAGAAAAGGTGTTTGGCAGTGAGGGTAAGCAGAAAAATAATGAAATGAGTTGGGAAAGTTTAATAAACATAAATTAAACTTGAAAACAACAGCTAAAGGTTTTTGATCCTTGGATGACCCTTTGATTGCTTCCATTTTTCAGTCCAGTGTGAAGATACGCATTGCAGCAAACAGCGTGGGAGAGGGGGCGAGTGGAATAAAAAGTGGCATAAATTAAAAGGGAAAACCAGAAGGAGATAAAACTGGACTTGGACACTCAACTGAAGGAACACCTTTTTGCTGCAACTCATATTTGGCAAAAGTATCTGTTGAAGAACAGTCACTTCGCTCAGTTATTTCCTTCTTCTGAATACTTGCTATTTTTGAAGCTGAATGAAAAATACAGTCCAAGTCTGTTTCTCATGGGTGTTCTTTCCCATATGAGACTTGACATATTGCTCCCTGAGGTGGAAGCTGGAACTGTAGGGGAGTCTCCAGTACCTGGACCCCACAGACACGTGTTTGCTGTATTTTGAGGAGGTCTGGCCATTAATTACATTTTACTGTGGAGAAGTTACTCTTAAGTTGAAGATCCACTGCATTACTTCGGAAAGATAGTATTCGAGAAGTGATGAGGCCCAACAGAAAATAATGCTAACAATCTGAGAAGGAAGAAAGTTAGAAAAAATAAGTCATGTTACTAGGAAATCCGTACCAGAGAGAAAAGCTGTTGGGTGATACTGAATTCAGGAGGCTCCTTTTTCCCAGAAGCAAGCTTCCGGGAAAACTTTTCTATTGTGTCTTCCATCCCTATTGGAAACATCTGCTTTTTATGAATTAGCTTAAAGGCATAAAAAGGAGTGTATTGCTGTAGTGGCTGGGATTCTGTTATTTGTTTTCATAAATTTATAATTTCTCTTAAAGAAGCAAAAACTCTCTTACAAAATTCCTATTACTTGTAACTGTTGTTAGAACCCCAAATTTTATGACCTGATTGTCATGATACATTTGTCTTGCTTGCTACCTGTGTGGTGCGTTTCAGATCCTTGTTAATGTTTCCACTGTTTCCCTGCAAGAAGAATAGTAGTAAGAGTTAATATCGGCTGGTCCTGAAGCCTCAGGTTTTCCAGGTTGGTGTACCCCTGTTTCTTCCCGCTGACAGAATCATTGTTTAGGTGCCAGCAAAAGTTTTTCACCAAGCTTTTGCAGTGGTTTTATATGCATTAGTGAAAGTTTGCACATTTTTTCCCTCAGAAGAGGGAACTGCTTGTGCAGTTTTGCTCCACAAATATGATCCTTAGAGTTGCAGGAATGCAGATGAATCCAGGGTTCTGCCTGGAACATTGAAATAATTGCAATTTAATAATTACCAGACTGAGCATGAACTTCTAACAAAGGTGCAAAAATTTGTGGTTTATAACATAATGTTTTTTACAGAAACCAAGAGCATCCACAAATAAACTCATTTTACTCCCTACTTCCTCAAGGAAAAGCTGATTTGATATTTTGTATGAGCAATACATATTGACAAACAGAGACCACAATCTTCTAAATTAATAACTGCAATGTTGTGGTATGGAGATTTGTCCCAGCCTTCAGCACACTGCAAATGTATTCCTGCATGGAAAGCCTGAAATTGTAGCAATTCTGTTTTCTATTATGTTGTAAACTGACCTTCTAAAATAAAAAAGCAGCACAAGAGGACAGCCTGGATAATACTGCAGTTGCTACTTGGATTTCTCAGCAACTTGATGCGTCCCACCTTTGGACCTTGTGATTTTTGCAGCTAATAAATAAATAATAAATACTTTGCACAGCTAAAGTTCAGTGTAGTTTAGATCAAAACTAAAAGGGGACTGTGATAAACTGTAGTTGAATTTTAAATGAATATAAGACTATTATAACCACTGGTGTCTTGAATCCTAAGTTCCATATTAAGGTTGTGATAATAGCTTAATGTTTTATGAGCCTTTGTAGTGTTAGAGGCACCATCTCTTTAATCTTAACTTCGCCTCAAGCCAAAATAAATCTCAATGTTGTAAACTGTATTGTAACATAACTGCCTTGTTCAGGAATGATCATTTTTTCTAAATGTCACTAATGTCTTGCTGTGGCAAAACAATAAAGGATATCTTACTCTTTCTCTTGAAATGGCAAATCTGGAACTATTGTAGCATTTCTGTGTGAACTGAATCTTTATTTTTAAGCATTTTATCCTCAGCATTTTGACCTGATTGATCTATTTTCATCACTGCATCACTCAGGCTAAAAAGATTAAGAAAATGGTGTGCCGTCTTCAATGGCATTAATTGAATGTGCACATCTATTTAAGCATCTGCCATACCTCTAAGATGTATTCGAATAACTCAAGAATGGATACTATGGATGTCTGAATGTTTGAAGCAAATGTTTGAAGGAGTATTTGCTTGGACTGGTGGAGGGAGAAGAAGGAATAAGTAGGGTATGGACTTCATTCAGCAGATGTCACAGCTCTGTATTTTTGTTGCCTGGTTCAAGAAGACATAATATAGTGCCTATGCAGAACATGCATAATGGAGGATTTGTTAGAGGAGCCCTTCTATAGGTGGTGCTCCAATTTTCCTTAGTGTTGTGCTGCTACAGATCTTTTCCACATAATTTTTCTTGTACTTTGTTGTTAGGTTTCTTACATTGCCATGGCATATTCAGCACCTGCTCCTTGTTTTCAGGACCTTAAAAATTGGGATAGCTTTTGGAAATGCAGATAAACTCTTTCATAGTTAATTGTGACTGAATTTGGAACCTCATGCAGCATCCTTTGTTGAGGCAAAGGGTATGTCCTACATTACTTTGTACATCAGCTGATTTCCACATTGCCACCCATCTCTGAAAAAAGCTGCTAACAAAGTGCATGGAGGGATAAGTATGATAATTTGTTGCCAAAGTCAAACAAACAGTGGGAAATGTTTAATAGCTAATTTTGTGTTTGGAACTGTCATGAATTAATACCATGGGGAGAATGCATCTTCAGAGTCTCTCTTTTTTTATAAACAACAATTTTGCATTCAACCACTCTCATATTCTGGATGCTTTATGGAGCCAGTAAAATTACAAGAATGGCAATAGAATTATGTCTGGCTGTACTGAATGCCTACCTGTTTGAATCACACAGGCACAAACAATGTGAACTGAACAAGCATGGCAAAAATGGTCATTTCCGTCTCATGTGGCTTATGCTATGTTATCATGGGGAATGAATGGGAGATGGGCTTATGGCACCTGCATGTCTGCAGGTGTGAGGAGCAGTGAAGAAAGGGTACACCTACTTCACCTTGTATTGCCCCTGAGAAAGCACATGCTTGTTTGGCCAGTGAGCATGGTAAGATTGCATCCCCACATTTGTGTACTAGATAGAAAGATGCAAGTGAGCATGTGTTTTCCTGAGCTTGTCCCAACCACACCTCTGTGTTATGACATCCGTTTGCAAAGAAAATGGCATCCAGGGCCGTTTCTGGCTCCTTGGAACCCCAGCATTTCCAAGTGAGACTCCCATACTGTGCAGCATTTTACTGCTTTGACAATTTACTTGTGCCTGAAGGATGCTGATGGTCAGTAACTCTAGCACAGGCCCCGAACGGCCTCAATGTTTTCTTGAATGGAACAGCTCAGTAAGATGGTATTGCTTCTGCTTTGACATCAGGCATCTAGAAGGTATGTGGAGAAAGACTTGGAGACACTGGTGGATGAAAAATCAGACATGAGCTGGCAATGCGTGCTCACAGCCCAGAAAATCAATTATATCCTGGGCTGTTTGAAAAGAAGTGTGGACAGCACGTCAAGGGAGGTCATTGTCCCTTTCTGCTCCGCTGTGATGAGATCCCACATGGGGTGCTGTGTTAAGTCTGGATTCCCCAGTACAAGAGGGACATAGACCTGTTAGAGTAGGCCATGAAAATGATCAAAGGACTGGAACATGTCTTCTATGAAGAAAGGCTGAGAGAGTCATAGTTACTCAGCCTGGAGAAGAGAAGGCTCCCAGGAGACTTTATTGAGACTTTTCAATGTATAAACAGGGATTATAAGAAAGAAAGAGAGAGCCTTTTCACCAAGGCCTGTAGTGAGGGGACAAGGGACAATGATTTTATATGTAAAGAAAATAACTTTAGATTCAATATAAGGAAAAAAAATTTTATGATGAAAATAATAAGTGGTGGGACACTGGAACCAGGTTGTCCAGAGAAGCTGTGCATGCCCCATTTGTGGAAGTGTTCACAGTCACGTTGGCTGGGACTTTGCACAACCTCATCCAGTGAAAGATGTTTGTGCCCGTGACAAGAGTGTTGGACTAGGTGATCTTTAGAGGTCCTATCCAACCCAAACCATTCTGTGAATCTGTGGTTGTATTTAGTCTTACTCATCCGGGCTCCCTTCATAGCAGTGGAAAGAGACATTTCCAGTGGATTCTTTGTATCCCAAGTTAGTATATGTGTGGTAGATGAGAATAATTGTCCTTTAGGAGCCATTCGTCATTGCATGGAGACAACTCTGGGCAAAAGCTGGGTAATATAATAAGAAATGTAACTGGCCTCTTGTGAGACACCCCAGACTGAAAGGGCAATCACTTTTGTAAAGCATTTATAATGGGAATATTCAAGCATGGAATCATCCACAGAAGGAAGACATTGGTGTGACTTCCGCACAAAATACTCCAAACCAATTCACCGCTTTTTACCCTTAGAGGAAAACATGACCTCTAATAATAACCTTCTTCAGTATATGGTAAAGTCACTGTGTTTTTTTCAACTCTTGACCATTGCAATCAAATGGACATAAATAATCCTACCAATTACGGTTCAAAATCTGAATGGGGGCAATCTGTATCCACCTCTCTTTTTTCAATTTTTTTTTTTTTTACTTCAGGCTGCATTGCAAATTGCTGGCTTTTATCACCAGTTCTCTGAAGCTGAAATTTGCTCTCTAAACCGGCTAAAATGTTTCTCTCTCTGATGTATATTTATAACTGCAGAATCTCCGTTGAGCGATGTGGGTCATCCATAGCAGACATTAGGAATATTTCCTTCTGCTCATTCTCCTTGCACTGAGGAGGAAGTTAGAATAAATCACTCCTTTTCTGCTGCCATGTTTTACCATCATTCAACAGTCTTGTGTCAAGGCAAAATCACCTATTGGTTTTGAATCATGTATGCTTGTGAAAATTATTCATTAGAAGTGAATAATTCTTCTTGCACGATATACTGGAAAACGTCGTTCCCTTCACAGAGGCATTGCTTAGTAAATTTAAAGATGATGTGTTTACTAACCAAGTTCATTCTGCTAAAGCAATGACATTATTAAAGGTTATTTGATCTGTGCAAATCAAAGATAGTTTTTTTCTAATGGAACAATCAGATCTTAAGGAAAAAAAGTATAAAAAAACAATAGTGTAAAATATTACTCTGTTGTCTGTAGTATGAAAAATTGTGCTTAGGAACACTCAACCTCAGACACTGTACTGAGAATCAAGGGTTATGAATTTTATTTTATTTTATTGTGGGGAGTTTTTTAGTGAAAACTTGAGTGCTTTCAGGCAAGAATTTGGAATTCTGCCACCTTCCTCTCCCTTGCCTTTCTAACCAATTTATGACCTAAGAGCTTCTTGGTGTTGAGTGCCTTTCAAAACGTTTTGTACTCTGTTAGGACAATAAGATTCCAGCCCTATTTTAGATCTTCTGGAGTTACTGTATAGCTAATAATAATGTTCTGAAACAGCACTTAGCTTTAAGCGTTAAAGCTTAAAGCCCATGGGGACTTCACATTAGTGACGTGAGGTACCCAGCCTCACAAATGTACCTCTGGAGAGATTCTAGTTCATGCTTTTAAGGCAATCAGAAGTCTTACTGTCCTAGACTTTTAAAATATGTAACTTAAACCAAAGTAATTTATGATGATGGAGTTCAATCTCTGCCTTTGGGAATAGTTACTGTCAGGACGCTCACCCCGATGGGTCACTGCTGTAACTGGTTGTGACAGCTACTGTACTCCTATCTATCAGGTATTCTTCCCAATCCAATTGCAAAGGGAACTGTTTCTACGAAAACCTTGTTTAAACCGTGTCTGGTGAAAGAACTTAATCACTGGTGACATAACCAAATAAGTTGGTAGTAGCTCACAGTGAATAATGTATGTGACAAAATTGGCCGTCACTGCTGAATACAGGCAGCTGCCAAGCTGCTGCTGGCTTCTGCCAGACAAAGCCGTTGTGTACTCTTTTGTGGGCAAAGTGTCTATTAAGTTATAACTGGAAAACATTTTGTAGTGACCATTCAAACCCATGTCCCTTAAATAGTCTTGTGTATTTGTGACAGGTCACAAATTGAGATGAGATATTTCTGTTTCCTGCTTGACTGGGTGCAGAGAAGGAGCTGGAAGAACAAGAATTATGAAGTCTGTAGTTGGCCAGTGTGGACACTTGCAAAAATGTAAAATGTGCTTTCTGCCAACGCCTGTGCAAATAAAACACAATCGTTCCAGTATTGAACTAAAGAAAAAGTCGAAGAACAGAGAAATACTTTATTCCCCTGTGCAAAGTAAAGTGTTCATACTGATTTTTATTTTATCTCTATATTGCTTATCTCTGTCAATGCGTCCACTGATAACTTCTACATATACAAAGTTTCTCATTTCATTATAAATACTGGGTATAGAGTACAGATTATGTTCCTCTATCATATGACACATCCAACTAATAAATTAGCTACTTAATATTTTTACATTAGAGAAATTGTTCAGTTCTTCTGTGTTTAATCATTAAATGTAATTATTTGGATAACACTTTTTTTCTTTCTTTTTTTCTTTACATATAACACCACGCAAATTTGGCCAAAAGTAGTTTGATTTTAAGGAGTTTGATTTTTTTAAGGACAGTTAAGTAATATTATTTCTTTCGCTGTGACTATTTTTATGTCAAACAGTATCTGGAATTTAGTAGTCAATGTAAATCAATATTTTCCTATGTACTTATTGTATGTGTGAGAATTCTTATAGTTGATTTTAATGATAGAAGGTCATAATGATAGTCAGTTATTTTATGAAAGAATATTATTTACATGATATATGTCATTAGTATATGAAAACCTCGACATAAAAGACACTGGTTTCAAATTGGATGAGTGATGGCCGTGTGTTATTCCCTGAGAAGTTTTAAATGTTCAAAATAGAATGAAAAATATCTGGTAAGAGTTTTCTTTCTTTGTTTTTAATGGTTGAATAAGTCAATGGAAAATCAATGTGAGCCAATAAAAACAAAAAGCCATAGATTCATAGGGTGGGCTATCTTCTCTTTTGCTCTTTATTTTCTTTCAAGCTCCTGGTACTTAACTCACTTTTTTGTGTTACTAGTGAGCATGTTGACAGTGATTTTAGGGAACTGTCTAGAGACCTTAGCCCTGAAAGCATCCTATACTCCTTCATTATGTATGTAAAGCTATGATATATTTTTCCATAGATTCATAGCTTTGTGTTTATCTCTATTGAATTTCACCTGCCATTTTATTGTGTATTGCACAGTGCTTTGCATAGCCTAATAACGGCAGCAAACTCACGGCGCTGCTACCCACTTTCTCATATTATTTATGAATATGCTTAATACCATTGTAAACAGTAATAACAGGAGCTGTTGTTACCTCTGGACAAGAAAACAAGGTCTAAAATAGCAAAACCCATTTAGAATCTTCATGATTTGTCTCACTGTAATCAGTGTCTACTTTGCTATTGAAATCTGAACAAATTTAGTTTGTTTTTTTGATAGGAGTGAAAAATAAGAAACCGAAGGATAGGAAGTATGAAAAGAGTAGTTTTTCTGCTGCCTGCAGGGTGAGAGATGTCCAGACTAGAAAGCTTGCCAGCTTCACTTAAGGTTAGCAAGATGTTCTGATTCAATCATGGTGGAAGGAAGAAGATGTGCAGTCATATGATGAAAAGATATTACTGTAGAAATCAAATGATAGTGATATCTTTAAAAGCTTTTAGGTTGAAGAATAAATCTTTCCTCTGGTTATTGTCCCTCTTCTGACCTCCAGGGAGAATCAAGTTGAACATAAGTTCAGTAATATTGCATTTTGGGGAAAGAGAGACATCAAAGTTTGATATAGTATGGTACACTCCAGATTAAACTTTCTGTGTAACACTTGGTGAGTGGACAATGATTGTCACCATTTTAGATCCAGGGAATGGCATGAACTTTATGTAACAGGCCCTACTTTGGTGTCATAGTTTCAGAGACAGGACTTAACTAACCCCATATATGGTGTTTTAATTAATGCTGAAACAAAAGTAGTAGTAGGAGAAGGATAAGGTAAAGCTGAAGCACAATGAAGAAAGAGGAGAGAGAGGCTTTTCTGGACAGTTGCACCCCACAAGCTGAGAGGTACCCACTTGGGCTACTGCACACTGAAAGGGAGCAAGTCCTATTGGGTTTCCTGAGAAACCGCTTATTTCTGATATTACTGTAGCACACAGGCATGTAAGTTACACTTTATGTGTCTAAGGCTGAACTGGTTTGGAGGAGGGGTAGAACAACGACATTCCCAGCCCCTAGATTGGCATTTTTTCTGTATTTACTGACATGAGAAGTGAATGTAGGACTCCAGTTGACCTCTCTGTAGCTTGTCTCTCGGGTAGAGATGTAAGAGAGGTGAGTTTTGCTTTTCCGCCCACGTAGGAATCTGTGCCTCATAGTGGCTGATAAATCAGCCTCAGTCACAGAAAACTTGTTAATTAAATGTTTCACAATAGAGTTGTTTGCCCGGACTGTAATGTAAAACAAAACACATATATTTCACTGTGTTTGAGAGTTCAATTTATGATTCAGTTTAATGAATGACTACCTAAATAAAAACTTAATAGTTGATGATCAAACATGAATTAATTGAAATAATCCAGAGCCCTTTCAAAGTCATGGGGTTTACTGCCCACTATGAAAGAAAATCTGAATTGGAATATTTCATGTTTTCTCACGTAGCATTTATATTTCAAGTACAATCTCTGTCTAGATCTCTATCTGTGATACTTTTTACAAAATAACTATATTCCTTTTGTATATTTAGGATAAATTGCTGGGCTGTATCTTATTCTCCAGACTGAGAGATCACTTAATTATTTTCACAGTGATCTCTATAGTTTGATTTATCTGCCTCTTAAAGACGAAAAAAAAGTCATTTTTTTCCAGCTAAGAAAATAGCTGGATACACTTGCGGTATAACCACGCATGTCTTTGTATTTATGCAAGATATGTTGTAGAATTTTTCTTTTGTTGTTCTTGATTTCTGTTTCTTTTTTACTGCCGTGGCTCATCTGCTTGTATTTGTGTGTGTATGTCTGTGCAAGGGCAAGGAGAGAGACCGAGAGACATTAAGAGGGAACATAATCTTTGAACACAGTTTACATAAGTATTTATGTTTGAGAGAGGACTACATCTCTCGTGTAGGTGCCTGAAACCTCAATGTCTGTAACTGAGGCAAGGACATGAAAACAGAGGACTGACTTTATCAAATGCAATTCTCAAAGTTGCTTGTAGTGCTATGTGTCCCAGACTCGTTACACTCTCCATGTAATCATCGTCACCTAATGATGCAATTTATTCACTTTCTTTTGACTGTCTGTGTTAGGGTGGGATGATCCAGGTGCCTTCGCTGAGCTTAAAGGGGGAGGAGAGTGAGCAGCCCCATGGGCAGATAGCGGCACTGTACACCTCACATCTGCTTCTCACCACTGACGCCCCTCCCAGGGTTCATTTCTGTTCTTTCTGAGGTTTAATATTATGAAAGCGATAATTTGCTTTCTCGGTTATCACTATTGATCAGACTCTCCTCCTTAGAGGGTACAGACAGAAAAGAAATGCCTGCTTTCCTCTGAGGTAGTGAATGTTGCCTGCAAAGCGAAAAGCATGCTTTCACCTTAGAGACATAAAACGTTGGTTGCTTTGTCTTGTAAGATATTTAGTGGTCGTCAATTTTGTGAATGAGAGTCTGGAGATAATTTAAGAATATTATATGATGTCCCTTATGGAATTATTTTGGTACATACAAATAAAACAGTAATTGTAAACAGTTTTAATAGTATACAGTTTAGATGTTGTTCATACTGGCACCTGAGAATATTCATATTTCTACCCAAGCAATTGACTGAGTGGCCCTGCTACATGTGTTATGCTTAGAAAACACTTTCCTTGGGGAATATTAAGTATGACATTAAATTTTAGAATGCTCACAGCTCACAATCTCTCCTTCTTTCTCTTTAAATCTATGTGAGATACAGCACACACTGCACATTCTGTTCAATGTTTTCTTCTAAGGGAAATGAACACTAAAATGCCTGTACAGACTGCATATTAAGGAATTTAGCTACCTAAGATGCACTTGACAGTGCTAGCAATAAAGCCAGGTAAGATTAATGGCAGAAGGCTGGGAAAATTTTCTGAGAAACTGAACCACTTTGTCTGGTGATACTAATCATTGTAAATCATTACAGAACAGTTCTAGCAGCACAAAACCCACTGTTGCCAAGCTTGCTAATTCCCTGAGCTTGTTTACACACTTTATTAAGAAGATTGCATTCTTAGTGATGTTTATTTGTGCTCTTCTGTATCATTTTCTAGGACTGGTTTTGATTTTCACATGTTGTTTTCCAGAGCGAGTGGCTATGTTAGGTCTCTGTAGCGCTTGACATGGTAAACTCTGCTAAGGAGTCATAGGGCTTTAAAAATTAGTTTCCTCCCAGGAAAAACACAACATGACTGCCTAAATAATTGGTTCTGCCACTGAATAGGTGATAGAGAGGATAATGGGGTTATCATCCTTTCTTTAAACGTGGACATGTAAGCTGAAGTAACATAAAGTAGTCCTGTAAGCACATGAGTGACTTAGGCACGCAGCTTACACCAAGTGAGTGGGTAATCGTATTGCTGAGTCAGGTTTTAAATCACGTAAGACTTTTAGCAGTCTGTTTTTTTCTTTCAAACAGCATATTCTGCATAAATTCTCAGAATTTTAGTAAGGAAAGGTGTTGTCGTATGCTGCCTGAGCACCTCTTGAGCTCTGCAAAAACATGACATAACTTTTACTTGTATCAGTAATTTGAAATTAAATATTTGAAAATAAATAATCGTTTGAAAGTGCCTTTATTTTTGTTATTTTAGTGGCCCTTTTAAAATTATTTAATCATCTTAACATATTTTCTATGGAAGAATGTCTTTTTTACAGACCTTCACCATCCCTTCCTGCTAGTTTTTTTCTAGAAACCACAGGAAAGGAATTGAAACCTGAAAGAGGCCAACAGTCTGAACTAGTTGTCTTTAGCTCACCTCTTCCTTTCAGACAAGCCAAGGAAAGAGCAGCTCCCAGTTTTACATGAGTCTTACACTGGTTTGCTCTGAGCAGAAGGTTGAAGTAGTTGGCTTGTGGGTCTGTGACTCTGCCTTTGTTTTCATGAAATATCCTACTTTTCCTATTTCTACTAGATTTCTTTTTTTCTTTGAAAAATCTATGTGATGAAACAAGTAGGTTTTAAGAAAGAAAAGATGAGTGGTAAAAGGGAAAAAGGGTGTAGTAGTAAACACAGTATCACAGTATCACAGTATCGTAAGGTTGGAAAAGACCTTTGAGATCATGGAGTCCAACCTATGACCCAACACCTACACCTACTCCTACTTGTCAACTACACCATGTCACTAAGTGCCTCATCCAAATTCTCTTTGAACACCTCCAGGGATGATGACTCGACCACCTCCCTAGGCAGCACATTCCAATGGCCAATCACCCTCTCAGTAAAGAACTTCTTCCTAATGTTGAGCCTAAACCTCCCCTGGCGAAGCTTGAGACCGTGTCCTCTTGTTCTGTCACCGGTTGCCTGAGAGAAGAGACCAACCCCTGCCTGACTACAGCCTCCTTTTAGGTAGTTGTAGAGAGCAATAAGGTCTCCCCTGAGCCTCCTCTTCTCCAGGCTAAACAACCCCAGCTCCCTCAGTCGCTCCTCATAGGGCTTGTGCTCCAGCCCCTTCACCATCCTCCTCACCCTCCTCTGGACACACTCCAGCATCTCTACATCCTTCTCAAACTGAGGGGCCCAGAACTGGACACAGCACTCGAGGTGCGGCCTGACCAATGCCGAGTATAAGGGGATGATGACCTCTCTAGTCCTGCTGGCCACACTGTTCTGATGCAGGCCAAGACACTATTGACCTTCTTTGCCACTTGGGCGCACTGCTGGCTCATGTTGGGTTTCCTGTCCACCAGCACTCCCAAGTCCCTTTCCACCTGAAACACCTAAGTCTTTATTCACATAACCCAAGTGTGAGTAACAGACATAGCTGGCTTGTATTTCCGTGATCCTTCGATATTCAATGAGGGGGTGGTGCAAATATGCTGTTAGCTCTTGCTCTGAATTGCCTTCTTGAGGAGTCTGTCCCTCTACATTGGCTTTAAAGGAAGCCTGTGAGTCTAACTGGATAAAGCGAATGATGTGAAAGTTAGCCTCAGTGGATGTATTTTCCTGTATGGGTTGCCTGTAAACTCTAAGAGAGGGACTTTGTGTGTACTTGTATGGTGACCAGTATGATGGAAGAGGATTCTCAAGAAGACCTCTTATCTACTATCATAGTAAATTCATAGTGAAGAGGAAAATTCACAGTTGAAGCAAGTCATTCAGGTTAACAAGACTTATAAACAATATTTTGTTTAAGAGGATACAGTGTTATCAGCGATGAATAGTGTCATTGAAAATAGCTCAGGTAAAGCTCGGTGTACAATTCTGAAGGGAAACACCAAGAAAAATCCAAAGGGTCATGACCAAGCCATTTAAAATGAAGAAATAGTAAAAACTTGGAGCAGCTGTTAGAATAAACAGAATTGCTCTCCTTTCTTCAATTTCTGGTCACATCAATAAATTAGACGTCCGACATCTGATATTGAAATGCTGGAAGAATGGAGGAAAGCAAAGAAAATCTGACAAAATTTCATCAACATATCTGAGCTATGATCTTGCCCTTAAATTGGATTCCAACACAGCATGCTGTTCAGATGACCCCTTTATAAGGAGACAGGCAAAACCTGCAGTAAGTGGAGACCTGTGCTGGCCTCTGCTTTCTCTGGGTAATATATACCCTGGAGAAAGGAAATAACTCACAGTATAATCAAGTTAGATCTATAATTTCATACTGTCCCTCCAGATAATGTAAGGTCAGCAGATAAATCTAAAAAAGTAAAATGTCATAAGAAGCATCAACCTTGTCTTCTATAAAGAGGGATCTTGACATAATCCAAAGCAAAGATATATAAGATCATGTCCTTGCTAATAATGTTAGTGAGTTTTAAGAACAAAATGTTCTATAGGAGGGTAAATTGGGCAACAATCCCATCCATTTTGTGCAAATAGGCCAGAACTTAAACTGTTTCCTCCCCATCCCATAGTTTCAGCAGACTGGGTGGCAATGTTTGCACCTGCTACTTTGGCAAGTAAGTTTTCTGTCCCGATTTCTACTGCTGTTTATACCTTCACTGAGTTACTGGACAACAATGCTGAGGTCTCTCTTCCACTTATAATTGAGTAACTGACCTTTTCCCAAATCTGGCAAGTTGTGTTTTTGACATGCAGTCATTCTTCTCTATGCTTTTTGGAAAAATGTGTTGAAAACAGAAGTATCTGTAAAAGAAACAGGAAATTAGAAAGGTAAGAGTAATTCCTATCATAAGATAAAATGACCAATGGAACTTGTTACAAGGATGGCCACAAATCTTTACAATGCAAGTCTTCTGCTGGAGTCTGGATTGCTTCACTGAAAAATGTCCAGTCCTCTAGAATTCTTTTCCACCCCATTCCACAGTGTTTTTCAGCAACCCCCTTTTTTTTTTTGGTGATTTTTCTTCTATATATGCTTTTGTTAGGCAGGCATTAACTGAAGCTGGACCTGAAGGTGTATTGCAGGAACTGAGATATGAATTCTGGCCTTCTCAAAGCCATAGCTTGCAAATACGCTAGGAAAGTTGCATGCATAAGTAATAGCATTGATGTAAATAAGTGCACATATGTGGTTAAGCTAAAAATAGACGCCAAACCTTTTTCATCATTTAAAACAGCTGTAGTGTTCATTAATTTCAAGACCTAATTTCTATGCTTTTCTGTGTTGATTCAAAATGAGAGACAAGTCCTGTTTTATTCAAAGTCTTCAGATTTGGTTTTCTGGTCCTCAAGTTAGATGTGTAGAACCCTGGGATGAGACTGTTCCAGTTCACTGGCACCCACGGTCTGTATGAATAAACTTGTAAAATATTGATTCTGCATGTCATCTAGATAATATCAAGTATAGCTCTATACTACGTGTGTTTATAACGCGTTTTACTTTGACACGATAAGGCATAATTTTCAGGTCTTAACACTTGTGCAGAATCAGTTGCCTGTAGTCCACTCACAGAATATGTATAATCTTATACAACAAATGGGATGATTCCTTTCTGAATATAACAGGCCTCATATTAAGACTAAGCTGCTTTTCTGGGCTTGTGCAGAGAGCCCAAGCTTTTAAAAGCGCCTGTGAAAGTTTGGCAAGGGCTCTGATAAAAATCAGAACCTTTGAAGTTCATCAATTGCCATTTAGAATAACAGGAATAAGGACTATTATTCTCTTTTAATTAACATTGGCTGGTGGATGAAGCACTAAGAGATAAACTGTTTGTTGAAGCTTTAGAGTACACACACAAAAGTCTGAGTCAGTATTGCTACATGAATGCATGAATGAATAACAATGAAAATCGTACAATGGAAAGTTTTTTTCCTCTCATTTAATTCTAATATGCCATAATGCAAGCTTGTGTGGTATGGGAAGCCTTTTCATATATAATTATACTGTTGAAAGGCCCCCAAAAATAAAAATTGTAAATTCTGAAGGCCACAGAAGGACAGATAAATGAATGGCAAATTCCACTGAGCGTTTTATCAGCTTCCTGCCATTCTTTGAACAGTGCCAGATAAAACTCCCAGCGCTTAAAGGTCTTGTGAAAGGCTGTGCATATGCTTGTAAAATGTGTATTAATTATAGAAAGTACATCATAGTTCCCCCAAACTTCCCTTCCTTTTCTCCAAATGCACAAACACCTCTAGCATTTTCCTATCTGGCCAAGATGGCTGCATTTTAGATTGAAAATACTGAATGATCTTCATGAAATTAACTGGCTAATGAGCCTTATTATTTGAAAATAGACTTTTAGCTTCTCTCCTGCTGTTTTTCATATCTCTTTCTATTTATCGTAGTCAGAGCAGGTGGTGAGATGAGCCTTTCACTTTGTTTAACACATACCACCAGGCACTTGGGCTATGTGTTTTCATGATGGCTATTCCTTTCACTATTTTTTTCTTTCTAGAAAGCCTCAGATAAAACAATTTACCTCTTTCAGAATATTCAATTAGGGAAATATACTATTCTGTTCATTCTACAAAAATTATTATTAAAATTTTTTGTACACTTCAGTGTTTAGGAATATGACATTAGAAGAAGCTGAGGAAAAAGGCTGTATGTATCCTATGACATGAAATACTTTTTTGGTAACCCTTTGAAAACAAAATTCTAAAGGTAAAATCCTCTCCTTAAAAAAAAAAATTAAAAAAGTTAATAAAAATTAATAAAAAAAATTTAAATGTTTGTTAATTTTATAAGATAAAATTTTCCAAAGATTGAGGCATACCCCACCACCTCATACTGCCAGCTATGGGAAGAAATGAGCAAGACCTTCTCCGAAACTCTCACTGAAACAATGCAGTGACAGGTGGTGCTGGTTGGGCAGTGATCTCAAGGACATGTCAGTGCTCTTCAGTGCTCCTACTTCCGCCCTCAAGGGAAGAAGAGGAAAAGAAGAAAGAAGGGCTGATGGAATGCGGAGTTTTGGAGAGAGAAAGAAAAAAAATAGAGCATGAGTTTAGGGGAAAATGAGCAAGGATGTGGAACAAGTGGTACAGTAGATACCAGATGATTAGGCAGAAATGGGAAATTTGAGCACAATGGGGTCACAAATTGATAAGAATCGAATGTAACCAGTAGAGGAAACATTTCGCAGACCTGAGAATGAAGAGGGTTCAGGTAAACCTGTTGGTTCCTCAGTCTAGCCTGTTCCTTCTTTTTTAAGTCCTTCTGAAAAATTTACAGCAGTATCCCGGGTTGGAGGAATTACTGGTTGGCTTGCTATGGACTAAAATAATTTGCATCTCTCTAACATTTCACGGGCTCATTGGATCATGTTGGATCACTTGCAGCTTTTTGAGTGGTTTTGGAGTCAATATCAATTTACATAGATTGCAGAAATTTGCATCCACACTACATCGCTATTCCTATAGATACTTAAAGAATGTCAACAAAATTAGTTTTTCTTTTGGTGATTCTTATATGAAGAATTTTTTTTTCTTGGTACCCTTTTTTCATATGATTTTACCTTATGGTAAAAAAAAAGGCTTATGAACTTCTGTGCACATACATTCTCCCTTTCTTTGAAGGAGTGTTGAGAGAAAAAGCAATTCCCTATTTTTTGCCATGGTAGTGTGAATGTGAATCAAAGCAGCTTCTCTTCATTGCAGTTAATGACATGTTTATGTTGCATATGCATTTAATTTTTGTCTCTGCTTACATTCTTGAGAAGTTCCTTTTCTGTGTTGACACACGAGAAGCATATTACTTTGGCCTTAATATTCAGCTACAAGTTAAGCTCCTCCTTTGCATTAAGCATCTGTTGATCCATCATCACAGAGCACTATTGTCCTTATTTCTACAGCTCTCATAGCTGCTCTGTTCATTCCCTAGCACATTCAGGATTGTCCTGTTTCTGGGATTATGGAGTGGGTATTAAAAGCTCACAGCATGCAAGATCTACCCCTTCGCACGGCACCATTGTATCAAGGAGCGTATCATATTGTGTAGGGAGGTTGCTGAGCTGATAGTCATACCTGCAGTATGACTATGCTCTAGGAAGCTTTCAAGGATCTGGGATGACATCACATACTGCTTTTTTTGAGAGAAGGTCATTAACATTTCTCTGCAGTGGCACATTGTAAATCAAAATGGGTTTTCTGAAGTGTTCAGTATTTTTCCTCTCACTTATTCTTCCATCAGCTTTGCCTAAGAAGGACATCAGCTACTGAAGTCTTCAGATGGCCTTCTTCATGTAAGTTAATTTAATTTTCTTCTTTAGCTTCTCACCAGGCATATAGTGGGTCATACAAACAGGGAATCACAATCTGGGAAGTCAGCTGACAGCTCTAGCTTACTGCGTTGGACTTTTTGCCCACATGTAGGCACTTAGCTGAATCAGCTCCTGGGGTAGGAGCCTCGGATCTCAGCAGGAGGAACAGCTCTGCCTTTGTGCTTGGCTTTTAGCTGTTTTTTAGTGAAGGTTAATTTGATTGTAAGTTAATATTCACACTTTAAAAATCAGATATTAGGACTTGGATAGCTCTACTAATGTGTTTTGTAAACTCAATTTGCACCTTGCAAATCTTAGTGGGTGTTTGGCGTTCACTGTGAACAAAAAAACGTTTGGCTGGTTTGCTCACAAATTTTTGTTCTTTGCCAGAGGCACTTAAAACCAAAATAATGTTCAAAAAAAAATGGCCCAGAAACTAATTTTTTTTTGTTCCTTTTGCTTAGTGATGCTTTCCAGTGGTTCACCAGTTTTCCCTGCAGAGTGGAGAGTAAAAAGAAGGGTTTTCTTGTCTTTAACTGACCTCCAAAATTCTGTTTTTTGATCATCAACAGCTGAAGCAGGTAGATGAGCTCTTGCCTAAATTTTGATATGGCTGAGTGTAAATTGTAGATATACAGTCATCTCCATCAGACACTTTGAGTGTTTGTGACTTGCTCAGAGGAAGTTTCTGGTGTCACAGTGATACCGTGCAGTTTGTTTCAATTAGGTTTAGATTTGCTGCAGAAACACTTGATTTATGGTAAGCTTTTCCTTGCGTAAGTGTCTGCTGAGATTTTAGGGGGCATGAAAAAGTTCCAGCTTCTCATGAGGGGTATCTGTTTAGTATGCAGATTTAATGCATGCATGAGTTTTAGAGCATTCAGAACAGTTTGGAGAAATGGAAAGAATTGGGAAGCCTACCTTAATTTCAGACCCATCCTTCTGTGGTCTCAAGTAAGGACCAGGTGGAAAATGTCTCCCATGCTTGAGATTATGAGTCTTTCTGCTTTGCTCTCCTTTGGGGATGCTAAAGATTGACATGCAGATAACAACAGACTGTACGTCTGAGTGGGTGTAGGCACCCACTCAGTGTAAGCTGAGCACAAAGGTGACTTCAGGTTTTACAGTGTCTTGTCGCTAGTGACAGGAAAATGCAATTTGGATTTTGGGAAGCTCCTCCCCCCCAGGATATTTGTTTAGCTATACCATATTCAAAAGACTGAGAAGACTTTTGTGCTAAAGCAATGCTGAAGGCCATGGATGAGCTGTAGGAGTATCTGTTTGAAAGATGCTGATTTGCTGTATTTCCCTGGGTTCTGATAAACACTCTATTAAAAGAGTCTATCAAAACTGTACCATCAGTACTAGAAGTAGAGTTGAGGATGCCAGGGAGGTTGCTGACTTTCTCCAAGGCTGTGTTGAGTGTTTCTCCAAGGTCATGAGATGTTTCCATCTTATTTTTGAACAATCCCCAGAGGCTAGAAGACAGACAAATTCTTCCCAGCAAATTGGTTAGCTCTTTTTGATCTCGTTCACAGAGTTGTATGGTGTTACATGGAATGAGACTGGAGATGATATTTCTCTGTCAGCTTGTGACCTATTAAGAATCACATTTGCCTCAGACATGGTGATGCATCATCCAAGTTAGTGTGAGAGCGTACAAATGCCCTCTGCTGCCTTTGGGTAACCCAAAGAATGCTGCAAAGATCTGGATATAGTCCCTGTAATTAATCTCTATAAATTAATTCCCATTGTTTTTTAAACACCAAAGAACACTAACTTGCAATAATTAATTCCAAGACTAGGCAAATGCAATTATTTGCATTTCAGAGGTCAGATAGAAACACAATTTCTCTTTAATATTGGATTGTTCCCCCTCCCCTGGACACGGATGGTTGTGGGGAGGCTACTTTGCCATCAGGGTCAGTCTAAGGTCTCCAACCTTTTTTCTTATGCACTAAGGATGTAGCTATTTGCTGTCAGGGTGAAGTTTCAGACCATTCACTCATTCCTCCTCCACTGAACTATTTTAATAGTTGAAGAGCTGTTCTTTGGGATGGCTTAATGAAGATTGTCTGGTGTGTGCAATGGAAAACTGATGAAGCTGGCGCTGAATTTGTTGGGTGCTACTGGGGATGAGGATGTGTGCCCTCCTCCCACGCTGCAGCTGGGTGGCTGCTTTTGCAGAATTTTGTATGACAGGCTCTGCAGGCAGAAATTACTGTGACAAAATTAGAGTCCTGTCCCTAATGAGAAATTAAAGAGTTAGAATAAAATTCACAGAGTTTGGAATATGTTTTTGAGCTGGCCCTGGTAAAATGCAAATTCTCCACTTAGCATTTTAAACTAACTTAAAAGTGTATTCATACATGCTGGTTTTGTTTCTTTTCTTGCCCTAAAATCATGTATAGCACATATTTCAGTGGAATTAAAAAAGGAACATTGAAATAAAACTAAAATTTCCAACACACAGATTTGTTGAGGAGAAAAACCCTGGATAAAATGCTATTGTAAAATCTTCTTGCAGTTAATTTTTTCACTGTATTAACAACAGCAAAAGGTTATTATGAAAATCCACATTTAAGTAGTTTCTGAAATACAGCCTGACTGATTGCTAATGGCTAACCCAGAAAAAGTTACAAAATCATATGCCTGTTGAGTGTTCTAGCACTCTTGTTTGGTTACTGCTATAACTTAAGCTATATTCTGGTTCCTGCTGGAGTTGCTATTTTCAAGTAAAAAGGAATTCATTTTACCTATAAAACTTTTCCTGCTTTGGTCTCATCTGCAAGATGAATTATTATTTCCAGTTTGAAGAAAAAATGTTCTGCAAAAGAATCAAAACAACCACATTTCTTTAATTAAAAGTAATATGTTCACAACATCTCCCAGGCATCCTTGAGCTGAAATGACAGAAAGTTAAAAGCTAAAATTTGTTATGGAATACTCCAAACTGTATTAATTTCTCAAGCAGATTGTCATAAAGTCTTGAAGCTTGTCTGCAACAAAAAAAGACCAGCTGAATTAAAGAAAAATTATTAGACACATAAATTCAGCAAGGAGCATTTTCTTGAAGAAGGAATGTTAATGAAATCTTTCAACTATTTTTTGATACTAAGCTGACTTTCAAACTCACTCACCTCGCAGGGTAGCTGCATTAGTGCCAGTCCAAATACTGGTATCAGTCTTGGCTGTGCAGAGAGGTGATTTAATAACTGTCTGAGGATATATCAACCAGATTGCTGTTCACACAAAGAGAAATCTGCTTTAAGGTGTGCTTTGTTTTCTTATATGCAAAAGCTATCCAAAAGATTTAAGCTTTCATAGCACAGATGGAGCGATTTCTTAATGATAAGCTTATTTACGACTTAGTTGAACACTGTTTATATGTGCTCACATTAATTAGTTTCAATTCAGGTCTTAGTTTATTGAAAAAGTAGTTGCTAAATCTGACATAGATTGCCACCAAATGTCACACAGCACCTTCTATCTGGGCACAGGTAGACTTGTGACTAGCAAGCAGCAGAGGAGACAAACCCATCTCATGTCAGTGAAAGTGACTGTGCAAAGGAAAGTACATGGGCTGTGTGTGTGGACAGAATACTTCCTTACCAGCTGTCCCTCACTTTGTGTGCTTTTGTTGAACAGCAACTGCCACTCATATTTTCTATAACCTGCTGAGATTGTTCTTCTAAGTCCTTACTTTCAAATTATATTAGCATCCTATAGATTTGTTCCATACAAAGCCTCTGAGATAGAAAGCCCTTCCTATCCATCCATGCATATATATTGCTAGTGCATGTTCTCTTCACATCTTTATTCCTGGATTCTCTTCTTTTGTTATCTGCCTTCTTACCTCGCTCATATCTACTCATACTGTTGCTGCAAAGATAATTTCTCTCCTCTAATAATCAGAAATCAACTGTCTCTTTGGGTTCCTCAGCTGCCACCCCTTTCTCTCAGCCAAACAAGACTCACTTATTTTTATTTTCAAGACCATTTTCTCATCTAACTTATGATTTTTTTGTTTATTGTTAAAATACCAGCTTAAATCCTTGATTGTTTGTGATGGCCTGGTGAAATGGAGATGGCCACAGACATGATTTTGGTGTTTTGAAACGTCTTTTGACTTTCAAATGTGCATTGCAAGTTTGAAGGTGCTTCTCAGTCTGTCTCTTTCTTAGTTCAGCAATTACCTCCGTGTTCCTGATTCGTTTTTAAATAGACTTGCATTGAGAAAGTGTTAGGAGCTAGAATTTTAAAGACTTAAGCACTTTATTCTGAATAAATTCCATAAAAGAAAAGCCATTTTGAGATTTTATGGGTTATGCAAGAAGAAAAATGTCCATTGTAGGTTAATTCAATTACACTTTTCCTTATTCCAGTGAAAAGACTACAAATTCACAGACTGATCAAGCAATGAGGGAGAAGCTTGGATTCAGGAGGCTTAAAGACTTTCGAGTCCTTCCCTTAACCTTCTCCCACTGTTCCCAGGAGGTGGAGCACATGCCCTTAGAGTTTTTTTGAGCCCAGTGGACTACTGTGGTGGGTCATGACTGGTCTAAGTTTCCACTCCTTTCTTCACATATAGGGAGAGGGAAAGATCCAGCCCAAGCATTCACTGCTGCACTAACCACTACATTTACTTTCCAAATCAGCAGGAAGGCACTTGCTAATTTACTCTTTTAAAAATGATTTATTCTGCAGAGCTGCCTACTTTAATTACTATTTGAGCTTTCTAGAACCACAGGACTGGCTAATTATTTTCGTTGCCTCCCTTTGGTAGCTTGCACGGTATAGATCTGCTATTTAATGAGTCACTCAGAGGCCAGAAGGCACACTGAGTTCCTGAAGTACAGGGTGTCTAGACAAAAATGCACAGGCAAATATTTCCACTGCAAACAATCAGATAGTGTTTGTTTGTGATAAACTGGTTCCGAATCATTTATTCCTAAGCCCGAGGTGAGGTATGCAAGTTTTAGCACAGGGATGAGAAAAGGAGAGAAAGGAACGCAGCGATGGAGAGTGTGATTTCAGCCATTCATTTATTTATTGTTATTTATAACGCCCTAACTGAGAGGAGAGCCCAACAGTGTCACATACTACAAGCATATAATAAAAGACAGCTACTGCATTTTAGATTCTACGCAGGTCAGTAATGGTAAAATTAACATTTATTCTTTGGCAAAAATTATACACGTACGCATTATCTGCATCCAGTTGTACTTTGCATGTGGGTTTTTTTAATGGGCTGCAGTCTTTATTAAATG